>JALAZF010000283.1:4140374-5520498 GCA_022829125.1 Lathyrus tuberosus | reverse complement strand
CCATTACCCAAGGAATAAATAATAGATTCAGCAAAACTCATTCCTTTACTAGAAGCCAACTCACCAACTTTGCAGAGATCTTTCCACCAGTAAGACGCAACGCCGTATCTGTCAAACCTTTTTCTTCCAGGATGCTATACTCCAGATTACCGTAACGCACTCTTAAAACATTATTCTATAAAGCATTTTCAGAACTTAAGATCCTCCATCTCCATTTAAATAATAAAGCTAGATTGAACTCATCAATGGATTTGATACCAAGACCACCTTGATCCTTAGTTCTACAGACAATGTCTGACTTAACCCAATGAATTTTCGCCTTGTTAACCGATCCTCCCCACAGAAAACGCTGTCTGAGTTTATCAATAAGTTTCCTCACCGTAACAGGTATTCTATAGAACGAAAGAAAGAAAATCGGGATGCTGCTCAACACAGAGTTACTCATAGTTAATCTTCCAGCAAAAGATAAATGTCTTCCTCTCCATAACTCCAACCTGTTTTCACACTTGTCTATTAAACTCTTCCAAGTTTTAACGCGTCTCGGATTCGGGCCAATAGGTATTCCAAGGAAAGAAAAACAAGAATCTTCAACTTTACACGCTAAGAAATTAGAAGCAGCCAATAAAAAATGACTACTCACATTGATTCCTATCAAACGACTCTTATTAAATTAACTCGTAAACCAGAAATAAGTTCAAACCCGCGAAGAATAGCTTTGATGCTCCATAGGTTTTGCCAACCTCCTTGATCAACAAGAAGAGTATCATCCGCGTATTGAATAATCTCCACCGAAACATCCTCCTTCATTTTAAAACCTCTGAACATTTGTCTACCCACTGCCTTCTTTACCAGAGCAGATAAACCTTCAGCCACAATCACATAAAGAAACGGAGAAAGCGGGTCGCCTTGTTGCAAACCTCTCTCGACCTTCAAATCCCTCGTGGGACTACCATTGACAAGAATCGAGATATAACAGTTAAAAATGCAGGCCTCCATCCACCTCATCTAAAGACAACCAAAACCCATCTTCTTCAACATGAATCTAAGGAAATTCCAATTTACGCAATCGTATGCTTTCACAAAGTCAACCTTAAAAAGCAAACATTCAACTTCTTCTCTTGTGGCATAGTCCACAACCTCATTAGCAATGATGACGCCATCCAACAATTGTCTTTTCGGGATAAAAGCCGACTGACAACCAAAAATTAATCCTCCCAAAACTCTTTTCAAACGAGCAGCTAACAACTTCGCAATTATCTTG
This sequence comes from Lathyrus tuberosus, assembly GCA_022829125.1. Taxonomy (NCBI): domain Eukaryota; kingdom Viridiplantae; phylum Streptophyta; class Magnoliopsida; order Fabales; family Fabaceae; genus Lathyrus; species Lathyrus tuberosus. The sequence continues at coordinate 5,519,237 of JALAZF010000283.1, read as the reverse complement.
TAGAGACTGCCAACAAGTCCAATGGGTCTATAGTCTTCAAGTTTCTCCGGATGCTTGACTTTAGGGATGAGAGTAAGAAAAACATAAGTGATAGCCTTCGGCAAAGTACCTCTGTTATGAAAATCAGTCATAAACTTGAAAATATCATCTTTAATAATGGACCAGCAGCCTTTGATAAAACTGAAACTGAATATGTCAGGTCCAGGGCTTTTAGAGCTATTGCAACTCCACACCGCATCTTTGACCTTAATTTCAGAAAAGAGAGCTTCTAAAAATAATCTGTCAGCATCAGAAAGAGAATTGCAGTTTAAGTCTTCAAAAGATGACCTGCTCTACTCAACCTCCTTGAACTGCTCGAAGATGTAAATCAGATGTGAAACTCTATTTCATTAAACTTTTGGCCGGCAAAGAAAAATTTCCATCTCTTAGGTTTTGATTGAGCCAGGCTATACCTCTTCTTTCTCACTTTTACATTAAAGCCTATCTAATGCACCATTCTCCATCAAAACTTTGATTCTTTTTATGCAACAATTCCTCCTACATAATTCTTTTAAGTTAGAATTGGCAAGAAATATATATATATATAAGATTTTGTTTCTATATTATTGAAGAGAGAGAGAGAGTATGAACTTAATAAAAGTAATGTATATTTAGTATTTTGTTGATAAAAAAATATTAATTTGTACAGAATATTCTTAAAATATGTATACATTTTTTTGGCGTATTGAAAATATGTATATAAAATGAGAAGTATTAGATTACATGATTCCAAACAAATTAATAACTTCAATAAGGCCGAAAGGAATAGACAATCACCATATCTACAATGTCAGTCCATCCATGATATGTGGGGTTTAATATTTCCATATTCAGCAACCCCTTTAAACCACTTTATCCTTTTGTTTTTCCAAGTATACACCATTTGTAGGCCCTTTTTACATTATTTATAATTTTATTCCCGACAAATTATCAAACACATAGGATATCTCCAACTAATAATACGGGCCATTGCCCTCTTTTCCCACTTTCTATGTTTATGATCCATCATGCATTTTATCACTAAGTTATTCTTTTGCTTATATTCCAAGTTAAATGATTGATCTATATGGTGCTTATATAGTAAATAAATAAGCAATGTCTGATTTTCTTGACATTGATACGCCCAAGTAAGTGTGTGTGTGTGGGGTTGTTTCGTAAATAAATATTTCAAGAAGCATGGCATGAAGTTTTTGAAAGAGAAGGTTTTCTATACAGGAATATTGATCTGGAAAGGATTTGATGTAGTGACCATATATTTAAGGGTACGGTAGAACAAAAAACTCTTCTGTGAGTATTAGAATATATTTTGCCGAGGTATTTGAGAGATTTCAAATTGTGATTGGTGGGTCACCGTGTATTGATGATCACGTGTTCTGTAACGCCCCGTTTTGTCCGATTTATTTAATCGAATCGATTTAATTATTTTCGTTTTTATATTATTTTATTGGCTAAATTACATTCAGGGTCCTTTAAGTTATTTAATTGTAACATTTTGATCTTTTATGTTAGTTTTGCTTCAAGTAGGTCCTTTAAGTTATTTTAAAATATCAAGTTAGTCTCTTAAGTTGTTTTTGTAATGCTTTGGTCCCTTTTTTAAAAATCTCCGTTAAAATAAATTGCAAACTCATACATCATTTCAACTGATTTTTCGCGCTGATCATGAATATGCAATCAAATTTATCAAACAAGTTACGATTCATGAGAATTAGTTAAAAATGGACGAAATACATAATGAAAAAATCATCGATCCGACCAAAATACACAATAAAACGCAAAACTAGTTACATATTCGTGATCAGCGCGAAAAACCAGTTCAGAAGATATATGAGTTTACAATTTATTTTAACAGAGATTTTTAAAAAAGGGACCAAAGCGTTACAAAAACAACTTAAGGGACTAACTTGATATTTTAAAATAACTTAAAGGGTCTACTTAAAGCAAAACAAACATAAAGGACCAAAGTGTTACAATTAAATAACTTAAAGGACCCTGCAGGTAATTTAGCCTATTTTATTCTTGACTTTTATTTGACAATATATTATTTTTCATCGTTATTATGTTTTATCGCGTTTTGAGAGCGTTTGTGAGATATTTAAGCTGAGGGGTAAAATGGTCATTTTGAGGGGTTAGATATTTTTATAAATAGAGATTTGAGAGAAAAAGAGAGAAAAAAAGAGAAAGGAAAGAAAGGAAGAGGAAGGAAAAGAGAAGGAGAGGAAAACTTATGGAAGAAGAAATCATCCGTTCAAGCGCGATTAATCGGGTAAGGGTGAGAAGTTTCGATTATATTGTGATTGTATATGTATATGTGTGTGATTGTGTGAATGTTTTCTTGTTTTTATAATGTTTTTACATTTGATAAATTGATGAACAATTGATTGGAATCGATGTTTTCACGGTTGAAATGCGATATAAATGCATGGGAATACTTGTTGATTATGTTGGAACATGTTTTGGTTGTTATGGTATGAATTGGAAGGGTTTGGGTGGAAGAAATGATGGATTTTGGCCCCAAATGACCTATATTGCCGCTGCTGCGAATTCTGGGTTTCGCGGGTTCGCCTAGCGAGCCACAACGAAGGACCAGGCGAATGTTCGCCTAGAAGTTCGCCTAGCAAACTTTATGCTGGTTTTTCTCTGCCTTCGTTCGCCGGGGTTCGCCTAGCGAACCCTGGAGCGAACGTGACAGATTTTTCTATTTTGTTTTCTTCATAACTTTCAAACCATAAGTCCGTTTTGGCCGCCGTTCGAAGCGTTGGAAAGCTAATGAGATGTTCTTTCTTATAAAAATGGTTTGGAGGACAGTAGATAATTTATTTAAGTCATGGTTGTGTAAAGGTGTTGGGTTGTCGGGTTTTTATCACGTTAAATGCGTGCGGTCGGTGTTTTATAGTGTGATAGCATTTCTATGGATTTTGTAACAGGGTTGCCGAATACACAGCGAGGGCATAATGCTATTTGGGTGGTTGTTGATAGGCTGACTAAATCGGCTCATTTCATTCCGATTGACATCAGTTTTTCTTTGGAGAGGTTAGCTGAGATTTACATCGGTGTGATTGTGAAATTGCATGGGGTTCCGTTGAGTATTGTTTCTGATCCAGATCTGAGGTTTACTTCGAGATTTTGGGAAAGTTTACAGAAGGCGTTGGGTTCTAAATTGAGATTGAGTTCGGCTTATCATCCGCAGACGGATGGACAGACCGAGAGAATGATTCAGTCATTGGAAGATTTGTTGAGAGCTTGTGTTCTTGAACAAGGTGGTGCGTGGGATAGTTATCTTGCATTGATTGAATTTACATATAATAACAGTTTTCATTCGAGTATTAGAATGGCACCGTTTAAAGCGTTGTATGGACGAAGGTGTCGAACACCTTTGTGTTGGCACGAATCTGGTGAGAGCTCGGTGGTTGGACCGGAATTAGTACAACAGACTACGGAAAAGATGAAGCTTATTCGTAAGAAAATGAAGGCTTCTCAGAGTAGGCAAAAGAGTTATCATTATCGGAGAAGAAAAGATCTTGAGTTCCAAGAGGGCGATCATGTATTTTTGAGAGTTACGCCAGTAACGGGTGTGGGTCGTGCATTGAAATCGAAGAAACTTACTTCTCGGTTTATTGGTCCTTACCAGATATCCGCGAGAGTGGGTGCTGTGGCTTATAGGGTGGCGTTGTCGCCGAATCTGTCGAATTTACATGATGTGTTCCATGTTTTACAGCTTCGGAAGTATGTTCCGGATCCGTCGCATGTGATTCCGATGGACGAGGTTGAGGTAAGGGAGAACCTTACGGTTGAGGCATTACCGGTTAGGATTTTGGATCGCGAGGTGAAGCGGTTGAGAGGCAAGGATATTGCACTTGTGAAAGTAGTGTGTGGAGGCGCTGCTGAGGGCAATTTGACTTGGGAGTTAGAGAGTCGGATGCGGGAGTCATATCCAGAGTTGTTCGTCTGAGGTATATTTTCGAGGACGAAAATTTCTAAGTGGGGGAGAGTTGTAACGCCCCAGTTTTAGTATTTTTATTTAATCGAGTCATTTTGATTATTTTATTATTATATTATTTTATTTTTTTCTTTTATTTGGAAATATGTTATTTTTCAATGTTGTGATATTTTATCAAGTTTTGGGAACGTTTGCGAGATATTTGAGTGTGGGGGTATTTTGGGCATTTCATCTTATTTTTCTTTAAGTTAGAAAATAGAAATAGAAAGAGAGATAAATTGAGAGAAAGAAAAAGAGAAGAAGGAAAAGGGAAAGAAAAGAGAAGAAGAGAAGAAAAAGAGTGAAAACTTGGAAATCAAGAAAACAATCTCCCGACTTTTCTAAACACGATTAAATCAGGTAAGGGTGCGAAACTCGATTATTATATGCTTGTGTATGATTATGTATGTATGTTTTTGGTTGTTTTTGGATTGAAATGGAAGTATATAGTAAAAACCATATTATGTAAAAATTGATTAGAAATTGATTAAATTGTGTCGAAAATCATGTTTTCAGGTCCATTATTGTTGATACATGTTGTTAGACATTGTATTGGTAATTTTTCTGGTGTATAGGTGAAAATTGGATGATTTTGGGGTGAAAAACGCAGAACAAAATTCTGCAGAATTTTCTGGATTTTCCACTGCCCATACGCGTATCACTCAAGGCATTACGCGTATTGGTCAAGGCAATACGCGTATGGCATTGAAGAAAACTGGGCAATACGCGTATGGAGCTTCATTTTCTCGGCCATCTGCCCATTTGCGTATTGGTACTCGTAAGACTTTAGGGCAATACGCGTATGGTGTAGGGCACTACGCGTATTGGACTTTTAATAGGAATTTTGGGGAAAATGGGTCTCTGCCCATACGCGTATGACCTTGGGAAATACGCGTATGGAATGGGCGAGGAATCAGGGCAATATGCGTATGGCTCAGGGCAATACGCGTATGGCCAGGAGAATTGCAAAATGGGGTTTTTCCGCGATGTCTTTTCTTGTTTAGTCCGTAACTTGTGTTCCGTTTATCCGTTTTTAACATTCTTGGTATCGTTGAGTAGCTATTGAACTGTACTTTCTTATTATAATAATTTTGAGATTGTTAGCCGATTTAATTATGTCTAGAATTGGGAATAGTGTTGTTTTGTCGACTTTTGTCGTTATAAATATGTGTAATTGATGTGTATCATGCAATGTGCTGTTGATGTGGTTATGGTATGATTTGCGTGTTGTTGTATGATATAAATGCATTATTTTAGGCTTGAATTGCAAAGCATGATTTATGTTAAGTGATATGGTTGCATATATGTGTGCATTTGAATGTCATGAGTCATTGTATGTTGAGCATCATGATGTGCATTCTTGTGATGTCGTGTGCCCTAGTGGGTGTGAGCGACGAATCGATTCCAGAGGGAATCTGCTATAACATCGTGAGCCTTATACCGAGAGGACCGAAAACGATGGTTATAGACGATCGTGTGCCCGTGTAGGGTGTGAGCGATCGGATCGTGAGCCTTATACAAAGAGGACCGAAAGCGATCCATAAACGTCGCGAGCCTTATACAAAGAGGACCGAAAGCGACGGGGAACATCATATGCCCGACGGGGAGTTACACTAAGTAACGAGCGATGGTTCCAATAGTTCCTGAGTGAACTGGTGTTGAGAATTGATGGAAGTCGGTACCGCATGTGCATATGCATAGAGTTGTTGTGTCGGTCTCTTGCATTTGCATAAATCATTAATGGTTTGTTTATGTGTGGAATTGTGGATAAAATTGATAAATTGATATATGGATATGTGTTGGTGATACTTGTATTGTGCATGGTTGGTATACCTTGGTGATGGAAATATGAAATATACATTGCGTTGTTTTGTGTTTGAATACTGGTTTGAGTTGTGGTGAGAACAGTATATATGTGTATTTTTGGTGTTATATATAATTATATGCAGTTATATTATGATTGTTTTTCTCACCCTTCTGCTGTTTTATAATGCTCTATGAGGCATTGCAGATTAGAGTTGCTGGAGGTCTTTTTGTGAAGCTTAGGACTTCATTCTTTTGTCGGTCGGCTCTGATATGTGGCACCGGGTAGTCAGGGGGATCGTTTTGTAGTTTGATGTGTAGATGTATATATATCTTTTGGCTTGTGCATGTATGACTTGATGTATGATAAACTTTTTATGATATATATATATATATATATATATATATATATATATATATATATATATATGAGATTTCAGTACAGATTTTCCGCTTTATTCTGTAGCTGAATTGTGGGTAGTAGGAACTAAGTTCCTCTGTTTATTTGCTACCTGCGAGTGTTGCATATCTTTATGGGCAGGTTTATTGTGTTTGTTTCAAATTGATGTGACCCCTCGGTCTATGCTGTGAATTTCTAAATATACTCTGATGAAATTTTGAATTTTCTTTTACTGCTTTAATAGCTTGGGGGTATAGATTGGGGTGTTACATTAAGTGGTATTAGAGCCACTCCGTGTCAGTTTGTGTCAGTCCTTGTTGGTTGTTGTAGTTGGATGAGCTATTTGTTTAACCATAGTTGCTGTTATTGGAAATGAATAGAATATGGCTGGTAGGAATGACGCTGCTTTAGCTGCTGCTATGCAAGCTATGGCTTGGGCTGTACAGGGTGCACCTAATGATGCAGGTAATGATGAGTTCAGGAAGAATAAACCGCCTGTCTTCAAGGGAAGATATGATCCTGATGGTGCTCAGATATAGCTTAAAGAGATTGAACGAATCTTCCGAGTGATGGATTGTGCTGAGGATCAGAAGGTGAGACTGGGTACTCACATGTTACTGGAAGAAGCTGATGATTGGTGGGTTAGTACTCGTCATGTGTTGGAAGCTGCAGAGGAGGAGATCACTTGGGCTGTGTTTAGCATTGAGTTTCTGAGGAAGTATTTTCCTGAAGATGTAAGAGGAAAGAAGGAAATTGAGTTCTTGGAGTTAAAATAAGGTAATATGTTTGTTGTTGATTATACTGCTAAGTTTGTGGAGCTTGTGCAGTTTTATCCACATTATGCTGAAGCGACCGCGAAATTTTCTAAGTATGTAAAGTTTGAGAATGGATTGCGTCCTGAGATAAAGCAGGCAATTGGTTATCAAAGGATTCGGAGGTTTTCTGATTTGGTGGATTGTTATAGGATTTATAAGGAGGATAGTAAGGCTCGTTCTACTCACTATAAGAGTGTGAGCGAGAGGAAAGGGAAGCAACAGTTCTGTGGTGGTCCGTATGTAACACCAGCTAATAAGGGTAAACAAAGGGGAAATTTGGAGAGAAGGACAAGTGGAGGAGGAATGTCTGGTCCTCTGAGATGTTATAGATGTGGTGATGTGGAACATCGTCAGTCCGAATGTAGGAAAGATTTGAGGAAGTGTTCTAATTGTGGAGGTTTAGGACATGTCGCAGCTGATTGTGCAAGGAAGAATGTGGTGAAGTGTTTCAACTGTGGTGAACCTGGTCATATTAGTACGAAGTGTCAGAAACCGAAGCAAGCTCCAGCTGGTGGGAAAGTTTTTGCCTTAGCAGGAACTCAGACTTCAAGTGCAGACCGTCTGATCAGAGGTACTTGTTTTATTAATAGTACTCCTTTAGTTGCTATTATTGATACTGGAGCGACTCATTCGTTTATTTCGTCTGAGTGCGCAAAGCGTTTGAATCTTGTGTTGTCTTTGATGGGTGGTGAGATGGTTATTGATACTCCAGCAATGGGGTCAGTAACTACTTCTTTGGTTTGTCTAAGTTGTCCTTTGACCATTTATAGTAAAGACTTTGAGATGGATTTGGTGTGTTTACCGTTGGAGGGTTTAGATGTGGTTCTGGGAATGAATTGGTTGCAGTTCAATCGGGTTCATATTGATTGTTATCATAAACTAGTAAGGTTTTATTCTCTTGAGGAAGACGAAGACTCGAGTTTCTTATCTACCAAAGAGTTGAAGAGACTTTTGGCGGATGAAGCTCAGTTGTTTGGGTTGTTTGCATTGTTGACTGTGGATAGTCAAGTTTCACTTGATGTGTTTCCTGTTGTGTGTGAGTTTCTGGAAGTGTTTCCCGAGGATATTTCAGACTTGCCGCCAGAGAGAGAGGTGGAGTTTTCTATAGATCTAGTTCCTGGTACTAGACCTGTTTCTATGGCACCTTATCGTATGTCGGCATCTGAGTTGGTTGAGTTAAAGAAGCAGTTGAATGAATTGTTGGAGAAGAGGTTTGTGAGACCAAGCGTTTCTCCTTGGGGTGCTCTAGTTTTATTGGTGAAAAAGAAAGATGGAAGTATGCGATTGTGTATTGATTATCGCCAGTTGAATAAGGTGATGATTAAGAATAAGTATCCTCTTCCAAGGATTGATGATTTGATGGATCAGTTGGTTGGTGCTTGTGTGTTCAGTAAAATTGACTTGAGGTCAGGGTATCATCAGATTAGGGTGAAAGAGGAAGATATTCAGAAGACGGCTTTTAGGACACGTTACGGTCATTATGAATATTCTGTGATGTCGTTCGGGGTTTCTAATGCACCAGGTGTGTTCATGGAGTACATGAATCGTATTTTTCACGAGCATTTGGATCGATTTGTTGTTGTGTTTATTCATGACATCTTAATTTATTCTAAGTCTCGAGAGGAGCACGCGGAGCATTTGCGTATTATTTTGCAGGTTTTGAAAGAGAGAAAGCTTTTTGCCAAATTGTCCAAGTGTGAATTTTGGTTGTCGGAAGTGAGTTTTCTTGGGCACGTGATTTCAGGTAATGGTATTTCTATGGGTCCATCTAAAGTAGAAGCAGTTCTACAATGGGAGGCTCCTAGATCTGTTACTGAAATTCGAACCTTTTTGGGTTTGGCTGGATATTATCGAAGGTTCATTGAAGGTTTTTCTAAGCTAGCACTTCCTTTGACCCAGTTGAGTTGTAAAGGGCAAGCATTCATTTGGGAGATTCGGTGTGAGGAAAGTTTTAATGAGCTAAAGAGAAGATTGACGACAGCTCCGATTTTGATTTTACCGAATCCTAATGAACCATTTGTGGTGTATTGTGATGTGTCTTTGATTGGTCTAGGTGGTGTTCTGATGCAAGAAGGTAAGGTGGTGGCTTATGTTTCAAGGCAATTGAGAGTGCATGAGAAAAATTATCCTACTCATGATCTTGAATTAGCGGCTGTGGTTTTTGTGTTGAAGATTTGGAGGCATTATCTTTACGGTGCAAGATTTGAAGTCTTTAGTGATCATAAAAGTTTGAAATATTTGTTTGATCAGAAAGAGTTAAATATGAGGCAACGGAGATGGTTGGAATTTTTGAAAGACTATAACTTTGGCTTGAATTACCATCCTGGTAAAGCTAATGTGGTAGCCGACGCATTGAGCCGGGAATCGTTGCATATGTCCGCTTTAATGGTTAAAGAGTGGGAACTTTTGGAATCGTTTAGAGATTTGAGTTTGGTTTGTGAAGTGACGTCGGATAGTGTGAGGCTTGGAATGTTAAAGGTTACTAATGATTTTCTGATGACTGTTAGTGAGAAACAGAAGTTGGATGTGAAATTGGTGGATTTGATGTTGGTTGGCGGAAAAGATGCGAATAGTGATTTTAAAGTGGATATTAATGGTGTTTTGAGATTACGAGGCCGAATTTGTATTCCTGATGATGCGGAGTTGAAAAGGATGATTTTGGAGGAAGGACACCGGAGTAATCTGAGTATACATCCGGGAGCTAATAAGATGTATCAGGATTTGAAGAAGATTTTCTGGTGGTCTGGATTGAAAAGAGATGTGGCTCAGTTTGTTTATGCATGTTTGACTTGTCAGAAATCAAAGGTAGAACATCTGAGGCCTAGTGGTTTGTTGCAACCGTTGGATATTCCTGAGTGGAAGTGGGATAGCATTTCTATGGATATTGTAACAGGGTTGCCGAATACACAGCGAGGGCATAATGCTATTTGGGTGGTTGTTGATAGGCTGACTAAATCGGCTCATTTCATTCCGATTGACATCAGTTTTTCTTTGGAGAGGTTAGCTGAGATTTACATCGGTGTGATTGTGAAATTGCATGGGGTTCCATTGAGTATTGTTTCTGATCGAGATCCGAGGTTTACTTCGAGATTTTGGGAAAGTTTACAGAAGGCGTTGGGTTCTAAATTGAGATTGAGTTCGGCTTATCATCCGTAGACGGATGGACAGACCGAGAGAATGATTTAGTCGTTGGAAGATTTGTTGAGAGCTTGTGTTCTTGAACAAGGTGGTGCGTGGGATAGTTATCTTGCATTGATTGAATTTACGTATAATAACAGTTTCCATTCGAGTATTAGAATGGCACCATTTAAAGAGTTGTATGGACGAAGGTGTCGAACACCTTTGTGTTGGCACGAATCTGGTGAGAGCTCGGTGGTTGGACCAGAATTAGTACAACAGACTACGAAAAAGGTGAAGCTTATTCATGAGAAAATGAAGGCTTCTTAGAGTAGGCAAAAGAGTTATCATGATCGGAGAAGAAAAGATCTTGAGTTCCAAGAGGGAGATCATGTATTTTTGAGAGTTACGCCAGTAACGGGTGTGGGTCGTGCATTGAAATCGAAGAAACTTACTTCTCGGTTTATTGGTCCTTACCAGATATCTGCGAGAGTGGGTGTTGTGGCGTATAGGGTGGCGTTGCCGCCGAATCTGTCGAATTTACATGATGTGTTCCATGTTTCACAGCTTCGGAAGTATGTTCCGGATCCGTCGCATGTGATTCCGATGGACGAGGTTGAGGTAAGGGAGAAGCTTACGGTTGAGGCATTACCAGTTAGGATTTTGGATCGCGAGGTGAAGCGGTTGAGAGGCAAGGATATTACACTTGTGAAAGTAGTGTTGGGAGGTGCTGCTGAGGGCAATTTGACTTGGGAGTTAGAGAGTCGGATGCGGGAGTCATATCCAGAGTTGTTCGTCTGAGGTATATTTTTGAGGACGAAAATTTCTAAGTGGGGGAGAGTTGTAACGCCCCAGTTTTAGTATTTTTATTTAATCGAGTCGTTTTGATTATTTTATTATTATTTTATTTTATTTTTGACTTTTATTTGGAAATATGTTATTTTTCAATGTTGTGATATTTTATCGAGTTTTGGGAACGTTTGCGAGATATTTGAGTGTGGGGGTATTTTGGTCATTTCATCTTATTTTTCTTTAAGTTAGAAAATTGAAATAGAAAGAGAGAAAAATAGAGAGAAAGAAAAAGAGAAGAAGGAAAATGGAAAGAAAAGAGAAGAAGAGAAGAAAAAGAGAGAAAACTTGGAAATCAAGAAAACAATCTCCCGACTTTTCTAAACACGATTAAATCGGGTAAGGGTGCGAAACTCGATTATTATATGCTTGTGTGTGATTATGTATGTATGTTTTTGGTTGTTTTTGGATTGAAATGGAAGTATATAGTAAAAACCATATTATGTAAAAATTGATTAGAAATCGATTAAATTGTGTCGGAAATCATGTTTTCAGGTCCATTATTGTTGATACATGTTAGATACATGTTGTTAGACATTGTATTGGTAATTTTTCTGGTGTATAGGTGAAAATTGGATGATTTTGGGGTGAAAAACGCAGAACAAAATTCTGCAGAATTTTCTGGATTTTCCACTGCCCATACGCGTATCACTCAAGGCATTACGCGTATTGGTCAAGGCAATACGCGTATCGCATTGAAGAAAACTGGGCAATACGCGTATGGAGCTTCATTTTCTCGGCCATCTGACCATTTGTGTATTGGTACGCGTAAGACTTTAGGGCAATACGCGTATGGTGTAGGGCACTACACGTATTGGACTTTTAATGGGAATTTTGGGGAAAAATGGGTCTCTGCCCATACGCGTATGACCTTGGGCAATATGCGTATGGAATGGGCGAGGAATCAGGGAAATACGCGTATGGCTCAGGGCAATACGCGTATGGCCAGGAGAATTGCAAAATGGAGTTTTTCCGCGATGTCTTTTCTTGTTTAGTCTGTAACTTGTGTTCCGTTTATCCGTTTTTAACATTCTTGGTATCGTTGAGTAGCTATTGAACTGTACTTTCTTATTATAATAATTTTGAGATTGTTAACCGATTTAATTATGTCGAGAATTAGGAATAGTGTCATTTTTTCGACTTTTTTCGTTATAAATATGTGGAATTGATGTGTATCATGCAATGTGTTGTTGATGTGGTTATGGTATGATTTGCGTGCTGTTGTATGATATAAATGCATTATTTTGGGCTTGAATTGCAAAGCATGATTTATGTTAAGTGAGATGGTTGCATATATGTGTGCATTTGAATGTCATGAGTCATTGTATGTTGAGCATCATGATGTGCATTCTTGTGATGTCGTGTGCCCTAGTGGGTGTGAGCGACGAATCGATTCCAGAGGGAATCTGCTATAACATCGTGAGCCTTATACCGAGAGGACCGAAAGCGATGGTTATAGACGATCGTGTGCCCGTGTGGGGTGTGAGCGATCGGATTGTGAGCCTTATACAAAGAGGACCGAAAGCGATCCATAAACGTCGTGAGCCTTATACAAAGAGGACCGAAAGCAACGGGGAACATCGTATGCCCGACGGGGAGTTACACTAAGTAACGAGCGATGGTTCCAATAGTTCCTGAGTGAACTGGGGTTGAGAATTGATGGAAGTCGGTACCGCATGTGCATATGCATAGAGTCGTTGTGTCGGTCTCTTGCATTTGCATAAATCATTAATGGTTTGTTTATGTGTGGAATTGTGGATAAAATTGATAAATTGGTATATGGATATGTGTTGGTGATACTTGTATTGTGCATGGTTGGTATACCTAGGTGATGGAAGTATGAAATATACATTGTGTTGTTTTGTGTTTGAATACTGGTATGAGTTGTGGTGAGAACAGTATATATGTGTATTTTTTGTGTTATATATAATTGTATGCAGTTATATTATGATTGTTTTTCTCACCCTTCTGCTGTTTTATAATGCCCTACGAGGCATTGCAGATTAGAGTTGCTGGAGGTCTTTTTGCGAAGCTTAGGACTAAATTGATATGGGAAATCATGAATGGATTGATTATGTGTTGAGCTCGTGATATCATTGGTAATTTGATATGCATTGGTTATGGATGATATGTTTTATGTATAGACATATGCTATGTTTTGTAGGGATGTTGTACATTACAATGATTGTATTAATTATCTATGATATGCTATATATGAATATATGTGATGTGGTGGTGTGTTTCCATATGTCATAACTTTGGTATGCCTTATGTGTGAACATGGGATTATGTTGGTATAATGGATATATGCTATGTGGTTGGATTATTAGAAATATGTTATGTATCTGTGGCATGCTATATGTATTAGTATGTGATGCTTGTGGTGAGAATAATTATGCATGTGAATTTATATGTGTTTGCATATTATTATGTAATCTTGATTTAGTTGTTATTTCTCACCCTTCTGCTGTGGTTTGATGCCCTATGAGGCAATTGCAGATTAGTATCTTGGAGGCTTTTGTGAAGATTTGTTCTCCATCCTTTTGTCGGTCTGTCTGCTCTGATACGTAACACGGGAGTCGAGGAACGCTTTTGTTATATATGTATACATTTGTTGGATCTATTTTGTATTACCTTTGTATGAATATTTTGATGTTATAAAACAATTTATTTTGTAAAACGAGTCAGTTATGGATCTTTCCGCTTTATTCCATAATTGAACTTTCCTTTTGTTGGAAAATTTTTCCCTTTTATGTTTATTCCATTTTGTGTTATGTATCAAATTTATGAGCAGGGATTGTGTTTTCTTTCTTTAAATGTGGCATCCTTGTTTCTGTGTAAGAATAAATTTTTATTTACTCTGATTTATTTATGTATTATTTATCCGCGATGGGAATTGGGGTGTTACATTAGTGGTATCAGAGCAGGTTGGTCCGTCCGACCAAGTTGTTGAATCAGTTGGTGTGACAGTTGAATACTGTCGATGTTGTTTGTCCCTTAGTACGTGATATGTGTGTGAAATACTGTCAGTAATTTCTAGTTTTTCTAATCCCTTGTCTGCAGGATTTAGATTGAGCTAAGTGGGAGAGAAGTTGGTGCTTCTCCAAGTTGCTTCAGGTGTGGAGCGTTAGCTCAGTGTGTTGTAGATTGCAAGATTGTAAGTGTTGTTTGGACAGTGTTGTTCCCGGTTCCGGAGGGAATGTGGAGGTAAGGTTTATGTCAACTAAGGATTTGTGCCTTAGGTAGTTTTGTGCACAAGATGCAAGAAATGCTATTATAGTTTGGTAAAGACAGTTTATGCCCCCATCATTATTGTCGGCTGTCTATTGACAAATTGAGGAACTGATCACCCTTAATCTCTTGTTGATAGTAGTCGAAATTATGTTGGATGGAATAGACGTGTCTTTCCGGCTTTGATAGTGTGTGCAATGAATTGTTGGAATTAAGAAAATGACTACGGATTATTTTGTTGAGTCGATGAAGATTCTAATATCAGAAGATGAGACGGATTAGAGATTTTGGTATATTGGTCCAGTTGGGAAGTCATTGAGAGAGAATGATTGGGTATCGATAATGGTTGTTCTCAGAGAGTAGAGTGTGAACTCAAGTTTGACGAAGGTGAGGATTTGAGGTTTGGATCTTCTAAGTAAGTAGAAGAACTTTTAGGAAGTGAAACTCAGATGTTTGTCATGTTTGTGATGATAGTGTTCTGGAAATTGGCAGGAAAGCCACAGTGATGGGCCGTCAGTTGTGCATGGTTTCAGATGTGTTTTTGGATGAAACATTAGTGTTTCAACTTGAAGAGGTCCAGCATGGTTGGAAAGAAAAAGGAAGATAGCATGAGGTTGCGTGTTAATCAGTGAGTAGTATGGAAACTTCCAGTTGTGTTCTGGATAGCTTGAGTTTTGAATTGTGACGAATCGTGGATGATTTGAAGTTCCTTGATGGTATTACTTTTATTATGGGTTGAGATCTCGTGTCAGCAGAAACCTTGAGTGAGTTGGAACCCCATAAGAAGAATTGATATGGAATGTGGTAACCAGAGATTGTTAAGCTATTTTTGATAAATTGTTTCGAGCTCAGAATGAATTTTAAAGGTTGTATATGTTATGTTTGTGGAGTATATGAATCGTATCTTCCATACTTGTTTGGATAAGTTCATAGTGATGTTTATTGGATGATATTCTGATTTATTTTAAATTAAAGGATGAGTATGTAGAGTATTTGAGGATTTAGCTACAAGGGTTGAAAGAGAGGGAGCTTTCTGCTAATTATCGAAGTGAGAATTTTGATTGAAAGAGGTTAGTTTTCTTGGTTATGTTATTTCTGATGATGGTATTGTTGTGGATCTATCCAAAATAGATGCAGTTCTACATTGAGAGACTCCGAAGTTGGTTAAGGAGATTAGAAACTTTTGGGCTTAGTTGGTTGTAACTGCAGGTTATGGAAAACTTTGCTAGGTTAGTACTTCTGTCATCTCAGTTGACTTGCAAAGGGTGAGTCGTTTGTTTTGGATGTTCGTTGTGAGTAAGTTTTAGTGAGCTGAAGTAGAGATTGACTACGGCTCCAATTTTGATTCTGCCTGATCCTAATAAACTATTTATGGAATATTAGGATGCTTCCTTGATGAGTTTAGTTAGTGTGTTAATGCGACAGGGTAAAGTTATTTCTTATGCTTTACGACAATTGAGGATTCATGATTTCAAGATGGCTGCGGTCACTTTTGTGTTGGGAATTTGGAGGTATTATTTTTGTGGTTTTGAGTTCGAAGTGTTTAGTAATCACAAGAGTATTGAGTACTTGTTTGGTCAGAAGGAATAAAGTAGGAGACAACGAGGATGGTTGGAATTCCTGATTAGTTATGACCTTGGCTCGAATTATCCTATTGGTAAAGTTAATGTCGTGCCTGATAAGTTAAGTCGAAAAATCTTTGCATATGTTTGCTTTGATGGTTAAAGAGTGGGAACTTTTGGAAGAATTTAGAGATTTGAGTTTGGTGTGTCAATTGACATCTGATAGCGTGAGGCTTGGTATGTTAAAGGTTACTAATGATTTTCTGTTGACCGTTAGCGAGAAACAGAGGCTGGATGTGAAATTTGTTGATTTGATGACGGTTGGAGATAAAGGTGTGAATGGTGACTTTAATGTGGATGATCAGGGTGTTTTGAGATTCCGTGGTAGAATTTGTATTCCTGATGGTTCGGAATTGAAACAGATGATTTTAGAGGAAGGACACCGGAGTAGTTTGAGTATACATCCGGGAGCTAATAAAATGTATCAAGATTTGAAGAAGATCTTGTGATGGTCAGAGAATTAGAGTTGGTTGAGCAGTTCAGAGACTTGTGTCTGGTGTGTAAGCTAACACAGCAGAGTGTGAGGTTGGGTACATTAAAAGTGAATAGTGATTTTTGGTGAATATGAGAAAGAGTTAGACTTTGGACGTGAAATTGGTAGATTTAATGGTTACGAGTCAACAGAGTGCGCAGCGGAAGCGTGATGTGGCACAATTCTATATGCGTGTGTGACTGGTAAAAGTTCATAGGTTGAACATTATGAACATGTAGGATGATGAGACCATTAGACGTTTCAGAATGGAAGTGTTAGGTGAAAGGTTTAAATATTATTCATGGGCTACTATGTACATGGTGGTATTGTGGTTATGTAGAGGTTGTTGAAACGATGTTGGGTTGTGGAACTTTATGTTCTTGTTGGTGTTGTTGCCTCGTTTCCATCGTGATGGTTCGAGTGCGAGTAGCTAATTCCTTGTGGGAATTAAGGGAGTGTTACCTATGGTGAGGGTAACGATCTTGTTGTGTTTCGGTTTAAGAGTGAACATGTGTGTTCGTAACTTGGGTATTCTTTGAGTCGTGAGTTGGTCGTCAAGTGCATTGTATGGGCATTGCATCTTGTCGTTGTTGTTATTACCGTTGTCGTGTCGTTGTAGTAGTTGCTGTTAGCAAGGTATTTTGTCAGTTTGTGTTATTCGTGGTGTTGCCTTTAATGGCATGAGAGTGGGTTAGTCGGATACGAGGGTCGTATCCGGAGTTGTTTGCACCAAGTATATTTTCGAGGACGAAAATGTCTAAGTGGGGGAGAATTGTAACGCCCCGTTTTGTCCGATTTATTTAATCGAGTCGATTTAATTATTTTCATTTTTATATTATTTTATTCTTGACTTTTATTTGACAATATATTATTTTTCATCGTTATTATGTTTTATCGCGTTTTGAGAGCGTTTGTGAGATATTTAAGCTGAGGGGTAAAATGGTCATTTTTGAGGGGTTAGATATCTTAGAAAAATTAGATATTTTTATAAATAGAGATTTGAGAGAAAAAGAGAGAAAAGAAAGAGAAAGGAAAGAAAGGAAGAGTAAGGAAAAGAGAAGGAGAGGAAAACTTATGGAAGAAGAAATCATCCGTTCAAGCGTGATTAATCGGGTAAGGGTGAGAAGTTTCAATTATATTGCGATTGTATATGTATATGTGTGTGATAGTGTGAATGTTTTCTTGTTTTTATAATGTTTTTACATTTGATAAATTGATGAACAATTGATTGGAATCGATGTTTTCACGGTTGAAATGCGATATAAATGCATGGAATACTTGTTGATTATGTTGGAACATGTTTTGGTTGTTATGGTATGAATTGGAAGGGTTTGAGTGGAAGAAATGATGGATTTTGGCCCCAAATGACCTACATTGACGCTGCTACGAATTCTGGGTTTCACGGGTTCGCCTAGCGAGCCACAGCGAAGGACCGGGCGAATGTTCGCCTAGCGAACTTTATACTGGTTTTTCTCTGCCTTGGTTCGCTGGGGTTCGCCTAGCGAACCCTGGAGCGAACGTGACCGATTTTTCTATTTTGTTTTCTTCATAACTTTCAAACCGTAAGTCTGTTTTGGCCGCCGTTCGAAGTGTTGGAAAGCTAATGAGATGTTCTTTCTTATAAAAATAGTTTGAAGGACAGTAGATGATTTATTTAAGTCGTGGTTGTGTAAAAGTGTTGGGTTGTCGGGTTTTTATCGCGTTAAATGCGTGCGGTCGGTGTTTTACAGTGTGTTGTGCTATTGTTATATGACGTGAAGCTTTTATGTGGTTTATATGATGTTGAAGCATGTGATAAGTTGTTGTAATTGTTGTGGCCTTATGGCAAAATACTTTGTTGACTTGAATACAAACGTATGGTATTAATGTATGTTGTTGTGGGTAGCCTTCATGGCGTGAATCCTAGTGTTGTGAGTATCATTGTATGATTGCATGATTGTTGTGGTTGATGGTGAGTAATTCTTGATGTGAATTGATATGAGTGTATATGCTAAAATGCTAATTGTTGTGGCTTGTGGATTATGATGAAATGCATTGTTTATGTGAAATTCAATGTGTGTTATTTGGCGGCCTTATGGAAAGTAAAGACATTGTTTGAATTGATTTCCAATGCATGAATAATGACGATGAGATAATTCATATTGTTGATTTGTGAATATGCATTTTATTGTCATGATTCATTGGTATGCCATGCATCATGATATGCATCTTGTGATGTCGTGTGACCTTGTGGGGTGTGAGCGACGAGACGATTCCAGAGGGAATCTACTGTAACGGTCGTGAGCCTTATACTAAGAGGACCTAAAGCGACGTTATAGACGATCGTGAGCCTTATACAAAGAGGACCTAAAGCGATTGGATCGTGAGAAGAGGACCTAAAGCGATTCATAAACGTCGTGAGCCTTATACCAAGAGGACCTAAAACGACGGGGAACATCGTTTGCCCGACGGGGAGTTACACTAAGTAACAAGCGATAATTCCAATAACTCCCGAGTGAATTAATGATGATGAGAATGATGGATGGATTGGTACTGCATGCATAGAGTCGTTGTGTCAGTCTTTGTGCATTTGCATAAATCATGAATGGATTGATTATGTGTGGGAAATCATTAATGGATTGATTATGTGTGGGAAATTGTGAATGAATTGATTATGTGTGGGAAATCATGAATGGATTAATTATGTGTTGAGCTAGTGATAGCATTGGTAATTTGATATGCATTGGTTATGGATGATATGTTTTATGTATAGACATATGTTGTGTTTTGTGGGGATGTTGTACATTACAATGATTGTATTAATTATCTATGATATGCTATATATGAATATATGTGATGTGGTGGTGTGTTTCCATATGTCATAACTTTGGTATGCCTTATGTGTGAACATGTGATTATGTTGGTATAATTGATATATGCTATGTGGTTGGATTATTAGAAATATGTTATGTATCTGTGGCATGCTATATGTATTAGTATGTGATGCTTGTGGTGAGAATAATTATGCATGTGAATTTATATGTGTTTGCATATTATTATGCAATCTTGATTTAGTTGTTATTTCTCACCCTTCTGCTGTGGTTTGATGCCCTATGAGGCAATTGCAGATTAGTATCTTGGAGGCTTTTGTGAAGATTAGTTCTCCATCCTTTTGTCGGTCTGTCTGCTCTGATACGTAACACGGGAGTCGGGGAACGCTTTTGTTATATATGTATACATTTGTTGGGTCTATTTTGTATTACCTTTGTATGAATATTTTGATGTTATAAAACAATTTATTTTGTAAAACGAGTCAGTTATGGATCTTTCCGCTTTATTCCATAATTGAACTTTCCTTTTGTTGGAAAAAGTTTCCCTTTTATGTTTATTCCATTTTGTGTTATGTATCAAATTTATGAGCAGGGATTGTGTTTTCTTTCTTTAAATGTGGCATCCTTGTTCCTGTCTAAGAATAAATTTTTATTCACTCTGATTTGTTTATGTATTATTTATCCGCGATGGGAATTGGGGTGTTACATGTTCTGCACCGGTGTGATGACAAAAATATTGTAATAAGCTTCTGATGTGATAGTGAAATTCTCTGGTGATTAAAGATGGTGTTTGCTTTGGATGAAGATCAATGATTCTAATTGAAGGAGATGTGTGTTCCAGTGTAATGCCATGTGATGCAGGTCTACCTCTACGATGGTGTGGAAAGCCTCTAAGGAGAATTGAGCCTTGTGGATTGAGCTGGTCTTTGGGGACCATCAGCAAGCTCAAAATAATGTCTCTCAATTCCTTGCTATCATCCATTAAGTGAGGATTGTTGATGAAGGAAAATGTGAGGTCATCCCAGAGGATATGAATTGTTGTAACCTTATCAATGGAGAGGGTCATCCCTACTAAGTGGGAGCAATTGCATTGGGAACACGAGCATTAAATGCACGTTGAGTCAATGAAAATTATTCTGTGTCAAAGGTCTCCACGCGTCTCACACGCACAGGGGAGGAATGTGACGTGCCTAGGTGTACTTAAGTGCACTTACTGATTTGAAACATCTTCAAACCCATTGGATGGAGCCTTTGAGCTTTTACTGGATCGTGAACGATGAACTTATGGATTAGTTTGAATAGAAAGCGAGAAGCTATGTTTCATTTACACTTTTTGAATTCTTCGTTAGTTTAATGGCCATTTTAAGAGATTTTTCATTTGCTTCTTTGTTGTTGGAGGTTTTCGAATTTAGGCTACTTGTTCAATCAATATGCTTCTTCATTTGATTACGTCAAGCCACCTGCATCAAACCCAATGTATCCCCACTTTATCTCTTATTTATTTCTGAGTTTTTATTTATGTCTGCACATGGAGAACCTAAGAAACTCAAATGTAGTAATGGAGAATTCAGAAAACTCAAATTTAGGAATCCCATTAGTAGAGCTTGGTGATTTCGTTTCTACCACTAAACCATTAGTGAATAATCTTGGTGACAGGGAACCTTATCCCCCTATAAATATGAACCATGTCAGGGTAAGTTTTAGAGAAGTTAAGTTGAGTAACCCCATTGGTTTAAAAAATTCCATAAATTATCCTAATGTGCAGAGGTTTATTAGGGGTTT
Source organism: Lathyrus tuberosus (assembly GCA_022829125.1). Classification (NCBI taxonomy): domain Eukaryota; kingdom Viridiplantae; phylum Streptophyta; class Magnoliopsida; order Fabales; family Fabaceae; genus Lathyrus; species Lathyrus tuberosus. The sequence continues at coordinate 5,498,321 of JALAZF010000283.1, read as the reverse complement.
AAAGTTCAAATTCAAGTGTAAGTTTCGAGGAAGTGAAATGGTGGTTGGAGGAACGAGCCAGGTGTATGACTCATGGTCGTCACTTGTTATCTTTGAAAAAAGACAAAGAGATGGTGAAGAAGGTTTCTGTAAGAACAAGATTTGGTTATGCATCTGACCTTATGTTTTGATGATAACGATACATAGATTCATAAAGAACAATTTTGTACCCTAATGGTTTTATTATGTTTATAGATACTAGATACAAGCTCTGACACTGAAGAAGTGATGTGTGACATCATCAGACTCTGAACCTAGTGCACTCTAACTCTGAGATGTGTGTTCTACAAAGATAATCAAGCTCTGGATTACTATGTTCAACGCTTCTGAACACCGCTCATCCAATGCTATAGATTATGAATTTGACAAGAGAAGCATTTAACATTGTCAAGCTCTGAAGGCGTGTGCTCAATAACTCTAATGACCAAGTTCTGAAGACTCTGAAGACAAGGTTATGAAGAATCTCTCATACAGACTCTGATTCTTCTTATATGCATGCTTCATCAACTATCTATCTAAAGCCTCTGAATAATTAAAGATAAGATAAAAAAGTTTTACATGAGAAAATAGTACACAATACAAGATCAATATTCTTTCCACTACACTGATTTCATGGGAAAATGATTGTATTATTGTACCACTGTGTCTCCCATTTTCACAGACTGTTATACAAGGATACATCTACATTTGTGAGTTTCATTTCTACCCTCCAACAGATATTTTCGTTGCCTATATAAAGGAGTCTTGGAAGAATGGAATAATATGCCCAACTACACAATAACAACTACAAAGTAAACATTGCATATTGTGGATATTTTGAGAGAAAGAAAAACAAACACACAAGGAACTTTTGTTCATACACTTTCATAGAAAATATTTGTCTGTGTAAATTTTTGTAATTCATTTGTGCAATATGCTTTCTTAGAAGCATCTTGTAACACTATTTATATCCTAACTTTAGAGTTGTATTTTCTTGAGAGACTAGGCTATAGTCATAATTTCTCAAGAAGACATTGACAATTAGTCTTTGTGGTTGTAATCAACTTTGGTTATAGTGGATTAAGTCCTTGTGATAAGGCGAAATCACCTTGGCGGGTGGATTGGAGGTAGCTTTGTTAACATTGAACCAGAATAAAAATATTTGTGTTCATTATTTTTATTCTAAATTCTCTCCTTGTTGTTTTTGGTAGCAAAAGATTTTCATTCCAGAAACCCAATTCAAACCCCTCCCCCTTTCTTGTGTTTTCGTTACCTTCGGTTTCATCTTTGAATATTGAACTTCCCTTTGATGTTGAAAATTTATTAGTGGACGATAAAATCTTCGGAACCCGGTCATTCTAAAACTTCGAGGGCAGGTTGGAACTCGTGTTGTGGAATGTGGGTCCGTCCTTAAATTGGTATACTGTTCTCGGAAGTTACATGAAAATATATTGTCATTTTGAGGTATGTGGCCTACCCATGTAAAAATGTCTATTTTCCTAGATTCGAGTCGCAATGTCTTTTAACAAATGTTAGGTTGGGGTTCTTAATCATCTAGAGATTTCTCATTCTCAGCTATATTTAGTGGCTAGGGCATATGTAAAGGTTGTCAAGTATTGGTATGAATACTAGAAATGGTTTCCTATATAGTTTATGTTCTTCCACCTATTAAATGTTCTGAGAAAGTCAGTTGGCCTCTAACATCCTCAAGGGTTGGTCTCTTTGAAGTAGGGATGTAAAATTTTGAAGTATGCATGTATTCTTGTAAGAATTTGAAGATAAATTATTCTCTGTCTTTCACCTCAATCATGTCACGCACAAAACACTTTCTGAAATCCCATAAGGGACATTTATGGGTGAGGGGGATGGCGGGCATGACTTGAAGGAAATGGAGATATTTAAAAGGCTACTATATACATGCACAAGTAGTACGGGGATAAATATGGGTGCTCTAATGTCTACAGGTGCTCGTGTCTTGCATGAATTTGAGAACAAGTTCCTCGAGTGGTGGTCTTGGACCATTTTGCTAATGTTTATAGAGCATACATATAACAAGAAGTTAAATTCTCTGCTGAAGGTGTAACACCTCGTTTTCGTTAGATAATTTATTTATGCCTTTTTGGGCGATTTAACTATTTTTTGTGTGGTTGTGGGGGTAAGTGACCTTGAGGTAGACGTATAGAGAGAGTAAGAGTTTGGTATAGTTGTTTAGAATTAATTAGTATTTTAATTAATTATTAGAATAAATAGAATTTTATTTGAACTAATTAAATAAAATAGTGAAATGATAGAATTGGGCTAATGAGAATTTGGAGAAATAGAGGGGAGCAAGGAATTAGGAAGTTAGGGAAATAGTGTGAATTAAGAAAAATGAGGGTTAATGAGGTAATTAGAAAGAAGCGTGTAGAAAACCCTAAGATATATATGAAGTAAGGGAGTTTGGAGAGTTTTACCTAAACATTTTTTTTGGTGAGAAGAGGCAAAAGCTAGGGCTAAAGAAAGACTGCATTATTGCTGGAAAATCCAAGGTAAGGGGGAGAAACGACTACCAATTAGGTGTATTGCGTGATGGGGGTAGAGAGGAGAAGTCCTTAACCTCATTAGGATTCCTTAGTTTTCCTTTTTATGAATTATTTATGATGAAATTCGTGTAGTATAGTCTGTGAAAATTCTGTTTATGTTTGCTTTGAAACTCCTCCATTGTTGTGTTGAAAAAGCTTTGAAAACATAAGCTGAAAACCTTTAGAAGTGATGATTTTGTTGATGCCAATCCGTGATATATTGTAAATTTTCTATCTTAATCACTGAATAATGGTAGTATGTCAAATTCTGAGATCGGGGGTGTCATACCCTAAATTTTACCCTGATTTTTTCACCAGCAAGACACCATCATCAACTCTCATCTTTTCCTCTCTTCACTCCCAGCTCCCTCCACGCTTCTCCAACATTTCTTAAGTTACACAACCAAAGCACCACTTTCTTCTTTTCTTCCTCACTCCCACGTTCGCACCACCTCAACCAAACACTTCCATATAACACTTTCACTCTTCCTCCAACCAAACTTAAACCACCCTCCATAAAACCAACATAAGCACATCATCATCTTCTTCACAAAATCAATAACACAAACCTTATTCACCATTCTCCATACACCATAAACACACTTCCGACAACATTAAAAATAACTTATAAATAACTTCATTTTCATCATCCTAAAATATTAAAAATAAACTTTCAAAGCCAACATTACACATTGCATTATGTTTTTGTTTCCAATTAGAGTCAAGAATAACAAACACAAAAAATCCTAAAAAACAAGAAAACTTGTGGCAGCATCACAAACAACAAAACAAAAGAGAATAAGAGTGAGAGTGAATAAGTTAGAAAGAAGAACAACTACCACCACCGATTGGTTTTTCGACCGCCATTGAACCAACTTCGGTGACGTAAAGCAGCCGCCACTCCATGCTCAACATTGTTCCTTCAACAAACTACCTTCGATTCGCAACCACAACTTCACCAAACACCATCCACCACCACTTTTGATTTGCGGTTAGGAGTGAAGGTGAGGGAAGGATGTTCTTTTTTTTTAGCGTTAAATACACAACACCCCTTGTAATGTTAGCGAGTTTTGGTTTACCCCTGTAAAAGAATTTTTTAATTCCCCCTTGTAATGTGAAGATTCCCTCACTATGACCTCTGAGTGCACTATTCGCTGACATGGCGTGTATATGTGTCATTTAATTTAATTTTTTATTATTTTTTTAAAATCCATGTCAGCAAATAATAAAAAATAATTTAAAATTCCACGAGGTATTTAAAAAAAAAAATTATTCCAAGGGGGTAAATAAAAAATCGCTCATATTACAGGGGGTAAAATATATTTTTGCTGTTTTTAATGTTTTTTCAATTGTTATCATTTTAGTATTCACACAACACTTGTAGAATCAAAATGAAAAATAAGAGATCAATGAAAAAAGTTTTGATAATTGAAAAGAGAATTTAATATTGCAAGTTTGCTCAAGTATTGTGTTATTCATGTAGTAAGAGGCAATCTTGTATCCCGTGGTAGCTATAATCTTGTATCCCGTGGTAGTTATGGGCTTATTCTATCTCCTATCTCTTTACATTCATGTATGAGCGATATCTGTTATATTTGGAAATAACATATTTTCACATTAATCATCATGTTTGATTGAGTTACAAAACTCTTTTTTCTTAGAAATGAGAACTGTTGAGTTTATCAAATAAACGTGATTGAATTAGATCAAATTGCATTTCTGACATCCTCTGTTATGTATGTATTCCTCCACTCTGTACACATATGGCCTTGTCCTTACTGCTTATTGCACTGTTGCTATTAGGCTATAGGTAGTATGTTAGGTTTGAATAAATTTTATTTTCATGATAGTTTGAATTTTATGTGTAATGTATCCAAATCAGTATAAACTTTTTTGTACATTAGTTATGCATGTAAGATATTAGTTCACATGTGCAATGAAAGAGGGATATCAATAAACTTAATCCAGATGATGATTAGTGCATAGAGTTTAGTTAAAATTTGAAGCTCTGAGTGATGTATGAGCAGAGGTTATTATTGTAACTAAACATTGTATTAAAACAATTATTCTATTGGTTAACAAAAAAGTAGCCATTCTAATGTAACTCTAAGTTCATCAATACACATACACACAAATCATATTATGGTATCAGTAGTGTGAATAATTTTCTATTTCACTATTCACCATCTTCTTCCTTCCATTCTTGAACTTCATTGTTTCATCATGGTGGATAGCGATAAAGATGAGTCTTTCACCACCACCAACAAGAACAACAATGATAAGAATCCGTCCCTTGATCATTCAAGCCCTTACTACTTACATCCTGCTGATAATTCAGGCACGATTCTTGTTTCACCTCCATTATCAGAGAACAACTATGAATCTTGGAGTAGATCAATGAAGAAAGCTCTTTTAAGCAAGAACAAGACCAAGTTTATTAATGGCAAGATCACTTCTTCTGCTGAATCAGATCCATTGTTCGACACATGGGAACGCTGCAACAACATTGTGCTAGTATGAATATCTGCGTCTCTTTCTCCGGATACAGCGCAGAGCATCATCTATATCGACAATGTTGCTCAACTCTGGACTGATCTCTAACATCGATTTTCCAAAACTGATCATATCAGATTATCATACCTTCTTTAACACATTCATCCTATGCGCCAAGGATATAAATTAGACACAACGTACTCAAATGAACTTAAAATACATTGGGAAGATCTTGAAATTCTACGAGTTCTTCCAACTTGCACCCGTGGTGCTCATGCTACACTCAAGAAACAGTGTGACATGGAGTATGCTACTTGTATTTATTTATTTATTAAGGCCTTCAAACTGATACTAAGCAACAGAGTGTCTCGGCTGCAAAGTATTTCATATGCAACATATCAAAGCTTTTTTCATTGCTCTTTTATTTTTTATTTTGATGCTACAAGTGTTGTGTGAATAATAAAATGATAACAATTGAAAAAACATTAAAATCAGCAAAAATATATTTTACCCCATGTAATATGAGTGACTTTTTATTTACCCCCTTGTAATAAAAAAATAAATTTAAAAAAAAATATAAAAATTTTTAAAATGCCATGTGGAATTTTTTTAAAGTATTTTTTATTATTTGCTGATGTGGATTTTAAAAAATAATTAAAAAAATAAATTAAATGACACATATACTCGTCACGTCAGTAAATAGTGCACTTAGGGGTCATAGTGAAGGAATTTTCACTTTACAAGGGGAATAAAAAAATACTTTTACAGGGGATAAACCGAAATTCACTAACATTACATGGAGTGTTATATATTTAACCTTTTTTTTATGATTTGAAGTTGTTGTTGTTTTGATAAGTAAGAAGAGAGTTTTAAAAGAAAAATAAAAAAAAAGAATTTTGTTGTTATGTTAGCGTTGCAGACGCGAGAGGGAAGATGAGGAAGTTTGGATTGTTTTTGACTCATACTCCTCGCCACGTGTCGAGTAAGGGTTGGAAGAGATTATTTTTTTTAAAATAAACTCTGCTCTATCTCTCTCTCTAATCACACACCGCACCACTTTTCCTTTTTTTTTTATTTCTGTTTTATTTTAGTATATCTATTATATTTATATTATTATTATACTAATTATTATTATTTTTATTATTTATTATTAATACTAAATATAATATTATTACTAACCATCTATCACCATCCTTATTAACTATTATTATTATTATTATTATTATTATTATATTGTTCATTTTTATTATCATTATTATTATTATTATTATTAATTATTGATTATTATTATTGATATTGTTAATTATTATTTATACTATCATTACAATTATTATTATTATTATGTTATAAAACTAAATAAAACAATATAGAGATCAAAGAGAGGAAGGGAAGAGAGAAAGTAGTATTATATTATCTTCTGCAAAAGTACACTTTACACTGCAATTTGGATCTTATTTATAGTACATAACCAATGAATAACCATTAACTTAAGAAATACACAAAGGTTAGAAAATTAACTCATAGGAGTTAAGGAATATAGAAAGTTGGGTAAACGAACATCCACATTTATTTACTATTATTCGTGACACTCCCCCTTGGATATTCATTGAGGATATGCCTCATCAAAACCTTACTAGAAAAAAACCAGTGGGAAAAAAATATAGTGAAGGAAAAAGAGTACAATATCCTTTTAAAGTAAATTCATTTCTCCCCCTCAACTGAACGATCATTTCTTCAACGATGAAGACCAATCTTTTGTACTAGTTGATTAAAAGTTCTCCTTGGGAGTGACTTTGTGAAAAGGTCTGCAAGATTATCACATGAACAAATTTGTTGGATGTTTATAACACCACTCTTTTGAAGATCATGAGTGAAAAAGAACTTTGGAGAAATGTGTTTTGTTCAATCTCCTTTAATGTAACCATCTTTCAATTGAGCGATGCATGCAGTATTATCTTCATATATGGTCATTGTATTTAATTTTTCAGAAGATAAACCACAAGTATTTTGAATGTGCTGAATTAGGATCTCAACTAAACGCATTCTCAACTTGCCACATGTTATGCTAAAAGTTCTGCATGATTAGATGATGTTGCTGCTATGGTTTGTTTCACCGATCTCCATGAAATAGTTATACCCCCACATGTAAACAAATAACATGTTTATGATCTACCATTATGAGGATTTGACAAGTAACATGCATCTGCATAACCTGTTAATTCGAATCTGGATATTTTGGTATAAAACAAACTTATGTTTATTTTACCCCTAAGGTAACGAATTATATGTTTGACTCTGTTGTAATGTCTTTGTGTAGGTGAAGAAATGTATCTTGCTAATACATTGACAACAAATGATATATCAGGACGTCTATAATTAGTAAGATGTCACATATGCGAAAATCAACCGGCGGAAAAGACAGAAGAGTCGCCACCGAAGGTTATTTATCCAGACGCAGGGAAAGGAAACGATCGAAGAAAACCTCGACAAAGGGAAAGGAATGGTCATCGCAACCATAGCCTGGGTTCGGGAGTCGGTTACGTGAGAGGAAGGTATTAGCACCCCCTCGCGTTCATCATACTCGATGGGATCCACGCTTGTTGTTATCGATCAAAGGGTGTAGGTATCTGAAGCTCAAATGCTAACGGAAAATGGAATGGGGGGAAGAAAAGAAAAGGTGACTCAATAGGATATCGCCTTCCTAGGCCTAGGTATTCCCTCGGGTGCGGGAAAGTTAGAATCAATGTAGTTTAGAGGACTACGGGATTGTGGGGGAAGGTTGCTCGCCAAGACATCGCTGTTTTGTGCCTACATATTATCGTACCTCGAAAAATATGATCCTCGCGATGGACGCGGAAAAAACTGTTCGAAACAGAGTCGCCACCGAACTTTATTTATCCCAAAAGAGGGAAAGGAAAATATCGAGAAAACCTTTGAAAGGGATAAGAATGTGGTCGTCGCAACCAAATTCGGGTTCGGGAGTCGGTTACGCAAGAGGGAAGGTATTAGTACCCTCTACGTCCGTTGTACTCAACGGGAACCTCTTGATTCGATTCGGGAAATAAGTTAGTTAGGTTTGTTTGTTTATCTTCTAAGGTAAAAGGATTTGTTTTTAAAAGGGAAAATGGGGTGGTTTTTTATTAGGGTGCTCGGCAAGGATTGAGAATCCTCTGGCCTACGTATTCCCTCGTGCAATGGGAAAGTCTGAGCATTCGTAGTTCGTGGGACTACGGTTGGTTGGTGTTTTTTAAACGAACGAGTGTTTAATTCGCATTCTAACTGCTAAACGTTGGCTTGTCGGCTCGTCATGGGAGGCTGAAGCACTAGTTCATATGCGCAGAAGAATGGATTAAACAATGTTCTTCTTGTGAAAAATTGTTTGGATAAGGATTAAGTGTGTTAGGGATTTGATTGAGAAAAAGGTTTGATTTGGACGTGTTTTAGGCGAACGAGAGTTTAGGTCGCATTCTAACTGCTAAACGTTGGCTTGTCGGCTCGTCATAGAAGGCTGAAGCACTAGTTCATATGCGCGGAAGAATGACTTAAACAATGTTCTTTGAGTTGTGGATTGAGTGTATTAGGGTTTCGATCGCATGAGGCGAGAAAAGGAATTTTATTCGCATTGGGTGTTTTAGAGTCAACAATTGCTCACACACGAGTAAGAGACCTCGCACCCAAGCAATAGCTGACGATTGCTCATACACGAGTAAGAGAACTCGCACACAAGCAATCGACGAATTAAGGTTTATGTCTTTTAGAGGTGTCAATTGTTCACACAAGAGTAAGAGAACTCGCACCCAAACAATTAAGGAGATAGACCAAAGACTTGACCCCCCTCACTTCACCTTTAGTAAAAATGTTTAAGTATATGATTAGGTGTTTTGATGATTTGATTTGGAAAATGTTTGAATGTTTATCGAGTTTTTGTGTTTTAGAGGCGTCAATTGTCCACACACGAGTAAGAAAACTCGCACCTAAACAATTGACAGGTTAAGGCTTAAGTTTTTTTTAGAGGCGTCAATTGTCTACACACGAGTAAGAAAACTCGCACCCAAACAATTGAGGAGAAAGACCAAAGACTTGATCCCCCTCTCACCACTTTTTAGGAAATTGTGTTTGAATATATGATTAAGTATATTAAAGAGTTTGATTAAGAAAAGAATTTAATTGGTATGTGTTTTAGGGTTTTGATCGCATAGGGCGAGAAAAGGAGTTATATTCGTATTGGATGTCTTTTAGAGGTGACAATTGTCCACACACGAGTAAGAGAACTCGCACCCAAACAATTGAGGAGAAAGACCAAAGACTTGATCCCCCTCACTTCACCTTTGGTAAAAATGTTTAAATAAAGATTAAGTGTTTTGATAATTTGATTTGAAAAAGGTTTGAATGTTGTCGAGTTCGCATGTATTAAAGGCGTCAATTGTCCACACACGAGTAAGAGAACTCGCACCCAAACAATTGAGGAGTTAACGTTTAAGTTTTTTAGAGGCGTCAATTGTCTACACACGAGTAAGAAAACTCGCACCCAGACAATTGAGGAGAATTGCTCACACACGAGTAAGAAAACTCGCACACAAGCAATCGAGGAGAATTAAGGTTTATGTTTTTTAGAAGTGTCAATTGTTCACACACGAGTAAGAGAACTCGCACCCAAACAATTAAGAAGAAAGACCAAAGACTTGATCCCCCTCACTTCACCTTTAGTAAAAATATTTAAGTAAAGATTAAGTGTTTTGATAATTTGATTTGAAAAATCCTCGATGTGGATCGAGGTTTGAATTTGCGTACAAAAATGGTTGAGGACTAATGGAAGAAGCAAGTATATCCAAGGATTTAATCCGAAACTAATCAAGTAAGAAGCAAGTATCACCAAGAATCAAGGACAACGTAATAGAAACTCCTAGAATATACAATCAAAACAAAAATGTCTAAAACAAATATCTAAAACAAATATCAGTACCAAAAATAATTATCTAACAATCTCAAAATTCCAATTATCCTAATGGAAAAGTATACAAAACTCTAATCATAACTAATGTCAAAATTAAAGTTAAAATTCGATTAAGAATCTACTAGCATAAAAATCAACATTATTAAGGTTAATTTCTTATTAACAACTCAAGTCAAGATTAAAAAAAAAAAAACCAAAACCGAAATTCAAAGTTAATCCATAATTAAGATCGAGATTAAATTCTAATAAGAGAAATAAAATTAAAAAAAAAGAATACTTAATTAGTGAAATGAAAGTAAAAACAAAACGTGAATCTTGCATTTCATTATCACCATTAATACATTATGCATCACAAACTCCCACTATCAGTAAAAGAAACTCAAACCATTAATATACATTATGGTAAATCAAATCTAACAAGAAACCTTTGCATGATATAGTTTCAGGACGTTCAACAGTATATGGCAACATCATCAATTTGATACCAAAACAGTCCGCAGCAATGATAAGCAATAATATTCTTGTAGAATCCAAACTCAGCAACTTCAAATTTAATCCAACAAGCAAACCCACATCAATACAATATTTACAACTTAAGAAAATCATTAGCAAATTAGTATTATTTACAACTATTGAACTATTACCAAGTAATCAACAAGATATGAACTAAATGAAATTAAACCTTACAAATCATAACTAAAAAAAAAGGGCCACAGATCTAAATGACAAGCATACTAAATGCACAAATCAATCCGCAGCATTGGCATAGAGATGATGACCAAAAAACCAAATTAACCACATTCAAAATAGCAACAGCATAATGTAATGTTCTCACAAAATCATAGCAGCACATATCGAATCGAAATTATGCAGGGTATTAAACAAACACAACACAATCCAAAATTGAATTGCAATTTAAGCATAAAGGCCGACACAAGATAGTACTCAAAATCAAAAGGTTACCGACGCCAAAACTGCTACTGTAATTGCTGCAGTGAAGAGTTTGTTGGAGTCGGAACTTGACTGAGAGAGAATCGAGTTGCTGTTTGGCGGAGGAATGTTGAGCTGAGGCCTGTTACAATCGAACTGCATCTACTCAATCTAACTATATCTCCTCTCAATATGTTCAACAGAATTGTCTCTGCTATATCATCGGCATTGTGCCCTGTCACCAATTTTTCCACCTTTAGGAAAGCAGCTCCCCGATCAAGCGCCTGACGACGGAAGACGCCGCAGAAGGTGCAATTGTTCTTCAGACCGATCAATTTCACGATCTCGTCCATCGTCCAACCGTATAAATCCTTGTAGGACACAACTTTGAGAGGCAATCCATACTGAATCTGGTTTCTATGAACGGTTTCAAGGGAATCATCGCGGTAGCCGGTGATGCCTTCATCGACGGAGAGGAGGAAGAGATGGAGACCGTAATCGTGGACGCGGTTGAGTTTGGATAAAACGTAGGCGAGGACGGTGGAGTCTTTACCGTCGGAAGCGCCGATGGCGACGCGGTCGCCGCGGGAGAAGAGACGGTTGGAAATGATGATTTAGTGAATTTAGTTTTCGAAGGCGAGTTAGAAACATTTAGTGCAAATTTGTTGAAGGGTTTTGGGTCTTTTGAGAGAAGCTCTTCTTTCGTTGCATAAACAACACATGCGCACGTTTCTCTTCCCTCTCTATTCTCTTTTCACTTTTTCTTTTTATGAAATTCAAGGGATGTTGGGCGGCGGATTCCCCCTTTTTCTCCTCCTCTTTCAATGTCTCGCATACACTCATATATCCTCCAATTTAGGGTTATGAATTCTTATAATATACCCAAAGTGTCCTTTCTAAAACTTGTTGACTAAGTTTACTAAACAAAAATCTAAAAAATTTCTTATAAAATAAGATAAAAAACAAAGAGATTAATTAAATTAATTAAAACAATCTTAATTACCATAACTAAAGAAAATAAAATTAAATGATAAAATTAAATAAAGCTAACTAAAATAAAATTCTAATTATCTAAGTAAAATCTAAACTAATTCTAAATTAAATAAAAGATTAATTAACCAAAAACTACAAATGAAATGAATAAATGTGAATAAAAAGTCGGGTATCGAAATAGTCAAAAATAAAAACGAATGCGCTAAAATTATCAGCGTGAAATAAATCACTCGGAAAAATACAGTATTTTGTCAGATTTTGAAATTAATCGGGGCCAGTATTTAGTTTGACTGACTCGTCTGTAAATCCGAGAATTCTACTCCGACTGACATTTTAGGCAGTATGCACGATGAAGAACATGTTATGTTATACGGATGATGCGAAATGAAAATAAAATTGAATGCAAGAAAATTTGAAAAAGGTAGGAAAAATTTGGGGTATGACAGATGCCCCTATCTAATTGCCTTGAACCCGAGAAAATGAACAGCTGCAAAGCATTTATTTTAAGGGTAGAAGTCAATTAGGTACAAGAAGACCCCAAAAATTTGTCTGACAGAAGGTAAAGTGTCATGAAGTAGCGGGGTTCAAACTGAACAAAATAACTTGAGGCTCTTTGGGTCGTTGAAGCGGTCCCTTAGGCACTAAGGTTCTTCGATGATGAAGATGTGCGATTCTCTGGGTCGTCGAAGCAGTCCCTTATCCAATAAGGTTCTTCGATGATACCAAAGCAGTATCTCTGCGGTAAATTTGCTGAATAATAGTCGAGCAAGATTCCTGTCAGAGGAAATGTGCTGGCTTTGCAGGGGAAAGCTCACAAGAAACTTTCTAGGATAACCTCTGGTTGGGGAGCAACGAAAGCAACAGCTGCTGGGGATTGTCATTATTAATTACATGGTTAAAGAATGACTTGCTGGGGAATAGAATTCCTTGAGTATGTGCGGGGTATCAACTTCTCTTCAGATGAATACTGCCGATTTTGAAGGAGGACTAGCCATGATGCTTGCGAACCGATCCTGGATCCTGCTATGCTATGCTGAGGATGGATATGCCATGCATACATGAATGCAAATGAATTGTTTATTTATGAGATGCATATGGGAATGCAATGGGAAAGGCTTCATCTCTGGTTTCCAAAGAAGGATTAATGGGGATTAGATAGAGCAAGGTGAAAGACTCACTGGGAATACCGGCATATCAACTCGGGGGTTGAGAAAAGGAAATACACTATCGACTCGGGGGTCGAGAAACATTAAGCTAAACTGTCGTCAACTCGGGGGTTGAAAGAAAGGTAAAGGTAATATCGACTCGGGGTCGAGGAACTAAAGATAATATCGACTCGGGGGTCGAGGAAGTAAAAGCAAGGTAATCTATCAACTCAGGGGTTGAAGGAAATAACAAAATATCAACTCGGGGGTTGAAGGTGTAATAATGATATCGACTCGGGGGTCGAGAAACTAAGGCAATATCGACTCGGGGGTCGAGAAAAATAAAGACAAAATATCATCAACTCGGGGGTTGAAAGAAAGGTAAACATCGACTCGGGGGCCAAAGGAAATAAAGACAACATTGACTCAGGGGTCAAGAACAAAACAATATATATCAACGCGGGGGTTGAGGAAGGAAATAGGTTATCTTATGTATGCATATGATGCTCGTATGTTGTATATGATGCATATGTGGATGCAAGCAGGTTATTGGTTTTATGAAGGTGCCAAGCAGGGTGGACTTTTGGTGGGTGCCAAGCAAGGTTGGACTTTTGGTGGGTGCCAAGCAAGGTTGGACTTTAGGTAGTTGCCAAGCAGGGTTGGACTTTTGGAGGTGATGCCAGCAGGGTGGACTTTATTTGATGGAAAGATTTGATTTCCCGACACTCGAAAATGGAAGATATTATGATCAGTAGACCAATATGATTCTCTTGGTGCCCCAAGTCTGGTCTTTTGCAGAAAGTTGGGTGCTTGTGCGTGAGAGAACCTTACTTCTAGCTGATATGCCCTGATGGGTTGCATGAGCGCAGCGACGCAACCAATGCATGTTAATTGTGTGAGCGTAGTGACTTATCCAATGCATTCTGATGGTGCATTTGCTCTACCCCAAGGCTTTTAATACTCGTTGAATTCAAGGGTCGCTTAGTGCATGACATGGCCAGCTTGACCAACTTGAAAGTATGCATAGAACCTGCCCCTGTCTGGAGGGTAATGAGATGATCTGCCCTAGTGTCTGGATTTTGCAGTGGTCTGCCCCTGTGTCTGGATTTTGCAGTGGCCTGCCCCAGTCTTGGCTTTTGAAAGACTTGCCTCAGATTGACTAAGTATTGCTTTGAAGGGTTTGCCCCAGATTCACAAGGTTATGAGATAGTCTCAATTCGGGTCCGTGCCAACGAATGCTCAAGTTTCCCTCTGATTGCACTTTGTTGGAATTTCTAAAATATCAAGTACTGATTTGCAGCTAAAATTGATCATTCAGAAATGGTAATTTTAATACGACGTTCATGCAAGTTTAAAAAATCATTTATTGGAATGATGTGTCAGTGTGTGACGAGTGAACCATTAGTCCAAACGCAGTGCTGATTTACTGGTGTATGAAAGATATAGCGAGAATATGACACCAATTCAGAAGACTAGCAAATTCGCAGGAGTCAGTTTACGCAACCTTGCTGTAGTATGCTTTCAGAATAAACCCCTCCTAAATTAGGTCTTTTGAGGGTTGCAATGTGGTCTGGTTCACGGTTATAGAAACGAAGGATATAAGGCTCAAATTTTGATTTGTACCCACCCCTACTTCGTGATGATCTCCAGCCCTACGTTCAGCTAAATTGACACACGCACTTAGATTTTGACGGTGTAAGAATGAAGATGAAGGTTCAAGATTAGCTTGAAATGGCAGTCATCTTATTTTGTTTTTTGTCTTGATGTCAGTGACCCTTTGGTTTTGATTTGGTGGTCATTGATTCTTATTTTGCTTCGCTTGAGGATTTAAGGACTTTTTTTGTTTTTTTATTTTTGATCCCTAATTTTGCATGGACTGATTTTATTCTAGGAGTCCATCAGGATTACCCTAATTTTTGCCTAAGTCTCCTTTTTGAAGTGTTTGACTTAGCGGGCTCTTTTTTTTTTTAGAGTAAGGCTTGTGACTGCCAAGTCAGTAGTTATTAAAGAACAACCGTCATAACTTCTGGATTTTGCATGCTTTCTTCGTCACCTCAGGACGTGTACGAAGAATACGGAGTCAGATTAACTGAACACTACCCTGTCCAGGGTTGAGTATAAGGGTTTGAATCCGAAGGAAACTTCTACTTCTCGGCTCGAAGTGGTGAACTAGGGATTAACTCCTTATCTCTCCAGTGTTTAGGGGATTTGAAACAATGCCTGTACATCCTTGGCAGGATTCTATCCAAAAGCATACTATCAGCAATTATGGGTATCTCGTTTTCATCATCCTCCCTCCGATCTTTGCTAAACAACAATTTAGTAAAGAAAGTGGACGAGAGATATATGGATGAATATATTTTTTTTGTTGTTTGATATAAGTGAAGAAAATGTGAGCGAATGCGACTTGATTAGTTCAAAAAACGCATGATCATTTCATTAATATTACCATTAATAAACAACAATGTCTAAAAGCAAATAGCACATAACAAAAAAGAAACTACAAATGCATAGAAATGACATGATCTAAAAATTGCCAGCATTGGGAACTGGGCTTTTCTTTCTTGACCCACTGTTGGACTAGCATTCTTGTTCATCGAGACCGGTATAATAACCTTCTTCACACTTACTCTCAGTAACTTCTTCCGAAACAGATGATGATGGACCTGCCTGATCAGATGAAGGATTGACGTTGATTTGAAGACCTCGAGGCGTAAATGAGATTATCTTGGACTCAATCAGATCTTGGATCTTATTTTTGAGCTGTTTGCAATTCTCAGTTGAATGCCCCATGGCGCTAGCATGGTATCCACATCGTGCATTGGCGTCGAAGCCTGGTGGGTATGGAAGAATAACAGGATCCAAGCCCTTTGGCACTATTAACCCACTACTAATCAACCGTGGCAATATATGACTGAAGGGCACTGGCAATGGATCAAAATGCCTTTTTGGTCTTTGATTATAGTAGCGTCGGGGTTGTGAAGAGTGTTGTTGTGCAATCTGCTGTTGACGAGGGAAACCTCTATTGGCAGGAGTATATTGACCATGTGGAGAGGATGGAATCACAGAGGGAGACCCATAGGATTGCTGACTTTGAACATTTGAGATGCTTGGGTATTGGGGATAAGGTATTGGAGATGGAGCTTGTAAAGTGTCCCAGATTGCATTGATTTCATCCTCCTCTTCCTCTTGAGAACTGACAATGGATCCAGTCTCACTAGCCTGGGTGCTCGAGGCGTCTTGGATCTTTCCACCTTTGATATGACTCTCAATGCGTTCTCCTACTAAAACCAAGTCAGCGAAGTTTGACGTCCCACTGCTCATCATTTTTTCTAGGTATGGGCCTTGCAAAGAACCTATGAACAGGTCAACCAATTCTCTATCTAAAAGTGGTGGTTGAAGGTGAGCAGCTACCTCTCTCCATCTCTGAGCATACCCCCTGAAGGATTCGTTCTCCTCTTGAGATAAGCCTTGCAACTGTATACGGTTGGGAGCCATGTCAAGATTGTATTGGTATTGTTTCACGAAGGCGTTGGCTAAGTCCAACCACGACTGGATATGGCTATTCTGTAGCTGCATGTACCAACTCAACGATGCCCCACTCAGACTGTCTTGGAAACAGTGGATCATAAGTTTATCATTGAGAGCATTGGAGGTCATTTTTCTGCAAAACATCACCAAATGCAGCTTTGGACAACTATCTCCTTTGTACTTCTCAAATTTTGGCATCTTGAACTTTGGAGGTATCACAAGTCCGGGTACCAAACACATGTTCAAAGCATTCAGATCAAAAGCATCACGTCCCTTTATGGTTTCAAGCTTCTCTTCCAACACACGACATCTTTCAGCAAACTCAACATCTTGAGGTCGTTCAGTATTCACCACCAGGCTTGTCCCTCGGGAATTCGGTGTAGTGAATGCGAAGCTATGGTATTCAACTGCATCATAAGACGAGGCATGTTCATCTCGAATAGTGTGACATTCTTGTATAACCTGGTCCCCAACAGGAATCCGCACAGGCTGAAATTGGGCAAGATTATTCACTTGAGGCAGAATGACGTTCTTAGTGACTGTAGGCCTTTGAATGTTGTCCTCTTTCCTTGCCATAACTTCCACAAGTTGTTCTAGCCGGTCCTTCATCAAGTCAACATCTGCTCTTAACGCGAACTGATTCTGCTTTTCTGAGTCCATGATTCTTCCAAAAGCGGCTTTAATTCCGATGCGAGTGTCAGGAAATCAACTGCGGGTTATGGACAAAGGATGATTGAGTTTGTGGTGCAATGCTGATGTCATGAGTATGCAATGCTTATGCACGGTTCCAGGATCAAAACAACATCTGATTCTGAGGAAGGAGTTAGACACAGGATATCTCTGATCATCGGATCCCCCACAGGTAGGCTCTAAACGGGTAGGTGCCTAGAGTTATGGATATCTTTCAAAGACATTATAGCCATGACGAAGGAACATCATACGATAATATTTTTGAAAGGATCTCGTCTAGGTGAGGTCTTCGTTTCTTCCCCGCGAGAAAAACTCCTCAGAGGCGCCCACTACACAACCATTGACACACGGGTTTAGGGTTCTCAGAATCCTAGATCGAGGTCGAAAATATTACTGTAAGGAAGTAATACGTTCGAGGGATCTCATCTGATTGGGGCGTTCGCATTAACTCACATAGAATTAACACTACTAACCACCATGGATAAAGGGGTTAAAGGTCCTTGGGATCAACGATTCAGGCTCGAAAATATTACCGCCATGGCAAAGTTTCACCATAGCAATAATATATCCAAGGGAACCTACTCCAAGCGGGGTTTTTGCTTCAACTCACGCGAAAAAGACCACGCAAGCCTACACTACACAACCACCATCCTAATCCTAGGGTTATACTCGGACTCGGCTGTAGAGCCATCTCACAGAGTTCCCAATGATCAGAGAACCCCCACAATGTCATAAGAGATAATAATATAATAAAAATAAGCAAGCAAGTAGATAATATATAATCAGACAAGCAAGCAAACAAGCAAGAGAAGATAAACAAACAAGCGAATCTAACACTTACGAATCGAGTCAAGTTAGGCTTGACTCTCTCTAGCATAGGGCAATGCATTTCCCCATTTGTGCCTACATATTGTCGTACCTCGAAAAATACGATCCTCGCGATGGACGCGGAAAAATCTGTTCGAAACAGAGTCGCCACCGAACTTTATTTATCCCAAAAGAGGGAAAGGAAAATATCGAGAAAACCTTTGAAAGGGATAAGAATGTGGTCGTAGCAACCAAATTCGGGTTCGGGAGTCGGTTACGCAAGAGGGAAGGTATTAGCACCCTCTACGTCCGTTGTACTCAACGGGAACCTCTTGATTCGATTCGGGAAATAAGTTAGTTAGGTTTGTTTGTTTATCTTCTAAGGTAAAAGGATTTGTTTTTAAAAGGGAAAATAGGGTGGTTTTTTATTAGGGTGCTCGGCAAGGATTGAGAATCCTCGGGCCTACATATTCCCTCGTGCAATGGGAAAGTCTGAGCATTCGTAGTTCGTGGGACTACGGTTGGTTGGTGTTTTTTAAATGAACGATTGTTTAATTCGCATTCTAACTGCTAAACGTTGGCTTGTCGGCTCGTTATGGAAGGCTGAAGCACTAGTTCATATGCGCGGAAGAATGGATTAAACAATGTTCTTCTTGTGAATATTTGTTTGGATAAGGATTAAGTGTGTTAGGGATTTGATTGAGAAAAAAGTTTGATTTGGACGTGTTTTAGGCGAACGAGAGTTTAGGTTGCATTCTAACTGCTAAACGTTAGCTTGTCAGCTCGTCATTGGAGGCTGAATCACTAGTTCATATGCGCGGAAGAATGGCTTAAAAATTGTTCTTTGAGTTGTGGATTGAGTGTATTAGGGTTTCGATCGCATGAGGCGAGAAAAGGAATTTTATTCGCATTGGGTGTTTTAGAGGCAATAATTGCTCACACACGAGTAAGAGAACTCGCACCCAAGCAATAGCTGACGATTGCTCATACACGAGTAAGAGAACTCGCACACAACCAATCGACGAATTAAGGTTTATGTCTTTTAGAGGTGTCAATTGTTCACACACGAGTAAGAGAACTCGCACCCAAACAATTAAGGAAAAAGACCAAAGACTTGACCCCCCTCACTTCACCTTTAGTAAAAATGTTTAAGTATATGATTAGGTGTTTTGGCGATTTGATTTGGAAAATGTTTGAATGTTTATCGAGTTCGTGTGTTTTAGAGGCGTCAATTGTCCACACACGAGTAAGAGAACTCGCACCTAAACAATTGACAGGTTAAGGCTTACGTTTTTTTTAGAGGCGTCAATTGTCTACACACGAGTAAGAAAACTCGCACCCAAACAATTGAGGAGAAAGACCAAAGACTTGATCCCCCTCGCATCACTTTTTAGGAAATTGTGTTTGAATATATGATTAAGTATATTAAAGAGTTTGATTAAGAAAAGAATTTAATTGGTATGTGTTTTAGGGTTTTGATCGCACATGGCGAGAAAAGGAGTTATATTTGTATTGGATGTCTTTTAGAGGTGACAATTGTCCACACACGAGTAAGAGAACTCGCACCCAAACAATTGAGGAGAAAGACCAAAGACTTGATCCCCCTCACTTCACCTTTGGTAAAAATGTTTAAATAAAGATTAAGCGTTTTGATAATTTGATTTGAAAAAGGTTTGAATGTTGTCGAGTTCGCATGTATTAAAGGCGTCAATTGTCCACACACGAGTAAGAGAACTCGCACCCAAACAATTGAGGAGTTAAGGTTTAAGTTTTTTAGAGGCGTCATTTGTCTACCCACGAGTAAGAAAACTCGCACCCAGACAATTGAGGAGAATTGCTCACACACGAGTAAGAAAACTCGCACACAAGCAATCGAGGAGAATTAAGGTTTATGTTTTTTAGAAGTGTCAATTATTCACACACGAGTAAGAGAACTCGCACCCAAACAATTAAGGATAAAGACCAAAGACTTGATCCCCCTCACTTCACCTTTAGTAAAAATATTTAAGTAAAGATTAAGTGTTTTGATAATTTGATTTGAAAAATGCTCGATGTGGATCGAGGTTTGAATTTGCGTGCAAAACTGGTTGAGGACTAATGGAAGAAGCAAGTATATCCAAGGATTTAATCCGAAATTAATCAAGTAAGAAGCAAGTATCATCAAGAATCAAGGACAAAGTAATAGAAACTCCTAGAATATACAACCAAAACAAAAATGTCTAAAATAAATATCTAAAACAAATATCAGTACCAAAAATAATTATCTAACAATCTCAAAATTCCAATTATCCTAATGGAAAAGTATACAAAACTCTAATCATAACTAATGTCAAAATTAAAGTTAAAATTCGAGTAAGATTCTACTAGCATAAAAATCAACATTATTAAGGTTAATTTCTTATTAACAATTCAAGTCAAGGTTAAAAAAAAAAACCAAAACCAAAATTCAAAGTTAATCCATAATTAAGATCGAGATTATATTCTAATAAGAGAAATAAAATAAAAAAAAAAGAAAAAAAAAAAGAATACTTAATTAGTGAAATGAAAGTAAAAACAAAAAGTGAATCTTGCATTTCATTATCACCATTAATACATTATGCATCACAAACTTCCACTATCAGTAAAAGAAACTCAAACCATTAATATACATTATGGTAAATCAAATCTAACAAGAAACCTTTGCATGATATAGTTTCAGGACGTTCAACAGTATATGGCAACATCACCAATTTGATACCAAAACAGTCCGCAACAATGATAAGCAATAATATTCTTGTAGAATCCAAACTCGGCAACTTCAAATTTAATCCAACAAGCAAACCCACATCAATACAATATTTACAACTTAAGAAAATCAGTAGCAAATTAGTATTATTTACAACTATTGAACTATTACCAAGTAATCAACAAGATATGAACTAAATGAAATTAAACCTTACAAATCATAACTAAAAAAAAAGGGCCACAGATCTAAATGACAAGCATACTAAATGCACAAATCAATCCGCAGCATTGGCATAGAGATGATGACCAAAAAACCAAATTAACCACATTCAAAATAGCAATAGCATAATGTAATGTTCTCACAAAATCATAGCAGCACATATCGAATCGAAATTATGCAGGGTATTAAACAAACACAACACAATCCAAAATTGAATTGCAATTTAAGCATAAAGGCCGACACAAGATAGTACTCAAAATCGAAAGGTTACCGACGCCAAAACTGCTACTGTAATTGCTGCAGTGAAGAGTTTGTTGGAGTCGGAACTTGACTGAGAGAGAATCGAGTTGCTGTTTGGCGGAGGAATGTTGAGCTGAGGCCTGTTACAATCGAACTGCATCTACTCAATCTAGCTATATCTCCTCTCAATATGTTCAACAGAATCGTCTCTGCTATATCATCGGCATTGTGCCCTGTCACCAATTTATCCACCTTCAGGAAAACAGCTCCCCGATCAAGCGCCTGACAACGGAAGACGCCGCAGAAGGTGCAATTTTCTTCAGACCGATCAATTTCACGATCTCGTCCATCGTCCAACCGTATAAATCCTTGTAGAACACAACCTTGAGAGGCAATCCATACTGAATCTGGTTTCTATGAACGGTTTCAAGGGAATCGTCGCGGTAGCCGGTGATGCCTTCGTCGACGGAGAGGAGGAAGAGATGGAGACCGTAATTGTGAACGCGGTTGAGTTTGGATAAAACGTAAGTGAGGACGGTGGAGTCTTTACCACCGGAAGCGCCGATGGCGACGCGGTCGCCGCGGGAGAAGAGACGGTTGGAAATGATGATTTAGTGAATTTCATTTTCGAAGGCAAGGTAGAAACATTCAGTGCAAATTTGTTGATGGGTTTTGGGTCTTTTGAGAGAAGCTCTTCTTTCGTTGCATAAACAGCACATGCGCATTTTTCTCTTCCCTCTCTATTCTCTTTTCACTTTTTCTTTTTATGAAATTCAAGGGATGTTGGGCGGCGGATTCCCCCTTTTTCTCCTCCTCTTTCAATGTCTCGCATACACTCATATATCCTCCAATTTAGGGTTATGAATTCTTATAATATATCCAAAGTGCCATTTCTAAAACTTGTTGACTAAGTTTACTAAACAAAAATCTAAAAAATTTCTTATAAAATAAGATAAAAAACAAAGAAATTAATTAAATTAATTAAAACAATCCTAATTACCATAACTAAAGAAAATAAAATAAAATGATAAAATTAAATAAAGCTAACTAAAATAAAATTCTAATTATCTAAGTAAAATCTAAACTAATTCTAAATTAAATAAAAGATTAATTAACCAAAAACTATCAATGAAATGAATAAATGTGAATAAAAAGTCGGGTATCGAAATAGTCGAAAATAAAAACGAATGTGCTAAAATTATCAGCGTGAAATAAATCACTCGGAAAAATACAGTATTTTGTCAGATTTTGAAATTAATCGGGGCCAGTATTTAGTTTGACTGACTCGTCTGTAAATCCGAGAATTCTACTCCGGCTGACATTTTAGGCAGTATGCACGATGAAGAACATGTTATGCTATACGGATGATGCGAAATGAAAATAAAATCGAATGAAAGAAAATTTGAAAAAGGTAGGACAAATTTGGGGTATGACACATATCCTCAATCTAACGCAAAGGAAGAAGTCAGAGCAGTCGTAGTTCGACCTACAAGGGTCTTGTTGTTTTGTGTTTTTTAAGTGGAAGACGCCAACATTTGCGTTCGAGCAATTTAGGTGTTGCCCCTTATTGTATGGAGTCTTACACGTTTACCTGTTTGCGGTAGAACAGAAATGACGTATCCTTTACGAATGGAGTGGGGGAGATGAGAAGAGAATCCTGAAGGAAGACGATTGTTTGTTTTTGTTTTTTAGAAGAAAATGTTTTGATTTATTGTTTGTAACTCGTATTGCACTAAAGTCAATGACGTAGGATCGAATGCATCGCAAATCGACCCAAGGTGGGACACATGCTAAACACTCTAGGAAAGTTAAGAGAAGCTCTCCTCCCTCCATTTCCCATGTACTTAAGGCTCATGGCATACAATACTTATTGGATTTATTAAGTGTTTTTGATTTTGTTTTGAGATGAGAAAAGAAAGACTCAAAGTTGAAAGAAAACACTAAGGGAGACTAGATCCTAATGTTATCATGCAATGGTGGCCCTATGGTTAAGGTTGAGAGGGGACTAACCTACTTGTTAGCATGCAAAGGATTGCTATCCTAATGTCTATCCCACTTTGGTCTTAATCAACAATTAAAACCAAACTAGGATTCTTAAGGGATCATCTTAATCAACACAAGTAAACATTATTCTAAACAATCACAAAAGAGAGAAGTGAATAAGAAGTGAGATGAAAAGGAATTAAGTAAGTATAGACAAGCATGTAAAGTATCACAAGTAACTTACCATCTCCATGCCAAGCTCAACTATCAAGTAGTCAAAAGCAAAGTGCAAAACTATGTCCTAACGCACAAGGAAGTGCTCTAATTCTACCTTAGGAGAACAATCAAACCATAAGCAATGAAATGGGAACCCTCAAGGTAAATACCATAAAAGGGCAGTAGCTAAACCTTGTCTAACCTATCTATGTTAAACCAAAGTCAAAAGGTTACAAGTTATGTTCCACAACAATACACAACACTTGCCATTTACAAACTATGTCACAAAGACTTGTAAAATTCACAAAAATAGAAACCAAGTTAAGTATTCAAGTGTTTATACACATGGGGCAGTGGAAAATGATATGAGGAATGATACATTTGAATGTTGAAACTTTGTACAAACATGGCACATTCTAAGTCCAAGCGAAAACAACACAGTTAACTTTCCATTCATGTTTAAACTTATGGAGACATAATACCAATTAGGAACATATTAAGTGACTTATAAATTTATGAGGGCAGGCTATGATTCATGCTAATTCATATATGAAATGATGTACAAAAATATCCTAAAGAGGATAGCACAAATACATCATCGACTAAAACACCTAAGCAAACATCAAGCGTAATCGAATAAACACCTTAGGGTTCAAAAAGAATCATGTAAGTCATGATCAAAAAGCAACATTTAATGATCTAAAAGGCACCTAAAATTTCATTGTATATAGGATCAAACATGCTCTCAAAATCGATTTTAGAGGGGCCACACATTGGCATTAAACTTGCCCTAGTTTTAGCATGTTTACATATGACATGTTCACATTGGAAAATTGGTGAAAAATAGAAAATGACCTTTGAAAATTATGAACAATCAACCAAGTTATTTTAGGTCTAGTAGTTGATCACATACAAAAGATTGGATCCAAATCATGCACCAAAAGTGCTCAAAAAATTGCAAACACTAGGCATATGTCAAAAATGATCATACAAAGCAAAGCTCAAAAAATGAAATTCAAAAGCAGTCTAAAATTCATGGACAATGCACCAAACAAGAATCACCATGTTAAGAAATCCCAGGTCTAAATGCATACCAAAAATCAGGCTCAAAACATAAAGGGAATGTCCCTTTCTATGGCTTGCATTACAAGATATCTCAAAGTGAACACATCATAGTCAGAAATTGAGAAAAAAAAAATACTAAATTCACCCACAAGTGAAAATAAAATTCACTAAAAATTAATTAAGACCCTCAGGTACCTCCATGAATTTTTCCATAATTTTAGGATGATTTTTATTATTTTTAATATTCAATTTTCTAACGTATACAGAAAATGAAATAAAAAAAACCAAGAAAATGGGAGGGGTGTGTTGCCTTAGCAACTTGTTGGTTAATAATGTTGATGGGCCAGGATGGGGGGGTGTGGAGATAGCAGCTTCGCTGGCCCAATCACAACAAAAATAAGGCTTCACTTATCAGCAAAAAAAACAAGCAAAGGAAAAGGTGGAAAGAGAAGGTCATGTGGGGGCATTTACACCACATTCATTCGTATTGCCCCCACTATCAAGTGCCTATTATTACTACTATTGTATCAATATTTCACATGCAGTAAACAAAATTAACAAAATGTGAGGCGTGGGAGAGTGTGGCATGGGGCCCAGCTGCTACCCTTACTATTTGTTTTATTATTATTAGTATTCAGCATCATTAATTAATTGTAGCATTCATGTCCAGCATTACATGAGAAAAAACGTGGCCTTACTAACCTTCATCAATTGGTACAGTTTCATTTAAATGCATATAGGACAAAAATAGTGAACTAGGGCGAATGGGGGGATGACACGTGGTCATCTTCTCCAAAACTCATGAAACAAAAATTCTGATTCTTCCATGCACATTCATGCACATAAAATCAAGAGGAAAAATGTCAATTTTTAACCACACATAACTCAATCAATATTCCATCAAATCATACGAAATAATATACTAAATTGAAGCCCACGAAACAGAGAACAACAATACACCATTATTTTCCAAAAATAACATCTTTAACATAGTGAAAATTAGAACGAAAGTCACAGATTCAAATTGAAAATCACAAAATCAAGAACAACACATAAACTCAAATTCAAAGATTCCTGGTGTGCCATCATTTCAGGACTTCCAGATGCAATGTATGAGCAATATTTTAACTTCCTAAATCATGTGAATCTAAGAATGAGAGCCATGGAATTTTTATAGATTCTTACCTAGTGGAGAAAGTCCACTGCTTCTTGTGATGCTTCGCAATTAAGAAACCCGGAAAACTTTGATGCAAGGTCTTGGAATCTCCCTCAAGCAAAATAAATGCTTAACCTCTTCAAATCTTGAAAAAATTGCAAATTGGTGATGGAAGAAGATGGACTTGTAGGTGATGATTCAATAGTTAGAGTTGAGAATAAATGCAAACAGTAGTTTCTACTCCATGAGGTGATGAAGATGATGAAAGAATCTCAGAAAATAACCTAGAGTTGAGAGAGATCTTGGAGATGGAAGTTGTGGTGTGAAATTCATTTTTTGATCTATTTGCTCTCTAATGGTGTAACTAACTTCTGTTAGAAGGAGAATGAGAATTTATATGGTGGGTTAGAGTATCGTTAAAAGCTTAAGCATGGTTAAAAGTTAGTTAGAGGTGGTTTGGTGAAAGTTGGAAAAATGAGGGTTTATGGTGGTGTATGAATTTTACTATGTGAGTGGTGTATTTTAGCTACCATGGGGTGCATTATGATGATAATAATGGTGTAAGATGGTAGTTAGTACACCCACCACAATTTGCTCACCAAATTTTGTAATTTGAAAAATGGAGTTTTTATGGTTTATGGCATGAAAAGATGTTCATGAAGGTGACTTTATTGATGAATTTCTTGAAGGATAATGAATCAATTTGCATGATTTTGATGTCATTTGAAAGGTGGTATTTGGTAGAACAAAGTTGATGTAAAAAAGAAATAGAATTGAGGTCTGGAACACCATGGAAAATGTCATTGAAAACATGGTCACAAAATTGAATTTTTGGGACTTTGAAAAATTCTGAAATTTTTTTCATTGAACAACTTGATAATCCCAACTTTGATTGATCATAACTCTTGATCTAAAAATTCAAATGGAACATTCTTTATATGGATGGAAAGCTTGGAATACACACTACAACTTTCATTTGAGAAAAAAATTTCATGTGAAGCTTGGATCATAGAGAAAAATGACCATAAAGTTGTTTGCACGGCATGCAAAACTTTCCCATAATGGAAAGTTCTAAAACCCTTGTTTTTCCAAAAATGGCAACTTTTCATAATTCTTGATTTTTCTTGATTCCTTTGATAATTCTTGACCAAATTCCACTTAAGGACCATATTTGACATGATGAACATGAGTTTGGCCTAAAAATCGAGAGTTGACTTTTTCCTCGATTAGTTGACTTTATTCTCAATTTGTTCGATTTTCCACCATCCGGCCAATTGAAATCTTTCTGAATGACATTGTGAATCAAATGAGATGTCTTGGCCTTAAGGATCCTCATTCTCTTTGCTTTGAACAATTCACACCATGGAAACCTTTGATCCTATGCCTTGGGAAAATGATGCATGTGTGATACTTGTGACCTAAATGCATATGAAACTGTGAAGCATAAGCCACTTATTGGGAATAAATAGGAGGGCAAATTTTGTGGTGTTACAGCTGCCCCTATTCAATCAACTTAAACCTGAAGGGATGATGGCAACGACTTTCAGGTGTTCAAGGTAGAAGGTGATTGAATATAAAAGAACCCGGAAATTTGCACTCTGTGGGGAGATATACAATAAAGTGTTTGCCAACCAAAGGTGGACTCAAAGATAACCGATACCAACCAAAAGTTGAGATAGCAAAAGGTGACAGACGAATTAACAAAGGATGCCAACCAATAGTTGGGATGAAAAGGACACAGACAAGGGACACCGACCAAGAGATGGAATAAAGGACTTGATATCTACCATGATCTAGGGTAAAAGACAAAGTACCAACCAATAGTTAGGATACGGGGCATTAATCAACAATCAGTATAACCGGGCCGCCGACCGAAGGCAAGCTTACAAAGGGTATCAACCAAAAGTTGATATAAAACCGGAGATCGTCCACCAATAATTGGGAAAGAGAAAATACACCAACCAAGAGTCGGAATATAACCAACCAAGATACAAGATACTGACCAAGAGATTACCAACCAAGAGTTGGGATGGAGGAAACTAACTAAGAGACTGGATAACAGATACTAACCAAAAGTTAGGATAAGAAGGTACTAACCAAAAGTTAGGATGACACGAAGGATACTAACCAAGAGTTAGGATAAAATGAAGGGCACTAACCAATAGTTAGGATAAAGGAACATTAATCAAGGATTAGGACAACCAGAACGACAATCGAGAGCGAGCCCATAATGAAAGATGCCAACCAAAAGTTGGGATGAATGATACTAACCAAGAGTTAGGATAACCAAGACGCTGATCGAGGCGAACTCACAACGAAGGATACTAACCAAAAGTTAGGATAAGATACTCACCAAGAGATTAGGGTAACGGGTACTAACAAAGAGTTAGGATAACGGAAATACGGAACATCGACTGAGGGAAAACTCAAAACTAACCAATAGTTATGATGACGAGGACGCCAATCAACACTTAGGATGAAAGATACTAACCAAGAGTTAGGATAACGAAAACGCCGACCGAAGGCGAACTCACAACGAAAGGTTCCAACCAAGAGTTGGGAAAGGAGATTCTAACCGAGAGAATGAAATAGAGGATACTAACTAAAAGTTAGGATGAAATAGAGGATACTAACTAAGAGTTAGGATGAAATAGAGGATACTAACCAAGAGTTAGGATGAAATAAGGGATACTAACTAATAGTTAGGATGAAATAAGGGATACTAACCAAGAGTTAGGATGAACAAGAACATCGACCAAAGACGAACTCCTACCTAAAGGTACCAACCAAGAGTCGGAATAAAGCCGAGGATTACCAACCAAGAGTTGGGATGAAAGATACTAACCAATAGTTAGGATAACGAGGACGCCGACCAAAGGCGTACTCACTAGATGCCAACCAATAGTTGGGAGGAAACCAAGGATTACCAACCAAGAGTTAGGACGAGAAATACCAAACAAAGATTACTAACCAAAAGTTGGGAAAGAAGGACTAATCGAAAGCAAGCTCGCAACGAAAGATACCAACCAATAGTTGGGATAAAGGATACAAACCAAAAGTTAGGATACACGAGGACGCCGGCCAACGGTAAACTCATAACAACGGATACCAACCAATAGTTGGGATAAAGGACACTAACTAAAACTTAGAATGAAACCGAAGATTATTGACCAATAGTCGGGATAAAGGGTATGGTACCAACCAATAGTTGGGATAAAGGACACTAACCAAAAGTTAGGATAAATGAGAACACCGACCAAAGGCGCACTTAACAACGGATACCAACCAATAGTTGGGATAGAAGATACAAACCAAGAGTTAAGATAAACGCGAACGCCGACCAAAGGCGAACTCAACAATGGATACTAACCAATAGTTGGGATAGAAGATACTAACCAATAGTTAGGATGAACGAGGACGCCGACCAAAGGCGTACTCAACAAAGGAAACCAACCAATAGTTGGGATAGACGAGAACGCCGACCAAAGGCGAACTCACAATAAAAGGTACCAACCAATAGTTGGGAAAAGGATACACAGGAGGTAGCATTCTCAGACATACAACCTGAAGGGAAGATGACTCCGCTGGGGCAAAGAGAATTTTAACCAAACCACTATGCAGGGGAGTACAAGCATGATGAGTAAACTCATTGGTGTCGCACCGGGGATAAAGTAAGATTGAATTTCGTGAAATATGCCACTCTCTGCTAAGAAACGTCAGGTAAAGATAACGTCAAACCTGGCTTATGTTTCGAATGCATATGTTTGAATTTTTCCATGGCGTAATGCTCCATGCGAAATGGAAATGCTACATGTTTTGAGGATGCAATGCAATGATGATTACTATATGCAAGATGCAAAAAGAATCCTCTGCTGGAGATCACGAGTAACCCTTGTTGAGGATAAAACCCAAAATGATTTCCCCTGCACCGGGAATCACGGATGACAACTGCTGAAAGATGAAACCCAAAGATCTGATATAGAAAAGGTGCCAATAACCATTGGACTTGGAATCTGTCAGGGACGTCAGCCACCGCTGGTTAAACTGTTGAGAGGATGAACACCAAACTCTGCTTGGGGTGAGCAGTCAATAATACTAAACTTGTCGGGGAATATCATTAAACTTAACCTGCTGCTGGGGAAACGACTTTCCTTAATCTGCTGAGGATAAGAGCACACTACTGCTGGCGAGATTATACTTCCTGATTCAACGACGAAATTAGGCACCGAGACTCGGTGAGGAACACATATCTCTATCACGGAGAGACATCAAACTCGGCTGAAGAGGAAACATTATCCTGTCTGGGAAAATCAACTTTTGAATACTAGCTGGGGAGCAATAAGCCATTCTGACCGGGGCAAGCAAATCTCTGTACTCTTGCTGGTAAGGAAGAAATTCCCAATGCTCTACTGAGGATGCTAGATCTTCAATGCTAGAGAGAAAGATTCTACTAGGGATGGGATGTTAGAAAAGCTTCTTGCTGTGGATGCCCACCTGCTTGGAGAGCAAAAACAAATCGTCTTAACCCTGTCTGGGGACTTGAACTCTTACTATGGAAAGGAAAAATCCAACTCTGGCTAGGGGAACCAAACCTTAGGACTCTTGTTGGGGAGGAAAATCAGAATCTTCATAATGTCATTCCGGTGCCTTGCTGAGGAAGAGAAACCCCATACTGGGAACTACTTTGGCGCTTCACACTTCTGCTGATCAACTGCATGCCGATTATCATAAGCGGACTCTCCACTTGTTCTCATACCTCATGTTCTACCGGGAGAAATCGTCTCAAGAGGATTTTACAGAAAACCCGGCATTCAAAATTCCCCAGGGTCTTCAAACTCTTAGAGAGATTTACTGAATCTCGACGTAACTGCCCCAGATTGGGTAACCTACGAAGGAATTTGCCTTGAGAGGATTCGTAAGGACTTGAAATATTCTGTCCCAGTATACTAAACTTTGAAGAGATTGCTCGACGTGATTGCCCCGGATTGGAGAACTTGGAGAGATTCCTCAACGTGACTGCCTCGAATTGGCTGAATTGAGCACAACTTACTGAGAAAACCGATACCTGACGGAGTATTTTGACTACATGCTCATCAATTTAATTGGCAAAGTTAGACTTCTCGACTGATGCTCATTATGCAATCTTCATTGGTGTCAAGTACAATGTATGCAAGCAAAAAATGTTTATTCTGAGAATAATGATTCTAATCCAACATACATATTAATCTTGAAAATTTTATTAAAAAGATATCGCCAAACCTTGTGAATGAATCACTAGTTAAGATGCGACACTGATTTTTGAATAAAAGACATTATGCGCATGCAATACCAACACAAACATTTTAGCCCCACTCATTGGAGTCAGGAACACTGTCTTATCAGAAGTACGCCTTCGGGATAACCTTGCCTCAATTAGGACTTTTGAGGGTTGTAACGTGGCCTGGTTCGCGGTTTGAGAAAGAAGGATTTATGGCTCAAAATTTTGTTTGTACCCATCCGTTCCCCTTTATGTCCTTCAGTCATACGTTCAGTTCATTTGGCACAAGCACTCACCTTCCAAAAGGTTATTGTATGTCATCAGTGATGGTTAAGGAGCCCACAATGCTTTCGGAGTTGTAGTCGCTTCTTTCGTCTTTGGTGCCAGTAGTCACACGACTCGTTCTTGCTCGAGGATTTTTCTTTTGTAATCCTTTTCGC
This sequence comes from Lathyrus tuberosus, assembly GCA_022829125.1. Taxonomy (NCBI): domain Eukaryota; kingdom Viridiplantae; phylum Streptophyta; class Magnoliopsida; order Fabales; family Fabaceae; genus Lathyrus; species Lathyrus tuberosus. The sequence continues at coordinate 5,466,898 of JALAZF010000283.1, read as the reverse complement.
TTTTTCTATTTTCTTTTTTTCATTTGTTTCCCTGATTTTACCTAGACTGATTCTTTTAAATCCTTTTCGATTTTGATGTCCAGTGGGATGCCCTAACTTTTGCCTAACTAATTTGTTTTCAAACTTTCAACTTAGCGGGCTTCATTTTCTTTTTTATTTTTTCTTTTGAACAAATCGTGTGACACTGGTTGTTTTGACTTTTTTGAAAGAATTGTGACTGCTTCACTCCTTGCGGTGAGGGATAACCATTGTGGTTTCATGCTCATTGGCCTCCTGATGAGAAAAAAAGGTAATGGATCCTTAGATGCGCACGTCAAACCATTTGACCACTACCCTGCCCCTGGGTTAAGTGTTAGGTTTTTTTTTCCAAAAGAAACTCCTACTTATAGGCTCAAAGGGGTTAACAAGGGTCTATCTCCCTTATATCTCCGGTTTTGGAGAGTTGAAACAATGCATGTACATCATCAGCAAGGTTTTGTTCCCAAAAGCGTACGACCAGAAAGTTTGCGTTTTCAAATTGTCATATGAATGAATAAGAATGAATTACTTCAAGAGAAACATATTCATTGCATTAAAACCACCAATCAGGACAAACAAGTTTTACATGTATACAACATATTAACAAACTGATGCGTGTTATCCGCAAGTATACGGATTGCGTCAGAGTAATATAAAAGATTTATCAAATCCCACAGAGACCAATGTCAATCTATCGATTACTATTGTTACGTTGTTTATCTAAGCCAAATTGATATCAGGGTAAAGGTTTTCTATAGAACGAAAATAGAAATAAATCAAATAAATACTATACTGGAATGTAATTCACATCAATCAAACAATACTCCTATCATCTAAATAGTAACACTTACGGGGCAATGTTTTCTTCTTTGAAAAAGAGTTAATTAAAAAGGATCCGCCGCGTTAGCGTGATCGGAAACAGACCTAACCTTTAATCTATACCAGCCACTCACGCTGCACTGGTCGCTCCTTGCGTTAAAGTGATAAAGTCCTTTTTTATGTAATTACCTCTAAAACTTAGTTAAAAAGTGCTTTCGATTGAAAATATTTTATACCAAAGGGTTTCCAGGATATGCTCGTCCAACCGGATCCTAAATCTATAAACGCGTCCGAAAATAGTTTTAAAACCTCTTTCTAATAATATAAAACTTTCCTAGTTAATCAATAAAGTGCTTCTGCTGTATTTATCAATTAATAACTAACAAACTCTTTTCTAAAATGCCGGATGGCTTTCGATCTTACCTGATCTAGTCACAGTCATTACGCAAACAAAAACACGGTCTCATTTACGTAATGACCGATCAATTGAAGTTCAGAAGAGTTTAATTAAAATAAAAAACAACTTCTAAAGTATTTCTAAAGAGATGTCATGTGGAGCACCGTCAGAACGACGATCCTCACATCCCAGCACAAGGATTTAGCTAGACATAGTAATTGAGAACATAAAGATAAATTGACTTGCAAAGTAAGACATATTTAAGATAAAAACGTGCGAAGTATGAGAGTGTATTTTGAGAGAGTGAACACAAGTGTCACGCTTAAGTTCAGTTCCAAGAGACACAGATCACACAGATAAATAAAATAATAAGGTAATGGCAGAGACGGAAAATAAACGAATATAAAGCAGTGCAGGAAAATAAGTAATATAAAAGCGATGTGGATAAAATAAATTGTAATTTATAAAAGAAACCTGCTCCAAAGCGGAGACTAAATCTGGTACAGATGCTGGAAAATAAATTGCGGGAAAGTAAATAGCTCCTAACTATGATGGCTCCAATCCAACTAACAACTATAGTGCAACAACCCCTCGATATGACGGATTATTGCTTTACAAAGTGAATCTATGCCTATGTTGAAAACTAAGATTGGATATCTAAAAAGTGAAAATGCAAGGCCTATTTATAGGAAATTCGAAATTGCAACTGCCCCTAATCATTATGAAAAACGTTTTAGAAACTAATTTCTTCAGGTGTAACTGCCTTGAACGTTTCAGACCGTTTCCTCTTTATAACTGTCGGCGCCCGCCGACCCCTGCTCCGCGTCCGCCGAGTGTACTTTGGAAGGTGAAACGTCTTTTGTGACCGTTGGCGTGTGAGTGAAGTTATTATGCAAACGGCGTCCTCCTTGGCGTCCGCTGAGTGAAATGGCTAGTATACAGTTTACACAAGAAATCTTCATTTTAGCTCTGTTTTGCTTCGTTTTCTTACTGTAGGCTCGAATCAGGCAATATATCTGTAAGTAAAACAAAATACCATAATAGCAAAGGAAAATAACAAATAAACAACTAAAAACATGTGAAATCAGAGTCAAATATACAGTGTAATTTGGTGCTATCAAATTCTCCCACACTTAAACCTTTGCTTGTCCTCAAGCAAACTTTCATAAACTGAAAGAGGAAAAACAGCAAACATACGAGTATTTAATCCGGGCTAAGAACTTAAGTTTGATCAATGATACATTGGTAGGTACTAACTCATGAACCAAGGGTATCGTAATCACATTTTCCGCGATTTTTCGGGTCATAAGTTTCTCTCCTATACAAACCAATCCAAACCATGATGTTATACTTAGGCATATCTTACTCATTCCTTTCTTACCCCTTTTCATTCGAGTGCAATCACATTAAGCCCGTTATCTTTCACTCGCATGGTGAACATAACCTGTGGTAATCCTGATCCTTTTATATCAATGACTTGATATATATATTTTTTTCTTTTTGGATATATAATTTTTCTTGCAAAAATATTTTCTAAAGATACTTTAGTATCTTCTTGGATTTTTCTTTTTTTTCTTTTTGCAGGATCTTACCTATTTGCATCGGTTTGTCACTTAGCGGTGGATAAGATGGTGCTGACTGCTAGGATAAACTATTTAAGGGTAAGTGATGAAGGGTGAGATTTTAAGGCCATAGTATAAAAAAAACTGGATATAGGCTCCTATATTTGAGAAACTTACGGTGTAAAAAATGATATCGATTTTTCAAAAAGGTTTTCCCAAGCCCTTGCAAATTATCTTACTTGTCCTAATAGCCCAAATTTTCAAAATAAATGTTTTCTTTGTTAAAAAAGTTTTGTTAAGGCTCAAGAATTGGAAGAATAGATAAACTACACAAAATGACTCGTTAAGCACATTTTAAAACAAACTAAACTATATTAGAAAGTATAAAAATGAAGACAATTAAAAATAGTAAATATCTCCTCCCACACATAAACCGAACATTGTCCTCAATGTTTCGATAAAAGTAAGAAGGGGATAGGTAAAACCTGGCAATCAATCATGCCGGCCACTGGGGCCCTCTCCATCCTGCTCTGAACGTCTGGGACGACGACTCCTACTGCGGTGTCGGGCGGTATGTGATAGCTCCATCTGCTCAATCCTCTCTATTAGAGAGGCATTTTGACTTCTAAGTGCTTGGAAACTCTCAAGAGTGGATTGCTGTGACACCCGCATAAAATCCATCATCTCTTGCTGTTGTTGGTACATGGCATAGAATATGCCATCACGCTCTTCTTCTTTGACTTGCTGTGCTTGCCACATTTCTTGAGTGATATAAAATCCAGAAGAAGTACCTGTAAGATGATCAGTAACAGGTGGGGTGTGTGCATGTGATACACAAATGGGGGACTGCTCCATATGGTCATATTCATCATCTGTCTCATTTCCTTCGTCCTCGGGGACGTTTGGAAGTAATGGGCATAAAATAGGAGAAGCCTTCAAATCATAGAGCCATTTTTCTCTTTTGCGCACATCAGTGTGTGTTGAACAAGGTAAGGCGACACTTGGGATGGAAGCATTGCGAACCATGAGGATATAGCCTCCTTCCGGCCTCGTTTTGCATAAATACATATCTCGTAGAAATTTTAAATCAATGGTGCGAGGAGGAAGTGGTTCCAATGTGGCCAACTCAGCGTCCAGGTGGAGGGCTCGTGCAATGAAGGTAATCAACCCTCCAAATGACACGGTGTTACCCTTTTTCTCAATTGCCCTCATATGTGATATCATAAATGGTACAGGATTTAATCTTCTTCTAAGTAAAGCAGCCTATAAAAATATAAATTCTTTAGGATTCATCTTGTTAGAGTTTTCACGAGCAAAAATTGTATCAGGTAATAAAAGGCAGAATACCCGTATGGCCGGGTTATGAATGTCAGAAGCCAAATTTCCATCAAAGGAGCAAGTGGTTTGGCCTGAGATGTTTCTCCACAGTTGAAAGGCCTCAGTTGACCAATTTGTGTCTATGGGTGCCTCACAGGCTGCACCATTCCCAAAATGGAATCCTAATAACTCAACAAGTGCATGAGTGGTATAAATGTATTCAACATTGAACATCCTAAATCTCACTGTGCCTGCGGTGCTGGCAGTGTTTTCTCTAACAGTGTACTCCAAAGAACTCAAAAATTCGCGGGTTAGCCTTTTGTAGGTAGGCTCCTTGCGAATAAAAATACTCTCTAATTTCAAATTTTTTAACAGATAAAATACGCTAAATCTTATACCAAGGTTATACAGACAAATATCATTAATGTACCTCGTCGTAAGAATGTTGCGTGTCCAAAGTCTCTCCCATTTTTCCCATTGCTTGACTCCGTCATCTCCATCTCGAAAAATGACGTTTTCTTGGTTCTCCGCTGCCATTGTTGAAGTGAAATGAAGGTTTGGTGATGGAGAATGGGTAATTTTTGTTTTTGTAGATTTTGGTGAAATCTAAGGTTTTTATAGAGATAATGTGTAATGGAAGGTGTAATGTCAGTGGGGAAGTTATGAAATCAGGGATTTTAATGGTTTAATGGGGTTTTATGGTGATTGAAATCGAAATTTTTGGAGGTAGAAGATGAAGAGAGTGGCAAAAATGGGGGTTTTCTTATTCTGGTCCGTTTAAAACCCAGAACGCCTCCGTGTTCGCCGAGAAGGCGTCCGCGTCCGCGGACTGTGTTAACTGGGCTGGCACGGGTTTGGGCTTTGATTGGCTGATGAATTTCTCCTTGGGGTGTCTATAGCATATTGGTACATGTAAGAAACATAGAGAATATTTTGTTCATCTATTTTTTTAATAATTTTTTTTATTTATTATATATATATATATATATATATATATATTTTTTTTTTTTTCTTTCTTTTTATTAATAATAAAAAAAGAAAAAAATATAACCAATAATAAAAATGAAAAAATTAAATATAACCAATAGATTGTAATGATGTAGATATTTATTATAACTTGAAATATAACACTTGCAAAAAACATAGGTTAGTACTAATGACGATGGAAAATAAAATCTACTAATAGTCTGATAAAAACGATAATAAAAACAAAGATAAGATTTCGTTAAAGGTAAAGATGAACAATCATAACAAGTATGTGGTGTGTCTCTCCCACACAAAGTGTGAGCTATGCCCCAGAGCTCCTGAATATCTTCTAGGAAGACTGACGGCGGACACCCTGAGTCATGTGAGGACAAGGTGCCCGTGCCTCTGCAAGCTGGCATCTGAGATCGCAAATCTCCTGCTCCAAAAGATCATATGATGAACCGTTTGTTGCGTCTGAGATCTGTATCTGTAAGGTAAGCTCGGCGCATTCTTCGCGAAGAGAAATAATCTCCTTGCGCATAGCGTCAAACTCTAAATATATGTCCCTACGTTGCAGATTAATGTTAGAGGAATAAACAGTAGTTCTTTCAGGATAGGTGTAGGGTGGTACTCAGGCACAGGGTGGTTCCTAGGTCTGATGGGTGTCTCGTCTTGGCCTTCCAAAGCGTATGACCAGTTAGCTCTATCATGGACACTTGTTCGGGTATGGTTTGGCAAACCAAAGTAGTGAATGACTTCGTTGTCTATTAGGAGCTTAAAGTTATCTGCACTAAAGAATGCTCTCCTGATAAGACCACGGTCAAGGCAATGATGAATGTCAATTAAGGTGTAGCCACAATGGGAGGTAAGATGAGTTAGCTTGTTGGCTAGACCTAGGGCATAAGCTATGTGTGTAATAGTACCGCCTACATGGATGGGTCCTCTGGAAGATGCAACATTCAAATATAGGTTATACATCAGAAAATTACCACTGGCTAATGGTCGTGACTCAGCAGTACAAAAGAGCATCAGAATCTCTTCTGCAGTAACTTGGTTCTCGATTTCACTTCTACCAAAGAAAGTCTCAGCTAGGATCATTTGGAAATAACGGAAAGCTGGGTTGTGGATTTTGTTTGCTAATTAGGTGGAAGGATCAGGTCCTCCTCCACCGATGATTTTTCTCCAGAATAGGTCAAGCTCATCTTGCATAACATTGGTTTCAAGCATAAAATGGATTGCATCCAAGCCACATTGAAAACCAGGTATTCTAGCAAAATCTCTGTGGTTAAGGGCATACTCATTTCCAAATAGTCTGAATCTTATGTTTCCACTGTTGTAACCTCTTCCACTATAAGGGTCATAAATGAGTGAACTGTGGAACTCTAAGGTTAGATGCTTATAGGTTACATTCATAGCTTCAGAATACTCATCCCACTGGAGCTGGTGACAAAGGTACCTCACACTAGCCTCAATACCTAAAGCTGTTAGACAGTTTGGGTCAGGGTACCTAGTGGGTAGGATTGGTCTCTCAGAAAAGACTACGTATTTCTTCCTCTGTTCGTCATCTCTGAACACAATGTGCATGTCATCATAGCTCTGCATCCTGCAAAGAAAGTTAGTGTGGAATGTCTGAGATGATGTGATCTGTAACCTGTAAACATAGACATTGCATAAGCCAATCACGTTAGAAAAAATAATATAAATAATAAATCTTTTTCTTTTTCTGAAATAAATTCTATGCATAAATAAGAAAGATAACGAAAAGAAAATCGTGGGTTGCCTCCCATGCAGCGCTTGTTTAATGTCGTTAGCTTGACGACTGAAGAACTTACGTTGTGGATGTTGCTATAGGTGGGTCTATCAGAGTGTGACCAGAGTAGTAAGTAGGTATGTCACCTCCATAGTAGGGTTTCAATCTTTGTCCATTCACTAGAAAGGGACTACATGAATGATTTGCAATTTCAAATGCTCCAGATTTCAGGACTTTGGTGACCTCATAGGGTCCAGTCCATCTTGAGCGTAACTTACCTGGAAACAATCGTAACCTAGAATTGAAAAGAAGAACAGGATCGCCTACGTTGAACTCTTTTTTGATAATCCTTTTGTCATGCCATGCTTTGGTTCTCTCTTTATATATTACGGATTTTTCATAAGCATTTCGGCGTAACTCTTCTAATTTATGAATATCTAGAATTTGTTTATCTCCGGCTGTTAAGTAATCCATATTAAGGGCTTTTATGGCCTAGTAGGCCTTATGTTCAAGCTCAAAGGGTAAATGGCAAGATTTTCCATAGACTAATTGATATGGGGTTGTTCCTATAGGGGTTTTGAAAGCGGTCCTATAAGCCCACAAGGCTTCTTGTAGTTTTAAGGACCAATCTTTTCTAGAGATTGATACGATTTTCTCTAAGATTTGTTTTATTTCCCTATTAGAGACTTCCACTTGTCCACTAGTCTGTGGGTGGTAAGGTGTGGCTACTCGGTGTTTCACTCCGTATTTCTTTAATAGGTTCTCAAATATCCTAGATATGAAATGCGATCCTCCATCTCTTATAACCAATCGAGGTACTCCAAACCCAGGGAAAATATAGTTTTTAAATAGTTTAATGACTACACGAGTATCGTTGGTGGGTGCAGCTATGGCCTCAATCCATTTGGATACATAATCAACGACTACTAAGATATAATTGTTTCCCATCGAAGATGGAAAAGGTCCCATAAAATCTATACCCCAAACATCGAAGAGTTCTACCTCCTGAATATTTTTCAAAGGCATTTCATCTCTTCTTGAGACGTTCCCAGTGCGTTGGCATCTGTCACATCTTAAAATGTAGGTATGAACATCGCGCCATAACGTTGGCCAGAAAAGACCTGCTTGAAGTATTTTAGCGCATGTTTTGGACGAGCCTAGATGTCCACCATATGGTGAAGAGTGACAATGTTTAATTATAGTTTCTACTTCTTCTTCAGGGACACAGCGACGAAAAATGCCATATGCGCCTCTCTTGAATAGAAGGGGTTCGTCCCAATAGAAGTGTTTTACGTCATGAAAGAACTTCTTCTTCTGTTGGTAATTTAGATCAGGGGGTATGATATCAGCTAATAGATAATTAACAAAATCTGCATACCAAGGTACGGTTGTCACTGCGAATGCTTTTTCAATGTCTACTTCTAAATAAGGGTCAGGATCATCATCGTGGATGGTTCTAACTGCTCCTACTAATCTATCGTATGCGAAATCATCATTGATAGGAACAAGATCTGGTTTTAGATATTCAAGCCTTGAGAGGTGGTCAGCGACCACATTTTTAGTGCCTTTCTTATCTCGGATTTCCAAATCGAATTCTTGAAGTAAAAGGATCCAGCGTAGTAATCTAGGCTTAGCGTCCTTTTTGCTTAATAGATATCTTATCGCAGCATGATCAGTGTAGACTATGATTTTTGCTCCTACTAAATAGGATCAGAATTTGTCGATTGCAAAGACTACTGCCAGGAGTTCCTTCTCGGTTGTGGCATAATTCAGCTGAGCCGCATCGAAAGTTCTACTGGCGTAGTAAATTACATGGAGTTTCTTATCCTTCTTTTGTCCTAAAACAGCGCCTATAGCGTAATCGCTAGCATCGCACATAATTTCAAAAGGTTGATTCCAATCAGGTGGTTGAATTATAGGTGCGGAAATCAGTGCTTGTTTTAGGTATTTAAAGGCTTCAAGACATTTATCATCGAATTTGAATTCGGGATCTTTCATAAGTTGGTTAATGGTTTAGTTATTTTGGAGAAGTCTTTAATGAAGCGTCGGTAGAAACCGGCGTGTCCAAGAAAACTTCAGATTTCTCTAATGGTTTTGGGTGGTTGAAGGTTTTCTATTACTTCTATTTTAGCTTTATCAACCTCAATTCCTTTTTCGGACACTATGTGTCCTAGTACTATGCCCTCAGTCACCATAAAATGGCATTTTTCCAAGTTTAGAACAAGGTTGACTTCTACGCATCTTTCTAGGATTTTCTCGAGGTTTGTTAAACAGTTTTTAAAACTGGATCCACATACCGAGAAATCGTCCATAAATACTTCCATGATCTCATCAAGGAAATCTGCGAAGATTGACATCATACAACATTGGAAGGTAGCTGGGGCATTGCATAGTCCAAATGGCATTCGTCTGTAAGCAAATGTTCCATAGGGACATGTAAAGGTTGTTTTCTCCTGATCCTCAGGGTGAATGGGTATTTGGAAAAATCCTGAGTATCCGTCTAAATAACAAAAGTAAGAATGCCTAGCTAAACATTCGAGCATTTGATCAATGAATGGAAGTAGGAAGTGATCTTTCCTAGTTACCTTATTGAGCTTTCTGTAATCGATACACATCCGCCAACCATTTTCTACACGTTTGGCTATTTGTTCTCCTTTTTCGTTTTGTACAACGGTGACACATCCTTTCTTAGGTACCACATGTACGGGGCTTACCCATTTACTATCAGATATTTGGTATATTATTCCAGCCTCTAACAAATTTAACACTTCCTTTTTTACTACGCCGCTCATTATAGGATTTATCCTTCGTTGATGTTCTCTGGAGGGTTTAGTGTCTTCCTCTAGCATAATTCGGTGCATACACACAGAAGGACTTATTCCTTTGAGATCGGAAATTTTATAACCCAGAGCTAAGGGATATCTTCTTAAAACATCTAAGAGTTGATTGGTTTCAGGACCATCTAACGTGGCACTGACTATGACTGGGTGATTTAATTCTTCATCTAAGAACTCATATCTTAAATTCTCAGGTAGCTCCTTAAGCTCTATTGATGGTTTTTTCTGACATGGCATATGATCTGGGGTAAGTGCCAAGCATTCATAAAGACTGTTATCTATATAAGGTTCAGGTAAGCGTTCGAATCCGTCGTCGTCCATTATGGGGATCGAAGGTAGTTTGATGGTTTCTACTGGATCTTCTTTATCTAATTCTCTTATGCATTCATCAATTATATCAATGACATAACATGAGTCATCTATGGCTGGTGCATTTAAGAATTGGGATAGTTTAAATTCTACTTTCTCATTACCTACCTCGAATGTCATTTTTCCTTTTTTGACATCAATTATAGCTCCAGCTGTTGATAAGGGTCTACCTAAAAGGATTGGGATCTCATCGTCTTCTTTAATGTCCATTACTACGAAATCTGTTGGAATATAAAGTTGACCAAGTCTAACTAGGACGTCTTCCAAAATGCCAATTGGATATTTAACTGATCTGTCGGCTAATTAGAGAGACATCCTAGTTGGTTGTATTTCTCCTAGGTTTAACCTTTTACAAACAGCTAAAGGCATTAAGCTTACACTTGCTCCTAAGTCCAGAAGTGTTTTATCTATAACTTGGTTTCCCAAAACACAAGGTATAGAAAAACTTCCTGGGTCTTTCTCTTTCTTAGAAAGCTTATTCTCAGCGATTGAATTACATTCTATAGGTTTAGAATCTTCTAATCTTCGTTTATTGGTTAGAATGTCTTTAAGGAATTTGGAATAAGATGGTATTTGGGTAATAGCTTCGGTGAATGGAATCTCTACATGGAGTTTCTCAATCACTTTTATGAATTTCTTATATTGGTTATCCAATTTGGTTTGTTTAAGTCTTTGTGGGTATGGAATCGGAGGTTTGTAAGGAGGAGGTGGTACATAAACTTTTTCATTATCTTCTTTTTCCTTCTCCTTAACTTCAGTATCTTTAGATTTCTTAGGTTCCACTGATTTCTCAACTTCTTTCTCAGGAGTGTGGTCACAACCTTTTTTCTAGGAGGTTCTGAATTATTCAACCTAGGGTTTATAGGCCCATCGTAAGTGGTCCCGCTCCTTAGGGCTATAGCATTAGCATGCCCTTTAGGGTTAGGTTGAGGTTGTCCAGGAAATTTTCCTCCTAGTGTAGCATGAGTAGATTGTTGTTGTGCTACTTGAGAGATTTGGGTTTCAAGCATTTTGTTATGGGTAATTACAGAATCGAGTTTAGTACCTAACTGAGTAATAAGTCCATTTATGTGAACGTTTTGGTTCATGAACTCCTTGTTCTGTTGTAATTGAGCTGAGATGAATTCGTCCATCCTTTTCTCAAAATTTGATTTCTGAGGGGCATATTTTGCAGATTGGTTGGGTCTTTGAGTTTGGAAACCGGGTGGTCTTTGAGGTGTTGAATTTTGAGTGGGGTTATTATTCTTATAGGAAAGATTTGGGTGATTCCTCCATCCAGGGTTATATGTGTTTGAATAAGGGTTTCCTTGGGCGTAATTTACCTGATCTGTGGGCCTTTCGGCTAGCAGGTTGCATTCAGCCATGGTATGTCCTAGGGTTCCACAGATTTCACATCTGGGTTGTATTGCTGCTACAGTTGATGTGGGGTTGATAGTTAGGTTTTCTACTTTTTGGGCTATAGCGTCCATCTTTGCGTTCATATGGTCAAAACAACTTACTTCATACACACCTCCTTTGGTCTCTTTCTTCTCTACTTGTGCTTGTTCGGTCCCCCATTGGTAATGGTTTTGTGCCATATCCTCAATGAGAGCGCTAGCTTCGGCGTAGAGTTTGTTCATTAGAGCGCCACCAGCGGCAGCGTCTATGGTCATCTTGGTGTTGTACACGAGTCCATTATAAAAGGTATGGATTATGAGCCATTGTTCTAAGCCATGATGTGGACATGCTCTTAATATCTCCTTATATCTTTCCCAAGCGTCGAAAAGTGATTCTCCATCGCTTTGGGTAAATCGGGTTATTTGGTTTTGTAAGACAGCAGTTTTACTCGGTGGAAAGTATCTAGCAAGGAATACTTTCTTTAGGTCATTCCAAGTGGTTATAGAGTTGGCTGGAAGGGAATCTAACCATGATCGGGCTCTATCTCTGAGAGAAAATGGAAATAGTTTTAGACGTATTGCCTCAGGAGGAGCTCCGTTCACTTTTAAGGTATCGGCTAGTTGAATAAAGACTTTAAGATGTTGGTTCGGGTTTTCCGTAGGAAGACCTGCGAACTGGTTCTGTTGAACTAATTGTAACAGAGATGGTTTTAATTCGAAGTTATTAGCTGGTATAGCTGGGTTAACTATACTAGAATGAGGTTCTTCGTTAGAGGGTAAGGCGAAATCCTTAAGAGGTTTAACGTTTTCTTCTTCTGCCATTGCTCTTTTAAGTTTTCAAAGTAAAAGACGAGCTCGGGCGTAATGTTCAGGCTCTTCTAAAGGATCAACTAAGTTTCTGGTACTGCGAGTTCTTCACATTTACCGCTAAGGGATGCCTTATTCTAGACGGTGTAACAATAGGGTACGAAATTTTGACGTAATTGGTCCCCGGTAACGGCGCCAAAAACTTGATGCGTGTTATCCGCAAGTATACAGATTGCGTCAGAGTAATATAAAAGATTTATCGATCCCACAGAGACCAATGTCAATCTATCGATTATTATTGTTACGTTGTTTATCTAAAGCTAATTGATATCAGGGTAAAGGTTTTCTATAGAACGAAAATAGAAATAAATCAAATAAATACTATACTGGAATGTAATTCACATTAATCAAACAATACTCCTATCATCTAAATAGTAACACTTACGGGGCAATGTTTTCTTCTTTGAAAAAGAGTTAATTAAAAAGGATCCGCCGCGTTAGCGTGATCGGAAACAGACCTAACCTTTAATCTATACCAGCCGCTCACGCTGCACCGGTCGCTCCTTGCGTTAAAGTGATAAAGTCCTTTTTTATGTAATTACCTCTAAAACTTAGTAAAAAAGTGCTTTCAATTGAAAATATTTTATACCAAAGGGTTTCCGGCATATGCTCGGCCAACCGGATCCTAAATCTATAAACGCGTCCGAAAATAGTTTTAAAACCTCTTTCTAATAATATAAAACTTTCCTAGTTAATCAATAAAGTGCTTCCGCTGTATTTATCAATTAACAACTAACAAACTCTTTTCTAAAATGCCGGACAGCTTTCGATCTTAGCCGATCTAGTCACAGTCATTACGCAAACAAAAACACGGCCTCATTTACGTAATGACCGATCAATTGAAGTTCAGAAGAGTTTAATTAAAATAAAAAACAGCCCCTAAAGTATTTCTAAAGAGATGTCATGTGGAGCACCGTCAGAACGACGATCCTCACATCCCAGCACAAGGGATTTAGCTAGACATAGGAATTGAGAACATAAAGATAAATTGATTTGCAAAGTAAGGCATATTTAAGATAAAAACGTGCGAAGTGTGAGAGTGTATTTTGAGAGAGTGAACACAAGTGTCACGCTTAAGTTCAGTTCCAAGAGACACAGATCACACAGATAAATAAAATAATAAGGTAATGGCAGAGACGAAAAATAAACGAATATAAAGCAGTGCAGGAAAATAAGTAATATAAAAGCGATGTGGATAAAATAAATTGTAATTTATAAAAGAAACCTGCTCCAAAGCGGAGACTGAATCTGGTACAGATGCTGGAAAATAAATTGCGGGAAAGTAAATAGCTCATAACTATGATTGCTCCAATCCAACTAACAACTATAGTGCAACAACCCCTCGATATGACGAATTATTGCTTTACAAAGTGAACTCTATGCCTATGTTGAAAACTAAGATTGGATATCTAAAAAGTGAAAATGCAAGGCCTATTTATAGGAAATTCGAAATTGCAACTGCCCCTAATCATTATGAAAAACGTTTTAGAAACTAATTTCTTCAGGTGTAACTGCCTTGAACGTTTCAGACCGTTTCCTCTTTATAACTGTCGGCGCCCGCCGACCCCTGCTCCGCGTCCGCCGAGTGTCCTTTGGAAGGTGAAACGTCTTTTGTGACCGTTGGCGTGTGAGTGAAGTTATTATGCAAACGTCGTCCTCCTTGGCGTCCGCTGAGTGAAATGGCTAGTATACAGTTTACACAAGAAATCTTCATTTTAGCTCTGTTTTGCTTCGTTTTCGTACTGTAGGCTCGAATCAGGAAATATATCTGAAAGTAAAACAAAATACCATAATAGCAAAGGAAAATAACAAATAAACAACTAAAAACATGTGAAATCAGAGTCAAATATACAGTGTAATTTGGTGCTATCACAAACTATGAAAAATTACAACTGAATATACAGTAAAGAAGCTAAGAAATGCCATTGCCGAGGAGGCTTGACTCCATCTGGACTTATTTGCAGCATGAGTGCTTCACTTGGAAGGCTTCAATTGGTGTGCGAACCGTCTGTCATGAAAGCAATGACCCCATCATCAATCCAATCCTGCACCTTGTGTTGGAGCTCTGCGATCTTCCGTTAAATATCCCTATGCCCCACCATGATTAGGCATAGGATTTTGGATCACGTTTGGGCCATCGTTGGAAAAATTGATTGCTTTTGAATCAAGCAGGTCTTGGAGTTTGTGCTTGAATGCTTTGCAATTTTCGATGTGGTGCCCCGACACTCCAGAATGGAAATCGCAGTGGGCATTGGTATCATATCCGAGTGGAGGATTTCCGGTTAGGGGATTCAACGTTCTCTTTTGAACCAACTGTAATTGAAGCAGGTGTTACAATAGCTGAGAGTAAGGCATAGGCGGAGCGTCAAAACTCCCGTCTGCCATTTTTGGTCTTGCAGGATACCGACGAGGAGCGCCATTTTGTTGTTGTGGCGCAGCCGAAATTGTTACAGTAGCGGTCTGATGGTATGTGGCCTGATATCCTCAATTTCTACCCTTCTGAGAAGACGCAACATTAGTCTCCCCTTCACGTTTTTTACCTGCAAAAGGTTTTCGCGCACCAGAAGATGACCCAACATTGTCTTGGATCTTACCCAACTTAAGAAAATTCACAATCCTCTCCCCAGCAACTACAATATCGGAGAAACCGGATGAAGGACACCCTGCCAGTCGTTCTAGGAATGGACCTTGCAGAGTTCCCATGAACATATCGGCCATTTCCCTTTCGAGCAACAACGGTTGCACCCGTGCAGCCAACTCTCGCCACCGCTGGGCGTATTCCTTGAAGCTTTCCTTAATCTTTTGCGTCATACTCTGTAAGTGAGTTCGGTTAGGAGCCATATCAATATTGTACTAATATTTCTTCAGAAATGCTTCACCCAGATCTTTCCAATTCCTCACACTAGCTTTTTCCAATTTCATATACCACTCCAGAGACACACCAGACAAACTGTCTTGGAAAAAGTACATCCATAACTTTTCATCACTGGTATAAGCAGAGATCTTCCTGAAGTATGCTTGCAAGTGAGTTTTTGGGCATGAACTGCCGTTGTACTTGTCGAAAGATGGAGCCTTGAACTTGGGAGGGATTCTTACCCCTTGAACCAGCCCCATGTTTGCTACGTAAATACCCATAGTATTCTGACATTCTATGGCCCTGATTTTTTCAACAAGCAGTTGATATCTTCGGTCTCCTTCACCATTATTACTACCCATATCTGCATTCATCAGAGAAAACTGATCATAGTGATTATCCTCCAGATGAGGAACAGGAACAGGAATATGGATAGGACCCCCAGTAGCTTGACCAATAGGAATACCACGATGAATTCCAATAACAGAAATACCAGCGTTAACTCCACCGACAGGAACGCCACCAATAACTCCACCGACGGGAATACCACCGTTAACTCCACCGACTGGGATACCACCTCCAACCGGGGGGTCAACTTGACTGTCAGCGTTTGGAATCTCAATTTCGGGCCTCTGCACCATTTCCCTTAGCTCTTGTTGGCCCTAAGCCACTCCTTGCATCAGGTCCATAAACTGGTTCATCCAAGCCATTATTTCAGCCATTTCTTCATGTAGTTGTTCCATGGCTCGTTGTTGGTTTTGGCGCGTCAAATAGCGGTGGATATGAGAATCAGCAATCCTGCCAGTTAATCAAACAAGGTTAGGGAATCCAGCAATAACCACCTGTTATGCAAAATGAGATGTATGAATGCATGCAAATGCCATGTTCGATTATTTCCAAGAAATCTTTCTGTTTTGATTCAAGTTTTTGCACAGGAACACCGCAAGGAAAAGATAGACAGCTCGATTACGAGACCCAAAGTTAAGATCCTTGGAAATAAAAGAACATGTATGTTCGAATGATGATATGGATGCAGCGGCACGGAATCAAAGCCTCCACAAATTCTGACTAGCGGCTGTGCTTTTGATGGAATAAGTTCAAAGGTCTGCTCTAATAAGAAAATCAAAATACCGAGAGTACCGAAATAACCAGAATACCAAAATACCAAGCTGACAAGCCCACACTGATAAGAAAACCAGAATACTGGGTAGGTTGAAGGTCAAGGTTACCTGCAAACCCGTAAACACCCAGCCCCCCTCACTTGTGGGTTCTAAGACTAAGGATCCTCAGCGTCACGAACTCTCAGGTCGAGATATGATGATACGTTCACCATTTCTGGTTTGGCATCATCATCAATCGAGGAGGCCTCAAGCGATTCCCCTTAAAAGGTCATCCTATGTCAAGTTCTTATCTTCGGGTCCTCGGATCAAGAAGCGTAATGGGTTTGCCATTTCTAGTCTGCCATTATCGCCCCTTGGGAGGAGTGCCTCAACTGAGTCCTCGGGAATGGTCACCAGAGTCGACAGCTTTCTAGGTTAACACCACGAAATGTACAAGACGCGTAAATCAGAACATCTCCCAAGAAAACCTCGTCTTGGTATGGGTTTCGTGTAAACCAAGCGTACCAAGACACTACGTGGGCCACACTACTTTCCACTCTAGTCCTAGGTGTATGCTCAAGCCTGGGTAATGGGCTTATCTCTCAGAGCACCCATCCCACCAAAGAAAACAACAGTCCAGAATATATGGCAATAATGAACTTAAAGCAAGTAAATGCAATAAAAGCGATAAACATGCAACAAAAGCCATAAATAAAACAAGTAAAGCATACAGATAAATACCCAATAACCGAAAATAAACAGGAGATAGGATTGACTCGCTTAGGGAACCAGAGTCCCTCAGCAGAGTCGCCAGCTATCGCATCTGTGAAAATCAATCGGCGGAAAAGACAGAAGAGTCGCCACCGAATGTTATTTATCCCGACGCAGGGAAAGGAAACAATCGAAGAAAACCTCGACAAAGGGAAAGGAATGGTCATCGCAACCATAGCCTGGGTTCGGGAGTCGGTTACGTGAGAGGAAGGTATTAGCACCCCCTCACATCCATCGTACTCGATGGGATCCACACTTGTTGTTATCGATCAAAGGGTGTAGGTATCTGAAGCTCAACTGCTAACAGAAAACGCAACGGGGGGAAGAAAAGAAAAGGTGACTCGATAGGACATTCCCGTCCTAGGACTACGTATTCCCTCAGGTGCGGGAAAGTCAGAGTCAACGTAGTTCAGAGGACTATGGGATTGTGGGGGAAGGTTGCTCGCCAAGACATCACCGTCTTGTGCCTACGTATCCTAAATCTAACGCGAAGGAGGAATTCAAAACAGTTTTAGTTCGACCTACAAGGGTCTTGTTGTTTTATGTGTTTTAAGTGGAAGACGCCAACATTCACGTTCCAGCAGTTTAGGTGTTGTCGCTCGTTGTATGGAGTCTTACACGTTTACCTGTTTGTGGTAGAATGGAAATGACGCATCCTTTACGAATGAAGTGAGGGAGATGAGAAGAGAATCCCGATGGAAGACAATTGTTTATTTTCTTTTAGAAGAAAATGTTTTGATTTATTGTTTGTAACTCGTATTGCACTAAAGACTATGACGTAGGATCAAATGCGTCGCAAATCGACCCAAGACGGGATGCATGCTAAACACTCTAGGAAAGTGAAAAAAAGCCCTCAACCCTCCATTTCCCATGTACTTAAGGCTCATGGCGTACAATACTTGTTGGATTTATTAAGTGTTTTTGATTTTGTTTTGAGATGAGAGAAGAAAGACTCAAAGTTGAAAGAAAACACTAAGGGAGACTAGATCCTAATGTTATCATGCAATGGTGGCCCTATGGTTAAGGTTGAGAGGGGACTAACCTACTTGTTAGCATGCAAAGGATTGCTATCCTAATGTCTATCCCACTTTGGTCTTAATCAACAATTAAAGCCAAACTAGGATTCTTAAGGGATCATGTTAATCAACACAAGTAAACATTATTCTAAACAATCACAAAAGAGAGAAGTGAATAAGAAGTGAGATGAAAAGGCATTAAATAAGTATAGACAAGAATGTAAAGTATCACAAGTAACTTACCATCTCTATGCCAAGATCAACTATCAAGTAGTCGAAAGTAAAGTGCAAAACTATGTCCTAATGCACAAGGAAGTGCTCTAATTTTACCTTAGGAGAACAATCAAACCATAAGCAATGAAAGGGGAACCCTAGAGGTAAATACCATACAAGGGGCAGTAGCTAAACCTATTCTAACCTATCTATGTTAATGTCCTAAACAAAGTCAAAAGGTTACAAGTTATGTTCCACAACAATACGCAACACTTGCCATTTACAAACTATGTCACAAAGACTTGTAAAAGTCACAAAAATAGAAACCAAGTCAAGTATTCAAGTTTGTATACACATGGGGAAGTGGAAAATGATATGAGGAATGATACATTTGAATGTCGAAACTTTGTACAAACATGGTACATTCTAAGTCCAAGCGAAAACAACAAAGTTAACTTTCCATTCATGTTCAAACTTATGGAGACATAACACCAATTGGGAACATATTGAATGACTTATAAATTCATGAGGGCAGGTTATGATTCATTCTAATTCATATATGAAATGATGTACAAAAATATCCTAAAGAGGATAGCACAAATACATCATCGACTAAAACATCTAAGCAAACATCAAGCGTAATCGAATAAACAACTTAGGATTCAAAAAGAATCATGTAAGTCATGATCAAAAAGCAAAATTTAAGGATCTAAAAGGCACCTAAAATGTCATTGTATATAGGATCAAACATGCTCTCAAAATTGGTTTTAGAGGGCCCACACATTTGCATTAAACTTGCTCTAGTTCTAGCATGTTTACATATGGACACGTTCACATTGGAAAATTGGTGAAAAATAGAAAATGACCTTTTAAAATTATGAACAATCAACCAAGTCATGTTAGGTCCAGTAGGTGATGACATACAAAAGATAGGATCCAAATCATGCACCAAAAGTGCTCAAAAAATTGTAAACACTAGGCATATGTCAAAAATGATCATACAAAGCAGAGCTTAAAAATGAAATTCAAAAGCATTCCAAAATTCATGGACAATGCACCAACCAAGCATCACCATGTTAAGAAATCCTAGGTCTAATTGCATACCAAAATTCAAGCTTAAAACATAAAGGGAAGGTCCCTTTCTATGGCTTTCATTACAAGATATCTCAAAGTGAACACATCATAGTCAGAAATTGAGAAAAAAATACTAAATACACCCACAAGTGAAAATAAAATTCACTAAAAATTAATTAAGACCCTCAGGTACCTCCATGAGTTGTTTCAGAATTTAAGGACGATTTTTATTATTTTTAATATTCAATTTTGTAATGTCTACAGAAAATGAAATAAATAAAAAACTAAGAAAAGGGGAGGGTTGTGTTGCCTTAGCAACTTGTTGGTTAATAATCTTGATGGGCCAGGATGGGGGGGGGGGGGGGGTGTGAAGACAGAAGCTTCACTGGCCTAATCACAACAAAAACAAGACTTCACTTATCAGCAAAAAAAAACAAGCAAAGGAAAGGGTGGAAAGAGAAGGTCATGTGGGGCATTTACACCACATTCATTCGCATGGCCCCCACTATCAAGTGCCTATTATTACTACTATTGTATCAATATTTCACATGCAGTAAACAAAGTTAACAAAATGTGAGGCGTGGGAGAGTGTGGCGTGGGGCCCAGCTGCTACCCTTACTATTTGTTTTATTATTATTATTATTATTCAGCATCATTAATTAATTGTAGCATTCATGTACAACATTACATGAGAAAAATTGTGGCCTTACTAACCTTCATCAATTGGTACAGTTTCATTTAAATGCATATAGGACAAAAAGAGTAAACTAGGGCGAATGGGGGGATGACACGTGGTCATCTTCCCCAAAACTCATGCAATAAAAATTCTGATTCTTCCATGCATATTCATGCACATAAACTCAAGAGGAAAAATGTCAATTTTTAATCACACATAACTCAATCAATATTCCATCAAATCATGCGAAATAATATACTAAATTGAAGCCCACGAAACTTAGAACAACAATACATCATTAGTTTAACAAAATAACAGCTTTAACATAGTGAAAATTAGAACAAAAGTCACGGATTCAAATTGAAAATCACAAAATCAAGGACAACACATAAACTCAAATTCAAAGATTCACGGTGTGCCATCATTTCAGGACTTCCAGATGCAATGTATGAGCAATATTTTAACGTCCTAAATCAAGTGAATCTAAGAATGAGAGCCATGGAATTTTTATAGATTCTTACCTAGTGGAGAAAGTCCACTGCTTCTTGTGATGCTTCGCAATTAAGAAACCCGGAAAACTTCGATGCAAGGTCTTGGAATCTCCCTTAAGCAAAATAAATGCTTAACCTCTTCAAATCTTGAAAAAATTGCAAATTGGTGATTGAAGAAGATGGACTTGTAGGTGATGATTCAATGATTACAGTTGAGAATAAACGTAAACAGTAGTTTCTACTCCATGAGGTGATGAAGATGATGAAAGAATCTCAGAAAATAACCTAGAGATGAGAGAGATCTTGGAGATGGCTGTGGGTGTGAAATTCATTTTTTGATCTATTTGCTCTCTAATGGTGTAACTAACTTCTGTTAGAAGGAGAATGAGAATTTATTTGGTGGGTTAGAGTATGGTTAAAAGCTTAAGCATGGTTAAAAGTTAGTTAGAGGTGGTTTGGTGAAAGTTGAAAAAATGAGGGTTTATGGTGGTGTATGAATTTTACTATGATAGTGGTGTATTTTAGCTACCATGGAGTGCATTATGATGATAATAATGGTGTAAGATGATAGTTAGTACACCCACCACAATTTTCTCACCAAATTTTGTAATTTGAAAAATGGAGTTTTTATGGTTTATGGCATGAAAAGATGTTCATGAAGGTGACTTTATTGATGAATTTCTTGAAGGATAATGAATCAATTTGCATGATTTTGATGTCATTGGAAAGGTGGTATTTGATAGAACAAAGTTGATGTAAAAAATAAATGGAATTGAGGTCTGGAACACCATGGAAAATGTCATTGAAAACATGGTCACAAAACTGAATTTTTGGGACTTTGAAAAATTCTGAATTTTTTTCCATTAAACAACTTGATAATCCCAACTTTGATTGATCATAACTCTTGATCTAGAAATTCAAATGGAACATTCTTTATATGGATCGAAAGCTTGGAATACATACTACAACTTTCATTTGAGAAAAAATTTCATGTGAAGCTTGGATCAGAGAAAAATGACCATAAAGTTTTTTGTATGGCATGTAAAACTTTCACAAAATGGAAAGTTCTAAAACCCTTGTTTTTCCAAAAATGGAAACTTTCCATAATTCTTGATTTTTCTTGATTCCTTTGATAATTCTTGACCAAATTCCACTTAAGGACCATATTTGACATAATGAATATGAGTTTGACCTAAAAATCGAGAGTTAATTTTTTCCTCGATCAGTTGACTTTATTCTCAATTTGTCCGATTTTCCACCACCCGGCCAATTGAAATCCTTCTGAATGACATTGTGAATCAAATGAGATGTCTTGACCTTGAGGATCTTCATTCTCTTTGCTTTGAACAATTCACACCATGGAAACCTCTGATCCCATGCCTTGGGAAAATGATGCATGTGTGATGCTTATGATCTAAATGCATATGAAACGGTGAACCATAAGCCACTTATTGTGAATAAATAGGAGGGCAAATTTTGGGGTGTTACACAAGGTACATTAGAGTTTCAATTGCAATGAGATATGATACTACAAGACCAAGCATTTCTTCATTCTTTTCTCGAGGTCTGAAAGGATATTTTCGCACATCTAATGATCTAACAACCGTTAAAGTAGGCAACGAATGACATTTGTCCATATAGAAGCGTTTTAACACCTTTTCTATATAGCCTTCTTGATGTACAAATATTCCTTTCCCCAAATGTTCAATTTGCAAACCTGGACATAATTTTGTCTTTCCTAGGTCCTTCATCTCAAACTTTTTCTTTAAACAATTCATAACTTTTGGAAGCTCTTCAGGAGTTCCAATAATATTTATGACATCGACAACTATTATTGCAAATTCCTTTCATGATCTTTTTATAAAAATACAAGGACAAATAAAGTTATTTATTTATCCCTCTCTAAGCAAATATTCACTAAGACGATTATACCAGATTCGTCCAGATTGTTTCAGCCCATAGAGAGACTTGTTCAATCTTATGGAGTAGCTTTCTCAAGATTCAGAGTTGTGTGCATCTGGTATATTGAACCATTCAGGGAGTTTCATGTAAATTTTACTATCAAGTGAACCATACAGATAACCTGTTACAACATCCATCATGTGCAAATTAAGCCCTTCATGTGCTACAAACTTACTTAAATATCAAAAATTGAATTGCATCCACTGCAGGTGAATATATTTCATCAAAATAAATCTTAGGTCTTTGTGAAGATTATTGAACAACAACTCAAGCTTTGTATCTTACAACTTCACCATTCTAATTTTGCTTTTTCACAAAAAAAGTCATTTATATCCAATTGGTTTTATACCTTGAGGTGTTCGGAATATTAGTCCAAAAATCAAGTCACTTGTAAAGTGAGTTTAATTTTTCTTCAATTGAATATGTTCATATTGGCCAATTCTCACTTTGTCTACGATCTTTGATAGACTTTGACTCATAATCCTCATTATTATTTATCATCTTTAGCGCTAGATTGTATTCAAAGACATTGTCAACATTGAATTTATTTTGGTTCCATCATATTCCATTCATGACATAATTTATCGAGATCTCTTAATTTTGATAAATTTCAGGTATCTGGTTAGTTCTTCTAGAACTCAAAATTAAATTATGTCAAAGTGCTCTTAAATTTTTCATATCCTCATTTGGGTCATTTTAACTTTAGTTTCTTTTCTTGGTTGAGGACTTTTAACATCGGAACCAGCTTTTCTACCGTGCTTGAGGCGCGACTATAACTCATTTGCAATATTATATTGTTCAATATAAGAATCCACTTTGAGTGGAATATTAGCAGCTAATAATTTGTTTCATAAACTTTGCAATTGAATTTTGTTTTGAACTTCTAGGATCAAAATGATATAATTATATTTTATTTTAAATTGTTCATTTGAACTTCGGGTTCACACTTTATGCTGCTTGTTCTCTCCCCCTAGTATTGAAAAAATTAATTTATAAATTAATAATCAGTCTACTGGACTTCAAACAAGTATCCAATTATTGGACCAAGATAAAACCTCAAATACGGGATTCATATTAAATGTATTTTCTCAACATTCTTTCAAAACTCATTTTAGCGTACTATATTGGAGCAATTGAATAATCACAACACATCCAAAAATTTACTTAAATATGAAGTATTAGATTATGAACCTAAAATAATTTGCAAGTTAAAAGGAGAATTATCATGTACTAACTTGTTGGCTTAATGTGAATAAATATTTTGTGTGTTTCAAATATCTAATTTAGAATTGATGATCTCACAAGTATCAACTATATAACTAACTTTAGACGTCTAAAGAATGGATCTTCAAGTCTATTTTTTTATGAGCATGTCCTTCAAGATGTTCAATATTAATTTTAGTAATATATGTGATACTTACCAAGGAATTTGTGAAATATCCAGAAAACAAGATCTTAGTTTAATTAGTTGAGAATATAATTTCACAAACTTCTGGCTGTGAATAGACATATGCATGATCTTTTAGTCGATGCAATAATTAATGTCATAAAAACTCAATTTCTCAAATTTTCATTTAGGAACACACAAATTTTATTGGATTGAAGAAATTTATGGTTCTTCAAAACTAGTTCTCACATCATAATAGATCTGAGATGACCCAACCGATTTTGCCAACAACACACTTAAGTGTGATTTGTAAACATCTGGTTTACCATAATACATATGATTCTATTCTTCTAATTTGTTTGAATCTATAGTAAATATAAAATAATTTGTATAAAATATATATTTTTCAATCTTAATAAATTTACAATTATTAATATTATTCATGCAATTCTTTTGTGATTGTCAATTTTTCTAAGATCCATGAAAATCGTCATTGATACTTTTCTGATCAATGGAGACAGAATAATTATTTTCTTATCAATCATCAAGGGATAACCCTTTTTTTATGAATGAATAAAAGTAATTCATTTTTTGAACAATCCTCTAATGACCCTTTATAATATATATATAATTTTCTTCGAGAGGTAGATCATAGATCTTCAAACAATGATAAAGATTAACACTTTTCGTGCAATCCTCCGGGGATGCAATATAATTTCTTTAAGAACTATATAAATTATTATTTTTCTATCATTCAGGGATCTTGATTAGTTCTTCAAGAATTCTATAATAAATTATTATTTTTCTATCCTTCAGCGATTCTTGTTAAGTTCATTAGGAACTATATAATAAATTATTATGTTGCTCTCCTTCAGGGATACTTGATAGGTTCTTCAGGAATTATATAATAAATTATTATTTTTCTATCATTCAAGGATATTTGTTAAGTTCTTCAAGAACTATATAACAAATATATTATTTTATAGTCTTTCAAAGATATTTTAACATTATTCATCCAATCCTTCTAGGATTCATGAAAATCATTGTTGATTTTTTTCTTCTATTCAATATATCAATGCATATTAGGTAGAATTAGAAATATATATTACGAAACAAAAAATAATAATGTTATCTTCTAAATCTTGGAGCTTCATATAGTTAGACTTTCATTATCAAATTATTTGTATCACTTCTTAGACAATTAGTTAACATTTATATGGTAGAGTTTCGTGCTGATAACATGTTATAAAACTAAATAAAACAATATAGAGATCAAAGAGAGGAAGGGAAGAGAGAAAGTAGTATTATATTAACTTCTGTAAAAATACACTTTACATTGCAATGTGGATCTTATTTATAGTACATGATCAATGAATAACCATTAACTTAAGAAATACACAAAGGTTAGAAAATTAACTCATAGGAGTTAAGGAGTATAGAAAGTTGGGTAAATGAACATCCACATCTATTTACTATTATTCGTAACATATTATTATTATTATTATTATTATTATTATTATTATTATTATTATTACTATTACTATTATTATTAACTATTATTATTACTTGTTGATTATTGTTACTAATTGTTATTATTATTGTTGTTATTATTGTTATTATTATTTTGTTGATTATTATTGTTATTTGATTATTGCTACTAATAATTATTATTTTTACTATATTTATTGTTATTATTGTTGTTAAATGGCATTGTTGATTATATATATATATATATATAACTTAGTAATATTGTTTATTATTATTTACTTTTTGAGTAATTTGTTTATTTTTAATTGTTAAAAAGAAATTTGATTTTTGTTCCCGTCGATTTTTCAAAAATGCATTGTAATTTCGGAGTTAAAGTTCAATTTAACTTCAGAAATTGCTCAAATGTATAGAGTATTGTTGATCGGCCTCCCATAGTGTGATTCCTACATGAATCGTTCTACGATTGCTTAAATTAGTGCTAAATTTTTTAGTTAGTTTGTTATTTATTTTGCCTTTAAAAAAGTCTTTTGGAAAACATAGGTTTTTCACAGTTGCGTTGCAGTTTCGAAATAAAAATTCAATTTGATCTCAGAAACATCTTAAATGCATAAAGTTTTGTAGACTAACCTCCCATGAAGTGATTCCTACATGAATCGCTTTACAATTTCTTAACATATCACTAAATTTCGATAAGTTTAAAACATTGATTTATTTCCGATTTATTGTCTTTCTATGCTGTATTTTTTACATCAATTCCATTACTATTTACAATTGTTTATTTAAGCTTGCATTATTAATTATTGTATTGTAAATCCCCATTTGACAAAATGTACTCCCATTCCCACAAATATGTAATAAGTTTACCGTTTTCCTTTATTGTTTTATCATCTTTGTTGATTGTTAATTCAAAGATTAAAACCAACAACTTTCAGAAAAGAACAAAAACAAATACTTGATCCAATATCGAGTCTTTTTCCCAAATCAAAATCGTTTCCAATTCTCAAGCATTTTTAAAACCTCCATTATTTTATCCCGTTTCAGTTCAAACACAAATAAAAACCCCGATCCAACGTCGAACCCCTTTTATCCAATTAAAACTAAAATACTTAAATCATACTTAAACACTGTTTCAAAAAAGGGTGAAAAGGGAGATGATTTTAAGCCTTCAATTCCTCTCCTTGAATGTTTGGATACGAGTAGCTTTACTTGGCC
Organism: Lathyrus tuberosus; assembly: GCA_022829125.1. Taxonomy (NCBI): domain Eukaryota; kingdom Viridiplantae; phylum Streptophyta; class Magnoliopsida; order Fabales; family Fabaceae; genus Lathyrus; species Lathyrus tuberosus. Next base: position 5,440,376 of record JALAZF010000283.1, on the reverse strand, counting down.
ATTGAAGCAATTGTCATTTGTTAAAAAAAACTTCTAATCTAATTCAGCTCAAATCACTTTCATAATCAAACTTAGGTCAAACCCATTTTTGTAATAACTTGGACAAAAAAGGAGGGGATCTATAGCCTTCTATTTCCTTCCCCAAGTATTTGGATACGAGTAGCCTTACTCGGCTATTTTAGTATTTGTCGTCCGTTCAAAATAATTTAACCTTATCTAAATCGTTTTTCAACTAAGGATGAAAAGAGAGATGGTCTAGAGCCTTCTATTCCTCTTCTCGAATTTTTGGATACGAGTAGCCTTACTCGGCCATTCAAGTAATCATCATCCAACAAAACACTCAACCAATCAAACTTGTTTCCCCTCCTTGCCCTCCGAAACAATTTTTAGAAATGAGTATGCTTTATCCATATTGATGTGAAAGAAACAAAGGCTTTAGTCTTTAAGAGCGAGTAACAAGCAAAGATTTAAAACACTCTTATTTCTAAAGGATTACTCTTTAAAAGAAATCAACCCAATAGTTATCTCTTAGTAGAACTACATAGCCTTGAGTTCTCCATAGCACCTAAAGATACGTAGAAGCAGGATTGAGAAATATTGTCAAGCACATTAATATAAAAACATCCATCTTTCCTTTCTTTTTCTAACTCGATAATAGAAGAAAATGATTAACATAAGCTAATATCTGTCATACCCCAAATTTTGACCACTAAGATTCCCATCATTGTGGAAATCATCATCACAATATGGATGTACTATCTTGCCTCATCAGTCTCCCCAAAGATGGGTGAGCATTCACTGTAATCAAAATTAGGGTTTCAAGCCCTCTCAGAGTTCTTAGACAAAGGATCAATCAAGGAATGACATGATCTTCAACTTGTCTAACCTCTCAAACATCCACAAATGATCAAGAGGACTCCCACTTCAAGGATTAAGCACAAGGCTGCTCCCTTCTAAGTGGATCAAGCCTCAAGATCGTCAGTGTCACCAAATTAGGGTTTTGGTTGACCAGGGCCTCCAGATGGAAATTTTCCTCTGGGCATGAGCCAATGCTTCAAAGAATAACCTATGATGCTCCAAGGGACATCATAAACCCAATCATCAAGCAAATTTAGCCTCAGGGGACAATTAGGAATTAGGGTTTCTTGACCTAATTCACCCCTAAGTTGACTTTTGGGACAATTCATGAGCCAAGACCTCAAGAGAAGATTTGAGGGTCTCTAATGCACTACATTGATCCATTTGCAACAATGGATTGATCCAAAAAGCTTGAGCAACAAGTCTCAATTTCATCAGAGCCACAATTAGGGTTTCGCGAGAAAAGTCAACTGTAGCTTTGACTTTTACCAGGACATGCTCCCAAACCCTAGGACATTGATCAATATACCCTATAACACCCATGGAACATGTCCATCAAGTTTGATTTAGGTCAAGGACATGATTTCCTAAAGGATTGCATAGTTTAGAATTCATCTGATAAAAAGTCAACTGTGCACAAAAGTCAACTTTGACTTTTTGAGATTTTTCATAAAAATGGTTTTTTAACCCTAAAATGATGTTAATGCATGATTGGAATCATCATTCATCAAGAAAAATCAAGAAAAGTGGGATAACTTGTAAAAGGGGTAACCATAAAAACTTAGAAAATTTTCTAAGTTATGAAATAAAGTGGCTAGGGTACCAACTTTGAAGGATCATAACTCCTAAACCACAAGGCCATTTTTCCCATCCAAAGCTTGATTTGTAGATCTCATTACCCTCTACAAAAGCTTAAAACTAACCTCCCTCCAAATTCCCCATGGATTTTGAGTTATGGAATGATCAAAATCACAAAAAGTGAAAATGTCACTTTTTTCCAACACTTAGTGAAATTTTCACTAAGTCAGAATCTGCCTTCACTTTTTCCCAAATGTAGGGGGATTTTTCACTTGGATCCAAAAGGTATCAAAACCAAATATGATCAAACAGTTGTTGTATCATATGAGGGCTTTCCAAAGTGACCAAGAACATCACCAAATTCTACTTGAGCCATGAGATATGACAAGGGCAATATGCCTTGCTGAAAACTGCCAAGGCTAGGCAGAATTTTGCACTTTTGCTCGATTTGGAAAGATCACCTAATTCCAAGCCTTGTCATCATCTTGGACACATCTGAGGATCAAATCTAAAGGGGACAAACACTGAGCCAAGCCTCCAAAGTCCTTGGAACCAAAAGTAGCATGTTAAACCTAAAAATCCCTAAAAGAGGGACAAGTCTCCAATTTTGGATTGGAGTATTTAATGGATGCACCAAGGTGGAATGGACTGAGCTTCCTTCAACTGAATTCAGTCAAGGATGATACAACAACTAGGGAACCAAAGGCCTGTGCTCTAACCTCTAGTGAATGGCTAGAGGAGACTTGAGATTCCATTGGACAACATTGGCCAAACCTCTGCTACAGTTGCCATTCACTATTGATCCTAAAACAAACTTGCTCTACTATAAATAGAGCTCATTTATGATTAGTTTGAGTACACCAAAGCCATCAAATAGATGCTTTCCTCAAAATCTCTTCTTTCACTCCAATTTTGCCTTCTAAGGCAAGTCACTATAGGGTTTTGAGTTTGAGAGCTTTTCCAATCAAACCAATCACTCACACACCTCATAAACATCATATAGAAGTGATCCAAACACTTAAACAACATCTGGAACACTGATTTCACAAAATCACCAGCCAGTTGCTCAAGTTCTTGACAGATTTGCAATTGGGGTACCATCTCAAGTTCCAGATCATTTCAATCCATTCCAAGCATCCAGACACACTCCATGGCACCTAGGGAAGCTATCCAGATCATTGAAACCTAGCCGTAACACCTCTAACATAAAACACGATCACCAGCTGCAAGAGGTAAGCACGAGCTCTTCTAACTCTATGATCCATGCAATTGTTGCTGCACAATAATTTGGCCATATGTTCACAATCATGCATGGAATGTTTTCCCTCAATCAATTGCATTGTTTGAATCGTGTGTAGAATTTCTGAACCTTCATGCAGAAATTAGGGTTCTTGAGGTTTCTCTTTGATTTCTTATTCCATGTTAAAAATAAATGAAATTAAAGATCATAGACATGATCGTGAGGTTAAAACGAGTAGATTGATATGTAGATTGCATGATATAATCAAGTATTCAGTGAGATTGGATAGAAAACGAAATCTGCAGAAACAGAAGGGCGCGTGTTCTTGCCATGTTCTTGGCGCCTTTTTTCAAATATTTGAATATTTGAATTTTGTGATTTTATTTAATTGATTCAAAAATTAATTTCTCTCTGAGTTTTGATGATTTTGAGTTGATTCTTTTTTTAATAATTCACAAAAATGTTAAACTATTTTATTTTACCAAAAAATCCCAAAAATATTATTTATTTCATATAATTGATATTTTTGCAAAGAATTAATATTTTAATTGTTTTTGACATTTGAAATATTTTTTCCTTCTTGATTTTGCAAATTTTTATGATTTCTAATCATTTTGTAGGTCAAAACATGATTTTGAAACATTAATCCAAGATCATAATTTGTTTTCCACATATTAAACCCTTTTGATCATTTTAATTGAATTTTATTCAATTAAAATATATTTTGGGGAACAATTTAGGGTTTTTGATTAATTCAACCCTCACAAATCATTTTCTAACACTCGTGGGCCTCTACTAGAGTGTAAGACCCAACCCTTTGTAAATACAAACCATTTTTGGGCCTCACTTATTGTATAAGTCCCGTTGTATTTCAAAAATTCGGCGCGATCACCGCCTGTTTAAAACAATCACTTGGGCCTCTCCTCGAGCTATAAGACCCATTCATAAACTTTTTGGGCCTCTAATAGAGTGTAAGACCCAATCCCCTTTTAACCAAAACAATTTTGGGCCTCAGACATTGTATAAGTCCCTCTGCGTTAAAAGAAAACCTCGGCACGATCGCCAGTTAAAAAATCAACCCTGGGCCTACCCTCGTGTTATAAGCCTCATTTCTCTTCTTTAAACACTTGGGCCTCTTGAGAGAGTGTAAGATCCATCCCTTTGTACAGAAAACCTTTTTGGGCCTCAGTCACTTGTATAAGTCCCTGTACAAATTTAAAACCATAGTGCAATCACTGATAAAACCTTGGGCCTCCCTTTGAGCTGTAAGACCCAAAATCTTTTCAAAGCACTTTCTCCTTTGATTTTGTATATAATATTGTTATCAAAGCTTTCTTTGTTGAACAACTAACCAAACAGCATGGAAGCTCTACAACCGAGTAAGTGTTTATATGCTTTCATTTATCGCTTTCATATACATATAACTGTATTGTGGGGCTGTTTCACTGTAAGTCTTCTTTCATAAACTCATATCAAATGTGTAATAATAGTATAGATATTTAGAGTTTCCCCGACAACTATGTCTAGCACTAAGCCCTGTATATCACTCTTAAATAGACTAAACTAGATCCCCATAGGATTACCAGATACAGTCTTCCCTCCTCTTAGGGTTAAACAATATGGAGATATGAAAGGCAGATTATTTTTGAACCCTTTCTCAGACTGTCACCTTTAGAAGTTGTCAAAGAAACTCTACTCCCCAGAGATGATCTTTTCTCCGTGAATGGCATCTCTTGAGTTTCTTCCAAATTCTCGAACTTTCCTGGCTTGATCCATTCTCGGTGAATGGCATGTCTTGAACTTCTCGGGGTTTGGGGACCCACAGACTTCCTAAAAGCATCCCCGCCTCCTCTTGGGCGTTGTACAAGGACCCGTCGGCTTCTTAGAAGTATTCACAACCTCCTCTTAGGCTTCGTATAAGGATTCTTCCTTCGGGAAGAGAGCCTCCTCTTGGGCTTCGTACAAATTGTCCCTCGGCTTCTTAAAAGTTTCCAGCCTCCTCTTGGGCTTCGTGTAAATTGTCCCGACGACCACCTAGAGGTATAGGAATAGAAAGTAGTCATCTTAATAGAACAGTCTTTCAAAGAGTCTAGATCCTACTAATGTTTCTCTAAGCATAGTACAAAAGATAAAACTCTAGACGTGGACAGTCTAATTTCCTTGAGTCTTGAAGGCAGTCTCAAGCCCCTTTCAAAAATAGGGAAAACCAGTAGACTCGGACAATACCCTCAGAATTTCCCATTTCCTTAAAGAACAGAAAATAAACCTGATCCTCTGATCAAATCTCAAAGTATAGCCTTACTTTTAATCAGTCTCTTTATAAGAACTGATTTTCTCTTTTAACCAACATAATGGACCTGTCACTCAACTGAAACAGCCATCCTTTAGCCTCTATCTCGGGCTTCGTACGAGATACAAAAAGACTCTCTTGTTGAGTCAAAACTTCTTTTTGCCTCTATTTCGGGCTTCGTACGAGATACAAAAACACTCTCTTGTTGAGTATAAAAGACTCTCTTGTTGAGTCAAAACTTCTTTTTGCCTCTATCTCGGGCTTTGTACGAGATACAAAAACACTCTCTTGTTAAGTATAAAAGACTCTCTTGTTGAGTCAAAACTTCTTTTTACCTCTATCTCGGGCTTCGTACGAGATACAAAAACACTGTCTTGTTGAGTATAGAAGACTCTCTTGTTGAGTCAAAACTTCTTTTTGCCTCTATCTTGGGCTTCGTACGAGATACAAAAACACTCTTTTGTTGAGTATAAAAGACTCTCTTGTAGAGTCAACCCTCTTCAGCCTCTGTCTTGGGCTTTGTACAAGACACAAATCACTCTCTTGTTGAGTATAAAAGACCCTCTTGTTGGGCCACTAGCCTCCTCTTAGGCTTTGGTATAAGAAAACCCCGGTTGAGACAATCAACCTTTTAGCATCAAAATTTGTGCCTCGTTCACCGTATACAAACACAACAAATCCTTTCATCTAATCGCTATAAGCGGCAAGCCTCTAGATTATTTACATCCACGCCACTGTCCCTCTTTTAGCATGAGAAATTCCTAAGGAAAGATGGCATTGCTCTACACTGAGTTAAAGTCTTCTCCTTCAGGTTAAAACCCCCTATAAAGGAAATTATGGCATTGCTAGGATTCACATATCCCGGTTAAAGTAGTCCTCCTTTATAGTCAGTCACCCAACAGTTGTGACAAACAGACCCCCTTTAGAGATGACAAATTCTCTCTAAAGACAACACCCTTTCAGCTTCACATCTTGGGCTTCGAACAAGATACAAATAAACCCTTCAGCTTCACATCTTGGGCTTTGAACAAGATACAAATCACTTTTAGCTTCACGTCTTGGGTTTTGAACAAGACACCAAAACACCATTTCCTCCCATAGAATAGGAGGAACTACGATCGCTCTGATTTCCCTGTTTCGGTAAACGGGAATACGTAGGCATAAGATTGCAAGAAAAATCTTAGCTAGCGCACTAATCCAAAACCCAAATCCCGTACCTTCACCCATCAATCGAAAACAGTCCCGGTATTTTTCACTCTAAGAAGAAAGAGACCCCATTACCATATAACATCTGTAACCTAACAGACCGTTGTTTAAACTCAGTATGCAAGCAGGGTTAGTTGGAGACATCTATTTCCCTTCCTTCATCAGCTTAATAGGATAAAAAATGAATCGACCTGTAGTAACCCCAAAGAGCGACAGTGCTTAAGAACCACGTCCAAAATCGCTCGCTACAGAAAAGTGGCGCCCACCGTGGGGCCATGCTTTTGGATTTCACTGGGATAGGACTTTTTTTTTACTCCACTAGGATCTTAGGTCAAAAACCTTTTAAATTGGGAAGGTACCATAGAATGGCGACTCCGCCGGGGAGCCATTTTCTGTCAGGAACATACGATTCATAGCTCTTTAAAGTCTAGGACTTTAGGACAAATATATATACTACTTTTCCTAATTGATATCTGTGTTTATTTTTCTGCTAATGGGAATGCGTGTGATGCCGCATGTGGAAAGATTGAGTATACACCTAGGAAAACCCTCTTTTAGTGGTGCGGAAACTATTAGAAATGGTTGTCACGCGATACCACCCTCTTCTGATGATTCTTCGAAAAAACATCACCTAGCACGGTTCCCAGCCCGCTGGTGTTTTCTCGACAAGAATTGATGATTTTGAGAGACAGGTACAAAAATCACTAGTAAACCTTTAGAATGGGTAGAGCCTTGACTTCATGATAACGACCCTTTGACCCCATGTTTTTTCTATGTTTTTGTGTGCTGCACTCATGCATTCATTTTAAGAAACATTAAACAAAGAAAAACCCTCTCTTCTAGTCTCTCCTTTTCAAATTAAACTAAGACAATGATTGCAAATGTCAGAGAAGAGGATGGCGCTAATGGATTTCGGTAGAAGGAGGACTCACAAGTATACCTTCAAGGTTCCAAAGTTAGAGGATTTGAGAGGTTTGGCAAGGATGATCACTAACCCTAATGCTTTCAGAGCCAAGTATGGAGGTCTGCTACCTCTGTTAAGGGTCCAAGTAATTGAAAGAAACATGGATGCACTCATTCAGTTTTACAATCCGGTTTATCACTGTTTCAAATTCCCGGATTACCAGCTCGCACCAACGCTGGAGGAGTATTCTCATCTAACTGATTTACATATCACTGATCGAGCTCCATTTTCTGGACTGGAAGAAATTCTAAAGGATCAGACCATTACAAGAGCAATTTATTTGGACGAGTCAGAAGTCAAGACTCACGTTACCACTAAGGGTGGCAGCCAAGGTTTGCCAACCCAATTCTTGATAAAGAAGGCCCTGTGCTTTTCCAGTATAGGGAATGTGGTCGCTTTTGAGAGCATCTTTGTTTTGCTCACCTACGGGTTATTTTTGTTTCCCAACATTGATAACTTTATAGATATCAACGCCATTAAGGTTTTTCTCATTGGAAACCCTGTGCCAACTCTGCTCGCAGATGCGTATCATTCTGTACACTTAGGAAATTTGTACAGCGGAGGAATGATCACATGTTGTGTACCCCTGCTATACAAATGGTTTATCTCCTATTTGCCTAAGTCTGCTGCTTTTTGGGATCATAAGGATGCTTTACGTTGGTCGCAGAAAATCATGTCCTTTACCAACTCTGACATAGATTGGTGTAATAGGATTTATGACATGATCAGGTTCATTGACCATTATGGAAACTTCCCCAACGTACCCCTTATAGGAACTAAGGGAGGAATCAATTATAATCCAATTCTTGTTCGTCGTTAATTCGGATACCCGATGAGGCATGTCCCACATAATGCTTATCTGGAAGGTCTTTTCTTCAAAGATGGAGAAAATGACAGAGCATTAAAGATGGAAATAGTGCACGCTTGGAAACATGTTCATAAGAAAGGACGAGAGTCTCTAGGAAAACTGGACTGTGTCTCGGTGGAGCCTTATCTCCACTTGGTAAAAACTACAGCTCTCAAGCTAAAGATGCCTTATCCTCGTCACAGAGTTCTTCCGCCAAGGGAATCTGTCATGTACTTCATGACCGAAACGGAAAAACTTCAGGTTACTCTCAACAAAGTTCAACAGGAGAGGAGGTCTTGGAAGAACAAGGTCCGCATTCTCAATGTGGAGTGTATCAAAATACAACAACTGCTGAAAGATAAGGATGCTCTGATCGAGATTTTGGAGCAACATGCTGTGGATAATCAGGATGACCAAAGGAATTTGCTCACTCCTTTCACTTGGCAAAGGAATGATAACCCGACAACAGCCCAAGAGCCTCGGTCGAAGAAAAGGAAAGTACCAGAATCAGCATCCAGTTCTCCTCAGAGAGGACTTGGGACTCATTAGCTTAGGTTTCTATTTTTGCACCTTGTAATTTACTGTTTTTCCATTTCCGCAATCCTTTGAATTCAATAAAATGGGGTTTCCCCACTATTTGATATTTGCAATCTAATTGTCAATGTTTATTTTGATTAAACCAAAAAAACAATTAATATAATCATTGCATTCATCATTCTCACGTCACGTGTTCTTCTTACCTACGAATCTCACGTTTGTGTCTCGGTTCTAGAGTCAAACTGTCTCATTCGTACAATACTCGGGCCAATCGTCAGAAAAGGATGGATGATCTCGAAGAAGAGAATATAGAGTTGAAAGAAGAGATCGACGCTCTGAGAGAGGATATGAGAAAGCTTCGTAACGACATGCAAGCCATGACAGAAGCTAAGCTACAAAGAACTGTGATCTCAGAGATCACCTCAATGCCCATAGTGGAGAAGTATGATCCTAGGTATCAAATGCCGAAAGATCGTCCATGGGGCAATGCCTGTTAACTATATCCCGGGAGGATATGTTCTGCTGATCACTGAGGATCAGGAAATCATAACAGAAGCCGCTAGGCCTGAAGGTTACAAACTTCGGGAAAGCGAAGATGCCAGGGGCATACCAATAACTCCTGAAGGTTACAAACTTTGGGAAGCGCCAAGGTTCACTGCCATAGTAACGGTACCACCCCCTGTGGTGCACACTGTCCCGAAAGGACAGATTCCGCAGATACCTCCTGGTAGAAAGGAAACTATGTTCGATAGAATGGATGAATTCCAGGAACAGTTCTTGGAAATGCAGAAGGAGCTGCAAGCCATTCGCGGTCAGGATTTATCTGGAAAGAACGCCGCAGACCTCTGCTTGGTCCCCAACGTGAAAGTTCTGCACAAGTTCCAAGTACCCAATTTTGAAAAGTAGAAGGGTAACTCTTGCCCTCAAAGCCATTTGGTGATGTACGCTCGGCGAATGTCGGCTCAAACAGAGAATCAGGATTTACTGATTCACTACTTTCAGGATAGTTTAACCGGTGCCTCCTTAAAATGGTACATGGGTTTAAACCGCGCTACGATAAGCACTTTCAGAGATCTTGGCACTGCCTTCGTCCAACAATATAAATACAATTTGGACATGGCACCAGACAGAGATCAACTCAGATCAATGTCACAAAAGCACAAGGAAACCTTTAAGGAGTATGCTCAGAGATGGCGTGAAATTGCCGCTCAAATTTGTCCACCTCTTGAGGAGAAAGAGATGACAAAGATTTTCTTAAAGACCTTGAGCTCATTTTACTACGACAGAATGGTTGCCAGTGCGCCCAGCGACTTCACCAAAATGGTCGGTATGGGAGTACGTCTCGAGGAAGCCGTCCGAGAAGGACGTCTGGTCAAAGACACTGGATCGATAAGCTGTACTAAGAAATACGGTAGTGCTCTACCTAAGAAAAGGACCAACCGGTAGCAGCTCTAACTTCTGCTATCAACCTCGCACCTACGTATCAACCTCAGGTTGCACAGAGCCAACCTAATCAACAACAATTTCAGCAAAGGACACAACAACCTCTTCAGTAGGCTCGTCCTCCATACAACAACCGTACAACGCGGCCACCAGGATTTGATCCTATACCTGTATCGTATACAGAACTATTTCCGTTGTTACTGGCCAAGGGGCATGTCCAGACTAAGTCTCCTCTTACAGTATAGGAAAATCTGCCTTTTTGGTTTAAGGTGGACCAGACTTGCCCTTACCATCAAGGAGGATTAGGGCATAAAATAGAGAACTGTCTCAGTTTTAAATCTGACGTGCAAAAGCTTGTTAGGAGCGGGGTCTTATCTTTCAAAGATATGAATCCGAATGTTCTCACGAACCCGCTGCTTCAACACGAGAAGGCTGCAGTCAATTTGATAGAGGGAGAGTCTAACAACCTCTATCAAATTCACAATGTACTCTGATTGAAAACCAACTTAGTTAAGATGCATTGTAGACAGAGTGGATATGGCCATGTGCCACCTCATAATTATCATCAGTGTGATATTTGCTCTAAATACAATCAAGGATGTTCTGTGGTACAATCAGCTCTACAGGAACAGATGGATCTCGGATGGATCCAAGAGCACCGAGTTCATGGAATTAACATGGTTTACACAAATTCCAACGTCATTCAGAACCATGACATCCATGCGATGAATGTCAACTTGGTGGCGATGCACTCAAGGCAAAGCCAGTATCATAATCTACCGCGGCATGAGTACAATTCCTGTCTGAATTGCTCGGTGAATAAACAGGGATGCTCTTTTGTACAAGAGGCCCTCCAGCGTCAGATGGATCTTGGATGGATCCAGGACTACTATGATAAGAATCATTATCAAATCAACATGATTCAAATCTTCGATATTCGCTTGATGAATGTCAGCCTGGTAGAGTTACATGCTACGCAGGTCCAACTCAGTTTTCTCACTTTACAAGATTATCAAAACTGCAAAGCGGGTTGCGAAAACGATCAAGGTTGTGCCCTTGTCCAGGAAACACTTCAGCACCTGTTGAACCACTGATGGCTTCCAATCTATATGGATGAAGACACCCAGCAAATTAGTATCACTAACAGAAATCCTACTAGATATCAAAGTCAGGATGTTCGGTCGATGGAAACGGACCTCGACAGGTTACACTGTATTCAAAGCGGACGTGGTCAGGTACCACTACACAACTATGAGCGGTGTGGAGTTTGTTCAGTAAATAACCAAGGATGCTACCTCGTTCGAGCAGCCCTTCAATGTCAGTTGGACCGCAAAGAGGTTCAACCATGTTCAAGTTCTGGATCAGTCAATTATCTCGCTGATCAAATCGAGGATGTTGTCATAATCTCTGATCATCAGATGACTAGGGATGTTTGTGCCATCATCCCCCTACTTGACGAATCGAAAATTCCCAACCGGGAACGGATCAAAATTGCTTACGATGGTAAGAAAAATCGGAAGGTTCCCGTAGTTATCTATCTGCCGGGACCGCTACTGTATGAATCGACTAAGGCTATCCCTTACAAGTATGGTGCAACAACAGTCGAGAACAGGAAGGACATTCCGTTACCCTCCGTCGTGAATATTGCAGACATCAGTCGAGTAACACGGAGTGGTAGAATCTTCAACCGAGGAGTTGGAGAACCCAACAAAGAAAAGGAACCTCAGACAGAAGTTCCCAATCCACCAGTCGGTCAATCCAGTAATCCCGACCTTTCGAAAAATGATGATGAGATGCTGAAGCTCATCCAGAGGAGTGAATATAACATTGTTGATCAGCTATTGCAAGCTTCTTCAAAGATCTCGGTATTATCACTGTTACTCAGTTCAGAAGCGCACAGGGAGGCTCTATAGAAAGTCTTAGAGCAGGCCTTTGTGGAATAGGATGTAACAATCAGACAGTTCGATAGCATTCTCTCTAACATCACTTCCTACAAAAACTTGGGATTTAGTGATGAGGAATTACCTGAGGAGGGTCGCCGTCACAACATGGCGCTCAATATCACAGTCCACTGCCAGTACAATACTTTAGCCAGCGTACTGGTAGACTCAGGGTCAGCTCTGAATGTCATGCCGAAGTCCACTTTGATGCAATTATCATTCAAAGGACCTCCAATGAGAACCAGCGAGGTCGCCATCAAAGCATTTGACAGATCCAGAAAAGCAGTTATCGGCGAAGTTGACCTTCCCATAACTATTGGTCCTCACACTTTCCAAGTCACTTTCCAGGTCATGGACATCCGAGCAACATACATTTGTTTATTAGGAAGACCTTGGGTACATCAGGCTGGGGAGGTCACCTCGACCCTCCACCAAAAGCTAAAGTTCATCCAGAACGACCAACTCATTACAGTCTATGGAGAACAGGCCCTGGTCATAAGCAATTTATTATCATCCACTTATTTAGAACCAGAAGGGGTAATCGGAACTCAGTTCCAAGTGCTTTCACTACACAAAGAGAATTAATCCGAGAGGGGAACTTCGATTTCCTCGTACAAAGATGCTATCAAAGCGGTCGAGAGTGCCAATACAACGGGATGGGGACAACTTGTCATTCCTATTGACAATAAAACAAAGAAGGGTCTCGGGTTTTCTTCAACCTATACCCAGACTGCTGCTAACGGTGAAAGCTTTCATCCCATTCAGAACTTCTTCCATAGTGGAGGCTTCCTTCAGCCAGTGCCTCAAGAAGTGCATACCATCAATAAAGATGATTCATCTGATACAGAGGAAGAATGGAAGTCATATCTTAATGAGGACGGTTATACGTCTCAGGAAGAGGTGCCTACACCATTTTGCTATCCCGCACAGAGTTCGGGATTTATACCCAGGTCAGATGTCGAAATGAGATACGGAGATTGTGATCCGGAAGGATGTCGTGCTCCGCCAAACTCATTAGAGGAGGATACTCTAATGAAAGACAACTTTGACCACGACTGTTATGGCCCGGTGGATGGCCTGCCAATGTGGCAGCCATACCCAGGAAACTCGGGGCAAGAAAATCAGCCGAACAATGAAACTCAGCTGAGCATCATTAAACAGAATACCTGCGTCCCCACCATGTCATGGGACTAACATTCAGGTCATTCAGAACATATCTGGTACTACGATGAATTCGCAACGTTTGCAGGACTAGAATTCATCAACTATGCTTTTCCCGAGGTCAACGTCATTGAGAGGGATGACTCCTCCAGTTCCAAAGAAGTGTGGGACACCTTGGGACAACCTAGTGGAAAATACAACTTCATGGTCAAGTACACCGCTCCCGAAAGCTCTCGTATCAGGCTCGAAGGTATCCAGCCAACTGGATGGGGAGATACAGATGAGAGACCAAATGCTATACAAAATGCAACAGAGGAATCCTCCTACGACAATTCTGCCTGGGAGACAGATTCCAATGATCCTACTCCGCCAAAAATCAGCGTTATTTCTGAAGACAAATCAAGGAAGGTGCCAGACTTTGTGATTCACCGAGGAGTTCGCCACCAATGGGTTGCTATCGATGTTCCGAAGATTGTTCATAAGTCAAAGTAATTGTCGTCTTTAACCTTTCACCCTGCCCAGGTGAAACGGATGTTTTGATAGGGTTCACTTTCTGTAAATATCCCTCTTCGTTTTGCCCAAAGTGACAGAGTTTTGTTTTATAGGGCTATAGTTTCAAGAATCGACTTGTTCATTAATAAAATAACATCATTCTGTAATTTCCGCATTAATTGTTGTTTTCTCTTTTTGCTTTTCTCAGAAAATGGTAATCCTAAAAAATAACTCAATAATAATAAACAAGCAGTTTTTCAAAGAAATACACTACACACACTCTTGCATTCTCGCTATCTCTTCTAAACACGAATCATACCATCATGAAGATTGCTTATTTTAAACCCCGTCGAAACATACGATTCGATGCCTTCTCTCGACTTTGAGTTCCCGGTATTTGGGGCTGAAGAAGAAGTTAACGACGAACTTCCAGAAGAGATTTCCCGACTACTCAAACAGGAGGAAAGATCCATTGAACCTCACAAAGAGCCATTGGAAACAGTAAACTTGGGTTCAGAAAAAGAGAGAAAAGAAATCAGGATTGGGGCACTGCTCAGTCCAACTGCCAGAGAGGGTTTGATAAAGCTTCTCAAAGAATTCCCCGATGTATTCGCTTGGTCCTATCAGGATATGCCAGGGTTGGATACCAGCATCGTGGAACATCATTTACCGTTAAGATTGGAATGTCTGCTAGTAAAACAAAGGTTGAGACGGACTCGCCCGGACATGGCCATCAAAATCAAAGAGGAGGTACAGAAGCATATTGACGCGGGTTTCCTCGCCACATCAGAATATCCTCAATGGTTAGCCAACATCGTACCTGTTCCCAAAAAGGACGGAAAGATCAGAATGTATGTCGACTACAGAGATCTAAACAAGGCTAGTCCAAAGGACGACTTTCCATTACCACACATTGACATGCTGGTAGACAGTACAACAAAGTTCAAAGTTTTCTCCTTCATGGATGGATTCTCGGGCTATAACCAGATTAAGATGGCGCCGAAAGACATGGAGAAAACTTCGTTCATTACCCCATGGGGCACCTTTTGCTACAAGGTAATGTCGTTCGGTTTGAAGAACGTCGGGGCGACCTATCAAAGGGCCATGACTACTCTGTTTCATGACATGATACACAAGGAAATCGAGGTATATGTCGATGATATGATTGCAAAATCTAAGACAGAAGAGGAGCATGTGACCCACCTGTCAAAACTATTCGAGCGTTTGAGAAAGTACAAACTTCGCTTGAATCCTAACAAGTGCGCCTTCGGTGTCCGTTCAGGGAAACTCTTAGGGTTCATCGTCAGCCATAAAGGAATTGAGATTGATCCTGACAAGGTCAAGGCCGTTCAAGAAATGCCTTCTCCGAAAACTGAAAAACAAGTCAGAGGATTCCTGGGACGTTTGAACTATATTTCCATATTCATATTCCTCATGACCGCGACATGTGCGCCAATTTTCAAACTACTAAAAAGAATCAGGACTTCCTTTGGACAGAAGATTGCCAAACCGCCTTCGACAGTATCAAGGAATACCTGTTGAATCCGCCGATTCTATCACCTCCAGTGGAAGGAAGACCAGTAATCATCTACTTAACAGTCTTGGAAGACTCCATGGGCTGTGTACATGGCCAATAAGACGAAACCAAAAGGAAAGAGTCTGCCATCTACTATCTGAGCAAGAAGTTCACCGACTGCGAGATTCGGTACACTATGCTTGAGAAAACTTGCTACACTTTGGCTTAGGTAGCCAAACGTCTCCGCCAGTACATGATTCGTCACACTACTTGGTTGATCTCTGAAATGGATCCAATCAAGTATGTATTTGAAAAACCTTCTCTCATGGGAAGGATTGCCCGTTGGCAGATGTTGTTATCAGAATATGACATTGAGTACCACGCTCAGAAAGCAGTTAAGGGAAGTATTTTAGCCGATCATTTGGCTCATCAACCGATTGACAATCAGGAATCAATCGGGTTTGACTTCCCAGACGAAGATGTCATGTATTTGAAAATGAAAGACTGCGATGAACCGCTACCCAGGGAAGGGCCAGAACCAGGTTCCCGATGGGGACTTATTTTTGACGGAGCAGTTAATCATTATGGAAATGGAATTGGGGCAATCATTGTTACCCCTCAGGGTACCCACATTCCTTTCACTGCCAGACTTACATTCAAGTACATAAACAACGAGGCCGAATACGAAGCTTGTATTATGGGTCTCGAAGAAGCAATCGACTTAAGGATAAAAAACTTGGACGTATATGGCGATTTAGCCCTGTTTGTCAATAAAATCAAAGGATATTGGAACGCATACCAATCAAGATTGATTCCTTACAAAGATTACGCGAGAAGGTTGTTACCCTTCTTCAACTGAATCGAGTTTCATCACATCCCTCGTTATGAGAATCACATGCCTAATGCATTAGCCACTCTCTCTTCCATGATTAGTGTAGGTCAATGGAACGACCTACCTAAGATCAACATGATGCACCTTGAAAGGCCCGCTTACATCTTCGCAATTGAAGCAGTCATAGACGACAAACCTTGATATCACGATATCAAATGCTTCCTTCAGAAACAAGAGTACCCACCTGGGGCACTTAGGAAGGACAGGAAAACCCTCAGAAGGCTAGCAGGTAGCTTCTTCCTAAGCGGTGATACACTCTATAAGCGGAACTTTGACATGGTCTTGCTCCGATGCGTAGACAGACTAGAAGCAGACATGATGATAAAAGAAATTCATGAAGGATCCTTTGGCACTTATGCCAACGGACACACAATGGCGAGAAAAATTATGAGAGCAGGGTACTACTGGTTGACAATGGAATTCGACTGCTACAAGTACATGAGAAGATGTCACAAGTGTCAGATATACTCTGACAAAATTCATGTACCGCCAACGCATATCAAAGTTCTCTCTTCCCCGTGGCCTTTTTCCATATGGGGAATAGACATGATTGGCTTGATTGAGCCTAAGGCTTCAAACGGACATCGGTTCATCCTGGTAGCCATTGATTACTTCACCAAGTGGGTCGAAGCAGCGTCGTACGCTAATGTAACTCGATAAGTGGTGGTCCGATTTATCAAAAATAATATCATCTGCCGTTATGGTGTTCCGAGCCAGATCATTACAGATAATGGATCTAACTTGAACAATAAGATGATGAAAGAGTTATGCGCAGAGTTCAAGATCGAACACCATAACTCATCTCCCTACCGACCAAAGATGAACGAAATGGTAGAAACGGCTAACAAGAACATCAAGAAGATTGTTTAAAAGATGGTTTTAACCTACAAAGACTGGCATGAGATGCTACCCTTTGCTCTTCACAGTTATCGAACATCTGTCTGTACTTCAACAGGGGCAACCCCTTTCTCTCTAGTATATGGCATGGAAGCAATTCTCCCCATAGAAGTAGAGATCCCATCAATCCAGGTATTGATGGAGGCTAAGCTCACAGAAGCTGAACGATGTCAAAGTCAACACGACGAATTAAACCTGATCGAAGAGAAGCGAATCACGGTACAATGCCATGGTCAGTTGTATCAGCAGAGAATGAAGAAGGCGTTCGACAAAAAGGTCCGACCTCATGTCTTCAGGAAAGGAGACCTCGTGCTCAAGAAGATACAATCATTTCTCACTGATTCCCGGGGCAAATGGACCCCAAACTATGACGCCCCTTATGTGGTCAAGAAAGCTTTCTCAGGCGCTGTAGCACCCCAAAATTTGCCCTACCTTTTTTTTAACCTAACTGGCTTGTGTTTCTTTCTCATTTGCGTCTCCATTAGGTCATATTTTTGCATTCAATAATTGCATTGGTCTTCTAAGACATGGGATTAAGATAGTATGTGCAAGCTCAAGATTTTCGTATGTTATGAGATTCTCATCCTCATCCAGGGTCGAATTCATATTATCATGAGTGACTTCTTACTCAGAGGTTTACCAAGATCCAAGGTTTTCCCCATTTAGAGGATTCATCAGAAGTATTGGGTTAGGGTTTCATTGATGTGAATCAGGTGTTTACGTCTCAAGGAGAATTAGAGTTCTTGTTCAAGGTTGAGCTGGTGGACTGTTTATCAGTTGAGATTTTTCAGTGGATCATGTGAGGGGCCAGATTGTTCAGTGGTAGTTGTTATCCATCTTTCGATATCCACATTTCATATTCAATATCCGTTTTCCTAATTCATTTTTTAAACCACTTTTAAACCATTATCCATTCTTTCTAATCCAATTAGCTACTTATCCATTATTTTTTAAATTCATGTCCATTAATCCATTTTACCAATTTCCTAAACCAATTGCTCATTTTCACATCATCCAAACTCATGTCCATATCCATTTTTTAACCATATCTCATTATCTAATTCCATTATATTTTCAAATCCTACTTCACAACCATTTTAAACTATTTCCATTCTTTCATAGCCAATTTATCCATTTTTCTAAAACAACTTTATTATCCATAAGTCCAAATAGATCCATCATGTCCATTAATATCCAATTTCTTCTTTAATTCATTGTTATTCCTAAGACCCTTTTTTCATAAACCACACTCAAAATTCAGAAAGTAAAAAAAACCAAAGCAAACCATAATAAAATTCCACTCCTCACAAGCCACCAAACTTGTCTTAAATCGTGACGCAAATGACAACACATAGAGTTCACCCAAAACATCACGAAAGTAGTACAGGTAATAGCACAAAGGCCAAATATTTCAATAGAAAAGCACAATGCGCAGGTCATAAAAAGAAAAGAAAACCATTTCAAAGGGAAGTGAAAACGCGTGACCCGATGGCACCATGAGCTCAACAGAATTTCACAGCAAATTTGTATAACAGAATTCAACTGCAAAGTCCATCCTACCCTCCATTTTTCCTTCTATATAGCCGGATTGATCTTCACGTTTTGAGACTCTGGCTCACAATTCATTTTTCACTTTTCTTCATTCTCTATTTTCTGCAGAGAAACCAGCTTCATCCTTCATTTTCTCTTGCTGAGATTCATCTTACTATCTTCAATTTTTCTGTTAACACAAACATCATCTTTCTCGATTCATTCCCTTCACATTTTCTCCATCAATTTTGCAATTCACCTTCACCTGCAAAATTAATCACAACAGCTCGCTACATCAGCTTCATCATTTTCACAAAATCCACCACTTGCAGAAGCCATAACTGCAACAATTGTTAGCATCAAGAATCAACAAGTTCGCAACATAATCAACGCAAGTCGCGTGCGCAATTGTTCATATCAAGATCAATTTTCAGAACTTGTAACAACAACAACTCGCAACACAGCAAAACAAGGAAATGAAGAAGAATATTTGAAGTAGAAAAAGCAAGAAGAAGAAGATCCAGAAGTTGCATAGGAAGAAGTGGATCGGAGAAGAAGGTGCATGTTGGAATCAATCATAGATGCACATACCTGAATCGGATTCTTCGATTTCAATCCATTGTCATCATGTTCGAAGCGCCATCGGAGCGACTCCGATACGTACGTATGAATATCTTTGCTGCTGCTGTGACTTTAGTTCTGAACTTTACGATGAATCCACTTAGGTAGTTGCTCTTGATCTGTGATAATTTTACTTCTTGTAATTTACGATTGTTAAATGTACGGTTATTGATCGCTTTCCACGACACCGTGTTTGATAACTCTGAGGATTGGTGGAGATATTGTTCGCCGGTATGGATTCTAAAATGAAGGCACGGTGTGAACACGAGGTGAGGCGAAGAGAAGGTGAGAGTTTGGTTGAACGAAGCAAGGATGGAGTCGCGGCGCGATGAACAGAGAAATCGGATCCGATTGATGATGCGAAGGATCCGTCGTCCATATATATAGCGTCGATATGTGTTTTTTTGGAAACAAAACGGAGAGGAAAGAATTGTTGAGGGTGGGGGCGCGATGCCGGCAATTTGGAAGGAAAACAGAGGACACGAAGATGATGGAGAGGAGAACGACTGAGTAGTCCGTTTCCGTTAACTCGCGTCGCCGGAGATTTGGTTTTGATGTTGAAGATGAGTTGGCGAAGAAGAAAGATTGAAGGAGGAGGCCATGAGCGGCGCGATTTGAGACAGAAGAAGAAGTAGAACGTTGAGGTCGGCGGTGAAATTGGTGAAGGAGGGGATTGCCGACGAGATGAGGAAGGAGACGGCAAAGGGAAATTGAGAGAAGCAGGGGAGCGGCGGTGTTTTCTTTGAGGATCTTACTCTCTTTTCTTTTAGTAATTAAGTTTTGATGCTTGGACTGTATCGAGCCTGGGGCCCAACGTCTGATTTTCATTTCACACCCCGTTTTTGCTCGGCACACCCCCTTGGTTGCATAATAAACCTTGGGCCTGATAACTTCAGCCCACTCGCTCGTTTTCCTTTTCGCACCTCCGTTCTACTCATACACCCCCCTGACTTTCTCAACAGGAAACCTTGGGCCTTAGGCCCACGCGCCTGGGAGTACATTTCACTCCCAATTACTCACCGCACCCGTTGGCTTCCTCTTGATGATTGTTGGGCCATTAACATCTGCCAAGCCCATCCGCCTGGACTGTTATCCACACTCCCAATTCTGCTGCTGCCCCCCTGTTTTTTTATTTGTTTAGTTTAGAATTGTGTTTTGTTAATTTGTTTTAATTAATTGATTTAGGTTAGTTAGATTGGTTAATATTTTTGAAATTAGATATTAACTAGAGATTAGAATTTTAATTTTGATTTTGGTTTTGAGTAATTGTTTTTTAATTAGAAGTTAATCTTGATTAATTTTAGAGATAGATTTAATTAGAATTATCTTGAGTTAAGTTTAGTTTTTTTTTTTCTTTTAATTAACTCTTTCCACTTAGAATTTAATCTTGTTTTAATTTTTAGCTTGGGTATTATTGATTAATTGTTGACTTTGATTTTGTTTCTTATTTTTGATTAATTTCTGATTAAATACTTATCTATCTCTTATCTCTTTTACTTATCTTTCTCTTTTGTGAATAGCATGACATAATGCTTGATTGTGTAGAACTCTCTCACATCCCTTAGGGATCCTAACTCATCCTTAATCAAAGATTAAGGTGAGGTAGGATAAGCATTAGATAGTGCTATCCCTCTCTTCTTTTAGACTTAGGTGGTTCCTATTACCTCACATAACCATAAGATCTCCAAGCATGACAACATTAGGATTATTAGTCTTTCCCTCACTTAGATTTTTTCCTTTCTCACCTTTGAGTCTCTGCTCTCTCTCTCAAACAAAGGCAAAAACATCTAATAAAGGATTAACATGTATTGCACATGAGCCTTGCATGTGGGAAATAAGATAGTGGAGGATCTTCTTTCACTTTCTTAGAATGTTTAGCATACGTCCCGTCTTGGGTCGATATGCGAGGCATTCGATCCTACGTGAAAGACTTAAATGCAATATGCGTTACACACACAAATAATCAAAATACTTCTTTCTAAAATACAAAAACAAACAAATTCTCTTCTCATCTCCTTCATTCCATTCTTAAGGACTCGTCATGTCCGTTCTACCGCAAACAGGTAACACCTAAGTCTCCATACAGCGAGCTGCAACACCTAACTGCTGGGACGCGCACTCTGACGTTTCCATTAAAAAACACAAACAAAGCAACCCTTGTTGAGCTGAACTACATTTTTTCTGATTCTTCTTTCTCGTCTGATTGAAGATACGTAGGCACGAGATGTGATATCTCGACGAGCAACCTTTCCCTGTAGTCCGTCGAACTACGTTGACTCTGACTTTCCCATTGCACTGAGGGAATACGTAGGCCTAGGACAACGACAATGTCCTATCGAGTCACTTCTTTCTCCTTTCCCTTCTCATTTCTATCTTTCATTTCTGGTTCTCTAGTTAGCAGTTGATTTCCAGTTCCTTACACCCTTTGATCGAGACAACAAGCGTGGATCCCATCGGGTACGATGGACACGTGGGGATGCTAATACCTTCCCCTCGCGTAACCGACTCCCTTACCCATTTCTCTTGGTCGCGAGACCTCGTTCTTTCCTTCCCTCAGGTTTACGCAATGTTTCCTTTCCCTCTCTTGGGATAAATACACATTGCTGGCGACTCTGTTTCCGTGCCACTTTCGCGTTTGCACTTGGATGAAAATCTCGGGAGCGACAGGCGGCGCCTTGAGACTTGCAACCATGGACGGAGAGGAATTTGCCTACCCCACGAATGTTGATGTAGTCAAGAAATACTTCGCCTAAACTAAAAAAAAACGTCTCGGTGGATTGAAACCCCGAAAAGGCAGTCATGGAAAAAATTAGAGACATGATAAAAAATCATCCCGGTGGATTGGAAATCTCAAAGTACAATCCAGGCAAAAATTAGGGATAATGGCAAGTAACTACGTCTGATCAGTTCAACTCCTCAACAGTAATGCCATCCATCAAAAGGAAACTCCAGTCACGGTCATCTTCGACAGAAGCTCTGGATTCCCCGAATTCAAAGTTGGTAGAAGGATAGTGGTCGTTATGTTTCAACGTAGCCCTTTCCCCTATAAATTACCATTTTCTAACTTTGTAAATACTCCATGGAATCACACGCTTGGCTGATTTCCATCCTATCAATAAAATTTGAGCCCTAGTGCTTTTGTTTACAATTCTCATTTGTTTTAGCTTTACATAATGACATCTTAATATGATTAACGATTCTTGAAATAAAACAAAAATTAATTTACTTGTAAAATTTTTTCTGCTTTTAAAATAAAAAGTTGGCAATTTCGTTTGACTGTTGAACATCGAAAGAACATCAATCGCTTCTCCAGAAGTAAGCGAGCTTCAAAGTGCAGAATCAAAGTGCTCCTTCTAAACCAGAACGTCTGAACGAAGGATCAACTGTGTCAGAGATCTTGTTTCATCTGACACACCTCGGCCGAGTTCTTATCTCCTAAGCCCGACCAACGTAGCTCCCCATGAGGACTACTTCTCCTAAGCAAGGCAGAATTTCTATCTTGAACCAGTTATATTTCTACATGCCCCACTATGGCTGAGTGTCCAGTCGTGTTCATCCGTTAGTCTGTATGTCGCGTCAGTTTTTTCAGCATATACATACATACATCATGCATTATTGATTTACATTCACATTCATATTGCATCACTATCTCTCCAGTCGGTCTTGTCCCGTAGTGGTAACAGTCTTTTCAATCGATTTGTCAAGTTTTTTCCTCGTCAAGAAATGTCACGTCGGAATTATATCTCTCCTCCAGTTTATTTCTGGATCAGAGTTGGCCCTTGACCACTTTGATAACTTGAACCTCTGAAAAACCAGAGAACCCTCAGACAAATGTCACTCTTCGCCATTGAAGATGATATCTTCGCTTTCCCGGATTAAGGAAAATCCCCAGAGAAAGCCTCACGATTAAAGACTTTTAGCAACACATTGATCTTTTCTCTCCAGAGAGTCAATGTCAACAAAGTCATTGGCACCTCAAAATTGGGGTACATCATATGGCATTTCTCTGAGAAGATCTCGAGAAAGGTATGGTGTAATGTTCCCCTAGCAGACAGCAGTCTCTCAAGAGACTCGCTCTCCCCAGTAGATTCGGCAAATGGCGTCTCCAACAGAGAAGTTTGTACACCTCTACAACTCAGACGAATGGGTTCCCCATCAAGTCTGACGTCAAAATGTTTCTATCAAATGGCATCTACCCAGGAAAATTCGGCGAGAAGTTTGATGAAAACCGCTACGCGTAGCGCCCCTTGTCAATAAAGTTTATTGACAAAAGAAACTTAGACCAGTTCGTTGGTAGGAAACCAAGAGTGAGGGGAAGTTTATTTCAGAAAGTGAGACCATTTCATTGGTAGGAAACCAGGATTGAGGGGAAGTTTATTTTAGCAACTGAGACTAGTTCCTTGGTAGGAAACATAGAGCGAGGGGAAGTTTATTTCAGAAACTGAGACCAGTTCCTTGGTAGGAAACCAGGATCGAGGGGAAGTTTATTTCAGCAACTTAGACCAGTTCCTTAGCAGGAAACCAGGATCGAAAGGAAGTTTATTTCAGCAACTTAGACCAGTTCCTTGGCAGGAAACCAGGATCGAGGGGGAAGTTTACCTTTTCTAAGCATCATTGCTTAGCAAAAGAAGAAGGATGCATGAACTACCATTCTTAACCACCATCAAAATTTCGGGTATACCGATATTTAATTCTCTTGCACCCCGAATGCCCGAATAATTTCGTCATTCACACCTTCGGGTCCAAGAAGATTGAATAGGGGCATCTGTCATACCCCAAATATTGACCACTAAGATTCCCATCATTGTGGAAATCATCATCATAATATGGATGTACTATCTTGCCTCATCAGTCTCCCCAAAGATGGGTGAGCATTCACTGTAATCAAAATTAGGGTTTCAAGCCCTCTCAGAGTTCTTAGACAAAGGATCAATGAAGGAATGACATGATCTTCAACTTATCTAACCTCTCAAACATCCACAAAGGATCAAGAGGACTTCCACTTCAAGGATGAAGCACAAGGTTGCTCCCTTCTAAGTGGATCAAGCCTCAAGATCGCCAGTGTCACTGTCGCTCCCGGGATTTTCATCCAGGTACAAACGCGAAAGTGGTGCGGAAGAAAGAAAGAAGAGTCGCCAGCCAGGCATTTTTATCCCAAAGAAAGGGAAAGGTAATGCTGTACAAACCCGGGAGAAAGGAAAGAATGAGGTCTCGTGAACCAAAGAGAAAGGGTAAGGGAGTCGGTTACGTGAAGGGAAGGTTATCGCACCCCTTTACGCTTGAAGTACTGCTCAAAGGGTGATATAAAAGATGCTGGAAAAGGAGTGGAAAGAGAACGAGAAACAAATGTAGGGAAAATAAAAGAAGTGCTCGAATAGGCCCTACCCCACTGCCTACGTATCTCATCGGGAACATGAGAATCAGAGCGACGTAGTTCCCCTCAGCTAAGGGAAAGTTGTTTGTGTTTTTTAGTGAAATCGTCAGAGTAAGCGTCCCAGCAGTTAGGTGTTGCAGCTCGTTGTATGGAGACTTAGGCGTTACCTGTTTGCGATAGAACATACATGATGAGTCCTTAAGGAATAGAATGAAGGAGGTGAGAAAAGAATTCCCGAGGGAAAGACGTTATTGTTTGTTTGAAGTGTTTTTAGGAGTTTTTTATTTGAAGTGTTTTGCATAAGTAAGTGTACCTAAGTCTCCTTCAATGGAGTGTGTACAACATACATCACTCCAAAATGGAATGATAATGAAGCACACTAAGTATGAGGAAGACCCTCAAACTTAATTCCATGATCAAGGCTCAAGCCCACTAGCCTATTTTGTTTATTAAGTGGTTTTGTTGTTTTTTAGATGAAGAAGTGTTTTTGGTTTAGTTTGTGAAATCTCTTCATGTTAAAGACTTGTACATCATGCTAGAAAACCTACAACACATTCCAAGATGGAAAGTATGAAAGCCCCCCCATGGAATAAGGCTCATGACACATGAAGATGTTTCAACCTTTATTAGGTGTTTTGAATTTATTTTGAGATGAGAGAAGAGAGACTCAAAAGAAAGCAAAGGTGAAAACTAAAGGGGACTAATACTCACCCTAATGTTATCATGTTTGGATGTCCTAATGGTTTAGAGTGGCTTAGGAGCCTAAGTCTAAAAGAAGAGAAGAAGAGTGAATTAAACAACTCACTTCTAAAGTAGAAGATGAGTTATAACTCAAAGGGGAGAAGAAAGAAGTTATTCAAGGAAAGCATATAAATGATTATCATGATCACAAGTTGAATGATTAAAGGAGATAAGAGGAAATGGAAGAAATAAGTGTATGTGGAAGCATATCCACACACTTACTTACCATTAGCACCTACATAAAAAGGTTAGTTCGAAAACTATTTACAAGTAGTGAAATAAGGAAAGAATAACAAGTAATGATCAAACAAATTAAGAATCAATGGATAAAGATCCTAAGATTTGAAAATCATTCAAGGTCAGAACCTATGCTCTAAGGATATTCTCTAATGTTAAGATATTAAACATGAACAAACTATACACAAACAAATGTCCTAAACATCAAAGAAGTGCACTATGGAAGTAAAAGATGAAGAATGAGTGAATATGCAATGTGATCATGCATTGATGCTTCATAAAAGATCAAGATCAGAATCATATATCATTTACAAAAGTCTTATAATGCATATGAATCATCATACAAGTCATGGATGCAATGATACAAGTAAGAGAAATAAGATGAAGAAGAGATAAGAAAGAAAGAAACAATTTCCAATTAGATGCACAAAGTGACATACCAAAAGTACATAACATGTGAAATGATTAATGAATGCATATGGGCAATGGCATACCAGTGATGAGATACAAACGGGATGAATGAAAAGTCATACAAAATGCACACATGAAACATGTAGAGCTTAAGAAGAGAAGATGCAAGAATTAGGACAAAAGTATTCATGTAAGGATGACATTTAGAACAATTATGTACAAATGACAAAGAATGAAAACAAATGACCCATAATCATGGTTCAATATGACCTATAATATCATACAAATGACCTATAATATCATACAAAGTAAACACAAGAGGTGGCACAAGTGCCTCAACAAGATCATATGAGAATGAAGTAGAAGAATGTGCATACATGTAACTTCAAATGCAAGGCATCAAACAATTATCAAAGCACATGAGAAAATTGTAAAAAATAGGTCCTAAACAATCCAAGTCAGAAGCAAAAACATGTACCAAAACTCATAGCAAAACTCAAAAGAAAACATGACCAAAGAATTTCACAAAATCACATTGAAACAAACCAAAAGGAAGTGCAAAGATGAACATGCAAACATGTGATAAAATGACTTTAAAAATCAAAAGAAAATTGGTTTGGATGCTTCAAGATGTCCTTTAACCAATGCAAAAATAATGGATGAAAAAAAGTGTGTGAAATGAGAGAAATAAAATGTGCAAGCTCAAATGTTCATGAAGAAATGCACTCAAAAAGAAATTGAAAAGAAATTATGGAATTATGATCTAAAATTCATAAATTCAGAATTAAAAATTATATAAAATTATCTAAATGTTTTAGGAACATACATAAATTTTTATAGAATTTTGTAATGAGTTTTGGTATATTTAAAATAAGAACATGAAACAATATGGAAAAAGAAAATTAAAATGCAAATGAAATGGAGTAGGGGGTGCAACATGAGTAATTCTCAGTTCAAAAGTGGCATTGGGCTTAACATGTGGGGTGTGAACATCAATTAGTGACCCAGTTCATTAAACGCGCGTTTGTGTGTGATAGGGTGCATTTCAGTCAAACGTGTAGATGCAATCAGAGCCACACAATCATGTTAATCACAATCAATCATCAATCCAACGTTTCAGGTGAAAGTCACATGCTAGCAATCATACACACGCACACTTGGTAGCACTCAGATCCAAAATGAAGTCACGTGATGAGGACTTTCTCTCATTTATACGGTGTTACAAAAATCGGCGTTGGATTAAAAAGATCAGACGGTCACGATATAAACTGATGATAAAACCCTAATCAATCCTCACCGGCCGGAGAATGACCTCCGGTCATCTTCTCCGGCCATCTCCGCCACCTGCAAATCTCACATCTCTCCAGAAACGTGTAAAAATGGTACCAATCGAAAGAGGAAGTTACAAGGAACAAGGATCCAAGCTCAAAACCAACATATCCTGCATATATTCAAAGAATCAAACACAAATACTTTTGCCCTAATTTCTGAAACTATGCATCTAGCATGCCTATCAACTAGCCAGATTCAACATAGCTTCTAATAAGCTCAAACACCACATCAACAAGCTAAAACAGGATAAAATCGTGCAAGCAAGGTTTGAGAAATTTTGGAACCTGAAACTTGAAGATCTTTGAATTGCTGAGAAAACCAGAGATATCAACTTGATATTGAACTTCTAGAACTTCAATTTGAGCAAAATAAATGCTATTTAATCTTGAGAATAAGAAGAGAACTGAATCTGAGATTGGAGATGAGTAAGCTATTCATTGTTTCAATGATTTACTCTTGCTTGATGGTGAAGATTGAAGAAGGTTGATGAAGAACAATGGTGAGTTCGTGCAATGAGAGAGAGAGAGTTCAGAGAGAGTTCAGAGAGTGTTTTTGGAGTGAGAGTGAAAAAAATGAGAGTTCTCCTCAATTTTGTGAGCAGTGTAGCTTATATAAGTTGGGTTAATGTTTAACCAGTCTAGTTAACAGTTAGGAGGAGAGTTAAATGGGTGAGTTAAGTGAGTCCACTCTAACTAACTGAGTCATGACAGTTTGAACACGAGTTGGCGAGGTTTGGATATGGTGAGGGTGAAGTCCATGATGCTTATGGTAAGGATGAGAGATAAGAGGTGTTGATGTTGTGTTGCTGCAGCAAAACTTGTAGAGCAAGTTTTCTTTTCTTCTTTCATGTATGTATGGTGTAGCATGGCATATAGTGTAAGGGAATGTTTGTCCAAAAGAGGCAATGAATGGATGGGGTAATGTTCATGCGCATGACCTGATGTAAACCAATAATAACAATGTTAAGTTCTTCATTTTGGACAGCATGGTTTCAATGCAAGCAAATGACTTTGATGATGTAATTCTCCACGTACATTGCATGAGATGATGAGATTTTAGTGCCATTGGAAATAGGAGACATAAGAGAACAAGATTGGTATGGAAATCAGATTGAATGGAGGTTGGTAAGATGGTGTAAAATTACTTAGAACATCAAGGCACCAAACTAATTTCATGGGCGCGTGACCTGGTAGGCTGGCATGGCAACATGGCTTGTGAATTTCAGCATGAAACTATCAACTTTGGACCCCTATAACTCCATCATAACTTGTTCAAATGGAAAAATGTCCAACATAAAAGTTGAAGAGGACATTGAGATGAACAACTTTGATGTTCAATATTTTTTCATTTGGAGCTTCCTTCAATGAGAAATATGGCTTGACATTTAGCACACTAAGTGTTTGATGAAATTATGGCCTAGAGGCCTGAACTTGCCTTGCCATGACTTGGTTTTTGCCATGGTTTTACCAAACTTTGATTAATCATAACTCCCTCAATTTTGATCCAATGGAAGAGTTCTTTATATGGATTTGAAGCTTAGAGTGTGAAATTTAATTGGCTCAACTTGGGCTTGAAGTTTGGAGCTTTTATCTTTAAGAAAGGAAGCCTCAAAGTGTAGTGTAAAATGGTCCAAACTTGCCATTTTTGGAAACCCTAAGTTTCTAAAAATGGAAACTTTGTACATTTCTTGATTTTTCATGATTCCTCCATCATTTCTTGATCAAATCTTGTCCATTGACCATATGTAACTTGAATTTCATGAATTTGACCTAAAAAGGTCAGGAGTTGACTTTTTCCACTGCATAGTTGACTTTTTCCCCAATTTCTTGATTTTCAAGCAACTGACCAATTGAACCTCTTCTGAAATGAACCAATGGGCAATCTTCCATCCTTAGATACTTGATATCATGTAGAAAACATTGAGATCAAGTTTGAATCAAAATTTCCTCAGGAGACTGCTTGAACCATAAACCCTAATTTGAACTGTTTTGTTAGGAGGTGATGCACTGCCCCATCTTCTTGATGAATTCCCATCTTCCAATGACTTGTGGGATCAATTGGGATGATATATGATGTAAGAGACCCTTGATGTTTGCTTGAAAACTCTTGGCTCTTGTTCTCTTGCTTTGGATGATCAATACCTTTGAAAATCAACTGATCACATGCCCTTATGTGAGATGCATTGCAATGCTTTATTTTTCTATGCTTGAATGCAATGCAATGAAATGAAAGCACATGCTAAATGATATGAAAAATGAGAGGCCAAATTTTGGGGTATTACAGCTGCCCCTATTCAATCACTGTAGACCTGAATGGATGATAGCGATTGCTGTCAGACTTTCAAGGTATGGAGGGATTGAATACCGAAAAATAACCAGAAAATTTGCACTCTGTGAAGAAGAAGAAAAGGGATATAACCCAACCAAATGAACTCTATTTGATAAAAACTCTAATGGGAAGAATAGCACTGGAGAGATGTCTTTTAGACGACGCCAGATGACTACTGGCTTGCCACACTGCGGGTGGACTTTAACAATGTCTTTTAGCACGACGCCAGACGACTACTGGCTTGCCACACTGCGGGTGGCCTTTAACAACGTCTTTTGTACGATGCCAGACAACTACTGGCTTGCCACACTGTGGATGGACTTGGAAAATGTCTTTTGTATGACGCCAGACGACTACTGGCTTGCCACACTGCGGGTGGACTTTAAGAACGTCTTTTGTACGACGCCAGACGACTACTGGCTTGCCACACTGCGGGTGGACTTTAAGAATGTCTTTTAAATGACGCCAAATGACTACTGGCTTGCCATACTGCGGATGGACTTTAATAACGTCTTTTGTACGATGCCAGATGACTACTGGCTTGCTACACTGCGGGTGGACTTTAAGAATGTCTTTTGTACGACGCCAGACGACTACTGGCTTGCCACACTACGGGTGGACTTTAAGAATGTCTTTTAAACGATGCCAGACGACTACTGGCTTGCCACACTGCGGGTGGACTTTAAGAATGTCTTTTGTACGACGCCAGATGACTACTGGCTTGCCACGCTGCGGGTGGACTTTAACAATGTCTTTTGGAACGACGCCAGACGATTATTGGCTTGCCACGCTGCGGGTGGACTTTCGCCAATCTGTGGTCGGTCTTGAAATTGTATTTTAAATGGAGTCAGACGACTACTGACTTGCCACAATGTGGGTGAACTTTCGCCAATCTATGGTTGGTCTTTACCCTGCTTTGCCACCCTAAGATGGACTTTTGCCAATCTGCGGTTGGACTTTACTGATTTGCCACCCTAAGATGGACTTTTTCCAATCTGCAGTTGGACTTTTGCTGATTTGCCACCCTAAGATGGACTTTTGCCAATCTGCGGTTGGACTTTGCTGATTTGCCACCCTAAGATGGACTTTTGCCAATCTGCGGTTGGACTTTGCCTTGTCTTTCGAATAAAACCGGACAAATGGCAATGGGCCACGCCGCGGGTGGACTTTTGAAAGATGCCTTTTGGATGAAGTCAGTTGACTACTGATTGGCCACACTGCGGGTGGACTTTTGCAAAACTTCAACATTGGATTACACTCTGCATACATATCAGACATCCCTGCTAACTCTGTTGAGGAACAATGATCAATGATTTAACCTTAGAAGCTCCTAAAAGGATAATATCTCTGCCAGAGACTGACTGAACAATCCGTCTACTCCAAATTGCCATGCTTGCCAAAAATAAATTGGACTTTGAGATATAGGGAAGTGATGACTCTGCCAGGAATTATTTCATCTGCCTGGGGATGAATTCTGATCATAGCAACTCCGCTGGAGGAATGACAACCTTCCGACTTGCCTGGGGAAAGAATGTACTAACACTCTACTGAGGATGAGATTCTGTTGATCTGATAAACCTCTGCGGGGAGAAAGAACAACTCAGCTGGGGAGTATTACTGACAAGATTCAATGCTGAACTCTGTGGGGATACAACCGCCGGAAATACGATCTTGCTGAGGATCGGAACTACACCATTGGGAGTACGCAAATCCTGGTTGGAAGACCTTATGTTGCGATATGCTGGGGAAACACAACGAAAATCCACTGTGATCTGTTGAGGAACAAAGCTGTCAAGCTCAGACTAAGTGCCACAATGCCCCATGCTATGCGAACCTTCCGCTTGACGACTCCATTGAGGATAATGAGTTGACAACAAACTCTGTTGGGGAGAACCGCTTCAAAGCGTCTCGTGCTGGAGATGCCTCTTGAGAGGATTTTACAGAAGACCAAGCATCTTCTAACTCTTAGACAAATACTGAGACTTGAGCTAGATGAATTAACTGGGAAGTCACTCTACTGGAGATAATAGATCTGGAACACATCTTGTCGGAGGGATTTCACAATGCCCCATGCTTGGGAGGGATCACAAACTTGCTTTTGCCTCACATTACAAGGCTGATCTGAAGAAATCGTCCCAAGAGGATTTTACAGAAGATTTGGCATCTTCAAACTCCTAGACACTCACTGAGTCTTGAACATTAACTGCAAGGTCTGCGAAGCAACTCTACTGGGGAATTGGCAACCATTATCGACACAGAAAAGCTTGTAGTTGTTGGAAGTATTGAATGGGAGAATCGACTTAATAAAATCCAACAACACCTGGAAGAAATGACCTCCGCTCTTGAAAAGGCTTGTACCTGTTACCTGCAATAAGAGAATACGCACCCATGCCCCAGGATATTGCATGGTTTGAACCCACCATCCAAGATTACTCAACATTTAAAGTGATTTTAAATGTTTTTCCGCGCATGTTATTGTAAGGCCACAATGTTTTCAAATGCAACGTTTTATAAAAAATTTGGACGTTTTTGCAAACAAAGCAGTAAAAACAAAATAAGAAGCTTTTGACTGAAATTCAATTTATTGAAGAATTGCCTGAAATTGGCGAATACATTCGGAAGCAAACCCTGGAAAGAGGAGATTGCTGTAAATTGAGAAAAGAAACTATCCTAATGGCAATGTGAAAACGACATTCCACTGAGTTTCAATTCCGCTATGGCCAGTATGTCTTCAAAACTCCCCGACCTTGCCTTCTGAGGAGTGATTGGACCGATTCCTATCCTTTGGAATGTCAGTTACTGAAATGGTGAGGTAGTACAAATAACTCAGACCGCAATCGTTCACTTAAATCCCTCTTTTGCGTGGACCTCCTTTTCGGATTTTCAATCCACCGGGATACCCTTTTTTGCCTAAGTTGCCCTTTCGGGTTTTCAACTTACCGGGTGTACAATTTATTTTTATTTTTATTTATATCCCTAGTTTTTTCCCAAACCTTTTTATTATGTTTTTATGGTTCACCGGGATGCCCTTTTTTGCCTGGATTCTTCTTTTCTCTTTTATTTAATCCAGCGGGTCTATTTATGCGAAGTATTTTTTGACTGCGTCTGAGTTAACAGGGGATGAAAAGTCTTCGCCATCCATGGTTGAAAGAAATAAGGCTCCGCCCGAGAAGACCTTTTTAACCACGAATGGACCTTCATAGTTGGGAGTCCATTTGCCCCTGTGATCTGTACTAGGAGGAAGAATCCTTTTGAGTACTACATCTCTGACTTTGTAAACCCGAGGACGCACCTTCTGATCAAATGCCCGTTTCATCCTTCATTGGTATAACTGCCCGTGGCACACAGCTGCCAGACGTTTCTCTTCAATAAGGCTCAACTGATTAAACCTGGCGCGAACCCATTCAGGTTCGTCTAATTTGACATCCATCATGACTCTGAGGGATGGAATCTCAACCTCCACTGGTAGGACTGCCTCCATACCGTACACAAGTGAGAATGGTGTTGCCCCAGTAGACGTGCGTACTGACGTTTGGTACCTATGCAAGGCAAATGGTAGCATCTCATGCCAATCTTTATATGTGACAACCATTTTCTGCACAATCTTCTTAATATTCTTGTTGGCCGCCTCCACAGCGCCATTCATCTTCGGGCGATACGGAGAAGAATTATGATGTTCAATTTTGAAGTCCCGGTACAACTTTGCCATCATTTTGTTATTCAGATTAGAACCACTATCAGTACTGATTCTCTCGGGCACTCCATAGCGACAAATAATATCCCGTTTCAGGAAACGAGCTACCACTTGCTTAGTGACATTGGCATAAGAGGCTGCTTCAACCCACTTTGTGAAATAATCAATGGCGACCAAAATGAAACGATGACCGTTTGAAGCAGTAGGCTCATTTTTTCCGATCATATCAATGCCCCACATTACAAAGGGCCAAGGAGAGGACATGACACTCAACGGATTCGGAGGCACATGCACTTTGTCTGCATAGATCTGGCACTTGTGACATTTGCGGGCGTACTTGCAATAATCTGTCTCCATTGTCAACCAATAATACCCTGACCTCAATAGTTTCTTAGCCATCACATGTCCTCCGACATGGGTACCGAAAGATCCTTCATGCACTTCTTTCATGAACAGGTCTGCTTCGTGTCTATCCACGCATCTGATCAGGACCATGTCAAAATTCTGTTTGTACAGCACATCATCTTGGTTCAAGAAGAAGCTACCAGCCAGTCTCCTCAACGTCTTCTTATCTTTGGTAGATGCCCCAGGCGGGTACTCCTGACTTTTCAAAAAACACTTGATGTCATGAAACCACGGTTTGTCGTCAGACGTTGCATCAACAACAAACATAAATGCATGCCTGTCAAGACGAGACACATTAATCTTGGGTACGTGGTTCCACCTTTGCACTTTAATCATAGAAGACAATGTGGCCAAGGCATCCGCAAACTATTCTCATCTCGAGGAATATGATACAGCTTTACTGTTGTGAAAAACGTCAACAGTCTCCTCGTATAATCTCTATATGGAATCAGATGTGTCTGGTGCGTGTACCAGTTCCCATTCACTTGATTGATTACCAAAGCTGAAGCACCGAAGATATCGAGGGTCTTAATTCGTAAATTAATCGCCTCCTCAATCCCCATTATACAAGCTTCATATTCTGCTTCATTGTTGGTGCATCCGAAGGTTATTCGGGCAGTGAAAGGCATATGAACACCTTCTGGCATGATAAGAACTGCTCCAACTCCGCATCCATTCATGTTGACAGCCCCATCAAAC
Organism: Lathyrus tuberosus; assembly: GCA_022829125.1. Taxonomy (NCBI): domain Eukaryota; kingdom Viridiplantae; phylum Streptophyta; class Magnoliopsida; order Fabales; family Fabaceae; genus Lathyrus; species Lathyrus tuberosus. Next base: position 5,405,923 of record JALAZF010000283.1, on the reverse strand, counting down.
ATCAAGCTCCATTTGGATTCAGGGTCTGGCCCCTCCTCCGGGAGTGGTTCCTCGCAATCTTTAGTTTTGAGAAACATGATGTCCTCATCAGGGAAATCAACCTTCATGGGTTGGTAATCATCGATCGGCTGTTGCGCAAGATAGTCTGACAGTATGCTTCCTTTGATGGCTTTCTGGGGAGTATATTGGATACCATATTCTGTCAAAACCATTTGCCACCGTGAAACCTGCCTGTCAGTGTTGGTTTCTCGAAAATATACTTGACCGGATCCATTTTAGAAATCAACAAAGTTGTGTGTGTGAGCATATACTGCCTCAATCGCTTAGCAGCCCATGCGAGTGCACAACATGTCTTCTCAAGCATTGAGTATCTGGATTCGCAGTCAGTGAATTTTTTTCTCAGGTAGTAGATAGCATGCTCTTTCCTACCTGTCTCGTCGTGTTGATCGAGAACACAACCCATAGACTCTTCAAGCACTGTCAAGTACATTATCAAAGGTCTCCCTGGAACTAGAGATATTAGAATTGGAGGTTCCTGCAAATATCTTTTTATTTTATCAAATGCCACTTGGCAATCATCATTCCACCTGACCGTTTGATCTTTTCTTAACAGTTTGAATATTGGTTCACATGTGGTTGTTAGGTGAGATATGAACCTTGCAATGTAGTTCAATCTACCTAGAAAACCACGAACCTCTTTTTTGGTTTTCGGCTCAGGCATTTCTTGAATTGCTTTCACTTTGGCAGGATCGACCTCAATCCCTTTTCCACTTACGATGAAACCCAGCAGCTTTCCAGAACGCACCCCGAAAGTGCACTTGTTCGGATTCAACCTCAAACGAAACTTTCTCAACCTTTCAAACAACTTCTTCAAGGTAATCAAGTGTTCTTCTTCTGTTCGTGACCTGGCAATCATATCATCCACATAACATTCAATCTCTTTGTGAATCAAATCGTGAAATAATGTTACCATTGCCCGCTGATACGTTGCCCCTGCGTTTTTCAACCCGAAAGGCATTACTTTATAACAGAAGGTACCCCATGGGGTAATGAACGTGGTCTTCTCCATATCCTCAGGTGCCATCTTGATCTGATTATACCCGGAGAAGCCATCCATGAATGAGAACACTGAAAACTGAGCTGTATTATCAACCAGCACGTCAATGTGAGGTAGTGGAAAATCATCTTTCGGACTAGCTCTGTTGAGATCTCTATAATCCACACACATTCTAACCTTTCCATCCTTCTTTGGTACCGGTACGATGTTGGCAACCCAGGGAGGATAATTGGTCACGGCAAGAAACCCTGCATCCCACTGCTTCTGAACCTCTTCTTTAATTTTTATAGCCATATCGGGATGAGTCCGACGAAGTTTTTGCTTGACCGGCGGGCATTCTTCTCTCAATGGCAGCCTGTGCACAACAATATCAGTATCCAACCCTGGCATGTCCTGATAAGACCAGGCGAAGATATCAACATATTCACACAACATTTCAATCAAAGCTTTCTTTACATCTACTTGCAGGTTGGCGCCGATCTTAATCTCCTTCTTAACATCCTTGGTACCAATATTGATGATCTCTATGGTCTCTTGATGAGGCTGGATGGCCATTTCCTCTTGTTTTAACAATCTGGCCAGTTCCTCAGGGAGTTCACAGCCTTTCTCATCCCCTTCTTCGGCTTGATAAATCGGTTTGTCAAAGTCATACATGGCCATAGCAGAACCGTTATCAGTGGAATCTGGAGGATCAAGTTTGCACGAGGGGTTAATGATTTATTTTAGAATTTATTTTGAAAAACAAAAAGAAAACAAGACATTGCCATTTTTAATGTTTTTGTGCAAAAATAAAAGACGAAAGACAGGGAACGAAATTTGAATGCAAAACGTCCTCTATTAATGATTAAAAATTGCAAATGAAAATGTGTGGCCCTACAAATGAATCTGTACGCCTTGGGCAGAGTGCAAGATTTTGACATGCATTTTGGTTAGAGAAAAACAAAGAAAATTACTCTGTTTGAAAAGTAACTGGAATGATTTCCTCAGCAAACCAGTTTTGCAATTGTTGTCCCGAGGCACGTGGGCGTACCCAATTGTCCAAGTCACAGTCATTGTCTATGCCATCTTCTGTAGCCGCACAAGATTGATCTGTATAAATGATTCCACCACTGCTGAATGTGATGGGTCCACTGTACTTTATAGCCGAATCCAGAGATGGTTGATAGCCAATACCAAACTTATCTTCTTTCACTGGTGTTTTTACCAGTTTGCCCCAGCCCTGGGCATTACCTGCTCTAACAACCTCGACGAATTGCTTATAAGACAAAATTGACGTGCCAACTACAGCTAGTGTAGGAGGAGATTCAGGCACTTTATCGGTATTCACTGCCTCAAGCGACTGGCAAAGCGTTTCATGGATTTCCCCATCCATCTCAACATACTTGAAAGTGGACAAGTGACTGACAAAAATGTCCTATTCACCACACATAGTCACTACTTGTCCTTCAAACACGTATTTCAGCTTTTGATGTAATGTGGATGTAACAGCCCCGGCCGCATGAATCCATGGGCAACCTAATAAACAGCTATAAGCAGGCTGTATATCCATCACGTGGAATGTAGACTTGAACACTTGAGGTCCAATTTGCACAGGTAATTCCACTTCCCCGAATACAGATCACTTCGACCCATTAAATGCTCTGACGACTAGATCACTTGGCCTCAAAATATATCCATCAACCTCCAGTTTCATCAATGCCTTCTTAGGAAAGACATTAAGCGAAGAACCAGTGTCTACCAGAACATGAGACAACACCGCACCTTTACACTCCATGGTAATATGCAGAGCTTTGTTGTGGTTTCTACCTTCAGAAGTCAAATCTCGGCTCGTGAAACCTAATCCGTGGCTGACATTGACATTAGAAATCACACTCTCGAGCTGATTGACAGTAATTTCTTGTGGAACATAGGCCATCTTTAATACCTTTAGCAAAGCCTCTCGGTGTGCACCAGAGCACATCAATAATGACAAAATTGGGATCTTTGAGGGCGTCTGGTTCAATTGATCGACGATTTTGTAATCACTTTTCTTTATTATTCTCATAAACTCTTCTACCTCGTTGTCGAAGGTAATTTTGGTATCTGTTTTAGGCACGGGCACACTTTCAGCCACTTGTTTTCCTTTAGCTCTTGCCGCAGCCTCGACTTCTTTATCACTTCGAAGAGTTTGTGGAGCAAACAACCTTCCACTCCTAGTAAAGCCTCCTAAACCACCGACATTATCCACATTTGAACAAGCCGATGTTCCAACTTCCTGCTTCTTTCCCTCATAGTACACATCTGCCCCATAGTGCCATGGGATTGCTTTCTTAGAGGTAAACGGAACTGGTCCTGGCACCGTGATGGTAACAGGACTGGGTCTTTCTGGCACAACGCTTGCTACATGAACTGCTCTCGCAGGTACCTGAATCTCAACAAGAGTATAATAAATTGTCACAGTTGACACCTCATCAATATCTTTCACAACACGGTCAAACTATAGACGGCCTTCATTAATTAGATTCTGTAAACCCATCCTCAGTTTGTCACAGCCATTATCTTGACCCATACATTCTAAACAATCTCGGCCATAACCCGGAAACACCTCTCCCTTCAACAGACGATCTTTCACAATCAGCAATGAAGTCTTCACCTGATTGATATCTGTCACCAAGTTCAACCTCCTTCCATTCTCAATAGCATGCACATTTGCCCCTCCATGGTCCAACATGGGGTTCTGGATAACATTGGGAGGCGGAGAAAAGTTGATCGCTTTAGCATCTATTAGATCCTGTACCTTATTTTGAAATGCCCAGCACTTTTCGGTGGTATGCCCTGGAGCACCGGAATGGAAATGCAGCGGGCATTAGCATCATAATTGGGTGGCAAATTACCAGCAACAGGAGGTCTCATGGTGCGAAGTTCGACTAATTTTAACTGGAGTAACTGGGGTAACAATGCTGTGTAAGTCATAGGAAGAGGGTCAATTTTGCGGTCCCTCTGCCTAGACCTTTGTTGGAACTGTGGTCGCTGTTGTTGAACCTGCTGTTGTTGCTGCTGTTGTTGAACAGGTGGTGTTGGAATTGTCACTGCATCCACTTGATGATAATTCTTAGAACGTCCTTTTTCCCATCCTCTGTGCACAGCGCTTGTCTCTCCTTCTATCCTTCTCTGCCCATTGGCAAAAGGTTTGTTTGTTCCTGAAGAGCCAGCACCACTTATATCCTGAATCTTCCCCAGTTTCAACAAACTCTCAATCCTTTCACCAGCAATTACGATATCAGAAAAACCCGTCGACGGACAAGCAGCCAATCTGTCGAGAAATGTGCCTTGCAGGGTACCCATGAACATATCCGCCATTTCTCTCTCAAGCAAAGGAGGTTGAACCTGGGCTGCCATATCTCTCCATATTTGCGCGTACTCTTTAAAGCTTTCCTTAGCGCCCTGCGACAACCCTTGCAGCTGAGTGCAGTTGGGAGCCATATCGATATTATACTGATATTGCTTCAGAAACGCTTCTGCCAAATCTTTCCAGCTTCTCACAGCAACCCTGTTCAGCTTCATGTACCAAGTCAACGAAGCTCCAGCCAAACTGTCTTGAAAGTAATGCATCCATAACTTCTCGTCATCAGTGTGGGCTGAGATCCTCCTAAAGTAAGCCTGAATATGTGTCTGGGGACACGTATTGCCGTGATATTTGTCAAAAGTGGGTGGCTTGAATTTCAAAGGAATTCTAACTCTCGGTACCAGACCCAGATTAGTAACATCAATGCCTAGAGTGTTGCACTCCATAGCCCTGATTTTCTCATCCAGTTCATCATACCTTCTGTCATTGGGAATACCCATATCAGCATCCAGCAGGGTGAATTGATCTTCATGAGCATCTTCCTGAACAACACCAACATTTCTAACATTTCCATTACCCAGATTACCATTAGGAGGAGGATTACCAACTGGAGGAGCAGTGACCCTTGTCTGTGAATTGTCAAATTGATTACCTTCTGGCGTGACCTCTGGACGCTTGACCATAAGTCTTAACCGCTCTTGATTTTGTGCCATACCAGTCATGAGAGCCATGAACTGGTCCATACGGGCCTTCATCTTAGCCAAATCATTCTGAATTTGATCAACCATCCTGTTTTGATTGCCTCTTGTGGAGTAGCGATGTATGTGATCGGTAGCAATACTTCTTGAAATAGAATAACCATGAGAACCAGATAGGGTACCTGAAAAACAACCAAATGGAAGAATGAAATGTATGCAATGCAATGCTATGTTTTCTATTCCCAGGCCTTTTAGTTCCCCGATTCTGGTATTTCAGCAGCGGATAAGAATATTCATTCAGATAAGTGCACAGATAAGTATAGAATTCTGTGAAGTGATGTTGTAGCCAGGTGTTAGTGAACCGTGATGTAATATCAAGAAAGCCATTGGAGAAAATACTGAGTATATCATCACTGGAAGAAAACCCAAAGGGACTGAGTCTGGACAAGTATTTGAAAACATACAAACCAAATTCAGAAACTAAAGCAGCGGTTCCTACAACAATTCTGTAGGTAATCGGATAACATCAACATAATGACAGCTAAAACGGACGAAACACCACATCCTGTAGCCCTAGACTGAGCCTCTTGACTTCCTCAAATAGCACAACATTCTCGAGATCTTCTGGCGCCTCAATCAGGCCTCTGATCAAGCGTTCTCTCAAACTGAAGGATTGGTACAAAGTGTTGATATTCTGACACAATTCTTCCCCATTTGTACTGCCATAGTCTGGCTCTGTCCTGGACTTCTTCACTTCTGCCCGGATCTTGAGATCAGCTATTTCTGCCTGAGCTTCCTGTAATAGCTTCTAACTTTCTTCCAAACTATCTTGGTAACTCCGTCGTTGAGCATGTGCAGCTTTCAATTCTTCCTCTGAGGTCCTGGCCTTAGCTTCCAATTCTTCAACCATAGCTTTAAACTCTTCCTCTACCTTGGCTTGGTGCTTATGTTCATCGGCCCATTTTTGTTGCCACAAGGTGATAGCCTCATTAGCTTCCTTCAAAGACTTCTTGAGATTTTGGCGTTCTCTGGCGTTATTCTTGTCAATGAAGCCCCGTCTTTGGAAATAATTTAGCCTGCCTTCGAGTTCTTTTTTCTTACTTTCAGCCATCTTCTCAGCAATGTGAAGCTTCTCTTCCAATCCTCTGTTAGCAAATGCAGCTTCCTGATACGATCTGGTGACATCTGCATTCTCAACCCTGAGTTCATGAACTAAGGTTTCCATCTTTAGAAATTCTTCAATTGGCACTGAGGCCCTCGGCTCCACTACCTTGGGATATAACGGAGGCTCGACAGAGAATGGCAACAATGTAATGGCTACCCGGCGCTCCAGCCATTCAGTATAAGAAGGATAAGTTGTAGGATCAAGTCTCCCAAACTCCATCTTACCTTTTTTAACCCGAGTGTTCCAGGCTTCAACAATAGAAAATGACACCTGTTCGTCATCTTTAGCATGATAATACAAAGATTCTGCCATATCTTTTTCCAAAGGAGGTTCTTTTAATGCATACCCAAATTGCTTCAGTGCGAGGATAAGATTGTAGTTGATTCCTCCCCTCCTTCCTACCAGAGGCACATTTGGGAAAGCTCCACAACTAATAAGAATAGGTATACCCACCAAATCTTTCCGATGCCACCAGACTATATCTTCAGCCGTCAAACCCATGAGCCTCTTGGAGCACTTAACAGTTCCTCGGAGATCCACAAAAGCTCCTGTCTTTGGCAAATATCTATAAAACCAAGCATGGAATAAGGGAGCACAGTATACTACCAATCTTCCTCGTTTTTCCTCATTCTTGTAATGCACAGAATGGTATACATCGCCCAATAAAGTTGGGATTGGATTCTTCTTGACAAAGATACTGATTGCATCCATATCAATAAATCTAGCTATATTCAGAAACAGACAAATTCCATACACACAAAGAGCTAAGATTGCATTAGAGGTAAACACATCACCATTAGCAAAACTCTTCTTTGCTTCTTCAATCAGAAAGTCTAGATGGAACCCTTTACAGCCCTCCTTTTCCTTAACATTATCTTTAACCGCAGATACCCGTAAATGAATAGCATCTGCAATGACATTGTCAGGAATAACCTTCTTTGAACTGTAGTGAGGAGGAGTATCCTTGACAGAAATTAGAGAACTCTTCCAAGGTAGGTACCAATAGATAATCATTGAATGTGAAGCAACGCAACTGAGGATCATAAAACTGCAAGAGAGTGTGCAGAGTATCATGCTGATCTGGAGTAAGAAGGCTCACATAACTCAAGATGTTCCCAAACCTCTTTCTGAACTTATCCAGTTGGTTACTGTCCATTAAATCTGCCACTTCTTTGATCTGTCCCACTTTAGGCTTCGGAAACCAGTAATGCACATTATTTTTTCTTGGAGGACCTTCCATCTGACGTAGAGAAAATACCCACCGGAATCGGAAACAATACTGAGACATGGGAAAGAAAAAACATAAAATGTTAATGATGTATACAATGAGATGCAACTAGGCATGTGATCAGAGCCAGAATCTGCTGTGTCGTTGAAATAGCTGTGAAGAGCCAAGTGTCTGTGTAGCATCATATCAAGAATACCAGACCCCAGCACCAGTAAAAAACCAGATCCAGAATACCAGAACAAAGTACCCAAATTGCTAATCATAGAAGAACCATACAAAAGGTTAGGTAGAAGGTCAAGGTTACCTGCAAACCTGTAAACATCCCCATAATCTCACAGGTGTGTTCTAAAAGGTAGGATCCTCAGATTCGGATCCCGGAATGAGAAGCAATAGCACATTCAGCCCGTAGGATACAATGCTATCGCCAAACAAAGAGATCGCCATCTGATTAACCACAAAATAAAGGCCATCCTATGCAAGTTCCAAAGTGGGCCCTCGGGTGCAAATGGGTTTGCCACAGAATGTGGGCTGCCACTGTCACCACTGAAGAGGGATGTTTCCACTAAGGTCCTCAGTGATCGGTCACCAGATGCACATAACTCTCAAAGTCATAACCTGAATGAGGAAAACCCTCAAAGCAAGATAATCCTAAGAAAGTCGCACTCTGGCTGTGGAACTCACAACTACCCCCGTGGATAAATACCAGGGGAGCCCTGTGACTGTCCACTCTAAGTCCTATAGTACACTCGAGCCTGGGTAATGTGCTCATCTCACAGTAACAATCCCATCCCGCCAAACAGAAAAAACCAGACAGTCCAGAATATATGATGCATGATATAAACAAAATGCACTAAAGGCGGTAAAGTAAAGCGATAAAGCTGTAAATAAAAGCAGTAAAGCTATACTAAGGCAAAACAAAGCAAACACCCAATAAGCAGTAAAAAAATAAGCGCTAGGAGAGACTCGCATCGGGGAGGGACCAGCAAGAGGTCAACTGTCCCCAACAGAGTCTCTAGTTGTCGCTCCCAGGATTTTCATCCAGGTACAAACGCGAAAGTGGCGCGCAAGAAAGAAAGAAGAGTCGCCAGCTAGGCATTTTTATCCCAAAGAAAGGGAAAGGTAATACTGCACAAACCCGGGAGAAAGGAAAGAAAGAGGTCTCGCAAACCAAAGAGAAAGGGTAAGGGAGTCGGTTACGTGAAGGGAAGGTTATCGTACCCCTTCACGTCCGTCATACTCGATGGGATCCACGCTTGAAGTACTGCTTAAAGGGTGATAGAAAAGATGTTGGAAAAGGAGTGGAAAGAGAACGAGAAACAAATGTAGGGAAAATAAAAGAAATGCTTGAATGGCCCCTACCCCACTGCCTACGTATCTCATCGGGAACATGAGAATCAGAGCGACCTAGTTCCCCTCAGCTAAGGGAAAGTTGTTTGTGTTTTTTAGTGGAACCGTCAGAGTGCGCGTACCAGCAGTTAGGTGTTGCATCTCGCTGTATGGAGACTTAGGCGTTACCTGTTTGCGATAAAACGGACATGACGAGTCCTTAAGGAATAGAATTAAGGAGGTGAGAAAAGAATTCCCGAGGGAAAGACGTTATTGTTTGTTTGAAGTGTTTTTAGGAGTTTTTTATTTGAAGTGTTTTGCATAAGTAAGTGTACCTAAGTCTCCTTCAATGGAGTGTGTATAACATACATCACTCCAAAATGGAATGATAATGAAGCACACTAAGTATGAGGAAGACCCTCAAACTTAATTCCATGATCAAGGCTCAAGCCCACTAGCCTATTTCCTTTATTAAGTGTTTTTGTTGTGTTTTAGATGAAGAAGTGTTTTTGGTTTAGTTTGTGAAATCTCTTCATGTTAAAGACTTGTACATCATGCTAGAAAACCTACAACACATTCCAAGATGGAATGTATGCAAGCCCCCCCATGGAATAAGGCTCATGACACATGAAGATATTTCAACCTTTATTAGGTGTTTTAAATTTATTTTGAGATGAGAGAAGAGAGACTCAAAAGAAAGAAAAGGTGAAAACTAAAGGGGACTAATACTCACCCTAATGTTATCATTCTTGGATGTCCTAATGGTTTAGTGTGGCTTAGGAGCCAAAGTCTAAAAGAAGAGAAGAAGAGTGAATTAAACAACTCACTTCTAAAGTAGAAGATGAGTTATAACTCAAAGGGGGGAAGAAAGAAGTTATTCAAGGAAAGCATATAAATGCTTATCATGATCACAAGTTGAATGATTAAAGGAGATAAGAGGAAATGGAAGAAAGAAGTGTATGTGGAAGCATATCCACACACTTACTTACCATTAGCACCTACATAAAAAGGTTAGTTCAAAAACTATTTACAAGTAGTGAAATAAGGAAAGAATAACAAGTAATGATCAAACAAATTAAGAATCAATGGATAAAGATCCTAAGATTTGAAAATCATTCAAGGTCAGAACCTATGCTCTAAGGATGTTCTCTAATGTTAAGATATTAAACATGAATAAACTATACACAATCAAATGTCCTAAACATCAAAGAAGTGCACTATGGAAGTAAAAGATGAAGAATGAGTGAATATACAATGTGATCATGCATTGATGCTTCATAAAAGATCAAGATAAGAATCATATATCATTTACAAAAGTCTTATAATGCATATGAATCATCATACAAGTCATGGATGCAATGATACAAGTAAGAGAAATAATATGAAGAAGAGATAAGAAAGAAAGAAACAATTTCCAATTAGATGCACAAAGTGACATACCAAAAGTACATAACATGTGAAATGATTAATGAATGCATATGGGAAGTGGCATACCAGTGATGAGATATAAATGGGATGAATGAAAAGTCATACAAAATGCACACATGAAACATGTAGAGCTTAAGAAGAGAAGATGCAAGAATTAGGACAAAAGTATTCATGTAAGGATGACATTTAGAACAATTATGTACAAATGAAAAAGAATGAAAACAAATGACCTATAATCATGGTTCAATATGACCTATAATATCATATAAACGACATATAATATCATACAAAGTAAACACAAGGGGTGGCACAAGTGCCTCAACAAGATCATATGAGAATGAAGTAGAAGAATGTGCATACATGTAACTTCAAATGCAAGGCATCAAAAAAATATCAAAGCACGTGAGAAAATTGTAAAAAAATAGGTCCTAAACAATCCAAGTCAGAAGCAAAAACATGTACCAAAACTCATAGCAAAACTCAAAAGAAAACATGACCAAAGAATTTCACAAAATCACATTGAAACAAACCAAAAGGAAGTGCAAAGATGAACATTAAAACATGTGATAAAATGACTTTAAAAATCAAAAGAAATTTTTTTTGGATGTTTCAAGATGTCCTTTAACCAATGAAAAAAGAATGGATGAAAAACAGTGTGTGAAATGAGAGAAATAAAATGTACAAACTCAAATGTTCATGAAGAAATGCACTCAAAAAGAAATTGAAAAGAAATTATGGAATTATGATCTAAAATTCATAAAGTCAGAATTAAAAATTATATAAAATTATCTAAATGTGTCAGAAACATACATGAATTTTTATAGAATTTTTTAATGAGTTTTGGTATTTTTAAAATAAGAAAATGAAACAATATGGAAAAGGAAAATTAAAATGCAAAAGAAATGGAGTAGGGGGTGCAGCGTGAGTAATTCTCAGTTCAAAAGTGGCATTGGGCTTAACATGTGGGGTGTGAACATCAATTAGTGACGCAATCCATTAAACGCGCGTTTGTGTGTGATAGGGTGCATTTCAGTCAAACGTGTAGATGCAATCAGAGCCACACAATCATGTTAATCACAATCAATCATCAATCCAACGTTTCAGGTGAAAGTCACATGCTAGCAATCATACACACGCACACATGGTAGCACTCAAATCCAAAATGAAGTCACGTGATGAGGACGTTCTCTCATTTATGCGTTGTCACAATAATAGGCGTTGGATTAAAAAGATCAGACGGTCACGATATAAACTGATGATAAAACCCTAATAAATCCTCACCGGCCGGAGAATGACCTCCGGTCATCTTCTCCGGCCATCTCCGCCACCTGCAAATCTCACATCTCTCCAAAAACGTGTAAAAATGGTACCAATCAAAAGAGGAAGTTACAAGGAACAAGGATCCAGGCTCAAAATCAACACATCCTGCATATATTCAAAGAATCGAACACAAATACTTTTGCCCTAATTTCTGAAACTATGCATCTAGCATGCCTATCAACTAGCCGGATTCAACATAGCTTCTAATAAGCTAAAACACCACATCAACAAGCTAAAACAGGATAAAATCGTGCAAGCAAGGTTTGAGAAATTTTGGAACCTGAAACTTGAAGATCTTTGAATTGCTGAGAAAACCAGAGATATCAACTTGATCTTGAACTTCTAGAACTTCAATTTGAGCAAAATAAATGCTATTTGATCTTGAGAATAAGAAGAGAACTGAATCTGAGATTGGAGATGAGTAAGCTATTCAATGTTTCAATGATTTACTCTTGCTTGATAGTGAAGATTGAAGAAGGTTGATGAAGAACAACGGTGAGTTCGTGCAATGAGAGAGAGAGAGTTCAGAGAGTGGTTTTGGAGTGAGAGTGAAAAAAATGATAGTTCTCCTCAATTTTGTGAGCAGTGTAGCTTATATAGGTTGGGTTAATGTTTAACCAGTCCAGTTAACAGTTAGGAGGAGAGTTAAATGGGTGAGTTAAGTGAGTCCACTCTAACTAACTGAGTCATGACAGTTAGAACACGAGTTGGTGAGGTTTGGATATGGTGAGGGTGAAGTCCATGATGCTTATGGTAAGGCTGAGAGATGAGAGGAGTTGATGTTGTGTTGCTGCAGCAAAACTTGTAGAGCAAGTTTTCTTTTCTTCTTTCATGTATGTATGGTGTAGCATGGCATATAGTGTAAGGGAATGTTTGTCTAAAAGAGGCAATGAATAGATGGTGTAATGTTCATGCGCATGGCCTGATGTAAACCAATAATAACAATGTTAAGTTCTTCATTTTGGATAGCATGGTTTCAATACAAGCAAGGGACTTTGGTGATGTAATTCTCCACGTACATTGCATGAGATGATGAGATTTTAGTGCCATTGGAAAGAGGAGACATAAGAGAACAAGATTGGTATGGAAATCAGATTGAATGGAGGTTGGTAAGATGGTGTAAAATGACTTAGAACATCAAGGCACCAAACTGATATCATGGTTGCGTGACCTGGTAGGCTGGCATGGCAACATGGCTTGTGAATTTCAGCATGAAACCATCAACTTTGGACCCCTATAATACCATCATAACTTGTTCAAATGGAAAAATGTCCAAAATCAAAGTTGAAGAGGACATTGAGATGAACAACTATGATGTTCAAAATTTTTTCATTTGGAGCTTCCTTCAATGAGAAAAATGGCTTGACATTTGGCACACTAAGTGTTAGATGAAATTATGGCCTAGAGGCCTGAACTTGCCTTGCCATGACTTGGTTTTTGCCTTGGTTTTACCAAACTTTGATTAATCATAACTCCCTCAATTTTGATCCAATGAGAGTTCTTCATATGGATTTGAAGCTTAGAGTGTGAAATTTAATTGGATCAACTTGGGCCTGAAGTTTGGAGCTTTTATCTTGAAGAAAGGAAGCCTCAAAGTGTAGTGCAAAATGGTCCAAACTTGCCATTTTTGGAAACCCTAAGTTTCTAAAAATGGAAACTTTGTACATTTCTTGATTTTTCATGATTCCTCCATCATTTCTTGATCAAATCTTGTCCATTGACCATATGTAACTTGAATTTCATGAATTTGACCTAAAAAGGTCAGGAGTTGACTTTTTCCACTGCACAGTTGACTTTTTCCCCAATTTCTTAATTTTCAAGCAACTGACCAATTGAACCACTTCTGAAATGAACCAATGAGCAATCTTCCATCCTTAGATACTTGATATCATGTAGAAAACATTGAGATCAAGTTTGAATCAAAATTTCCTCAAGAGACTGCTTGAACCATAAACCCTAATTTGGACTGTTTTGTTAGGAGGTGATGCACTGCCCCATCTTCTTGATGAATTCCCATCTTCCAATGACTTGTGGGATCAATTGGGATGATATATGATGTAAGAGACCCTTGAGGTTTGATTGAAGACTCTTGTCTCTTGTTCTCTTGCTTTGGATGATCAATACCTTTGAAAATCAACTGATCACATGCCCTTATGTGAGATGCAATGCAATGCTTTATTTTTCTATGCTTGAATGCAATGCAATGAAATGAAAGCACATGCTAAATGATATGAAAAATGAGAGGGGAAATTTTGGGGTATTACAGTCACCAAATTAGGGTTTTGGTCGACCAGGGCCTCCAGATGGAAATTTTCCTCTGGGCATGAGCCAATGCTTCCAAGGATAACCTATGATGCTCCAAGGGACATCATAAACCCAATCATCAAGCCAATTTAGCCTCAGGGGATGCATTCATTAAAAATCAGGAATTAGGGTTTCTTGACCTAATTCACCCCTAAGTTGACTTTTGGGACAATTCATGAGCCAAGACCTCAAGAGAAGATTTGAGGGTCTCTAATGCACTACATTGATCCATTTGCAATAATGGATTGATCCAAAAAGCTTGAGCAACAAGTCTCAATTTCATCAGACCCACAATTAGGGTTTCGCGAGAAAAGTCAACTGTAACTTTGACTTTTGACCAGGACATGCTCCCAAACCCTAGGAAATTGATCAATATACCCTATAACACCCATGGAACATGTCCATCAAGTTTGATTTAGGTCAAGGACATGATTTCCTAAAGGATTGCACAGTTTGGAATTCATCTGATAAAAAGTCAACTGTGCACAAAAGTCAACTTTGAATTTTTGAGATTTTTCATAAAAATGGTTTTTTAACCTTAAAATGATGTTAATGCATGATTGGAATCATCATTCATCAAGAAAAATCTAGAAAAGTGGGATAACTTGTAAAAGGGGTAACCATAAAAACTTAGAAAATTTTCTAAGTTATGAAATAAAGTGGCTAGGGTACCAACTTTGAAGGATCATAACTCCTAAACCACAAGGCCATTTTTTCCCATCCAAAGCTTGATTTGTAGATATCATTACCCTCTACAAAAGCTTAAAACTGACCTCCCTCCAAAATCCCCATGGATTTTGAGTTATGGAATGATCAAAATCACAAAAAGTGAAAATGTCACTTTTTTCCAACACTTAGTGAAATTTTCACGAAGTCAGAATCTGCCTTCACTTTTTCCCAAATGTAGGGGGATTTTTCTATTGGATCCAAAAGGTATCAAAACCAAATATGATCAAATAGTTTTTGTATCATATGAGGGCTTTCCAAAGTGACCAAGAACATCACCAAATTCCACTTAAGCCATGAGATATGACAAGGGCAATATGCCTTGCTGAAAACTGCCAAGGCTAGGCAGAATTTTGCACTTTTGCTCAATTTGGAAAGATCAACTAATTCCAAGCCTTGTCATCATCTTGGACACATTTGAGGATCAAATCTAAAGGGGACAAACACTGAGCCAAGCCTCCAAAGTCCTTGGAACCAAAAGTAGCATGCTAAACCTAAAAATCCCTAAAAGAGGGACAAGACTCCAATTTTGGATTAGAGCATTTAATGGATGCACTAAGGTGGCATGGACTGAGCTTCCTTCAACTGAATTCAGTCAAGGATGATCCAACAACTAGGGAACCAAAAGCCTGTGCTCTAACCTCTAGTAAATGGCTAGAGGAGACTTGAGATTCCATTGGACAACATTGGCCAAACCTCTGCTGCAGTTGCCATTCACTATTGATCCCAAAACAAACTTGCTTTACTATAAATAGAGCTAATTTGTGATTAGTTTGAGTACACCAAAGCCATCAAACAGATGCTTTCCTCAAAATCTCTTTTCACTCCAATTTTACCTTCTAAGGCAAGTCACTATAGGGTTTTGAGTTTGAGAGCTTTTCCAATCAAACCAATCACTCACACACCTCATAAACATCATATAGAAGTGATCCAAACACTTAAACAACATCTGGAACACTGATTTCACAAAATCACCAGCTAGTTGCTCAAGTTCTTGACAGATTTGCAATTGGGGTACCATCTCAAGTTCCAGATCATTTCAATCCATTCCAAGCATCCAGACACACTCCATGGCACCTAGGGAAGCTATCCAGATCATTGGAACCTAGCTGTAACACCTCTAACATAAAACACGATCACCAGCTGCAAGAGGTAAGAACGAGCTCTTCTAACTCTACGATCCATGCAATTTTTGCTGCACAATAATTTGGCCATATGTTCACAATCATGCATGGAATGTTTTCCCTTAATCAATTGCATTGTTTGAATCGTGTGTAGAATTTCTGAACCTTCATGCAGAAATTAGGGTTCTTGAGGTTTCTCTTTGATTTCTTATTCCATGTTAAAAATAAATGAAATTAAAGACCATAGACATGATCGTGAGGTTAAAACGAGTAGATTGATATGTAGATTGCATGATATAATCAAGTATTCAGTGAGACTGGATAGAAAACGCAAATCTCCAGAAATAGAAGGGCGCGTGTTCTTGCCAAGTTCTTGGCGCCCTTTTTCAAATATTTGAATATTTGAATTTTGTGATTTTATTTAATTGATTCAAAAATTAATTTCTCTCTGAGTTTTGATGATTTTGAGTTGATTCTTTTTTTAATAATTCACAAAAATGTTAAAATATTTTATTTTACCAAAAAATCCCAAAAATATTATTTATTTCATATAATTGATATTTTTGCAAAGAATTAATATTTTAATTGTTTTTGACATTTGAAATATTTTTGCCTTCTTGATTTTGCAAATTTTTATGATTTCTAATCATTTTTTAGGTCAAAACATGATTTTGAAACATTAATCCAAGATCATAATTTGTTTTCCGCATATTAAACCCTTTTGATCATTTTAATTGAATTTTATTCAATTAAAATATATTTTGGGGAACAAATTAGGGTTTTTGATTAATTCAACCCTCACAAATCATTTTCAAACACTCATGGGCCTCTATTAGAGTGTAAGACCCAACCCTTTGTAAATACAAACCATTTTTGGGCCTCACTTATTGTATAAGTCCCGTTGTATTTCAAAAATTCGGCGCGATCACTGCCCGTTTAAAACAATCACTTGGGTCTCTCCTCGAGCTATAAGACCCATTCAAAAACTTTTTGGGCCTCTAATAGAGTGTAAGACCCAATCCCCTTTTAACCAAAACAATTTTGGGCCTCAGACATTGTATAAGTCCCTCTCCGTTAAAAGAAAACCTCGGCACGATCGCCAGTTAAAAAATTAACCCTAGGCCTACCCTCGTGTTATAAGCCCCATTTCTCTTCTTTAAACACTTGGGCCTCTTGAGAGAGTGTAAGACCCATCCCTTTGCACAGAAAACCTTTTTGGGCCTCAGTCACTTGTATAAGTCCCTGTACAAATTCAAAACCACAGTGCAATCACTGATAAAACCTTGGGCCTCCCTTTGAGTTGTAAGCCCCAACATCTTTTCAAAGCACTTTCTCCTTTGATTTTGTATATAATATTGTTATAAAAGCTTTCTTTGTTGAACAACTAACCAAACAGCATGGAAGCTCTACAACCGAGTAAGTGTTTATATGCTTTCATTTACCGCTTTCATATACATATAAGTGTATTGTGGGGCTGTTTCACTGTAAGTCTTCTTTCATAAACTCATATCAACTGTGTAATAATAGTATAGATATTTAGAGTTTCCCCGGAAACTACGTCTAGCACTAAGCCCTATTGATCACTCTTAAATAGACTAAACTAGATCCCCATAGGATTACCAGATACAATCTTCCCTCCTCTTGGGGTTAAACAATATGGAGATGTGAAAGGCAGATTATTTTTGAACCCTTTCACAGACTATCACCTTTAGAAGTTGTCAAAGAAACTCTACTCCCCAGAGATGATCTTTTCTCCGTGAATGACATCTCTTGAGTTTCTTCCAAATTCTTGAACTTTCCTGGCTTGATCCATTCTCGGTGAATGGCATGTCTTGAACTTCTTGGGGTTTGGGGACCCACAGGCTTCCTAAAAGCATCTCTGCCTCCTCTTGGGCGTTGTACAAGGACCCGTCGGCTTCTTAGAAGTATTCACAACCTCCTCTTAGGCTTCGTATAAGGATTCTTCCTTCGGGAAGAAAGCCTCCTCTTGGGCTTCGTACAAATTGTCCCTCGGCTTCTTAAAAGTTTCCAGCCTCCTCTTGGGCTTCGTACAAATTGTCCCGACGGCCTCCTAGAGGTATAGGAACAGAAAGTAGTCATCTTAATAGAACAGCCTTTCAAAGAGTCTAGATCCTACTAATGTTTCTCTAAGCATAGTACAAAAGATAAAACTCTAGACGCGGGCAGTCTAATTTCCTTGAGTCTTGAAGGCATTCTCAAGCCCCTTTCAAAAATAGAGAAAACCAGTAGACTCAGACAATACCCTCAGAATTTCCCATTTCCTTAAAGAACAGGAAATAACCCTGATCCTCTGATCAAATCTCAAAGTATAGCCTTACTTTTAATCAGTCTCTTTATAAGAACTGATTTTCTCTTTTAACCAACATACTAGACCTGTCACTCAACTGAAACAGCCATCCTTTAGCCTCTATCTCGGGCTTCGTACGAGATACAAAAAGACTCTCTTGTTGAGTCAAAACTTCTTTTTTCCTCTATCTCGGGCTTCAAACGAGATACAAAAACACTCTCTTGTTGAGTATAAAAGACTCTCTTGTTGAGTCAAAACTTCTTTTTGCCTCTATCTCGGGCTTCGTACGAGATACAAAAACACTCTCTTGTTGAGTATAAAAGACTCTCTTGTTGAGTCAAAACTTCTTTTTACCTCTATCTCGGGCTTCGTACGAGATACAAAAGCACTCTCTTGTTGAGTATAAAAGACTCTCTTGTTGAGTCAAAACTTCTTTTTGCCTCTATCTCGGGCTTCGTACGAGATACAAAAACACTCTCTTGTTGAGTATAAAAGACTCTCTTGTAGAGTCAACCCTCTTCAGCCTTCGTCTTGGGCTTTGTACAAGACACAAATCACTCTCTTGTTGAGTATAAAAGACCCTCTTGTTGGGCCACTAGCCTCCTCTTAGGCTTTGTATAAGAAAACCCCGGTTGAGACAATCAACCTTTTAGCATCAAAATCTGTGCCTCGTTCACAGTATACAAACATAACAAATCCTTTCATCTAATCGCTGTAAGCGGCAAGCCTCTGGATTATTTACATCCACGCCGATGTCCCTCTTTTAGCATGAGAAATTCCTAAGGAAAGATGGCATTGCTCTACACTGAGTTAAAGTCTTCTCCTTCAGGTTAGAACCCCCTATAAAGGAAATTATGGCATTGCTAGGATTCACATATCCCGGTTAAAGTAGTCCTCCTTTATAGTCAGTCACCCAACAGTTGTGACAAACAGACCCCCTTTAGAGATGACAAATTCTCTCTAAAGACAAGATACAAATAAACCCTTCAGCTTCACATCTTGGGCTTTGAACAAGATACAAATCACTTTTAGCTTCATGTCTTGGGCTTTGAACAAGACACCAAAACACCATTTCCTCCCATAGAATAGGAGGAACTACGATCGCTCTGATTTCCCTGTTTCGGTAAACGGGAATACGTAGGCATAAGATTGCAAGAAAAATCTTAGCGAGCACACTAATCCAAAACCCAAATCCCGTACCTTCACCCATCAATCGAAAAGCATCAGTCCTAACATCCTATCCATGAACAGTCCCAGTATTTTTCACTCTAAGAAGAAAGAGGCCCCATTACTATATAGCATCCGTAACCTAACAGACCGTTGTTAAACTCAGTATGCAAGCAGGGTTAGTTGGAGACATCTATTTCCCTTCCTTCATCAGCTTAATAGGATAAAAAATGAATCGACCTGTAGTAACCCCAAAGAGCAACAGTGCTTAAGAACCACGTCCAAAATCGCTCGCTACAACATCTCTATCGTAAATCTAACTAAGAGGTTTGCGTTGGGTACAACGGATGTGAGGGATACTAATACGTTCCCCTTGCATAATCGACTCCCGAACCCGAATTTGGTTTCAACGACCATTTTCTTTTTCTTTTAGGGGTTTTATCGATATTTTCCCTTTCCTGCTTTGAAATAAATAAAGTTCAGTGGCAACTCTGTTTGAACATCTTTTCCGCGAGCGTGCAAACACCTCACGAAAGATATTATTTTTCGAGATGCGACAACTGGCGACTCTGCTGGGGATTCTACCCTGCAAGAGAGAGTCAAGCTATCCTAGTTATATTTTTGTTGGCTTTGTTGTTTTATGCTTCTTATATCTTATTTTGTTTATTATCTCATTGTATTGTTTCTATATGTGATATTATTTGGTTCTCATTTGAAACTTGTGGGGATATCTGGTTATTGGCATTTTGTGAGACAGGCCCTCTACCCGAGTCTGAGAAACACATAGGATTAAAATGGTGGTTTTGTAGTATTGGCCCACGAGGAGGCTTCTTGGTTGGGACGATACGAAGATCCTGCTTAGAGTAGATTCTCTCAGAGATGTTATTGTTCGACGAGCCTTTGTCATGACAATAAAATTTTTAAGTTGGATCGATAACTCTAGGGACCTTTTTAGAACCTTGAAGTTAATGGTTGTGTAGTATTAGCCCGCGAGGTATCTTCCTCGTAGGGACGATATGAATACTTCACCTAGAAGGGATGATTTCAAGGATATTATTGTCTGACGAGCCTTCATCATGGAAATAATGTTTTCGAGGAGGATCCAAGACTCTAGGAACCTATCAACCGTAGAGCCTACCTATGGGGTTCCTATTATAATAAATACCAGTTACTTACCTGTTATTCTGACCAACCTAAGAACTTTAATATACCTGTGATCCTAAAACCATGTATGCCATTTCATCCATACATATCATGGCATTGCATTTTCAAAAATTGAAAATTTCAAAAAAATTTTTTTTTGCATAAGCATCAAATATGCATCATGCATGTCATTTACCAAACAAAAAGCTCATTCCACCTTCTGTTAATAACTAGCTAGTTGATTACCCGGCAAACCCTCAGAACTTGAAGCATGTCTCAAAAATATATGGACGAACTCCAACAGGGTCAGGATTTGTTAAGAGAGGAAGTCAATCAGTTGAAAAGTCAGATGAGCCTTGTCTTGGATATCCTACAAGCTTTGTTAAGGAAGGAGGGTAACCTTACACCATTTGCTGCAACATAAATGGTTACCTCTCTACGTCTGTCCGGTGTCATCGCTCATCAGGGGGCCCCAAATAGAAAATTTCCTAGTTCAAGACTCTCCTCTTGGAGGCCATCCTCGACCCTTTCTTCCAAGGCCTCCTCATCAACAGCCAACACCTCAGCGGTACTAACAAGGTCAGAACCATAATTATAATCACAATCAGACAGGTCCCTGAAGGCCACCTTAGTTTGATCTTATTCCGATGACATACACTGAATTGCTTCCTCATTTGATTCAAAGAGCTCTGGTGTTCCCCAAGAAGCTTAATCCATTGGTGGCGTTCCCACATAACTTCAAACACAATGATATATGTGAGTACCATGATGGATCTCTAGGGCGTGCATAGAAGGACTACAAAGCCTTCAAATAGAGGGTATAAGATTTGATTGATCAAAAGGTATTGTCATTTGCAGATGTTCTAAATGTAGTGAACAACCCCCTGTATGGACAAATGTGAAGACTTCAGGAAGCAAAGCCAATGGATCAGACATGATAGCTCATCCTCAAAATAGATCATTAGGCCACTTTATCATTTGCATTTTGTAGTTTTTTTCTTGTTTGATAAGTGTTTATTTGCTTTTAAATATTGTTAATTTTAATAGTAGTAGTAATGAAATGAGCATGCACTGTTTTGAATCGATCCTTTCGTGTTCACTCGTTTTTCCTTTTTTATCTTAAAAACCAAAAAATATATATATCGTTGTCTCTCCTATTCCCTTTTCTATATCAAACTGTCATTTTAGCAAAAATTGAAAGGAGAATGATGAAACCAAAATACCTGAAATTGTTGACAAGTATGCTTTCAAACAAAACTTTGCTTATGATTTAAGGCATTGTTTCAACTCCTAAACACCAGAGATATAAGGAAGATAATCCCTCGTTAACCCCTTAGAGCCTAGAAGTTGGTATTTCTTTCTAAACAAAAAAAACCCTTAATTTAAACCAAGGGCATGGTAGTTTTCGTTAATTCGACTATGCATTCGGATCTCGAGAGAATCATTCCAAACACCTAAGAGGTGTAACCACATGCTTTTCTTCACAAACATCAAGAAGTGTTGAAGAAATCAAAAGAAAAACCAAAAGTATGGTGGTTATTCCTAAAATAACCAATGACATGGTTGTCATAATCTTTCAAAAAAATAAGAAGTAGAAAGGGAAAGAAAAATCCCACTAAGTTGAACTCCAATAAGGCGACTTAGGCAACAGTTAGGGCATCCCGGTGGACTGAGAGGTCAAAAGGATCAGTCTAGGAAAAAATTAGGGAAAAGAGAAAAATAGAGAAATAAAAGTGAAATAGGTGACCATCATATCAAGAACCAAAAGGTCACCTAAATTCCTAATAGAATCAAATTTTGTGATTACCAAACAAACATAGGTGACTGCCAACTCAAATAAATATCTATCATTGGTTCTCAAGCCATAATATTCACATCCTGAAATTGCTCTTGGAATATGATTGTGTTTGTCAAATTAACTGAATGTAGGACTAAAGGTCATCAAGAAGAGTTGGGTTAGTATCAAAATTTTGAGTCTCATATCCTTTTGTTCAAAAACTGTGAACCAGACCACGTTACAACCCTCAAAAGACCTAATTGAAGCAATGTTCATTTTTAAAGCATACTCAGCAAGGTTGTGCTAACCTAACTCCTAGGTATTTGCTAATCATATGTATTAGTATCATATCCCTTTGTCTTTCACACTTTGAATAAGTCTGTGATCCATTCACTATATACCACAATATCATCTTAAGAGAGAATTTGAAACTTGCATGAGTACTGCATTAAAATTACCGTTTTAAAAATAATTTTATTTGCAAATTGACACTTAGCATCAAGGAAATCCTTCCAAAGAGCAGTCAGCCTAGTGCAAGTTGTTTCAAGATTCATTAAATCTGGGGCAATCAATTCTAGATGTAGCAGGTCTCTCCAAAGGCTCATACTGGGGAAAGCCGCTTCTAAAGTATAGTGAGGCCCGCCAATCAAAATTTCAGTTAATCAGGGGCATATTGATGGAAGAGTTAGAATACTAGGGCAAGTCGTCTTAATGTCATATTTTGGAAAACAACTGTCAAATTCCTTTTCAAAGGGATGTTTTTTGAAAGGCCCAACAGACTAGGGCAGGATAAACTCACAAAGTGTGAAGCATCTCAATGATCATCATGATAAGAGAGAAAGTTAGAAGTGGCTATTCTTCTAGAGACAAGAGTCCCCACTGAAGCCTTCTAGGCGACAGAGTAGAAATCAGAGTTTTACAAACCATCTTCATGGTGTAAAAACTATTCAAGACAAGGCGTCGGGGAATCAGAGCTTGATATCCACAAAATGCATAAACCAGTATATTCATGCATTCATTTTCTTCTTGCATATCATGTACAAAATATATCATGTATAAACCTCAGCTGGATTCAGTAACCACTCAGTGAATTTCAATGTAATCCTCAGCAGACCAAGATTCAAGAGCGTTCTCAAGAGTAGAACAATTTATTTTCTTTAGTGCAAGTTTTCTCTCAGAATTCAATCAATATTGATGTTGATTCTCAAAATAAGCTTATTCCCCGACAAAGTGATTGATGTTCCCCAGTTGAACTCTGGTGTCAATGAAATTTTTGCTTGGTTTCCCCATTAGATATCTCCCCCAAAGAGTTTCTTGTAACAACCACTCGGCTCTAATCAAATCCTAACTCAAGTCAAAAAGGGGGAAAAAACTTGAGTACACAAAACTCACAATATATGGAAACATGTCTCTTGAGTTCATCAACTCAAACAATCACTAATTAGAAACCAATTCAAGGTATCTTTCCCCGGCAAGCCATAT
Organism: Lathyrus tuberosus; assembly: GCA_022829125.1. NCBI lineage: Eukaryota > Viridiplantae > Streptophyta > Magnoliopsida > Fabales > Fabaceae > Lathyrus > Lathyrus tuberosus. The sequence goes on along the minus strand of JALAZF010000283.1, from coordinate 5,382,345 downwards.
GACTAGGGTTATCGACACGGGTCACAAATCCTTATCTCATACTTTGACATACGCATGGATTTTAGATTCCAATGGATAACATTGTAGCGTGCGATTTTTGTCGGTGACGCGACCACCTTACCGCAGGGAATGGTTTCCGTCTCGAAATGAGGAGGGGGTGCTACTTTCTGATTTCTTATTTATCCCATGAAGCTGGAAGGGAAAGGGAAGCTATCTTAAACTAACCTTGTACGCGAATGTTTAACCGAACAAACGCTTAAAGAGAATCGGGGAGTTCGGGTCAGGTTTTACAATGGGGAGTTGTCAATTACCCATCCTATATGTGGTTATCCACAGGTTGTTAGCTTTAGGTTATGCTTTGTACTTGATGGTGTTTATCTGTTAATGGGTTGGGAAAGTTTCTTAGGAATTATGAGAGAGAGAGAGTGAGTTTTGTTGATGATTTTGGTGAGATACTGGACCTCTGTTTTGATTGATGTGAAGGTACTGGACCTAAAGTTTTGTTTGGTATGAAGGTACTGGACCTAGAGTTTTTGATTAGTATGCTCGCTAAGATTTTGCAATCTTATGCCTACGTATTCCCGTTTTAAATAAACAGGGAAATCAGAGCAATCGTAGTTCCTCTATTCTAAGGGAGGAAAAAGATATTTTGGTGTCTTGTTCAAAGTCCAAGATTGAAGCAAAAGGAGTATTTGAGTCTTGTTCAAAGCCCAAGGTTGAAGTAAAAGGAGTATTTGTGTCTTGTTCAAAGCCCAAGATTGAAGCTAATAGGTTTGACTGAGAAAGAACTTGTCATCTCTAAAGGGGAACATCTGGTCAGCTTATCACAGTTGTTGGGTGACTGTTTATAAAGGAGGATTACTTTAACTAGGATATGTGAATCCAACAATGCCATAATTTCCTTTATAGGGGTGTTGTCCTAAAGGAGGAAACGTTAACTCAGTGTATAGCAATGCCATTTTTCCTTAGGAATTCCTCATGCTAAGAGAGAGACAGTGGCGTGGATGTAAATAATCCAGAGGCTTGCCGCTTACAGCAATTAGATGAAAGGGATTTACCAGGATAAAAGATGGACAATAACTTGGATATTTGAATCAATAAGTGTGCCACTTACAACAATTATTTGGGATTAGGTTTTGTTCTGAATGTTTGTTTTGATAAGTGATAAACAGAGAAATGACTTCCTACAGAGAGATTTTGATTTCCTCTTAGGGGATGTTGATTTTTGTGTGCCTTGATCAAAACCCAAGGTTGAAGCTAAGAGGTTGATTGACTCCACTAGGGAAGTCCTTATACAAAGCCTAAGAGGAGGCTAGAAAAGACTGACTCAACAAGAGAGTGTTTATATATGTCTTGTACAAAGCCCAAGATTGAGGCTAATAAAGAGACTAACTCTTTGTGGGATATCATTATACAAAGCCTAAGAGGAGGCTAAAAGTTTGACTTTTCCGGGGAAAGGTATTTTGTTTGTCTTGTACAAAGCCCAAGATTGAGGCTAAAAGAGATTTTGACTCCGTTGGGGAGGGTTTGTATGTGTCTTGTACAAAGCCCAAGATTGAGGCTGAAATGAGAATTTACTGACTCAGCTGCGGATATTCTAGGTGTCTTGTACAAAGCCCAAGATTGAGGCTGAAATGAGTTTGACTCTGCGGGAGAGTATTATCTATCTTGTACAAAGCTCAAGATTGAGGCTGAAAAAGAGGATTGACTCTGTTTAGGGAAAGTTATATGGTGTCTTGTACAAAGCCCAAGACTGAGGCTGGAAAGGGTTTGACTCAACAAGAGAGTGCTTTTATCTGTCCTGTACAAAGCCCATGATTGTGGCTGAACAAGCTGGAGAAATTATTATACAAAGCCTAAGAGGATGCTAACTTCTGCTAGGGGAAATATTATACAAAGCCTAAGAGGAGGCTGAAAAAGATTGTCACAACAAGAGAATGGTTTTATCTGTCTTGTACAAAGCCCAAGATTCAGGCTAAAAAGGGTTGACTCAATAAAAGAGTAATGAAAGGTGATTGACTCAACAAGAGAGTCTGAAAAGGCTAGCTCTGGTAAAGGAGAATCTTTGTACAAAGCCCAAGAGGAGGATGACTATGCTGAGGAAAGGAAGGATCATTATATAAAGCCTAAGAGGAGGCTAGCTTCTACTGGGGATTATTGAGATCCCAAGACAGGTCCAAATGGGGAATCAACTCTTGCTGAGAGTTACAGAAGAGTTGAGGTATCAGATGCCTTGAGGTTCTGATTTGGGATAGTGTTATACTGATGATAAACTGACCCTGGCTGGGGAATTTTAGGAGAGAGACTGGGTTTTAGAACCCATGGGTTTTAACTCTGCTGGAGATCGATCCAAAATGATCGGGGTTTCTCCTATATTTGTAAAGTGCTTGAGAATGTCTTTGACATCCAGAAGGGGATTTGACTGTCCAAGTCTACTGGTATGGAAGAGTTTATCTTTGTATGATGCCCAAGAGGAGGCAGGTGTTTTAAGGGATGATAATCAATCCTAAATTGGTCTGAGATTTGACACTGGAAATACTTCTCTAGAAAAGGATGACTAAGTTTTGTCTTATACCTTTAGGAGGTCTTCAGGGTCCTTGTATTAAGCCCAAGAGAAGGCATGAGAACTTCTAAGAAGCCGAAGGGTCCTTGTACAAAGCCCAAGAGGAGGCGAGGATGCTTTTAGGAAGCCTGTGGGTTCAAACTTAAGAAGAGTTCAAGAAAAGTTTCACTGGGAATAATCTTTTCTTTAGTGAACAGTTCTAGGGTTTGAAGAAATTCAAGAGAGGTTTCACCGAGAATTAATCCTCTATGGGGAAATGAACTTATTTGACAATTTCTAATAGTGACAGTCTGAGAAAAGTTTCACCGGGAATAATGCCTTTCTCTTTGTTCCATATTGTTTAAGCCCAAGAGAAGGCAAGACTGTATCTGGAAATCCTATGGGGATCTAGTTTTGACTGTATTAAAGAGTGACCAATTGGCTTTACCTAGTTGTCAGGGAAAACTCTAAGCAGATATACTAGTATATATATACAGTTGATATATGACAAGTATTTAAAAGGATATGAAAGAAGGACTTACAGGTGAGCAAGCTTCCCACAATACAATTACATATATATATATATATATATATATATATATATATATATATATATATGAAAGCAAGTAAATGAATTTGATAAAGACTTACAGGCGAGCAAGCTTCCATTGTAACAACTGTATGGTTAGTTGTTCAAGAAATTAAAGAAAGTTGTGATAACAACTGTATATTTAAATTTAAATCAAAAGAGAAGTTGTTTTTGAAAAGATTGTTGGGGCTTATACTCAACGAGAGGCTCAGATGAAAACAGTAATCTTATCGTTGTTTTATAAATTGTACTGGGACTTATACAATGACTGAGGCCCAAAGAGGTTTTCTGTACAAAGGGATAGGTCTTACAACTCAAAGGGAGGCCCAAAGATTTGAAAAAAAAGAAAAGAAATAGGACTTACAACTCAAGGGTAGGCCCAGTTGATTTTATTTTGAAATGGCGATCGCACCGAGATTTTCTAAAACACAGTGGGACTTATACAATAACTGAGGCCCAAACTTATTTATGTACAAAAGGGGGTTGGGTTTTAGACTTTATTAGAGGCCCAAAGTGTTTTTTATACCAGAGATGGGGCTTACAACTCAAGGAGAGGCCCATGGAAAAATGGTGATGGCACCGTTGTTTTGAAAATTGTATCGGGACTTATACAACGACTGAGGCCCAAAATAGTTTGTTTACAAGAAATGCGTCTTACACTCTATTAGAGGCCCAAAGTTTATTTAAATGTTTGATAAGGATCAAAATCAAAGAAACCCTAAATTCATTTTCTTTTTAAAAGTAATTCTTTTAAAGAAAATTAATAAAAATGATAACAATTCCAAATAAGTTTAAATAAACTACTTGTGATTTTGGTTAAGGTTTGAAAAATGAGGTTTTAATCACAAGATGATTTAGAACTCATTTGATTTTGAAAAGATCAAGAGAAAATAAATATTTCCAAATGTTTAAGAAAACAAATAAAATAAGTTCTTTATGAAAAATATTAAATATAGACAAATAATATTTTTTGTCTGAGATTTTTGTAGAATAAAATACTTTATCAATTTTGTGAATTTTTCAAAAAGAACCAATAAAAAATGATTAAAAATGAATGAGAAATTAATTTTCAAAGTTAATAAAAGATTGGTGAAAAATTGATGAAGTTAAGTGGTAAAAAATTGGAAATGGTCCCCCCAAGGTTTGAACTCACGCCCTTGGGGAGGATAGCTCAAAATTTTGCCAACTGAGCCACTTGCGCGAACTGATAGAAGATGGAAAGGGATGATAATATGTGTAAAATGCCTTTGAGAATGGTTGAAAAAAATATCAAAAGGTATGGGGCGAGGGGGATTCGAGCCCCAGACCTCTCACTCGCTCACACACACACAAACATACTAGTGTTTCTACTAGGGCGCAATGCCAATTCAGTTATAACATGGCAAGTGATAAATATATAGTAAAACAAGTTGAATTTCAAAAGAATGGCGCCATGGCCATCTTCATCCTCAAGCTCAAATACGTGAAGCCTCATATCTCACTCGTTTCTCAACCATTTCACATGATCCAAATATGAAAATCGTGCGCTTTCAGACAAGGAACACAATGGCAATACTCAATTTTATTAAAATTGAGTGAATCACAACATAATCTGACAAAATCTGATGAACCCTAAAATTTGCATGAACTCAATGAAATCCTATACACGAACTGTAAACAACAATTGATTGAGGGTAAATGATCTACAAACATTCAGAAACACAATGGTAATCACAAAATATATTTATGATGCATGATTCAATGAGCTTGCCAGTTTGAGGCTTGCCTCTGCAGGTGAGAATCAAATTTGATGATGGAGGTGTTACAGTTGAGTTCTAATGCTTTGGACAACTTCCTTGTACCCTAAGGAAAGTGTTTGAATGCTTGGAGTGATTGAGAGTCCTTTAGAATGATCAAATTGATTCCTTCTGCAGCAAGTCATGAGTTTTGTACAATTGGATGGCCATTTGGTGATTTTGATGTTACAGATGGGAGGTGAGTGTTCAGACACATTCTATATGTTATATGTGATGTGTCTGAATCAATGGTTTGAGTGGTATTGATCTCCAACTCAAAACCCGATAGTAACCTATCAAGAAATGGAGTTTTTAGGCCTAGGGAGTGAAAGAAAGAAAGCCTTGTTGTAATGATTTTTGGAGTGGTTTGAATGGTCAGTTAGGACCTCTATTTATAGTAGAGGAGTTATGTTGAAGTGGATCTCTTGAAGCTAAGAGGATAAGGCTATGGTTCAATGGTCTTGGTTTGGCATAAATACCTCTTGCACTAGGTGCAATAGCTATCCCAAATAGATCAGCTATGCCTTAACTGAAATCACATTCCTCAGTCCTTTTAATTGTTGTTTAATTCGAGAACTTGACTGAGGAGAGTGAGAATCTTGAAAGTGCACTATTCCACATTAATGCCCTTTGAATTCAAGGCATATATGCCAAAAACTCATCAATTCTCAAGGATAAGCTCTTGGCATTTCAGTCCAAGTTTGAAGGTTGGATCAGATGCATTAGGATCAGATTGGATGAATGTGGCATAATGATCATTTCTTTTTGGCTCAAAATCATGTAAGGCAAGAAATCACACAAACTGATTTTTCAAAATAGTCGTGCCATGGTGTCTTGCAGCAGCCATAACTCTTGGCTCAAGCTGAGTTGTTCCATGCCAATGAGTTCCTTGGATTGTAGGCAATATGCACAACAACTTTGATATTTACATCTTGAATTGATTCAGCCTAGAACTATGTGAAACAACCCTCCATGTTTTGGTGTTTCACTTGTTTTTCTGACTTAGACAGAATTTTGTCTAAGTGTTGGAAAAGTGAATTCCAAGTTTTTCTCATTTTGATCCAACCATAACTCAAAATTCATGAAGAATTGAAAATTCTTGTAGTTGACACTTTTGAAGTATGTAATGAGGGATTCCATCTGAGCTTTGAATGGGAGAAAAAGGCCTTAGGGTTTGGGAGATATGGCCTTGCAAAGTTGGTACCCTAGCCACTTTGTTCCATAACTTAGAAAAATTCTAAATTTTTTATGGTTACCCCGTTAACAAGTTAACTCACTTTCTTTGATTTTTCTTGATGAATGATGATTCAAATCACATATTAACATTGTTTTAGGGTTAAGGAGCCTTGGTTGACCAAAAATCCAAAAAGTCAAACTTGCACTTTTGTACAGTTGACTTTTTCCTCAGATGAAATTTTGACTTTGTGATCCTTTTGTGAAATCAATCCTTGGGCTTAATTAAACTTCATGGATGGCCTCTAAGGGTATTTAGGAATGTCTTGGACCCCTCCCCAAGGTTTGGGATCGAGGGTAGGCCAACAGTCAAGGATAGGGTTGACTTTTTCCATCAGAAACCCTAACTTGTGATCAGATGGTTTTGAGTTTTTGTGGCTTATGATTTGAGCTCTTTGAGTCAATCAAATCTTGTAAACATGTCAATATGATGTATTTGAGGTCTTTGAAGTTCATTTTGAAGCTTCAAGCCATGCCTCACTTCACAAGTTAAGTCAAGGGTTGAATTAGGTCAAAACCCTAATTCCTAATTTTTTGATAGATGGACCTTCAAGGTGATTTTGCCATTATGGATGGGCTCTTGAGATCCTTTTGGAGCTTTTTGGACCATTCATTGAGGAATTGGCTCATGCTCAGATGGAAATTCTCATCCGAGGACCCTGGTCGACCAAACCCTAATTTGGTGACACGGGCAATCCTGAGGCTTAATCCTCTTGGAATGTTGCACATTTATGCATGATTCTTGGTATGGGAGACCCCTTGATCCTTCATGGATGTTTTGAGAGGCTAGACAAGTTGAATATCATGTCATTTCTTGATTGATTCTTTATCTAAGTGCTCTGAGGGGGCTTAAAACCCTAATTATTGATTGTAGTGAATACTCAATCCTCTTTGAGGAGATTGATGAGGCATGAAAGTACATCCATATTGTGATGATGATCATCACAATGATGGGAAATCGTGGTGGTCAAAATTTGGGGTATGACAGATGCCCCTATATAATCTTCTTGGACCCAAAGGTGTGAATGGCGAAGGTATTCAGGCATTCGGGATGCAAGAGGATTAAATATCGGAATACCCGAAATTTTGATGGCGGTTATGAATGGCTGCTTGCTCATCCATCTTCTTTTGCTAAGTAATGATGCTTAGAAAAGGGTGAAACTTCCCCTCGATCCCGGTCTTCAGCCACGGAACTAGTCTTAGTTTTCTTTGAAATTAACCTCCCCTCGATCCTGGTCTTCAGCCAAGGAACTGGTCTCAGTTTCTTTTATCAATAAACTTCCCCTCGATCCTAGTTTTCAGCCACGGGACTGGTATCAGTTTCTGATATAAACTTCCCCTCGATCTGGGCCTTCATCCACGGAACTGGTCTCAGTTTCTTTTGTCAATAAACTTTCTTGACAAGGGATGCTATTTGTAGCGGTTTTCCTCAACCTTCTCGCCGAATTTTCTTGGGGAGATGCCATTTGATGGGAAAAAGTTTTGATGTCAGACTTGCTGGGGAAACCCATTCGTCTGAGTTGTAGAGGTGTGCAAACGTCTCTGTTTGAGGACGCCATTTGTTGACCCCACTGGGGAAAACAAGTCTCTTGAGAGGTTGTTTCCTGCTTGGGGATATTACATCATACTGTTCTTCGAGATCTTCTCGGAGAAATGCCATGTGATGTAGTCCAATTTTGAGGTACTGATGACTTCATTAACATTGACTTTCTAAAGAGAAAAACCAATGTGTTGCTGTGAGTCTTTAATCGCGAGGCTTTCTCTGGGGATTTTCCTTAATTCGGGAAAGTGAAGATATCATCTTTATTGGTGATGAGTGATGTATGTCGAATGTCTCCTTGTTTTTCAGAGGTTCAAGTTATCAAAGTGGTCAAGGACCGGCTCCAATCCAGACAAAAACTGAGGAGAGATTGTTCAGACGCAACATTTCCCGACGAGGAAAGAACTGACAACTCGATTGATGAAAGGACTTTTAACACTAGGGGATAAGAGCGACTAGAGTGATAGTGATGTAATATGAATATGAATGTGAATCAATAATGCATGATGTATGTATGTTTATGCTGACGAAACTGACACGACATACAGACTAATAGATGAACACGACTGGATACTCGGCCACTTCTAGGAATAGAGAAGTACCATTTGGTTCAAGATAGAAATTCTGCCTTGCTTAGGAAAAATAGTTCCTGTGGGGAACAACGTTGGTCGGACTTAGGAGGTAAGAACTCTGCCGGGGATGTCAGATGAAACATGGTATCTGACACAGTTGATCCTTCATTCAGGTGTATTCGTTTAGAAGGAGTACTTTGATTCTGCACTTTGAGGTTCAATTACTTCTAGAGAAGCGATCGATGTTCTTTCGATGTTCAACAGTCAAAAGAATTGCCATCTTTATTTTAAAAAGCAGAAACAATTTGACAAGTAATTTCATTTTCGTTTTATTTCAAGAATCGTTGATCATATTAAAAACATCATTCTGTAAAGCTAAAACAAATAAGCATTGCAAACAAAAGCACTAGGGCTCAAATTTTATTGATAGAATGGAAATCAGCCAAGCGCGTGATCCCATAGAGTACATACAAAGTTAGAAAATGGTAATTTAAGGAAAAAGGGCTACATTGAAACATAACGACTGTTATCCTTCTACCAACTTTGAATTCTGGACATCCCGAGCTTCTTTTGAAGATGACCTTGACTGGAGTTTTTTCTGATGGATGGCATGACTGCTGAGGGATTCAACCATGTCAGACGTAGTTACTTGCCATTAATCCCTAAATTTTGCCTGGATTGTACTTTGAGATTTCCAATCCATCGGGATGATTTTTTTTTGCTTGTGTCTCTAATTTTTGCCTGGACCGCCCTTTCTGGTTTTCAATCCACCGAGACGTTTTTTTTTGTTTAGGTGAAGTATTTCTTGACTACATCAACATTCGTGGGGTAGGAAAATTCTTTTCCATCCATGGTTGCGAGTCTTAAGGCGCCGCCTGAGAAGGCTTTCTTGACCACATAGGGACCATCGTAATTCGGAGTCCATTTACCCCGGGGATCAGTGAGGAATGATTGTATCTTTTTGAGCACAAGGTCTCATTTTCTGAAAACACGGGGTCGAACCGTTTTGTCAAACGCTTTCTTCATCCTTTGCTGATACAACTGACCATGGCATAGTGTCGTTATTCGCTTTTCTTTTATCAGATTCAGTTCATTGTGTCGACTTTGACACCATTCAGCCTCTGTTAGCTTAACTTCCATCATTACCCAGATTGATGGGATTTCTACTTCTATGGGGAGCACTGCCTCCATGCCATATACTAGAGAGAAAGGGGTTGCCCCTATTGAAGTGCAAACGGATGTACGATAACCGTGAAGAGCATAGGGTAGCATCTCGTGCCAGTCTTTATAGGTTACAACCATCTTCTGAATGATCTTTTTGATATTCTTGTTAGCTGCTTCTACTGCTCCGTTCATCTTAGGTCGGTAGGGAGATGAGTTATGGTGTTCGATTTTGAACTCAGCGCACAACTCTTTCATCATCTTGTTGTTCAAGTTAGATCCATTATCAGTAATGATCTGGCTTTGAACACCATAACGGCAGATGACATTGTTTTTGATAAATCGGACCACCACTTGTCGGGTTACATTGGTGTATGACGCTGCTTCGACCCATTTGGTGAAGTAATCAATGGCTACTAGGATGAACCGATGTCCGTTTGAAGCTTTTGGTTCAATCATACCAATCATGTCGATTCCACATATGGAAAAAGGCCATGGGGAAGAAAGAACTTTGAGATGCGTTGGTGGTAAATAGATTCTGTCTGAGTATATCTGACACTTGTGACACCTTCTCATGTACTTGTTGCAATCGGATTCCATTGTCAACCAATAGTACCTGGCTCTTAGAATTTTTCTAGCCATTGTGTGTCCGTTGGCATGAGTGCCAAAGGAGCCTTCATGAATTTATTTTATCAACGATCTGTCTACACATCAAAGCAAGACCATGTCAAAATTTCTCTTATAGAGTGTATCACCGCTCAGGAAGCAACTGCTGGCCAGCCTTCTGAGGGTCTTTCTATCCTTTCTGGATGCCCCAGGTGGGTACTCTGGTTTCTGAAGAAAGCATTTGATATCGTGATACCAAGGTTTGTCGTCTATGACTGCTTCGACCGCTAAGATGTAAGCAGGCCTTTCTAGGCGCATTACGTCAATCTTAGGTACATCATTCCATTGACCTACACTAATCATGGATGAGAGAGTGGCTAGTGCGTCAGCCATGTGATTCTGTTCACGAGGGATATGGTGAATCTCGATTCTGTTGAAGAATGGTAACAACCTTCTCACGTAGTCTTTGTAAGGAATCAGTCCAAATTGGTATGTGTTCCAATCTCCTTTGATTTGATTGATAACCAGGGTTGAGTCTCCATATACATCTAAGTTCTTAATTCTCAAGTCAATCGCTTCTTCGAGACCCATGATACAAGCTTCGTATTCGGCCTCGTTGTTTGTACACTTGAAGGTCAATCTGGCAGTGAAAGGAATATGGGTACCCTGAGGTGTTATAATGATTGTCCTAATTCCATTTCCATAATGATTGACAGCTCCATCAAAGATTAGTCCCCATTGGGAACCGGGTTCTAGCCCTTCACTAGGTAGCGGTTCATCACAATCTTTCATTTTCAAATACATGAAATCTTCGTCTGGGAAGTAAAATCTGACTGATTCCTGATCGTCAATCGGTTGATGAGCAAAATGATTGCCTAAAATACTTCCTTTGACAACTTTTTGAGCATGGTACTCTATGTCGTATTCTGATAACAACATCTGCCAACGGACAATCCTTCCTGTGAGAGCATGCTTTTCAAAGACGTACTTGATCGGATCCATTTTAGAGATTAACTAAGTAATGTGACAAATCATGTACTGGCGAAGACGTTTGGCTGCCCAAGCTAGAGCACAACAAGTTTTTTTCAAGCATAGTGTACCGAGTCTCACAGTCGATAAATTTCTTGCTCAAATAGTAGATGGCAGACTCTTTTCTTTTTGTTTCATCTTGTTGTCTAAGTACATAACCCATGGAGTCTTCCAAGACTGTTAAGTATATGATCAATGGTCTTCCCTCCACTGGCGGTGATAGAATCGGTGGATTCAACAGGCATTCCTTGATACTGGCGAAGGCGGTTTGGCAGTCCTCTGTTCATACGTAGTCTTGATTCTTTTTGAGAAATTTGAAGATTGGCGCGCATGTCGCGGTCATGAGGAATATAAATCTGGAAATGTAATTCAAACGTCCCAGGTATCCCCTAACTTGTTTCTCAGTCTTTGGAGAAGGAATTTCTTGAATGGCCTTGACCTTGTCAGGATCAACCTCAATTCCTTTCTGGCTGACGATGAACCCTAGTAGTTTTCCTGAGCGGACATCGAACGCGCATTTGTTAGGATTCAAGCGGAGTTTGTATTTTCTCAAACGCTCAAATAACTTTGACAGGTGGGTCACATGTTCCTCCTCTGTTTTAAATTTGGCAATCATATCATCGACATACACTTCTATTTCTTTGTGTATCATGTCGTGAAACAGAGTAGTCATGGCCCTTTGATAGGTTTCCCCGACGTTCTTCAAGCCGAATGGCATTACCTTGTAACAAAAGGTTCCCCATGGGGTGATGAAGGAAGTTTTCTCCATGTCTTCCGGCGCCATTTTAATTTGATTATAGCCCGAGAATCCATCCATGAAGGAGAATACTTTGAATTTTGCTGTACTGTCTTCCAGCATGTCTATGTGCGGTAGGGGAAAGTCATCCTTTGGACTGACTTTGTTCAGATCCCTTTAGTCTATACATATTCTGACTTTTCCATCCTTTTTCAGAATTGGTACTATGTTGGCTAACCATTGAGGATATTCTGAGGTGGCGAGGAAATCTGCATCAATCTGTTTTTGTACTTCCTCCTTGATTTTGATGGCCATGTCTGGATGAGTTCGTCTCAACCTTTATTTCACCGGTGGACATTCTGATCTTAACAGTAGATGATGTTCCACGATGCTGGTATCCAACCCTGGCATGTCCTAATAGGTGTAGCAAATACATCGGAAAAATCTTTGAGAAGTTTTATCAAGTCTTCTTTGACAATCAGACTGAGCAGTGCCCCAATCTTGACTTCTTATCTCTCTTCTTCTGAACCCAAGTTTACTGTTTCCAACGGCTCTTTGTGAGGTTGGACCTTTCCTCTTGTCTGAATAATCAGGAGATCTCTTCTGGAAATTCTTCGTCATTTTCTTCTTCAGCCTCAAATCCCGGGAATTCAAAGTTGGGAGAAGGCATTGGATCGTATGTTTCAATGGGGTTTAAAACAAGCAATCTGCACGACGTGATGGTTGTTTTAGAATAGATAGAGAGAATGCAAGAGTGTGTGCAGTGTATTTTTGAAAAATGCTTGTTTTTATTATTTTTGAGTTATTTTTTAGGATTACCATTTTCTGAAAAAGCAAAAAGCGAAAACAGCAACAAATGCGGAAATTATAGAACGATGTTATTTTATTTATGATTTGGTCGATTCTTGAAACTACAACCCTATAAAACAAAACTCTGTCACTTTAGGCAAAACAAAGAGAACATTTACAGAAAGTGAGCCCTATTAAAACATCCGTTTCACCTGGGCAGGGTGAAAGGTTAAAATAAAGACCGCAATTACTTAGACTTATGAATGACTTTCAGGACATCGACAGAAACCCATTGGCTGCGAACTCCTCGGTGAATCACAAAGTCTGGTACCTTCCTTCTTGGCTTATCTCAGAAATAACGCTAATCTCTGGTGGAGCAGGATTGTTGGAGTCTGTCTCCCAGGCAGAATTGTCGTAGACGAACTCTTCTGTTGTATTTTGTACAGTGTTTGCACTCTCAAGTAGATCTCCCCATCCAGTGGGCTAGATGTCTTCGAGCCTGATACAAGAGCTTTTAGGAGCGTTGTATTTGACCAAGAAGTCGTACTTGCCACTCGGTTGTCCTAAGGTGTCCCATACTTCCATGGAACTGGAGGAATCATCTCTTTTGATGACGTTGACCTCAGGGAAAGCATTGTTAATGAACTCTAGCCCCGCAGCCTTTGCAAATTCATCGTTGTGTTGGATATCTTCTGAATGTCCTGAGTAATGATCCCATGAACTGGTGGGGACACATGAATTCTTTTCAATGATGCTCAGCTGATATGCATCATTTGGCTAACTCTTTTTCCCCAAGTCTTCTGGGTACGGCTGCCAGATCGGCAAGCCATCCATTGGGTCATAATAGTCATAATCAAAGTTGTCTTTCATCGGAGTGTCCTCCTCTAATGAGTTTGGCGGAGCACGACATCCCTCAGGATCACAATCTCCGTACATCATTTTGACATCTGATCTCGGTATATATCTCGGACTTTGTGCGGGATAGAAAAATAGCGTATGCACCTCTCCCTGAGACATATAACTGTCCTCATTGAGATAGGACTTCCACTATTCATTTGTATCAGAGGAGTCACCCACATTGATGGTATGTACTTCTTGAGACACTGGGTGAAGGAAACCTTCACTGTGGAAGAAGTCTTGTATGGGATGAAAACTTTCATCGTTAGTAGCAGTCTGGGTACAGGTTGAGGAAAAACCAAGGCCTTTCTTTGTCTTGTTGTCAGTAGGAATGACAAGCTATCCCCACCCTTTTGCATGGTTACTCGTGATTGCTTCGAGGGCATCTTTGTACGAGGAAATCGATGTTCCTTTCTCTGATTGGTTGTCATTGCTCACCGAAAGCGCTTGGAACTGGGTTCCAACAACCTCCTCGGGTTTTAAACAGGATGATGATGATAAGTTGTTCACGATTAAGGCTTGCTCTCCGCAGACTGTGACTAGTTGGTCATTCTTGACGAACTTCAGCTTCTGGTGAAGTGTCGAAGTGACTGCCCCAGCCTTGTGTATCCAAGGTCTTCCTAACAAAAAGTTGTATGCTGCCGGGATGACCATGACCTGGAAAGTGACTTGGAAAGTGTGAGGACCGATAGTTATGGGAAGGCCGACTTCGCCGATAACTGTTTTTCTAGATCCGTTAAATGCTTTGATGATGACTTCACTGCCTCTCATCGGATATTTTGGCATAACATTTAGAGCTAATCTGGTGTCTACCAGTACGCTGGCTAAAGCATCGTCCTGGTAGTTGATTGTAATGTTAAGTGCCATGTTGTGACTTTTACCTTCTTCCAGTAGTTCCTCATCACTGAATCCTAAGTTATTGTAGGAAGTGATGTTGGAGATGATGCTGTCAAATTGTCTTATTGTTACATCTTGTTCCACAAAGGCCTGCTCTAAGACTTTCTGTAGAGCTTCTCTGTGAGCTTCAGAACTGAGTAATAGAGATAACACAAAGATTCTCGAAGGAGTTTGCAGCAGCTGATATACTATGTTGTACTCGCTCTTTTGGATGAGATTCAGCATCTCATATTTGTTCTTTGAAAGGTCGGGATTACTGGATTGACCTATTGGTTGATTTGGACCTTCTGTTTGAGGTTCCTTTTCTCTGGTAGGTTCTCCCACTCCTCTGTTGAAGATTCGACCACTTTGTGTCACTCGACTGATATCTGCAATATTCACGACAGAGGGTTCCATTCTCAGTTGTTGTTGCACCATATTTGTAAGGGATAGCTTTATCGGATTTGTACGGTACTGGTCCCGGCAGATAGATAACTATAGGAGCCTTATGATTTTTCGGACCATCATTGCCGGCCTCAATTGGTTCGAGGTTGAGAATCTTTCCACTATCAATAGGAACTCTTGATTCATGGAGTAGAGGGATTATGGCGCATACGTCTTTGGCCATTTCTCGTTTAGGGATTAAGACAACATCTTTGCCTTGATTAGGAAGATATTCTTGCATTATGTTAATAGACCCAGAACTTGAACATGGTCGAATCTCTTTGTGGTCCAACTGACTTTGAAGGGCCGCTCGCACGAGGTGGCATCCTTGATTGTTCTCTGAGCAAACTCTATAGCACTCATAGTTGTGTGATGGCACCCAACCACGTTCGCTTTGTATGCAGTGTAACCTTACTAGATCTATTTCTATTGATCAAACATCCTGACTTTGATGCCTAGTAGGGTTCCCGTCAGTTATACTGACTTGTTGTGTGTCTTCATCTAGATATATTGGAAGCAACCAGTGGTTTAACAAGTGTTGCAGTGTTGTTTGAACAAGTGCACATCCTTGGTCATTCTCACGACATACTTTACAGTTCTGATAATCATGTGAAGTCAAAAAACCGAGCCGAACTTGCTTAGCGTGTAATTCCACCAGACTGGTATTCATTAGGCGAATATCAAAGATTTGAATCATGTTAACTTAGTGATGACTTCTATCACGGAAATATGGGATCCATCCGAGATCCATCTGACGCTGGAGGGCCTCTTGTACAAAAGAGCATCCCTGATTGTTTACTAAGTAGATCAAATAGGAATCGTAATCGTGTCGTGGCAGATTATGATGTTCGCTTTGCCTTGAGTGCATTGCCACCAAGTTGACATTCATTGTTAGAATGTTGTGGTTTTGTATGATGTTGGAATTTATATAAGTCATGTTGACCTCACGGATTCGGTGATCTTGGATCCATCCGAGATCTATTTGTTCTTGTAGAGCTGATTGCACCACAGAACATCTTTGATTGTCTTTAGAGCAGATATCACATTTATGAAAATTATGAGATGATACATGACCGTATCCGCTCTGTCTGCAATGCATCTTGACCATATTAGTTTCTAACAGGAGTACATTATGAATTTGATAGCTGTGGTAAGACTCTTCCTCTATCAAATTTACTGCAGCCTTCTCGTGTTGAGGCAACAGGTTCGTCTGAACATTTGGATTTATATCCTTAAAGGATAAGACCCCGTTCCTAACAAGCTTCTGCACATCAAATTTGAAGCTGAGATAGTTTTCTATGTTATGCCCCGGTTCTCCTTGATGGTAAGGGCAAGTTTGATCCTCTTTAAACCAAAAAGGCGGATTTTTCGGTACTGCGAGAGGAGACCTAGTTTGGATGTGCCCCTTGACCAGTAGTAGTGGAAACAGTTCTGCATACAACATCGGTATAGGGTCAAACCCTGGTGGTCGTGTTGTACGGTTGTTATTGTTGTACGGTGGACGAGCCTGCTGAAGAGGCTGTTGTGTCCTTTGCTGATAGTGTTGATTTGGCTGGCTCTGAGCAACCTGAGGTTGATATGTTGGAATAGGCACAGGGTTAATAGCAGGAGTTACAGCTGCTACTGGTTGGTACCTTCGCCTTTGCTTCCCGAGAGAGATATTACCGATATCTTGCTCTTTTTTCTTAGGGAAAGCACTACCGTATCTTTTGGTACTGCTTGATGGTCCTGTATCTTTGACCAAACGTCCTTCTCGGAATGCTTCTTCAAGGCGTACTCCCATGTTCACCATTTCAGTAAATTCACTGGGCGCACTGGCGACCATTTGGTCGTAGTAGAATGAGCTCAAGGTTTTCAAAAAGATCTTTGTCATCTCTTTTTCCTCAAGAGGGGGACAAATCTGGGCGGAAATTTCACGCCATCTCTGAGCATATTCCTTAAAGGTTTCCTTGTCCTTCTACGACATGGCTCTGAGTTGATCTCTGTGTGGTGCCATGTCTAGGTTATACTTATACTGCTGAACGGAGGCAGTGCCAAGATCTCTAAACATGACGATATTAGTGCGGTTTAAACCCGTGTACCATTTGAGTGCGGCACTGGTTAAACTATCTTGGAAGTAGTGGATCAGTAGCTGTTGGTTCTCTGTCTGAGTTGACATCTTTTGAGCATACATCACCAAATGACTTTGAGGGCAAGAGTTACCCCCGTATTTTTCAAATTCGGGCACCTTGAATTTGTGCGGGAATTTCACATTAGGGACCATACAAAAGTCTGCGGCGTCCTTTCCAAATAAATCCTGACCGCGAATGGCATGCAGTTCCTTCTGCATCTCCAAGAATCGCTCCTGGAACTCATTCATTCTGTCGTTCATACTTTCATTTCCACCAGAGGGTACTGTGGAATCTGTCCTTCTGGGACAGTGTGTACCACTGGTTGTGGTACAGTCATTACGGCAGTGACTCTTGGTGCTTCCCTATCCCAAAGTTTGTAACCTTTAGGAGTTGCTGTCACTTCGCTTTCCCGAAGTTTGTAACCTTCAGGCCCAGCAGTTCCTGCTGCAGTTTCTGGGTCTTCCGTGACCGGAGGAATATATCCTTCAGGGATAAAGTTGAGTGGCATGCCTCAGGGATGATCTTTAGGCATGTTGTACCGAGGATCATACGTCTCCACTATGGGCGTAGATGTGATCTCCGAGATCACAGTCCTTTGTTGTTGTTTCTGAGCTGCTACCAGAGACTGCATGTCACTGTGAAGTTTTCTCAAATCTTCTTTCAGAGCGTCGATTTCTTCTCTCAGCTCTCAGCTATCTTCCTCGAGATCATCCATTTTCTTTTGTCGATTGGCCTAAGTATTGTACGAATGAGACAGTTTGACTCTAGAATCGAGACACAGACGTGAGATTCATAGGTAAGAAGAATGCGTTATGCAAGAATGATGAATGATATGCAATGATTAGATCTAATTTTTTTTGTTTTAATCAAAAGAAACTTCAACAATTGGATTGCAAATATCATACAGTGGGGAAACCCCGTTTTATTGAATTCAAAGATTGCGGAAATGGAAATACAGTATTTTAGAAAGTGCTGTAAAAGGAAAAGTATAAGCTTATGGATCCTGAGTCCTCTCTGAAGAGAGCTCAGGTGCTGGTTTTGGTATTTTCCTTTTCTTTGACCGGGGCTCTTGAGCCATTGTCGGGTTGTCAGTCCTTTTCCAAGTGAAAGGAGCGAGCAAATTCCTTCGGTCCTTTTTCTTTAAACAGTTGTTGAATTTTGGTACACTCCACATTGAGATAAGGTACTTGTTCTTCCAAGATTTCCTTTCCCGTTGAACTTTGTTGAGAGTGACCTGGAGTTTTTCCGTATCAGACATAAAATAAAGGACAAATTCCTTTAATGGAAGAACTTCTTGACGAGGGTAAGGTATCCTCAACTTGAGGGCTCTAGTTTGTACCCAGTGGAGATAAGGTTCCACAGAGACACAGTCTGGTTTTCCTAGAGACTCTCTTCCTTTCCTATGAACATGTTTCCAGGCATGCACTATTTCTGTCTTTAATGCCCTGTCATTTTCTCCTTCTTTGAAGAAAATACCTTCCAGATGAACATTACGCGGGATATGTCTCATCGGGTATACGAGTTGATGGCGAACTAGAACTGGATGGTAATTGATTCCTCCTTTAGTTCCTATGAGGGGTACATTTGGGAAGTTTTCACAATGGTCAATGATTCTTATCCCATCATAGATTCGATTGTACCAATCTATGTCAGAGTAGGTAAGAGACATGATTCTCTGTAACTAACGTAGAGTACTCGTATGATCCCAAAAAGCAGCAGACTTGGGTAAATGAGAAGTGAACCATTTGTATAGTAGGGGTACACAGCATGTGATCATTCCTCCACTGTACAAATTCATTAAGTGTACAGAATGATAAGCATCTGCGAGCAAGGTCAGTACAGGGTTTCCAATCAGAAATATCTTAATGGCATTGATATCAATGAAGTTATCAATGTTGGGAAAAAGGAACAACCCGTATGTGAGTAGAACAAAGATATCTTCGAAAGCAGTAACATTTCCTATACTGGCAAAGTACAGGGCTTTCTCTATCAAAAACTTGGCCGGTAAACCTTGGATTCCATCCTTAGCGGTTCTGTGAGTCCTGACTTCTGACTCGTCCAAATAGATTGCTCTTACAATGGTTTGTTCTTTTGGAATTTCTTCCAGTCTAGAAAAGGGAGATTGGTCAGTGATGGGTAAATCAGTCAGGTGAGAGTACTCCTCTAGTGTTGGTGCCAATTGATAATCCGGGAATGTGAAACAGGGATAGACCGGATCGTAGAACTGAATCAGCGTAGACAAGATTCCTTCAATTACATGGACCCTTAACAGAGATAGCAGTCCTCCGTACTTAGCTCTGAAAGCATCAAGGTTGGTGATCATCCTTGCCAACCCTCTTAAATCCTCTAGTTTTGGAACCTTGAAGGTGTACTTGTGCGTCTTCCTTCTACCAAAATCCATAACGCAATCTTTTTTCTCTGATATTTGCAATCATTATCTTAGTTTAATTTGAAAAAGAGAGAGACTAGAAAAGAAGATTTTTTCTTTGTTTAAAAGTTTTTTAATGAAATGAATGCATGAATGCAGCACACAAAAACATAGTAAAAACATGGGTTCAAAGGTTCAGCGTCACGAGCATGGAGTCATGGCTCTACCCATAACGCAATCTTTTTTCTCTGATATTTGCAATCATTATCTTAGTTTAATTTTAAAAAGAGAGAGACTAGAAAAGAAGATTTTTTCTTTGTTTAAAAGTTTTTTAATGAAATGAATGCATGAATGCAGCACACAAAAACATAGAAAAAACATGGGTTCAAAGGTTCAGCATCACGAGCATGGAGTCATGGCTCTACCCATCCCAAAGGTTGTACTATGGTGAATTTTTGTACCTGTACTCAAAATCATTGACCCCCCTTGGGATAACAACAGCAGGCTGGTTCACCTGAGCGAGCTGTAGTATCTTAGGGTAATCTCAATTGAGTGTAGTATCGCGTGACAACTATTTCCGATAACTTCTGCACTACTAAATAGCCACATAGTTACAGTCTGCTAAATCCTCAGTTTCATGGATACCACAATTGAATAATCTTCTTTCACAACCGAAGTCGTTAGACATTGAATCCGCAAAGAGTATCTCCACTAATTTGATGGTCTACTAGGACAACTTATTCAGGATTCACTCCCTATAAGACCGCCCATCTCTACCATCACCTATCTTAGGTATCACTCAAACTTTTCGCATGCGACATCGCCTCATTCCCATTAGCAGAAAAGAGATATATATATATATATTTATATTCATTCCTAAAACTAACATCCTAGACCTCTTAAGAATTCTAGCCTATAATCCTATACAAACAAAATGACTCCCCAGCAGAGTCGCCATTTATTTGTAGCGTGCAATTTTTGTCGGTGACGCGACCACCTTACCGCAGGGAATGGTTTCCTTCTCGAAATGAGGAGGGGGTGCAACTTTCTAATTTCTTATTTATCCCATGAAGCTGGAAGAGAAAGGGAAGCTATCTTAAACTAACCTTGCACGCGAATGTTTAACTGAACAAACGCTTAAAGAGATTCGGGGAGTTCGGGGTCAGGTTATACAATGGGGAGTTGTCAATTACGCATCCAATATGTGGTTATCCATAGGTTGTTAGCTTTAGGTTCTGCTTTGTACTTGATGTTGTTTATCCGTTAATGGGTTGGGAAAGTTTCTTAGGAAATATGAGAGAGAGAGTGTGAGTTTTGTTAATGATTTTGGTGAGATACTGGACCTCTGTTTTGATTGATGTGAAGGTACTGGACCTATAGTTTTGTTTAGTATGAAGGTACTGGACCTCGAGTCTTTGATTAGTATGCTCGCTAAGATTTCGCAATTTTATGCCTATGTATTCCTGATTTAAAGAAACAGGGAAATCAGAGCAATCGTAGTTCCTCCTATTCTAAGGGAGGAAAAATATATTTTGGTGTCTTGTTCAAAGCCCAAGATTGAAGCAAAAGGAGTATTTGTTTCTTGTTTAAAGCCCAAGATTGAAGTAAAAGGAGTATATGTGTCTTGTTCAAAGCCCAAGATTGAAGCTAATAGGTTTGACAGAGAAAGAATTTGTCATCTCTAAAGGGGAACATCTGGTCGGTTTATCACATTTGTTGGGTAACTGTTTATAAAGGAGGATTACTTTAACTGGGATATGTGAATCCAACAATGCCATAATTTCCTTTATAGGGGTGTTGTCCTGAAGGAGGAAACTTTAACTCAGTGTAGAGCAATACCATTTTTCCTTAGGAATTTCTCATGCTAAGAGAGGGACAGTGGCATGGATATAAATAATCCAGAGGCTTGCCGGTTACAGCAATTAGATGAAAGGGATTTACCAGGATAAAAGATGGACAACAACTTGGAAATTTGAATCAACAAGTGTGCCACTTACAGCAGTTATCTGGGATTAGGTTTTGTTCTGAATGTCTATTTTGATAAGTGATAAACAGAGAAATGACTTCCTACAGAGAGATTTTGATTTCCTCTGAGGGGATGTTAATTTTTGCGTGCCTTGATCAAAGCCCAAGGTTGAAGCTAAGAGGTTGATTGACTCCACTAGGGAGATCCTTATACAAAGCCTAAGAGGAGGCTAGAAAAGACTGACTCAACAAGAGAGTGTTTATATATGTCTTGTACTAAGCCCAAGATTGAGGCTAAAAAAATGACTGACTCGTTTTGGGATATCATTATACAAAGCCTAAAAGGAGGCTAAAAGTTTGACTTTTTATGGGAAAGGTATTTTACCTGTCTTGTACAAAGCCCAAGATTGAGGCTAAAAGAGATTTTGACTCCGTTGGGGAGGGTTTGTATATGTCTTGTACAAAGCCCAAGTTTGAGGCTGAAATGAGACTTTACTGACTCAGCTAAGGATATTCTAGGTGTCTTGTACAAAGCCCAAGATTGAGGCTGAAAAAGAGGATTGACTCTGTTTAGGGAAATTTATATGATGTCTTGTACAAAGCCCAAGATTGAGGCTGGAAAAGGTTTGACTCAACAAGAGAGTGCTTTTATCTGTCCTGTACCAAGCCCATGATTGTGGCTGAACAAGCTGGAGAAATTATTATACAAAGCCTAAGAGGAGGCTAACTTCTGCTAGGGGAAATCATTATACCAAGCCTAAGAGGAGGCTGAAAAAGATTGTCTCAACAAGAGAATGGTTTTATCTGTCTTATACAAAGCCCAAGATTGAGGCTAAAAAGGGTTAACTTAACAAGAGAGTAATGAAAGGTGATTGACTCAACAAGAGAGTCTGAAAAGGTTAGTTCTGGTAAGGGAGAATCTTTGTACAAAGCCCAAGAGGAGGCTGACTATGCTGAGGAAATGAAGGATCATTATACAAAGCCTAAGAGGAGGCTAGCTTCTGTTGGGGATTATTGAGATCCTGAGGCAGGTCCAAATGGGGAATCAACTCTTGCTAAGAGTTACAGAAGAGTTGAGGTATCAGATGCCTTGAGGTTCTGATTATGGATAGTGTTATACTGATGATAAACTGACCCTGGCTGGGGAATTTTAGGAGGGAGAATGGGTTTTAGAACCCATGGGTTTTAACTTTGCTGGAGATTGATCCAAAATGATCGGGGTTTCTCCTATATTTGTAAAGTGCTTGAGAATGTCTTTGAGATCCAGAAGGGGATTAGACTGTCCAAGTCTACTGGTATGGAAGAGTTTATCTTTGTATGATGCCCAAGAGGAGGCGGGTGTTTTAAGGGATGATAATCAACCCTAAATTGGTCTGAGACTTGACACTGGAAAGACTGCTCTAGCAAAGGATGACTAAGTTCTATCTTATACCTTTAGGAGGTCTTCAGGGTCCTTGTATTAAGCCCAAGAGAAGGCATGAGAACTTCTAAGAAGCCGGAGGGTCCTTGTACAAAGCCCAAAAGGAGGCGGGGATGCTTTTAGGAAGCCTGTTGGTTCAAACTTAAGAAGAGTTCAAGAAAAGTTTCACCGGGAATAATCTTTTCTTTAGTGAACAGTTCTAGGGTTTGAAGAAATTCAAGAGAGGTTTCACCAATCCTCTCTGGGGAAATGAACTTCTTTTACAATTTCTAATAGTGACAGCCTGAGAAAAGTTTCACCGGGAATAATGTCTTTCTCTTTGTTCCATATTGTTCAAGCCCAAGAGAAGGCAAGACTGTATCTGGAAATCCTATGGGGATCTAGTTTGGACTGTATTAAAGAGTGACCAACTGGCTTTACCTAGTTCTAGACCAAGTTGTCGAGGAAAACTCTAAGCAGATATACTAGTATATATATACAGTTGATATATGACAAGTATTTAAAAGGATATGAAAGAAGGACTTACAGGTGAGCAAGCTTCCCACAATACAGTTATATATATATATATATATATGAAAGCAAGTAAATGAAGCTGATAAAGACTTACAAGCGAGAAAGCTTCCATTGTAATAGCTGTATGGTTAGTTGTTCAAGAAATTAAAGAAAGTTGTGATAACAACTGTATATTTAAACTTAAATAAAAAGAGAAGTTGTTTTTGAAAAGATTGTTGGGGCTTATACTCAAGGAGAGGCCCAGATGAAAAACAGTAATCTTATCGTTATTTTATAAACTCTACTGGGACTTATACAATGACTGAGACCCAAAGAGGTTTTCTGTACAAAGGGATGGGTCTTACAACTCAAGGGGAGGCCCAAAGATTTGAAAAAAAGAAAAGAATTGGGACTTACAACTCAAGGGTAGGCCCAGTTGATTTTGTTTTGAAATGGCGATTGCGCCGAGATTTTCTAAAACACAGTGGGACTTATACAATGACTGAGGCCCAAAATTATTTATGTAGAAAAGGGGGTTGGGTCTTACACTCTATTAGAGGCCCAAAGTGTTTTTTTATACCAGAGATAGGGCTTACAACTCAAGGAGAGGCCCATGTGTAACACCTCCAAACTTGCCATAGTGTTGCTAACCTTTTTGGCTTATGCTTCATTTCATTTGCATCGTCATTTCTGCATTTTGCATGTTTCTTTTGGGCATGGGATCAAGGTATTTTCTAGCAGCTCATGGCGTTATCAGCTCCGACATTATTTTCAGCAGTATTCAGGGTCAAGCAGATGGTTTTCAAGGTCTTTTGGAGCTTTTATTTTGTTCATTAGGCATTTTGATAATCAGAAGCTTCAACAGTCATTTTCTGATCAAGCGATCCGGTATCAGGCATAATTGATTCAGCAAGATATTCTGAGGTGTCAGCAGGAATTTGTGTTCTTTTCAAGTGTTACTCAGTAGCAATATCAAGTTTTGAGTTTTAGAGGTTTAACGGGTTCAAAACAGCTATCAGAAGTCACTCTTCCAAGTTTCCCTCCAAAAGACGCCAAAATTCAAAATTTGAACTGTGTAACTGGTTACAACATATGTGCTAGCCGATTACTCATTCATTTTCAACACATTCTCAAGGTTTTTTGAACTGTGTAACCGATTAGCAGTTATGCTGTAACCGATTACCCTGGGCGCAGTTTGAAAAAAATTAAGTTTGCATCATTAGTGATCATGTGCTTGGCTTGTGCATGTGTGGGAAGGATCTAGAATTGATCCAATTTCATCATTTTCCACCCAAAATTCAAATTCTCTCCATCATTCTTCAACTCAAATTCCTCATTATCTTTTCCTAATTCATTTTTCACCCCAATTTCCACCCACTTAACCTCACTCCAAAGCCAAACTTAACTCCTAACCTAGGGGTTATTTAAACCAATTCATTCCAAACCTCTCTACCCTAGATCATTTTTCACTCTCATTTTTCAGAATTTTGCTCTCAATTCTCTCACTTTTTCACTCTCAACCTCCATTTTCAACCACACTCAAAGCTCTTTTTCAAAGATTAACAAGTTCTTCATTGGAACTTGTTAATTCTTGAGCTAAAGCCTCTCATCATCACTTCATTGCTGCATTTCATTGGTGATTTTCGTTTGGATCTAGATCTGGAATTTCATAAGTGATTATTGAAAGTGATTTTGGAGTTTTGGTTGCTATTTGCTTGGATCTTCAACTTTTGAGTGCAAGGAGCTTGTGGATCTTGGATTTCTCTACTTGGATTCATCAAATTCTGTTTACACCACTCACCAAAGTAAATCTCAGCTTTGTAGGTTGGTTAATTTCAGATCCATACTCATTTTAGCTTAATTGCAACTTTCACAATGTAGATCCATAATTTTTGGTGTGTTTTGATTCATTTGTGTGAATTTAATTGTGAATGTTGATGATTATTGGATTTAAATGATGTTTGAATGATGTTTCTGAACTTGATTTTCATGCATTGTTGATTACATGATCATTGAACATGATTACATAAGTGATTTGCTGCTGAAAAGTGCTTTTGAAACTGATTTTTCTTACCACTGTCTCAGAGTAACCGATTAGCAGTTATGCTGTAACCGGTTACACTGTGTATTTTCAGCGTAATTTGTGCAATTTTGAACTGTGTAACCGGTTAGCAGTTATGCTGTAACCGGTTACCACTGAAGCAAAACTTGATTTTCTTGCATTTTCTTGGTTGTTTGAGATCCTTTCCATGTCTAAACTTTATGGATTGATATGATGATGATTTGTGGATCATTCTTGAGCTGTTGCTCCTCATACTATTGCATGAACACAATTTTCTGACACACAATTCTTGGTTGATGCGATAAACACGATGCACACACATTTGAATCGTGTTAATTCTTGGTTAATGCTCCACTTGTTGGACATATGATGCATGATTGTTGTTTGCTTTCGTGGTTGCTTATGCATGATGTTTTGATCGATGTTTGATTTGTGCAACTTTGTTGAGTAATTGTTCTTGAATTGTTGGCATGATCATGTTATTCATTCTTGATGCTTGCAACCTTTATGTTTGGTTTGCCGTGCTTTGTGTGTCTATTTGCAATCATTGCTTGCATGAGTATTTTGTTTTCAAATGCATGGTGCGCTGTCCCGTTTTCCACTGCTGTCTTAGTGCATATGTGTTGTTGTATGTGCTGCTGTTTGACCGTTTACACCTGTTTGTGTGCTGAACATGGGCTGTTGAATGCTGTTTGGTGTTTGCTGGTTTTTAACCGCTGTGCAGGTGCAGAGGCGCTGTCGTAGCTGCTGTTTGTTTGTTTTACTCTCCTTTTCTTCTTATCTTTCACTCCTTCTTTTCCCACACATCTCAAAACTTGTTTAAGTCTTGGATTCACTCCCTTAGAGCTACCTAGTCCAACTTAATTTTCGATTAAGCTTGGAGTAGGATTAGCGTTAGGCTTCCCTTTGCATGCTAACATAGGTAGATGTTTCCCCTTTCAAACTCAACTATAGGGCCACCTTTGCATGACAACATTAGGAGCAATTAGTTTCCCCTTAATGTTTTATTTTCCTTTGATTCTTCTCTTCTCATCTTATAACACTTCTAAAACACTTAATAAATATAACGAATATTGCGCTCGAGCCTTAAGTGTAGGAAATGAAGAACGAGGGGTCCCCCCTCCTCTTCTAGAGTGTTTAGCATACGTCCCATTTGGGGGCGACCATGTGATTCACTCGTTCCCGCATGGTAGACTTTAGTGCAATGTAAGTTACGAACTAACTTCAATTCACTTCTGTCTAAAACACAAAAACAAACTCAAAACTTTTTCATCCTTCGAGATTGTTAGGTTCGAATCATTTTCAGAAAAGGGCACGTTACTTTCGTCTCGTCGCAAACAGGCATCGACCCTAACTGCCAAACGCGAACCTAACGTCGTCATAAAAAACACTAACCGACCTTGTTGGGTCGAACTACGACTGCTCTGATTTCCTCTTTCTCGTCTGATTGAGGATACGTAGGCACAAGACGGCGATGTCTTGGCGAGCAACCTTCCCCCTTAGTTCGCGTCTGAACTACGTTGACTCTGACTTTCCCATTGCACGAGGGAATACGTAGGCATAGGACGAGCGGTGTCTTATCGAGTCACTTCTTTCTCTTTTCTTCTTCGTTTCTTCGTTCTTTTCCATTCCCGTTTATTCTCCTTTCCAGTAGCAGTGGAGCTCCAGATGACGACACCCTTTGATCAAGACAACAAGCGTGGATCCCATCGAGTACGATGGACGTGTGGGGTACTAACACCTTGCCTTTGCGTAACCAACTCCTTTACCCTTTTCTCTTGGTCGCGAGACCATGCTCTTTCCCTTCCCTCAGGTTTACGCAGTGTTTCCTTTCCCTCTCTTGGGATAAATACACATTGATGGCGACTCTGTTTTCGCGCCACTTTCGCGTTTGTACCATGGATACAAATCTCGAAAGTGACAAGGTTGACCTCTTGCTGGTCCATCCCCTTTTGCGAGTCAATCCTAGCGCTTGTCTGTTTACTTTCATTGGGTGTTTACTGTGGTGCTTTATTCTGTTGTATATTACTATATTACTGTTTTACCTATTTTTACCGCATTTATAGCATTGCATTTCATTATTATGCTGTACTGTTCTGCTGCTGGATTTTCTGTTTGTAGGGTGGGTTGGATTCATGAGAGAAAACCCCAATACCCAGGATTGAGTATACACCTATGATTAGCGTGGAAAGTAGTGTGACTTGTTTGGCATTTGGCCAGAATTAGTATACATGAAAACTCCACATCCAGACGAGGTTTCCTTGGTAATATTCTATCCTGCGCATTTGGGGCTGACGATGGAATATAAACTGGAAAACTATCGACTCTGACTGTCTCCCGAGAACTCAGCAACGCCTCTCCTCCCGAATTGTGATAATGGCAGTCCAGAAATGGAAAAACCGTTACACTTGTCGATCCGAGGACCCAATGCTGGGAACTTACTATATGATGACCTTATTTTTGGGGGAATCAGTGGACGACCTCTTTGTTTGGTGATAGTATTGTACCCCGAGGGATGAATGTACTATTGCTTCTCAAATCGAGAATCCGAGACTGAGGATCCCGTTTTCTAGAACCCACATGTGAGAGGGGATGGGTGTTTGCAGGTTTGTAGGTGACTTTGGCCTTCAACCTACCTGGTTTTCTGGATTTCTCATCAGTCTACTGTTATCATCCTAATATTCTGGAAGTTTGAATGGGTCGTTATTCTGGATTTCTGGGCTTCTGATATTTGGGGTTTTATTCAGTCAGCAGAACAACAACAGTTTTGTGCATCTTGGATACCTTGATCTCGTGTTTGCATTTGCATCATCATTTTGCATTCTAACATGTTTGTTCATTTGTAGGGTTGCATCCTAACTTTGATTCGGATTGTTCGAAGACTGTCCATGATGAATACTAGCACTGGAGAGAGAAAGAATATCATCCCGTACAAGTTCCCGGAGCTTCATCTAGATGTTGTGCACAAGATCTCGGCTATGGAAAAACCCGGGGTATTGGCAGACTTTAGAGGAGAATATGGGAGGATTCTGAGTTTCGCCCGAGACGTTACCAACTATGAGTTCAGGGCTCTGCACACTCTGGTGTAGTTCTATGACCCTCACCTGCGGTGTTTTGTGTTTGCGGATTATCTTTTAGCTCCGACATTGGAAGAGTATGCTCTCATTTTGGATGTTTCAGTCAAAGAAAAAGCTCCCTTCTATCCTTCTAAGGAATTTCCCGATCTGGAAAAGGTTGCTGCTGCTTTACGTTTGGATCAATCTTTGCTGAAGAGAAATGTTGCGGGTAAAGGAGGTTATAAAGGCTTTCACATGAAGTTTTTGATCGAGCAGGCTGCTATTTGTGCTAAGGCTAAGTGTTGGTCGGTGTTCAATGCAATCCTGGCTATGTGTGTGTATGGAACGGGGTTGTTCCCTAATTTGAAGGATTTTGTAGACGTGCACGCTGTCCGGATATTCACCACGGAGAATCCAATACCTACCTTGCTTGGGGATCTGTACTATTCGATGCACTATAAGAATGAGAAGAGGAGAGGGGGGCCTCTTTACTTTTGTGCTCCAATTTTCTACAAGTGGTTTGCTGATCTCCTTCCCAAATCTGGGGCATTCGTAGACACCAAAGAAATGTTGGATTGGTTAAGGAGATTGATGGGATTAAGGGCTGATAACATGATTTAGATCAATCGTGATTTGCTGGGCCAAGAGATCCTAATTAGATGTAGAGGTTACCCAAACGTACCTCTAATAGGAAGGAAATGGGGGATTAATTATAACCCTATTCTTGCTGTTAGGCAATTTTGGTATGCTTTGAAAGAGCCGCCAAAGGACCAAGATGTTCAAGAGTCTCTATATGTGAGTGGGGAAGCCAATCTGGAAGTGTTAAAAGAAGCTGCAAATACTTGGGGAGATCGCCACAAGAAGGGAAAAACTTCTTTTGGAAAGTGTAACAACAAAGCCTTCCCTGCATACGAGGACTGGATTCAGAGGAGAGAAGAGAGTGTACTTCTACCATTCTGCAGAGAACCTCCATCTTACCCCCTGCTGATTGAATCTCTGACCACAATTGAGATAGAGAAGTATAACAAACTGTGGGCTGAAAAGGAGAAGCTTCGAGAGGAGAACGGTGAGCTGCAAAGAGAAATCTACCAGTTGAAACATAAGCGAGGTGAAGCTGTTCATGTCGCCAAGTTGAAGACAGGGCTTCTCGTTAAGAAAGAAAAAGAGCTAGCTAAAGAGGTCGCAACTAGACAAAGGGTAGGGCTAGCTCTAAAAGGTGTTAGCAGGATTCTCAAATCCAAGAAGGAAGACCTAGCCAAGGCTTGGTCAAAAACTCACAAGTTCAATGCTTACCGAGATACTGCAATCACAGCCAACAAGCAGAAGGAGGGTAAGTATTTGGAGCAGATTGAGAGCCTGAAGTTGAAGCTCGGGAAGAAAGACAAGGAGATCTTATCGGGAACATTCCAAAGACACGCAGTCGAGGAACGACTGAATGAGGCCATGGCAACCATAGAAGAGCTGAAGATACGAGCTGAGGTGAAGAGGTTTAGGGGTGAAGGCTCTAGCTCAGGCAATGGTCCTCAAAGGGTGCAAGACCATGATGGTTAAGGAGAACTCACACATGGGTGATACTATGTAGTTTGTTTTTCTTTGTATCTCGGGTCACCACCAGAATTGTTGGCTGGGATCTTTGCTTCTTTGGTTTCAGACTTATTATTGTTATCTTGGGTTGTAATCTCTAAAAGTGAGTTTCTCTGATTTATATGAGCAGCAGTTTCATCCTGTTTTGTCTTTAAACTGGAATCAAGGGGTGGTTTGCCCAGAAAATATTCAAACATGTTCATTTGCATATGCATAATCATATTCATTTTTCTTGCATCGCAGGAGCTTGTCCCGGGTTTTTCTAACCTTTATTTGGTTGCAGGCAGGATTGATAACCAACCGTTTCACTGGTATTCTACTAGATCAAATCAGAAGAGAATTATGGAGAAGATGCAGGCTGATATGGCTGCCATGCAGGCCCGTATAGACCAATTCATGGAGATGATGCAAGGTGTTTCCTAAGGGCAAGAGCAACTGAGGACTCTGGTCCAACCCCTAGTGACAAGGGTGGATGAAGACGGGGTTCTTCATGGTGGAGTCCATAATGGCATTGTTGATAACGGTGCTCAAGGAGGTCCTGTGGGCGTAGAGATCCCCATTCCTGGTGTTGTGATACCTCCGGGCGGAGGAGAGCAGGTGGTGATTCCCTCTGTTATCGGAGGAGGAAATAGTGTTTGCGTTGTTCATGGTCGTCGTTATGATGACCAATAGGACGACATTTTTTCTATGCAAGGTGTTGATGCTACTCCGCAGGTGGATAATGATCAAAGGTTCAGACTCATTGAAGAACAACTAAGGGGAGTGGTGAATCAGAATTCTGTAGGAATGGATCTAGAGGATTTAGGTCTGGTTCCCGGTGTTGTAATTCTGCACAAATTTCTGGTGTCCACTTTTGAGAAATACAATGGTACCACTTGTCCCAAGACGCATGTCAGGGCATACGCGAAGAAGATGGCTGCGTACTCTAAAGACGAGAAATTGTTGATGCATTTCTTCCAGGACAGCCTGTCTGGGGCATCCTTGGAATGGTATATGCAATTGGAGAGATGCCATGTCCATAATTGGAGATAGTTGGTCGAGGCCTTTATCAAGCACTACCAATATAACACTGATATGGCTCCCAACAGGACCCAGCTACAGAATATGTCTCAGAAGAATAACGAAAGCTTTAAGGAATACGCACAGAGATGGCGTGAACTAGCGGCAAGGGTGCAGCCACCCTTGTTGGAGAGGGAGATGTTGAACCTTTTTATGGATACTTTGCTGGGACGTTATTATGAGAAACTATTACCTTGCATGTCAGGCAAGTTTGCTGATTTGATCATGGTCAGGGAAATGTTAGAGAGTGGAATCAAAGCGGGGAAGGTAGCAGGTAGTGATGGGTCGTCTTCTGGTCAAGGGAAGAAACCCTATGTGAATTATAAGAAGAAGGAGGAAACAAATTCTGTGTCGTCTCACCGAGGTAAAGGAAAACAGCATCAGAGTTATAACTAGCAGGTAGCTTCAGTGACAATTCCTGCAGCGCTTCCACCTCAGCAGCAGCAAAATCAGGCTCCGCGCCAATATCAGCTAAGGCCTAAGCAGAACTGACATTTTGATACTCCACCTCTACCGTATTCACAGTTGTTTCAGCATTTGCTATAGTTGCAGTTAATCCAGAAAAGGACTCTAGCTCCTCCCACCGGTAATCCACCTCCGGGTTATAATCCTAACGCCCACTGTGACTTTCATTCTGGGGCACTCGGACACTATATTGAGGAATGCAAAGCTTTTAAGCGCGTAGTCCAAGACTTGGTGGATTCAAAAGCCATTAACATTTCCAATGATGTGCCAAATGTTATCCAAAACCCAATACCGAACTACGGTGGGCTGAGGCTTAATGCTGTGTTTGAGGAGAATGAATCTTTGAAGTTGGTTATGGATGTTAATGAATTAAAGACTCCTTTGATGGTGGTAAAGGAGAGGTTATTAAGGGGTGGGGTGTCCCTCGGATGTGATGAGAATTGTTCAGATTGTATGTCGCAAATGAATGGGTGTGGTTTGTTGAAATCCGGAATTAAAAAGTTGATAGATGAAGGTCGATTGCAGTTTGACCGGTGTGACCAACAGAAAGAAGTTGTTAGCAGGAAAAATGAGGTTGCTACCATTACTATCCCTTTCAAAACAATCACTATTTCAGGGCCGGTAAGACCAACACTGGTTATTATTACAGCTCCCGGACCCGTTCCATATGAGAGTACCAAGGCCATTCCTTGGAACTATGGAGCCGAAGTGTTTGTCAACAGGCAGAAACAAGAACTGGTGGGAACTTCTGTAGTGAACTATTGTGTTAAAAACAGTGATGAGGCAGGGGCTATCACGAGAAGTGGTAGGGTCTTTATCCCTTCTAATGATCAAGCTGGTAGTTCTAGACAAGACAAAGGGAAGCAGGTTGTAGATAATTCTGTGCAAGCGCCAGTAGTGAATGACTCCACGACAGGGCTGATTGATAATTCTTTTTCAGAGAATGTAGAATTGTTTATGAGACTGATTCGGAAAAGTGATTATAAAATTGTTGATCAATTGCATCAGACTCCGTCCAAGATTTCTATCTTGTCCCTGTTATTGTGTTCCAAGGCACACCGAAACGCACTGCTGAAAGTACTGAATGCTGCTTACGTACCTCACGAGATCTCAGTTAATCAGTTGGAGGGGGTAGTGGCCCATGTTAATGCGGGTAATGGTTTGGGTTTTACTGATGTTGACTTGACCCCAGTGGGGAGAAACCATAATAAATCCCTGCATATTTCTGTTGAGTGTCGTGGATCGTTGATGTCTCATGTGCTTGTGGATACTGGATCCTCTTTGAATGTTCTACCTAAGAAAGCCTAGATGAAGCTGGACACCCAAGAGTTGATATGCACACCTAGTAACTTGGTGGTGCGCGCTTTTGACGGCTCGAAGAGGTATGTTTTCGGTGAGATTGTGCTACCAATTAAGGTTGGGCCAGAAGTTTTTGATGCTACCTTCTATATCATGGACATCCAACCTACCTACAACTGTCTGCTGGGTCGTCCATGGATTCACAGTGCTGGGGCTGTGACGTCTACATTGCATCAGAAGTTAAGGTATATAGTAGACGGACATGTGGTGACAGTTTGTGGAGAAGAGGATATCATGATAAGCCAGCTATCTACTTTCAAGTATGTGGAGGTAGATGGTGAAATACATGAAACTTTATGTCAGGCTTTCGAAGTAGTGAAGATCCCTGAGGAATCTCTCAAGGAAGTCAGCCAACCTGAAGTGTTAGGGCAGCCTACAGTGGTACATCAACCGGAGATTTCTATGTCTTCCTTCAAGGATGCACGAGGCGTGGTTGAAGCCGGCAGTTCATAAAAGTGGGGTCAGATTATTGATGTCCAGGAAAAGCGAACTACTCATGGACTAGGGTATAAGTCACCCAGGCGTCCTGAAGAGCTTCCCAAGTTCTATGGTCCAGTTTGTTTCACCAGTGCTGGTGTATTCTTTGATAGAATCAATGCTATTGGTGAAGATGGGGATAGTGATTGTGATATGGATAGTTGGATCCGCCCCTGTGTACCAGGTCAAAGCCTTCTCAACTGGTCATCGGAGAAAGCCATTCAAGTGACCGGACCAGAGTAATTGCTTCTGTTTGTCATCTATGTTGATCCTACGTTCTGCCCAAGATGTAGCGATCCTTGTTTGTAGGGCTTGAATGTTTTGTATGCTTTTTCTTTATCATTAATAAAGGACGTTTTCGCATTCAAATGTTTTGATCCTTGTCTTTCTATTTTTATTTTTGCATTAAAACCACATCAAAATGGCAATGTGTTTTTGTTTGATGCATCTATAATAAACAGAAATCATCAATCATGCAGGTTTTCTTGTTCAGATTCCACCCATCATGATTTAGCTATGACTCGATATGACTTCAATAATCCCATATATTAGGCTGAAGAGGGGATTGATGAAGATTGTGCCTTACCAGAGGAATTAACCAGGCTGTTAAAACAGGAGGAAAAGGCCATTCTGCCTCATCAGGAGGAAATCGAGGTTGTTAACTTGGGAACCGAGGACGCAAAGAAAGAGGTATGGATTGGGGCTACTTTGGAAGACACTGTCAAAGAAAGATTGATTGAAATGCTCCAAAAGTATGTGGATATCTTCGCCTGGTCTTACCAAGGCATGCCTGGGCTCGACACTGACATCGTGGTACACCGACTGCCGCTCAAAGAAGGATGTGCTCCGGTTAAGCAGAAGCTGAGAAGGACGAAACCAGAAATGTCTGTCAAGATTAAAGAAGAGGTTCAGAAACAGTTAGATGCTGGGTTTCTTGCTGTAACAAATTATCCTCCGTGGGTTGCTAATATTGTGCCTGTACCTAAGAAAGATGGAAAGGTCAGGATGTGCGTTGATTACAGAGATTTGAATAGAGCAAGCCCAAAAGACGACTTCCTGCTTCCTCATATTGACGTGTTAGTGGACAACACCGCTCAGTATTCTGTGTTTTCCTTCATGGATGGCTTCTCTAGGTATAACCAAATCAGGATGGCCTCAGAAGACATGGAGAAAATGACGTTCATAACACCGTGGGGAACATTCTGTTACCAAGTGATGCCCTTTGGATTGAAAAATGCTGGGGCAACATATCAGCGGGCGATGGTGACTCTCTTCCATGATATGATTCACAAAGAGATCGAGGTCTATGTTGATGACATGATTGCGAAGTCACAGACGGAGGAAGAACATCTGGTTAATCTTCAGAAATTGTTTGAAAGGTTGAGAAAGTTCAGACTGAGGTTGAATCCGAACAAGTGCACCTTTGGGGTGAGATCTGGAAAGTTACTGGGTTTTATTGTCAGCGAAAAAGGTATCGAGGTTAACCCTGCTAAAGTAAAAGCCATTCAAGAAATGCCTGAGCCAAGAACAGAAAGAGAGGTTCATGGTTTCCTAGGGAGGTTGAACTACATTTCTAGATTCATTTCTCATCTTACAGCCACGTGTGAACCAATATTCAAGTTGTTAAGAAAAGATCAGGCGGTCAGGTGGAACGAAGACTGTCAAAAGGCGTTCGAAAAAATAAAAGAATATTTGCAAGAACCTCCGGTCCTTATGCCACCAGTACCAGGAAGGCCTTTGATTATGTATCTTACGGTTCTTGAGAATTCAATGGGGTGTGTGCTCGGTCAGCACGACGAGTCAGGTAGAAAAGAGCATGACATCTACTACCTGAGTAAAAAGTTTACTGATTGTGAGTCGAGATACTCAATGCTGGAGAAAACATGTTGTGCACTCGCTTGGGCAGCTGAGCATTTGAGGCAGTATATGTTAAACCACACAACCCTCTTGATTTCGAAGATGGATCCGATCAAGTATGTGTTTGAAAAGCAGGCGCTTTCTGGAAGGATAGCCCGTTGGCAGATGGTTCTGACAGAATACGATATTCAATATGTTTCCCAAAAAGCCATTAAGGGAAGTGTTTTGTCAGAATATCTCGCTGAACAACCAATTGAGGATTATCAACCGATGAAGTTCAAATTTCTTGATGAGCACATTATGTATCTGAAGATGAAGGATTGTGAGGAGCCTCTACCTAATTAAGGACCAGAAATTAGATCCCAGTGGAAGCTGGTATTTGATGGGGCTGTTAATTCATATGGTAACGGAATCGGGGCAATCATTATGACTCCACAGGGTTCTCATATACCCTTCACTACCCGATTAGCGCTCATATGCACCAACAATGAGGCAGAGTATGAAGCATGCATCATGGGGTTAGAAGAAGCAATTGATTTGAGAATCAAGAACCTCGATGTTTATGGTGATTCCGCATTGGTAGTTAATCATATTACAGGTGAATGGGAAACTCGTCAAGCGAACTTGGTGCCTTATAACAACTATGCCAGAAGGTTGTTACCGTTCTTTGACAGAGTCGATTTCCATCATATACCTCTGGTGGAGAATCAGATGGCAGATGCGTTGGCAACGTTATCTTCAATGTATCAGGTGAATCGTTGGAATGAAACTCCTTCGATCAGAATCATGTGTATGGATAGACCAGCCTTTGTGTTTGCAATCGAAGACGTATCAGATGGCAAACCTTGGTATCACGATATTAAGGTTTTTCTGAAGAGTCAAGAGTATCCAAGGGGTGCATCCACCAAAGATAAGAAGACTCTAAGGAGGTTGGCAGGAAATTTCTTTCTGAATAAAGATGACGTGATATACAAGAGAAACTTTGACATGGTCTTGCTACGTTGTGTTGATGGACAGGAGGCAAGCCTGTTGATGGAAGAAGTCCATGAAGGATCTTTCGGTACCCATGCCAATGGGCATGCTATGGCCAGAAAACTGCTGAGAGTGGGGTATTGTTGGATGACTATGGAATCTGATTGTTTTAAATATGCCCAGAAATGTCATAAATGCCATATTTATGTCGATAAGGTGCATGTGCCGCCTACTCCTCTGAATGTGTTGTCATCTCCTTGGCCCTTTGCCATGTGGGGAATTGATATGATTGGAAAGATTGAGCCGACTGCTTCCAATGGGCATCGTTTAATTTTGGTTGCCATTGATTATTTCACGAAGTGGGTGGAAGCAGCCTCCTTTGTTAACGTTACCAGACAAGTGGTAGCCAGATTTATCAAGAAGGACATCATCTCCGGTATGGAGTCCCGGAGAGAATCATTACTGATAATGGTTCAAATTTGAATAACAAGATGATGAAGGAGCTATGTCAGAGCGTTAAGATTGAACATCACAATTCTTCTCCCTATCGCCCGAAGATGAATGGGGCTGTTGAAGCGGCAAATAAGAACATCAAGAAGATTGTACAGAAAATGGTAGTGACCTATAAAGACTGGCATGAGATGTTGCCTTATGCTTTACATGGTTATCATACTTTGGTACGCACGTCGACTAGGGCAACTCCTTTCTCACTGGTATATGGTATGGAAGCAGTTCTACCATTAGAGGTTGAGATTCCTTCTTTAAGAATTCTGGCAGACGTGAAGTTTGATGAAGCTGAGTGGGTGCGTTCCAGACTGAATCAGCTGAACCTTATTGAAGAGAAGAGACTGGCAGCCATTGCACATGGTCGGTTGTATCAGAGCAGGATGAAGAAAGCTTTGATTAGAAAGTGCGTCCTTGGTGTTTTCAGGCTGGTGAATTGGTTTTGAAAAGGATCCTTCCTCCTCAAACAGATCACAGGGGCAAATGAACTCCAAATTACGAAGGGACGTATGTAGTAAGACAGGTTTTCTATGGTGGAGCCTTATTACTCTCAACTATGGATGGCGAGGATTTTACGTCCCCCGTGAACGCAGACGCAGTCAAAAAATACTTTGCATAAAAGAGACCCGCTGGACACAAAAAGAAAGTCCAGGCAAAAATGGGAATCCCGGCGAACCATAAAAAAGAAAAGATTCGGGCAAAAATTAGGGATAAAAAAAAGAAAAAGAATAAACCCGCAAGGTTGAAAACCTGAAAAGGCAACTTTGACAAAAAGGGGTATCCCGGTGGATTGAAAACCCGAAAAGGGCGATCCAGACAAAAGTTAGGGATTTGAAAGCAAGAGGCTACGAGCTGCGTTCGATCTGTGAGCATTCTTGGATACATGGAAATTTCGAAGGAAAGGAATTAGTCCAGTCAGTCTCTTCGAAGGCCAAAACATTTGCGGATAAGTAAGGCATATTGGGTCATAGCTGAATTGAATCATGGTGGATTTCTGTTCCCCACATTGCCGACATGTGTATTTTCTTTTATTTCTTTTTTGCAATTACCTCTTTTCAGGAATTGCTTCCGAATGTAAATGCCTATTCACAGGCCAATTCCATTCAATAAAATTTTCATTTCACTCAAAAGCTTTCCATTTGTGTTTTTTACTTTTACTGTTTTGTTTGTGAAAACGTCCGATATTTTGATAAAACATTGCATGCGAAAATGTTAAGCTCTCCGAAGCATATCAGAAAACAGTGGAAATTGCTTAGGCAACGGTCGTTGTAATGGTAATAGAAGTAGCCTTTTTTACATATAGAACTTTCTGTTGATTATGTTTGCAGGGTAACAGGTTTGTCCTTCCCCAGTAGAGCTACTTTCCTCGACATTAAAAAGTTTATCCTCCTCGACAGGTTATTGTTTTCCCAGCCAGGGTGTCGAGGATTATCTTCCTCAGCAGAGTACATAGGATTATTTCCCCAGCTAGAGTTGTGGTTGTTTCATTACTCTTTCTGCAAGAAGTCAGAAGTTGATGCTGACGCATCCCCAGCAAGAGACTTATAGAATATCTTCTTTGGACAAAGATGTTATTTTCCCCGTAGGGCCTGAGCACTCATTCTCCTCAGCTAGTCGAGAAATGTTTTCCTCACCAGCAATGGTATGAGTTAATCCCCTCAGATGAGTAAGCTTGATGTTATCCTCTAGCAGGGTGGATGTCAACATCTACCGTTCCTCAAGCAGGTTTGCTGGTCATGGCCGGTACTCCCCAGCAGGGTAAAAGTACTAATATTCCCCGACAGGGTAAAAGCAAGGGCATCTCCCAACAGCAGGTTGAGTTCGGTAATATCCCCAAACAGGTTTGGAATTATTGACTTGTCTCCCCAAGCAAAGTTTGATGGTGATCTTCACAGTGGTTTGTTCAACAGCAGTTGAAATCCCCAGCAGGTCTTAAGTCCAATGGTTATTGGCATATTTCAAATCCAGGTGTTGAGTTCTGTCTTCGATGGAAGTCATTGGTAATCCCCAGCGGAGAGAATTTCTCTTTGGTTTCCATCTTCATTATTCATTTTTATCCATCTCCAGCAGAGTGGATCTTCTCTCAGAGTTTTCATATCCAACAGAGTTTGTGATCAGGATCTTCCTCAGCAGAGTGAAGTCTTCCTCGGCAGGGTCTTTTATTTCAGTGGACAATTTAGTTTGTCATCCCCAGTGGAGCTGCCTTTGTCTTCAGCATTTATTTTGCTGAGACACCTCTTTTGCATTGCATAAGCATTTTTGCATGGCATCCTCCCAAACGCGTAGCATTTCCATTTCGTATGGAGCATTACGCCATAGGAAAATTCAAACATATGCATTCGAAGTATAAGCCAGGTTTGATATCCTTTACCAGATTCTTTCCCCAGCGAAAAGTAACAAAATTTAGGAGACGTTGTTTTACACTACACTGCAACCAGTGGATTCGTCCTTCTTGTTGGTCCTTCCTATACTCCCCCGCAAAGTTGTCTGTTTAGATTTCTCTTTTCCCCGGCGGAGTCATCTTTGTGGAACTGTCGATTCTACATATTGTAATTTAAAAGTCTACCTTCGGCTTAGTCTTTCTTTAAAAGTCCACCTTCGGCTTGGTCTTTCTCTTTTCTCGAGTTCGTCTTCGGCCGTCCTCGCACCCGCTGTTATCTTGTTATCCCCAGTAGAGTTATCCTGTTTGGTATAGTCTTTCTTTGAAAGCCCACCTTCGGCTTAGTCTTTCTTTTTCGAGTCAACCTTCGGCATGGTCTCATATCCTTCGTTTGAAAGTCTACCTTCGGCATAGTCTTTCTTTGAAAGCCCACCTTCGGCTTGGTCTTTCTTTTTCGAGTCCACCTTCGGCATGGTCTCGTATCCTTCGTTTGAGAGTCTACCTTCGGCATAGTCTTTCTTTGAAAGCCCACCTTCAGCTTGGTCTTTCTTTTTCGAGTCCACCTTCGGCATGGTCTCGTATCCTTCGTTTGAGAGTCTACCTTCGGCATAGTCTTTCTTTGAAAGCCCACCTTCGGCTTGGTCTTTCTTTTTCGAGTCCACCTTCGGCATGGTCTCATATCCTTCGTTTGAGAGTCTACCTTCGGCATAGTCTTTCTTTGAAAGCCCACCTTCGGCTTGGTCTTTCTTTTTCGAGTCCACCTTCGGCATGGTCTCATATCCTTCGTTTGAGAGTCTACCTTCGGCATAGTCTTTCTTTGAAAGCCCACCTTCGGCTTGGTCTTTCTTTTTCGAGTCCACCTTCGGCATGGTCTCGTATCCTTTGTTTGAAAGTCTACCTTCGGTATAGTCTTTCTTTGAAAGCCCACCTTTGGCTTGGTCTTTCTTTTTTCGAGTCCACCTTCAGCATGGTCTTGTAACGTTTGTTTGAAAGCTCACCTTCGGCTTGGTCTTTCTTTTTCGAATCCACCTTTGGCATGGTCTCGTATCCTTTGTTTGAAAGCCCACCTTCGGCTTGGTCTTTCTTTTTCGAGTCCACCTTCGGCATGGTCTCGTATCCTTCGTTTGAAAATCTACCTGCGGCATAGTCTTTCTTTGAAAGTCCACCTTCGGCTTGGTCTCGTATCCTTCGTTTGAAAGTCTACCTTCGGCATAGTCTTTCTTTGAAAGCCCACCTTCGGCTTGGTCTTTCTTTTTCGAGTTCACCTTCGGTATAGTCTCGTATCCTTCGTTTGAAAGTCTACCTTCGGCATAGTCTTTCTTTGAAAGCCCACCTCGGCTTATTCTTTCTTTTTCGAGTCCACCTTCGGCATGGTCTCGTATCCTTTGTTTGAAAGTATACCTTCGGCATAGTCTTTATTTGAAAGCCCACCTTCGGCTTGGTCTTTCTTTTTCGATTCCACCTTGGGCATGGTTTCGTATCCTTCGTTTGAAAGTCTACCTTCAACATAGTCTTTCTTTGAAAGCCCACCTTCGGCTTGGTCTTTCTTTTCGAGTCCGCCTTTGGCCGTTCTCGTGGTATCCTTATATCCCCAGTTTAGTCCGCCTTCGGCCGGTCTGCCTTTCTGAGTTCACCTTTGGCCGTTCTCGTATTCGCGTTATTTCATCATCCCCACAGGTTGCAAATTTCCAGGTTATTTTGGTATTCAATCTCCATGTATCTCGATTGTCTAAAAGTCGTTGCTTCCATACCCTCGGATCCAAGAATTTTGAATAGGGACAGCTGTAACACCTCCAAATTTGCCCTAGTGTTGCTAACCTTTTTGGCTTATGCTTCATTTCATTTGCATCGTCATTTTTGCATTTTGCATGTTTCTTTTGGGCATGGGATCAAGGTATTTTCTAGCAGCTCATGGCGTTATCAGCTCCGGCATTATTTTCAGCAGTATTCAAGGTTAAGCAGATGGTTTTCAAGGTCTTTTGGAGCTTTTATTTTGCTCATTAGGCATTTTGATAATCAGAAGCTTCAACAGTCATTTTCTGATCAAGCGATCCGGTATCAGGCATTATTGATTCAGCAAGATATTCTGAGGTGTCAGCAGGAATTTGTGTTCTTTTCAAGTGTTACTCAGTAGCAATATCAAGTTTTGAGTTTCAGAGGTTTAACGGGTTCAAAACAGCTATCAGAAGTCACTCTTCCAAGTTTCCCTCCAAAAGGCCCCAAAATTCAAAATTTGAACTGTGTAACCAATTACAACATATGTGTTAACCGGTTACTCATTTATTTTCAACACATTCTGAAGGTTTTTTGAACTGTGTAACCGGTTAGCAGTTATGCTGTAACCGGTTACCTTGGGCGCAGTTTGAAAAAATTCAGTTTGCATCATTAGTGATCATGTGCTTGGCTTGTGCATGTGTGGGAAGGATCTAGAATTGATCCAATTTCATCATTTTCCACCCAAAATTCAAATTCTCTCCATCATTCTTCTACCTAAATTCCTCATTTTCTTTTCCTAATTCATTTTTCACCCCAATTTCCACCCACTTAACCTCACTCCAAACCCAAACTTAACTCCTAACCTAGGGGTTATTTAAACCAATTCATTCCAAGCCTCTCTACCCTAGATCATTTTTCACTCTTATTTTTCAGAATTTTGCTCTCAATTCTCTCTCACTTTTTCACTCTCAACCTCCATTTTCAACCACACTCAAAGCTCTTTTTCAAAGATTAACAAGTTCTTCATTGGAACTTGTTAATTCTTGAGCTAAAGCCTCTCATCATCACTTCATTGCTGCATTTCATTGGTGATTTTCGTTTGGATCTAGATCTGGAATTTCAGAAGTGATTATTGAAAGTGATTTTGGAGTTTTGGTTGCTATTTGCTTGGATCTTCAACTTTTGAGTGCAAGGAGCTTGTGGATCTTGGATTTCTCTACTTGGATTCATCAAATTCTGTTTACAACACTCACCAAAGCAAATCTCAGCTTTGTAGGTTGGTTAATTTCAGATCCATACTCATTTTAGCTTAATTGCAACTTTCACAATGTAGATCCATGATTTTTGGTGTGTTTTGATTCATTTGTGTGAATTTAATTGTGGATGTTGATGATTATTGGATTTAAATGATGTTTGAATGCTATTTCTGAACTTGATTTTCGTGCATTGTCGATTACATGGTCATTGAACATGATTACATAAGTGATTTACTGCTGAAAAGTGCTTTTGAAACTGATTTTTCTTACCACTGTCCCAGAGTAACCGGTTAGCAGTTATGCTGTAACCGGTTACACTATGTATTTTTAGCGTAATTTGTGCAATTTTGAACTGTGTAACCGGTTAGCAGTTATGCTGTAACCAGTTACCACTGAAGCAGAACTTGATTTTCTTGCATTTTCTTGGTTGTTTGAGATCCTTTCCATGTCTAAACTTTATGGATTGATATGATGATGATTTGTGGATCATTCTTGAGCTGTTGCACCTCATACTATTGCATGAACACAATTTGCCGACGTGCAATTCCTGATTTTCATCGATAAATGTTTATGTTTACGTTGTTGACTAATTAATGCGATAAACACGATGCACACACATTTGAACCGTGTTAATTCTTGGTTAATGCTCCACTTGCTGGACATATGATGCATGATTGTTGTTTGCTTCCGTGGTTGCTTATGCATGATGTTTTGATCGATGTTTGATTTGTGCAACATTGTTGAGTAATTATTCTTGAATTGTTGGCATGATCATGTTATTCATTCTTGATGCTTGCAACCTTTATGTTTGGTTTACCGTGCTTTGTGTGTCTATTTGCAATCATTGCTTGCATGAGTATTTTGTTTTCAAATGCATGGTGCACTGTCCCGTTTTCCACTGCTGTCTTAGTGCATATGTGTTGTTGTATGTGCTGCTATTTGACCTTTTACACCTGTTTGTGTGTTGAACATGGGCTGTTGAATGCTGTTTGGTGTTTGCTGGTTTTTAACCGCTGTGCAGGTGCAGAGGCGTCGTCATAGCTGTTGTTTGTTTGTTTTACTCGCCTTTTCTTCTTCTCTTTCACTCATTCTCTTCCCACGGATCTCAAGACTGTTTAAGTCTTGGATTCACTCCCTTAGAGCTACCTAGTCCAACTTAATTTTCGATTAAGCTTGGAGTAGGATTAACGTTAGGCTTCCCTTTGCATGCTAACTTAGGTAGATGTTTCCCCTTTCAAACTCAACTATAGGGCCACCTTTGCATGACAACATTAGGAGCAATTAGTTTCCCCTTAATGTTTTATTTTCCTTTGGTCTTCTCTTCTCATCTTATAACACTTCTAAAACACTTAATAAATATAACGAATATTGCGCTCGAGCCTTAAGTGTAGGAAATGAAGAACGAGGGGTCCCCCCTCCTCTTCTAGAGTGTTTAGTATACGTCCCATTTGGGGGCGATCATGCGATTCACTCGTTCCCGCATCGTAGACTTTAGTGCAATGTAAGTTACGAACTAACTTCAATTCACTTCTGTCTAAAACACAAAAGCAAACTCAAATCTTTTTCATCCTTCGGGATTGTTAAGTTCAAATCATTTTCAGAAAAGGGCACGTTACTTCCGTCTCGTCGCAAACAGGCATCGACCCTAACTGCCGGACGCGAACCTAACGTCGCTCATAAAAAACACTAACCGACCTTGTTGGGTCGAACTACGACTGCTCTGATTTCCCCTTTCTCGTCCGATTGAGGATACGTAGGCACAAGACGACGATGTCTTGGCGAGCAACCTTCCCCCTTAGTTCGCGTCCGAACTACGTTGACTCTGACTTTCCCTTTGCACGAGGGAATACGTAGGCATAGGACGAGCAATGTCCTATCGAGTCACTTCTTTCTCTTTTCTTCTTCGTTTCTTCGTTCTTTTCCATTCCCGTTTATTCTCCTTTCCAGTAGTAGTGGAGCTCCAGATGACAACACCCTTTGATCGAGACAACAAGTGTGGATCACATCGAGTACGATGGACGTGTGGGGTGCTAACACCTTCCCTTCGCGCAACCGACTCCCTTACCCATTTCTCTTGGTCACGAGACCATGCTCTTTCCCTTCCCTCAG
The DNA here is from genome assembly GCA_022829125.1 of Lathyrus tuberosus. Lineage (NCBI taxonomy): Eukaryota > Viridiplantae > Streptophyta > Magnoliopsida > Fabales > Fabaceae > Lathyrus > Lathyrus tuberosus. The sequence continues at coordinate 5,338,344 of JALAZF010000283.1, read as the reverse complement.
GTTTACGCAGTGTTTCCTTTCCCTCTCTTGGGATAAATACACATTGCTGGTGACTCTTTTTTCGCGCCACTTTCCCGTTTGTACGATGGATACAAATCTCGAGAGCGACACCATGAAAAAACAGTGATCGCACTGTTGTTTTGAAAATTGTATCGGGACTTATACAACGAGTGAGGCCCAAAATAGTTTGTTTACAAGAAATGGGTCTTACACTCTATTAGAGGCCCAAAGTTTATTTAAATGTTTGATAAGGATCAAAATCAAAGAAACCCTAAATTCATTTTCTTTTTAAAAGTAATTCTTTTAAAGAAAATTAATAAAAATGATAAAAATACCAAATAAGTTTAAATAAACTACTTGTGATTTTTGGTTAAGGTTTGAAAAATGAGGTTTTAATCACAAGATGATTTAGAACTCATTTGATTTTGAAAAGATCAAGAGAAAAGAAATATTTTCAAATGTTTAAGAAAACAAATAAAATAAGTTCTTTATGAAAAATATTAAATATAGACAAATAATATTTTTTGTGTGATATTTTTGTAGAATAAAATACTTTATCAATTTTGTGAATTTTTGCAAAAAGAACCAATAAAAAATGAATGAGAAATTAATTTTCAAAGTTATTAAAAGATTGGTGAAAAATTGATGAAGTTAAGTGGTAAAAAATTGGAAATGGTCCCTCCAAGGTTTGAACTCACGCCCTTGGGGAGGATAGCTCAAAATTTTGCCAACTGAGCCACTTGCGTGGGCTGATAGAAGATGGCAAGGGATGATAATATGTGTAAAATTCCTTTGAGAATGGTTGAAAAAAATAACAACACGTTTGGGGCAAGGGGGATTCGAACCCCAGACCTCTCACTCGCTCACACACACAAACATACTAGTGTTTCCACTAGGGCGCAATGCCAATTAAGTTATAACATGGCAAGTGATAAATATAAAGTAAAACAAGTTGAATTTCAGAATAATGGCGCCATGGCCATCTTCATCCTCAAGCTCAAATACGTGAAGCCTCTTATCTCACTCGTTTCTCAACCATTTCACATGATCCAAATATGAAAATCGTGCGTGTAACACCCCCAATCTATACCCCGAGCAAATAAAGTGATAAAAAATAAATCAGAGTATAATTAAAACATTCATGGCAGAGATGGAGGTGTCACATCAATTGAAACAAAATACAACAACCTGCTCATATAAATATGCAACAATTAGGTAGCACATAACAGAGGAACTCAGTTCCTAACACCCATAATTCAGATACAGAATAAAAGCGGAAAATCTGCAACTGAATCTCATATATATATAACATAAAAGTTTTTCTGTCATATACAGAGTCATACATGTACAATCCAAGAAGATATATATACATATACACATAATCACACACGATCTCCCCGACTACCCGGTGCTACATATCAGAGCCGACCGACAAAAGAATGAAGACCTAAGCTTCACAAAAAGACCTCCAGCATCTAATCTGCAATGCCTCATAGTGCATTTAAAAAAGCAGAAGGGTGAGAAACACAATTATAATATAATTGCCTACAATTATATAATAACACAAAATACACATGTAAAACACCCTCACCACAACTTACACCATAATTCAAATACAAAACAACACAAATCATATCTCATATATCCGTCACAAAGGCATATCACTCATGCATAATACATTTACCATCAACTTATATATATATATATATATATATATATATATATATATATATATATATCAACTCACCAATTCCATTCACAATTCCACACAAAATCAATCCATTCATGATTTATACAAATGCAAAGAGACCGACACAATGACTCAATGCAAATGCAATGCGGTACCGTTCCATCCATCATTCTCATCATTAATTCACTCAGGAATTATTGGAATCATAGCTTATTACTTAGTGTAACTCCCCGTCGGGCAAACGATGTCCCCCGTCGCTCACACCTCTTTGTATAAGGCACACGACATTTATGGATCGCTCACACCTCTTTGTATAAGGCACACGACCCGATCGCTTTCGGTCCTCTTTGTATAAGGCTCACGATCGTCTATAACGTCGCTTTCGGTCCTCTTGGTATTAGGCTCACGACCGTTATAACAGATTCCCTCTGGAATCGTTTCGTCGCTCACACCCACTAGGGCACACGACATCACAAGAATGCATATCATGATGCTTTGCATACAATGACTCATGACAATCAAATGCATACATATACACATCCATGTGAACCATTCCAACATCCGTAATCATGCATATACAATCAACCACAATCACAATGCATTTACTTGCCCTTAGGCCACAAACCCTCATCACAACATTTCATCACATGCATTTACATCATACCACAGTGCACAAGTCATACATCATATACCAAAAGCATATTGCATGATAACACATAAAATACACACAATTAAGATGGTAAAAGTCGGCAAAACGACACATTTCCAAATTCTCGACACAATTAAATCGGCCACCAATATCAAAACCATTTTAATAAGAAAGAAAAATCCATAAGCTTCCCAACGGTACCAAGGATGCCTCGATCCAAGTTACGGATCAAAAGTTACGGCATCAGACGCGAAATCGGGAACAATTCTGCACCCTCTCTGGTCCTACGCGTATTGCCTAGTTCGCTCGCCCATCCATACGCATAATGCCCTAAGTGCTACGCGTATGGGAAGAGACTAATTTCTCCCTAAAAATTCCACTAAAAATCCCGTACGCGTATTGCCTTCCTATTTACGCGTATTGCCTTGCCAAGTATGCGTACCATTACGCATTTCAGCAGAGGGCCGTGCAAAATGGGTTCCATACGCGTAATGCCCACATTTTCCCCTTGCCATACGCGTATTGGCCTAACCAATACGCATGTTGCCTTGCCTGTTACGCGTATGGGCAGCGAAACCCAGAATTTTTTCCTGCAGAATTTCTGCTGCAAAATTCACTCAAATTCACTCCCAAATCTCATCTAAACATCAGCAAATTACCAATTGAATGCACAACAACATATATCTAACATGTATCAATAATAAGGAACCTTAAAACATGATTTCCGACACAAATTATATCAAATTCTAACAATCTCAACGTATTAATGGTTTTAGTTCTCTATTCAATTTCAACCCAACAACAAACAAATACATACATACATAATCATACACAAGCATAGAATAATTGAGTTTCGTACCCTTACCCTATTAATCGTATTTTGAAATGTCGGTTGATTCGATTCCTTAAACCCCAAGTTTTCCTCTTTTTTTCTTCTTTCCTTTCTCTTTTCCTTCTTTCTCTTTTCCTTCCTTTCTATTTTCTCTCTTTTTTTTCTCTTTAAGTTTCTAACTTAAGAAAAATAAGTAAAATGACCAAAATACCCCTACACTCAAATATCTCGCAGCCGCTCCCAAAAGCGATAAAACATAATAACGATGAAAAATAATATATTGCCAAATAAAAGTCAAAAATAAAATAATATAAAAACAAAAATAATTAAATCGACTCGATTAAATAACTCTAATAAAAACTGGGGTGTTACAACTCTCCCCCACTTAGAAATTTTCGTCCTCGAAAATATTACCTGAGACGAACAACTCTGATACAACTCCCGCATCCGACTCTCCAACTCCCAAGTCAAATTGCCCTCAGCAGCGCCACCACACGCTACTTCCACAAGCGCAATATCCTTGCCTCTTAACTGCTTCAACTCGCGATCCAAAATTCTCACCGGTAATGCCTCAACCGTAAGGTTCTGCATTACCTCAACCTCATCCATCGGAATCACATGCGACGGATCCGAAACATACTTACGAAGGTGTGAAACATGGAACACATCGTGCAAATTCGAAAGATTCGGTGGCAACGCCACCCGATAAGCCACAACACCCACTCTCGCGGATATCTGGTAAGGACCAATAAACCGAGAAGTAAGCTTCTTCGACTTCAATGCCCGTCCAACACCCTTCACCGGTGTAACTCTCAAGAATACATGATCGCCTTCTTGAAACTCAAGATCTTTCCTCCTTCGATCATGATAACTCTTCTGCCTACTCTGAGAAGCCTTCATTTACTCATGAATAAGTTTCACCTTTTCCGTAGTCTGTTACACTAACTCCGGTCCAACCACCGAACTCTCACCCGATTCATGCCAACACAAAGGTGTTCGACATCTCCTTCCGTACAACGATTCAAAAGGTTCCATTCCAATACTTGAATGGAAACTGTTGTTATACGTGAATTCCACCAACGAAAGATAACTATCCCAAGCACCACCTTACTCAAAAACATAAGCTCTCAGCAAATCTTCCAACGACTGAATAGTTCTCTCGGTCTGACCATCCGTCTGAGGATGATAAGCAGAACTCAATCTCAACTTGGAACCTAATGCCTTTTGCAAACTTTCCCAAAATCTGGAAGTAAACCTCGGATCTCGATCTGAAACAATACACAACGGAACACCATGTAGCTTCACAATCACACGGATATAAATCTCAGCCAACCTCTCCAAAGAAAAACTGATGTCAATCAGAAGGAAATGCGTCGATTTAGTCAGCCTATCCACAACCACCCAAATGGCATTATGTCCCCTCTGTGTATTCGGCAACCCTGTCACAAAATCCATAGAAATGCTGTCCCATTTCCACTCAGGAATATCCAACGGTTGTAATAATCCATTAGGCTTCTGATGTTCTACCTTCGACCTCTGACACGTCAAACACGCATAAACAAACTAAGCAACATCCCTCTTTAATCCGGACCACCAAAAGATCTTCTTCAAATCTTGATACATCTTATTAGCTCCCAGATGTATACTCAAACTACTCCGGTGTCCTTCCTCTAAAATCATCCTTTTCAAGTCCGAATCATCAAGAATACAACTTCTACCACAAAATCTCAAAACACCCTTATCATCCACTTTAAAGTCACCATTCACACCTTTATCTCCAACCATCAACAAATTAACAAATTTCACATCCAACTTCTGTTTCTCGCTAACGGTCGACAGAAAATCATTAGTAACCTTTAACATACCAAGCCTCACACTATCAGATGTCAATTCACACACCAAACTCAAATATCTAAATGCTTCCAAAAGTTCCCACTCTTTAACCATCAAAGCGGACATATGCAAAAATTTCTGGCTTAACGCATCGGCTACCACATTAGCTTTACCAGGATGGTAATTCAAGCCAAAATCGTAGTCCTTCAAAAATTCCAACCATCTCTGTTGCCTCATATTCAACTCTTTCTGATCAAACAAGTATTTCAAACTCTTATGATCACTAAAGACTTCGAATCTTGCACCGTAGAGATAATGCCTCCAAATTTTCAACACAAAAACCACGGCCGCTAATTCCAAATCATGAGTAGGATAATTCTTCTCATGAACCCTCAATTGCCTCGAAGCATAAGCCACAACCTTACCTTCTTGCATCAACACTCCACCTAAACAACTCAAAGACGCATCACAATACACCACAAATGGTTCAGTAGGATTCGGTAAAACCAAAATCGGAGCTGTAGTCAATCTTCTCTTCAGCTCACTAAAACTTTCCTCACACTGAATATCCCAAATGAACGCTTGACCTTTACAAGTCAGCTGGGTCAAAGGAAGTGCTAACTTGGAAAAGCCTTCAATGAATCTTCGATAATATCCAGCTAAACCCAAAAAGCTTCTAATTTCCATAACCGATCTAGAAGCCTCCCGTTGTAGAATTGCATCTACTTTGGATAGATCCACAGCAATACCATTACCTGAAATCACATGCCCAAGAAAACTCACTTCTGACAACCAGAACTCACACTTGGACAACTTGGCATAAAGTCTCTTCTCCTTCAAAATTTGCAATACAATTCGCAAATGTTCCGTGTGTTCCTCCCGAGACTTAGAATAAATCAAAATGTCATCAATAAACACAACAACAAATTGATCCAAATGCTCATGAAAAATGCGATTCATATACTCCATAATCACTCCTGGCGCATTAGAAACCCCGAACGACATCACAGAATATTCGTAATGTCCATATCGTGTCCTAAAAGCCGTCTTCTAAATATCTTCCTCTTTCACTCTAATCTGATGATAACCTGGCCTCAAATCAATTTTACTAAACACACACGCACCTACCAACTGGTCCATCATATCATCAATTCTCGGAAGAGGATACTTATTCTTAATCGTCACCTTATTTAGCTGGCGATAATCAATACACAATCGCATACTTCCATCTTTCTTCTTCACCAAAAGAACTGGAGCACCCCAAGGCGATACACTCGGCCTCACAAACCTCTTTTCTAACAATTCATTCAACTGCTTCTTCAACTCAACCAACTCAGATACCGACATACGATAAGGTGCCATAGATACAGGTCTAGTACCAGGAACTAGATCTATAGAAAACTCCACCTCTCTCTCTGGCGGCACATCTGAAATATCCTCCGGAAACACCTCTGGAAAATCACACACAACTAGAAACACGCCAATTGTAACTTGACAATCCACTGTCAATGATGCAAACAACCCGAACAACTGAGCTTCATCCGCCAAAAGCTTCTTCAACTCTTTGGTAGATAAGAAACTCGATTCCTCGTCTTCTTCAAGAGAAGGAAATCTTACCAACTTATGATAACAATCAATATGCACTCGATTGAACTGCAACCAGTTCATTCCCAGAACCACGTCTAAACCCTCCAATGGCAGACACACCAAATCCATCTCAAAATCTCTACCATAAATGGTCAAAGGACAACTTAAACAAACCAAAGAAGTAGTTACTGACCCCATTGCTGGAGTATCAATAACCATCTCTCCGCCCATCGATGCTAACAAAAGATTCAAACGCTTCGTACACTCAGACGAAATAAACAAATGAGTCGCTCCGGTATCAATGATAGCAACTAAAGACGTACTATTAATAAAACAAGTACCTCTGATCAGACGGTCTGCACTAGTAGTCTGAGTTCCTGCCAATGCAAATACTTTCCCTCCAGCCTGAGATTGCTTTGGTTTCGGACACTTCGTACTAACATGACCAGCTTCACCACAGTTGAAACACTTCACCACATTCCTTTTGCAATCAGCTGCGACATGTCCTAAACCTCCACAATTAGAACACTTCCTCATATCCTTTCTACATTCAAACTGACGATGTCCTAAGTCACCACACCTATAACATCTCAGAGGATTAGACATACCTCCCCCACTTGGCCTTTTATCAAAATTACCCCTTTGCTTACCCTTGTCAGCTGGTGACACATAAGGACCACCACGAAACGGTTGCTTTCCTTTCCTTTCGTTCACGCTCTTATAATGAATAGAACGAGCTTTGCTATCCTCCTCATAAATTCTACAACAATCCACCAAATCCGAAAACCTCCTAATCCTTTGATAACCAATTGCCTGTTTGATCTCAGGACACAATCCGTTCTCAAACTTCACACATTTGGAAAACTCCGCAGTTGCTTCAGCATAATGTGGATAAAACTGAACAAGCTCCACAAACTTAGCAGTGTAATCCACAACAGACATGTTACCCTATTTCAACTCTAAGAACTCTATCTCTTTCTTTCCTCTAACATCTTCAGGAAAATACTTCCTCAAAAACTCACCGTTAAACAAATCCCAAGTGACAACTTCACCTGTAGCTTCCCACACATGGTGCTTACTAACCCACCAATCATCAGCCTCCTCCTGTAACATGTGAGTACCCAGTCTCACCTTATGTTCCTCAGCACAGTCCATTACTCGAAAGATTCTTCCAATCTCCTTAAGCCAAATCTGAGCACCATCAGGATCATGTCTCCCTTTGAAGATAGGCGGTTTGTTCTTCCTAAACTCATCATTCCCACCAGCATTAGGTGCACCCCGCACAGCCTGAGCCATAGCTTGCATAGCAGCAGCAAGAGCAGCATCATTCCTACCAGCCATATTCTGTTCATATCCAATAACAGCAACTATGGTTAGACAAACAGCTCACCCCAAACACAAAGACCGACACGGACTGGCACAAACTGACAAAAACTTACACAAACTGGCTCTGATACCACTTAATGTAACACCCCCAATCTATACCCCGAGCAAATAAAGCGATAAAAAATAAATCAGAGTATAATGCAAACATTCATGGCATAGTCGGAGGCGTCACATCAATTGAAACAAAATACAACAACCTGCTCATATAGATATGCAACAATCAGGTAGCACATAACAGAGGAACTCAGTTCCTAACACCCACAATTTAGATACAGAATAAAAGCGGAAAATCTGCAACTAAATCTCATATATATATATATATATATAACATAAAAGTTTGTCTATCATATACAGAGTCATACATGTACAATCCAAAAAGATATATATACATATACACATAATCACACACGATCTCCCCGACTACCCAGTGCTACATATCAGAGCCGACCGAAAAAATAATGAAGACCTAAGCTTTACAAAAAGACCTCCAGCATCTAATCTACAATGCCTCATAGAGCATTTAAAACAGCAGAAGGGTGAGAAACACAATTATAATATAATTGCCTACAATTATATAATAACACAAAATACACATATAAAACACCCTCACCACAACTTACACCATAATTCAAATACAAAACAACACAAATCATATCTCATATATCTGTCACAAAGGCATATCACTCATGCACAATACATTTATCACCAACATATATATATATATATATATATATATATATATATATATATATATATATATATATATATATATATATATATATCAACTCACAAATTCCACACAAAATCAATCCATTCATGATTTATACAAATGCAAAGAGACCGACACAATGACTCTATGCAAATGCAATGCGGTACCGTTCCATCCATCATTCTCATCATTAATTCATTCAGGAATTATTGGAATCATAGCTTGTTACTTAGTGTAACTCCCCGTCGGGCAAACGATGTCCCCCGTCACTCACACCTCTTTGTATAAGGCACACGACATTTATGGATCGCTCACACCTCTTTGTATAAGGCACATGACCCGATCGCTTTCGGTCCTCTTTGTATAAGGCTCATGATCGTCTATAACGTCGCTTTCGGTCCTCTTGGTATTAGGCTCACAACCGTTATAGCAGATTCCCTCTGGAATCGTTTCGTCGCTCACACCCATTAGGGAACACGACATCACAAGAATGCAAATCATGATGCTTGGCATACAATGACTCATGACAATCAAATGCATACATATACACATCCATGTGAACCATTCCAACATCCGTAATCATGCATATACAATCAACCACAATCACAATGCATTTACTTGCCCTTAGGCCATAAACCATCATCAAAACATTTCATCACATGCATTTACATCATACCACAGTGCACAAGTCATACATCATATACCAAAAGCATATTGCATGATAACACATCAAATACACACAATTAAGATGGTAAAAGTTGGCAAAACGACACATTTCCAAATTCCTGACACAATTAAATCGGACACCAATATCAAAACCATTTTAATAAGAAAGAACATTCCATAAGCTTCCCAACGGTACCAAGGACGCCTCGATCCGAGTTACGAATCAAAAGTTACGGCATCGGACGCGAAATCGGGAACAATTCTGCACCCTCTCTGGTCCTACACGTATTGCCCTGGGCCATACGCGTATTGCCCAGTTTGCTCGCCCATCCATACGTGTAATGCCCTAGGTGCTACGTGTATGGGCAGAGACTAATTTCTCCCCAAAAATTCCACTAAAAAACCCGTACGCGTATTGCCTTCCTATTTACGCGTATTGCCTTGCCAAGTACACGTACCATTACGCATTTCAGCAGAGGGCCGTGTAAAATGGGTTCCATACGCGTAATGCCCACATTTTCCCCTTGCCATATGTGTATTGCCCTAACCAATACGCATATTGCCTTGCCTGTTACGCGTATGGGCAGCGAAACCCGGAATTTTTTCCTGCAGAATTTCTGCTACGAAATTCCCTCAAATTCACCTCCAAATCTCATCTAAACATCAGTAAATTACCAATTGAATGCACAACAACATATATCTAACATGTATCAACAATAAGGAACCTTAAAACATGATTTCTGACACAAATTATATCAAATTCTAACAATCTCAACATATTAATGGTTTTAGTTCTCTATTCAATTTCAACCCAACAACAAACAAATACATACATACATAATCACACACAAGCATAGAATAATCGAGTTTCGCACCCTTACCCGATTAATTGTGTTTTGAAATGTCGGTTGATTCGATTCCTTAAACCCCAAGTTTTCGTCTTTTTTTCTTCTTTCCTTTCTCTTTTCCTTCTTTCTCTTTTCCTTCCTTACTATTTTCTCTCTTTTTTCTCTTTAAGTTTCTAACTTAAGAAAAATAAGTAAAATGACCAAAATACCCCTACACTCAAATATCTCGCAAACGCTCCCAAAACGCGATAAAACATAATAATGATGAAAAATAATATATTTGCAAATAAAAGTCAAAAATAAAATAATATAAAAACAAAAATAATTAAATCAACTCGATTAAATAACTCTAACAAAAACTAGGGCGTTACAGTGTGTTTTCAGACAAGGAACACAATGGCAATACTCAATTTTATTGAAATTGAGTGAATCACAACATAATCTGACAAAACCTAATGAACCCTAAAATTTGCATGAACTCAATGAAATCCTATAAACGGACTGTAAACAACAATTGATTGAAGGTAAATGATCTACAAACATTCAGAAACACAATGGTAATCACAAAATATATTTATGATGCATGATTCAATGAGCTTGCCAGTTTGATGCAGGTGAGAATCAAATTTGATGATGGAGGTGTTATAGTTGAGTTCTAATGCTTTGGACAACTTCCTTGTACCCTAAGGAAATGTTTGAATGCTTGGAGTGATTGAGAGCCCTTTAGATTGATCAACCTGATTCCTTCTGCAGCAAGTCATGAGTTTTATGCAATTGGATGGCCATTTGGTGATTTTGATGTTACAGATGGGTGGTGAGTATTCAGACACCTTCTATATGATATATGTGATGTGTCTGAATCAATGGTTTGAGTGTTATTGATCTCCAACTCAAAACCCGATAGTAACCTCTCAAGAAATGGAGTTTTTAGGCCTAGGGAGTGAAAGAGAGAAAGCCTTGTTGTAATGAGCTTTGGAGAGGTTTGAATGATCAATTAGGACCTCTATTTATAGTAGAGGAGTTATGTTGAAGTGGATCTCTTGAAGCTCAGAGGATAAGGCTATGGTTCAATGGTCTTGGTTTGGCATAAATGCCTCTTGCACTGGGTGCAATAGTTATCCCAAACAGATCAGCTATGCCTTGACTGAAATCACATTCCTTAGTCCTTTTAATTGTTGTTTAATCAGAGAACTTGACTGAGGAGAGTGAGAATCTTGAATGTGCACTATTCCACATTAATGCCTTTTGAATTCAAGGCATATATGCCAAAACTCATCAATTCTCAAGGATAAGCTCTTGGCATTTCAGTCCAAGTTTGAAGGTTGGATCAGATGCATTAGGATCAGACTGGATGAATGTGGCATAGTGATCATTGCTTTTTGGCTCAAAATCATGTAAGGCATGAAATCACACAAACTGATTTTTCAAAACAGTCGTGCCATGGTGTCTTGCAACAGCCATAACTCTTGGCTCAAGCTAAGTTGTTCCATGCCAATGAGTTCCTTGGATTATAGGCAATATGCACAACAACTTTGATGTTTACATCTTGAATTTATTTAGCCTAGAACTATGTGAAACAGCCCTCCAAGTTTTGGTGTTTCACTTGTTTTTCTGACTTAGACAAAATTTTGTCTAAGTGTTGGAAAAGTGGTAAATTCCAAGTTTTTGTCATTTTGATCCAACCGTAACTCATAATTCATGAAGAATTGGAAATTCTTGTAGTTGACACTTTTGAAGTATGTAATGAGGGCTTCCATCTGAGCTTTGAATGGGAGAAAAGGTCTTAGGGTTTGTGAGATATGACCTTGCAAAGTTGGTACCCTAGCCACTTTGTTCCATAACTTAGAAAAATTCTAAATTTTTTTATGGTTACCCCTTTAACAAGTTAACTCACTTTCTTTGATTTTTCTTGATGAATGATGATTCAAATCACATATTAACATTGTTTTAGGGTTAAGAAGCCTTGGTTGACCAAAAATCCAAAAAGTCAAACTTGGACTTTTGTATAGTTGACTTTTTCCTCAGATGAAATTTTGACTTTGTGATCCTTTTGTGAAATCAATCCTTGGGCTTAATTAAACTTCATGGATGGCCTCCAAGGGTATTTAGGAATGTCTTGGACCCCTCCCCAAGGTTTTGGATCAAGGGTAGGCCAACAGTCAAGGATAGGGTTGACTTTTTCCATTAGAAACCCTAACTTGTGGTCATATGGTTTTGAGTTTTGTGGCTTATGATTTGAGCTCTTTGAGTCAATCAAATCTTGTAAACATGTCAATATGATGTATTTGAGGTCTTTGAAGTTCATTTTGAAGCTTCAAGCCATGCCTCACTTCACAAGTTAAGGGTTGAATTAGGTCAAAACCCTAATTCCTAATTTTTTGATAGATGGACCTTCAAGGTGATTTTGAGATTGTGGATGGGCTCTTGAGATCCTTTTGGAGCTTTTTGGACCATTCATTGAGGTATTGTCTCATGCCCAGATGGAAATTCTCATCTGGGGACCCTGGTTGACCAAACCCTAATTTGGTGACACAGGCAATCCTGAGGCTTGGTCCTTTTGGAATATTGCATATTTATGCATGATTCTTGGTATGGGAGACCCCTTGATCCTTCATGGATGTTTTGAGAGGCTAGACAAGTTGAAAATCATATCATTTCTTGATTGATCCTTTGTCTAAGTGCTCTGAGGGGGCTCAAAACCCTAATTCTTGATTGTAGTGAATACTCAATCCTCTTTGACGAGATTGATGAGGCATGAAAGTACATCCATATTGTGATGATGATCCTCACAATGATGGGAAATCTTGGTGGTCAAAATTTGGGGTATGACAAACATCCACCTATATAAGCATCACAACTTTGGACAACACAACCAAGGGGTTGTTTCTGACTACGTGATCAGATAGAAGCACAACATGATTGTATTCGACAATCACAAGGTGATGATCACATTCACGTTAATCACACAAACAACACAACATGTTCCATACAAGGCATCTCACTCTCAACTATTGCGGTCATCCATCCATGATACTCACCTAGGTATCATATCGAATAAACGTCATTGTCTAATGTTATCTAAGTCATATTCGTAACCGAAGTTATGTTTCTAGTTCATTTACCTATTTATAATCTTGAATTTCCTCACTCATCTTCATAAGGTTTTAATCATGTTATGCATACATACACAAACATCACAACTAAAATTATATAGCATGTATAATAATATGGTTCATAACATACATAAATAACACATGATAATATAACATGTTGAAACAATCCTAGTCCTCTGCATTATCTTCCTAACTCATCCATTGTCATGACAATTGGAATTACTGTTCACATTTTATGGTGGAAATAAGGAGATAATTCATAAACACACATAATAATATAATACCAACAATCATGTTATGATTTACTTATAATTATGATTTTATCTCACCAAGAAAAATAGCATTAAACTAGCTTTCCAATGCATCCGACCGGGCCGTATTCCGAGTTACGAAATTTATTTTATAGTGAAAACAAGGGAACCAATCGATTGTTGTCATGGCCCAATCGATTGGATGGAGGTTCTGCCATATTTTTCACGAAATTTTAGTGGACCAATCGATTAGGGTCCAAGACCAATCGATTGTTACTGGGGAAAATCAGTTTTTCTCCCTTCAAAGACCAACCAATCGATTGTTTCACAAAACTTTCCAGAATCAATCAATTGCTTCATACATTTTCTCCAAAATTTCATCTTTGAAACACTTCCTAATCCAAATTCAACCATTCCAATCCATACCAAAACATATAACATCATGAATTCATGTGATTAACCTCCATAACTTCAACAACAAAACACATAAGCATCAAGCAATCAAAGACAACAACTTCAACAACAACAACAACATGGTACCAACACATAACATCAATGAGAAGTTTGAACAACAACAATTTCATCATAGATTCAGACAAATCCTAACTCCCACAACATAGATTTTATCCCCCCAAAATCTAGTTACTATCTAAGAACTCACCTTAGAGATGAAAATGATGAAGTTTGGCGAGGAAGATGAGATGAAATCATGGTGTTGGTGGTCCTTCCATGAGCTTTCTACTTCTTCTTCCAAGTTTTGTCCCTTCTCTTCTCTTATCTTTTTCTTCCTTTTCTTCCTTTTCTCTTTCTCTCTTTCTTTCCCTTTTCCTAATAACTCTTTTTTCCTTTTGTTCTTATCCCTAGTCCTTCTTTCTTTTTCTACCTCACAAATATATATATATATATATATATATATATATATATATATATATATATATATATAATATAATATATATATAATATATATATATATATATATATATATTATATTATATATATATATATATATATTATATTATATTATATATATATATATATATGAATATATATATATATATATATATATAATATAATATAATATAAAGTAGTAATACATAATATCTCAATTGATATTTTGTATTCTAGTATCAATTGATCAATTATTAATGTTATCAAAATGTCTCCTCTTGTACTTATTAATAACGGTCCTTCTCTTTTAATAAGGATTGATCTCTTCATAGTCGACTGGTAACTTTAATGGTCCCAATTGACAACATTTAGAGCATACAAGAACTCAAATTGTTCCAATTGATAAAAGATAGAGTACATAGGAACTCAATTGGTCTCAACTGACAACTAATTGAGCATTTAAGCGAATATGGGATATTACATTTCTTCAAAAATTTTCTCTAGCAAAACTTTATGAACTCACCTAACGAGTTTCATATCAGCAAGATTCTTTAGAAAGGTATCCTCAGCAAGTCTCTTCGAAGTCTTTGTCTAAAATGGACATTTCTTCACAAGGATAGAAAAAGTCCGCAATCTCCCTAGTAATTTTTCTACTAAGGGATTATTTTTTCGATTGTTTCCACAACCGGCTGTCAATGCCTATCAACCCCCGAGTTGATTTGTTTTCAACACATGAGTCGATGCTATTGTCTTTATTTTCTCGGCCCCAGAGTAGCTGTCACATCTCAAAAAACACAATCATTCGCGAGCCGTTTGCTCGCTAGCGGAAAAGATATTCGAACATAGTTGCCACCGAACTTTATTTATTCCGAAGCATGAAATGGAAAATATCGATAAAACCCCTAAAAGAAAAATAAAATGGTTGTTGCAACCAAATTCGGGTTTGGGAGTCAGTTATGCAAGAGGAAGGTATTAACATCTCTCACATCCGTTGTACCCAACGGGAACCTCTTAGTTATATTTACGATAGAGATGTTAGCCTTTGTTAATCATTTTCTTCTACTTATCGAGTGAGAAAAAGAAAGGAAAGATGGACTTTTTTATATTAATGTGCCTGACAAGATTTCTAAATCCTGCTCCTACGTATCTCTAGGTGCTATGGAGAACTCAAGGCTACATAGTTCTACTAAGATAGAACTACTGGGTTAATTTCTTTTAAGGAGTAATCCTTTAAGAATATCGAGTGTTTTAAACCTTTGCTTGTTGCTTGCTCTTGGAGACTAAAGCATTTGTTTCTTTCACATCCATATGAATAAAGAATACTCATTTCAAAAATTGTTTGGGGAGGGCTAGGAGAGAAAACAAGATTGATTGGTTGAGTGTTTTGTTGGATGACGATTACTCGAATGGCTGAGTAAGGCTACTCGTATCCAAATAACCGAGAAGAGGAATAGAAGGCTCTTGACCATCTCTCTTTTCATCCTTAATTGCAAAAGGATTTAGATAATGTTAAAGTATTTTGGATGGACTACAAATACTAAAATGGCCGAGTAAGGCTACTCGTATCAAAATACGCGGGGAAGGGAATAAATGGCTCTAGACCACCTCCTTTTTAGTCCAAGTTATTATGAAAATGGGTTTGACCTAAGTTTGATTATGAAAGCGATTTGAGGTAAATCAGATTAGAAGTTTTTTTTAACAGATGACAATTTCTTGAATGGCCAAGTAAGGCTACTCATATCCAAAAATCAAGAAGAAGAATCAAAGGCTCACGACCATCTCCCTTTTCACCCTTTTTTGAAACGGTGTTTAAGTGTGATTTAGGTATTTTAGTTTGAATTAGATTAAAGGGGTTCGATGTTGGATCGAGGTTTTTATTTACTTTTGAACTGAAATGGGATGAAATGATCGGAGGTTTTAAAAATGCTTGAGAAGTGGAAACAATTTTGATTTGGGAAAAATACTTGACGTTGGATTGAATATTTGTTTTTGTTCTTTTCTGAAAGTTGATGATTTTAATCTTTGAATTAACAATCAACCAAGATAATAAAACAGTAAAGGAAAGTAGTAAACTTATTACATTTTTGTGGGAATGGGGGTACATTTTGTCAAATGGGAATTTACAATACAGTAATTAATAATGCAAGCTTAAATAAACAATTGTAAACAGCTAAAGTAAACAACAATGGAATTGATGTAAAAATACAACAGAGAAAGACAAAAGATCGGAAATAAATCAATGTTTTAAACTTATTGAAATTTAGCACTATGTTAAATAATCGTAAAGCAATTCATGTAGGAATCACTTTATGGGAGACCGATCAGCAAAACTTTATGCATTTAAGAAGTTTCTGAAATAAAATTGAAATTTAATTCCGAAACTGCCACGCATCTGTGAAAAACCGATGCTTTCGAAAAGACTTTTTTAAAGGCAAAATAAATTACAAACTAACTAAAGAATTTAGCACTCGTAGAATGATTCATGTAGTAATCACTATATGGGAGGCAGGTCAACAATAGTCCATGCGTTTGAGCAATTTCTAAAGTTAAATTGAATTTTAACTCCGAAATTGCAACGCATCTATGAAAAACCGACGGAACCAAAAATCAAATTTCTTTTTAACAATTCAAAATAAAAAAAATTACTCAAAAAATACATAATAATAAACAATAATACTAAACAATATAATAATAATAATAATAATAATAATAATAATAACAATATTAATTAATAATAACATTTAACATTAATAATAACAATAAAAATAGTAATAGTAATAATTATTAGTAGCAATAATCAAATAATAATAATAATCAACATTAATAATAACAATAATAACAACAATAATAATAACAATTAGTAACAATAATCAACAAGTAATAATAATAATAATAATAATAATAATAATAATAATAATAATAATAATAATAATAATAATAATAATAATAATAATAATAATAATAATAATAATAATAATAATAATAATAATTGTAAAGATAGTATAAATAATAATTAACAATAACAGCCATAATCAATAATTAGTAATAATAATAATTATTATAATAATAATGTTAATACAAATGAACAATATGATAATTATAATAATTGTAATAATTGATTTTGAAATTTTTTGCCCACTAATTTGCATACTGTTGAGAAACGATTCGATTGGTCTGTCTGTAGATCCGAAAACTTATTCTAGTTGATATTTTAAACATTACATGGAACAAAATGCATGTTGTGATAAGTAAAAAAATACAAATGTCTTGTGTAATACCCCATATTTCTCTTAAATACTCAATTGGGTGTCAGTTGGGATCAACTGAGTTTCTATGCACTTTAACTTGTGTCAGTTGGAATAATTGAAGCTCTTAAGTGCTCTAAATGTCATCAATTGGGGCCAATAGAGTAACTAGTGGATTCTGAAGAGATCATTTATTGATAAAAGAGACAGATCACTATTAATAAGTATACGAGAGGATATTTTGGTAACTCTAATAATTGGTCAATTGGTGTTAGATAACAAAATATCAAAAGGAGATATTTATTTCATTAACTATTATTATATGTTATATGTATATATATAGATTTGGTGGAAAATAAAATAAGAAGAAAGTTGGTAAGAGGGATAAGAAAAGAGAAAGAAGAGAAGAGAAAGGGGAAGAAGAAGAAGAAGTTCTCAATCATCATCAAGACCATGGTTTCTTTATTAATTCATCTCATTTTCTTCTTCAAGGTGAGTTCCATTAGTTGGGAACTTGGTGTAATGAATTAGGAAAGACAATGAGAATACTTGTGGGTTAGGGCTTGTGTTGAAATGAATGAAAATATTACTAATCATGTTAATTATTTTGTTATATGATGGTAATTATTCATAGCATGTTGGTTGTGAGTTGGGTTGTGATGGGGTCGGAAACCCCTTTGATCTGCACTCATTTTGAAGGTCAGATTTCTAATATCGTAGAGCTTGCAGAGCGAGCTGTAGGCGAGCCCTCACCCAGAGCTCGCACAACGACCACTGAGGCATTTTGTTACTGCCCTCAAAATCCTCTGTTTCGCCCAGAGCTCACACAGTGAACTCAAAGAGAGGCGACCTCACCCAGACCTTGCACAGTGAGCCTGGATGTTTTGTTCTCTTTTGTTTGTTTACTTGTTTGGTTGCTTCTTGTGCATGACTTATGATGCTATGGATTATTTCACATGATTATTGAGGATTGTTATGCATGTTTACCATGGATAATTGGTTGATATATATATGATGATAAAATATACGAAAAGTGAAGAAGAACACTTAGTGTTGTGATGACCACCATGTGAATGGTTTGATATTTAGTGAGGGACCATTGTTCTGAAAGTCCTATTTGGCGAGGGGCTTAGCTCCGAAAGACCTACCTATGTTGATTCTATGTCTTACGTGCATTAATTATGCTTGAATAAATTGTGTTATTATATGTACCTTATGTGTAATGTATGATGTATACATGGGTATTTTGATTGTGTGATGACTTGCTTAAAAGACTATAAGAATGGTGAGGAAACCCTTGGTATTAATTAATGGAATAAACTAGTAAAGTGATTAGGACATGATGAATCACATAGATAACAATGCTTATGCAATTATGCCTAGGTGTGTATCATTGGCAAGTAGTTGCCTAGTTGCGATGAGAGCTTTGTATGGAACATGTATGGTTTGTGTTGTTTATGGTTAAGGCGAATGTGATGCCTTGTGATTTTCGAATAAAATCACGCTATCCTTAGTGATTAGATAAACGAATGGAGCCTATGGGTAAAGAGACTTGTGATGGGGGAAGGCCCAAGAGAAGTGACGATTCATAAGGTCGATTATATGTCCCTTAGAATCTGAATCCATTCGACGTTATGATATGCATTATCAAGTAGTCAGAAACAATCCCTTGAGATGCGTCGTTCCAAGAGTTGAGGCTTGTGTAGAGCGCTCCTCTGGAATGTACGCACTATTACTTTGATAGGTTTGATTCCAGTGTGTAGTACGAATGAAGCCTACAGGTAAAATGCTTGAGATGGGAAGGGTCCCATGGGAAGCGACGATTCATGTGGAAAGCCCCTTGAATCCGAATCTATTTCGTATGTCAAAGTACATTACAAGGATCCATGGACCATGCCGAAAGTCCTAGATGTACGAGAGGACTGGGAAAAGGGATGCTTTGCTATAGTTTCCGAATAGTGATAGTTTGAGGTTTTGGACTCAAGAAACATGTTTCCATACATTACGAACTATGTGAACTCAAGTCTTATCCCTTTCCCTTTTGACTTGAGAAAGAATTGGTCAGAACCTTGTAGAGCCGAGTGAACCCATAAGATAGGGGAACTCACTAAGATTATTACATCACCCCATTATTGTTGTTGCTTTTCAGGTATTGTTGCAGGTTTAGTTTGCAAGTGGAGTTATGCTTTGGTGTTTCAAGGGAAGCATAGATTATGTGTATTCCGTTGTGTTTTGTGTATCTCGTACAATGAAGGATATTGTACTTAGATCTTGATTTTTATTGTTTTGGGCATTTTCCATATCTTGTACCATAGGTTGTCTTTTATGTTTAAGAAATGGTCAAGTATGTAAATTATGCTAATAGGGACTTATGATGGTGTCAGTATCAAATAATAAATATTGTATTATATGATTCTAGACATATATTATACAGGGCGTTACATCTTATTAATGCATTAAATTGTTGATCGAATAGTCGTGAATGGACAATCAGATGCAAATGAATCTCTCTTGGATAATTTATTTCTGATTCTCCATTACAATTAAACCCTACAAAGATTTAGATGACGACAATACTCTTGATTGTCACCCTATGGACCTCTGAAACATGATGCAATGGAATGGACGACGCACTGAGATTGAGAAATCAAGTCTTTTGACTTCTAAATCAAAAGATGGTTGAATGAATGTCATAAAGACCAGATAAAATGCCAGAACTCCTAACTTTTCATCTACACCCTGATGAATGCTTTTTAATGAAAGAATGTATGATAAAATAAAATGAGCAGGCTATGTTGATGTTGGTGAAAAACTCATGGTAAAATTTAGGGTATGACAAGGAATTCTTACGGAATCGAAATCGGAGCTTTGGAATTGCTCCAATAGTGAAAATCACATTTTTGTGTTTCTGTACAATGGTAACCAGTTAACCCATTGGTATAACCGGTTACAGTTGAAGCTGATAAGCTTTTTTTTTGAAATTTTCATGACTATAATTGGATACGGATTTTCGTTAACCGGTTACAGCTGCTATGTTTTACAGAAATGTTAATTTGTCGCGTCTAATTATTTTTGTCGTAACTTAAGTTTCGTGACTTGGATTGAGGAATTGTTTGAAGCGTTGGAAAGCTAACACGCAGAGCTACCTCATGGTGATGCTTGGTGAAATTTTTGAATTATAATTATGTACCTACTTTGGCAATGTTTGTGTTGACTTGTGCGATCGGTTAGCGAATCGTTATAGTTACACAATGTTGTGTTGTTGTTTTGGTGAAGTAACATGAGTAAATACTTATGAAGTTACATTTTTTGAGTTTCTGTTGTTTATTTTTGTTTATTGATATTTTAACATTAATCAATTGTTGCGCATGATGAATGATGTCATGCATAAATGGTGAGATGTGCCTGGTGATTCTTTTGGTGAACCTTTTGGTGAAAATGCATATTGTTGAGAGTCATGCATTATGGTGTAAAGACTTCTGTCCAGATTTGGTGTGCTCTAGTCATATGGTGGGGATCGAGAGCGAGTAGCCGATTTCTGGTGGTGATTGATGAAGCATTACCTATGGTTATGGTAATGATTTGGTATGCTTTGGTCTAATGGTGGGGATCGGGAGCGAGATGAACCTGAGTGTACCGCATGCATAATGAGTCCGTTTTGGAGTACATTTGTATACATGATTGCATATGTAGTTGATTATCCATGATGTTGTTGATTAGATGTGAATATGTACATGTTGTTGTGAAAGGTGTGAGACTATGTGGCTGTTGATTATGTAATTGAATGTGTGTTTGCAGTGTGTTCACTACCTTAGCATTCTTTACACTATTTATATTGGTTTGTTATTTCCCACCCCCTTTGCTTTCATGTTATCCACCATGGACATCTTGCAGATACTCATGAGTAGAGTCTCCTGAAGATGTTAAAAGTACACAAGAAGGGGCGTTGAATTGTGTTTTGTGTTTCTTATTATTTAGCTTCTGATCAGAGTTTCAGAATCAGAACTGATGTTCAAATTCTGGGTTAATTCAGTTGGCAACGGATACAACAGAAGTAAATAAAATAACACCAGAAGACACAAAAGATTTATACTGGTTCCTCCCCTAACTGAGAGTAGTCCAGTCCCCTTGCCTCACAAGAGCTTTTCATTATAACCACTTCATGATTGCAATCACTTATGCTTCTGCATAAGACTTTTACAACTGCTCAGACCAACTGTCTGAGACTTCCCTTGCTTAGAGCGCATGTCTATGACTTACCCTTTGCTCACACTTTCAGACTGAGCCACCCGCTCATCTGCCTTCTGGCTGAGACTTTCCCTTGCTTAGAGCACATTCCAAGACTTTCCCTTTGCTCACACCATCAGACTGAGCCGCCTGCTCATCGGCCTTCTGGATGAGACTTTCCTTTGCTTAGAGCACATGTCTAAGACTTTCCATTGCTCACACCATCAGACTGAGCCACCTGCTCATCTGTCTTCTAGATGAGACTTACCTTTGCTTAGAGCACATGTCTAAGACTATACTTTTGTTAAATTATACTAGCTGAATAAGACTTTCACAGCTCAAGCACTTAAGCAATGAGACTTACGTGGCTTAAGCATCTTGGATCGAGAATTCACTACTACGGAAAACCCATTTAACAACGGTTGCGAAAGAGATATAATGACGCGGGCGCAGGCGTTGTTATGTAGAGTGTCGTTGTATATTGATACCTATAATCACGGTCCAGAAAGCGTTGTAATAAATTGGAAAATGCACTACCTATAATGAATGTTATTTTAAATACCCGTTGTTGTATGTCTTTTAATAAAATAAAAAAAATTGCAGCATTAGAACAAGAACAACAGCAAGAACAAGAACAACAACAAGAACAACAAGAACAACATTAAGAATAACAACAACAACAACAACAACAACAACAACAACAACAACAACAACAACAACAACAACAACAACAACAACAATAACAATAACAAAAAGAAGAAGAAGAAGAAGAAGAAGAAGAAGAAGAACAACAACAACAACAACAACAACAAGAACAATAATAATAAAAATAATAACAACAAGAGAAACATTAATAAAAAAGAACAACAAGAACAACAATAATAAAAAAGAACAACAAAGAACAAAAATAATTAAAAAAGAACACCAACAACTAACATTGCTAACTCGAGTTCTGAAATTTGTTCTGAAATTTGGTTTAGTGGAGAAATAGAGTATCGTAAATGAAAGATGTGTTTGGAGGTAGAAGATGTCTAAGTTTTAGGTTTCACGCAGATCACTAATAGTAGTGTCTTAGTCGTTGATAATCACTAAATGGACGACCAAGATTTGTTTAAGGATAGTGAATAAACTCAATATACACGCCACCTATAATGTTGGTAATGAGACTTAAAATATGTTGGTGCTGGGACTTGAACCCATGACAAGACGCTACCTGTAATGACGATTGGTTTAAATTACCCGTGGTGAAATGTATGTAAGCATTTTGAATAAATAAGTAAAAAACGCTACCTATAATGACGTTTGGTTTAAATAACCGTAATTAAAGGCCTGTCAGCATTTTGAAAAAATAGGAAAGAAGTAACATGATTAAAATAAATTCAGAAAAATCTAAAAACACGAAATTTAATCTAATTAGGTAAAATAAGAATTTTGAGATTTTTTTTGGAATTTGTTGAGACTATGAAAACAGTAAAAAAATCATTAAAAATAGAAAAAAAGATGAATTTGGGGTTTTGAGGGTGAAGTACCATAACTCTTTTAGAGTAAGGGACTAATGACCGCATGATTTTTCTACTTCAAATGCACGAAACAGATCTAAAAAAGGAGACGATTTTCTCTAAAACCGATTTTTTGAAGAGCAAGACCTAAAACTAAACTATAGGTTATAATGACGGTTTTGCAAATACCCATGGTGAAAGGTTGTGGGTATTTTGAAAAAATATGTAAAAAACCATAAATGTTGGTGCTGGGAATTGAACCCATGACCAGACGCTACCTATAATGACGGTTTTTTAAATACCCGTGGTGAAAGGCCTCACATTTCACCACGGTTGGAATATTAACCATCATTAAAAGCCTTTTAATGAGATTAAAAAAAAGTGTGCATCTATTACAATGGTGTATAGGCAAGCCGTTGTAAGTCTGGCGTTGTTGTATGCGCATTTTGTAGTAGTGCTTGTTGCTTGAATCCCAATGAGACAAGACTTTTTGCTCTAGCACATAGCAGGAGACTTAATCTAAACTACTGAAGGCTCAGCAGAATAGAGAACAAGGTGTACATGATCCAAGCATCAGAGGTACTGGAGATTACCATAACAAAGACTTAAAGCACTTAATATTTCTAAATATATATAGGGGTAAGAAATCTTAAGGCTTTTGCAATTACAACCTACAACAGAAAATCTACCTATTACATAGAGTCGATAATTGCTTGATCTTGCTACTCCATCAACAGAAGAATCCTTGTTAAAAATTCAGGCTTTAATCTTCAGCCATATATATTGCCTTTCTAGAAACTTGCCGTTGAAAAGGTTGCTTGATCAAGTTTCTTTGCTTCTGCTCCAAAGTACAAGAGACATTGAAGATGGATGTACAACAGATTTCTGAATCCATTGTGTAACACGTTTAACCTTTGAGTCTACAAGAGGTTCTGTACTAATAGAGTCGTTGGGAGTATACATCCATAGAACGTACCCACTTTTCTTGAGCCTTGCAATACTGTAGACTAGAGCTGACAGACAGATAAGACAATACAGTAACTCCGATTTTGTGATGCGACCACTACCGCATTTAGTGCTACTTTATGATTTCTAATATTTATCCTATGATGCTTAAAAGGAAGGGGAAGATACCTTAAACTAACCCTGCTCGCAAATGTTTTTCTTACAAATGCTAGGAGATCTGGAATCGGGGGTTGGTTATACTAAGGGAAGCTATTAACACCCTAAGTATCTATAGGAACCTTTATTCTATATATTTCTATTGTTAAATCACTTGGTTGCTTAAGTTTGTTTGCTGTTAAATTGGGAAAGTTTCTCCTTTGTGAAAACTAGGGATGCTTTCGTTGTTTTTATAGTTTTCTATTGTTTTTGGAAGGTATTTGACCTAAGGTTTTTGTATTAGTGTGCTCGCTAAGATTTCGCAATCTTATGCCTACGTATTCCCACAAAGAGACTTTGGGAAATCAGAGCGTTCGTAGTTCCTCCTAATCTATGGGAGGAAAAAAGTTTGTTTTGTATCTTGTTTAAAGCCCAAGATGATGAAGCTAAAAGAGTGTTTGAAAGATTTTACAAATTGTCATCTTTAAGGGAGATATCTCACCTATTCACTACAATCATTTGAGAGTGATGTCATAAGGGAAAGAGATTTAAACTTATTGTGTTAAGAAATGCCACTTTTTCCTTTATGAATTCTTTACAAACTAAAAGAGGGACCTTGTACTTGTACAGCTGAACAAAAGCTACCGCAAGATCTCTGAAGGTACTGATCTTTGTACGGTTTAACCCCATGTACCATTTGAGCACAACACCAGTTAGACTGTCTTGAAAGTAGTGGATGAGTAACTGTTGATTTTCTGTCTAGGTAGACATCTTTCGAGCGTACATTACCAAATGACTTTGAGGGCAAGAGTTGCCTTTGTACTTATCAAAGTCAGGCACCTTAAACTTGTGTGGTATTTTAATGTTTTAGACTAAGCTGAGATCGACAACATCTTTCCCAAACAAGCCCTATCCACGAATGGCATGAAGTTCTTTCTGCATTTCCTAGAATTGTTCTTGGAATTCATTCATTCTTTCGTATACTTATACATCATTGCTAGGGGTGGAATGAAAGATTTGTTCCTCTGGGATAGTATGTATCATAGGTTGTGGTATAGACATTACTGCGGTAACTCTTGGTGCCTCGGTGATCATAAGTTTGTAACCTTCAGGTGCAGGAGTCTCTGTCATAGCCCTTGCGTCTTCATTCACCAGAAGTTTGTAACCTTCAGGTCTGGAGGTTCCGGCTGTGGCCCCTAGGTCTTCAGTGATCGGAGGTATATATCCTTCAGGCACAAAGTTGAAAGGCATGCGCCAGGGAAAACCTTTAGGCATGTTGTACTGAGGAAGACTGGCGTGTACCTCAAATGTTGGTGTAGACACAATTTCTGAGATAACAGTCCTTTGAGGTGGTTGATCCTGAGCTGCAGCTAGTGATTCAATCATGACGTTGAGTCTTTCCAAACTTTCCTTCAGAGTATTAACTTCCTCTCCTAGTTCTATATTTTCCTCCTCAAGATCGTCCATTTTCTTCTGACGATTGGCCCGCGTATTGTAAGAATGAGACAGTTTGACTCTCTCTAGTATGATAAGTATGTAAGTTTTTTTATGAAAAATGTGTGAAATACTAGAATGATGCATGATGTGCAAATTCTTTTTTTTTTTGTTTTTAAAAGAACTCTTAACAATTATGTCGCAAATATCATACATCGATGGAAACTTTTTATTAAATTCAAAGGATTACAATATCTTACAGGGAAAAGTACATTATTTTACAAAGTGCAGGAAGGAAAACTAGGCCTATGAATCCTAAAGAATCCTTGACGAAGGTCCAGATGCTGGTTGCTGACTCCTTTTTTGCTTCTTTGATCGGGCTTCCTCAACCGTTGGCGGGTCGATGATCCTTTTCCAGTTGAAAGGAGATAGTAAACTTTTTCGTCCCTCTTAACTTTCTACAGCATGTTGCTCTAGTATCTCAATCAGAGCATCTTTTTCCTTCAATAGTTCTTGGATCTTTGTGCAACCCAAGCTAACAATCTGATACTTGTTTTTCCAAGAGTTCTTTTCACGTTGAATTTTGTTAAAAGCGACCTGAAGTTTCTCTGTGTCGTTCATGAAGTAGAGGATAAATTCCTTTAGTGGAAATACTTCTTGATGAGGGTAAGGCATTTTTAACTTGATGGCTCTGGCTTGTACCCGTTGGAGATAAGGCTCCGCAGAGATGCAATTTGGTTTTCCCAGAGACTCTCTCCCTTTCCTATGAACATGATGTCAGGCATGCATAATTTCTTCCTTGAGTGCTCTGTCATTTTCTCCTTCCTTGAATAAAAGACCTTTCAGATGAATGTTTTATGGTATATCCCTCATCGGTTATCCGAGTTGACGAAGTGCTAAAACTAGATGATAATTGATCCCTCCTTTAGTACCAATGAGGGGCACATTGGGGAAACTTCCACACCTGTCAATGATCCTTATTCTGTCATAGACTCGATTGTACCAATTTATGTCAGAGTGAGTGAGGGACGTAATCTTTTGTGACCATCGTATAACACTTTTGAGATCCCAAAAAGCAACATATTTGGGTAAGTGGGAAATAAACCATTTGTAGAGTAATGGTACACAACATGTAATCATCCCTCTGTTGTACAAATTCCTTAGATGCACTGAGTGGTAAGCATCTGCAAGCAAGGTTGGGACTGGATTCCTGATCAAAAATATTTTGATAGCATTGATGTCGACGAAATTATCAATGTTGGGAAAAAGGAATAACCCATAGATGAGTAGAAAAAGATATCCTCGAAAGCAACTATGTTTCCTACGCTGGCAAAGTACAAGGCTTTTTCCAATTGAAACCTAGTTGGTAGACCTTGAATTCCTCCCTTGGTTGTCATGTGAGTTTTGATATCTAAAACTTCCAAAGAGGTAGCCCTTGCAATGGTTTGATCTTTGGGAATCTCTTTCAGCCCTGAGAATGGGTCTTGATCAGAAATGGGTAAATCAATCAGCTGAGAGTATTCTTCCAATGTTGGTGTGAGCTGATAATCTGGAAATGTGAAGCAGCGGTACACTAGATCATAAAACTGAACCAATGTAGATAGGACTCCTTCTACCATGTTGTCCTTCAAAAGGGATAAAAGTCCCCCATACTTATCTATGAAAGCTTCATGATTAGTATTCAACCTTCTCAATCTTCTCAGGTCTTCAAGTCTTAGACTTCTGAAGGTGTATATCTGAGTTTTTCTTCTAGCAAACTCCATAGCACAATTTTCTGATATTTGCAACACTCTCTTTTTATAGTTCTTTTGAAAAATTTTGAAATTTTTTAATGAATGCATGAAT
Organism: Lathyrus tuberosus; assembly: GCA_022829125.1. Lineage (NCBI taxonomy): Eukaryota > Viridiplantae > Streptophyta > Magnoliopsida > Fabales > Fabaceae > Lathyrus > Lathyrus tuberosus. Next base: position 5,310,541 of record JALAZF010000283.1, on the reverse strand, counting down.
GCATAAACACAAATATTTACAAACAAAGGTTTAAAGGTTTATCATCACGAGCATGGAGCCATGGATCTACCCATCCCAAAGGTATGTACTAGGGGTTCTTTTTGTACCTGTAGAACGGGTTCTAACAAAGTTCCCAAAATCACTGACCCCTCTTAAGAATATTACCAGCAAACCGATTGACTCATGAGAGCTGTAATATCCCCGAGATGGATCTCATTTGAGTGTAGTAATATGTATCAACTATTCCCGATAGTCACCGCACTACGTCCTAAAATGGCCGAATGGTTAAATATTTACTAATCTTCAGTTTCACGGGTGCCCAATGGAAAAAGTAATGTTTTCACGACTTGCTCGCTTAACATCAGTAATTCCAAAAGGGTACCTCTACTGATTTGGTGGACTTTCAAGTTAGCTGGGTAGGGATTCACTCCCTATAAGCCTTCTTGATTCTGCCACCCCCTATCTTAAAATATACTCTCAAGCCCACTGAGGACTTTTTGACTCACCACATGTGTATTAATCACAATCCCAGATAAAAGTATTTCAACAAGTATGGCAAATAAGCAGATAGTATGATGGAAAATAGTAAATGATATCAAATGAGAAAGCAAATAAGCAAATGAAATAGTAAAGATATATGCAAAGTAAGGCTTAACCTTCTTAGATAGATAAAAATCCCCAGTGAAGTAGCCATTTGTCTGTAGCTCTAACTTTGTGACGCGACCAATACCACATTTAGTGCTACTTTCTGATTTCTAATATTTATCCTATGGTGCTTAAAAGGAAGGGGAAGATACCTTAAACTAACCCTACTCACAAATGTTTTTCTTACAAATGCTAGGAGATCTGGAATCAGGGGTTGGTTATACTAAGGGAAGCTATTAACACCTTAAGTATCTATAGTAATCTATAGGAACCTTTTTGGGATATATTTCTACTATTGAATCACTTGGTTGCTTAAGTTTGTTTGCTGTTATATTGGAAAATTTTCTCCTTTGTGAAAGCTGAGGAAATGTTTTCATTGTTTTTTTTAATGATTTTTTATTATTTTTGGAAGGTACTTGACCTAAGGTTTTTGTAGTAGTGTGTACGCTAAGATTTCACAATCTTATGCCTACGTATTCCCACAAAGAGACGGGAAAATCAGAGCGTTCGTAGTTCCTCCTAATCTATGGGAGAAAAAAGTTTGTTTTGTATCTTGTTTAAATCCCAAGATGATGAATCTAAAAGAGTGTTTGAAATATTTGACAAATTGTCATCTTTAAGGGAGATATCTCACCTATTCACTACAATCATTTTAGAGTGATGTCATAAGGAAAAAAAATTTAAACTTATTGTGTTAAGCAATGCCACTTTTTCCTTTATGAATTCTTTACAAACTAAAAGAGGGACCTTAACTTGGATATAGAATCAACAAGTGTGCCACTTACAACAATTAGATGAAAGAAAAGTTTTTGAACCATGATAAAGGAGGGACTCCAGCTTGGATCTTGAATCAACAAGTGTGCCACATACAACAATTATCTGGAAAATAGTTTTTTGATGGTTTGGCTTAAATTGCAGTGATTAGGGGATATATCTTCCTACAGAGATGACTCAAGGTCTCATCTATGAGGAGATGGACTTGTTTGGGTATCTTGATTGAATCCCAAGATATAAAGCTAAAAGATTGAAAACTGTCTCGATGGGAAGTATTATCTGTCTTGTACAAAGCCCAAGATTGAGGCTAACTAACTTGAGGAAGTTTATTTTGTATGAAAGCTTGAGAGAAGTCTAATGACTATTGAGGAAGTTTGAAGAGACTAGCTCAATACTGAGCATTTGACTGACTCTGTCAGGGATTTTATTAGTATCCAGTACAAAGCCCAGGATCAATGAGGCTAAAATAGTTTACTGTATCCTGTACAAAGCCCAGAATGGTGAGGCTAAAATATTTTATATGTGCTTTTAAGAAGCCTAAGGGTCCTTGTATAAAGCCCAAGAGGAAGCTATGGTGCTTGGATAAAGCTCAAGAGGAGACTAGGGGGTTGAATGAGACTTCCCAAGTCTCCTTGTATGAAGCCCGAGAGGAGGCTAGCTTGCTGGGGAGATTCTTTATATGATGCCCAAGAGGAGGCAATGATGCTTGTATAAGGCCCAAGAGGAGGCCAGGGAACTAGTTGTTTGAACTAAGTTTTGATTGAAGGGATCCTATTGTTTGACCTATGTCTAAACTAAGGATGATATAAATGTCAAGAGAAACTTAACAGAATATGAACAAACATGATTGAAGATTAACAAGTGTAGACATTGATATGACATGTTTTAATTAATGGAAGATTTTATTTCTTTAGGGTTTAATGCGTTGAATGTTTTATTTGTGTGTTTAATTCTATTCACAAAGGTGTTGGGTCTTACACTCTAAGCAGAGACCCGAGATTTATTGAAAAGAAAAGAAAAGGTGGTGGGTCTTACACTCTTGACAGAGCCCCAAGATTTATTCTATGTACAAGGGTGATGGATCTTACACTCTAAGAAGAGGCCCAAGACTTATTGAAATGCCACTAGGGTTGTTTTTGATGAAATTTGAAGATGGAGATTTGAAAGATTGAAAGCTTTGGGAAATTGAAGAAAGTTTTGAAAAGGAGGAGAGGGACTTACACTCTAATAGAGGCCCGAGAGTTTTGAAATCAAAAGATAATTTTGAAAGTTTATTTGAAAGATGATGTGTACTTTAAAGAGATGTTTTATCATGGTGAAAGTTTATGAAAGGAAATCTTGAACATTGAAGCAAGGATATCAATTAAACATGTTAAGACAAGTTGATAACAATCAAGCATTCATGTTAGGGTTTAAACATGGGTTTGGATAAAGTGGAAACATTACACAGTTCATAAATAAACATGTATATGAAAACATTTTCAAGGCAAAGTTTAAATGTTTTAGGAGCATATAGAGATGTTATGATCAACACAAGGGCACATAAACATATTGAAATCATGTAATCATGGAAGAAAATCAACATGTTAAGGTAAAGGATTAAACAAAAATTCAATGGTATGTTTGAAAGTTCATCATTCATTCACATGTAAACATACACTTAAAAATGGATTGAAATCAAGTAAGGATAAGGATATACAAATTCACAACAACATATAAGGTTAATACAAGATGTATATGGTTCAAACAAGTCATTGTGAGCAAGGAAAGGCAAGGAATTATTCAAAAGAATCAAGAAGTTCTTCAAGAAACCCTAAAAAATAAATATGAAGAAAAGTAAATATTTTTGGTATTTTCTTTTTATAATTTGAAAATAGACATTATCATGAACAATTTTCAAAATAAATGGGTTCAAAATGATAAAAAATGAGAAAGTTATGGACATTTGAAAATGTGAAGAAAAGTAAGAAAATAGGTGAATAAAAATAATGGGGAATTGTCCCCTTGGGTGTTGAACCCATGACATTTCGCCTATAGGTCAAAACCAAGGCCAACCAACCAACGCGCGTAGGTTGTAAACAAAGGGAAGGCAAGGTATTATATGTGTTAAGAAATTTGAAACTCAGAAAAATAAAGTGAAACTGGGGCAAGGGGAATTCGAACCCCAGTTTCAAGGGTGAAAGGTAACAAGAGCGTACAGGTTTAACCACTGGGGTGGTGATACATCCGTGTATCAAACCCCAGCCATTAACTGATAAGGGTGAAGGTGTCCTAGTGGTCAGAACAAGGGTGTCATGGCTGACTTGCCCAAGGTTTTTCAAGTTTGGTCCATTTGCAAAACCTACCCTAACTCATTCATTTCTTAATGAAATCAGGTGAAATAAAGATGAAACTTGCCTAGAATTTCATGAGGAATTCAATGGTGGTGTTATATTTTTCTAAAGATGCTTGAATTTTAAAACCCGATTGTGGTTTCAAAAAGGCTTCAAATTTGCAAGTTCTATGCTACTACTCTATACAATCCATAATAGCATGATTAAATAGTTCAAACACAATAAATAAGACATGTATGATATGATCATGATTAATGTAAATCATAGCAAAGCATAGTTCTCAAAGTTCAAGTTCATAGGAAGCTTACCTCTTGAAGCTCACTTATCAATTTGCAAGAACCTTGTTGCAGAAGTAAACCAATGCTTTGGACACCACCAATACACCTTATAGAAGCTCCTTGGATGCTTGGAATCAAAGGGAAACCTCTAGAACAGGATCTGACTCCTTTTTGCAAAAAGTGTCAAAAGTGGTCAAAATGGAAACTCCTTCAAATGGTGTTACAGTTGAGAGATTCTTGTAGGAACAGTTTAGGGGTGTTATTTAGAGAGTGTTTGGAGTGTTGTTTGGTTTTGAAATGGACAAGATCAAGACATGGCTTGAAAAATGTAGAAAAGTTAAAATATGAGATTTTGATGGTTGACTTTCTGATTTTGGAGATTTGAGATTAAGATGAGGGTTTGGACACCTCTAATTGATGATTTATGATGTGTTTGGATGGTTGTTTGAGTGGTTTAGGCTCTGGTTTTGAAAATTCCAAGTTTGCTTTTTGGAACTTTGAAGACTTGAAGTAAAGAGGGGGGATGAGAAAACAAGTCTTTGGTATTGTTTTGGTGTATTTGAATTGATGCAAAATGACCTCTATTTATAGGAGATCTGGTTTGTGTTGGATGAATAGTGTTGGATGAGGGAGCATGCTATTATCTAATGGATATGTTCATGTAACTCTTACTTAAAGGACAAGGTACCAAAGTCTTCCATAACATGACTAGAATCTTGCCTCAATTGGCATTTTGCAGGTTTGAATACTCATTGTTTTTGAATTGATTTGAACTGGTGTGGCTCATTTCATGCCAATTCAATGTTTCACTTAAATGCCAAATGACAAACTTGAATTCAAGGCTATGTAATGATGGTTTTTCACATGCCAAGAGATGAGATCCTTGACTTATGATCCAAAGTTGAAGATATTATGTGATTCAACAAGATTCCTTCTAATCTTGGAGGATGACAAGGCTTGCAAAGTCACCAAATCTGTTTTGCAAAATTGTGTGATGCAAGTAATCATGAAAACTGTCTTGAAAAATTAGTTTGATCATGGCATGTTGTGAGGGTCATATCTTCTTGCTCAAATGGAATCAATGGATGCTTTTGTACTCTTTGGAAATCTGAGATATCCTACTTTAACTTTGATGATTGCATTTGGTATTGAATATTCTTGGATCATGATGAAAAATGTCTTCAAAGTTGGCCAAAACATGAAACAGATTTTGCCTAAAAAAATTCTAAGTGTCAAAGTTCAAAATATCATGAAACCCTAACTTCATGGCCTTATATCTCAAAATCTATGCATTTTTTGGGGATGGTTCAGCCCGACAATCTTTTTGTATGGAAGAAGATCTATCATTTGAGCTTTTGAGTGCAAAAAATGGTTGTTTGGATCATAAGTTATGGCCTTGTAAAGTTAGGTACTTGAACATGAATTTCTATAACTTATTGAAATTTTCAATTATTCCAATTTTGCTTCTTTTGCAAGTAACCTTGATTTCTTGATCAATCCTTGATTAAATGCAACCATGGATCATATTTCCTTGAATAATAGCCTTTGATGATCAATTTTTCCCAAAAAGTCAAACTTTGACTTTGTGTATTAGATGAATTTTATACAAAGAAACCCTGATTCTTGATTCTCAATTAATGAATATCCTAAGGTGATTTTAAACTTACTAATGGACTTCAAGGGTATATTTTAGTGTCTTTAATCATATTCTAAGGTTGGAGATCATGTCCTGGCTAAAAGTCAAAGGTATGGTTTACTTTTCATCAAAACCCTAGTTTATGGCTCAGATGGATTTGAATTCTTGCATTGTTTGTGAATCAAGTTCTTTGAATCAATCCAATCAAATGAATGGACTAATATGATGTATTTGAGGTCTTGGATCATGCCTTGCTCCAGAAATCATCCTAAGGAATGAATTAGGTCAAAACCCTAACTTTGGTGCAATGAAGGTCTTGAGGTTTGATGAGCTTGTCATGATACAATTTTGCACTTGATTATTGATGAGTGGAAGTTCTTGATCTTCATGGATGATATAGAGACTTGTGATGTTGAATATGATGTTTATTCCTTGATAATTCATCTGCTTGGGCTTTAGGGGTATCACCTAACCTGTGAAGCAAGTGAGCACACATATCTTGTACTTGTGATGGGTTAGTGATGCATGAAATTATGTTCATATGATATGCAAATGATACGGTACCTTAGGGTCAAAATTTAGGGTATGACAAATACAACATGCTTTCAGTAGTACGGATAGTCCACAACTTTATCACCAACTCTGAATGGTACCAGAAGCTGATATACAATTACTAAGTGTAGAAACTCATCTGAATGCTGAGGCCTTCAGTTTAGAGTTTGCGTTAAGCCACACTAGAAATTGTTCTTCAAACTCTACCACCAGAAGCTAGCAATGAAGAAACTCCGAGTGTATCTTAGATAAGCAGATTCTGATTATTTATGTACAAGAACAAGAACCTGTATAAATATAACACACATTAAATAAACCATTGTTCTTTTAATACTTTTGTTATCATCAAAACTAAAAGAGAAAATATCAAGAACAAATCTTGTTTTAACAATCTCCCCCTTTTTTATTATGACAAACACAAGTATTTAAAGGACAATGTTGGGCATGTAATTTTCTATGCAACAACAGGGTATGAGGTTTGTAAGGCCCCCTGAGTCTGATAGTTCACAGCTGAGCTTGTTCTAACATTAAGAACTATTTCTGAAGAAAAATAAACTAGTCTTCTTAAAAACATCAGGGTCTGAGGTTTGTAATCTCCACCCGATTCAATTAGTTCCAAGGTTGAGTTTTGTAAGCTCCCCATTAGTTCCATAGTTAAGAACACCAAAATGACTACATTTATCTCCTTTTGGCAACACAAAAATACGAGGTTTGTAAGCTCCTTCAGAGTCTCGTAGGCTAAGTCAGAGGTTTGTAAACTCTATCTTAACACTATGTATAAGAGAGTTAAAATATGTCGCCCTTTTTTACTTTCTTTGGCAACACCAGAATATGAGGTTTGTAAGCTCCTTCTAGGTCTGATAGGCTAAGTATGAGGTTTTTATGCTCTTACTCAGACCTTTGTACTAGAAAGTCAAAATTCTCCTTAGGCAAGTAACAGAAAAATAAATGACAAGAAAATAAATGACCAATATGTATTCAATGGGTTTAGTTTTCACTTAAATACTTACTATTATTTCTACCCCTTTTGTCACATCAAAAAGAATAAAAAGAAAAGAAGGAAAGAGAGAAAAAAATATCACCAATAAATGTAACTCAGATCATCATTACAAGATCAGTTTCCAAGAAGGAAGAGTAATTAAGTAATAAGAGTCATTAAGGTTTGTAAAGTGCACGCATTGAAGTCTTAATGGTCATTACTATTCCAAGAATTAAAAAAGGATTAAATTTAGACGCTTGGTATCCACAGAAGTTGCTATAAAAACATCTCACTCCTAAATCAATTTCATCAATCACCCATCCTAAGAATATGGAGTCAGCATCTGAGAGTCATAAGCCATCTGTCGTAACAGACACAACTGAGAGCTCTATAAGCATGCCAATCCAATCCCCTCAGAAGCGAGCTACTTCTGAGTCCTCTACAACTGTTCTTGTAGCAGCACCTGAACGACCTTTAGAAGGAGGTTCAATAGTGGCTGCTTTGAAGCCTCAGAGAATAATCATGAAGATATCAAGGAAGAAGAAAAGGAGGGAAAACAAGAGGCTCTATAACTCTCTTCCAGACATAGAAGTGGAAGAAGTGATTGATTCAGAAGATGAGGAGGTAGACTTCAACAACAGTGGACGCCGCTTGTAGCGAGTGATTTTGGACGTGGTTCTTAAGCATTGTCGCTCTTTGGGGTTACTACAGGTCGATTCATTTTTTATCCTATTAAGCTGATGAAGGAAGGGAAATAGATGTCTCCAACTAACCCTGCTTGCATACTGAGTTTAAACAGCGGTCTGTTAGGTTACGGATGATATATGGTAATGGGGCCTCTTTCTTCTTAGAGTGGAAAATACTGGGACTGTTCATGGGTAGGATGTTAGGACTGATGCTTTTCGATTGATGGGTGAAGGTACGGGATTTGGGTTTTGGATTAGCGTGCTCGCTAAGATTTTTCTTGCAATCTTATGCCTACGTATTCCCGTTTACCGAAACAGGGAAATCAGAGCGATCGTAGTTCCTCCTATTCTATGGGAGGAAATGGTGTTTTGGTGTCTTGTTTAAAGCCCAAGACGTGAAGCTAAAAGTGATTTGTATCTTGTTCAAAGCCCAAGATGTGAAGCTGAAGGGTTTATTTGTATCTTGTTCAAAGCCCAAGATGGGAAGCTAAAAGGGTGTTGACTTTAGAGAAAATTTGTCATCTCTAAAGTGGTCTGTTTGTCAGGGGTGAGTGATTATAAAGGAGAATTACTTTAACCGGAATATGTGAATCCGGAAATGCCATAATTTCCTTTATAGGGGCTTTTCAACCTAGAGGAGAAGACTTTAACTCAGTGTAGAGCAATGCTATCTTTCCTTAGGAATTTCTCATGCTAAAAGAGGGACAGTGGCGTAGATGTAAATAATCCAGAGGCTTGCCGCTTACAGCGATTAGACGAAGGAAAAGGAGTTGTTGAAGTTTGTATACTGTGAACGAGGCACGAATTTTGATGATAAAAGGTTGATTGTCTCAACCGGGGTTTTCTTATACAAAGCCTAAGAGGAGGCTAGTGGCCCAACAAGAGGGTCTTTTATACTCAACAAGAGAGTGATTTGTGTCTTGTACAAATCCTAAGACGGGGGCTGAAGAGGGTTGACTCTACAAGAGAGTCTTTTATACTCAACAAGAGAGTGTTTTTGTATCTCGTACGAAGCCCGAGATAGAGGCAAAAAGAAGTTTTGACTCAACAAGAGAGCCTTTTTGTATCTCGTACGAAGCCCGAGATAGAGGCTAAAGGAAGTTTTGACTCAACAAGAGAGTCTTTTTGTATCTCGTACAAAGCCCGAGATAGAGGCTAAAGGAAGTTTTGACTCAACAAGAGTCTTTTTGTATCTCGTACGAAGTCCGAGATAGAGGCTAAAGGAAGTTTTGACTCAACAAGAGAGTCTTTTTGTATCTCGTACGAAGTCCGAGATAGAGGCTAAAGGATGGCTGTTTCAGTTGAGTGACAGGTCCAGTATGTTGGTTAAAAGAGAAAATCAGTTCTCATAAAGAGACTGATTAAAAGTAAGGCTATACTTTGAGATTTGATCAGAAGATCAAGATTATTTCTTATTCTTTAAGGAAATGAGAAATTCTGAGGGTATTGTCCGAGTCTACTAGTTTTCCCTATTTTTGAAAGGGGCTTGAGAATGCCTTCAAGACTCAAGGAAATTAGACTGTCCACGTCTAGAGTTTTATCTTTTGTACTATGCTTAGAGAAACAGTAGTAGGATCTAGACTCTTTGAAAGACTGTTCTATTAAGATGACTACTTTCTGTTCCTATACCTCTAGGAGGTCGTCGGGACAATTTGTACGAAGCCCAAGAGGAGGCTGGAAACTTTTAAGATGCCGAGGAACAATTTGTACGAAGCCCAAGAGGAGGCTCTCTTCCCGAAGGAAGAATCCTTATACGAAGCCTAAGAGGAGGCTATGAATACTTCTAAGAAGCCGTAGGGTCCTTGTACAATGCCCAAGAGGAGGCGGGGATGCTTTTAGGAAGCCTGTGGGTCCCCAAACCCTGAGAAGTTCAAGACATGCCATTCACCGAGAATGGATCAAGCCAGGAAAGTTCAAGAATTTGGAAGAAACTCAAGAGATGCCATTCACGGAGAAAAGATCATCTCTGGAGAGTAGAGTTTCTTTGACAACTTCTAAAGGTGACAGTCTGAGAAAGGGTTCAAAAAGAATCTGCCTTTCACATCTCCATATTGTTTAACCCCAAGAGGAGGGAAAATTGTATTTGGTAATCCTATGGGGATCTACTTTAGTCTATTTAAGAGTGATCAACAGGGCTTAGTGCTAGACGTAGTTGCCGGGGAAACTCTAAATATCTATACTATTATTACACAGTTGATATGAGTTTATGAAAGAAGACTTACAGTGAAACAACCCCACAATACAGTTATATGTATATGAAAGCGGTAAATGAAAGCATATAAACACTTACTCGGTTGTAGAGCTTCCATGCTGTTTGGTTAGTTGTTCAGCAAAGAAAGCTTTGATAACAATATTATATACAAAATCAAAGGAGAAAGTGCTTTGAAAATATGTTGGGGCTTACAGCTCAAAGGGAGACCCAAGGTTTTATCAGTGATTGCACTGTGGTTTTGAATTTGTACAGGGACTTATACAAGTGACTGAGGCCCAAAAAGGTTTTCTGTACAAAGGGATGGGTCTTACACTCTCTCAAGAGGCCCAAGTATTTAAAGAAGAGAAATGGGGCTTATAACACGAGGGTAGGCCCAGGGTTGATTTTTTAACTGGCGATCGTGTCGAGGTTTTCTTTTAATGCAGAGGGACTTATACAATGTCTGAGGCCCAAAATTGTTTTGGTTAAAAGGGGATTGGGTCTTACACTCTATTAGAGGCCCAAAAAGTTTTTGAATGGGTCTTATAGCTCGAGGAGAGGCCCAAATGATTGTTTTAAACAGGCGGTGATCGCGCCGAATTTTTGAAATACAACGGGACTTATACAATAATTGAGGCCCAAAAATGGTTTGTATTTAAAAAGGGTTGGGTCTTACACTCTAATAGAGGCCCATGAGTGTTTGAAAATGATTTGTGAGGGTTGAATTAATCAAAAACCCTAATTTGTTCCCCAAAATATATTTTAATTGAATAGAATTCAATTAAAATGATCAAAAGGGTTTAATATGTGGAAAACAAATTATGATCTTGGATTAATGTTTTAAAATCATGTTTTGACCTACAAATGATTAGAAATCATAAAAATTTGCAAAATCAAGAAGGACAAAATATTTCAAATGTCAAAAACAATTAAAATATTAATTCTTTGCAAAAATATCAATTATATGAAATAAATAATATTTTTGGGATTTTTTGGTAAAATAAAATATTTTAACATTTTTGTGCATTATTAAAAAAAGAATCAACTCAAAATCATCAAAACTCAGAGAGAAATTAATTTTTGAATCAATTAAATAAAATCACAAAATTCAAATATTCAAATATTTGAAAATGGGCGCCAAGAACATGGCAAGAACACGCGCCACCCTCTGTTTTTGCAGATTTGCGTTTTCTATCCAATCTCACTGAATACTTGATTATATCATGCAATCTACATATCAATCTACTCGTTTTAACCTTACGATCATGTCTATGGTCTTTAATTTTATTTATTTTTAACATGGAATAAGAAATCAAAGAGAAACCTCAAGAACCCTAATTTCTGCATGAAGGTTCAAAAATTCTACACACGATTCAAACAATGCAATTGATTGAGGGAAAACATTCCATGCATGATTGTGAACATATGGCCAAATTATTGTGCAGCAAAAATTGCATGGATCATAGAGTTAGAAGAGCTCATGCTTACCTCTTGCAGCTGGTGATCGTGTTTTATGTTAGAGGTGTTACAGCTAGGTTCCAATGATCTGGATAGCTTCCCTAGGTGCCATGGAGTGTGTCTGGATGCTTGGAATGGATTGAAATGATCTGGAACTTGAGATGGTACCCCAATTGCAAATCTGTCAAGAACTTGAGCAACTGGCTGGTGATTTTGTGAAATCAGTGTTCCAGATATTGTTTAAGTGTTTGGATCACTTCTATATGATGTTTATGAGGTGTGTGAGTGATTGGTTTGATTGGAAAAGCTCTCAAACTCAAAACCCGATAGTGACTTGCCTTAGAAGGCAAAATTGGAGTGAAAGAAGAGATTTTGAGGAAAGCATCTGTTTGATGGCTTTGGTGTACTCAAACTGATCACAAATGAGCTCTATTTATAGTAGAGCAAGTTTGTTTTGGGATCAATAGTGAATGGCAACTGCAGCAGAGGTTTGGCCAATGTTGTCCAATGGAATCTCAAGTCTCCTCTAGCCATTGACTAGAGTTTAGAGCACAGGCCTTTGGTTCCCTAGTTGTTGGATCATCCTTGACTGAATTCAGTTGAAGGAAGCTCAGTCCATGCCACCTTGGTGCATCCATTAAATGCTCCAATCCAACATTGGAGTCTTGTCCCTCTTTTAGGGATTTTTAGGTTTAGCATGCTACTTTTGGTTCCAAGGACTTTGGAGGCTTGGCTCAGTGTTTGTCCCCTTTAGATTTGATCTCCAGATGTGTCCAAGATGATGACAAGGCTTGGAATTAGTTGATCTTGCCAAATCGAGTAAAAATGCAAAATTCTGCCTAGCCTTAGCAGTTTTCAACAAGGCATATTGCCCTTGTCATATCTCATGGCTCAAGTGGAATTTGATGATGTTCTTGGTCACTTTGGAAAGCCATCATATGATACAACAACTGTTTGATCATATTTGGTTTTTATACCTTTTGGATCCAAGTGAAAAATCCTCCTACATTTGGGAAAAAGTGAAGGCAGATTCTGACTTAGTGAAAATTTCACTAAGTGTTGGAAAAAAGTGACATTTTCACTTTTTGTGATTTTGATCATTCCATAACTCAAAATTCATGGGGAATTTGGAGGGAGGTCTGTTTTAAGCTTTTGTAGAGGGTAATGATATCTACAAATCAAGCTTTGTATGGGAAAAAATGGCCTTGTGGTTTAGGAGTTATGATCCTCCAAAGTTGGTACCCTAGCCACTTTATTTCATAACTTAGAAAATTTTCTAAGTTTTTATGGTTACCCCTTTTACAAGTTATCCCACTTTTCTTGATTTTTCTTGATGAATGATGATTCCAATCATGCATTAACATCATTTTAGGGTTAAAAAACCATTTTTATGAAAAATCTCAAAAAGTCAAAGTTGACTTTTGTGCACAGTTGACTTTTTAGCAGATGAATTCCAAACTGTGCAATCCTTTAGGAAATCATGTCCTTGACCTAAATCAAACTTGATGGGCATGTTCCATGGGTGTTATAGGGTATATTGATCAATGTCCTAGGGTTTGGGAGCATGTCCTGGTCAAAAGTCAAAGCTACAGTTGACTTTTCTCGCGAAACCGTAATTGTGGCTCTGGTGAAATTGAGACTTGTTGCTCAAGCTTTTTGGATCAATCCATTATTGCAAATGGATCAATGCAGTGCATTAGAGACCCTCAAATCTTATCTTGAGGTCTTGGCTCATGAATTGTCCCAAAAGTCAACTTAGGGGTGAATTAGGTTAAGAAACCATAATTCCTGATTTTTAATGAATGCATCCCCTAAGGCTAAATTGACTTGATGATTGGGTTTATGATGTCCCTTGGAGCATCATAGGTTATTCTTGGAAGCATTGGCTCATGCCCAGAGGAAAATTTCCATCTGAAGGCCCTGGTCGACCAAAACCCTAATTTGGTGACACTGGCGATCTTAAGGCTTGATCCACTTAGAAGGGAGCAGCCTTGTGCTTAATCCTTGAAGTGGGAGTCCTCTTGATCCTTTGTGGATGTTTGAGAGGTTAGACAAGTTGAAGATCATGTCATTCCGTGATTGATCCTTTGTCTAAGAACTCTGAGAGGGCTTGAAACCCTAATTTTGATCACAGTGAATGCTCACCCATCTTTGGGGAAACTGATGAGGCAAGATAGTACATCCATATTGTGATGATGATTTCCACAATGATGGGAATCTTAGTGGTCAAAATTTGGGGTATGACACCGCTGGGCACGCGATGCAATGGCTAGGGATGAATTCTAGACATCATCTTGTACCCTTTATTTTGTTTAAAAAGTTGTAATCCTCATTTAACTAATGAAAAGTTTATTTCATACCAATACTTCTTTATCATGCATTTACATTCCAGAATTTTACTTTAGATTTTTTGAAGGTACACTTAATAAAGTGAAACTGACACAGAAACGACAGTTAGGACATATCAGTCATATACTCATACTAATTCAGAGAATATTAATAGATTAGATTATATTACCAAGAGTCATTATTAAAATGTTGATTTAATCAGTACTTAAATAATATTAAACTCAAGATAATAAATGTAATACGTCTATAAAAGGACTCAAGTATGCTTTCTTCCATCAACAATTAATCTCTAAAACACCAAGATGTATAAGCAGAAGCAGATCTGGGTTCCAAGAAGAGATTTCAAGAAGGCAGCATTACTGAATGTAGCAACTCAAGCAAATCAAAGCAAGACACCAGCTGAAGAACCTGTAAGCAAGCAGATAGCTTCAAAAGTGCTCTCTTCTTCAGCATTCTTTGTGAAGAAACACAGAATAAGGAAGTCTTCTAGATCCAGACGCAAAAATAATCTGAGGAAGGAGGCTTTGGAGTTTGCTAAGGAAGAATGACCAGATTTTTTAGACAATCTAGACATGTCAGATGAACATAGGGAGTTCCTTATGACACATCCATTAGACTAGAAAAATCCAATTGTCTTGTAATAACTTCCTTTTTCAGTAATAAAATAAGTTGCAAACATTTGAGTTCTTTCATCTATTTCAGATACTCAGTGAACAACACGAGTAAATATTAATCAGTTAAAGCTGAACACAAGCATGAACAAACTTATGAATTTATTAATAAGATACTTAATACAAAGATATCAACAACAATACAAAGCACAACTAAGCAGAAAATATAACATCAGAATCTTTCATAGATAGCTTCAAACTTGTCTCTCCAAATCCTGGAAGAACTAGCCTCAAAACTTATGTTAACCCCTTACTGAACAAGTAATTTAGAAATAACTTGTCCAAAAGGTATGAAGAAGGTTTTTCCCTTTTTAAAAGAAGAAAGAGACCTCTTCAAATGGTCAAACATAACTTGAGGAAGATTAATCTTCAAATCTGAATTGAGAAGTAGAAGCAGATATTTTTCAATAGGGTCCATTTGGTCTAAACCTTGATCCTTTGGCAGTAAGTTTGAATTCAGAATCTGACTCCAAATAACATCATCATGAAGAAGATTATAAACCACTGATGTATTAGATGAATCTACAAAGATACGCCAAGTAGGAAGATAGTGTTCCCAAACAAGAGTTCCTGGAATTTCTCCAATCTCCTCACAATTGATCACATTTTCAATCTCTTTAGAGGTTACTATAATAGAAACACCAATTACTCTAGACAGAATAACATACTCAGAATTTAGCTCAACAATGGAGGCTTTAATCCAAAACCCTTTGACAAGACTTGGATAAGTGAAACCACAGAGCATCTCAAAGTAGCAACTTCACCTTTGTTTAAACACAGTCTCCCAGAAGTTGAAACCAATCTTAAGCAACTCATCAAAATCCACAAAATTTTCATTGATGACAACCAGCTGATCAAAGGAGAATAAATTGAAGAACTCATCTCAGATTTGGTTTGATCAGCACGCACACAAGAAGAAAAGAAGAAAGAGAAGAAGAAGAAGAAAAAGAAATTGAACAAGAATCTCACAAAAATATGAATCTTGTCAGAAAAGGATACAATGATATTTCACAAGACAGAGAATAGTAACAACAAGTACTAAAAGATAAAACATCATTACCCAAAGGTTCTTTATCCAGCAGATATGTCGATTCCACCAGATAAGTTTCACCTTTATGAAAGATTAAGTATTATAAATTTTTTTAGAAAACTCTTGACTTAATTTGCTATGTCAAACTGAAATAATATTCTTTTGAATCTCAGAAACTGAAAACTTTCAGAAGCTATCAACCATCAGAGTCTAGTAAGTCTAGGCTAAGATAGAGATATCATCTGTCAGTCACAAGTCTCTAAGATCCTATTCAGAACTAGCACTTTATCTTGAAACAAGAGTTATGAGTGATAGACGGATATTGAATTGTCTTCTTTAGACAGCTAACAAGCAACAATATCCACACAAAAGTGAGAATATTGCTTTGATAAATGTGATCATCATATGGCTTGATAAGACATTCAATATAGACAAACACAACAGAGTTTCCTCTTAAAGATTTCTGAAGTTCTCCCTTTTCAAAAGAAAAACTTCTCTAGAGATCTAACAGAAACTTTTCATTTATATCTAAGCAAATGTCTTATTAAATCAAAAGATAAGTCAGCCAAGAACAAACATACCACACTTTTTTTTGGTCAAACTCGATTCAATATTTAGACTTGACCAATAGAGTCTGAACACAACTTTGAGTGGATTCTGATTCAATGGATGTCTGACCATTGATTCCATTACTTTTACAAAATTCAGTACCACCAGTACTTGAATCTGGGTTGTTGGGTCTTCTCATAATCAATGTTGTAAACAACCTTATGGAAGATGCCTCTGCTTCTTTCATTGATATCTGTAGCAGATACACTATGATACTCATATTTCTATAAGACCGTACATGTAAGTACAAACAGAATCTTCTGTGCCTTACATCTCAATCTAACAGCAGATCATAAGTCACTCTAGAGTGTAAGCCTAGAATGAGATATGAATAGAATCTTGTTATAAGCAATGACAATAATCTCATTATCTTGGAATAAATCTTTTGAGTTTGAAATCATTGACAAACTCAGAACCAAATGGCGATAGCTATCAGAGATTGACATAAAGAAGATCAGAGTATTGTCTTAGTACAGCTAACAGAGCTCAAAGAAAAGTTGAAGATTGATCGGAAAAATAGCAAGTGTACTATTTTTGCCAATGTAGTAATAATAGGGAAAAATCCCCAGTATCGATCTCGAGGACTGCGTATGAATATCTAGTTCGAAATATTGTTCAATTAAACAAAAGCCTTTAGGGGGTTTTAAAATTATTTTGCAAATTATGAATCAACAGTAAGAAAATATAACAGAATATGAGAAACATGCTAGGGCAAGGTGTATTATTTGTCATGTAACAACTCTAAATCCTTATTTCATTAACAAGTTCAAAATAATCAAATACCGGTTCTTTAGTCTATTTCCCCCTAAATCCTTAGTGGGAAAACCTATTATCATACCCCATATTTTGACCCTAGATTCCATCATCATTCTAGGAGCATCAAACATTGCTTTGCTAACCCTAACCTTGTACCAGTTGCCTTGTGTGTTTGTTTCCATGAATTAGGGTTTTGCACAAAGAGAATCTAGAGGATCTATATTTGATCAGTCAATGTATTGGATTGATCATTAACCGACTAAGTGTACATACACTCAAGAGTCCTCTCTCCATCAAGAATCAAGTGCAAATTGGTCTTGTTACAAGTTCTTTGAAGCTCAATTTCATCTGACCCCAAATTAGGGTTTTATTAGGAAAAGTCAACTGTGCCTTTGACTTTTAATCAAAGCATGATCCCAAGCCTTGAGACATGATTCAAGATGCTCAAATACATCCTTGGATTCCATCCATGATGTTTTAAAAGTTCAAGATTGCAAGATCATTGAAGATCACACAGTTGAATTCATCTGATACACAAGCTTTATCTGACAAAGTCAACTATTTGACTTTTGGGAGTTTTGGTCAAAATTGAAGTCCTCAAGCCAAATTTCATCAAAACATTTTTGATAAATGAGTTTGACCATGAAAAATCAAGATTTGGAAGGTTTCTTGCAAAAGGGGCAAAGTTAAGAAACTTGAATTTTTTCTGTGTGAAAGAAAAACCCTAATTTTGTGCCAACTTTGAAGAGTCATAACTTTCAATCTAGACATCTATTTTTTGTGTTCCAAAGATCAAATTTAAGCCCTCACAACATACTACAACTTTGTCATTTTGAGCCCATCTCCAAAAAGTGCTTAGATTTTGAGTTATGGAGCCATCAAGTTATGAAAAAACTTCCCACACTTAGAAATTTTTCAAGGCAAATTTAGTTCATGAAAAGTACCAATATTTGGAGACAGTTTTCACTATAATCCCTTGGGATTCAAGAAATTCATCAAACATGAAAGTTGTAGAGCATGTTTGGGGCCTTTCAAAAAGTACAAGACCTCCTCCATAATATCTTTGAGCTAGGAGTTTCGAAGAAGGGAATTTGGCCCTCCATACTTGAAGTTTTGCCAATTTTCATCAAGATGCAAGTTGCAAATTCAAATCCAATCTGCAAAATCTTTGATTACAGGTCTTGAAACTTATAAATATAGCCATAATCAGAAGTTTACACAAAATAATGGAGCATTATGCATGTGATTATGACTTTGTTCAAAAGTTCATTCCATTTTTGGCACAAAGGCAAGACTTCCATTTCCATAAAGGCACCTTTATTACAATGTCAACTCTCCTTGAGCTTTTAAATAGTTTTCTCTGCACAAAACGTTTCCTTTAGACAGAAGTAAAGTGTCTGATATCTCAACAACTTTAGGAAAGCTTATACCTCATCTTGGAACTCCACATTTCATGAAACTATCCTTGAGTTTCAACCAAACCAAGTGAACCATACAAGTTGCATTTTCTGCAGAACTCAACCCTCAATCTTTGCCTATAAATAGAGCCTCATTCCAAGCCTCTAACACACAAAAAAAACTCAACATTCCTCCCTCAAAAACCTCCAAAACCAGAAACTTGTTCATTGTTTCCTTTTGTGCTAAGAAAGACTAACTTGTACAAGCTTGCATTATTTGTTCCACAAACCTCAAACCGCTCAAACACTTGTTCAAACACATCACAAATCACCCTCTTGAGGGTGTCCAAACCTTCATATTCACCCCAAACCTGCTAAACATGAAAGTCAACCTTCAAAACCTCATTTCTTTGACTTTTTGCATTTTCCAAGCCAAGTCTTGATTCTGACCATTTCCAAACACTCCAACACCTCAAACACACCCTATAAAACATCCCTAAATTGTTCCAAACATGGTTATGCCACTGTAACTTCATTTACTTGAAGTTACATTTTGGCCACTTTTAACACTTTTGCAAGAAGGAGGCACTTTCTGCTTCAGTGGATTTATTTTGATTCCAAACATCTCAAAGCTTCATAGGAGCTATATTGAAGGTATTCCAATCAACCAACAAGTTATGCAACACCTTTGGAAGATATTGGCTTCTTGCTTCAAGAGGTAAGTTCCCTCAAACTTAGAACTTTGTAAAATATGCATTGCTTTGATGTACCCTGACCATGAACATGTTTGATATGTCATATGTGATGATTTTGAACCATTTTGTGATGCTATTAGTGACTGTGTGAAGATATGCCATAGAACTTGCAAAAATGTAGCTTTTTAAGTCCCCCTAACGTGTTTTAAAATAGACGCACTTTTAAGAAAAACCAATACCGCCACTAGGATCCTTATGAAATTTAAGGCAAGTTTGGTTTTTGGATCATCCATTTTCATTAAGAAATGTGTAAGTTAGAGAGGATTTTGTAAATGGTGGAAAACTTGAACTTTGGGCAAGGTCATGGCTATGGCGCCCTTGTGTTTCTGGTTCTAGGCCTTCTTTAGGTACTTGTTTTATTTTGGGGAGGTGATACAATGGATGTATCACCACCCCAGTGGTTAAACCTGCACGCCTTTGTAACCTTGCACCATTAGAATTGGGGTTCGAATCCCCCTCGCCTCATTTCTTTTTTTTCTGGATTTCTCAAGTGATTTTCATATATAACAGATTGCCTCCGCCATTATTTCACATGCGCTCCATAGTTTGGTTGGTTAGTGTTTTAGGTTGCAGTCTGGGCAGCGTGAGTTCAACACTCACATGGACCATTTCCCTTTTTATTGCTACTTATTTTCTTCTTTTCCTTTGCAATTTCAAATTGTCATAACTTCCTCATTTTAAATCATTTTTGGGCCATTATTTTTGTAAAATGTTCATGATATTGTGTACTTTCTATTTGTGAAAATAAAATTTCAAAAATAATTATTTTTAATGCATTTATGAGTGCTTAAAGTGTGTGATATTTTTAGGGTTTTTTAAGGCTTATCTTGATTCTTTTGAATGATTCCTTGATTTCCTTTGTACATGTTTCCTTGTATGAACCATATACATCTTGTATAAACTTTGTATGACATTGTGAACTTCTACATTGTGCTTTTACTTGAGCTTGATGCCTTTTTATGCATGTTTACATGTTAAAAGTGTATGCTGAACTTTGTCCATACCATTGTCGTAACCCGAAATTTGACCTCCCTCTTTTGCCTTTTGCATAAGCATGCGCATTCGCATCGTTAGCATGCGTAGTCGCACTTTTCTTTGTGTGTTTCTTGTTGCAGGATATTCAGGTTTTCCAAGCCCAATTAATTGAATCCTCACAAGATCATGACATCATCAAAACAAGCTCAAAATAAAGGTTTCCATGTTTATTTATCAAGACAAGAGATGGAAAATCGGAATTAGGACATCAACATAATCTTTTTGCAAATTTATGGAAATTTGGCTGAAGTAACTGTTAGCACATATGCTGTAACCGGTTACTCAGTGTATTTTTCACCAAAAACGCAAGTTCTCAAGCAAGTAACCGGTTAGCACATATGCTGTAACCGGTTACTCTGTGCAAAATTTCAGTTCCTACTGCATTTTTGGGACAGCCTCCTTGCACACTCTTTGGTCATTGATTCTACAATATTCTAGCAGCATGTGGAATATTCTAGACTTCTCTAGACATTTCAAGGCTATTCAATTCAATCCAAGTGCATTTACTCTAATGCTTCACTCCAAATTAAGTGCACCATGTTCCTTGTTTTGCAAGCATGCCAACCTTTGGATGAGGAAATTCACATTGGGATTGTTACCGAGTTGGTTCTAACAAACCGAGTTAACCACCTTGACTCAGTGAGTCAAGCCCAACTAACTCCAACCCTAACTCCAAACCACCCAAAGCTAAGTCCAAACCTCTCACACTCCAAACCAAAAATCTATATAAGCACACCTTCACTCACTTTTCAAGTCTCTCCATCATTTCCCACATTTCTCACACAAATCCTTCACAATTTCACTCTCAATTCTCTCACATTCTCTCTGAATTTCTCTACTACTTCTTCATCTTCATCTCAATTCTCTTCCAAAACCTCACTAAAAGCTCTTAATTCTTGAAGGATAATCACTTTTCACATTGAAAGTGATTATTTCTTGAGCTCAACCTTCATCCTTCTTGCTATTCTACTTGAATTTTTGGAGTTATTTTAGCGTGTGGATTAATCTTGAGTATTTGTTGC
Organism: Lathyrus tuberosus; assembly: GCA_022829125.1. Lineage (NCBI taxonomy): Eukaryota > Viridiplantae > Streptophyta > Magnoliopsida > Fabales > Fabaceae > Lathyrus > Lathyrus tuberosus. The sequence goes on along the minus strand of JALAZF010000283.1, from coordinate 5,289,385 downwards.
AACATTCAACGGTTCGAATTCACATTTTGGAGCTTTATCGTATTTTGCTTGATTTCGACACGTTTCGTCACCAAATTGAAGCTTCCTCTGGTTTTCTTTGATTTTTTGCATCAAGAATACTTTGCGACAACTACCAAGGCACATCTCCGCCTTGTAGGTTGGTGGATCTCACTAATTTTACTGTTTCGAGCATTTTCGCATCATTCGCGATGTAGTCGATAATTTTGCGTGTGAATTGATTTGGCATTGATCCATGATCTTGATGTGCTAATTGATTCTATCACTGCTTATTTGCTTTTTTCAAGTTCAATTTTCGTGCACAAATTCGTGCCCTAGCATGTGGTGTTTGACATAAGTGATTATGTGCTGAAGATCACTTTTGAAAAGCTGTTTTTGCTGTTATTTTTGCCTTTGTTACAGTGGTAACTGGTTAACAGATATGTTGTAACCGGTTACATAATGCAATTTTCACTAAAAACGCAAGTTTTCAAGTATGTAACCGGTTAGCAGATATGCTGTAACCGGTTACACAGTGCAATTTTCACTAAAAACGCAAGTTTTCAAGCATGTAACCGGTTAGCAGATATGCCGTAACCGGTTACCACTGTACAAAATGGCCATTTTCTTGCATTTTCAAGTGTGTTTGCTATGCTTTCTTCTTTTTAACCTCCATTGATTATCATGCTTGATTTTATGGATGTTTTAAGTGTCATTTAACTTCTGATTGAAGCATATTCAGGAATTTTTGATGCATTTTTTTTATTATTCAATTTGTTCATATTTTGGCATCATGTGAATATAATCATTCTTGCATTTCTCTTTGATCACATAACATGACTTTGTGTTGTATATTTAATGATCATTTGGTACTGTTTTGTACTCCCTTTCTTGGGTTTGCATTAAGTTCATTCTTCATGGATGAGCTTAATCTTGCTTAATCAATAATTCACACCTTTTGCTTTAATGATTTTCCATTCTCTTGGGAAAATTGTTAGCATGGCTTGTCCCATTGATTAATTGATCGAAACCATGTTTCGATTGGTTGAACTTCCCCTTCCTTCTCTTTAGGTTTCCTTTAGAGCTTTCTCTCTCATTCCCCCGCGGAGTTGGAGTTTCACGCTGCAACCTGCGTCGGAGCACTGTACAATTTGAAGCTGTTATGCTGTCTGTTTCCTCACGCAGGAGCACTGTACAACTTGGAGCTGTTGTGCCATCCGGTTCAACTTCTGCATTACACCCTGTGTGTTAGAGAAGGAATGCGAAGGGAGAATTCCTACTCTCATTCTGACTACTTCAGGTAGGGGATGAATGACCCTGTGCTTGGCTTAGTCACCTCTATCTCTAGGCAGTAGTGTGCTTTCTTTCCCCAGTCGGGTCGATCCTTGATCACTCCTTTTCCTCGCAATCTCTTTTGATCCTTGATCACTCATATCTATTTCAACCTCTCTTTTGATCAATCACCATTCTTCTTGGTTAAGATCGGTGTTCATTGGGTTAGCAAGCTCCCTTTGTTTCAATACCCTTTTCTTTTCATGCGGTCAATCATTGCTCTTTGATTCCCTAGAAGAGTCTCTTTTCTCTTTCTTTGGTTAAACACAGTACTCATGTTACGACCGATTCTCCTGCGGAGTTCGCAACCTTCTTTTGGTTCTTCTCCCTGTGTTGGTTAATCACTGTCTGTCAGTTAAAACACCAATGCTTGCACTCCTTCTCAGTTAACCACAGTCCGTCTGTTAACATACTGAGTTCCTTGGGTTAATCACCTTCTCTCGGTTAATCACCCTTTTCTCCAGTTAACCACAGCCTGTCTCTTAAAATACCGAAACCCCTTTTGAGTTAATAACCTTCTCGTGGTTAATCACTCGTTCATCTCGGTTAATCACAGTGTTCTGTTAAAAACCGAACCCCTCAGCGGTTAGCAACCTCTTTTGGTTTAATACCCTTCTTCGTTGGTCAAGTGTTGTTTGTTCAGTCAATACCAACACCCCTTTTGGGTTACGACCTTCGATCGGTCTCACACCCGTTCTTCTGGTTAATCACAATTTTCTCTGTTAAAACCAATGCTTCTCTATCCCCACAGAGTTGCAATCTTTTATTTCCTCGGTTAACCACTGTTTATCAGTTAACATACCGATGTCCCCTCAGAGTCAAACACCTTCTCTTGGTTCAGCACTCTCTCTCTTGGTTTATCACAGTCCATTTGTTGACACCAGCCTCTTTTCCCCACATGGGGCTTACTCTTTCTCTTCGGTTAACCACTGCCAGCCAGTTAATATACCGAGTCTCCTTTTCCTTTTGGTTTTGACATTATCCTTTTATTTGTTTCCCCATAGGGTTGCTTACCCTCTGTCCCTGGTAGTTCTTTATTTCCTTCCCCAGACGAGTCTTTTCTATTCATTTTTCTCTTTCTTTCTTGTTTTCGACACCAATCCTCTTTGTTATCCCCAATGGAGTTTCTTTCGTTCTTGGTTTCGACACCATGCTTTGCTAGTCTCATACAGTTCAGCTTTCCCCCAGTAGAGTTTTCTGTCCCTTTTGCTCTTGGTTTTGACACCACTTTCCTTTCCTTTTCCTTTTCCGTCTTGGTTCCCCGAACTACGAAAGCTCTGATTCTGCATTCTTTTGAATGTATGATATGTAGGCACGAGATCGCGATGATCTTGGCAAGCACACTTCCACCCTTCATTCCTTCTCCCTTTCTTCCTTCCTCTCTGTCCCCTGGTTCCAAGAACTACGGCGCTCTGATTTCCTCATTGCACTATGAGGGTACGTAGGCACGAGGGCCACAATCCTCCGCGAGCACTTTCTTTATTTCTTTCTTTCTCCCTTCTCTTCTCTCTCCTCTTCTTTTAACTAGAAGCCTTTAGATAGATAACCCATCCAAGCCTAGAAGCAAGCGAAATGGTTACCGTCGAGTACGACGGATGCGTAAGGTGCTAGTACCTTTCTTTCCCATAACTGACCCCCGTTCCCGTTTCTCTTCCCCTTGGGTTTTATCGATATTTTCCCTATCCTTCGGGACTAAATAAAGTTCGGTGGCGACTCTGTGTTATCTTTGAGTGTGTGATTCACTCAGGTATAAACCAGCCATCTCCATCTGGCGACTCTGCTGGGGACAATTTGTGCTCGCAGGTTGGGGTCTCGCCTAGTTTTGATTGTTTTCTTGCTTGCTTGGGTGTTTATCTTTCGCGCTTTACTTGGTTTATCTTTAAGCTTTAGCTTTATGTGTATTTACTGCATTTCTTTACTGCTTTGAATATTCATATGCTGCATATTCTAGATATCTGCTATTTTCTATTGTTGTTGGGATGGGTAGATATTATTGGAGAGAAAGGTCCTAACACTGGGCCTAGTATACACATAGGCTAGAACTGGGATAGTCGTGAGGCCTACGTTTTGCGTGTTGGGATATCACGAGACCCACATCCCAGATCGTGATTCGTTTGAGAATGCTTCCGTCCTATGAGAATTCACTACGGCGGGGGATTTTCATCCTGAGTCCTATGGTTTGGGCGACCTTTCTAGGGACCACCTTGTTGTGTCTAGATCACACCTGTGAGGGGGATGGGTTTTTGCAGGAAAACAAGCCACTTCATACCCTTGTTCTCTCACACACATCAGATTCTTCACCGACACATCAGATTATGTTGCACCGACACAGAATTATATGCAGATATCCAGATTATTCAGGCTTGATTGTTCAGACAGTGTTGGCTTTTTATTGTTGTGTTGCATGTAATTCCATCATGTAAATTAATTTTTGCATTTGCATTTCCAGGTTTTTCGAGGACTTATCTTTTGTTTACATTATCATAGAGATGAGTATTGTTTTTCGTGGCATCTTCAGTTACAAGTTTGTGTAGCCTAAGTTGGGTATTCTGAGAGGTTTGGTATCTTTGTTGGTTGGAGATCACAGAGGGGTTTTCATAGATACTTATGGTAATCTGTTGTCCATCCTCAACACCGAAGTCAACATCACTGCTATTCATACTCTGGTTCAGTTCTATGATCCGCCATATAGGTGCTTCACATTTCGGGATTATCAGCTAGCACCTACACTCGAGGAGTATGCTTATATTCTGGGGGTTGAGATCAAGAAGCAGGTTCCTTATGTTTACACTAGTGGTTGTTGTAGCGAGCGATTTTGGACGTGGTTCTTAAGCACTGCCGCTCTTTGGGGGGGACTACAGGTCGATTCATTTTTTATCCTATTGAAGTTTTGAAGGAAGGGAAATAGATGTCTCCAACTAACCCTGCTTTGCATACTGAGGTTAAACAGTCAAAACTGTTGGTTTACATATGCGATCAATGTGGAGGGGCCTCTCTTGGGTTATTTTGATCGAGTTTAGACTTTTGGTGGGGAATATGGACTTGGATGTTTTGATTGATATATGAGGGTTTGTGACCTAAGGTTTTTGATGTGGTGTGCTCGCTAAGATTTCTTTTTCAATCTTATGCCTACGTATTCCCATTTACTGAAACAGGGAAATCAGAGCGATCGTAGTTCCTCCTATTCTATGGGAGGAAATGGTGTTTTGGTGTCTTGTTCAAAGCCCAAGACGTGAAGCTAAAGGTGGTTTGTATCTTGTTCAAAGCCCAAGATGTGAAGCTGAAGGGTCTATTTGTATCTTGTTTGAAGCCTAAGATGTGAAGCTGAAGGGTCTATTTGTATCTTCTTTGAAGTCCAAGATGTGAAGCTAAAGGGTTTTGACTTTAGAGAGAATTTGTCATCTCTAAAGGGGTTTTGTTTGTCACAACTGTTGGGTGACTGATTATAAAGGAGAATTACTTTAACTGGGATATGTGAATCCAGCAATGCCATAATTTCCTTTATAGGGGGCTTTCAACCTGAAGGAGAAGACTTTAACTCAGTTTAGAGCAATGCTATCTTTCCTTAGGAATTCCTCATGCTAAAAGAGGGACAGTGGCATGGATGTAAATAATCCAGAGGCTTGCCGCTTACAGAAATTAGATGAAGGGAGAGGAGTTGTTGATGTTTGTATACTGTGAACGAGGCACAGCTTTTGATGCTAAAAGGTTGATTGGCTCAACCGGGGTTTTCTTATACAAAGCCTGAGAAGAGGCTATTGGCCCAACAAGAGGGTGTTTTTATGTGTCTCGTACGAATCTCGAGATAGAGGCTAAAAGGGTTGACTTAACAAGAGAGTGTTTTTATATGTGTCTTGTACGAGGCCCAAGACGGAGGCTAAAGGGGTCGACTCAACAAGAGTGTCTTTTGTACTCAACAAGAGAGTGATTTTGTATCTCGTACGAAGCCCGAGATGGAGGCCAAAGGTGATCGACTCAACAAGAGAGTCTTTTTATACTCAACAAGAGAGTGATTTTGTATCTCGTACGAAGCCCGAGATGGAGGCCAAAGGTGATCGACTCAACAAGAGAGTCTTTTTATACTCAACAAGAGAGTGATTTTGTATCTCGTACGAAGCCCGAGATGGAGGCCAAAGGTGATCGACTCAACAAGAGAGTCTTTTTATACTCAACAAGAGAGTGATTTTGTATCTCGTACGAAGCCCGAGATGGAGGCCAAAGGTGATCGACTCAACAAGAGAGTCTTTTTATACTCAACAAGAGAGTGATTTTGTATCTCGTACGAAGCCCGAGATGGAGGCTAAAAGGGTAGTGACTCAACAAGAGAGTCTTTTTATACTCAACAAGAGAGTGTTTTGGTATCTCGTACGAAGCCCGAGATGGAGGCTAAAAGTTAGCTCCGCTGGGGAGAATCATTGTGCAAAGCCAAAGAGGAGGCTATGGTAACTGTTTCAGTTGAGTGACAGGTCCAGTATGTTGGTTAAAAGAGAAAATCAGTTCTTATGAAGATTAAAGGTAAGGTTGTGCTTTGGTATTGATCGGAGGATCAGTGTTATTTCCTGTTCTTTAAGGAAATAGGAAATCCAAAGGGTATTGAGACTGTCCGAGTCTGCAGGTGTTCTTCCCATTCTTGAAAGGGGCTTGAGAATGTCTTTGAGACTCAAGGGTCTTAGACTATCCAAGTCTAGAGTTTTATCTTTTGTACTATACTTAAGAGAAATTAAGGGATAATACAGTTGCGGTGGCAAGATCCAGACTCTTTGAAAGACTGTTCTATTAAGATGACTAATTTCTGTTCCTATACCTCTAGGAGGTCGTCGGGACAATTTGTACGAAGCCCAAGAGGAAGCTGGAAACTTTTAAGAAGCCGAGGGACAATTTGTACGAAGCCCAAGAGGAGGCTATCTTCCCGGAGGAAGAATCATTATACGAAGCCTAAGAGTAGGTTGTGAAAACTTCTAAGAAGCCGACGGGTCCTTGTACAACACCCAAGAGGAGGCGGGGATGCTTTTAGGAAGCCTGTGGGTCCTTGCACTAAGACCAAGAGGAGGCCGATGAATAGTTCCAGAAGGGGTTTTACTTGGAACATTGGTCTTCTGTATATGAACTATTTAAAAGGGGGGAAGATCTTAGATCTAGTTATCTAAAATTGTTGTAAGGAGACGAGGTTTTTTCTAGTTCTAGACATAGTTGCCGGGGAAACTCTAAATATCTATACTATTATTACATAGTTGATATGAGTTTATGAAAGAAGACTTACAGCGAAACAGCCCCACAGTACAGTTATATACATATGAAAGTGGTAAATGAAAGCAGGTAAACATTTACTCGGTTGTAGAGCTTCCATGCTGTATGGCTAGTTGTTCAACAAAGAAAAGTTGAAAATAATATATTACAAAATCAAAGGAGAAAGTGCTTTTAAAAGGAAAATTGGGGCTTACAGCTCAAGGAGAGGCCCAGGGTTTTGTACAGGGACTTATACAAGTGACTGAGGCCCAAGAAAGGTTTTTTGTACAAAGGGATGGGTCTTACACTCTCTCAAGAGGCCCAAAGTTGTTTCAAGAAGAAGAATGGGGCTTATAACACGAGGGTAGGCTCAGATGATTTGATTTTTGAACTGGCGATCGCGTAGGTTTTTTTGAAAATACAGTGGGACTTATACAATATCTGAGGCCCAAAAATTGTTTTTATTTACAAAGGATTGGGTCTTTAAACTCCATTAGAGGCCCAATAATTTATTTTTGTACAAGTGATGGGGCTTACAGCTCAAGGAGAGGCCCAGATGTTTTTTGTTTTGAAAACTGTGACCGCACCGGGATTTTTGAAAATACAGTGGGACTTATACAATATCTGAGGCCCAAAATAGGTTTGTACTTACAAAGGATTAGGTCTTACACTCTATTAGAGGCCCAAAGTTTGAAAAGTTTGTTAGGGTGAAAATCAACAAAAACCCTAATTTCACCATTTTTAAAGTAATTATTCAAAGAAAATTAATTAAAATGATACAAATTCCAAATAAGTTTGAATAAACAACTTTTGATTTTGGTTTTAGGTTTGAAAAATGAGGTTTTAATCACAAGATGAATTAAAACCTATTTGGTGTTGATTTTCCAACATGAATATTTATTTTTAAAAGGGTTTAAAAACAAATAAAAAGGTATTTATTCACAAAAATACTAATTATATTAAATAAATAATATAAATCTAATTTTTTGTGGAATAAAATATTTCAACATTTTTGTGATTTTTTGCAAAAAGAACCAATAAAAAATAATTAAAATTGAGTGAGTTATTAATTTTTCAAATAATTTAAAATAAATATGAAAAATAACAAAAAACAAGAAAAAGTGGTAAAAAAGAGATCTGGGGCTAGGGGGATTCGAACCCCAGACCTCTCGCTTGCCAATACACACAAAACCAGCTGATCAACCACTGGGGCACAATGCCAATTCATATATAGTATGGCAAATGATAAATATATAGAGAACTTGGTTGGAAAACCTGAAGAATTGCGCCATGGCCATCTTCTTCCTTCAGCTCGTGCATGAAGCCCTCTATCTCTCTCGTTTCTCCACCATTTGACATGACTCAAACACCAAACTCATGCGTTTTTTCCCAAGGAATAAGATGGCAATACTCAATTTTATTTATTTTCAGTGTATAGCAAGTTATATCCTTGTGTCGTATGAACCCTAATTTTGCAAAAGCAATCGAGCAGACATGATTATGAGTGCTATGATCAAATTTTTTGAGGGGAAATACTCAGCATATGATGGCTATCAATTGGAAAAAATATCATGCGAGGAAATATGCATGGATCATGAAGTTGAAGTTTTGAGGCTTACCTTGATGCAAGCTGAAATGGAACTCTACACAGATGGTGTTCTAGAAGAAATTTGATGATCCCTACAGCTTCAATGGATGTAGTGGAGTGTGTTGCAAGCTTTGGAACACTCTGAAAACCTTTGGATCAAGTTGGAGAACTCCAACTGCATAATTGAGGCATAATGGCTTGGTTGAAGGGTGATTTTGAGCTAGGGGTGTTACAGTTGGTGTTTAAGTGTTTGGACACCTCAAATACATCATATGTGATGTGTCTGAGCAATTGGAATGAATTGCTTAGGGCTGCAACTCAAAACCCGATGGTGGTTGCTCAAAAACAAGGAAATTTGGCACTTAAGAGAGAATGAGAGAAAGAAGTGCTATAAGGTGCTTTGGTGTGCCTTGAATGATCCATTGGAACCTCTATTTATAGGTGATCAACTCTTGTCTTGGAGGAATAGTGAATGGCTACTGGATCATATCACCTTCAAAGGGATTGGTTGGACATAAATGCCTCTTGCATTAGGTGTAACAGCTGCTCCAAATAGATCAACTATGGCTTGACTGAAATCACATTCCTCAGTCATTTTAATTGTTGTTTAATCAGAGAACTTGACTGAGGAGAGTGAGAATCTTGACAATGCACTATTCCACATTAATGCCCTTTGAATTCAAGGCAAAATGTGCCAAAATGCATGAACTTCAAGTTGGAAGATTCCTTGGCTTTGTGACTCAGCTTTGTAGGTTGGATCAGATGCATTGTGATTGGTTTGAGTACATGTGGCATGATGATCCTAAGTTTTGATTCAGAAATCGTGTGTAGCAAGCAAACATGCAAACTGATTTTTCCAAAACAGCTTGTAGCAGCATGACTTTGGGCGTGGATTTCTCTTGGCTCAAGTTGAATTAATTCATGCTGATAAGCTCTTTGGATTCTTGGCAACATTTGCAACAACATTGATGTTTACCTTTGGACTTGATTCAACTTGTAGCTATGTGAAAATATCTCACAAGTTTTGGTGTTTCCAACAAAATCTGTCTTGGCCAGAATTTTTCTAAGTGCTGGAAAATGATGTATTTTCATGTTTTAATCATTTTGGCCCAATCAAAACTCAGAATCCACAATGAATTGGAATAAGGTGTGGTTGGAGCTTTTGTAGAGGGTAATGAGAGCTACAAATTCAGCTTTGGATGGGGAAGAATGGCCTTGTGGTTTAGGAGTTATGATCCTCCAAAGTTGGTACCCTTGCCACTTTGTTCATAACTTAGAAAAATTTCTAAGTTTTTATGGTTACCCCTTTTATAAGTTATCCCACTTTTCCTGATTTTTCTTGATGAATGATGATTTAAATCATACCTTAACATCATTTTAGGGTTAAAAAACCATTTTTGTGAAAAATCTCAAATAGTCAAAGTTTGACTTTTGTGCATAGTTGACTTTTTTTCAGATGAATTCCAAACTGTGCAATCCTTTAGAAAATCATGTCCTTGACCTAAATCAAACTTGATGGACATGTTCCATGGGTGTTATAGGGTATATTGATTCATGTCCTAGGGTTTGGGAGCATGTCCTGGTCAAAAGTCAAAGCTACAGTTGACTTTTCTCGCGAAACCTTAACTGTGGTTCAGATGAAATTGAAACTTGTTGCTCAAGCTTCTTGGATTAATACATTGTTGTAAATGGGTCAATGTAGTGTGTTAGAGACCCTCAAATCCTCCCTTAAGGTCTTGGCTCATGATTTGTCCCAAAAGTCAACTTAGGGGTGAATTAGGTCAAGAAACCCTAATTCTTGATTTTTGATGTATGCATCCCCTGGGGCTAAATTGACTTGGTGATTAGGTTTATGATGTCCCTTGGAGCATCATAGGTTATGCCTTGAAGCATTGGCTCATGCCCAGAGGAGAATTTCCATCTGGAGGCCCTGGTCGACCAAAACCCTAATTTGGTGACACTGGCGATCTTGGGGCTTGATCCACTTAGAAGGGAGAAGCCTTGTGCTTAATCCTTGAAGTGGAAGTCCTCTTGATCCATTGTAGATGTTGGAGTGGTTTAGACAAGTTGAAGATCATGTCATTCCTTGATTGATCCTTTGTCTAAGAGCTCTGAGAGGGCTTGAACCCTAATTTTTTATTGTAGTGGATGCTCACCCATCTTTGGGGAGACTAATGGTTCATCCATATTGTGATGATGATTTGCACAATGATGGGAATCTTAGTATTCAAAATTTGGGGTATGACAGATGCCCCTATTTAATCTTCTTGGACCCGAAGGTGTGAATGACGAAGGTATTCGGGCATTCGGGGTGCAAGAGGATTAAATATCGGAATACCCGAAATTTTGATGGTGACTAAGAATGGTAGTTTACGCATCCTTCTTCTTTTGGTAAGCAATGATGCTCAGAAAAGGCAAAAACTTCCCCTCGATCCTGGTTTCCTACCAAGGATCTGGTCTTAGTTTCCAAAATAAACTTCCCCTCGATCCTGGTTTCCTACCAAGGAACTGGTCTCAGTTTCTGATTCAAACTTCCCCTCGATCCTGGTTTCCTACCGAGGAACTGGTCTCAGTTTCTGAAATAAACTTCCCCTCGATCCTGGTTTCCTACCAAGGAACTGGTCTAAGTTTCTTTAGTCAATAAACTTTCTTGACAAGGGACGCTGTTCGTAGCGGTTTTCCTCAAACTTCTCGCCGAATTTTCCTGGGGAGATGCCATTTGATGAAAAAACTTTTGATGTTAGACTTGCTGGGGAACCCAATCGTCTGAGTTGTAGAGGTGCACAAACTTCTCTGTTGGAGACGCCATTTATCGGCTCTACAGGGGAAAGCAGGTCTCTTGAGAGACTGCTGCTGCTTGGGGATATTACATCATACTTTTCCTCGAGATCTTATTGAAGAAATGCCATATAATGTGGTCCAATTTTGAGGTGCCGATAACTTTGTTAACATTGACTTTCTGGAGAGAAGAACCAATGTGCTACTGAGAGTCTTCGGTTGAGAGGCTTTCTCTGGGAATTTTCCTTAATCTGGGAAAGCGAAGATATCATCTTCAATGGCGAAGAGTGATGTTGGTCGAAAGTTCTCTGGTTTTTCAGAGGTTCAAGTTATCAAAGTGGTCAAGGACCAACTTCATCCCAGAAATACACTGGAGGAGAGATATTGTTCAGACGCAACGTTCCCTGATGAGGAAAGGAATGACAACTCGATTAAGAGGATTGTCTATCACTAGGGGACAAAACCGACTAGAGAGATAGTGATGCAATATGAATATGAATGTAAATCAATAATGCATGATGTATGTATGTATATGCTGACAAAACTGACGCGACATACAGACTAATGGATGAACACGACTGGATACTCGGCCATCGCGGGGCGAAGAAGTATCGATGGTCCAAAAGTAGCAATTCTACCTTGCTTAGGAAAAGTAGTCCTTGCGGGGAACAACCGTTGGTCGGGCTTAGGAGGTAAGAACTCGGCGTAAGATGTAAGATGGAGTACTTAGTATAACTCCCCATCGGGAAAAAGATGTTCCCCGTCGCTTTAGGTCCTCTTTGTATAAGGCACACGACGTTTATGGATCGCTTTAGGTCCTCTTTGTATAAGGCACACAATCCGATCGCTTTAGGTCCTCTTTGTATAAGGCACATGATCGTCTATAACGTCGCTTTAGGTCCTCTTTATATAAGGCACACGATCGTTACAGCAGATTCCCTCTAGAATCGTTTCGTCGCTCACACCCCACAAGGGCACACGACATCACATGGTGCATATCATGATGCATGGCATACTAATGACTCATGACAATCAAATGCATTTACATATATAACCATGTGAACCATCTCATCATCAATAATCATGCATTGCAATCAAACCCAAAACATTTCATTTATTTGCCATAATGCCACAAACCATCATCACCACATTTCATCACATGCATTCACATCATATAACAGCACACAAGCTATACGTTATATATCAAAAGCATATCGCATGATAACACATCAATCGCACACAATTACGACGGTAAAAGTCGACAAAATGACACGTTTCCAAATTCTCAACACAATTAAATCGGCCACTAATCTCAAAACCATTTTTATAAGAAAGAACATCTCATTAGATTTCCAACGGTACTAAGAACGTCTCGATCCGAGTTACAGATCAAAAGTTATGAATTTTCAAAGAAAAGAATTTATTGAGAAACAGCCAGATTCGCCTGGCGACTTAGGATTTTGCCTGGCGAATACCCCTTCACCAGCACTTCGCCTGGCTAACTAGTGGCGAACCACCATTTTAGAAAAACCCAAAAGTTCCAGTAGATAACACATTTCTGTATCCCCGTTTTCGCCTAGCGACTTATGTAACACCCCATTTTTAATTATTTAATCGTCTGGTTTTATTTTAATTGTTGGCCTTGTTTAGGGTGCGTGTTTGAGTGCGTGAGGGGGGGGGGGGGGTAATGTTATTAATATGGAAATATCAATATTATTATTATTATTATTTTAATGGTATATTTCATATTATTAATATTATTATTATTATTATCATTATGGTTATTATTATTAAGATTATTTAGTAAAATGAGACCTAATATAATTAAGTAGATATTGGGTTAATGGGGTTAGTGAGGGTAGTTTGGTAATTGGAGATTAATTAGTGGAAATTGGTAAAGGTTTAGAATAATCAGAATTTTAGAGATAGAAAGAGGAAAAGCTAAGGAGAGGAAGAACAAGGGTGTGCTAGGGCAAAGATCTTCACCAATTTTCGCAGGAATCAAGCAAGAATTCGAGGTAAGGGGGAGAAACGGGTTTAATATTGGTGATATATTCATGATAGGGTAGTGGAGAGTCCTTAACCCCGTAGGCATTTGTATGCAAAACTGTTGAATTGATGATTGTTGTATATGTCTGTTGTGATTCTGAAAATCGTGCACGAATTGATATGTATTTTCATGAATTGTTGTGGTTGTTGTTGTTGTATGAACATATGTTGCAGACCTGTTGATTTTGACTCGAGTTAGGGGAACGATTTGAGATTATAGACTTATAATACATGTAGTAAATCTAGGTACAAGAGAAAAGATGAAAAATTGGACCTAAAATAAGTGTAGAAACGATAATAGGACTGGTTGGAAGTGAGGAAGTGTGGAAATCGTAGCAGAGTACAGAATGGTGAGGTCTCTGGTGATTTGCGTAATAAATCTGGCCATACGCGTATCAGGTAAGGCGATACGTGTATGGAAAAGCTGATACGCGGCAATACGCGTATGAAAGTGAGGCAATACGCGTAATAGGAGGGCCGTACGCGTATTGTATTGGGATTTGGAAAATTCAGGATGAAGAGGTCTCTGTCCGTACGCGTACGACATAAGGCAATACGCGTAAGGACTTGGGCATTGTGAGGAGATACACGTACGAAGGGAGTCAATACGCGTATGGGTTGGGCGAGCGAGCTGGCAATACGCGTATGGCCAGCGAAGTTGCAGAATTTTACCGTTTCGCAATTTCTTTCTCGTTTTCGCGTCCGATTCGGTTTCTTTTGGTTTGAGAGGTTAGGAATAGGTGCCAGGTGCTGAGAAATAAAACATTGGTAAAGGAAATAATAATTTTAATAATTTTAAGGAATTAATTAATAATTTAGATGTTTGGTGTGCATGAAACAATTATGTAATGATGGTGTTGATGTTATGTTAAGGTGTGATCATGAGGATCGTGTACATGTGTTTCTGATATTATACATGTGTTATTGTGCATCATATGTCATGCATTTTCATGGTGATTGGTGGGATGGATCGTTGCTCAGGAGGAGTGTATGCGATTCATCCGTACTCCTATATGGAGAATGGTGGGGGATAGATCATTGCCAAGTAGAGGTGTATGTGATCTATCAGGGTTTCGATTAAATGAACCAACGAGTCGGTACCGCATGCATGGTGTCGTGTTGCATTACATTATTAATTGATGTTGTTGATGATGTTGGACAGTAGGTCGTGTTGGTGTGTTGTTGATTTATGTATGTGAATGCTACCTTTTTATCATGTATTTATTCACCGTTATATATTAAATGTGATTTCTCACCCCTTTGTTGTTGTTGTGTCTGTGCTTATTCGGAAGTACAGATAACCCAGGTACTTAGGTTGCTTAGATGTTCGTGTTGCCTGTTCGAGTCTATAGGAGTGCTCTGATACGTAACACGGGATGTCGGGATATTTTTGTAGTTGCTTTAATTTTATTACATTCTTTGTTACGTATTCTATTTTGTCGAATTATTTTATGGAGAACCTTGTTTTAAGGATAATGTTGGTGTATTTGGGCAGATGGCCGTGAATTGAAATTAAATGATTATTTCCGCTGATTCTTTATTCAATTTAATACAATAAAGAGTTTTTGCTTGTTTTGATGATGTGGCATTCCACTTTTTGTTGCAAGCTCTGATTTATCTTTAATATTTTGTTTATTTTCAAAATAGGGAAAGTGGGGTGTTACAATTGGTATCAGAGCAGGTCGGTCCATCCGGCCAGGTATAGTAGTTTAGTCTGTCCTTAGCATAGGAGTTGTTTGTGTGTTCTGACCTTGTGATGATTGTTGTCCAGTATGGCAGGAAGGAATGATGTTGCTCTTGCTGCTGCTATGCAAGCCATGGCACAAGCTGTAGAGAATGCCAACCAGGGTGGAGGTGCTCAGTTTCGTGACTTAGCACAGTTTCAGAGCAACAAGCCGCCTACATATGAGGGAGGTATCTTGGACCCAGAGGCTGCACAAAAATGGCTGAAGGCTATGGAGAAGATCTTCAGGACCATGGAATACAGTGATGCTCAGAAGGTACGGTTTGGTACTCATATGCTGGAAGGAGAGGTTGAGGCTTGGTGGGACAACAGTCGTCAGAGATTGGAAGCTGCAGGTACTGAGATTACTTGGGCTGTGTTTCAAGCTGAGTTTCTGGAAAAGTATTTTCCGGAAGACATTCGTAGTGTGAAATAGGTGGAATTTTTGGAGCTGAAACAGGGTGATAAGACAATTGCTGAGTATGCTGCTAAGTTTGAGGAGCTGGTTCAGTATTGTGCTCATTACAATACTGAAGAAGCTATGACTTCGAAGTGTTTGAAGTTTAAGAACGGGCTGCATCCCGAGATCAAATTGGGTATTGCTTGTCAGAAGATAAGAAACTATCCAGAGCTGGTAAGCAGAAGCAGAATTTATGATAATGACAACAGAGTCGGGATTGCTCATTACAAAGTTGTGAATGAGAAGAAAAATAAGTAGAGATTTGGAGGTACTCCTTACAGTGCTCCAGCTGATAAGGGGAAACAGAAAATTGATATGGGGAAGAAGCCAAAGGAGAAGGGAGCAGGTGCTGATACTCTCAAGTGCTTCAGATGTGGTGGCGCAGGTCACCGTGCTAACAACTGTCAGAATGAGGTGAAGAAGTGTTTCAAGTGTGGCAAAGCATGTCATGTTATAGCTGATTGCAGAGCCACTATGCCTACTTGTTATAATTGTGGAGAGAAGGGTCACATCAGCACTCACTGTGAGAAGCCGAAGAAGTTTCAGGCGTCTCAAACTAGTGGGAAGGTGTTTGCCTTGGTGGGAGCCCAATCCACTGAGGAGGAGCGTTCCGTCAAAGGTACTTGCTTTATTAATGATGTTCCTTTGATTGCTATCATTGATACGGGTGCAACGCACTCGTTTATTTCTGTTGACTGTGTGAAGAGATTAGGGATTGTGCCATCTACTCTAGAGCAGAGGATGATGATTGAAACTCCATCTATTGGTTGCGTGGTTACTTCTTTGGTGTGTTTGAAGTGTCCACTGACCGTGTTTGGTAGAGATTTCATAGTGGACTTGATTTGTTTGCCACTCGGTAATCTTGACATTATTTTAGGAATGAACTGGTTGGAGTTCAACCGGGTGTATATTGATTGCTTCAGGAAGACGTTACTGTTTCTTACTCCTGAAGAGGAAGCATTAGCAGATTCTCTATCTAGTAAGGAGTTGAGGGCGTTGTTGGAAGATGAAGCGAAGCTGTTTGCAGTATTTGCCTAGTTGTCTATTGAAAGCAAGACTTCAGTTAATGAATTGCCAATAGTTAATGAATTACCTGAAGTGTTTCCGGATGACATCACAGAGTTTCCTCCAACAAGGGAAGTTGAATTTGCTATTGATCTTGTACCGGGTACCAGACCTATCTCTATGGCACCGTACAGGATGTCTGCATCAGAGTTGGCAGAGTTGAAGTCTCAGGTCGGGGAATTGCTCGATAAGAAGTTTATAAGACCAAGTGTGTCGCCGTGGGGAGCTCTAGTGTTGTTGGTGAAAAAGAAAGATGGTAGCATGCGTCTGTGCATTGATTACCGTAAGTTGAATAAAGTGACCATTAAGAATAAGTATCCACTTCTTAGGATTGATGACTTAATGGATCAGCTGGTAGGAGCTCATGTTTTCAGCAAAATTGATCTGAGGTCGGGTTACCATCATATTAGAGTAAAGGAAGGTGATATTCAGAAGACTGCTTTCAGAACTCGCTACGGACATTACGAATATGCAGTCATGCCTTTCGGAGTGTCTAATGCGCCGGGTGTATTTATGGAATATATGAATCATATTTTCCATTCTTATCTGGATCAGTTTATTGTGGTATTTATTGATGATATACTGATCTATTCTAAGTCTGACGAAGAGCATGCAGGTCACTTGAGAATTGCATTGCAGGTGTTGAAAGATAATAAATTGTTTGCAAAGTTCTCGAAGTGTGAATTTTGGTTGAAGACCGTGAGTTTCTTGGGTCATGTGATTTCTGGTGATGGTATAGTGGTGGATCCCTCTAAAGTAAGTGTTGTACTTCAGTGGGAAACTCCGAAGACCGCAACGGAGATTATAAGCTTTTTGGGTTTGGCAGGTTACTATAGAAGGTTCATTGAAGGGTTTTCTAAATTGGCATTGCCGTTGACTCAGTTAACCAGAAAGAACCAAGCTTTTGTCTGGGATGCTGCCTGTGAGGAGAGTTTCGAAGAACTGAAGAAGAAGTTGACGACAGCACCAGTGTTGATTTTACCAAGTCCAAATGATTCTTTCATAGTGTATTGTGATGCGTATAAGATGGGATTAGGCGGTGTGTTGATGCAAGATGGCAAGGTAGTGGCTTATGCTTCAAGACAGTTAAGGGTGCATGAAAGGAACTATCCTACTCATGATCTTGAGTTAGCTGCAGTGGTGTTCGTGTTAAAAATTTGGAGGTATTATTTGTATAGATCGAGATTTGAAGTGTTTAGTGATCACAAGAGTTTGAAATATTTGTTCAATCAGAAGGAATTGAATATGAGGCAGAGAAGATGGTTAGAATTCTTGAAAGACTATGACTTTAATTTAAGTTACCATCCGGGAAAAGCTAATGTTGTGGCAGATGCTCTGAGTCAGAAGACAATCCATATGTCTGCGTTAATGGTGAAGGAAATGGAATTGATTTAACAGTTCAGAGATTTGAGCATGGTTTATGAAACTACACCAGGGAGTATCAGATTGGGTATGCTGAAAGTAAATAATGACTTTTTGGATGTAATTAAGGAAAATCAGAAACTGGATATGAAATTAGTAGACTTGATGCCTACAGAAGGAGATGATCCTGATAGTGACTTTAAAATGGATAATGTTGGTGTGTTGAGATTCCGGGGCAGAATTTGTGTACCGGATAATGAGGAATTGAAAAAGGCAATCTTAGGGGAAAGTCATCGGAGTAGCTTGAGTATTCATTCGGGAGCTACAAAGATGTACCATGATTTGAAGAAGTTGTTTTGGTGGTCCGGTATGAAGAGGGACATAGCTCAGTTTGTCTATGCTTGTTTGACATGTCAGAAGTCAAAAGTGGAACATCAGAAGCCTTCGGGATTAATGCAACCGTTGGAAATCCCTGAGTGGAAATGGGATAGTATTGCGATGGATTTTGTGACTGGTTTGCCAAATACCGCGAGAGGCTGTGATGCTATTTGGGTAGTGGTGGATCGACTTACGAAATCCGCACATTTTATACCAATTAACATCAGTTTCCCGTTGTCGAAGCTAGCGAAAATTTATATCAGGATAATTGTGAAGTTGCATGGTGTTCCGTCGAGCATAGTGTCGGATAGAGATCCGAGGTTTACTTCAGAATTTTGGAGGAGTCTGCAGGAAGCCTTGGGTTCTAAGTTGAAGTTGAGCTTGGCTTATTATCCACAGACCGATGGTCAGTCAGAGAGGACTATTCATTCGTTGGAGGATTTGCTGAGAGCCCGTGTATTGGAAAAAGGTGGTGCGTGGGATACTCATTCGCCATTGATCGAGTTCAGGTATAATAACAGTCACCATTCTAGCATCGGAATGGCACCTTTTGAAGCTTTGTATGGACGGAAGTGTAGGACACCTCTGTGTTGGTATGAGAAAGGTGAGAAGGTGGTGCTTGGACCAGAGATTGTGCAGCAGACTACTGAGACAATTCAAATGATCCGTGAGAAGATGAAAGCGTCTTAGAGTAGGCAGAAAAGTTATCACGATAATCGAAGGAAGGAATTGGAATTCAGTGAAGGTGATCACGTATTCCTAAGAGTTAACCTAGTGACCAGTGTGGGTCGTGCTTTGAAATCTAAGAAGTTGGATCCTAAGTTTATTGGACCGTATCAGATCTTGCAGAGAGTTGGTGCAGTTGCCTACAGGGTGGCGTTGCCACCGGAACTTTAAAACTTGCATGACGTATTTCATGTGCCGCAACTTCGGAAGTATGTTTCAGATCCGTCTCATGTGATTCAGAGAGACGAAGTTTAGATCAGGGAGAATCTTACCATAGAGACGATGCCATTGAGGATCGAAGATCGTAAGATGAAACAACTCAGAGGAAAGGAGATACCTCTGGTGAGAGTAGCTTGGGGAGGTGCTGCATGAGGCAGTGTGACCTGGGAATTGGAAAGCAGGATGCGAGAGTCGTATCCAGATTTATTCCCATCAGGTAATTTTCGAGGACGAAAATAATTTAAGTGGGGGAGAGTTGTAACACCCCATTTTTAATTATTTAATCGTCTGGTTTTATTTTAATTGTTGGCCTTGTTTAGGGTGTGTGTTTGAGTGCGTAAAGGGGGGGGGGGGTAATGTTAGTAATATGGAAATATCAATATTATTATTATTATTATTTTAATGGTATATTTCATATTATTAATATTATTATTATTATTATTATCATTATGGTTATTATTATTATTAAGATTATTTTGTAAAATGAGACCTAATATAATTAAGTAGATATTAGGTTAATGGGGTTAGTGAGGGTAGTTTGGTAATTGGAGATTAATTAGTGGAAATTGGTAAAGGTTTAGAATAATCAGAATTTTAGAGATAGAAAGAGGAAATGCTAAGGAGAGGAAGAACAAGGGTGTGCTAGGGAAAAGATCTTCACCAATTTTCACAGGAATCAAGCAAGAATTCGAGGTAAGGGGGAGAAACGGGTTTAATATTGGTGATATATTCATGATAGGGTAGTGGGGAGTCCTTAACCCCGTAGGCATTTGTATGCAAAACTGTTGAATTGATGATTGTTGTATATGTCTGTTGTGATTCTGAAAATCGTGCACGAATTGATATGTATTTTCATGAATTGTTGTGGTTGTTGCTGTTGTATGAACATATGTTGCAGACCTGTTGATTTTGACTCGAGTTAGGGGAACGATTTGAGATTATAGACTTATAATACATGTAGTAATTCTAGGTACAAGAGAAAATATGAAAAATTGGACCTAAAATCGGTGTAGAAACGATTATAGGACTGGTTGGAAGTGAGGAAGTGTGGAAATCATAGCAGAGTGCAGAATGGTGAGGTCTCTGGTGATTTGCGTAATAGATCTGGCCATACGCATATCAGGTAAGGCGATACGCGTATGGGAAAGCTGAAAGCAATACGTGTAATAGGAGGGCCGTACGCGTATTGTATTGGGATTTGGAAAATTTGGGATGAAGAGGTCTCTGTCCGTACGCGTACGGCATAAGGCAATACGCATAAGGACTTGGGCATTGTGAGAAGATACGTGTACGAAGGGAGTCAATACGCATATGGGTTGGGCGAGCGAGCTGGAAATACGCGTATGGCATGGGGCAATACGCGTATGGCCAGCGAAGTTGCAGAATTTTACCGTTTCGCTATTTCTTTCCCGTTTTCGCGTCCGATTCGGTTTCTTTTGGTTTGAGAGGTTGGGAATAGGTACCAGGTGCTGAGAAATAAAACATTGGTGAAGGAAATAATAATTTTAATAATTTTAAGGAATTAATTAATAATTTAGATGTTTGGTGTGCATGAAACAATTATGTAATGATGGTGTTGATGTTATGTTATGGTGTGATCAGGAGGATCGTGTACATGTGTTTCTGATATTATACATGTGTTATTGTGCATCATATGTCATGCATTTTCATGGTGATTGGTGGGATGGATCGTTGCTCAGGAGGAGTGTATGCGATTCATCCGTACTCCTATATGGAGAATGGTGGGGGATAGATCATTGCCAAGTAGAGGTGTATGTGATCTATCCGGGGTTCGATTGAATGAACCAATGAGTCGGTACCGCATGCATGGTGTCGTGTTGCATTACATTATTAATTGATGTTGTTGATGATGTTGGACAGTAGGTCGTGTTGGTGTGTTGTTGATTTATGTATGTGAACGCTACCTTCTTATCATGTATTTATTCACCGTTTTATATTGAATGTGATTTCTCACCCCTTTGTTGTTGTTGTGTCTGTGCTTCTTCGGAAGTACAGATAACCCAGGTACTTAGGTTGCTTGGATGTTCGTGTTGCCTGTTCGAGTCTATAGGAGTGCTCTGATACGTAACACGGGATGTCGGGATATTTTTGTAGTTGCTCTGATTTTATTACATTCTTTGTTACGTTGTCTATTTTGTCGAATTATTTTATGGAGAACCTTGTTTTAAGGATAATGTTGGTGTATTTGGGCAGATGGCCGTGAATTGAAATTAAATGATTATTTCCGCTGATTCTTTATTCAATTTAATACAATAAAGAGTTTCTGCTTGTTTTGATGATGTGGCATTCCACTTTTTGGTGCAAGCTCTGATTTATCTTTAATATTTTATTTATTTTCAAAATGGGGAAAGTGGGGTGTTACAACTTACGATTTCGCATGGTGAATCACCCTTCGCCAGCACTTCGCCTAGCGAACTAGTGGCGAAACCTAATTCGCCTGGCGAATCCCCAATTCGACTGGCGAATTGCACCAGAACCAGAATTTTCTGCTGCGGGTTACATGGTTCCAAAACCCCAAAATCCAACATTCTCCAACTAAAACGTTTTCAATCAATCAAAACAAGTATCAAAAATGTTCATACATATAATACGATCATACTACGTGATTCATATCGATTTCCGACCGTGAAAACGTCGATTTCTATTCATTTTTCTCATTTCGACCTATAATTGAAAAACTATGAGAAACAAGTAAACATTCAAACACACACATACTTATTCATACACAAGCATATAGTAATCGAGTTTCGCACCCTTACCCGATTAATCGTGCTTTGAAGTGTCGGTTGAATCGATTTCTTAAACTCCAAGTTTTCCTCTTTTTCTTCTTCTCTTTCTCCCTATTTCTCTTAAACTTCTTTTCTCTCTTTCTAATCTCTATGTTTCTATTTTATGAAAAACAATAATATCTAACCAAGCAAAATGACCAAAATACCCCTACACTCAATTCCTCGCAAACGTTCCCAAAACGCGATAAAACATAATAACGATAAACATAACATATTTACCACATAAAAACCAAGAATAAAATAATATAAAAACAAAAATAATTAAATCGACCCGATTAAATAAATCTAACAAAAACCAGGGTGTTACATTCCTTCCATGTTTACATGACTTTGATATGTAAATGTGTCTTTGTGTTGATTATACCATGTTTATGTGTTCTTAAACACTTGAATTTTGCCTTTAATGTGCCTTTGAATGCATGCTTGTATGCTTAAACCTTTGTGTTGTTTCTTACTTGTTTAAAACTATGTTTGAACCCTAAGATGTTTGTTTGGTTGTTACCAACTTGTCTTAACATGTTCAATTTGAATCCATGCTTAAATGTTCAAGTCATGCCTTAACTTGTTCACATAATGTTTAAACCTTAACTTGTCATCTTTAAGCTTGCTCACATGTCATCCATTATATGTTTGCATCTTCATCCACATGTTATTGTCATAAATAAATCTTTTTTACTTGGTTGGTACCTTTACTTGTCTTAAATTGTACTCATGATTAAGTGATGTCTTAATTTATTCATGTATGCTTTGAACTTTGATTGTTATCATGACTTATGTATACCTTACTTCATCTTTGAACTTTCATCCATGTTTAAGTATTGTTATAACTTTTACATGTTAATTTGAACTTTGTTTCCATCCATGCTTAAGTATTGTAATAACTTATCCATGTTCGAAATGTTTAAATTGTATTCATGATTAAGTGTTGTTACAACTTTTCTTTACTTGTATTGTATTCATGATTAAGTGGTGTTAGTAAACCCTAATGCATGATTGCCTTAATTATGCACTTAAACTTGTTATCCATGATGCCTTAGTCTTGTTAGAACTATACTTCATGAATGTTTAGATGTTGTAACATCTTTGTTTATCTTGGTTGTCACCATGTTATTTTGATCTTCTTCATACTTTGAACATATGCTTTGTTGTTACCATGTCCTTTATGACCTTGTCAAGTCCCTTACCTTAGATGTTGTCACATCTCTTCCTTATTGTTTTGGTTGTAACCATGTGTTTTATTTTTGTCATATAAAAATCATGCTTGAATGTTACTTTGAATGCTTTCAATTGATATCATGCTTGAATATCATACTTGTTCATATCATCCATTTATTCATACTTCTTTTAACTTTGTTAAGTTATTCCCCCAAGTGATGTTAGCCTGTTAGCTTCCATCCTTAAGTTGCCTCTTGTTCCTTAATCCAAGGGAAAGACTCTTTATTGACTTAATATCATAGGTAGCTTAGCAATATCCATTCCCCTTGACCTTGTTAGAGTCATTAAGATTTCAACTTAGACTTAAGGTAGAACTTACAACTCTTTTGACTTTGTTAAGTCAAGTAAGTGTTATGAACATAACACTTACCTCCCCCTTTGAACCTTGATCATAATCAAGTGTTCGTTCACCCTTAGTGAGGTGAACTACAAATGCTCTGATTCCATCCTTGTAAGGATATGTAGGCACAAGACCGTGATGTTTTGGCGAGCATACTTAGTGACTAAACCTTTAGGTTCCCATCCTCACCCACAAAACCCAAACACAAAACAATAGCAAACATTAACACAAATACTAGAAAGAGGTTCTTATAGAGTACTATAGATACTTAGGATGCTAACACCTTCCCTAGGTATAACCAACCCCCGAACCCCACAATCTCTTAGCATTGTTGTTACATTGTAAACTTAGGGTTTTATACGATCTTTTATCCTTTCCCTTGGATAAATCAAAGCTTGGTGGTGAATATTCAAAGATTTGTGATTCAAGTTTAATCAATAGCTTGATATCCAATTCTCACCGCAACAGAAATGGCAACTTCACTGGGGAAAGTCCAGAGGGTTAAGCCTAAATTGCTTATTTGTGATATTATTTGGTTGCTTGTTATATTGTTATCTTTCATGGGTTGCTACCTTGTGTGGTGAGATAAGTCACAACCTTGGACTTGAGTATAATATATATATATATATATATATATATATATATATATATATATATATATATATATATATAATAAGATAGGAAAGTGGTATATTCAAAGAGGCTTATAGGGAGTTGATTCCCGGCCAAGTTAACTTGAGAAATCACCACTCAGTGGAGGTTCTTTTGAGAATAAGTATTGTTGATCAAGAGATTGTGAAAACAATAATATTTCTTGATTGAGCCTACGAAGCTAAGAACCTTTAGTCAGCTTTAACCCCACTTGGCCTTGTTAGGAACGTAGTGCGATGACTATGAGGGTGTAGACCCAAAATAGTTTATACGCGATACTACACTCAAAAGAGGTTCTCTTGAGAATATTATTAACTACCGAGTAATTGGGAAATTGATAATATCCGAAAGATGGACTGATGACTTTGGGAACTTGTTAGAACTCGTTGTACTGGTATACCCTAGCACATACCAAATGGGAGGGGTGAACTTTTAACTTCATGCAAGCCTTACACCATGTTTGAGTGTGATCTTTGCATTGTTTATGTATACATGCATTCATAAGCATCATTTTCATCAAAGTTCATGGAACTTAAGCTTTTGTTTGTAAACATCATAGGTATACCATGGATTGTGAAAGGAAAAAGACTTTGAAGTACACTTTCAAGAGTCCTAAGTTGGATGACCTAAGGAGATTGGGAACTTTGGTTGCAGACCAAGAAGGTTTCAAGAACAAGTATGGGAAGTTGTTATCACTGTTGAAGACAAAGATGGAAGATGGGCTTCTCTCAACCCTACTTCAGTTCTATGATCTAGTCTACCACTGTTTCACCTTCCCTGACTACCAACTTGTGCCTACATTGGAAGAGTACTCCTATCTAGTTGGTTTGCATATCCTTGATGAGTCTCCCTTTCCTATCTTGGAGAAAGATCCTAAAGAGCAAGACATTACCAAAGCCACACATTTAGGACTGTCTGAAATTCAAGCCAACATGACCACCAAAGGAGGAGTCTTTGGATTGACCACACAGTTTATGGTAGGCAGAGCTTAGTATTATGCTGATCATATGAGCATGGATACATTTGAGGCTACTCTTACCTTACTCATCTATAGTGTGTGTCTTTTCCCAAGCTTTGAAGACTTTGTCGACATCATTGCTATCAAGATTTTCTTAAAGAAGAATCCAATGCCTACCTTGTTAGCAGATGCTTATCACTCTGTTCACCTAAGGAACTTCCATAGAGGAAGGATGATTACATGTTGTGTGCCATTGTTGTACAAGTGGTTTATTTCTCACTTTCCCAAGTCAAGCTCTTTTTGGGATCTCAAGAATGGTTGGTGGTCTCAAAAGATCATGTCTCTTACTCACTCTGATATTGATTAGTACAATCGTGTCTACGAGGGAGTAATGATCATTGATAGATATGGAGACTTTGCTAATGTACCTCTTCTTGGTACCAAAGGAGGGATCAATTACAATCCGGTCTTGGCTCGCCGTCAGCTAGGATATCCTTTGAAATACAAGCCCAATGGTGTTTATGTGGAGAGTATCTTCTTCAAGGATGGTGAAGATAACAAGGAGCTCAAAGAGAAGATTTTGGTTGCTTGGCGCCATTTGCATAGGAAAGAGAAGAAAGACTTGGAAAACCTAACTGTGTCTCTTTGAAACCCTATCTCCAATGGGTCCGAGATAGGGTCATCAAGCTGAAGATGCCTTATCCTCGATAAGAGCCCATGACTCTAAAGAAAGAGCCCACTCTGGTTTTCATTTCTAAAGCAGAGAAGTTCAAGATCGCTTTGAGCAAAGAGCAACAAGTAGGAGATGCTTGGAAGAACAAGTATCAAGTGGTCATCAAAGAGAACGCAGAACTCTAAAGACAACTACAGATGAAGGCTGAAGAAGTACTCTCTAGTAAGAAGAGGAAGGTGCAAGAGGATTTATTTTCCTCTAGCCCTCAGTCAACTCTTTGGAAGCTGATTATGGATAAGCTTATTCTCAAGAAGACTCAGATGGAGGAATAGATCAAGAAGCTCAACATAAGGCTACTAGGAGAATCTCCTTATGAATTTTGTTAGCTTTTATTTAGCTTTTTGTTTAGAACTCTTGTAAGAAGTACTAAATATTTTGTAATCCACTATTTTGATTAATGAAAATGAGTTTCTTTTGGTATCTCTTGATGTTTGTAAATATTTAAGTCCCACAAAACCTTTCGCATTGCATCTTGCATTTTGCATTTGTTGTCACATTTGCATTGCTTTTCTTCAACATAAACTCATTCAGTCTTATCATCTCTAGTTTTCACGCTGAATACTCCACATCAGTACAATACCCGTGCTCAAGCCAGAAGAAGAATGGCAGAACACGAGCATGAGATTGATCGTGTCAACGATGAATTGGGAGACCTCTATGGTAATGTGGGACAAATCATGGAGATGCTGCAGGTTATCCGTGCCAAGATGGACACCCAGCCGACTGTTGTTTCTGAGATTGCAAATCCTGTGGTAGACTCTCTGCTAGTTACTACTCCTATTACTTTACCTCCATTCGGACTTCCGCCAGGATTTGTACCTCAGCCACAAGTTCATGTTACTACTCAATAGACCATTCCGTTGGCTGCTGATGTTCCCAACATAGTTCCAACTTTTGCACCCGCCGCCGTGCACACTTGCGTGAATCAGCCTTACTTTGATGACCATCATCAAGTATATGATATACCCGATGGGTCTGAATACGAAGATGAGAAGCGTGATAAGTTGAGGGAAAATGTGAAGATAATTGAGAAAAGGCTTAGGGTTATAGAAGGGGATCATATATTTGGAGGTGCAGCCCGAGAGATGTGCTTGGTGTCTGGATTGGTGATTCCATCCAAGTTCAAGACTCCCAACTTTAACCAATATGAAGGGGCCTCATATCCTAAAAATCATTTGATCATGTACTATCGCAAAATGGCTGCCCATGTGGACAACAACAAATTGATGATCCACAGCTTTCAGGATAGTTTGACGAGAGCATCTTCTAAGTGGTATCTGAGTTTAGACCAATCACGCATTCGTTGTTTCCAAGATCTCTCTAATTTTTTCATTAAGCATTACAAATACAATATGGATCTTGCACCAGATAGAAGAAAATTACTGAGTATGTCACAAAAAAGTTTTGAGTCCTTTAAGGAATACTCACAAAGATGGAGGGAGACTGCCTCTCAGGTAGAGCCTCCTTTGTCAGAGAAAGAGCTAGCAAATTGGTTTGTCGATATTGTGTGGCCAGAGTTTTATGAGAGAATGGTGGGTAGTGTCACCGCCAGCTTTTCTAATTTGGTAGCTGTGGGAATCAAAGTAGAGTTGGGTTTGAAGAATGGGAAGATGAATAGCTCATTTGGAAGTTCCAATGGTTCAACTAATCATGCCAAAAAGCCTTCTAGCAGTTTTCAAAAAAAAAGAAAGAAGGAGAAACCAATGCTGTAATGTCTTCCCATAGAAGAAACCCTTCTTGGAAGCATCAACAACAACCACAGTTCATTTAACAACCATCTTATCAGTATTCCCCTCAACTATATGTGGCAGCTGTTACCCCTACTTTCAATTAACAAGTGCCTATTTTTCAACAAGCTCCCCCAGTTCCTCAGTATCAACAAGCGTTCAACGCTCCTCAAAATCCAGTTCAATGCCAAAATAATCAAGGTCAAAATAGAAGACAGGGAGGGAGGCCTCTTATACCCCCCAATCCCTATGACATATACAAATTTGTATCCGTTCCTCATTGAGCAAGGCTTGGCAACTCCAAGGCCTTTAGGTCCTCCTCTAGAGAAACTACCACCTTATTACAATCCTAAAACCCACTGTCCTTTTCATGAGGGGGCTCCAGGTCATGATCTTGAAGGCTGCTATGCCTTGAAACATATTGTAAGAGAGTTGGTTGAGAAGAAGATTCTGTCTTTCAATGATACAAATCCAAATGTGAAGGGTAAACCTCTGCCCTCCCATGGGGCATCTATCAATGCTATAGAAGAAGAAGTGGATGAGGTTTTGATCTGTGATGTAAAAGACATCAAAACTCTGTTGCCATAGTTTCATGCTAAGTTGTTTGAAGCCGGATTAGCCAAAGAGTACCACAAGGACTATTTCGAATGTGCTATTCATCCGAAGGGTTGTGATGGAGTCCAAAGGGATATCCAAGCTTTGATTGATCAAGGCGTGCTTCAGATTAGCAAGTGTGTGAAGAAGAATGAGGTATTTGTTATTGAGCCAGTGTTCAATTTACCGACTCCTGTGTTCAAGTTAGTCGAGTCTACTCACAAAGAGGTGGAGCCTGTCTTCAATCTGCCTAAACTAGTCTCTTAACTTCCAGATCCAGTTGTGACTCATGTTCAAAGTAAGAAGATGGTTTATGTTCTAAAATCGTCTGTTGAGCGAAGACCAACTCCTTTTTCTTTCAAGCGTACAAAAGTCGTGCCTTTGAATTATGAAGTGGCTGGTGGTAACCAGAAATATGTGAATCTAGAAAAAGGGTCGAAAGTCGTTAATGATGAGGTAAAAATCATAGCAGGGCCGAGCAGAATGACCCGTAGTGGTCGAATTTATAACCCTCTTATCCGTGTGGTACCTCAGTTTCCAAAGGAAACTACCCCTGTTGTTCCTTCTAAGGACAAAGATGTTGTCTCTTTTGATGGAGATGAAGAGTTTCTAAAGACCATCAAGAGAAGTGATTACAAAATTGTTGACCAGTTACATCAGACACCATTATAGATTTCAATACTATCTCTCCTTATGTGCTCTCCCGCACATCGCAGTGCTCTGCAAAAGCTTCTTGTTCAAGCTCATGTGACAAAGGATATTACTGTTGAACAATTTGACAATGTGATAGCTAACATCACCGCCTGTAACACTTTCAGCTTTGATGGAGGAGAATTACCCAAGGAAGGTAACAATCACAACCGTGCCTTGGACATTTCTATTAAATGTCAAGAAGACACTTTGGCTAGAGTGTTGGTAGATACTGGATCATCCCTCAATGTGTTGCCCAAAAGGACTCTTACAAAGCTTGCATGTGAAGAAACAGAGATGAAACCTAGTTCTCTTGTTGTGAAGGCATTTGATGGTTCAAGAAGGTCAGTGATTGGTGAAGTGGAATTTCCAATTCTTATTGGTCCCCATGTTTTTAACATAACTTTTCAGGTTAAGGATATCAACCCCAACTATAGTTGTCTGTTGGGAAGGCCATGGATCCATGCTGCAGGAGCAATGACGTCAACTCTACATCAGAAAATGAAATTTGTTGTTGATAACAAGCTGGTGAACATATTTGGAGAAGAAGACCTCATGGTGAGCAATCTTTCTTCATTCAAATACATCGAGGCAGATGAAGATGCGTTGCAAACTTATTTCCAAGCGCTTGAAATTGCAAATGTAGTCTTGTTAGACGTAGAAGAGCATATGTAGAGAGTCTTTCCATCTTTTGCATCTCTGACGGGCGCCATATCTGCTATTGAGGATGGTAAAACAGAAGGCTGGGGTGATTTGATCAACGTCAAAGTCAAGAAAGACCGCTTTGGGTTGGGTTACAAACCAACTGCCAACAAAGCGTCAACTCCAAACAAGAACCGTCCAAGAGAAATCCAAGAAGTGTACGTCAGTGCTGGCTTCCAAGTGAATGCAATTGGCGAAGATTCTAAAGATGAAGGCCTAAGCAATTTGGTGTACCATTCTGATGTGGCTTTGTGCAATTGGGACTCTGTGGAGATTCCCAAAATCCTCCCTTTATTAAAGTAGTTTTGTTGTTTTGTCATTTTAATGTTTTCAAAAATCCATAGTCGTGCTCAAGGCTATAAGATTATTTTGTATAGGCCCCCTTCCGATTTTCAAATCTTAATGAATGAAGGCATTTTGTTAAATTCCTGTTTTGTTCATTTACTGCTTTTCTATTTTTACTTTTAAATGAAAAAGGCAATCTTTCGTAACCACTAAAAAAGAAAAAAACATTCTCTCATTGCATTTTGTTTTTCATTTCAATAAAAGCAATCATCTAAAACATGCAGAATCATTGATACCCACATTGAATCCGATAATTCTCCAATCTCTCCTAACTTTGATGCACCCATCAATCAAGCCAAAGAAGAGGATGAGGAAGATTGTGACATTCCATATGAATTGGCTAAGTTGCTTGACTACGAGTACACAGATCTCCAACCTCACCAAGAGCAGGTCGAAACCATCAACATGGGCAATGAAGAGGAGATAAAGGAAATCAAGATTGGCACTACACTTGGGGAAGATGTTGTAACGCCCCTTTTATTTTAATTATTTTTCATAATTAGAATTAGGTGTTATGGTGTATATGTGTGTGATTATGTGTGTTTTGGTTGTGTTTGGGTTGCCCTTAGTATGGGGTAGTGACCTTGGAATTATAGAGATTAAGGTGTTAGGGGTGTGTGACCAATTATGTAGAACTTGGTGGTGTAGAGAGTAGTACTAATTAAATTATATTAGTAATATTTGGTTGATCATAATATTAGTTGAATAATATTAAATTAATTAAAATATTGATTATTATTATTAGGCAAAATACCCTTTTTGGTCCCTTAACTATACCTTTAGGTTCATATTGGTCCCTTAATTATTTTTTCGTGTCGAATTGGTCCCTTAACTCTTTAAAACGTGTCATGTTAGTCCTTTTCATCTAATTAGCGACAGAAAAATTCATAAACCGGTCGCTAATTAGACAAAAAGGACCAATATGACACGCTTTAAAGAGTTAAGGGACCAATCTGACACAAAAAATAATTAAGGGACCAATCTGAACCTAAGGGTATAGTTAAGGGACCAAAAATGATATTTTCCTTATTATTATTATTTTAATAAGTGGATATTAGTGATAATGATAGTAATAATATAATATCATAACAAGAATAAGGAGGGCAAAGTGGACTAGTCATGAGAATTAGTAAGGGTAAGGAAGGAAAAGCATAATAGGGGTCTAAGGGTTATAGGAAAAGAGAAAATTGGGAAATGGAGAATCAGTTTGGGGAACGATCGCATTTTTGGAGAAAAGAGGAATGGAAGAGAGGAGCAAAGCTAGTGCTTAGAGAACCTTCGAAGAATCGTCACTAAGGTAAGGGTGGGGTTCTTTAATCACTTAAGGGATGAATAATGCATGTATAAGGGTAGATAAATCGTTAGGTTTATCTCTATGCATCTCTGTATTTTCTTTGATTGTTTTCGGTTGCATGTCGGAGATTCTAATAATATGTAAAATGTGCAAATTGATCTCTGGTTGAACTGAAATTTTGTGTTGGAAGTGATTATGGATGATGTGTGTTGTTGTTGTATGATGATCATATGAATTATGTACTTTTTGAACTGGTTGGTAATGAAACTAGAGGAATCTTGGGGTTGGATTCGTGCAGAAATTGCAACTGCAGAGTTGCTGATTCGCGCACTTCGCCGTGCGAAGGAATGTTCGCTAGGTGAAGGGTTCATTGGAATATCATCGGGCGAATGGGGAGGCAAGCGAAGGGGAAGTATAGGTGATTCTGGAGTAAGATTTGGGTAGATTCGCCCCAGGTTCGCTGGGCGAACTCCTGGCGAACGAAAGTTCGCTGGGCGAATGTCGAGGCGAATGGAGAGGAAAATATGTGAGCCTCTAGATTTTGTATGGGGAAGGTGTTTTGATGGCAACTTCACTAGCCGAGGCCCTAGCGAATGACAGTTCACTGGGCGAGCTTGTAGCGAACATGACAGTTCTGCACTGCTGCTTTTACGGACAGAATTTTCTTAATCTTCAAATATCTTTTGATCCGTAAGTCCGTTTCAATCACCGTTCGAATCGTTGGAATGCTGGTTTCATGTACTTTTTGTTAAAATTAATTTCAATGCCAAAATTCTAACTATTCAATGTGTTAATTGTATTTTCGTGTACGTTGTGATGTGTAGAGCGTTAAAATGTTTAGTTCGGTTGTGCAAGTGTGTGTTGTGGCTGTAGATTACAATTGTTGTATGTTTTAGCAGGTATATGTTGTGTGTTGGGAAGTGTGGTTGTATGTTAGTCATAGACATTGGTAGTTGTTGTATGTTGTCGTTGAATGCATATCATGTTGCATAAGTTGTATGATAAATCGTGTGCCCATGTGGGGTGTGAGCGTCTTATCCGGATTCCTTGAAATGGAATCATATTTTTGTTGAGGTAATCGTGTGCCCATGTGGGGTGTGAGCGATTGCGGGTGTTCGTGTGCCCATGTGGGGTGTGAGCGACACATATAGAAATTCCGACGGGAATTATGATCACGAAAAAGGGATCGAATTGGTACCACATGCATTGAGTCGAGTTGAGAGTTTCATTGCATTGCATTATGTTGTGTCATGGATGATATGATTGTCTGCTTGTGTATAAAATTGTAATTGTGTCGATGTTGTGATGATAGGGTGAATTGTGTAATGATTATATGCCTTTATATGTATATTATGCATTTCTTTTGTTGATTTAAGAATCTCACCCCTTCTGTTTGAATGTTGCCTCTACATGGGTAACGTGCAGATAATCAAGGGTAGTACGGTGTTGCGGTTAGTGAAGATGAAGTCTTCCATTTTATTTAGTAGATTCGGCGTCTGTTATGATGTGTAACACTGGGGTTATGGAACGCTATGTTATTTGAGATATCGTTGATTATTTTTTTATTTTTGTTGACTTTTGTTGGTTATGGTTGTTTCAAAATATGTTATGTTTTCCTCATTAATTTGGTGAAGTATCCACTGCTTAATAAGATGAAATTTAACTATAATTTCGTTAATTGTTTTTAATAAAGTTTTTGTGTTACGTGTCGCATGTATGAGAAGGTAATTGTTGGAAAGTAACATCCTACATGTTGTAATTTTCATATATTTACTATGATAAATATTATTATTTTACGCGGGGGTTATAGGGTGTGGTGTGATAGTTGAATATTGTCGATGTTGTTTGTTCCTTAGTACGTGATATGTGTGTGAAACACTATCATTACTTTCTTGTTTTTCTAATCATTTGTCTGCAGGATTGAGAATGAGATAAGTGGGGTAGAAGCTTATGCTTCTCCAAGATGCTTCAGGTGTGGAGTGTTGGCTCAGTGTGTCGTTGATTGCAAGAGTGCAAGTGTTGTTGGATAGTGTTATTCCCGTTTCCAGAGGGGATGCAGAGATAAGGCTTATGTCAACTAAGGATTTGTACCTTAGGTAGATTTGTGCACAAGATGCAAGGAACACTATTATAGTTTGGTAAAGATGGTTTATGCCCCATCATGATGGTCGGCTGTCTCTTGACAAATTGAGGAACTGATCACCCTTAATCTCTTGTTGATAGTAGACAAAATCATACGAGATGGAATAGACGTATCTTGTCGGCTTAGATAGTATGTTCAGTGAATTGTTTGAAGTTAAGCCAAGTGCTTACAGATTATTTTGATGAGTCGATGCAGATTCTTATATCTGAAGATGGGGCGGATTCGAGGTTTTGAATGCCGGTCAAGTTGGGATGTCTCTGAGAGATAATGATCTGGTATTGTTGATGGTTGCTTCTCAGAGAGTAGAGAGTGAAATTAAATTTGACGAAGGTGAAGAGTTAAGGTTTATATCTGCTAAGTAAGTAGAAGAACTCTTAGGAGATGAGGCTCAGATGTTTGCCATGTTTACGACGATGGTGTTCTGGAAATTAGCAGTAAAGTCACAACGATGAACTGCCAGTTGTACGTGAGTTCCAAATGTGTTTTTTGATGACATATCGTATGTGCTTCTAGAGAGAGAGAGTTGGAATTCTCTATTAATCTTGTCCCTGGTACCAGATGTTTCTATGGCACCATACAGGATGTCTGTGTTAGAATTAGTAGAGCTGAAAAAGCAATTAGAAGATTTACTAGAAAAGAGATTTGTGAGACCAAGGGTATCGGTGGGTAGTATGGAAGCTCACAGTTGTGTTCTAGATAGCTTGAGTTTTGAATTGTGACGAATCACGAATGATTTGAAGTTCCATGATGGTATTACTTTGTTATGGGTTGAGATCTCGTGTCAACAGAAACCTTGAGTGAGTCGCAACCCCATAAGAAGAATTGATATGGAATGTGGTAGCCAGAACCAGAGTTTGTTAAGCTATTTTGGATAAATTGTTTCAAGCTTAGAATGAATTTTGAAGGTTGTATATGTTATGGTTGTAGTAGTATTACTCCTGTATCTCTATCGTTTGGAGAGTGTTGAACCTATACTAAATGGTTGTTTATTGATAGGGAGGTTATTCTACTGACAGACATAAGTGAGATATTTGTACCGATTGATTGGTAGGCACTCTAGTGGATAAGTGTGTTTTTACACAGATTGATAACTCTCCAAAGTGCTTAAGAATAAGTGCCCACTTTCAAGAATAGATGACTTGGAATGGTTTGGTTGGGATTATGTATAAAAAAAACAGAGTTTTCATTTTCTGCAGCAGTAGTAATCGATTAACCATATGGCATTAACTGATTAACAAGTGTAAATTTTGTGAATTTTAGAAATCCATATCTATGGAACTCGGTTTGGGTATTACAATATATGATGATGTTGTTCGGTGTTTGTAATGCGCCTGGGGTGTGTGTGAGGAATATGAATCATATCTTCCATACTTAATTGGATAAGTTCGAAGTGGTGGTCGTTGGGGATATTCTGATCTATTATAAAATCAGAAGAAAACCGTGTAGAGTATTTGAGAATTGAGTTACAAGTATTGAAAGAGATGAAGGTTTATGCTAAGTTATCAAAGTGTGATTTTTGGTTGGTAAAGGTGAGTTTTCTTGGTTATGTTATTTCAGATGAGGGTATTGTTGTGGATCTATCCAAAGTAGACGCAGTTCTACAATGAGAGAGCTCCAAAGTTGGTTAAGGAGATTAGAGGATTTTTGGACTCAATTGGTTATTAACGCAGGTTATGGGAGGATTTTCCAAGTTAGCACTTCCGTTATCTCAATTGACTTGCAAAGGGTAAGTCGTTTGTTTGGGGATGTTCGTTGTGAGGAAAGTTTTAGAGAGCTGAATTAAAAGTTGACTACGACTCCAGTTTTGATTATGCCTGATCTTAATAAACCATTTATGGGATATTGGAATGTGTTTATGATGAGTTTAGATAGTGTGTTAATGTAAGATGGTAAAGTCGTAGCTTATGCTTTACGACAATTGAGGATTCGTGAAAGGATCTATCCTGTTCAGTATTTGGAATTGGTTGTGGTTGTATTTGTGTTGAAATCTGGAGGTATTATTTTTATGGATCTAGGTTTGAAGTGTTTAGTAATCACAAGAGTGTAGAATACATGTTTGGTCAGAAGGAATAGAGTATGAGACAACGAGGATGGTTGGAATTCCTGATGAGTTATGACCTTGGCTAGAATTATCCTATTGGTAAAGTTAATGTCGTGCCTGATGAGTTAAGTCAAAAGTCTTTTCATATGTCTGCTTTCATGGTCACAGAATTAGAATTGAGTTAGCAGTTCAGAGACTTGTATCTGGTGTATGAGCTAACGCAGTAGAGTGGGAGGTTGGGTACATTAAAGTGAACTATGATTTTCTGGTGAATATTAGAGAGAGTGAGAAGTTGGGTGTGAAATTGGTAGATTTGATAGTTGCTAGTAATCAGAGGGCGCAGCAGAAGCGTGATGTAGCGCAAGTTGTAGATGTGTGCGTGACTTGTAAGAGTTCAAAGGTTAAATGTTAGAACCTACAGGAATGATGCGACCATTGGACGTTCCAGAATGGAAGTGATATGGTGAAAGGTTTAAATATTAATCAGGTACTACTAGTTATATGTTCGATTGGTGAATCGTAGAATTATT
Organism: Lathyrus tuberosus; assembly: GCA_022829125.1. Lineage (NCBI taxonomy): Eukaryota > Viridiplantae > Streptophyta > Magnoliopsida > Fabales > Fabaceae > Lathyrus > Lathyrus tuberosus. The sequence continues at coordinate 5,253,709 of JALAZF010000283.1, read as the reverse complement.
GTCTTGATGTTGTGTAACAACAAGGTTGGTATTCTGGTTATGTTGATGTGGTTAAGACGACGTGGTGTCGTGGAACTTTATGTTCTTATCTTTGTTGTTGCTTCATTTCCTATGGTGATGGTTCAAGTGCGAGTAGCTAATTCCTGTGATGGGGGATTGGGGGAGTGTTACCTATGGTGATGGTAATGATCGTGTTGTGTTCTGGTTTAAGAGTGAACCTATGTGTGCGTAACTCGGTTATTCTTTGTGTCTTGAGTTTGTCGTCGAGTGGATTGTGTGAGCATTGTATCTTGTTGTTGTTATTGATGAGGTGGTTTTTATTTTATGTTATTCGTGGTGTTACCTTTCATGACTTGGGAGTGGGAGAGCAGGATGCGTGAGGCGTATCCTGAGTGGTTCGTATTAGGTAAATTTTCGAGGACGGAAATATTCTAAGTGGGGGAGAGTTATAACCCCCCGTTTTATTTTAATTATTTTTCATAATTAGAATTAGGTGTTATAATGTATATTTGTGTGATTATGTGTGTTTTTGGTTGTGTTTGGGTTGCCCTTAGTATGGGGTAGTGACCTTGGAATTATAGAGATTAAGGTGTTAGGGGTGTGTGACCAAATATGTAGAACTTGGTGGTGTAGAGAGTAGCACCAATTAAATTATATTAGTAATATTTGGTTGATCATAATATTAGTTGAATAATGTTAAATTAATTAAAATATTGATTATTATTATTATTATTATTACTTTAATAAGTGGATATTAGTGATAATGATAATAATAATAATAATAATATAATATAATAACATGAATAAGGAGGGCAAAGTGGACTACTCATGAGTATTAGTAAGGGTAAGGAAGGAAAAGCATAATAGGGGTCTAAGGGTTATAGTAGGAAAAGAGAAAATTGGGAAAGGGAGAATCAGTTTGGGGAACGATCCATTTTTGGAGAAAAGAGGAACGGAAGAGAGGAGCAGAGCTAGGGCTTAGAGAACCTTCGAAGAATCGTCACTAAGGTAAGGGTGGGGTTCTTTAATTACTTAAGGGATGAGTAATGCATGTATAAGGGTAGATAAATTGTTAGGTTCATCTCTATGCATCTCTCAATTTTCTTTGATTGTTTTTGGTTGCGTGTTGGTGATTCTAATAATATGTTAAATGTACAAATTGATCTCTGGTTGAACTGAAATTTTGTGTTGGAAGTGATTATGGATGATGTGTGTTGTTATTGCATGATGATCATATGAATTATGTACTTTCTGAACTAGTTGGTAATGAAACTACAGGAATCTTGGGGTTGGATTCGTGCAGAAATCGCAACTACAGAGTTGCTGATTCGCACACTTCGCCGTGCGAAGGAATGTTCGCTAGGAGAAGGGTTCACTGGCATATCATCGGACGAATAGGGAGGTGAGCGAAAGGGAAGGATAGGTGATTCTGGAGTAAGATTTGGGGAAATTCGCCCCAGGTTTGCTGGGCGAACTCCTGGCGAACGAAAGTTCGCTGGGCGAATGTCGAGGCGAATGGAGAGGAAAATAGGTGAGCCTCGGGATTTTATATGGGGAAGGTGTTTCGATGGCGACTTCGCTAGGCGAACTCCTAGCGAATGATAGTTTGCTGGTCGAACTTGTAGCGAACATGATAGTTTTGCATTGCTGGTGTTACGGACAGAATTTTCTTAAACTACAAAAATTTATATCTTTTGATACGTAAGTCTGTTTCAGTCACCGTTCGAATCGTTGGAACGCTGGTTTCATGTACTTTAGTGTAAAATTAAATTCAATTCTAGAACTCTAACTATTCGATGTGTTAATTGTATTTCCATGTACATTGTGATGTGTAGAGAGTTAAATGTTGAGTTTGGTTGTGCGAGTGTGTGTTGTGCCTATAGATTACAATAGTTGTATGTTTTGGCAGGTATATGCTGCATGTTGGGCAGTGTGGTGTGATGTATTGGCTGTATGTTAGTCATAGACATTGGTCATTGTTGTATGTTGTCGTTGAATGCATATCATGTTGCATAAGTTGTATGATAAGTCGTGTGCCCATATGGGTTGTGAGCGTCTTATTCGAATTCCTTGAAATGGAATCGTGTTGTTGTTGTTGAGGTAATCGTGTGCCCATGTGGGGTGTGAGCGATTACGGGTGTTTGTGTGCCCATGTGGGGTGTGAGCGACACATATAGAAATTTCGATGAGAATTATGATCATGAAAAAGGGATCGAATTGGTACCATAGGCATTGAGTCGAGTTGAGAGTCTCATTGCATTGCATTATGTTGTGTCGTGGATGATATGATTGTCTGCTTGCATATGAAATTGTAATTGTGTCGATGTTGTGATGATAGAGTAAATTGTGTAATGATTATATGCCTTTATATGTATATTATGCATTTCTTTTGTTGATTTGAGAATCTCACCCCTTCTGTTTGAATGTTGCCTCTACGTGGGTAACGTGCAGACAATCGAGGATAGTGCGGTGTTGCGGTTAGTGAAGATGAAGTCTTCCATTTTATTTAGTAGAGTCGGCGTTTGCTCTGATGTGTAACACTGGGGTTATGGAACGCTATTTTATTTGAGATATCGTTGATTATTTTTTATCTTTGTTGACTTTTGTTGGTTATGTTTGTTTCAAAATATGTTATGTTTCCGTCATTAATTTGGTGAAGTATCCGCTGCTTAGTAAGACGAACTTTAACTATAATTTCATTAATTGCCATTAATAAAGTTTTTGTGTCACGTGTCGCATGTTTGAGCAGGTAATTGTTGGAAAGTAACATCCTACATGTTGTAATTTTCATATATTTACTCTGATAATTAGTATTATTTTACGCGGGGGTTATATGGTGTTACAGATGTCAAGGCAAGGTTGGTCAAGCTATGTTTGTATGGTTGTATCAAGATATTCCCGATTTGGACACAGACATCGTCGTTCATAAGCTACCACTCAAGTCCGAATGTCCTCCTATCAAGCAAAAACTCCGAAGGACAAGACCAGACATGGCCTTGAAGATCAGAGAAGAGGTAAAAAGACAAATTGATGTCGGATTTCTTGATGTTGTAAAGTAACCTCAGTGGGTGGCCAATATTGTTCCTGTACCGAAGAAGGATAGAAAGGTTTGAATATGTGTCGACTATATGGACTTGAACAAAGCCATCCAGAAGGATGACTTCCCTCTTCCACACATCGATACCTTGGTGGATAATACTGCTAGATTCACCGTCTTTTCTTTCATGGATGACTTCTCAGGATACAACCAGATCGAAATGGATCCTGATGACATGGAGAAAACTACCTTCATCACACCTTGGGGGACCTATTGTTATAAGGTCATGTCGTTTGGCCTAAAAAATGCAGGTGCCACTTACCAAAGGGCGATGGTTACTCTTTTCCATGACATGATGCATAAGGAGATAGAAGTCTATGTCGATGACATGATCGCTAAATCCCAAAGCGAGGAAGACCATTTGGATCATCCGTTCAAATTTTTTGAGCGTCTCAGAAAGTTCAGATTGCGACTAAATCCAGCTAAGTGTACTTTTGGAGTTCGTTCTGGAAACCTGCTTGGATTCATCTTCAATATGACTGCTACTTATGAGCCCATCTTCAAGCTGCTCTAAAAGGATCAAGAAGTTGAGTGGAATTCTGATTGCCAGCTTGCTTTTTAAAAGATCAAAGGTTATCTTCAAGAACCTCCAATTCTGATTCTGCCTATGCCTGGAAAATTTCTCTTCATGTATCTGACTGTGTTATAAGGATCTATGGGTTGCGTACTGGGACAACATGATGAGACTATACGAAAAGAGCATGCCATATATTATTTAAGAAAGAAGTTTACCGACTGTGAAGGCAGATATTCACTCTTGGAGAAAACTTATTGTGCTTTGGCTTGGGCTGCTAAGCGTCTCAGGCAATACATGATCTGTCATACTACTTTATTGATCTCCAAGATGGGTCCGATAAAGTACATCTTTGAAAAGCCTGCTCATACTGGAAGGCTTTCCAGTTGGCATATGCTCTTGTCCAAATATGACATCTAGTACGTGACTCAAAAGTCCATTAAAGGGAGTATCTTGTCATATTACCTCGCAGAGCAACCAGTTGAAGAGTATGAGCCTCTCAAGCTTTGACTTCCCAGATGAGGACATTATGTTGATAAAGAAATATTATGAAGAACTTGGTCCAAATGAGGGTCCCGAGCCTGGCTCCCATTGGAAGATGATGTTCGATGGTTCCTCTAATTACAATAGGCATGGTGTAGGTGCTATTTTGTTGAATTCGGATGGTGGTTACACTCCATTTACAGCAAGATTAGATTTTGAGTGCACAAACAACATTGTCGAGTATGAAGCACGCATTCTAGGTCTTGAAGTAGCCATTAACCTCCGCATCAAAATTCTTGAAGTGAGTGGAGACTCAGCCTTGGTGATATATCAAGTTAAGGGTGATTGGGAAACCCGAGACGAGAAGTTGATTCCCTACCGTGCTTATATTGTGGAAATGATCAGGTACTTTGATGAGATCACTTTCCGACATGTTCCGAGGTATGAAAACCATATTGCTAATGCTTTGGCCATGTTAGCCTCCATGTGGAAGGTCAGATACCTTAATGAGTCACCACTCATCCGGATTTTTCGAAAGACCGAGCCTGCCTACTGCCAAGTAGTTGAAGAGGAAACTGATAGAAAGCCTTGGTTCCACGACATCAAGATGTATCTACAAAACCAAGAATATCCAGCTGATGCTACAGCTCTGACAAAAATAATTTGAGAAGACTGGTGTCCAAATTCTTCCTCAGCAATGATGTGTTGTATAAAAGAAATCATGACATGGTTCTGCTAAGACGTGTTGACAAGCGTGAACTAGACCTGTTGATGCAAGAAATTCATGAGGGACCATTTGGAACTCACGCTAATGGTCATGCTATGTCCAAGATGTGTTTAAGAGCTAGATAGTATTGGTTGAATATGGAATTTGATTGGATCCAATATGCTAGGAAAGGCCATAAGTGTCAAATATATGCTGATAAAGTGCACGTGCCTCCAACACTGTTGAATGTTTTGACATCACCGTGGCCTTTCTCAATGTGGGGCATTGACATGATTGGAGAAATCAAATCTAAAGCTTCCAACAACCATCGTTTTATCTTGGTTTCCATCGAATACTTCACAAAATGGGTAGAAGCTGCTTCCTATCCCAAAGTGACCAAACAAGTGGTTACCCGTTTCATCAAGAAGGCAATTATCTGTTGTTACGGAATTCCAAACAAAATTATCTTAGATAATGGAACTAATTTGAACAACAAGAGGATGAAATAACTGTGCAAATCCTTCAAGATCGAGCACCATAATTCTTCGCCTTACCGCCCGAAGATGAATGAAGTTGTTGAAGTTGCCAACAAGAACATCAAGAAGATCCTACAAAAGATGGTCAAGACTTACAAGGATTGGCATGAAATGCTACCCTTCGTTTTGCATGGATACCGGACCTCAGTTCGCACTTTAACAGGGGCAACCCTTTTCTCCCTAGTTTATGGCATGGAAGCAGTTCTCCCGATGGAAGTGGAGATACCATCCTTGAGAATCCTGATGGAAACTAAGTTGGAAGAAGCAGAATAGATCCGAAGCAGGTACGACGAGTTGAACCTCATCAACAAAAAGCGGATGACACCCATGTGTCATGGGCAGTTATACCAGAAGAGGCTTAAGAGAGCATTCAACAAGAAGGTTTGCCTGCATCAATTCAAAGAGGGAGATCTGGTACTCAAGAAAATCTTACCATCACAGAAAGACGCTCGAGGGAAGTGGGCTCCTAACTACGAAGGCCCATTTGTTGTGAAGACAGTCTTCTCAGGAGGATCCCTAATTTTCACAACAATGGATGATGAACAACTTGCACATCCTATAAACACCGATGCAGTCAAAACATATTATGCCTAAATAAAATCCGATAGGTTGAAAACTGGAAATGACGACTCAGGAAAGAATGGGTATCCCGGTGGATCTAAACCTATGAAGGAGATCCATGCAAAAATTAGGGATGAAAAAAAAAAGAGAGCTCACTAAGTTGTAAACCCGAAAGGGCGGCTTAGGCAAAAATGAGCGTCCTGGTGGATTGAAAACCCGAAAAGGCGGTCCAGGTAAAAGTTAGGGACAAAAAGCATTTGACTATATCAGATGGTGTTTACCAACACTGAAGAATAAGCAGAAGACCAATCCAATCGCTCTCGTCTGAAGCAAGGATCTGGGGCATCTAAGTTATTAGGGATTGTAATAGTTGTTGGATTCAATGTAAACCCTTCCCTATTGCCATTTTCACAAACTATAATACTCCATGGAGATTTTTTCCATTTGCAAGCTACCATTATTTAATAAAATACGAGCTTTGCCAATCATTTGTTGTCATTTACATTTCTTCTATCTTTTTCTTGTTATGTAAAATGCCATTTATTTGTTAATAATGAGCTTTGAAAATGAAAAGGTTTTGAAAAGAAAAATGTTTTGAAAACATCTTGATAAAACGTAAAATCTCTTTTACATATGGGAGGATAGAAAGGGAAAATTCTAGATATCCCCAAGAAGCTTCAAGGCCGCAAAGGCATTGTCATACCATTTGTAAAATCCCCACTGAAGTCTAAACTAACAGCACTTTTGGATTGATTTGTTGATCAAATATGCAATCATCAAGTTTGAGGATGTTTCCACAATGTCCATCATGTGGCCTTTTTGTTTGAATTTATGATGTTGAGGATTCCTTCCCCTGTTAAAGTCTCCCCACAAAAACCTTGTCTCTCCAGAGTCAGCATTTGCATGCCATGATCATACACATCATGTTCAACATGCCCATTTTTGCATTAGCTTTTTTATCTTGGGTTTGGTTATCACCAGTTTTCTTTCCCCATGAAGGCCAGTTATCACTTTGTTTCATGATTGCCAAGTCTTTCCCCTGTGGTCGTCACCATACATATATCCTTTTTCCCAGTTGTCACTGGCATTCACCAATCCATTTGTTCTTGGTGTCTTGGAGTATTGTTTGTTACCAATACTTCTTTCCCCAGTAGTCTTCTTGAAATCCAATCGTCGTTGGTAAGCTTCCTTGATTGTCACCAATATTTCCCCTTGAAGTCTAGTTATTACTAGAACCAATCCGTCGAAAGCTTGTCGTGATACCTTTGCTCGCGGTCTAAGTCCAATTGATTTGGCGCGTACAGAAGAGTTGTTACCATGTACTTTTCCTGATGGTTTTTGAATATCCAGTTTGATCTCTTCATTTTAAGGAATTTCCAGAAGATTGGATGAACTCCAATATTATGTGTTGCTGATCCTATTGTTATAAGGATCCCTTTTGGCTCAGTAATCCTGTTGTTATAAGGATTCTCTTCATCTTTCATCCCTATTATTATCGGGGGTACTATCAACACATTCCTGTTGTTATGAGGATTTTATCTCATTGTTATGAGAAACATTATTTTATCTCCTATCGTTATGAGGAATTTTGGATCAATCCTATTGTTATGAGGACCTTGTCCTGTTGATTCTATTGTTATAAGAATCTGTTACTTCCTGTTGTTACGAGGATACTGTTTCACTGATTCTATTGTTATAAGAATCTGTTTTATCTCCTATTGTTATGAGGGACCTGTGTTGTTGATTTTATTGTTATGAGAATCTGTTTTGCCACTCCTGTTGTCATAAGGATTTTACCCTCCTTTATATCCTATTGTTATGAGGATCTTGCTGCATATCCTATCGTTATGAGGATCTTATCCTGCTTTGCATCCTATTGTTATGAGGATCATTGTTTGCCTAATCCTATTGTTATGTGGGATTTGTTTTGTTCAATCCTATTGCTATGAGGACTGTGTCTTATCTTGCATGATCCTTTTGTTATGGGGATCTTGTTTTATTTTGTGCTCTAGAGTGTCAGCCGGTCATGCCTGTACCCTTCGATCTACCGCCATAGATATTCCCCAGTGGAGACCATCTTTCTGGTTCTACCACCAATAAGGATCTTTTCTTCTGGTCCTATTGTTATGAGGATTCCTTCTGTCTTTGATCTCTTGTGAGAAGATCTTACTCTTGTCTGATATCCCTAGTGATTCCTTGTCATGTTTGAACTTGTTGATCAATCACTTTGGATACCCCCAACGTGGTTTTCTTCTTTACCCAATTTGTGTTATCCCCAGCGAGTCTTTACTCATTGTTGTCTTTGTCTGCATTTTGCATTTACCATTCCATCATAGAGCATCATACTAGAGTTTGTTGCATGTCTGCATTGTTCCTAGCATTGATTAAGTCAGTTTTGTCTGTAGCATAGTATGCCATTGCATCTAGGGACAAAATTTCCAGTTATTTATATATTTAAATACCTTTCAATCTAATTCCATGAGGGTTGCCACCACTCATGCCACCCAATAAAGCTATTTAAATAGGGACAACTGTCATACCCCAAATTTTGACCCTAGATTTCATCATCATTCTAGGAGCATCAAACATTGCTTTGTTAACCCTAACCTTGTACAAGTTGCATTGTGTGTTTGTTTCCATGGATTAGGGTTTTGCACAAAGAGAATCAAGAGGATCTTTATTTGATCAGTCAATGTCTTGGATTAATAATCAACCTACTAAGTGTGCATACACTCAAGAGGCCTCTCTCCATCAAGAATCAAGTGCAAATTGGTCTTGTTACAACTTCTTTGAAGCTTAATTTCATCTGACCCCAAATTAGGATGTTATTAGGAAAAGTCAACTGTGCCTTTGACTTTTGATCAAAGCATGATCCCAAGCCTTGATAAATGATTCAAGATGCTCAAATACATCCTTGTAGTCCATCCATGATGTTTGAAAAGTTCAAAAATGCAAGATCATTAAAGATCACACAGTTGAATTCATCTGATACACAAGCTTTATCTGACAAAGTCAACTCTTTGAATTTTGGGATTTTAGGTCAAAATTGAAGTCCTCAAGCGAAATTTCATCAAAAAATGTTTGATAAATGAGTTTGACCATGAAAAATCAAGATTTGGAAGGTTTCTTGCAAAAGGGGCAAAGTTAAGAAACATGATTTTTTTCTAAGTGTGGAAGAAAAACCCTAATTTTGTGCCAACTTTGAAGAGTCATAACATTCTACAAATTGAAGCCCTCACAACATTCTACAACTTTGTCAATTTGAGTCCATCTCGAAAAAGTGCTTAGATTTTGAGTTATGGAGCCCTCAAGTTATGAAAAATCTTCCCACACATAAATTTTTCAAGGCAGATTTTGTTTATGAAAAGTACCAATCTTTGGAGCCAGTTTTCCCTATGATCCTTTGGGATTCAAGAAATTCATCAAACATGAAAGTTGTAGATCATGTTTGGGTATTTTCAAAAAGTACAGGAACTCCTCCATATCATCTTTGAGCTAGGAGTTTCGAAGAAGGTAAGTTGGCCCTCCATACTAGAAGTTTTGGCCATTTTCATCAAGATGCAAGTTGCAAATTCAAATCCAATATGCAAAATATTTGATTACAGGTCTTGAAACTTGTAAATCTAGCCATAATCAGAAGTTTACACAAAAGAATGGAGCATTATCCAAGTGATTATGATTTTGTTCAAAAGTTCATTCCATTTTTGGCACAAAGGCAAGACTTCCATTTCCAGAAAGGCACCTTTATCACAATGTCAACTCTCCTTGAGCTTTTAAATGGTTTTATCTACACAAAATTTTTCCTTTGGACAGAAGAAAAGTGTCTGATTTCTCAACAACTTTAGGAAATCTTGTACCTCATCTTGGAACTCCACATTTCATGAAACTATCCTTGTGTTTCAACCAAACCAATTGAGCCATACAAGTTGCATTTTCTGCAAAACTCAAGCCTCAATCTTTCCCTATAAATAGACGCTCATTCCACGCCTCTAACACACAACAAAACCTCAACATTCCTCCCTTAAAAACCTCCAAAACCAGAAACTTGTTCATTGTTTCCTTTTGTGCCAAGAAAGACCAATTTGCAAAAACTTGCAATCTGTCTTCCACAAACCCCAAACCACTCAAACACTTGTTCAAACACATCATAAATCACCCCTTGAGGGTGTCCAAACCTTCATCTTCACCCAATCCTGCAAAATTAGAAAGTCAACCTTCAAAACATCATTTCTTTGACTTTTTGAATTTTCCAAGCCAAGTCTTCATTCTGACCATTTCCAAACACTCCAACACCTCAAACACGCCCTATAAAACATCCCTAAGTTTTTCCAAACATGGTTATGCAACTGTAACTTCATTTACTTGAAGTTGCATTTTGGCCACTTTTGACACTTTTGCAAGAAAGATGCACTTTTTGTTCAAGTGGATTTCTTTTGATTCCAAGCATCTCAAAGCTTCCTAGGAGGTATATTGAAGGTGTTCCAATCAACCAACAAGTTTTGTAACACCTTTGGAAGATATTGGCTTCTTGCTTCAAGAGGTGAGTTCCCTCAAACTTAGAACTTTGTAAAATATGGATTGCTTTGATGTACCCCAACTATGAACATGTTTGATATGTCATATGTGATTATTTTGAACCATTTTGTGATGCTATTAATGACTGTGTGAAGATATTCCATAGAACTTACAAAAATGTAGCTTTTTAAGTCCCCCCTATCGTGTTTTAAAATAGACAAACTTTTAAGAAAAACCAATACCACCAATACGATCCTTATGAAATTTTAGGCAAGTTTGGTTTTTGGATGATCCATTTTCATTAAGAAATGAGTAAGTTGGAGAGGATTTTGCAAATGGTGGAAAACTTGAACTTTGGACAAGGTCATGGCTATGGCACCCTTGTGTTTTTGGTTCTATGTCGTCTTTAGGTACTTGTTTTATTTTGGGGAGGTGATACAATGGATGTATAACCACCCCAGTGGTTAAACATGCACGCCTTTGTAACCTTGCACCATTAGAACTGGGGTTCGAATTCCCCTCGCCCTAATTGTTTTATTTTTCTGGATTTCTCAAGTGATTTTCATATATAATAGATTTCCTCCGCCATTATTTCATACGCACGCCAGAGTTGGTTTGGTTAGTGTTTTAGGTTGCAATCAGGGCAGCATGAGTTCAACACTCACTTGGACCATTTCCCATTTTTTATGCTACTTATTTTCTTCTTTTCCTTTGCAATTTCAAATTGTCATAACTTCCTCATTTTTAATCATGTTTGGGCCATTCTTTTTGTAAAATATTCATGATATTGTGCACTTTCTATTTGTGAAAAGAAAATTACAAAAATAATTATTTTTGATGCATTTATGAGTGCTTAAAGTGTGTGATATTTTTAGGGTTTCTTAAGGCTTATCTTGATTCTTTTGAATGATTCCTTGATTTCCTTTGTACATGATGCCTTGTATAAACCATATGCATCTTGTATAAACTTTGTATGACATTGTGAACTTCTACATTGTGTTTTTACTTGAGCTTGATGGCTTTTTGATGCATGTTTACATGTTAAAAGTGTATGTTGAACTTTGTCCATACCATGAGCTTTTGCTTGACTATTTTGCCTTAACATGTGATGTTCCTTCCATGTTTACATGACTTTGATATATATATATATATATATATATATATATATATATATATATATATATATATATATATATATATATATATATATATATATATATATATATATATATGTGTGTGTGTGTGTGTGTGTGTGTATGTGTGTGTGTGTGTGTGTGTGTCTATGTGTGTGTGCCTTTCTGTTGATTATACCATGTTTATGTGTTCTTAAACACTTGAATTTTGCCTTGAATGTTCCTTTGAATACATACTTGTATGTTTAAACCTTTGTGGTGTTTCTTACTTGTTTAAAACTATGTTTGAACCCTAACATGTTTGTTTGGTTGTTACCAACTTGTCTTAACATGTTCAATTTGAATCCATGCTTAAATGTTCAAGTAATGCCTTAACTTGTTCACATAATGTTTGAACCTTAACTTGTCATCTTTTAGCTTGCTCACATGTCATCCATTATATGTTTGCATCTTCATCCACATGTTATTGTCATAAACAAATCTTTTTGACTTGATTGTTACCTTTACTTGTCTTAAATTGTATTCATGATTAAGTGATGTCTTAATTTATACATGTATGCTTTGGAATTTGATTGTTATCATGACTCATGTATGCCTTACTTCATCTTTGAACTTTCATCCATGTTTAAGTATTGTTATAACTTTTACATGTTAACTTGAACTTTGTTTCCATCCATGCTTAAGTATTGTAATAACTAATCCATGTTTGAAATCTTTAAATTGTATTCATGATTAAGTGTTGTAACAACTTTTCTTTACTTGTATTGTATTCATGATTAAGTGGTGTTAGTAAACCCTAATGCGTGCTTGCCTTAATTATGCACTTAAACTTGTTATCCATGATGCCTTAGTCTTGTTAGAACTATACTTCATGAATGTTTAAATGTTGTAACATCTTTGTTTATCTTGGTTGTCACCATGTTGTTTTGAACTTCTTTAAACTTTGAACATATGCTTTGTTATTACCATGTCCTTTATGACGTTGTCAAGTCCCTTACCTTAGATGCTGTCACATCTCTTCCTTATTGCTTTGGTTGTAACCATGTGTTTTATTTTTTTCATATAAACACCATGCTTGAATGTTACTTTGAATGCTTTCAATTGATATCATGCTTTAATATCATACTTGTTCATATCATCCATCTATTCATACTTCTTTTAACTTTGTTAAGTTATTCCCCCAAGTGATGTTAGCTTGTTAGCTTCCATCCTTAAGTTGCCTCTTGTTCCTTAATCCAAGGGAAAGACTCTCTATTGACTTAATATCATAGGTAGCTTAGCAATATCCATTCCCCTTGACCTTGTTAGAGTCATTAAGCTTTCAACTTAGACTTAAGGTAGAACGTACAACTCTTTTGACTTTGTTAAGTCAAGTAAGTGTTATGACCATAACACTTACCTCCCCTTTTGAACCTTGATCATAATCAAGTGTTCATTCATCCTTAGTGAGGTGAACTACAAAGGCTTTAATTCCGTCCTTGTAAGGATGTGTTGGCACAAGACCGCAAAGTTTTGGCGAGCATACTTAGTGACTAAACCCTTAGGTTCATATCCTCACCCATAAAACTCAAACACACAACAATAACAAACAATAACACAAATACTAGAAAGAGGTTCCCATAGAGTACTATAGATACTTAGGATGCTAACACCTTCCCTAGGTATAACCAACCCCCGAACCCCACAATCTCTTGGCATTGTTGTTACATTGCAAACTTAGGGTTTTATATGATCTTTACTATTTCCCTTAGATAAATCAAAGCTCGGTGTTGAATATTCAAAGATTTGTGATTTAAGTTTAATCAATAGCTTGATATCCAATTCGCACTGAAACACCTATGATCATTCATCCCAAATTCTAAGTCCCTATGAATTTATGATGAAATCAAGCATTTGTGATATCAAGAATGTACCAGTTACTATAGGGTATCCCTAGTCCTAGGTGATATCTATTATACTGTTATCGCACAAAAGCATTAACAATGGCGGTCCGGCCTAATTGTTAATCGTGAATCAATCTCTATTGGTCCGACAGGGAAAGCATTAGAAACATTGAATGATTAAATTGATTATGAAAAACAAATATATTACTGAAAATAAGAAATCAAAATCGTTTACAGAGTTAAATCAGGGACACCCCCTAGCATTGGGGGGTTTAGCTACTCATATTGTTCAAAGGAATACAAGATAAAAGATAGACATTACAAGTATTGGGGTAAACTTATATCGTCAATTGCTTCCACTCATGAAAATCCATGTGTTCTCCCAAGCTCTCTAATCTCCCTCTCTCAATATGTTTTACGTAAAAAGTATAATGAATCCCCTAACCTTGCCAAACAATGCCTAATATATCGAAAAGATCTCTTGAAAGTTGTCCCAAATCCCAATCAATTCAAAATCTGATCTAAAAAAGGAAAGAAAAATCTTCCTATCGCCTGCCTGCTAAGGACCGTTGCCCGTGCTACGGGTGGTCGTAGTAGACCACTGGATATGCTTCATGAAACATTCTTGGGGTCTTACAGCTGCTACAGCCCGTAGTCTGTGCTACGGGTGCCCGTAGTAGCTCACTTCCTCTTGGGTTTTTCTTCAAATTTTTAGGAACTTACCGGCTATGGCACGTTGTAGCGTACGATTTTTGTTGGTGACGCGACCACCTTACCGCAAATTGGATTTGGGTGATACTTTCTGATTTTTGTATTTATCCTATGAAGCTGGAAAGGAAAAGAAAGATATCTAAAACTAACCTTGCACGCAAATGTTTTCTTTATCAAATGCTAAGAGATCGGGGATCGGAGTCTGGTTATACAAAGGGAAGCTATTAACACCCAATGTATCTATGGTAATCCATAGGAACCTTCTTTTGCATGTATTTCTGTTAACTTAAAATGCTTTCTTGTGTTTATCTGCTGTGGCTTGGGAAAGTTTCACCTTTGGGAGAATTGAGAGAATGTTTTTGTGGTTTTTGGGTTTTCTGTTGTTTTTGGGAAGGTACTGGACCTAAGATTTTTTATTTGTGTGCTTGCTAAGATTTCGCAATCTTATGCCTACGTATTCCCATAAAGAGATTTGGGAAATCAGAGCAATCGTAGTTCCTCCTATTCTATGGGACGAAAATGTGTGTCTTGTTCAAAACCCAAGATTGAAGCTAGCTGGGTTTTTGTGTCTTGTTCAAAGCCTAAGATTGAAGCTAAAAAGTTGACTGAGAGAGAATTTGTCATCTCTAAAGAGAGATATCTCATCTATTCATCATAAATGTTGAGAAATGGGTTTTAAAGGATATTACTTTAACTGGAATGTATGGAATCCAACAATGCCATAATTTTCTTTATAAGAGAGAAGTCATGAAGGAAGAAAGCTTTAACTCAGTGTAGAGCAATGCCACTTTTTCCTTATGAATCTTTCATGCTAAGAGAGGGACATTGGCTTGGATGTTAGGGATCCAGAGGCTTGCCACTTACAGTTGTTAGATGAAAGATGAATTTTATCTAGGATAAGAGAAGGACTCCAGCTTGGATTTTGAATCAACAAGTGTGCCACTTATAGTAATTATCTAGAAAGGTTTTGATTGTTTGTTTTGAGATGTGATATATAGAGGAAATATCCTCCTGCAGAGGGGAATTATGGTCTCATCTGAGGGGATGTTAATTTTTGTGTGTCTTGATCAAAGCCCATGGTTGAAGCTAAAAGAAACTGACTCCACTGGAGAGGGTTTTATCTGTCTTGTTCAAAGCCCAAGATTGAGGATGACTGTGGAAATTCTTATATGAAGCCTAAGAGGAGGCTATCTCTTGCTGAGGATTTGTGGAAATCCAGGAGAAGGTCCAAATGGTATTGGGGAATCCAAAGGGTTTACTCTTGCTGAGAATCAAGGAAGAGTTTAAATATCAGTTGTAACACCCCAATTCCCATCGCGAATAAATAATACATAAATAAATCAGAGTACATAAAAATTTATTATTCTTAGACAGAAACAGGGATGCCACTTTTGAAGAAAGAAAACACAATCCCTGCTCAAAAATTTGATACATAACACAAAATGGAATAAACATAAAAGGGAAACTTTTTCCAACAAAAGGGAAATTCAATTATGGAATAAAGCAGAAAGATCCATAACTGACTTGCTTTATAAAATAAATTGTTTTATAACATCAAAATATTCATACAAAGGTAATACAAAATAGATCCAACAAATGTATACATATATAACAAAAGTGTTCCCCGACTCCCATGTTACGTGTCAGAGCAGACAAACCGACAAAAGGATGGAGAACTAATCTTCACAAAAGCCTCCAAGATACTAATCTGCAATTGCCTCATAGAGCAACAAACCACAGCAGAAGGGTGAGAAATAACAACTAGATCAAGATTGCATAATAATATGCAATCACATATAAATTCACATGCATAATTATTCTCACCACAAGCACCACATACTAACACATATAGCATGCCAACAGATACATAACATAATCCTAATAATCCAACCACATAGCATATATCAATTATACCAACATGATCACATATTCACACATAAGGCATACCAAAGTTATGACATATGGAAACACACCACCACATCACATAGCATATGTCTATACATAAAACATATCATCCATAACCAATGCGTTTATCACAAATGCATATCAAATCACCAATGCTATCACAAGCTCAACACATAATCAATCAATTCACAATCTCCCACACATAATCAATCCATTCATGATTTTTCACACATAATCAATCCATTCATGATTTATGCAAATGCACAGAGACCGACACAACGACTCTATGCAATGCAATGCGGGTACCATCCATCCATCATTCTCATCATTAATTCACTCAGGAATTATTGGAATTATCGCTTGTTACTTAGTGTAACTCCCCGTCGGGTCGCTTTAGGTCCTCTTTGTATAAGGCACACGACGTTTATGGATCGCTTTAGGTCCTCTTTGTATAAGGCACACGATCCGATCGCTTTAGGTCCTCTTTGTATAAGGCACACGATTGTCTATAACGTCGCTTTAGGTCCTCTTTGTATAAGGCACACGATTGTCTATAACATCGCTTTAGGTCCTCTTTGTATAAGGCACACGACCGTTACAACATATTCCCTCTGGAATCGTTTCGTCGCTCACACCCCACAAGGGCACACGAAATCACAAGATGCATATCATGATGCTTGGCATACAAAGACTCATGACAATCAAATGCATCTTCACAAATCAACAATATGAATTATCTCATCATCATTATTCATGCATTGGAAATCAATTCAAACAATGCATTTACTTGCCATAAGGCCACCAAATAACACACATTGAATTTCAGATAAACAATGCATTTCATCATAATCCACAAACCACAACGATTATCATTTTAGCATAAACACTCATATCAATCACATCAAGAATTACTCACCATTAACCACAACAATCCTACAATCATACAATGATATTCACAACACTAGGATTCACGCCACAAGGCTACCCACAACAACATACCTTAATACCATACATGTGTGTTCAATTCAACAAAGTATTTTTCCATTAGGCCACAAGCAACCACGACAAATTATCACATGCTTCAACATCATATAAACCACATAAAAGATCCACGTTATAGAACAATAGCACAACACACGGTAAAACACCGACCGCACGCATTTAGCGCGATAAAAACCCGACAACCCAACACTTTTACAAAACCATGACTTAAATAAATCATCTACTGCCCTCCAAACCATTTTTAATAGAAAGGATATTTTATTAGCTTTCCAACGCTTCGAACAACGACCAAAACGGACTTTCGGTTCAAAAGTTATGAAGAAAATAAAATAGAAAAATCTCATGTTCGCTCAAGTATTCGCTAGGAGAACCCTAGCAAACCGTGGCAGAAAAAAAACCAACATAAAGTTTGCTAGGCGAACCTCTAGGCGAACCTTCGCCCGGTCCTTCGCTGTGGTTCGCTAGGCGAACCCGCGAAACCCAGAATTCGCAGCAGCGTCAATATAGGTCAATTGGGACCAAAATCCATCATTTCTTCCACCCAAACCCTTCCAAATCACACTATAACAACCAAAACATGTTCCAACATAATCGATAAGTATTCTACGTAGTTTATATCGAGTTTCACCCGTGAAAACATCGATTCCAATCAATTGTTCACAAATTCAACCAAATGGAAAACATATATTTTTCAACCAAACATTCAAACAAATACATACATATACATATACAAGCAAGATATAATAGAAACTTCTCACCCTTACCCGATTAATCGCACTTGAACGGATGATTTCTTCTATCCCAAGTTTTCCTCTTCTTTTCCCTTCTCTTCCTTTCTCTCTTCTCTTTTTCTTTTTTCCTTTCTCTTTCTTTTCTCTCTTTTTCTTTCCAATCTCTATTTAAACAAAAACCTATTTTTCTAAAATATCTAACCAAGCAAAATGACCAAAATACCCCTACACTCAAATATCTCGCAAACGCTCTCAAAACGCGACAAAACATAAACATACCGATGAAAAACATATCGTACAATAAAAGTTAAAAAGACAAATATAATTTAATGCAAATATTTTACCTATCAGAGAAATTAACCAATTAACTCAATTAGCAGGTAAAATACAATAAATTCACACATTTCACAAAATTCACATAAATGAAGTAAATAAATACAATTAAACAAATCGGGGCGTTACATCAGTGGCCACGAGGCTCTGATTCTACTCGAGATTTGTTGATGGTAAATTGACCCTGGCTGGTGATTTTTAAGGTGAAAGTTAAGCCTTGTTGGGGGGTCTGAGGAGTTTAGAGGTGAATTTGAAAACCTTAGGGGTTTTCAACTCTGATGGAGACTGGTGCATTGGTAGAATAATCAGGGTTTTTCCTATGCTTTAAGGAAACTTGAGGGTCTCTGTGCGAGATCCAAGAGGAGATGAGACTTTCCAAGTCTACTTGAATGAAGCCCAAGAAGAGGCTGAGACTATCCAAGTCTCTCAAGAAGTGGTAGGCTCTGGTGTAGAGAGGGGTCTTTGTATGATGCCTAAGAGGAGGCTTTTGGTTTAAGGGATGAAAATCAACCTTAGAATGGTCTGATGTTTTGGAAATTTGACTCTCTTGGGTATTGAACTGTAATACACTAAATTTTGACCACTTAGATTTCCCATCATTGTGAAAATCATCATCACAATATGGATGAACCATCATGCTTCATCAGTCTCCCCAAAGATGGGTGAGCATCCAATACAATCAAAATTAGGGTTCCAAGCCCTCTCTGAGTGCTTAGACAAAGGATCAATCAAGAAATGACATGATCTTCAACTTGTCTAATCTCTTAAATATCCACATTGGATCAAAAAGGACTCCCACTTCAAGGATTAAGCACAAGGCTGCTCCCTTCTAGGTGGATCAAGTCTCAAGATCGACAGTGTCACCAAATTAGGGTTTTGGTCGACCAGGGCCTCCAGATGGAAATTTTCATCTGGGTACAAGGCAATGATCCAAAACATGACCTAATATACTTCATGGAACCTCATGAACCCATGCATCAAGTCAATTTTGCCTCAGGGGATGCATTCATCAAAAATCAGGAATTAGGGTTTCTTGACCTAATTCACCCCTAAGTTGACTTTTGGGACAAACCATGAGACAAGACCTCAAGACATGATTTGAGGGTCTCTAATATACCATATTGATCCATTTGGAACAATGGATTGATCCAAGAAGCTTGAGCAACAAGTCTCAATTTCATCTGCACCACAATTAGGGTTTTAAGAGAAAAGTCAACTGTAACTTTGACTTTTGACCAAGACATGCTCCCAAACCCTAATACATGATTGAATATACCCTATGACACCCATGGAACATGTCCATCAAGTTTGATTTAGGTCAAGGACATGATTTCCTGAAGAATTGCATAGTTTGGAATTCATCTGATAAAAAGTCAACTTTGACTTTTTGAGATTTTTCACCAAAATGGTTTTTTAACCCTAAAATGATGTTAATGTATGATTTGAATCATCATTCATCAAGAAAAATCAAGAAAAGTGAGATAACTTGTAAAAGGGGTAACCATAAAACTTAGAAATTTTTCTAAGTTAAAAATAAAGTGGCAAAGGTACCAACTTTGGAGGACCATAACTCCTAAACCACAAGGCCATTTTTTCTCATCCAAAGATGGATTTGTAGCCCTCATTATCACCTACAAAAACTTCAACTACAAGTCATTCCAATTCATTAAGGATTTTGAGTTATGGAGTGATCAAAGTGGTTGAAAAGTGAAAATGTCACTTTTTCCAACACTTAGTGAACTTTTCACTAAGTCAGATTCTGCCTCACTTTTTGCCAAATGTAGGGGGATTTTTCACTTGGAATCAAAAGAGATCAAAACCAAATTTGTTCAAATAGTTTTTGTATCATGTAAGAGCTTTCCAAAATGGCCAAGAACATTGCCAAATTCAACCTACACCATGAGATACAACATTGCCAAGTTGCCTTGCTGAAATCTGTCAAGGCAAGGCAGAATTTGCAACTTTGGTCGATTTGCCAAAATCAGCCAAATTCAATTGCTCCTATCCACTTGGACACCTCAGAGGATTGAATCTAAAGGGTACAATCACTGAGCCAAGCCTCCAAAGTCCATGGAACAAGAAATAGCATGTTGAACCTAGAATGGCCAAAATAGGGACAAGACTTCAAATTTGGAATGAGGCATTCAATGAAACCATCAAGGTGGCATGGACTGAGCCATTCTCATCTGAAATCAGTCAAGACTTATCCAAGACCAAGGGGACCAAAGCTCTGTGCCCTAACCTCTAGTCAATGGCTAGAGGAGACTTGGATTTTCATTTGCCAACATTGGCCAAACCTACTTACCAGCTGCCATGCACTATTCCTTGCAAAACAAACTTGCTCTACTATAAATAGAGCTCAATTGTGGTCAGTTTGAGTACACCAAAGCCATCTAATAGATGCTTTCCTCAAAATCTCTTCTTTCACTCCAATTTTGCCTTCTAAGGCAAGTCACTATCGGATTTTGAGTTTGAGAGCAATTCCAATCAAACCAATCACTCACACACCTCACATACATCACATATGAGCTGATCAAACACTTAGATTACTTCTGAAACATCAATTTCACAAAATCACCAGCTGGTTGCTCAAGGTTTTAACCAAAGTGCAGCTGAGGTACCACAAAATGATCCAGCCAATTTCAATCAAGTCCAACCATCCAAACACAATCCATAGGGTGTAGGGAAGCTGTTCAGATCATCACAACTCATATGTAACACCTCCAAGTCAAAAATCACTTTGAACTTGCTGTCACGACCTAAAGGTAAGCCTAAACTTGGGCATCTCTCAATCTATGCATATTTCCTCGCACAATAATTTGGCCATATGTTCATAATCATGCATGGAATGTTTTCCCTCAATTAATTGCATTGTTTGAATCGTGTATCAAAAATCCTAGCCTTCATGCAGAAATTAGGGTTCTTGAGGTCTCTTCATGATTTCTTGTTGTATGTTTAATTTAAATGAAATTAAAGTACATAGACATGATCGTGAGGTTGAGGCGAGCATAATGATATGTAGATTGCATGTTATAATCAAGTATTCAGTGAGATTGGATAGAAAATGCAAATCAACCAAACCCAGAAAACGCGCGTGTTCTTGCTTGTGTTCTTGGCGCCATTTTCAGATTTTCAAATATTTGAATTTTGTGATTTTGTTTAATTGATTCAAAAGTTAATTTCTCTCTGAGTTTTAATGATTTTGAGTTTATTCTTTTTTTAATAATTCACAAAAATGTTAAAATATTTTATTTTCACAAAAAATCCCAAAAATATTATTTATTTCATATAATTGATATTTTTGCAAAGAATTAATATTTTAATTATTTTTGACATTTTAAATATTTTTTCTACATTGATTTTGCAACTTTTAATGCTTTCTAATTATTTTGTAGGTCAATACTTAATTTTTGAAGCATTAATCCAAGATCACAATTTGTTTTCCATGTGTTAAACAATTTTTGATCATTTTAATTGAATTTTTATTCAATTAAATACATTTTGAAAACAAATTAGGGTTTTGGATTAATTCAACCTTCATAAATAATTTTCAAACCTTTTTGGGCCTCTTGAGAGAGTGTAAGACCCATCCCCCCTTGTACAAAAACTTTTTGGGCCTCACTCATTGTATAAGTCCCTCTGTACAAGTAAACTGCGCGATCGTCGCCCGTTTAAAATAAAAAATCATCTGGGCCTCTCCTTGAGCTATAAGACCCATTCAAAACACTTTGGGCCTCTATTAGAGTGTAAGACCCAATCCCCCTTTTAACCAAAACATTTTGGGCCTCACTTATTGTATAAGTCCCTCTGCGTTAAAAGAAAACCTCGGCGCGATCGCCATTTTTAAACGAAAAATCATTTGGGCCTACCCTCGTGTTATAAGCCCCACTCTTTTCTTTAAACCTTTTTGGGCCTCTTGAGAGAGTGTAAGACCCATCCCTTTGTACAGAAAACCTTTTTGGGCCCCAGTCACTTGTATAAGTCCCGCTGTACAAAGTCAAACAGTGTGCTCACTGATAAAACCCTAGGCCTCTCCTTGAGCTGTAAGCCCCAAATCTTTCTTTTTCAAAGCACTTTCTCCTTTGATTTTGAATATACTGTTGTTTTCAATCTTTCTTTGTTGAACAACTAACCAAACAGCATGGAAGCACTACAACCGAGTAAGTGGTTATCGCTTTCATTTACTGCTTTCATATATATAACTGTATTGTGGGGCTGCTCACTGTAAGTCTCCTTTCATAAACTCGTATCTACTGTGTAATAATAGTATAGATATTTCGAGTTTCCCCGGCAACTACGTCTAGAACTAGGTGACGCTGTTTCATTTATTCGTAGAAATAGACGCCTAGATCCCCAATAGAAGCACCAGATACAGTCTTCTCTTCGGTTGTCCTCCTTAGGAATCGTCAAGAAGCTCTACTCCCCAAGATGAATGTATTCTCCGTGAATGGCATCTTTGAGTTTCTTCCAAATTCTCGAACTTTCCTGACTTGATCTATTCCTTGTGGATAGCATGCCTTGAATGTCTCGGGGTTTGGGTACCCACTACGGTCATAATCTTGGACCTTAACTAAGGAACCCTCTTTAAAAGCTAAAAGTCGCTGGATAGTAAACCTCGCACGTTTACCAGTGGTTTTTATCTTTAAAAGAGTTATCTCTCCTAATGGAAAGGAGATGATAGACACACGGGCTTCTTAAAAGCATCAGCCTCCTCTTGGGCATTATTCAAGGACACTACGGCTTCTTAGAAGTATTCACAGCCTCCTCTTAGGCTTCGTATAATGATCTCTTCCTTCGGGAATGATAGCCTCCTCTTGGGCTTCATACAAGGACCCGTAGGCTTCTTAAAAGTTTCCAGCCTCCTCTTGGGCTTCGTACAAATTGTCCCGACGACCTCCTAGACGTATAGGAACAGAACCTAGTCATCCTCATAGAACAGTCCTTTCATAGAGTCTACTACTGTTTCTCAAAGCATAGTACAAAAGAAAAAACTCTAGACTTGGACAGTCTAACTTCCTTGAGTCTCAAAGACATTCTCAAGTGACCCCTTCGTTAAATAGGAAGGAAACCCGCAGACTCGGACAGTCCCAATACCCTTTGGATTTCCCGTTTCCTCAAAGAGAAGGAAATATCCCTGATCCTCAAATCAAATCCCTGAGTACAGTGTTGCTCATATAAGAACTGATTTTCTCTTTTAAAATCAGTATATTGGATCTGTCACTCAACTGAAACAAACCTTTAGCCTCCATCTCGGGCTTCGTACGAGATACAAAAACACTCTCTTGTTGAGTATAAAAGATTCTCCTATTGAGTGAACCCCTTTAGCCTCCATCTCGGGCTTCGTACGAGATACAAAAACACTCTCTTGTTGAGTGTCAAAGACTCTCTTGTTGAGTCAAACTTTTAGCCTCTATCTCGGGCTTCGTACGAGACACAAAGACTCTATCGTCGGGTCAAAAACTTTTAGCCTCTCTCTCGGGCTTTGTACGAGACACAAAATAGCCTCCTCTTAGGCTTTGTATAATGATTTTCCTAGCGAAAATTAGCCTCCTCTTAGGCTTTTGTATAAGAAAACCACTGGTTGATCCAATCAACCTTTTAGCATCAAAGCTGTGCCTCGTTCACAGTACACAAACATCAACAACTCCTTTCCTTTCATCTAATCGCTGTAAGCGGCAAGCCTCTGGATCATCTATATCCACGCCACTGTCCCTCTTTTAGCATGAGAAATTCCTAAGGAAAGATGGCATTGCTCTACACTGAGTTAAAGTCTTCTCCTTCAGGTTAAAACTCTTTCTTCGGAAATTATGGCATTGCTCGGATCCGCGTATCCCAGTTAAAGTAATTCTCCTTCTCCCTTCTTTAGAGATGGCAAATTCTCTCTAAAGTCGAGGTCTTTTAGCTTCACGTCTTGGGCTTTGAACAAGACACAAATAGACCTTTCAGCTTCACGTCTTGGGCTTTGAACAAGATACAAATCACCTTTCGCTTCACGTCTTGGGATTTGAACAAGACACCAAAAACCAATTTCCTCCCATAGAATAGGAGGAACTACGAACGCTCTGATTTCCCTGTTTCGGTAAACGGGAATACGTAGGCATAAGATCGAAAGAAAAGATCTTAGCGAGCGCAATCAACAAAAAACCCAAATCCCATATCTCCATCAATTAAAAGCAGTAATTCAAAAGCATCAGTCCTAACATCCTAATCCTTGTTCCCCGCCAGAAACCTTCTGCCCAGGTAAAAAAGAAAGAAAATAGTATTGGCGAAAATACAAATAACCAGTACAAAGGCTCCCCCACATTGATAGCATCCGTAACCTAACAGACCGCTGTTTAAACTCAGTATGCAAAGCAGGGTTAATTGGAGACATCTATTTCCCTTCCTTATTCAGCTCACAATAGGATAAAAAATGAATCGACCTGTAGTCAAAGCTCAAACCGCAGAGAGCGACCAGCGCTTAAGAACCGCGTCCAAAATCGCTCGCTACAGAAAAAATGGCGCCCACCGTGGGGCCAGTCTTTGTCAAACTCGGTCTTCCTTCTCTTCACTTGTGTGAATACCACAGATTGGGGCTTCCGCCGGGGAACCCATTTTCTGTCAGGAACTTAGGAATCATAGCTTTATAAGTCTAGGATGTTTAGGACAAATATATATACTGCTTTTCCTAATTGCTATACGTGTTTACTTTTCTGCTAATGGGAATGCGGGTGATGCCGTATGTGGAAAGATTGAGTATACACCTAGAAAAGCCAACCCTTTCGTAGTGCGGAAGCTATCGGAAATAGCTGTTACGTGATACTACCCTCATTTGAGACTGGTGATCTATTCTTGGTGAATAGCACTTACTCTAAGATTGCACACAACTCGCTGGTGATCCGCTTGTTGTCTGCCTTCCTGGGAGGAGCTGATGATAATGAGTACAGGTACAAAAATCACCCTAGTATAAACCTTTGGGGATGGGTAGAGCCTTGACTTCATGACAACGACCCTCTGACCCCATGTTTTTTCTATGTTTTTGTGTGCTGCATTCATGCATCCATTTAATAAAACATTAAAACATTCAAAAAACTTTCTCTTCTAGTCTCTCTGTTTTTCAAATTAAACTAAGACTGTGATTGCAAATATCAGAGAAAAAGATTACGCTAATGGATTTCGGTAGAAGGAGAACTCGCCAGTATACCTTCAAGATTCCAAAACTAGGGGATTTGAGAAGGTTAGCAAGGATGATCGTTAACCCAGAGGCTTTTAGAGCCAAGCACGGTGGTCTGCTACCACTATTAAGAGTCCATATGATTGAGGGGATCATGGACGCGCTCATTCAGTTTTACGATCCAGTTTATCACTGTTTCACATTCCCGGATTACCAGCTATCACCAACGCTGGAGGAGTATTCTCATCTGGATGATTTACATATCACTGATCGAGCTCCATTTTCTGGACTGGAAGAAATTCCAAAGAATCAGACTATTGCAAGAGCAATTCATTTGGACGAGTCTGAGGTCAGGACTCACATGACCACTAAGGGTGACATCCAAGGTTTGCCAGCCCAGTTCTTGACAAAAAAGGCTCTATACTTCGCTAGTATAGGGAACGGGACTGCTTTTGAAAGCATCTTTGTCTTGATCACCTACGGATTATTTTTGTTTCCCAACATCAATAACTTCGTCGATATCAACGCTATTAAGGGTTTTCTCATTGGAAACCCTGTGCCGACTTTGCTCGCAGATGCGTATCATTCTGTACACTTGGGAAATTTGTACAGCGGAGGGGAGATCATATGTTGTGTACCTTTGCTCTACAAATGGTTTATCTCTCACTTGCCCAAGTCTGCTGCTTTTTGGGATTGCAAGAGTGTCTTACGTTGGTCGCAGAAGATCATGTCTCTTACCAACTCTGATATAGATTGGTGTAATAGGATTTATGAGGGAATCAGGATCATTGACCGTTGTGGAAACTTCCCCAGCGTACCCCTCATAGGAACTAAAGGAGGAATCAACTATCATCCGATATTGGTTCTTCGTCAATTTGGATACCCGATGAGACACATCCCACTTGGTGTTCATCTGGAAGGTCTTTTCTTAAAAGAATGAGAAAGTGACAGAGCACTAAAGATGGAAATAGTGCAAGCTTGGAAACAGGTTCATAAGAAAGGACGAGAGTCTCTGGGAAAACCGGACTGTGTCTCGGTGGAGCTTTATCTCCATTGGGTACAAACCAGAGCTCTCAAGCTAAAAATGCCTTATCCTTGTTACGGAATTCTTCCACCGAGGGAAACTGTCATGTACTTCATGACGGAAACTGAAAAGCTTCAGGTTACTCTCAACAAAGTTCAAAAGGAAAGAAGGTCTTGGAAGAACAAGTACCGCACCCTCGACGTAGAGTGTATCCAAATACAACAATTATTGAAAGAGAAAGATGCTCTGATTGAAATTTTGGAGCAGCACGCTGTAGAGAATCAAGATGACCAAAGGAATTTGCTCG
This sequence comes from Lathyrus tuberosus, assembly GCA_022829125.1. Classification (NCBI taxonomy): domain Eukaryota; kingdom Viridiplantae; phylum Streptophyta; class Magnoliopsida; order Fabales; family Fabaceae; genus Lathyrus; species Lathyrus tuberosus. The sequence goes on along the minus strand of JALAZF010000283.1, from coordinate 5,227,115 downwards.
CTCCTTTCACCTGGCAAAGGAATGACAACCCGACAACGGCCCAAGAGCCCCGGTCAAAGAAAAGGAAAGTACCAGAGTCAGCACCCGATTTCTCCTCAGAGAGGACTCGGGACCCATTAGTTTAGGTTTCTGTTTCTGCACTTTGTAATCTACTGTATTTCCATTTCTGTAATCCTTTGAATTTCAATAAAAAGGGGTTTCCCCACTGTTTGATATTTGCAATCTAATTGTCGAAGTTTATTTTGATTAAACAAAAAAAAACAACAATTAATATAATCATTGCATTCATCATTCTCACATCGCGTATTCTTCTTCCCTACGAATCTCACGTTTGTGTCTCGATTCTAGAGTCAAACTGTCTCATTTGTATAATATTCGGGCCAATCGTCAGAAAAAGATGGATGATCTTGAGGAAGAAAACAAAGAGTTGAAAGAAGAGATCGACGCTCTGAGAGAGGATATGAGAAAGCTTCGTAACGACATGCAAGCCATGGCAGAAGCTCAGCTACAAAGAACTGTGATCTCAGAGATCACCTCAACGCCCATCATAGAAAAGTATGATCCTAGGTATCAGATGCCGAAAGATCGTCCTTGGGGCATGCCTGTTAACTATATCCCGGAAGGATATGTTCTGCCGATCACTAAGGATCAGGGAATTGCAACAGAAGCCGCTGGGCCTGAAGGTTACAAACTTCGGGAAAGCGAAGATGCTAGGGGCATACTGAAGACTCCTGAAGGTTACAAACTTCGGGAGGCGCCAAGACTTACTACCGTAGTCACGGTACCACCCCCTGTGGTGCACACTGTCCCGGAAGGACAGATTCCACAGACACCTTCTGGTAAGAAGGAAACTATGTTCGATAGAATGGATGAATTCCAGGAACAGTTCCTGGAAATGCAGAAAGAGCTGCAAGCCATTCGCGGTCAGGATCTATTTGGAAAGGACGCCGCAGACCTCTGCTTGGTCCCAAATGTGAAAGTCCCGCACAAGTTCCAAGTGCCCGACTTTGAAAAATACAAGGGTAACTCTTGCCCTCAGAGCCATTTGGTGATGTACGCTCGGCGGATGTCAGCTCAGACGGAGAATCAGGACCTGCTGATTCACTACTTCAAGGATAGTTTAACCGGTGCCGCACTCAAATGGTACATGGGTTTAAACCGTACTACGATCAGTACATTCAGAGATCTTGGTACTGCCTTCGTCCAACAATACAAGTACAATTTGGACATGGCACCCGACAGAGATCAACTCAGATCAATGTCACAAAAGGACAAGGAAACCTTTAAGGAGTATGCTCAAAGGTGGCGTGAAATTGCCGCTCAAATTTGTCCACCTCTTGAGGAAAAAGAGATGACAAAAATCTTCTTAAAGACCTTAAGCTCATTTTACTATGACCGAATGGTTGCTAGTGCGCCCAGTGATTTCACCGAAATGGTCGGCATGGGTGTACGTCTTGAGGAAGCCGTCCGAGAAGGACGTTTGGTAAAAGACACTGGATCAACAAGCGGTACTAAAAAATACGGTAGTGCTCTCCCTAAGAAAAAAGAGCAAGATATTGGGAATATCTCTCTCGGAAAGCAAAGGCGACGTTATCAGCCAGTAGCAGTTGTTACTCCTGCTATCGGCCCCGCGCCTGTTCCTATGCATCAACCTCAGGTTACGCAGAGCCAACCTGACCAACAAAGGACACAACAGCCTCTTCAACAGGCTCGTCCTCCATATAACAACAACCGTACAACACGTCCACCAGGATTTGATCCTATACCCGTAACGTACGCAGAATTATTTCTGTTACTGCTGGCTAAGGGGCACATTCAGACTAAGTCTCCCCTTTCAGTTCTGGAAAATCCGCCTTTTTGGTTTAAAGCGGATCAAACATGCCCTTATCATCAAGGAGGTTCAGGGCATAACATTGAGACTTGTCTCAATTTCAAATCCGACGTGCAAAAGCTTGTTAGGAGCGGGCTCTTATCTTTCAAAGATACGAATCCTAATGTTCTTACGAACCCGCTGTCTCAACACGAGAAAGCTGCAGTCAATCTGATTGAGAAAGAGACTAACAATGTCTATCAAATTCACGATGTACTCTTATTGGGGACCAATCTGGTCAAGATGCATTGTAGACAGAGTGGATATGGCCATGTGCCACCTCATAATTATCACCAGTGTGATATCTGCTCTAAAGACAAACAGGGATGCTCTTTTATACAAGAGGCCCTCCAGCGTCAGATGGATCTTGGATGGATCCAAGACTACCATGATAGGAACTCCTATCAAATCAACATGGTTCAGATCTTCGACATCCGCGTAATGAATACCAACCTGGTAGAGTTACATGCTAAGCAGGTCCGACTTGGATTCTTAATATCACATGACTATCAAAACTGTAAAGCGGGTTGCGAACACGATCGAGGTTGTACCCTTGTCCAGGAGGCACTTCAGCACTTGTTAAATCACTGGTGGATGCCAATCTATATGGACGAAGATACTCAGCAGATTAGTATCAATAACAGGAATCCTACTCGTCGTCAAAGTCAGGATGTCCGATCAATGGAAGGTAACCTAGTGAGGTTACATTGTATTCAAAGTGGGCGTGGCCAGGTGCCACCACACAACTATGACAGTTGTAGCGTCTGTTCGGAAAGTAACCAAGGGTGTTACCTTGTGAGAGCAGCTCTTCAGGGTCAGGTCGATCATGGAGAAATTCGTCCATATCCCGGTTCAGGACCCATCATTTGGTCGCCGAACTACCTTGCCGAGCAAGTTGAGGATGTTGTCACGATCTCTGGTCATCACAGGACCAGGGATGTTTTTGCCATTATCCCTCTACTTTACGAATCTAAAGTTCCCAACCGGGAATGGATCAAGGTTACTTATGATGGTCAGAAAAATCAGAAGGTTCCCATAGTCATCTATCTACCGGGGCCACTACCGTATGAATCAGCTAAGGCAATCCCTTACAAATACGGTGCAACAATAATCGAGAATGGAAAGGAAATTCCATTACCCTCCGTCATGAATATTGCAGACATCAGTCATGTAACACGAAGCGGTCGAATCTTCAACCGAGGGGTTGGAGAATCCAACAAAGAAAAGGAACTTCAGGCAGAAATTCCTGATCCACCAGTCAGTCAATCTGGTAATCCCGACTTTTCAAAAGACAAAGATGAGATGCTAAAGCTCATCCAAAGGAGTGAATATAACATTGTTGATCAAATGTTACAGACTCCTTCAAAGATCTCAGTATTATCACTGTTACTCAGTTCAGAAACACACAGAGAGGCTCTACAGAAAGTCTTGGAGCAAGCCTTTGTGGAACAGGATGTAACAATCAGACAATTCGATAGCATTGTCTCTAACATCACTTCCTGCAATAATTTGGGATTTAGTGATGAGGAATTACCTGAAGAGGGTCGTCGTCATAACATGGCGCTCAACATTACAGTTAACTGCCAGGGCGATGCTTTAGCCAACGTACTGGTAGACACAGGGTCAGCCCTGAATGTTATGCCGAAGTCCACTTTGACGCAATTATCATTTAAGGGCCCTCCGATGAGAGTCAGCGAGGTCGTCGTCAAAGCATTTGACGGATCCAGAAAAATAGTTATCGGCGAAGTTGATCTTCCCATAACTATTGGTCCTCACACTTTCCAAATCACTTTCCAGGTCATGGACATCCGGGCAACATACAGTTGTTTATTAGGAAGACCTTGGATACATCAGGCTGGAGCGGTTACTTCAACCCTCCACCAAAAGCTAAAGTTCGTCAAGAACGATCAACTTGTCACGGTTTGTGGGGAACAAGCCTTGCTTGTGAGTAACTTATCATCATCTGCTTGTGTAGAACCCGAGGAGGTTATTGGAACTCAGTTCCAAGCACTATCGGTGAGCAAGAACGATCAATTCGAAGAAGGAACTTCAATTTCTTCATACAAAGATGCTATCAAAGCGGTCGATAGTACCGATACAAAAGGATGGGAACAGCTTGTCATTCCCACTGACAATAAAATAAAGAAGGGTCTTGGTTTTTCTGCGACCTGTACTCAGACAGCCGCCAACGATGAAAGTCTTCATCCCCTTTAAAACTTCTTCCACAGTGGAGGTTTTCTTCACCCAGTGTCTCAGACAGTTCATGCTATCAATGAGGAAGATCCCTCTGACACAGATGAAGAATGGAAGTCCTACCTTAACAAGGACGGCTATATGTCTCAGGAAGAGGTGCCTATGCCTTTTTACTTTCATACAGAAAGTCCGAGATTTATACCAAGATCAGATGTCGAAATGATCTACGGGGATTGTGATCCCGAAGGATGCCGTGCTCCGCCAAATTCATTAGAGGAGAACACTCCGATGAAAGACAATTTTGGCTACAACTACTATGGCCCAATGGATGGCCTGCCAATGTGGCAGCCTTACCCAGGAAACTTGGGGCAAGAAAGTCAGCCGAGTAATGAAACTCAGCTGAGCGTCATTGAACAGAATACCTGTGTCCCCGCCATGTCATGGGATCAACACTCAGGTCATTCGGAAGCTACTCAACATGAAGATGAATTCGCAATGTTTGCAGGACTAAAATTCATCAACTATGCTTTTCCTGAGGTCAACGTCATCGAGAGGGATGACTTCTCCAGTTCCAAAGAAGTTTGGGACACTTTGGGACAACCAAGTGGAAAATACGACTTTATGGTCAAGTACACTGCTCCCGAAAGCTCTCGTATCAGGCTCGAAGATACCCAGTCAACTGGATGGGGAGATACAGCTGAGAGCACCAATGCTATGCAAAATGCAACAGAGGAATCCTCCTACGACAATTCTGCTAGGGAGACAGATTCCAATGATCCTGCTCCACCAGAAATCAGCGTCATTTCTGAAGACAAATCAAGGAAGGTGCCAGACTTTGTGATTCACCGAGGAGTTCGCCGCCAATGGGTTACCGTCGAGGTTCCGAAGGTCATCCATCAGTCAAAGTAATTGCCATCTTTAACCTTTCACCCTGCCCAGGTGAAATGGATGTTTTGATAGGGCTCGTTTTTTGTAAATTTCCCTCTTTGCTTTGCCCAAAGCGAGTGAGTTTTGTTTTATAGGGCTGTAGTTTCAAGATTCGACTTGTTCATTAATAAAATAACGTCGTTCTGTAATTTCCGCATTAATTGTTGTTTTCTCTTTTTGCTTTTTCAGAAAATGGTAATCCTAAAAAAAATAATTCAAAAATAAAAACAAGCAGTAAAATAAATACACTGCACACACTTACATTTTCTCTATCTCTTCTAAACACGAATTATCAGGTCATGCAGATTGCTTGTTTTATACCCCGTTGAAACATACGATCCGATGCCTTCTTCCAACTTTGAGTTCCCGATATTCGAGGCTGAAGAAGAAAATAACAACGAAATTCCAGAAGAGATCTCCCGACTACTCAGACAAGAGGAAAGGTCCATTGAACCTCACAAAGAGCCGTTGGAAACGGTAAACTTGGGTTCAGAAAAAGAGAGAAAAGAAATCAGGATCGGAGCACTGCTCAGTCCAACTGTCAAAGAAAGTTTGATAAAGCTTCTCAAAGAATTCCCCGATGTATTCGCTTGGTCCTATCAGGATATGCCAGGGTTGGATACCAGCATCGTGGAACATCACTTACCGCTAAGATCGGAATGTCCGCCAGTAAAGCAAAGGTTGAGACGGACTCACCCGGACATGGCCATCAAAATCAAAGAGGAGGTACAGAAACAGATCGACGCGGGTTTCCTCGCTACATCTGAATATCCTCAATGGTTAGCCAACATCGTACCCGTTCCCAAAAAGGATGAAAAGGTCAGAATGTGTGTTGATTATAGATATCTAAACAAGGCAAGTCCAAAGGACGACTTTCCTTTACCACACATTGACATGCTGGTTGACAGCACAACAAAGTTCAAAGTATTCTCCTTCATGGATGGATTCTCGGGCTATAACCATATCAAAATGGCGCCGAAAGACATGGAGAAAACTTCGTTCATTACCCCATGGGGTACCTTTTGTTACAAGGTAATGTCGTTCGGGTTGAAGAATGTCGGGGCAACCTATCAAAGGGCCATGACTACTCTGTTTCATGACATGATACATAAGGAAATCGAGGTATATGTCGATGATTTGATTGCAAAATCAAGAACAGAGGATGAGCACGTTGAACATCTGTCAAAATTGTTCGAACGTCTAAGAAAATTCAAGCTCCGCTTGAATCCCAACAAGTGCACCTTCGGTGTCCGTTCAAGGAAACTACTAGGGTTCATCGTCAGCCAGAAAGGAATTAAAGTTGATCCTGACAAGGTCAAGGCCATTCAAGAAATGCCTTCTCCGAAAACTGAAAAACAAGTCAGAGGATTCCTGGGACGTTTGAACTACATCTCCAGATTCATATTCCTTATGACCGCGACATGTGTGCCGATTTTCAAATTACTCAAAAAGAACCAGGATTGCGTTTGGTCAAAAGATTGCCAAACCGCCTTCGACAGTATCAAGGAATATCTGTTGAATCCTCCGATTCTATCACCTCCAGTGGAAGGAAGACCACTGATCATTTACCTCACAGTCCTAGAGGACTCAATGGGATGTGTACTTGGCCAACAAGACGAAACTAAAAGGAAAGAGTCTGCCATTTACTATCTAAGCAAGAAATTCACCGACTGTGAGACTCGGTACACAATGCTTGAGAAAACTTGTTGCGCTTTGGCTTGGGCAGCCAAACGTCTTCCCCAGTACATGATTCGTCATACTACTTGGTTGGTCTCCGAAATGGATCCAATCAAGTACGTTTTCGAAAAACCTGCTCTCACGGGAAGAATCGCCCGTTGGCAGATGCTGTTATCAGAATATGACATAGAGTACCATGCTCAAAAAGCCGTTAAGGGGAGTATTTTAGCCGATCATTTGGCTCATCAACCGATTGAGGATCAGGAATCAATCGGGTTTGACTTCCCAGACGAACATGTCATGTATCTAAAGATGAAAGATTGCGATGAACCGCTACCCAGTGAAGGGCCAGAACCAGGTTCCTAGTGGGGACTTATCTTTGATGGAGCAGTCAATCATTATGGAAACAGAATTGGGGCAATCATTGCTACCCCTCAGGGTACCCACATTCCTTTCACTGCTAGACTTACGTTCAAATGTACGAACAACAAGGCCGAATACGAAGCATGTATCATGGGTCTCGAAGAAGCGATTGATTTAAGGATCAAAAAATTGGACGTATACGGCGATTCAGCCCTGGTTATTAACCAGATAAAAGGAGATTGGAACACATACCAATCAGGATTGATTCCTTACAAAGACTATGCAAGAAGGTTGTTACCCTTCTTCAACAGAGTCGACTTTCATCACATCCCTCGTGATGAGAATCACATGGCTGATGCATTAGCCACTCTCTCTTCCATGATTAGTGTAGGTCGATGGAATGACATACCTAAGATCGACATCATGCGCCTTGAACGGCCCGCTTACATCTTCGCGATTGAAGCAGTCATAGACGACAGACCTTGGTATCACGATATCAAATGCTTCCTTCAGAAACAAGAGTACCCATCTGGGGCACTCAGAAAAGACAGGAAAACCCTCAGAAGATTGGCTGGAAACTTCTTCCTGAGCGGTGACACTCTTTATAAGAGAAATTTTGACATGGTCTTGCTCCGATGTGTCGACAGACCAGAAGCAGACATGCTCATAAAAGAAATTCATGAAGGATCATTTGGCACTCATGCCAACGGACACACAATGGCGAGAAAAATTCTCAGGGCCGGGTATTATTGGTTGACCATGGAATCTGACTGCTACAAGTACATGAGGAGGTGTCACAAGTGTCAGATATATTCCGACAAAATTCATGTACCACCATCACATCTCAAAGTTCTTTCTTCCCCGTGGCCTTTTTCCATATGGGGAATCGACATGATTGGTATGATTGAGCCCAAGGCTTCAAACGGACATCGGTTCATCCTGGTAGCCATTGATTATTTCACCAAGTGGGTCGAAGCAGCGTCATTCGCCAATGTAACCCGACAAGTGGTGGTCCGATTTATCAAAAACAATATCATCTGCCATTACGGTGTTCCAAGCGAGATCATTACTGATAATGGATCTAACTTGAACAATAAGATGATGAAAGAGTTGTGTGCAGAGTTCAAGATCGAACACCATAACTCATCTCCCTACCGACCCAAGATGAACGGAGCGGTAGAAGCGGCTAACAAGAACATCAAGAAGATTGTTCAAAAGATGGTTGTAACCTATAAAGATTGGCACGAGATGCTACCCTTTGCTCTTCACGGTTATCGTACATCTGTCCGCACTTCAACAGGGGCAACCCCTTTCTCTCTAGTATATGGCATGGAGGCAGTTCTCCCCATAGAAGTAGAGATCCCATCAATCCGGGTATTGATGGAAGCTCAGCTCACCGAAGCTGAATGGTGTCAAAGTCGACACGAAGAACTGAACCTGATCGAAGAAAAGAGAATCACGGCACTATGCCACGGTCAGTTATATCAACAGAGAATGAAAAGGGCATTCGACAAAAAGGTCCGACCTCGTATTTTCAGAAAAGGAGACCTCGTGCTCAAGAAGATACAATCATTTCTCACTGACTCTCGGGGCAAATGGACCCCAAATTATGATGGCCCCTATGTGGTCACGAAAGCTTTCTCAGGCGGCGCCTTGAGACTTGCAACCATGGACGGAGAGGAATTTTCCTACCCCACGAATGTTGATGTAGTCAAGAAATACTTCGCCTAAAAAAACGTCTTGGTGGATTGAAAACCCGAAAGGGCGGTCCAGGCAAAAGTTAGAGACATGAAAAAAATCATCCCGATGGATTGGAAATCTCATAGTACAATCCAGGCAAAAATTAGGGATAATGGCAAGTAACTATGTTCAACAGAGGCAAGTCCCTCAGTAGCAGTTACAGCATCATCTATCGGAGGAAATCTCCAGTCAAAGGTCATCTTCGACGGAAGCTCAGGATGTCCCGAACTCAAAGTTGGTAGAAGGATAGTGGTCGTTATGTTTCAACGTAGCCCTTTTCCCTGTAAATTACCATTTTCTAACTTTGTATATACTCTTTGGAATCACGCGTTTGGCTGATCTCCATCTTATCAATAAAATTTGAGCCCTTGTGCTTTTGTTTGTAATTCTTTACTTGTTTTAGCTTTACAGAACGACGTTGTTTAAACTTAATCAGCGATTCTTGAAATAAAACAAAAATGAATTTACTTGTTAAACTTTTTCTGCTTTTAAATTAAAGATTGCATTTCTTTTGACTGTTGAACATCAGAAGAACATCGATCGCTTCTCCCGAAGTAAGCGAACTTCAAAGTGCAGAATCAAAGTACTCCTTCTAAACCAGTTCGCCTGAATGAAGGGATCAACTGTGTCAGAGACCTTGTTTCGTCTGACATCCTCGGCCGAGTTCTCATCTCCTAAGGCCGATCAATATAGCTCCCAACGGGACTATCTCTCCTAAGCAAGGTGGAATTGCTATTTTGAATCAACGGTACTTCTTTGCCCCGCAGTGGCTAAGTATCCATTCAAGTTCATTCACCAGTATGTATGTCGCGTCTGTTTTGTCAGCACATACATACATACATCATGCATTTTTATTTTGCATTCACATTTCATATTGCATCACTATCACTCTAGTCGGTCCTGTCCCCTAGTGGTAGAAGTCCTCTCCATGAGTTGTCAGTTCTTGCCTCGTCAGGAAATACTGCGTCTGAACAACCTCGCTTCCAGTTTAATTCTGGAAAGAAGTTGGTCCTTGACCACTTTGATAACTTGAACCTCTAAAAAGCCAGAGAAAACTTTCAATAAGCATCACTCTTCGCCATTGAAGATGATATCCTTGCTTTCCCGGATTAAGGAAAATCCACAGAGAAAGCCTCGTGATCAGAGATTCGGCAGCACGCCAGTTTTGCTCCGAAAAACCACTGATGAGAAGGTCATTGGCACCTCAAAATTGGATCCCATCATATGGCATTTCTCCGAGAAGATCCCGAGAAAAGTATGATGTAACCCCAAACGAGAACAGTCTCTCAAGAGACTCGCTTTCCCCAGTAGAATCGACAAATGGCGTCTCCAAAATAGAGAAGTTTGTGTACCTCTACAACTCAGACGAATGGGTTCCCCAGCAAGTCTGACATCAAAAATTTTTCCACTCAAATGGCATCTCCCCAGGAAAATTCGGCGATAAGTCTGAAGGAAAACCGCTACGAATAGCGTCCCTTGTCAGTAAAGTTTATTGACAAAAGAAACTAAGACCAGTTCCTTGGTAGGAAACCAGGATCGAGGGGAAGTTTAAATCAGAATCTTAGACCAGTTCCTTGGTAGAAAACCAGGATCGAGGGGAAGTTTATATCAGAAACTAAGACCAGTTCCTTGGTAGGAAACCAGGATCGAGGGGAAGTTTATTTCAAAAGAGACTGAGACCAGTTCTTGGTAGGAGACCAGGATCGAGGGGAAGTTTACCTTTTCTAAGCATCATTGCTTAGCTAAAGAAGATGAATGCGTAAGCTACCATTCATAGACACCATCAAAATTTTGGGTATTCCGATATTTAATCCTCTTGCACCCCGAATGCCCGAATCCCTTCGTCATTCACACCTTCGGGTCCAAGAAGATTAAATAGGGGCATCTGTAATACCCCAAATTTTGACCACTTAGATTTCCCATCATTGTGAAAATCATCATCACAATATGGATGAACCATCATGCTTCATCAGTCTCCCCAAAGATGGGTGAGCATCCAATACAATCAAAATTAGGGTTTCAAGCCCTCTCTGAGTGCTTAGACAAAGGATCAATAAAGAAATGACATGATCTTCAACTTGTCTAATCTCTTAAATATCCACAATGGATCAAAAAGGACTCCCACTTCAAGGATTAAGCACAAGGCTGCTCCCTTCTAGGTGGATCAAGTCTCAAGATCGACAGTGTCACCAAATTAGGGTTTTGGTCGACCAGGGCCTCCAGATGGAAATTTTCATCTGGGTACAAGGCAATGATCCAAAACATGACCTAATATACTTCATGGAACCTCATGAACCCATGCATCAAGTCAATTTTGCCTCAGGGGATGCATTCATCAAAAATCAGGAATTAGGGTTTCTTGACCTAATTCACCCCTAAGTTGACTTTTGGGACAAACCATGAGCCAAGACCTCAAGACATGATTTGAGGGTCTCTAATATACCATATTGATCCATTTGGAACAATGGATTGATCCAAGAAGCTTGAGCAACAAGTCTCAATTTCATCTACACCACAATTAGGGTTTTAAGAGAAAAGTCAACTGTAACTTTGACTTTTGACCAAGACATGCTCCCAAACCCTAATACATGATTGAATATACCCTATGACACCCATGGAACATGTCCATCAAGTTTGATTTAGGTCAAGGACATGATTTCCTGAAGAATTGCACAGTTTGGAATTCATCTGATAAAAAGTCAACTGTGCACAAAAGTCAACTTTAACTTTTTGAGATTTTTCACCAAAATGGTTTTTTAACCCTAAAATGATGTTAATGTATGATTTGAATCATCATTCATCAAGAAAAATCAAGAAAAGTGAGATAACTTGTAAAAGGGGTAACCATAAAACTTAGAAATTTTTCTAAGTTAAAAATAAAGTGGCAAAGGTACCAACTTTGGAGGACCATAACTCCTAAACCACAAGGCCATTTTTTCTCATCCAAAGATGGATTTGTAGCCCTCATTATCACCTACAAAAACTTCAACTACAAGTTATTCCAATTCATTAAGGATTTTTAGTGATGGAGTGATCAATGTGGTTGAAAAGTGAAAATGTCACTTTTTCCAACACTTAGTGAACTTTTCACTAAGTCAGATTCTGCCTCACTTTTTGCCAAATGTAGGGGGATTTTTCACTTGGAATCAAAAGAGATCAAAACCAAACTTGTTCAAACAGTTGTTGTATCATGTAAGAGCTTTCCAAAATGGCCAAGAACATTGCCAAATTCAACCTACACCATGAGATACAACATTGCCAAGTTGCCTTGCTGAAATCTGTCAAGGCAAGGCAGAATTTGCAACTTTGGTCGATTTGCCAAAATCAGCCAAATTCAATTGCTCCTATCCACTTGGACACCTCAGAGGATTGAATCTAAAGGGGACAATCACTGAGCCAAGCCTCCAAATTCCATGGAACAAGAAATAGCATGTTGAACCTAGAATGACCAAAATAGGGACAAGACTTCAAATTTGGAATGAGGCATTCAATGAAACCATCAAGGTGGCATGGACTGAGCCATTCTCATCTGAAATCAGTCAAGACTTATCCAAGACCAAGGGGACCAAAGCTCTGTGCCCTAACCTCTAGTCAATGGCTAGAGGAGACTTGGATTTTCATTTGCCAACATTGGCCAAACCTACTTACCAGCTGCCATGCACTATTCCTTGCAAAACAAACTTGCTCTACTATAAATAGAGCTCAATTGTGGTCAGTTTGAGTACACCAAAGCCATCTAATAGATGCTTTCCTCAAAATCTCTTCTTTCACTCCAATTTTGCCTTCTAAGGCAAGTCACTATCGGGTTTTGAGTTTGAGAGCAATTCCAATCAAACCAATCACTCACACACCTCACATACATCACATATGAGCTGATCAAACACTTAGATTACTTCTGAAACATCAATTTCACAAAATCACCAGCTGGTTGCTCAAGGTTTTAACCAAAGTGCAGCTGAGGTACCACAAAATGATCCAGCCAATTTCAATCAAGTCCAACCATCCAAACACAATCCATAGGGTGTAGGGAAGCTGTTCAGATCATCACAACTCATCTGTAACACCTCCAAGTCAAAAATCACTTTGAACTTGCTGTCACGACCTAAAGGTAAGCCTAAACTTGGGCATCTCTCAATCTATGCATATTTCCTCGCACAATAATTTGGCCATATGTTCATAATCATGCATGGAATGTTTTCCCTCAATTAATTGCATTGTTTGAATCGTGTATCAAAAATCCTAGCCTTCATGCAGAAATTAGGGTTCTTGAGGTCTCTTCGTGATTTCTTGTTGTATGTTTAATTTAAATGAAATTAAAGTACATAGACATGATCGTGAGGTTGAGGCGAGCATAATGATATGTAGATTGCATGTTATAATCAAGTATTCAGTGAGATTGGATAGAAAATACAAATCAGCCAAACCCAGAAAACGCGCGTGTTCTTGCTTGTGTTCTTGGCGCCATTTTCAGATTTTCAAATATTTGAATTTTGTGATTTTGTTTAATTGATTCAAAAATTAATTTCTCTCTGAGTTTTAATGATTTTGAGTTTATTCTTTTTTTAATAATTCACAAAAATGTTAAAATATTTTATTTTCACAAAAAATCCCAAAAATATTATTTATTTCATATAATTGATATTTTTGCAAAGAATTAATATTTTAATTGTTTTTGACATTTTAAATATTTTTTCTACATTGATTTTGCAACATTTAATGCTTTCTAATTATTTTGTAGGTCAATACTTAATTTTTGAAGCATTAATCCAAGATCACAATTTGTTTTCCATGTGTTAAACAATTTTTGATCATTTTAATTGAATTTTTATTCAATTAAATACATTTTGAAAACAAATTAGGGTTTTGGATTAATTCAACCCTCATAAATCATTTTCAAACCTTTTTGGGCCTCTTGAGAGAGTGTAAGACCCATCCCCCATTGTACAAAAACTTTTTGGGCCTCACTCATTGTATAAGTCCCTCTGTACAAGTAAATGGCGCGATCGTCGCCCGTTTAAAAATAAAAAATCATCTGGGCCTCTCCTTGAGCTATAAGACCCATTCAAAACACTTTGGGCCTCTATTAGAGTGTAAGACCCAATCCCCCTTTTAACCAAAACATTTTGGGCCTCACTTATTGTATAAGTCCCTCTGCGTTAAAAGAAAACCTCGGCGCGATCGCCATTTTTAAACGAAAAATCATTTGGGCCACCCTCGTGTTATAAGCCCCACTCTTTTCTTTAAACCTTTTTGGGCCTCTTGAGAGAGTGTAAGACCCATCCCTTTGTACAGAAAACCTTTTTGGGCCCCAGTCACTTGTATAAGTCCCGCTGTACAAAGTCAAACAGTGTGCTCACTGATAAAACCCTAGGCCTCTCCTTGAGCTGTAAGCCCCAAATCTTTCTTTTTCAAAGCACTTTCTCCTTTGATTTTGAATATACTGTTGTTTTCAATCTTTCTTTGTTGAACAACTAACCAAACAGCATGGAAGCACTACAACCGAGTAAGTGGTTATCGCTTTCATTTACTGCTTTCATATATATAACTGTATTGTGGGGCTGCTCACTGTAAGTCTCCTTTCATAAACTCGTATCTACTGTGTAATAATAGTATAGATATTTCGAGTTTCCCCGGCAACTACGTCTAGAACTAGGTGACGCCGTTTCATTTATTCGTAGAAATAGACGCCTAGATCCCCAATAGGAGCACCAGATACAGTCTTCTCTTCGGCTGTCCTCCTTAGGAATCGTCAAGAAGCTCTACTCCCCAAGATGAATGTATTCTCCGTGAATGGCATCTTTGAGTTTCTTCCAAATTCTCGAACTTTCCTGACTTGATCTATTCCTTGTGGATAGCATGCCTTGAATGTCTCGGGGTTTGGGTACCCACTACGGTCATAATCTTGGACCTTAACTAAGGAACCCTCTTTAAAAGCTAAAAGTCACTGGATAGTAAACCTCGCACGTTTACCAGTGGTTTTTATCTTTAAAAGAGTTATCTCTCCTAATGGAAAGGAGATGATAGACACACGGGCTTCTTAAAAGCATCGGCCTCCTCTTGGGCATTATTCAAGGACACTACGGCTTCTTAGAAGTATTCACAGCCTCCTCTTAGGCTTCGTATAATGATCTCTTCCTTCGGGAATGATAGCCTCCTCTTGGGCTTCATACAAGGACCCGTAGGCTTCTTAAAAGTTTCCAGCCTCCTCTTGGGCTTCGTACAAATTGTCCCGACGACCTCCTAGAGGTATAGGAACAGAACCTAGTCATCCTCATAGAACAGTCCTTTCATAGAGTCTACTACTGTTTCTCAAAGCATAGTACAAAAGAAAAAACTCTAGACTTGGACAGTCTTACTTCCTTGAGTCTCAAAGACATTCTCAAGTGACCCCTTCGTTAAATAGGAAGGAAACCCGCAGACTCGGACAGTCCCAATACCCTTTGGATTTCCCGTTTCCTCAAAGAGAAGGAAATATCCCTGATCCTCAAATCAAATCCCTGAGTACAGTGTTGCTCATATAAGAACTGATTTTCTCTTTTAAAATCAGTATATTGGATCTGTCACTCAACTGAAACAAACCTTTAGCCTCCATCTCGGGCTTCGTACGAGATACAAAAACACTCTCTTGTTGAGTATAAAAGATTCTCCTGTTGAGTCAACCCCTTTAGCCTCCATCTCGGGCTTCGTACGAGATACAAAAACACTCTCTTGTTGAGTGTCAAAGACTCTCTTGTTGAGTCAAACTTTTAGCCTCTATCTCGGGCTTCGTACGAGACACAAAGACTCTATCGTCGGGTCAAAAACTTTTAGCCTCTCTCTCGGGCTTTGTACGAGACACAAAATAGCCTCCTCTTAGGCTTTGTATAATGATTTTCCTAGCGAAAATTAGCCTCCTCTTAGGCTTTTGTATAAGAAAACCACTGGTTGATCCAATCAACCTTTTAGCATCAAAGCTGTGCCTCGTTCACAGTACACAAACATCAACAACTCCTTTCCTTTCATCTAATCGCTGTAAGCGGCAAGCCTCTGGATCATCTATATCCACGCCACTGTCCCTCTTTTAGCATGAGAAATTCCTAAGGAAAGATGGCATTGCTCTACACTGAGTTAAAGTCTTCTCCTTCAGGTTAAAACTCTTTCTTCGGAAATTATGGCATTGCTCGGATCCGCGTATCCCAGTTAAAGTAATTCTCCTTCTCCCTTCTTTAGAGATGACAAATTCTCTCTAAAGTCAAGGTCTTTTAGCTTCACGTCTTAGGCTTTGAACAAGACACAAATAGACCTTTCAGCTTCACGTCTTGGGCTTTGAACAAGATACAAATCACCTTTCGCTTCACGTCTTGGGCTTTGAACAAGACACCAAAAACCAATTTCCTCCCATAGAATAGGAGGAACTACGAACGCTCTGATTTCCCTGTTTCGGTAAACGGGAATACATAGGCATAAGATCGAAAGAAAAGATCTTAGCGAGCGCAATCAACAAAAAACCCAAATCCCATATCTCCATCAATTAAAAGCAGTAATTCAAAAGCATCAGTCCTAACATCCTAATCCTTGTTCCCCACCAGAAACCTTCTGCCCAGGTAAAAAAGAAAGAAAACAGTATTGGCGAAAATACAAATAACCAGTACAAAGGCCCCCCCACATTGATAGCATCCGTAACTTAACAGACCGCTGTTTAAACTCAGTATGCAAAGCAGGGTTAATTGGAGACATCTATTTCCCTTCCTTATTCAGCTCACAATAGGATAAAAAATGAATCGACCTGTAGTCAAAGCTCAAATCGTAGAGAGCAACCAGCGCTTAAGAACCGCGTCCAAAATCGTTCGCTACATGAACTAGTAGAGATGACTAATTTCTATCCTATGCCTTTAGGAGGCCTTTGGGTCCTTGTACTAAGACCAAGAGGAGGCTGGGGAACTTCTAAGAAGCCTGTTGGTCCTTGTACTAAGCCTAAGAGAAGGCTGGGGATACTTCTAGGAAGCTTGTGGGTCCAAGCCTAAGAAGAGTTCAAGAAAGGTTTCACCGGGAATTAGTCCTTTCTTTGTTGAACAGTTCTAAGGTTTAAAGAAATTCAAAAGAGGTTTCACCGGGAATTAATCCTCTCTGGGGAGATGATTTTCTTGTATACATATATTTCTAAGTTTTAACAGTCTTGAGAAAAGTTTCACCGGGAATAATGCCTTTCTCTGTTCCATATTGAATAAGCCCAAGAGGAGGCAGACTGTATAGGGAATTTCCTATGAGGGAACTAGTTTTGACTAAGTTGAAAGTAACCTCTGGTTTGACCTAAGTGTAGACCTAACTGCTGGGAAACTCTAAAAAAATATGCACCAGTATATATATACAAATAAGTGATTTGACAGATATATATATATATATATATAAACAAATATGCATTGAAAAAGACGTTGGGACTTACATTCTGAGAGGAGGCCCGAGTGTATTGTGATCTGTTGTATTTACTACAACTGTACGATTGATTAGGGTTTCAAGAAATTGAAGAAAGTTTTGAGGAAACTTTAAATTTGAATTTGAATTAAAAGAAATTTGTTTAGAAAGAAAAGAAAGTTTGAGGCTTATAACTCAAAGAGAGGCCCAAGTGGTATAAGAGCAGTTTCATCGGGAATAATGCTCCTCTTAGTACCAGTTTAAAAAAATAGACAAATGATTTTTAAAATAGATGTAGGGGCTTACAACTCAAGGAGAGGCTCAAGGAAGTTGTTTATTGTTAAAAATAAAGTTTATGTACAAAAGATTGGGGCTTATACTCAAGAAGAGGCCCAGATGACTTATTTTGAAAACATTGATCGCACTGCGATACCAAAAGACGTTGTGGGGACTTATACTATAGCAGAGGCCCAAAATTGTTTTTGTACAAAGAAGGGCTGGGTCTTACACTCTAATAGAGGCCCAAAAAGTGTTTGTAAAGAAAGAATAATGGGGCTTATACTCAAGGAGAGGCCCAGATGATTTATTTGAAAAGGCGACGATCGCGCCGTGATTTTGAAAACCACAGAGGGACTTATACAATGACTGAGGCCCAAAATTTTATGTACAAAGAAGGAATGGGTCTTACACTCTAATAGAGGCCTAAAAGTTTAATTTTATACAAGAGATGAGGCTTATAGCTCAAAGAGGTGCCCAGATGAAAAACAGCGATCACACCGTTTATTTCAAAAATCGCGTAGAAAATTATACAATGACTGAGGCCCAAAATTTTTGTATTTACAAAGGGATGGGTCTTACACTCTATTAAAGGCCCAAAAGTGTTTCAAATGAAGTTTGAAAAATCAAAATTAAGAAAAAAACCTAATTTTAATTTAGAAAACAATTTTTCAAAGGAAATTAAATAAAAAATTATATAAAATATCATTTATATTCAAAAACAAGTTGTAAACTTTAAAAAATGTTTTGAAAAATCATGTTTAATCACATGAAAACTTGGAATTCATTTGAATTTGAAAAATCAAAGTGGAAATTTCATTTAAAATGTTTAAAAACAATAAAAAATGAAATTATTTACAAAAATTCAAGTTATATTAAATAAATCATATAAATTTGATTTTTTTGTAGAATAAAATATTTTAACATTTTTGTGAATTTTTAAAAAAAGAACCAATCAAAAATGATAAAATTTGAGAGAGAAATTAATTTTTGAAATCAATTAAGAAAATAAAAGGAAAATTCAAAAATTCAAATTATGGAGCCAACAGTCATCTTTTTCCACGCGACTTCCCTCCATGGCCGTTTTGCAAAACCTCACATATCTCTCTCAATACGTAATGGTTTTGACTTTTGTAAACATGAAAGTTGTGTGTTTTTGAACAAGGATTTCAGTGATATAAATTAATTGCATTTATATTAAGTGTGGAGTGAGAAATCAAATGATAACACATGAACCCTAATTTCTGCAAGAACACTATGAAATCCTATACACGATAGCTACAAAGCAATTGATTGAGGGGAAACACTCTACATAAGTGTAGAAACATGTTTGTAACTTGAAAACACATTTATGATGCATGGATCATAAAGTTTGAGAGTTCATGCTTACCTCTTGCAAGAAGAAATCGGATTCTGATGTAGAGGTGTTACAGATGTTGTGTGATGATCTGGACAGCTTCAATGGACCTTATGTAAGGTGTTTGGAAGCTTGGAATGGATTGAAACAACCTGGAACTTGTTGTGGTACCCCAACTGCAAATAGGCCAAAAAGTTTGAGCAAATGGATGGTGACTTAGTATTTTGGTGTTCTAGATGTGTTTTGAGGTTATGGATCACTTGTATATGACATATGTGAGGTGCTAGGATGGTTGGTTTTGATGGATTTGCTTTCTTTTGAAAAAATCGATAGTTACTTCAAGAAGAAGCAAAATTTGGTTTTGGAGAGTGAAGTGAAAGAAAACATGAATTTAGATGTTTTGGGTTGGTTTGATTAGTCACACATGACCTCTATTTATAGTAGAGGAAGTTTGTTTTGGGAGCGATAGTGATGGAGGCTGATCATGGCATGTAGCTTGTAGCCATTGACTTGGATAATCCAAAAGTGCCAAGTCAACTCACTTAGCTTGACTCCATTCAATTCTCCGGGTTTGAATGCTCAGAGTTTGGACTTGAATCTTGACTGGCTTAGAGTGTTATGGTCTGTTTCATGACACCTCAATGTATTGCATTGATGTTACCTTGCCAAAATTGAATTCCAAAGTTCATGTCATGATGGTTTTTGCACATGCCAAGTTGAATTCTTGACTTCTTGATCAAGAACCAAGTGAGTCATCAGAAGTTTTGTGCTTTTGGAAGATGACAAAGTTGACAAAATGGCAAAACTTGAGTGACAAAATCGTGTGGCACAAGTTTGGTTTTCATACGTTTGTGTAGGCAGGGTGAAAAATGCCATTTTTTGAGGCTTATAACTCCTTGCTCAAGTTGAATCCCGGGAGGCTCTTGTACTTTTTGGAAAGCCCCTATAACATACTTCAACTTTGATGTTTGACTTTGGTCTTGAATCATCTTTGATCCTAATGAAAAATGGCCTCAAAGTTGGTGAAAATGCAAAACAGATTATGTCCAAAATTTCACTAAGTGTTGGAAAAAAGTGTCATTTTCCATTTTTTTATGATTTTGATCAATCCATGACTCAAAATCCATGAGGATTTCGAATATGTTGTAGTTGACAATCTTGTAGTATGTAATGAGAGCTTTCATTTGAGCTTTGGATGGAAGAAAAAGGTTGTTTGGATCACAAGTTATGGTCTTGCAAAGTTGGGTATAAATCACTTTTTTTCATGACTTAGTGAAAATTCAAGTTTCTTAAGGTTGCCCCTTTTGCAAGTAACCCCAATTTTCTTGATTTTTCTTGATGGATGATGATCCAAGCCATAAGTTAACATTGTTTTTGATTTAGGGAAGCCATGTTTGTCAAGAAATCCAAAAAGTCAAACTTGATTTTTGGGTACAGTTGACTTTTTGTCAAATGTATTTCAAACTTTGTGATCCTCTATGAACTCAAGTTATTGACCTAATTCAAACTTAATGGATGGATTCCATAGGTGTTTTAGAGTGTCTTGAATCATGTCCTAAGGTTTGGGATCATGTCTTGGCCCAAAGTCAAAGGTATAGTTGAGTTTCATCAAAAAACCCTAATTGGTCCAGATGAATTTGAATCCTTGTATTGCTTATGAACCAAGTTCTTTTAATCATTCCAATCTTATAAATGGATCAATATGATGTATTGAAGGTATTCAAAACACTTTTTGAGGTCTTGGCTCATGCCTTGCTTCAAAAGTCAACTTAGGGGTGAATTAGGTCAAGAAACCCTAATTCCTGATTTTTGATGAATGCATCCCCTGAGGCTTCTTTGAACTTGTGATTCGGTCCATGAGGTCCCTTTGAGCTTATTGGATCATGTTTTGAAATATTGGAACATGCCCAGATGAAAATTTCTATCTAGAGGCCTTGGTCGACCAAAACCCTAAATTGGTGACATTGATGCTCTTAAGTCTTGATCAACTTGAGATGTTGCATTTTCATGCTTAATTATTGATGTGGGAGACCTCTTGATCCTTCATGGATGTTTAAGAGGCTTGACAAGTTGAGTATCATGTCCATTCTTGATTGATCCTTTGTCTGAGTTCTCTGAGAGGGTTCAAAACCCTAATTCTTTGAGAGGATTGATGAGGTATGAAGGTACATCCATATTATGGTGATGATTTGCACAATGATGGGAAATCTTGTGGTCCAAATTTAGGGTATGACAGATGTCCCTATTTAATCTTCTTGGACCTGAAGGTATGAATGGAGAAGACGTTCGGACATTTAAGGTAAAAGAGGATTAAATATCGGAATACCCGAAATTTTGATTATGGTTGTAAATGGTAGCTGATTTGCTTGTCCATCTTCTTTTTCTAAGTAATGCTACTTAGAAAAGGGTAAAACTTCCCCTCGATCCTGATCTTCAGCCATGGAACTCGTCTTAGTTTCTTTTCAAATAAACTTCCCCTCGATCTTGGTTTTTAGCCATGGAATTGGTCTCGGTTTTCTTTTGAAATAAACTTTCCCTCGATCTTGGTCTTCATCCATGGAACTGGTCTCAGTTTTCTTTTGAAATAAACATCCCCTCGATCCTGGTCTTCAGCCATGGAACTGGTCTCAGTTTTCTTTTGAAATAAACTTCCCCTCGATCTTGGTCTTCAGTCATGGAACTGGTCTCAGTTTTCCTTTGAAATAAACTTCCCCTCGATCCTGGTCTTCAGCTATGGAACTGGTCTTAGTTTCTTCTTGTCGAGTTCCTCCTTTGACAAGGAACGCTATTTGTAGCAGTCTTCATCAAACTTCTCACCGAGTTTTACTGGCGAGAGGCCATTTGATGGAAAAAGATTTGATGTCGGACTTGCTGGGGAGAACCATTTGTCTGAACTTGTAGAGGTGTGCAAACTTCTCTTTAGAGATGCCATTTGTCGACCTACTGGGAAAAACAAGTCTCTTGAGAGATTGCTTTTTTCTTGGTGATGTTACATTATACTTCTCTTCGAAACCTTTTCGGAGAAATGCCATGTGATGTAATCCAATTTTGAGGTGTTGATGACTTCATTGAATGCAAATTTTTTGGGAAGAAATATCTGTATTGCCGAGAGTCCTTTGGTGGAGAAGCTTTCTCTAGGGATTTTCTTTAATCTGGGAAAGCAAAATATCATCTTCAATGGTGAAGAGTGATGTCCAAAGGTGCCTATTCGACTGTCTTCTTTCCTTTCAGAGGTTCAAGTTATCAAAGAGGTTAAGGACCGATTTCAATCCAGGAATACACTGGAGAGAGATTGTTTAGACGGTATTCCTGATAAGGAAAGAACTTACCAGGATTTTCTCCTATCTGACGACTCTATTGAAGATAGAACGCTTATCACTCGGGGATGAATATGAGCAGAGTGATATTAATTCAATATGAGTATGAATATGAATCAATTATGCATGATGTATGTATGTTTATGCTGACAAAACACACATGACATACGAACTGACAATGAGTTCAACTAGATACTCTGCCACTTTGGGAGATGGGGTATCTCTGGAGATTTTGAAAGTTGTACGTTTACTTGGGAATAGGGATTCCTACATTCGTTCCGATTTCCGGAGATAGAAACCTGCTAGGGATGGAAATCCGTTTTCTTGTTTTTCTAGAGATGGACCCTACTGGGGAGAAAAAAACCAACAATTGGTTTTTAGGGGTGAGAACTCTGTCGGGTATGATAGATGGATTATTTCGTCTGAAGTAGTTGATCCTTTATTCAGGACGTACTTTGATTCTGCATTTTGAAATTAGATCACTGCCAGAGAAGTAGTCGATATTCCTTTTTGTGCTCATTAATCAAAAGGAAATGGCCATCTTTGTTTTAAAAGTAGGAGCAAATTTGAAAGTAAAAGTAAAAATTCTTTTTTTTATTTAAGAATCGTTGATCATATTAAAATGTCATTTTGTAAAGCAGAATAACTGAGAATTGCAAATAAAAGGCACACAGGTTCAAATTTTATTGATAGAATGGAAATCGGCTTAAGGCGTGATTCCATGGAACATTACAAAGTTTAGAAAATGCTAATTTAAAGGGAAAGGGGCTACATTGAAACATAAAGATCGCTATCCTTTTACCAACTTTGAATTTCAGACATTCTGAGCTTCTGTCGAAGATGACCTTGATCGAGAATTTCTTAACAAACGACGTTGCCTCTATGGAGCCAAACTTGTCGGATGCAGTTACTTGCCATGAATCCCTAATTTTTGCCTAGATTGCCTTTTCGGGTTTTCAATCCATCGGGATGATCATTGTTTATGTCAATATTTTTTGCCTGGACTGCCCTTTCGGGTTTTCAATCCACCGAGACGTATTTTTTATTTTATTTAGGCGAAGTATTTCTTGACTACATCAACATTAGTCGGGTAGGTAAATTCCTCTCCATCCATGGTTGCGAGTTGTCGCGGTGAGAATCGGATACCAAGCTATTGGATTAGCTTGAATCACAATTTTTGAAATTCACCACCGGTCTTTATTTTATCCAAAGGAAAGGTTTAAAGAACGAAAAAAACCTAAGAGATCTAAGGTTCGGGGGTTGGTTACGTCTAGGGAAGGTATTAGCATCCTAAACGTCCGTAGTATTCTACGGGAACCTCTTGTTATTATTTATGTTATCTATTGCTCGCTTGCTAAGGGTATGTGCTAAGGAAAGTGATCTAAAGGTTGATGGAAATTAAACAAAATCTAAGTGGTTAAAGATAAAAATAAATAAAATCTAAACATGATTCAAATGACTAATGAAATGGAAAATGTTTCTGAGTTTTTTTTTATTCCTTGACAAAATAAGATAATAAAACATATTCTTGAAAAAAAGGACTAATAATGAAAATCTTTAAAGACAATATTTTGAGATTTTTGTATTTTTATTAATTGAAAGCCATAAATTCTAAAAAAAGATTAAGTAAGAAAAACTAAACGATAAACTTTCAAATATTAATTAACTAATTAAAATAACTAAAGTTTAATAAAAAAACTAAATTAAAATGATTAAACTTTACTTTAAAAAACTAATCAATTAAATAAAATAAAAATCTAATTGAAAACTAAAAGTTTAAATCTAATTAGAAACTAAGTGAACTAAATTCTAATTATCCAAAATAAACTCTAATTAAAAACTATATAGGTTAAGTTCTAATTAAATTATTTAAACTAAAAAAACTAAATTTGATTAAAACAAAACTAAATGTTAGTAATTAACTTAAATCCTAAAAAAACAAAGAAAAGCAAAGGTGGACTTCTCTCCAAAAGGAACTAAAGCCCAAACCCAACAGAGAGGGAGGCGGACCAAAGGATAGGGTTTGGGTCGTCCGACCCGGTTTGCTCAAGGATAGAAAAACAAGGTTCACATAGTGAACCCTAAATCCTAATTTCTCTCAGCTCGTTCCTTCTATCTCTCTCTCACTCGTTCCATTTCCACTCTCCCTCTCCTTGTTTCTCTCAGCTTCTCAATTCACACTCTCAATAAACCAAAAAAATTTTAGCAAGAAATCAAAAGAACAGGGAGAAATACAACAAACCACATGCTAAACAAACAAACAATAGTTTAATGGCATATCATCCAAGAAGAATAAGGCTAACCTGCAGCGACGACGAGGGTGGAAAGAGGCGGTTGACTCGCGGCGGAACTTGTGTTTCCGTTCAGAACGGAGGTCGTCGTATTGATACGCGGAAGCTCTGACGCTTTGGAGGTTGTCGCCGATGTCGTCGAAGGGATATCACAAGTTAGACGACGATGAAGCTAAGAGCTTCGCTAGCAGTAAAAACGGTATCCGTTGAGTAGCACGAACGGTTTTGAAAAGGTACTTCGTTCTTCTCCTGAGTTTACTTGGAGTGTGTGTATTGTTGTGAATCCTCTGAACTGATGTGAATTGATGGTGTTCTTGATAGGAATTCTTGCGTGAGTTTCTTCTTCCTCTTCAAGGTGTGTGTGTACGCGAATTTGTGAAATTATCTGTTCTGTGTGGTTTGTTGAATGGGATGTGGGAGGATCGTGACTTGTGAGTATTGTGTATGTGCACTGCTTTGTGGCTGCATATCCCCTTTTTTCTACTCAAATAGTCTTCTTTTATAGGCTCAAATGCCATTAAGTTTGTGATTTCCATGAATACTGCCTTGAAGAGTGTTCCCTTTTTTAACAGAACATGTTTGATCTTGGCCAAAACTTCTTGATTCTTTCCTTTTTGTTCAGCATGTTTTGGAAAACAATGATCTGTTTTTAACGAAATTTGAACATGTCGGCTCTGTTTTGGAAACAAATGTTGACCGTTGATGATGGTCTCCATTTCAAACGAAACATGTTTACACACTCTTGAAAAAGTTTCCTTTTCCTGCTCAATCATGTTTGAGACATGTTTGCATTTGGTTTTAGAAACAATTTGAAATTTGTTTGGTTATGTTTGATGACTCACAAATTTTCCTTTTCAATTTGTCAGCATGATTGTTTGAAGATTTTCTGAATTAATATTGCCGACAAATAGTATCTCGTGAGGTTATTATGCTTGCTGGATTTCTTCTTCAGTAGCAATTGAAGTAATAAACACAACTTTGTCAAAGTTCAACAAGAAACATCATCTTTTGTGGACTTGCAGCTGCTGCCTCCATACTACGTGACAGTGGCACGGGATATCAACATCTAAACCACCTTTAATTGCAACTATTGCCGCCTCCCTGACCGTCCTCTTCAGTGAACCAACGGTTGCAGTTCCGAGAATCTTTTGGTAAAGCTACGGAGACTTGTTGTTAACCTTCACACTAGATTCTTCAATTATTTACACTTTTTTTTTCTGCAGAAGAGCTTCGCTTGTGTCCGTCGTATTCTCACTGCTAATCTTGGTCAAAGAACTTTCTCCTCTTAATAATACTGGTGCGGCGACATTTGTTGGATAGGTGGGAAGTCTTCCTTTTATGATGAAGAGGTACTTCTAACTCAGGTCTAGAAAGCTCGCAGCCTTTTTAGAGTAAGGTTCCAGTATGGTATTGAGAAAAGAAGCAGGACCCACATTAAAGAGCCGCCTCAATAAGCAAAGAATTGAAAAAATGTTCACAGCAAAATTCTCTTCCATTTAGGAGTTAGGCCTGCCTTTTGGGACGATAATCACGTGAAGCAAGTACAAGGCAGTTTTGATCTTTTATCTTTAGGGAACTTTGGCTTGTAAAATTGATTTGAAAGTGAACTCATTTGACCTTGGTAACTTCGAATGCTCTTTGTAACCTTTGAGATTTGAATCAATTTGAATTTTGTATTTTGAACTTGATATGAGTCACTTGGAAACTTATATTGCATCAAGTTTGTACATAGCTCAAGGATGTAAATGAAACAAGTCATTGACTTTGTATGTTTTTCTCTTACATCAAATGTAACTTAGAGTGAAGTTTTAAAATGTTGCATCATACACTTTGGATACTTGAACTTGAAAGTGAAAACATATTGCAAATTGAATAACTTAACTTTGGACTTGAGGTTTGTACAAACAAGGAATCAATTCGAACTTGTAGAGAGACATGAACTTTTCTTTGAGAACCTCTGGCCTAACATTTGATTCAAGACTTTTCAAACTTTATCACTTCAAAATATATTGCTCAAGATTCACCAATCCAACCCTTTTTGAAATCCAAAGAACAAATCATGGTGTCACCTTATGAATAAGACCAAAATCTTCCTTGCATTAAACTTAATTTTCATTGCTCACACAATCAACGAAAGATTTGGATGATGACGAACCCGATACACAAACCATGAAGATATAACTTACCACAAAAATCACAATCAGTCCATAAACGACCATGCTCAGTACCAATAGTAGGAAAAAACCTAAATCTCTGGGGCATACGCTGAGCTTCTGAGAAATCTTGAAGAGAAACGACCAGTAGAAAACCTGAAGAACCTTTTGAACCAGAATTCAACGATCACGTCTTGAAACTCTGGACTATGAGAAAAAGTACTATCTCCACTAGAAATTAAAATTCCTGCACCAATCTGTTAGTGATAAAGCATGCAAAACATGCAAAATGATGCACAGAGAGGTAGAAATCTTATGGTCAAAAATTGGGGTATGACAGATGCCCCTATTTAAGTTTCTTCTATCCGGAGATATGGAGATTGAAATCTTCGTCTCGACGAGATAGGAGAGACTTAAATATAAACATGCACAATTTTTGGCCCTAAGATGCCACAAATGCATATGATATGATATGATATGGTATGATATGAATGCAAAGACAGGGATCCTATGGGGAATGGTACCACAGGAGAAAAGGTGCTACAGTTATGTCAGAAACGAATTGAAACAAAGCAAAGTATCTGGAAAACATCACCCAAGAATGGCATTGGATGAAAAAAAGCACCAAACATCCAATAATGGCTTTGGATGAAAGGTAAACTAAGAAGGCAACAGATGAGAATGAGACAAAATAATGTAATTTGAGAAGGCATCAGACACAAAGAAACCAGTCATCCAATAATGGCTTTGAATGAAAGGTACACTCATAATATCTGATAATGGCTTCAGATGAAAGTGAACAAGGTAGAGAAACCAGACATCCAATAATGGCTTTGAATGAAAGGTACAATCACAATATCTAATAATGGCTTTAGATGACTGTGAACAAAGACTCGATCTGGAAGAACATCAGAATGAGGGACACATCCAGAAGAACATCAGATGGTAAAGAAACCAGTCATCCAATAATGGCTTTGAACGAAAGGTACACTCACAATATCTGATAATGGCTTCAGATGAAAGTGAACAAGGTAAAGAAACCAGACATCCAATAATGGCTTTGAATGAGAGGTATAATCACAATATCTAATAATGACTTTAGATGACTGTGAACAAAGACTACATTCAAGAATGGCATTGAATGCAAAAGGAGCGAATCATCCAATAATGGCTTTGAATGAAAGGTATAATCACAATATCTAATAATAGCTTTAGATGAATGTAAATAAAGACCCGATCTGGAAGAACATCAGAAAGAGGGACCCATCCGGAAGAACATCAAATGGTAAAGAAACCAGTCATCCAATAATGGTTTTGAATGAAAGGTATAATCACAGTATCTAATAATGGCTTTAGATGACTGTGTACAAAGACTCGGTCCGGAAGAACATCAGAAAGAGAGACACATCCGGAAAAGCATCAGATGGTAAAGAAACCAGTCATCCAATAATGGCTTTGAATGAAAGGTATAATCACAATATCTAATAATGGCTTTAGATGACTATGAGGTAAAAAGGTGAGATCCAAGAAGGCATTGGATGTAAAGAAATCATAACGTCCAAGAGAGTATCGAACAAAAATGAACAAGGAGATACCCAAGAAAACATTGGATAAAAGCGACAATATTTGTTTGGTAGGTGCCAAGTAAGTTGGACTTTGACCACAAGGTAAGACGTGGATGACAACACGACCTATAGAGAATGCAAATGAGTGCAAATGAGGATGACACTCTTGTTATGCATATGTATATGAATTATGCAGATGATATATGATCAAATGCAAATGTAAATGCAATGTAGACGTCGAAGACACGGCTCGACTCTTTTGTGGAGAAGATAAGACTGGAAGACTGATTCCTCAACACAGAGATCATCATCATTCTGCTTAGGGACTAAAGATGCTACTGGACGCAATCTCTGCCACACTGGTAAACTGTATCAAGTTGACGATCCTTGTAGGAAGAAAGGAAAGCTGCATGGGGATTCTCCAAGTAAACTGCCCCAAATTAGTTGACTGTTGTATATGAACTGATAATTGCTTCAGCTCGAATTGATGTTGGAAATGACTGTTACACTGTGCTCTTGGAAAGCTTGCCCCAGTCTGTGTCTTGAAATATCTTCTATATAAAACCAATTCTGAGAAGGACTGAACCACCAATCTTGAACTGATTCTCAATAGGATCTGGGATGAACTTGCCCCTGATTGGATCACTGACCAAGTTTCTCAAATGTTTGAAAATTCCTTAAGAGGAAGCCAATTTGCAAACAAAAGTGTTTATACAAACATAGCAAATGCAAAGTTCATGCAACTTTTGAAATCAAAATCATTTTTGGAAAGAGGTAAAGCAACAGGGCCACTGGTCAGAACACGGTGGTTCAAGACGTTTAAAAGTGAAAGATAAAGCAAAAAGGCGTGATGCCAAAAAAAATGATCTGCAAAGATCTTTAGGAGTCAGTTTACGCAACCTCGTTGTAGTATGCTTTCAAAATAACCTTGCTTCAATTAGGTCTTTTGAGGGTTATAACGTGGCCTAGTTCACGGTTTAAGAAACAAAGGATAAAGGCTCAAAGTTTATTTGTACCCACCCAATCTTCGTGATGATCTCCAGTCCTACACTCAGTTAACTCAAACTTTGCACTCAGGTTCCCATAGGTTAGGGATTGCATTGATGATAGTGATGATGGTTCAGAAGTTAAGGGACTTTTGAGGTGACAGTCACTACTTCCTTATAACTTTTGGTTGTTTTTTTTTCATTGAGGATCTCATGGTAAGGATTTAAAGATTCTTCTTTTTATTATCCCTAACTTTTGCCTGAACTGTTTCTCGTGAATCTTACAGTCAGCGGGATGCCCCAATTTTTTGCCTAAGTCTCCTTCATAGGTTTCGACTTAGCGGGCTTTTTCCTTTTTTGATTTTTTATCTTTTTTTGAAAGAAAGTGACTGTCTGGCTTAATGATTACGACGAACCATCATCGGCTTTTGACTTGAAGGACATCTTCGACACTTGCTTGTTGCGTGCGAAGGAAAATTTTAGAATGCCACATTTATGTGAGAGGTGTCTTGCACGAAACTCTTGTATTTGAATGCACAATCAAGTTAACTGAGAACTACCCTGCCCCAGGTTAAGATTGCTGGTTTTTATTTGTAAAGAAAAGAAACTCCAACTTCAAGGCTCAAAGGGGTTGACGAGGGTTTATCTTCCTTATTTCTCCACTGTTTGGGAATCTAAACAATGCCTTACATCCTCAGCAAAGTTTTGATTTGAAAGCATACCGACAACAATTATGAGTATTTTGTATTCATCATCCTCCCTCCAATCTTAGCATAATCAGAAGGAAAGTGGAAAAGAGATAATTTTTTTGTTTTTGTTTTTGTTTGTTTTTTTTTTGTTTTCTTTTTGAAAAGGAAGGCATAAAGATGTAAATAGCAAACACAAATGAATTGAATCCAAAAGTCGCAATGCTCATTTTATTAATTATGAAAGTACAAACATGATTTGAAAGCAAACAGCTAATACAAGATAAGGAAAATGCAAACAACAAGAAACAAAAGTCTAGTGACTAATCAGAAACAAGAGTGAGTTGTCCTGTCTGAAACACTGAAGTCTGCTGAAGTCAACCGAAGCCTCACTTAGCGTGCTCTGGCAAAGGATTGTTCTTGACATTTGGATTAGTGTCACGAAAGGAGAGAATACCAATTCTGATCAGCTCTTGTACTCTAGCCTTCAATGCAAAGCAATGTTCCAAGTCGTGGCCTGCAGCACCTTCATGGAATGCACAATGAAGATCAGTCCTATAGCCGGCTGGAAGAGGATTTGGAGGAGGAGGCAAAGGCCTTGTGGTAATCAAACCTTTTTGAACTAGCCCAGGATAAAGTTCAGTGTATGTCATTGGGATAGGATCAAAATTATTCCTATTACGGTGCTGACGTTGTCCAACAGCCGGACGTTGAGAAGCTTGAGCTGGTCGTGGAGCAGTAACCACAAGAGTAACAGCAGCAATATCGGGGTGGTCAGCATACTGTGGTCGAGGACGAGGCCTTCTGGTTTCAAACATAACAGCATTGGTCTGATCTTCTCTCTTCTTCTGGAAGTTCCCATAGGATTTCTTCGCTGCATTAGAAGATTCAGCAGCTTTGGATACTTTGCCATTCTTAAGTCCCTCCTCGAGTCTTTGACCAATAGTAACCAAATCAGTGAAGCTGGAGGAAACACTACCAATCATCTTCTCCCAGTAGAATGGAGACAAGGTGTCCATAAACAATCCAGTTAATTCTTTCTCTGCCAAAGGAGGTTCAACTTGAGAAGCCAACTCTCTCCAGCGCTGAGCATATTCCTTGAAAGACTCTTTATCCTTCTGAGACATGTTTTGAAGCTGACGACAATCAGGAGCCATGTCAAGGTTATACTTATATTGCTTCATGAAGGCATTAATAAGATCCTGGAAATAGTGAATGCTCTTTTGTTCAAGATTCATATACCATTTGAGAGAAGCTCCACTCAGACTATCTTGAAAACAGTGGATGAGCAACTTTTGATTCTTGGCATGAGCAGCCATCTTTCGAGTATACATGACCAAATGAGCTCTTGGGCAAGAATCACCTTTGTATTTCACAAAATCGATAGCCTTGAACTTAGCAGGCATAACAAGGTCAGAAACTAAACCCATGTTTTCTGCATCAATGTTGAAGAAATCAGTACCCTCTATGGCTTTAAGTCTCTTGTCTATAGTTTGAAAATGTTCACGGACAAACGCGGATTCAACAAAATCTTCATGGTCTTCACCCTGAGCAATATGAACATTGTACTCGTAAAGAGGGTTCTCAAATGACGGTCAAGTGGTCTGGGAAACAGCATGAACCACGGGTCTTGGCTCGGAGAAAACTGGAGCTTGAAACACTGGTCTTGAAGTCTGACCAATCATAGCAGCAGATGCAAGAGGTGGAGAGTAGTTGTGAGGTAAACCAAACTCTGGCCAAGTGGAAGGTGGCACCTGAATAGGTTGAGGATCAGCAGTTGAAACTTCTTGAATGACAGTCCTTTGAGGTGGTTCTCCTCTAGCAATCAAGACTTGGAGCATTTCAGTGAGCTTTGCCATGCTTGACTTAAGGTCGTCGATCTCCATTTGCATCTCAGCATTGTTTGCTTCTTGCTCTGCCATTATGCGTCTGTAGTTAGCTCTAGTCTGGTATCGATGTCGAGGAATCAGCTTGACGACTCACAGGAAACACTGGAAGATAGAGACAGCTGGGAATGAGTTCCTGGACAAACGGACGCATGCAAAGATGCAAATGATATGCCATGTGATGTAATGGTTTCAAGGAACTCAAAAGTAGGTTGCAAACATTTCGGAAAAAAGGTTTCATTTTATAATCCATGATTTTTTTTAATTGATTTTGCAAGGGAAAGAACAATTGAGTTTCTTGAAACCGAATGGTTATTCATGAATGCATGAATGGATAAACACAAGCAAAGCACACAGGCAAAGAGCCCTAAGTTTGAAAGGTCACAGCATGGAGCCATGGTCTACCCTTCCCAAGGTATGTACTAGAGGTTTATTTGTACCTGCCGAACGGGTTCTACAAAGTTCCCAGAGTCTACAATCCATCTTTCGGATATTATCGATTTTCCAAATCACTTGGTAGTCAATAATATCCTCAAGAGAACCTCGTCTGAGTGTAGTATCACGTAGAGACTATTGCAGAAATAGACTCCTGCATAGTCCCCGCACTACGTCCTAATAGGCCAAGTTGGATTAAAGGTAACTACGGTCCCCAGTCCCGAGGGCCTTTAGATCGAAACCATATCGTCTTCACGAATGAACTCGTTGGACAAATATTTTATTCGAGAGGGCCTAAACTGAGTGGTGAAGTCTCAATTTACTTTTTCAGGAATCGACTCCCTCAAAGTATCATTGAAGTCTCACCGTTTTCCTATCTTAATTTCACTCTAGTCCGGGTGTAGGACTTTGTCTCACCACACTAAGTGACAACCCTGCACACAGAAAAACCAAGCAAAACAGGTATATATACAGATATAAAGATATATAGGCATATAAGCAAATAAATAACATAGATATAAACAAGTTAGGGAAACCCTCGAAAAGTCCCCAGTGAAGTCGCCATTTCTGTCGCGGTGAGAATCGGATGCCAAGCTATTGGATTAGCTTGAATCACAACTTTTGAAATTCACCACCGGTCTTTATTTTTTCCAAAGGAAAGGTTTAAAGAACGAAAAAAACCTAAGAGATCTAAGGTTCGGGGGTTGGTTACGTCTAGGGAAGGTATTAGCATCCTAAACGTCCGTAGTATTCTACGGGAACCTCTTGTTATTATTTATGTTATCTATTGCTCGCTTGCTAAGGGTATGTGCTAAGGAAAATGATCTAAAGGTTGATGGAAATTAAACAAAATCTAAGTGGTTAAAGATAAAAAAAAATAAAATCTAAACATGATTCAAATGACTAATGAAATGGAAAATGTTTCTGAGTTTTTTTTTATTCCTTGACAAAATAAGATAATAAAACATATTCTTGAAAAAAAGGACTAATAATGAAAATCTTTAAAGACAATATTTTGAGATTTTTGTATTTTTATTAATTGAAAGCCATAAATTCTAAAAAAAGATTAAGTAAGAAAAACTAAACGATAAACTTTCAAATATTAATTAACTAATTAAAATAACTAAATTTTAATAAAAAAACTAAATTAAAATGATTAAACTTTAATTTAAAAAACTAATCAATTAAATAAAATAAAAATCTAATTGAAAACTAAAAGTTTAAATCTAATTAGAAACTAAGTGAACTAAATTCTAATTATCCAAAATAAACTCTAATTAAAAACTATATAGGTTAAGTTCTAATTAAATTATTTAAACTAAAAAAACTAAATTTGATTAAAACAAAACTAAATGTTAGTAATTAACTTAAATCCTAAAAAAACAAAGAAAAGCAAAGGTGGACTTCTCTCCAAAAGGAACTAAAGCCCAAACCCAACAGAGAGGGGGGCGGACCAAAGGATAGGGTTTAGGTCGTCCGACCCGGTTTGCTCAAGGATAGAAAAACAAGGTTCACATAGTGAACCCTAAATCCTAATTTCTCTCAGCTCGTTTCTTCTATCTCTCTCACTCGTTCCATTTCCACTCTCCCTCTCCTTGTTTCTCTCAGCTTCTCAATTCACACTCTCAATAAACCAAAAAAAATTTAGCAAGAAATCAAAAGAATAGGGAGAAATACAACAAACCACATGCTAAAAAAACAAACAATAGTTTAATGGCATATCATCCAAGAAGAATAAGGCTAACCTGCAGCGACGGCGAGGGTGGAATGAGGCGGTTGACTCGCGGTGGAACTGGTGTTTTTGTTCAGAACGGAGGTCGTCATATTGATACGCGGCGGCTCTGACGCTTTGGAGGTTGTCGCCGATGTCGTCGAAGGGATATCACAAGTTAGACGACGATGAAGCTAAGAGCTTCGCTAGCAGTAAAAACTGTATCCGTTGAGTAGCACGAACGGTTTTGAAAAGGTACTTCGTTCTTCTCCCGAGTTTACTTGGAGTGCGTGTATTGCTGTGAATCCTCTGAACTGATGTGAATTGATGGTGTTCTTGATAGGAATTCTTGCGTGAGTTTCTTCTTCCTCTTCAAGGTGTGTGCGTACGCGAATTTGTGAAATTATCTGTTCTGTGTGGTTTGTTGAATGGGATGTGGGAGGATCGTGACTTGTGAGTATTGTGTATGTGCACTGCTTTGTGGCTGCATATCCCCTTTTTTCTGCTCAAATAGTCTTCTTTTATAGGCTCAAATGCCATTAAGTTTGTGATTTCCATGAATACTGCCTCGAAGAGTGTTCCCTTTTTTAACAGAACATGTTTGATCTTGGCCAAAACTTCTTGATTCTTTCCTTTTTGTTCAGCATGTTTTGGAAAACAATGATCTGTTTTTAACGAAATTTGAACATGTCGGCTCTGTTTTGGAAACAAATGTTGACCGTTGATGATGGTCTCCATTTCAAAGGAAACATGTTTACACACTCTTGAAAAAGTTTCCTTTTGCTGCTCAATCATGTTTGAGACATGTTTGCATTTGGTTTTAGAAACAATTTGAAATTTGTTTGGTTATGTTTGATGACTCACAAATTTTCCTTTTCAATTTGTCAGCATGATTGTTTGAAGATTTGATGAATTAATATTGCCGACAAATAGTATCTCGTGAGGTTATTATGCTTGCTGAATTTCTTCTTCAGTAGCAATTGAAGTAATAAACACAACTTTGTCAAAGTTCAACATGAAACATCATATTTTGTGGACTTGCAGCTGCTGCCTCCGTACAACGCGACAGTGGCACGGGATATCAACATCTAAACCACCTTTAATTGCAGCTATTGCCGCCTCCCTGACCGTCCTCTTCAGTGAACCAACGGTTGCAGTTCCGAGAATCTTTCGGTAAAGCTACGGAGACTTGTTGTTAACCTTCACACTAGATTCTTCAATTATTTACACTTTTTTTTTCTGCAGAAGAGCTTCGCTTGTGTCCGTCGTATTCTCACTGCTAATCTTGGTCAAAGAACTTTCTCCTCTTAATAATACTGGTGCGGCGACATTTGTTGGATACGTGGGAAGTCTTCCTTTTATGATGAAGAGGTACTTCTAGCTCAGATCTAGAAAGCTCGCAGCCTTTTTAGAGTAAGGTTCCAGTATGGTATTGAGAAAAGAAGCAGGACCCACATTAAAGAGCCGCCTCAATAAGCAAAGAATTGAAAAAATGTTCACAGCAAAATTCTCTTCCATTTAGGAGTTAGGCCTGCCTTTTGGGACGATAATCCCGTGAAGCAAGTACAAGGCAGTTTTGATCTTTTATCTTTAGGGAACTTTGGCTTGTAAAATTGATTTGAAAGTGAACTCATTTGACCTTTGTAACTTCGAATGCTCTTTGTAACCTTTGAGATTTGAATCAATTTGAATTTTTTATTTTGAACTTGATATGAGTCACTTGGAAACTTATATTGCATCAAGTTTGTACATAGCTCAAGGATGTAAATGAAACAAGTCATTGACTTTGTATGTGTTTCTCTTGCATCAAATGTAACTTAGAGTGAAGTTTTAAAATGTTGCATCATGCACTTTGGATACTTGAACTTGAAAGTGAAAACATATTGCAAATTGAATAACTTAACTTTGGACTTGAGGTTTGTACAAACAAGGAATCAATTCGAACTTGTAGAGAGACATGAACTTTTCTTTGAGAACCTCTGGCCTAACATTTGATTCAAGATTTTTCAAACTTTATCACTTCAAAATATATTGCTCAAGATTCACCAATCCAACCCTTTTTGAAATCCGAAGAACAAATCATGGTGTCACCTTATGAATAAGACCAAAATCTTCCTTGCATTAAACTTAATTTTCATTGCTCACACAATCAACGAAAGATTTGGATGATGACGAACCCGATACACAAACCATGAAGATATAACTTGCCACAAAAATCACAATCAGTCCATAAACGACCATGCTCAGTACCAATAATAGGAAAAAACCTAAATCTCTGGGGCATACGCTGAGGTTCTGAGAAATCTTGAAGAGAAACGACCAGTAGAAAACCTTAAGAACCTTTTGAACCAGAATTCAACGGTCATGTCTTGAAACTCTGGACTGTGAGAAAAAGTACTATCTCCACTAGAAATTAAAATTCCTGCACCAATCTGTTAGTGATAAAGCATGCAAAAGATGCAAAATGATGCACAGAGAGGTAGAAATCTTATGGTCAAAAATTGGGGTATGACACGAGTCTTAAGGCACCGCCTGAGAAGGATTTCTTAACAACATAAGGGCCATTGTAATTCGGAGTCCATTTGCCCTTGGAATCAGTGAGAAATGATTATATATTCTTGAGCACAAGGCCTCATTTCATAAATACACAGGGTCGGACCTTTTTATCAAACGCCTTTTTCATTCTTTGCTGATATAACTGACCATGGCATAAAGCTATCATTCTTTTTTCTTCGATCATATTTAATTCATCGTGTCGGCTATGACACCATTCAGCTTATGTTATCCTGGCTTCCATCAATACCCTGATTGATGGTATCTCTACTTCTATGGGGAGCACTGCTTCCATGCCATATATTAGAGAGAAAGGGGTTGCCCTTGTTAAGGTGCGGATAGATGTGCGATAACCGTGAAGAGCGATAATCGTGAAGGGAAAAGGGTAGCATCTCATGCCAATCTTTGAAGGTTACAACCATCTTCTGAATGATTTTCTTAATGTTCTTATTATCTGCTTCTACCGCTTCATTCATTTTAGGTCGGTAGGGAGATGAGTTATGGTGTTTGATCTTGAACTCAGCACACAACTCTTTCATCATCTTGTTGTTTAAGTTTGATCCATTATCTGTAATAATCTGGCTTGGAACATCATAACCGCATATGAGATTGTTCTTGATAAATCGGAACACCACGTGTCGGGTTACATGGGTGTTTTACACTGCTTCGACCCACTTGGTGATGTAGTCAATGGCTAACAGGATGAACCAATGTCTATTGGAAGCTTTGGGTTCAATCATGCCAATCATGTCGATTCCCCATGTACAAAAAGGCCATGGAGAAGAAAGAACTTTGAGATGCGTTGGTGGTACATGGATTTTGTCTGCGTATATATGACACTTATGACACCTCCTCATGTACTTGTAGCAATCGGATGTCATTGTCAGCCAATAATATCCTGCTCTCAGAATTTTTCTTGCCATTGTATGTCCATTGGCATGAATTCCAAAGGATCCTTCATGAATCTCTTTCATTAACATGTTTTCTTCTTGTCTGTTTACGTATATGAGCAAAACCATGTCAAAGTTTCTCTTATAGAGTGTATCACTGTTCAGGAAGAAGTTGCCAGGCAGTCTTCTGAGAGTCTTCCTATCTTTTCTTGATGCCCCAGGTGGGCACTCTTGTCTTTGAAGGAAGCACTTGATATCATGATACCATGGTCTGTCATCTATGGCTGCTTTAATTGTGAAGATGTAAGCGGGCCTTTTAAGGCACATTATGTCAATCCTAGGTACGTCATTCCATCGACTCACAATAATCATGGAGGATAGAGTGGTGTCGCTCCCGGGATTTTCATCCAGGTACAAACGCGAAAGTGGCGCGGAAGAAAGAAAGAGAGTCGCCAGCCAGGCATTTTTATCCCAAAGAAAGGGAAGGGTAATGTTGCACAAACCCGCGAGAAGGGAAAGAACGAGGTATCGCGAACCAAAGAGAAAGGGTAAGGGAGTCGGTTACGTGAAGGGAAGGTTATCGCACCCCTTCACGTCCGTCGTACTCAACGGGATCCACGCTTGAAGTACTGCTCAAAGGGTGATAGAAAAGATACTGGAAAAAGAATGGAAAGAGACCGAGAAACAAATGTAGGGAAAATAAAAGAAGTGCTCGAATGGGCCCTACCCCACTGCCTACGTATCTCATCGGGAACATGAGAATCAGAGCGACGTAGTTCCCCTCAACAAGGGTTGCTTTGTTTGTGTTTTTTAATGGAAATGTCAGAGTGCGCGTCCCAGCAGTTAGGTGTTGCAGCTCGCTGTATGGAGACTTAGGCGTTACCTGTTTGCGGTAGAACGGACATGACGAGTCCTTAAGGAATAGAATGAAGGAGATGAGAAGAGAATTTGTTTGTTTGTTTTTGTATTTTAGAAAAGAAGTGTTTTGATTATTTTATGTTTTATAACACGTATTGTATTTAAGTCCTTCATGTAGGATCGAATGCCTCGCATATCGACCCAAGACGGGACGTACGCTAAACATTCTAAGAAAATGAGAGAAGACCCCTCACCTCCTTATTCCCACATGAAAGGCTCAAATACAATGCATGATGTGCCTTTTATTAGGTGTTTTTGATTTTGTTTTAAGGTGAGAAGAAGAGAGACTCAAAAGGTTGAGAAAGGTAAAATCTAATGAGGGAGACTAAGACTCAAACCCTAAAGTTATCATACATGGATGTTCCTATGGTTAAGTGTGGTATGAAAACTCTTAAACTAAAAGAGAAAGAGGGATAGCACTACCTAATGCTTATCCTACCTCACTTTAATCAAAGATTAAAGTTGAGCTAGGATCCCAAAGGGATGTGAGAAAATTCTACACATAGCATTATATCATGCTATTTATAAAAGAGAAATCAGAAATTAATCAACAATGAGCAATCAACAATAACCAAGTTAGAGTTAAAATGCAAAGTAAAAATCAAGATTAAATTCTAAAAAGAAAAGCTAATTTGTCTAACTCTAAAATTAATCCTAAAATTAGTTCAAGGAAATTCTAAACTAAATCTAAAAAATATTAATCCTAAAGTTAAATCTAGAATTAAAACTAAAATTAATCCTAAAATTAATTGCAATTAATTTCTAATTAAAACTAATCAAATTCTAAAGTTAAATCTAACTACTAAAAGTGAGTTAACCAAAATTAGGATTAAGAATTAAAATCAAAACCAAAATTACATTCTAATTCTCTAATAAAAAATCTAATTTCTAAACTATACATCCAAAATTATTATTTAATTACCTAAAACTAATTAAAAACAAACATCAATTAGTCAAGAAAAACAAACAAAAACAAAAAGGGTGCAGCAGTATCCAGGGGGTGCAAACAGAACCAGGCGCATGGGCCTTCATCAGCAAGCCCAAGGTTTTCTGAAGCTACAGGGGGTGCGAGCAGCACTCCCAGAAGTGAGAAATAGAATGAGGCGTAGGGTTTTGTATCTTTGGCCTAATAGTTCTTCAGCTTGCAGACAGGGGGAGGTGAACAAGTGAAACGGAGGGTGTGAAAAGAATTAAAATGGGCCCAAGGCCCGATCCAATACCAAACTACAAGAAAGAAACCCTAGCTTACTAAACAGCAAACTCAGCCGCTACTCTCCAACATTCATCATTCTCTCTTCATCCGCCTCCTTCTTCAGCCCGAACCGAAAACTGCCGCCGAAAAATCTTCCTATCTCAACGTTTCGACCGCAATCCTTCTTCCCCACGACCCCACACCATCCACGGCGCCGTCGACCATCCTCTATGTCCGCGTTCACCTCACACTGGTGACCAACATTCAACATCATGACATCACTTCGCATCTCATCTTTACTATGAAGAAATCACCGAAACCTTTAACCTCTCTCCGTTCGTCTTCTTCGCCGCCGTCATCACCTTCCTCTGACGTTGCAGAACAAGCCTCACCAGAAGCTCCACTTTCTCCGCTCTCTCTCGATCGCTATAACCTCTTCTCCATCCTCGCGTCACCATTCTCAACGGACTTCCCGGCACAACGAATCAACGCTCCGTCATCGTCGTCACTCGTCTCAACGCGACAATGTTAACATCCTTCACCAATTCCGCCGAAACTCCGTCGTGAAACAAATACTTCCATGACGTTGCTCGCCAACTCCTCTCGATCTCGTTCAACATACAAACACTCAGCTCTCACACTACTCCTCTCTATCTCGACGATGGTCGTGATGCGAAAACATCATCTCATCGGAAGAACAAAATAAATGTCACGTTAGAGCTCAACTTCTCAACATTCCGACACTCTCACAAAACGCACTCACTCGCAGCACAATCAACATCACCAATTGCTCACAGACAAAATCAAGTAAAATCAACAGAGAGAAAGTGATTCGGAATACCTATTAGAGTCGCTCCGATGGCACTTCAATCCATGAATCTAGTGCCGGTATGCGTATTTTCTCATTCTTGCTTTCAATCTTGCCTTTTCCTCTGCGCGTTGTTGTCGTTTGCGGATGCACTCTTGGATTCTTCTTCTTCCTTTCTGCGATTTGCATTGTGATTCCTATGGCGATGATGTGAACTTGCAGGTTTGAATTGATTAGAATGAATCGAAGTCCACGGTTAAAGCTTGTGAATGTTGTGATTTCTGGTGATGAAGATGAATTCAAGAAGTTTGTTCTACATTGAAGTGGATGAATTGAAAAGTTGCGGAGTTGATGAAGTTTGGTTGCAAGTTGATTGAAGATGGTTAAAAAGTTGCAGGACTATTGAAGATGGTGAGAGATTATGCAGAAAGTCAAGAATTGTTGATGGTGATGCGTGATGAAGA
Organism: Lathyrus tuberosus; assembly: GCA_022829125.1. Lineage (NCBI taxonomy): Eukaryota > Viridiplantae > Streptophyta > Magnoliopsida > Fabales > Fabaceae > Lathyrus > Lathyrus tuberosus. The sequence continues at coordinate 5,186,466 of JALAZF010000283.1, read as the reverse complement.
ATTGTGAAAAAATGGTGAAGAATGAAGAACCTCCTTTGAAGATGATGGTGCCTCAGTTATATAGCAACAGAAAAGCTTGTGAAAAGTTTGTTACAGGAACAATTGATCAGGGCCCTTGATTCCAGAGTTAGTTACAAGAAATGGAGAGTTGAGATTGAATCTTGTTAGAGGAATTTGGTTAGGGACTGGTTTTGTTATTCCAATTAGGAAGAGCTTTGACAGAGTTTTCTGATTTTTCTGTTATGAAGCTAAATTTCTGCGCATGAAACTCCCGTGTATTTTTATGTATTTTCTTTTACTGCTAATATCATTTCCACTTCCAAGAACCTTTTGAAGCAAACTTTTGGTTTTATGGGTTTAAGAAAAAAATGAGTATTTAGGTTTGACAAATGGATATTTGTGGAAAATGGTTGAAAATGGACTTTAAAAAAAACTATGGATATCAAGAATTTGGAATGGATAAAATGAATTGAAATTTGGTAAATGGATGATGGACAATGATTTTGGTTAATGATGTGAAAATGGATAATTGGTTTAGTAAATGGATATTGGTTTAATAATTTGGATTAGAATGGATTTGAAATGAAATATGGTTAAATGGATAATAGAAAAGGTAAAAATGGACTTGGATAGAAATGGTTTAAAAAAAGGATATGGATATTAGAAAATGAACAATGGATTTTGATGAAAATGGTTATCCAAACGGATACGTGGGTCAAAACTTGGATGGATTAAAATAGATATAAAATGAAATGGATATGGCCTAAAAAAGAGGTTTCTAAGAGTGGGAAAAACAAGGTTTTAAAATGAATATGGATATTAACATGGCAATGGTTAATTGGTATTCAAAAATGGATTTGGGACCTAACTTCTAAGTAATCCCCGTGACTGATCCTAACACGTCCAATTCATATCAAGCTTCAAAATCCCCGCCAAACTCATATCTTCAATGAATCTTAAAAACTCAATCAATAAGCTCAGTTGACCATGACCCAATGATTTACAATTCAATCCACAGAAATCCTGTCTTTATAACCAAGAATCTCAATACAAGAACAATTCCCCGAGAACAACTTGAAAATGAAGACAAGTCATGAAGCAGAAAGAAACATGGTCAACCAGAGGTCCTTGATGCTCACTGATAATCTTCTGAATACGGAAAGCTCAAACCAAAAGAAGATGCCTGGATCACATGTCCTATGCTGAATGCAATGCTTTATTTTTCTATGCTTGAATGGAATGCAATGCAATGAAAGTATATGCTAAATGATATGAACAATGAGAGGGCAAATTTTGGGGTATTACAAGTGGCTAATGCATCAGCCATGTGATTTTCTTCATGAGGGATATGATGAAACTCGATACTGTTAAAGAATGGTAACAACCTTCTCGCGTAGTCTTTGTAAGGAATGAATCATGATTGGTATATATTCCACTCTCTTTTGATCTAATTTACAACCAGGGCCGAATCCCCATACACATCCAAATTCTTTATCCTTAGGTCAATGGCTTCTTCGAGACCCATGATACAAGCTTCGTATTTGGCCTCATTGTTTGTGCATTTGAATGTTAATCTGGCAGTGAAAGGAATATGGGTACCCTGAGGTGTTATGATGATTTCCCTAATTCTGTTTCCATAAGCATTGACGGCTCCGTCGAATATTAGTCCCCATTGGGAACCTGGTTCTTCCCCTTCGCTGGGTAGCGGTTCATCACAATCTTTCATTTTTAAGTACATGACATCTTCTTATGGGAAGTCAAATCTGAATGATTCCTAATCGTCAATCGGTTGATGAGCTAAATGACCGGTTAAAATACTTTCTTTGACGGCTTTCTGAGCATGATACTCAATGTCGTATTCTGATAACAACATCTGCCAACTGGCAATCCTTCCCATGAGAACAGGCTTTTCAAAGACGTACTTGATTGGATCCATTTAGGAGATTAACCAAGTAGTGTGACAAATCATGTACTGGCCAAGATGTTTGGCTGCCCAAGCCAAAGAGCATCAAGTTTTCTCGAGCATAGTGTATCGAGTTTCACAATCCGTGAACTTCTTGCTTAAGTAGTAAATGGCAGATTCATTTCTCTTTGTCTCGTCTTATTGGCCAAGCACACAGCCCATGGAGTCTTCCAAGACTATTAAGTAGATGATCAGTGGTCATTCTTCCACTGGAGGAGACAGAATAGGTGGATTCAACAGATATTCTTTGATGTTGTCGAACGCTTTTTGGCAATCTTCTGTCCATACATAGCTTTGGTTCTTTCGGAGTAGTTTGAAGATCGGAGCGCATGTCGCGGTCATGAGGGATATGAATCTCGAGATGTAATTCAGACGTCCCAAAAAATCCTCTGACATATTTTTCAGTCTTTGGAGAAGGCATTTCTTGAATGGCCTTGACTTCGTCAGGATCAACCTCAATTCCTTTCTGGCTGATGATGAATCCTAAGATTTTTCCTGAGCGGACGCCGAATATGCACTTATTAGGATTCAAGCGGAGTTTGTATTTTCTCAGACGCTCGAACAACTTTGATAGGTGTTCCACATGCTCTTCTTCTATTTTAGATTTGGGAATCATGTCATCGACGTACACTTCAATCTCTTTGTGCATCATGTCGTGAAACAGAGTTGTCATGGCCCTTTGATAGGTTTCCCCTGCGTTCTTTAGACCAAACAACATTACCTTTAACAAAAGGTGCCCCATGGGGTGATGAATGAAGTTTTCTCCATGTCTTTCGGTATCATTTTTATTTGATTATTGCCCGAGAATCCATCCATGAAGGAGAAGACTTTGATTTTTGTTGTGCTGTCTACCAACATGTCAATGTGTGGTAGGGGAAGTCATCCTTTGGACTTACTTTGTTCAGATCCTTGTAGTCTACACACATTCTGACTTTTCCGTCTTTCTTCGGAACTGGCACTATGTTGGCTAACCATTGAGGATATTCTGAGGTGGCGAGGAAATATGCGTCCATCTACTTCTGCACTTCCTCCTTAATTTTGATTTCCATATCTGGACGAGTCCTTCTTAGTCTTTGCTTTACTGGAGGACATTCTAGTTTCAGTGGTAAGTGGTAAGTGGCATGTCCTGATAGGACCAAGCAAATACATCTGGAAACTCTTTGAGAAGTTTTATCAAGCCTTCTCTAACAGTTAGATTGAGCAGTGCTCTAATCTTAACTTCTTTCTTTTCTTCTTCTAAACCTAAATTGGCGGTTTCCAATGGCTCTTTATGAGGCTCAATGGACCTTTCCTCTTGTCTTAGTAATCGAGAGATCTCTTCTGGAATTTCTCTGTCCTCTTCTTCTTCAGCTTTAAATACTGGGAATTCAAAGTTCGAAGAAGGCATTGGATCGTATGTTTCAATTGGGTTTAAAACAAGCAATCTGCATGACGTGATGATTCCTTTTTTATAAAAGACAGAGAGAATGCAAGAGTGTGTGCAGTGTATTTTCTGAAAATGCTTGTTTTTATTTTGAAATCAATTAAGAAAATAAAAGAAAAATTCAAAAATTAAAATTATGGCGCCAACGGTCATCTTTTTCCTTGTGACTTCCTTCCATGGCCGTTTTGTAAAACCTCACATATCTCTCTCAATACGTAATGGTTTTAACTTTTGTAAATATGAAAGTTGTGTGTTTTTGAACAAGGATTTCAGTGATATAAATTAATTGCATTTATATTAAGTGTGAAGTGAGAAATCAAATGATGAACACATGAACCCTAATTTCTGCAAGATCACTATGAAATCCTATACACGATAGCTACAAAGAAATTAATTGAGGGGAAACACTCTACATAAGTGCAGAAACATGTTTGTAACTTAAAAACACATTTATGATGCATGAATCATAGAGTTTAAGAGTTCAGGCTTACCCCTTGCAAGAAGAAATTGAATTCTGATGTAGAGGTGTTGCAAATGTTGTGTGATGATTTGGACAGCTTCAATGGACCTTCTGTAAGGTGTTTGGAAGCTTGGAATGGATTGAAACAACCTGGAACTTGTTGTGGTACCCCAACTGCAAATAGGCCAAAAAGCTTGAGCAAATGGATGGTGACTTAATAATTCTGGTGTTCCAGATGTGTTTTGAAGTTATGGATCATTTGTATATGACATATGTGAGGTTTTAGGATGGTTGGTTTTGATGGATTTGCTTTCTTTTAAAAAATTCGATAGTTACTTCAAGAAGAAGCAAAATCTGGTTTTGGAGAGTGAAGTGAAAGAAAACATGAATTCAGATGTTTTGGGTGGTTTGATCAGTCACACATGACCTCTATTTATAGTAGAAGAAGTTTGTTTTAGGAGAAATAGTGATTGGAGGTTGATCATGGCATGTAGCTTGTAGCCATTGACTTAGATAATCCAAAAGTGCCAAGTCAACTCACTTAGCTTGACTCTATTCATTTCTGCAGGTTTGAATGCTCAGAGTTTGGACTTGAATCTTGACTGGCTTGGAGTGTTATGGTCTGGTCCATGACACCTCAATGTATCGCATTAATGTTACCTTGCCAAAATTGAGTTCCAAAGTTCATGTCATGATGGTTTTTGCACATACCAAGTTGAATTCTTGACTTCTTGATCAAGAACCAAGTGAGTCATCAGAAGTTTTGTGCTTTTGGAAGATGACAAAGTTGGCAAAATGGAAAAACTTGAGTGACAAAATCATGTGGCACAGGTTTGGTTTTCATGCCTTTGTGTAGGTAGGGTGAAAAATGCCATTTTTGGAGGCAAAACAGATTCTGTCTAAAATTTCACTAAGTGTTGAAAAAAGTGTCATATTCCATTTTTTTTGTGATTTTGATTAATCCATAACTCAAAATCCATGAGGATTTAGAATATGTTGTAGTTGACAATCTTGAAGTATGTAATGAGAGCTTTCATTTGAACTTTGGATGGAAGAAAAAGGTTGCTTGGATCACAAGTTATGGTCTTGCAAAGTTGGGTATAAATCACTTTTTTTCATGACTTGGTGAAAATTCAAGTTTCTTATGGTTGCCCCTTTTGCATGTAACCCCACTTTTCTTGATTTTTATTGATGGATGATGATCCAAACCATAAGTTAACATTTTTTTTACTTAGGGAAGCCATGTTTGTTAAGAAATCCAAAAAGTCAAACTTGATTTTTGGGTACAGTTGCCTTTTTTTAAATGTATTTCAAACTTTGTGATCTTCTATGAAATCAAGTTCTTGACCTAATTAAAACTTAATGGATGGATTACATAGGTGTTTTAGAGTGTCTTGAATCATGTCCAAAGGTTTGGGATCATGTCTTGGCCCAAAGTCAAAGGTGCAGTTGACTTTTCATCAGAAAACCCTAATTGGTCCAAATGAATTTGAATCCTTGTATTTCTTATGAACCAAGTTCTTTGAATCAATCAAATCTTGTAAATGGATCAATATGATGTATTGGAGGTCTTCAAAACACTTCTTAATGTCTTGGCTCATGCCTTGCTTCAAAAGTCAACTTAGGGTGAATTAGGTCAAGAAACCCTAATTCCTGATTTTTGATGAATACATCCCCTGAGGCTACTTTGAACTTGTGATTTGGTACATGAGGTCCCTTTGATCTTCTTGGATCATGTTTTGACGTATTGTCTCATGCCCAGATGAAAATTTCTCTCTGGAGGCCTTGGTCGACCAAAACCCTAATTTGGTGACACTAATGATCTTGAGTCTTGATCAACTTGAGATGTTGCATTTTCATGCTTAATTCTTGATGTGGGAGTCCTCTTAATCCTTCATGGATGTTTTAGAGGCTTTACAAGTTGAGGATCATGTCCATTCTTGATTGATCCTTTGTCTGAGTTCTCTGAGAGGGCTCAAAAACCTAATTCTTGATTGGAGTGAATGCTCAACAATCTTTGAGAGGATTGATGAGGTATGAAGGTACATCTATATTGTGGTGATGATTTTCCCGATGATGGGAAATCTTGTGGTCAAAATTTAGGGTATGACACCCGTAGTAGGTGCTACGGGTGGCAGTAGCAGGTCACTGATTCATGGACGATCTTCTTCGATATTTCTCATTTTTTCCCGGTTTTAGCTAGGCTACTTCCCCTTACCTGAAAACACAAAAGAAACACTACCAAGCTTAACATACGGTAAACATAATTAAAACGCAAACAAAAACATGAAATACTTAACTAAAAATACGATAAATTAAAACATAAAAAACCACCGATCAAACTCCCCCAAACTTAGAATGTTTCTTTACCTAAACCAATAAGCTTGCATAAACACTTTTCAGATCAAACGATGCATCCTTAAATGAAAACTTGTGACAATAAGGTATGTAGATACTTATAGGTGAGCCTTTGTTCCAATCGATTAGTCCTAGTTCTCCCGGTAATTATCAGATAAAAAGGTATTACAAGAACACTCACCGTGTTAAACCATGGACCTAAATCCCTTTTTCGACCTCCTCTCCAACTATGCTTTGGGCTTAAGTCTTTTCTTTGATTTTCTCCCCCTTTCATTCGGATAATCAGATTAAGGCATTTCGATCCTATTTTCTCACATGTAAAAGATTGATCAAGAATTTTCTAGGCATTTTTTTCTCTTTTTTTTTCACGTACATTGGCATTTATTAGTCCACTTTGGGACGACAATTGAGACTCAACCGCCGTTAGGCTAAGTAACCGGGTGAGGGTTACCCAACTTAGAGGGACAATTGTCTTTATCGTCATTATTCATTTTTTTGTGCCTTAACTCTTTTTGTCAATCAACCTTCTACATGCAATTCTATTCAATCATGTTGGACTATCACTATGAACTAATCGTGGGTTACTTCTCAAATCCAAGTACTATGGCACAAATCTACACGTTGGACTCGTTACCTTACTCCAGGGGACCTAGGGTGTTCGGGTCATACCTAAGTTTTCAACTTTTCCCGGTGTCCCTAGTTCTAACTTCTCTTCCCTCAGGCTCTATATACTTCCTCAACTCCTTAAATTCACAGAAGAGGAATTTCTACAGTCCTAATTTGGGGAAGACTTCAAAGTGGTTTTACCAGACATACTATTTTTTTCCAATAAAACAAAAACATAGAACACACGAAAACATAACTAAATGTAATAAAAAAGAAAACTAAAACTAGTAAAATCCTCCCCCAAACTTGAACTAAATAATGGCCTAAATGTTTTAGCCCAAGTAAAAGTGAGGAGACTCACAACAGTTCTTACATCATTTCTTGCATTTGATCCATCATCACCCCTTGTCTCGCTTGTTTTTCACCTTGTCGCGCCTGCTCTGCTCTAATCCCACCCAGCTCAGATTGGATCCATTCCCCTCGGTCCTGACTCATCGAAGAAGAGCTGGGAGCTGGGTGGTAGGATGCGGGGGTGAGGGCACAGCTTGTGTTTGGTCTGTCGCATCTTCCTCCATTGGAGTACCTAAAACAAACTCAGCATCTTGGTCATCCTCAGTATCTGGAGCGGCCTTTGCATATAGCCAGTTAGCTCTATCAGAAATACTCACCCTAGCGGGGTCGGGCAACTCAAGAAGGAATTGGCTACAGGTCGTCAACTAGTAAACATCGTGATAAACAGTGATCATTCCTTGATGAATCCAGGCTTCCATATCGATTTTGTTTTTCCCTGTAACTTGAGAATCATGAAGAGCAGCAGGGTCATAACCAAAATAGTTAGAAATTTGAGTTACCATACCCCCCCCCCCCCACGGAAATGCCTCTAGTGGGTGCTCGAGCAACTTTACCTAAGTAATTGGCCACAAACGTAGCGACATTAGCATATCATGATTAACCATTGCATACATAAAAAACGATTCCCTCCGAGTGGCGACATCAGTATTGTCACCTCGACCAAACAGGGTATAAGCCAGACCTTTTTGCACATAACTGAAACAGGGGTTTTGAATCAAGAAGGTCTTAGCAGCGGCCGAACTATACTTCCAACTATTTGTAAGATCTTTCCAAAACTAAATTACCGAAAATGTATCTGAAACATCACCGGGCCCGTAAATGGGCAACTGGAGTATACTACCAAGCTCCTCAACAAACAGCTCGTGAGGTTGGTAATAAACATGAAACTTGAGAGTATCGTAAAAGTATCTCACCTCACTAACCCACTTTCTCTGCAAAGAGAAATCCAACGTACTAAAAAATTCTAACGTGAGACGCTCAAACGTCGGTGCCTCAAAATACATGAACTCTAACAACCCTATTGAGTGAAATATTCTATCAATTTCATCTTTTAAACCTAAGTTAGAAAGGGTTTGATCGCACATATACCTCGTCGACGTGATATTTCAAAGAGCTAATTCCGAGTACCCTGTTACATGTTCCTCGTCGTCAAAGATGATGCTGTGAGGGTTGGGTGATCTGGCTCCTCTCTTCCGAGTTTGGGAAGTCTCAGCAGCTTGCTTTCATTTAACTGCCTTACGTGGGGGCATTTTTGTCCAAGCAGAAAAGTGACAAATTTGAAAGTTGTGATATGGAAAAACTGTACCTGGAATGATGATTAGTGTTAAAAATGCAGAGGTTTTCATGAAGTAAGTCTGGGGATTGGAATGAGTATGAGTGGAAAGGTTGGAGCTTTGGTTTGTTGTTAATGGAGGTTGGGGTGTTTTGAGGAAGAGAGAGTTTAGTGAAGAAGATGAATAATAATTAGAAGGCTTAATACCCTTTTTAGTCCTTTACCTATACCCTTGGGTCCATTTTGGTCCTCTTTCTTTTAAAAGTTCCAATTTGGTCCTTTACGTTGTCAAACAGAATCAAACAAGTCCTTTCCGTCAAATATTGGCAAACGGTGTTAGAAATTGGGGACGTGGCAGCTGAGGTGGCGACGTGGCAGCTGAGGTGGCAGAATAATTTTTTATTATTACATTTAATATTTAATTTTCAAACACTTAAATATAAAATAACTGGGCCAAGCCCATGTTATTTACAATAGTAACCCAATATCAAGATTCATTATTATTGTATTAAAAAGTGCTTTATAAACACTTTATATTGGTACTAAAATTCAATGTGGGACTTCATTTTGAAAGTAAAAACAGAATATGAAATATTAACAATCTCAACACACTACAGTTCAAAGATTTGTTTCAAAAATAACCATATACTATCCTCACTCAATTACACTCTAGTATACCAATCACAACATCACTTTCACTAATTATTTTTCATACTAAAAAACATTTCTGCAATTCAGAGTAAAAAAACTCTCATGCAAGCTATGCAAAAGGATTCAAGAAAGTCGTGATAAACCAGAATAAAATGCAGGTGATAAACTCATCTTGTTCCATCACTTCTGTCATCAAAATTTGATCAAATGCCATGAAATAGAATTCCAACATGCAGGTCTCATATAGTAGATCAATCACAACCCCTCACCAACTAACAATAATCCTTAAAATAAGAGAAAACTTGACAAAAGTTCAGGACTGTCATGAGTTAACCATGTCCTGCAAAAAATCACCCGTATTGGTATGTAACGTATGTTCATGCACAATGGTGTATCGGTATGTACAAACAAGCTCTCATTGTCTTAGCTGAATCTAACATAATGTAGACTGCCTGTCAATGCTTCTAATCACTCAAACCATAGCATAAGTCAATAGCATTATATATCCTAACTCACCAGGATTGGCAATTAAATAACTCCCTGGTTAAATCTAATAAAAATGGATTATAGCTGCTTTATAAAGCAGTTGAGCCTATTTAAAGTAAAAACTCAGATATTCTTAGTCTGAGTGGGAGCAATTACATGAGTGTCTGGAGATTATACCCACACCAATGAGCCACCACTTGCACAAAAAGAAAAGCTCAAGGAAATTGAAAGTTTTGCACCCGTAAGACTATAGCCCCGTTTTCTTCAAGTGTTTCCTGTTTTCATTTCTATTGATAAAACAAACATTGGAGAAGACAAGTTTTTTTTTAATCATTTCATTTCTCATGCTCTCAGGAGTCAAGCACCATTGTATCAACAAGCACAGACAAGGGAACACAATTAGTTGATAAAATAACTTTTGTTGAAGAAATAGAAGTCGATTCATTAAAAAGAAAACAACCTGTCCTAAATGCAGGATCCTACATAAACATTGTTGAGTCCACCATAAACGAAGAAAATATGGAGGAATTTTACGCTTCACTTGAAGCAGAAAAAAGTTCTCCCTTACAAGTCCAACCTACCGAAGAAACTGTGAGAACTAGGCATAGTGAAAAAGCTCAGAAAGCATTGAAGATTCTACAAGACTTTGTCTCAAAAAAGTTCTCTCTTTTGCTACTTCCAGGACGTTCTGGATTGATGAAAGATATTCTCAAATCTTTTAGTATGAAAAATAATTAATGAAAGTGATGTTGTGATTGGTATACTAGAGTGTAATTGAGTGAGGATAGTATGTAGTAGTTATTTTTGAAACAAATCTTTGAACTGGAGTGTGTTGAGATTGTTAATATTTCATATTCTATTTTTACTTTCAAAATAAAGTCCCACATTGAATTTTTAGTACCAATATAAAGTGTTTATAAAGCACTTTTAAATACAATAATAATAAATCTTGATATTGGGTTACTATTGTAAATAACATGGGCTTGGACCAATTATTTTATATTTAAGTGTTTGAAAATTAAATATTAAATGTAATAATAAAAAATTATTCTGCCACCTCAGCTGCCACGTCGCCAATTTCTAACGCCGTTTGCCAATATTTGACGGAAAGGACTTGTTTGATTCTGTTTGACAACGTAAAGGACCAAATTGGAACTTTTAAAAGAAAGAGGACCAAAATGGACCCAAGGGTATAGGTAAGGGACTAAAAAGGGTATTAAGCCTAATTAGAAAAGTGGGGAAGAGAAAAAAATATTCTATTTTAATGAATGATGATTAAAAAAAATTTGGGAAGTTGGAAAGTAATGAGATTTGATGGGGATTTGATTGGGGAATAAGAGGTGGGGGATTTGGTGGAATGTAGGTGAGAGAAAGTGGGAAAATTAAAAAAAAATAGAAAAATTCTGAAGTGATTTTCACTGGGCCTGCTACGGGCTGTAGCCCCTACTACGGGCGGCTGTAGCAGGTTGCTGGAATCACCCAAAATTTTGTGTTTTTATAGGGGTTTTGGGGGATGCCTGCTACGGGCCGTAGCCCGTGCTACGGGCGGCCGTAGCAGGTTGCTGGTCAAGCTCCAATTTTTATTGTTTTGTGTTTTTTAGGGAGATTAGTGCATTCCTGGTACCATTTCTCATAATGAAGCATCTTTCATGCATTTTTAACTGTTTCGCATGCTTCTGCTTCCACAAGTAGTATTTTGCATCTGACCTGACTGACACTGAAACACAAACAACAAAAAGAAAATTGCTTAGTAATAAAAAGCGTGGGTTGCCTCCCACGTAGCGCTTCGTTTAACGTCGCATGGCTCGATGGTCCTTCCTACTATCCTCTGAGACGGGCATCCTCCACCAGGCCAATTTTTTGTCCTTGGTAGTATGGCTTCACTCTCTGCCTATTCACTTTAAAAGTGTCTCCATTCGTCTGATTCCTCATTTTTATCGCACCATGAGGAAACACCTTGTTAACAATAAACGGTCCAGACCATCTCGACTTCAGCTTTCTAGGAAACAACTTTAACCTAGAATTAAACAAAAGAACCAATTGTCCATCCTAAAATTCCTTCCTTTTAATCTTTCGATCATGCCATTTTTTTGTTTGTTCTTTGTATAGTTTGGCATCCTCATACGTTGGATTCCTAAATTCTTCTAACTCATGGAGTTGAAGGATTCGGGAATCTCCTACTTTTGAGAGATCAAAATTTAGGAATTTTGAGGCCCACAAAGCTTTGTGTTCCAACTCTAAGGGTAAGTGACAAGCTTTTCCATAAACTAAATGGTAAGGGGACATTCCTATTGGTGTTTTGAATGCGGTTCTGTACGCCCTCAATGCATCATCCAACTTGGTTGCCCAATCCTTTCGAGACGAGCTCACATTCTTCTCTAGGATTTGTTTGAGCTGCCGATTAGAAACTTCCACTTGGCCACTCGTCTGAGGATGGTAAGGAGTGGGGATTTTATGATTCACATTGTACTTCTTAAGCAACTTCTCCATGAGCCGATTTAGGAAATGAGTTCCTTCGTCACTTATCAAAGCTCTTGGTACTCCAAACCTCGTAAAGATGTTTTCCTTCAGAAACTTAACAACTACCTTAGCATCATTAGTAGGCAAGGCCACCGCATCTGCCCATTTAGATATGTAATCCACCGTCACTAGAATGTAATTCTTTGAAAACGACGGTGGAAATAGGCCCATAAAATCTATGCCCCAAACATTAAACAGCCCGACCTCCAACATGGCATTCTGAGGCATCTGATTTCTCTTCGAAATGTTGCATGTTCTCTGACATCTATCGCACTTCTTGATTATGTCTAGGGCATCTTTGAACATTGTGGGTCAGTATAACCCAGACTGGATGACTTTTGTTGCTGTTCTGTCACCACTAAAGTGCCTTCCATATTCTGAGTCATGGCATACTCTAAGAACGTCCCTTTGTTCTTCCTCATAGACACACCTTCTAACCAATCTGTCTATTCCTTTCTTGTATAAGAATGGGTCATCCCACAAATAGAACCTGCAATCATGCAAAAACTTTTTAATTCTGTTATAATCAAAATCATCAGGGATCACACCACCTACCAAATAATTCGCATAGTCTGCGAACAATAGAACACCAGTAACAGCCAGTTTGTGTTCATCGGCAAACTCATCCTTGATTGGAAGCTTCTCTTCTATTTCTTCAATCAGGGACATCCGAGATAGGTGATCAGCAACGGTGTTTTCACATCCTCTTTTGTCCCGAAGTTCCACATCAAACTCCTGAAGGAGCAAGATCCATCTCAGTAGTCCCGGCTTAGATTCCTGCTTAGCAAACAAACTTCAAATCAGCATGGTCAGTATAAACAACTACCCTAGATCCTAACAGATATTTCCTGAATTTATCAAAATCATAAACCACTGCTAACAACTCCTTTTCGGTAGTTGCATAGTTCATCTGAGCAGGATTCAAAACATGACTAGCATAATAGATCACATGTAATAGCTTCTCTCTCCACTGTCCTAAAACTGCCCCTATGTAGAGTGATTTTCGTGACCGCCATCTATGGATGAGATTTCTTGTGAATCGCAATGTGCCACATATGAACTTTTATATTTATCCTATGAAGTTTTAAAGGAAGGGGAAAAATATAAATAAACCCTGCAAGAATGCAAATGTTAAAAGAAACAAAATGCAAATAAAGAGAACTGGAATCAGGGGTTGGTTATACTAAGGGAAGCTATTAACACCCTAAGCATCTGTAGTACTCTACGGGAACCTCTGGTATATATTTGTGCTATTATTAATTGGGAAAGTTTCTCCTTTAGGAGATGATGAGATTGAGAAATGTTTTTGTTGTTTTCGAAATATATATGGAAAAAGGAATTTGTAAAAGAGGATGAAAAAGAAAAAGAGTACTCGCTAAGGGTTGAGACCTTGTGCCTACATATTCTCAAAATAGAAATCAGAGCAGTCGTAGCTCGGAAATACGGGAAGAGCTTGAAGGAATGTAGCTCGGAGACTATGAGTTGTTGGGTTTTTAAGAACTAAGACAACAAAATGTAAAAAGTTTGAAAGCAAAGTTGGTGAGGATTGATTGAAAAAGAGTGAAGAGTTAAAGATTGTAAAGGCAGGGTCCTATTGATTGTGATGCTTTTAAGAAGCCTGAGGGTCCTTGTATGAAGCTCAAGAAGAGGCTAACTGAGGGTCATCGAGGGTCCTTGTATGAAGCCTAAGAGGAGGCATTGGCATCCTAAAGTCTGAACTAAAGGTGAAAAGGGTTTAAGAGGGGTTTTACTAGGAAACCTTCCTCTTTTTATTGAGTTGTTCTAAGTTTGTACTAAAGGGATCATGCTATGACGCTTGGATAAATCCCAAGAGGAGGTTGTGGATATAAATGTGAATATGAGTATCCGGGAAAACGTCGGAAGAGAATAGAAGGTAAAAAAATGAATATCCGGGAAAGCATCGGATGAAAAGAGAAGATCTTGAATATCCGGGAAAGCGTCAGATATTAAGAAAGATAAGAATATCTGGGAAAGCATCGGATGTAAAGAAAAGATGGAAAAAAGAAAAGGTTGATCACACGGTGGCGAGAGAAAATGTTTGATCGCACGACGACGAGAGAAAAGGTATGAATATCCGGGAAAACATCAGAAAGATAAAAAAGAAAAAGGGTGCTCGCTAAGATCATGCGATCTTATGCCTACGTATTCTCAACGAGATCTTGAGAAATTAGAGCGGTCGTAGTTCACCCCCAAGGGGCACGAACTACAGAAAATAAATTTTAAATCGCACGGCAGCGAGAGGGGAAATCTAACCTAATGTTGTCATGCAAAGATGAGCCTAAGGTTGAGTTTTGAAAGGGAAATTCTACCCTAATGTTATCATGCTTGGATGAACATCCTAATGTCTACCTTACTTCAAACCTAATTGAAAATTAAGTTTGAACTAAGAGATCCTAAGGGAGCATGCATACGTGGCAAAACATCACGTAATAAATAAACATACGCGGCAAAGCATCGTGTGATTTGAAAATATACACGGCAGAGCATCGTGGAATCAGCGATATACATACATGGAAAAACATCATGTGAGTGAAAATATACATGGAAGAACATCGTGTCATAAATAAACATCCACGGAAAAACATCGTGATAGAAAATGAATACACACGACAGAACATCGTGTGAAAGTGAATACATGGCATCACAAGAATGGAATTTTTATAAGATAAAATAACAAGTTAAAATCAGATAACTTCGTAAAGATATTAACATTTTATATCATTATGAAATTAACAAATTAAAAGGAAATGAATACCTTAAAAATCATTAATATATATTTTTTAGTTATTTCTTTAGAATATATCATAATCTAAACAAAAGTTAATTAAATTAAAACAAATTAATAAAAACTCAAAATAAAAAGTTAAATAAAATAAAACAAATATCAATTGGGCCAGATTTGTTGTAAACAAGGGTGTGGCTAGCAATATGATATTGGCTTTTATGAACCCAAACCCATAAACCAAAATAACTCACATTGAATTTTAATAAAAACAAATAATAATAATAAAATATTTGTATCAGTAAAATAAATATAAAAAAAGGAGAAGAGTTGTACCTTCCTCTTTATTTTCATCTTCACGAACAAAGAGAACATAAAATGTTCTCTCTCTGGCTTTTTCTCCCTCCGTCAATTCGCTCGGCTCGTCTTCGTCCGTCGATTTCTGTGTCAGGTCGGCCCCTCCGTCTGATTGCGTTTCTGCTTTAATTCACACTACCTCCGTCGCAGCCTTTCTTTCGTTCGTGGTGGATTGTGATGATTTCAGCGATTTCTGATTTGTGCGGTTCAATTTCTCCTCCACCTGCGATTTGTTCCCGTCGCCGATTCCTCCTGTCTCCTGCGTTTCCCAGTGTTGGCTTCTTCCTGCTGATGTTGTCGTGTTGATGCTTTGCTGTTCTGTTATAACAATTTGTTGTAGAGTTGATGAGGAAATTGAGATTTTCAATTGTGCAGGTGACTTTTCTCCCTCTCTGTTTTTTATTTTGGTTCTGCAAATTGAATTTGTTGAAGAAATTTGATGTGATTGTGTGTCGGTGACGTCAGAATTGTCGGCTTTGCAGTGTCTGGACTGAATTGTTGTTGTTGTTTTGATTGTGTTTATGTCCGGCTGCTGTTGAATTGAATTTGTTGCAAAGAATTGTGTTTGATTGTTGTTGCAGGTGATTTTGAAGATGGCTACAGGTAATTGATGTAACAGAGGGAGTACTTGAACATAGCTTATAGTTGGAATTATGAGAATTTTGCAACAAGGTCATATGAACATGAGATTGTAATATAGTATGTGAGTGATTTTTGTGGTAGAGTATTATGGTGATATGAGATAATGGAAAACAAAAGTCACAGAGGAAAATGTAGGGGGTGGGGCGCATGATTTTATAAGAGTATGCACCCTATTTATAGTGAAGTGTATGCTATGAGAAAGCAACTTTGGAATTTGTTTTTTTGTGTGTAGAGTGAAGTGTGGTATGCACCCTATTTATAGGAGTTTAGTATTTGGTGATCAAGTTTGTGATGCAAGCCATGATAGATGAAAGTTTTAAAATATGGAATCACATGTTTGTTGAAGATTGAATAAAGACTTTGAAGATTGAACAACAATCATGAATATTGAAACATATGTTTTGAAGATTGAATAAAAGATTGAATGTTGAATAAGAAGTGAAGAATGGTGATGAGTATTGAATATTGTATGGGTGCTTTTGAAGAAAGTTGAATGGTAGAAGCACATATTGTTGAAAGCTTGAATGTATATGTTGAAAATGGAACAAAACTTTATATGTTGAAAATAAGCTTTTGAATGTGGAATATCAAGTTGAACACATGTGTTGAATGTTTGAAGGAATAAAAATGATATGTACATGTTAAGATGGTGTATGTGAAATTTGGAAAAAAAAACAAAGTTTGCAGGAAGAATAAAAAAGAGGTGGAGTGACATTTGTAGTGAGTGAAGAGAAAAGTTTGTAGCACTTGAAACAAGTGGTGAAAAATGTACTATATTATCATAAAAATAATACTTTTATAATAAAACAAATCAAATATAATAATAAAAAGTTAACAAAAAATAAAGTTATTAATAACCTGATTAATAAAAAATAAAATTAATTAAAATCGAAACTGAAACCGGTAAAAAATGATAAAAACTGTTCGTATCGAGGTGTCCGGAAAAATAAAATGAACACCCCAAAACGATGAAACGATGAGTAAAAAATATACGTATTGAAAAAATACAGCGTTTTGTCAAATTTTGAAATTGATTTTTCCGTTAAAAAGGCTCAGACGGGTCAGAAATATGATGACCGGAAAGTTGAAAAATTAAAATAAGCATGATAATTCGATTTAAAGTACGCGAAAAATAGATTAAGAATGATGTCTGATAATTCGATTTAAAAAAATTGCCCGTAAATAGTTTTATTTTTGCACAGTTGACTTTTAGTCTGACCAAAACACCTGAAAAAAAAAACGTTATTTTCCGCTGATAATTTCAAATAATATTCATGAAAAAATATATGATATTATATGCAGATGATACAAAGTGAAAACGCAATCAGAGGACCGAAAATAATTAAAATGAAGGGGTCAAAATTTAGGGTATGACACCCTACTGCAATATCACTTGCATCGCACATCATCTTAAATGGGAGAGACCAATCAGGGGCAGGTGCCGACTCTAATCTACTCTTTAATGTCTCAAATGCTTCAGAACATTCCTTATAAAACACAAAAGGTTTGTCCTTAACCAATAAACTGGTTAGAGGTTTGGCTATCTTAGAGAAGTCTCTTATAAACCTGCGGCAAAAATCTGCATGTCCCAAGAAACCTATTATACCTTTCTCATTAATCGGAGGTGGAAGATTGGATATCACCTCGACTTTTGCTTGGTCCACTTCAATTCCTTTTTGGGAAATTTTGTGACCCAAAACTATACCTTCACGCACCATAAAGTGGCATTTCTCCCAGTTGAGAATCAGGTTGGTTTGCTGGTATCTTTCTAAAACAAGAGATAGGTTAGTCAAACAGTTATCAAAAGAAGACCCAAAAACAGAAAAATCATCCATGAACACTTCCATATGCTTTTCAAGCATGTCAGCGAAAATGGATGCATGTGTTGCGGTCAGAATCAGATATCAAGCTATTAATTAACTTGAATCACACATCTTTGAAATTCACCACCGAGCTTTGATTTATCCAAAGGAAAGGGTAAAGATCGAAGAAAACCCTAATTGCGCTATGTAAGGACACAGCTAAGAGATCTAAGGTTCGGGGGTTGGTTATACCTAGGGAAGGTGTTAGCATCCTAAGTATCTGTAGTACTCTACAGGAACCTCTTGTTTGTATTTGTGTTATGCTATGTTTGCTTGCTAAAGGTAACTGCTAAGGGTAAAGGTAAAGACCTATGGTAAAGATCAAAGTGCTAGAGGTAAAGACATAAGGGGTGTAGCGAGTGATTTTGGACGTGGTTCTTAAGCACTGTCGCTCTGGGGTACTATAGGTCGATTCATTTTTTATCCTATTGAAGCTGATGAAGGAATGGAAATAGATGTCTCCAATTAACCCTGCTTGCATACTGAGTTTAAACAGATGACTGTTGGTTTACAGATGCAGTTTAGATTGTGGACCTCTCTCTGCTTATTTTGTTAAGAATGAAATGACGAGACTATTTGTGAGGATGTTAGGACTGATGCTTTTCGATTGATGTGTGAAGGTACGGGATTTTGGGTTTTTGATTAGTGTGCTCGCTAAGATTTTTTTCAATCTTATGCCTACGTATTCCCGTTTAACGAAATAGGGAAATCAGAGCGATTGTAGTTCCTCTATGGGAGGAAAAAGGTTGTTTTGGTGTCTTGTTCAAAGCCCAAGACGTGAATCTAAAGGTGTTTTGTATCTTGTTCAAAGCCCAAGATGTGAAGCTGAAGGGTCTATTTGTATCTTGTTCGAAGCCCAAGATGTGAAGCTAAATGGTTTTGACTTTAGAGAGAATTTGTCATCTCTAAAGGGGGATATTTGGTCTGTTTGTCACAACTGTTGGCTGACTGATTATAAAGGAGAATTACTTTAACTGGGATATGTGAATCCAGCAACGCAATAATTTCCTTTATAGGGGATTTTAACCTGAAGGAGAAGACTTTAACTCAGTTTAGAGCAATGCCATCTTTCCTTAGGAATTTCTCATGCTAAAAGAGGGACAGTGGCGTGGATGTAAATAATCCAGAGGCTTGCCGCTTACAGCAATTAGATGGGGGAAAAGGAGTTGTTGATGTTTGTATACTGTGACCAAGGCACAACATTTGATGCTAAAAGGTTGATTGGCTCAACCGGGGTTTCCTTATACAAAGCCTAAGAGGAGGCTATTGGCCCAACAAGAGGGTGTTTTTATGTGTCTCGTACGAAGCCCGAGAGAGAGGCTAAAAGGGGTGGACTCAACAAGAGAGTGCTAACAAGTGACTGACTCAACAAGAGAGTGCTTTTATATGTGTCTTGTACAAAGCCCAAGACGGAGGCTAAAGGTGTTTGACTCAACAAGAGAGTCTTTGTACCTCGTACGAAGCCCGAGATGGAGGCTGAAAATGTTTGACTCAACAAGAGAGTCTTTTATACTCAACAAGAGAGTGATTTTTATCTCGTACGAAGCCCGAGATGGAGGCTAAAAGGCTTTGACTCAACAAGAGAGTCTTTTATACTCAACAAGAGAGTGTTTTTGTATCTCGTACGAAGCCCGAGATAGAGGCTGAAAGGCTTTGACTCAACAAGAGAGTCTGAAAAGGTTAGCTCCACTAGGGAGAATCATTGTACAAAGCCCAAGAGGAGGCTAGTGTGCTGGTGACTGTTTCAGTTGAGTGACAGGTCCAGTATGTTGGATGAAGAGAAAATCAGTTCTTATATGGGTAATGTCGTACTTTGGGATTGATCAGAGGATCAGGGATATTTCCTGTTCTTTAAGGAAATGGAAAATCCAAAGGGTATTGAGACTGTCCAAGTCTACTGGTGTTTTGAGAAATCGATTCTCAGGTAGTGAATGATCTTTATATGATGCCCAAGAGAAGGTTGGTATGTTAAGGGATGAAGGTCAACCCATTAACTAGTCTGTCACTTGACTCAGAAAGGCAACTCTAGCTAATTGATGACCAGGTTCTGTTCCTATACCTCTAGAGGCCTCTGGGTCCTTGTACTAAGCCCAAGAGAAGGCATGAGAGCTTTTAAGAAGCCGAAGGGTCCTTGTACAACGTCCAAGAGGAGGCGGGGATGCTTTTAGGAAGCCTGTGGGTCCCTAAACCCCGAGAAGTTCAAGACATGCCATTCACCGAGAATAGATCAAGCCAGGAAAGTTCGAGAATTTGGAAGAAACTCAAGAGATGCCATTCATGGAGAAAAGATCATCTCTGGGGAGTAGAGTCTCTTTGACAATTTTTAAGGGTGACAGTTTGAGAAAGGGTTCACCGAGAATGCTGCCTTTCACGTCTCCATATTGTTTAACCCCAAGAGGAGGGAAGACTGTGTCTGGTAATCCTATGGAGATCTAGTTTTGTTTGTATTTAAGAGTGACCAACAGGGCTTTACCTAGTGCTAGACGTAGTTGCCGAGGAAAACTCTAAATAACTATACTAGTATTACACAATTGATATTTGACAAGTATATAAAAGTTTGTGAAAGAAGACTTACAGTGAGGAGCCCCACAATACAGTTATATATATATGAAAGCGGGTAAAGAAAGCGGGTAAACACTTACTCGGTTGTAAAGCTTCCATGTTGTTTGGTTAGTTGTTCAACAAAGAAAATTTGATAATAATATTATATTCAAAACCAAAGGAGAAAGTGCTTTGAAAAGATTGTTTGGGGCTTACATCTCAAGGAGAGGCCCAAGGTTTTATCAGTGATTGCACTGTTGTTTTGTACATTGTACAGGGACTTATACAACTGACTGAGGCCCAAAAAGGTTTTCTGTACAAAGGGATGGGTCTTACACTCTCTCAAGAGGCCCAAAGGTTTATTTTTGTACAAGTGGTGGGGATTACAGCTCAAGGAGAGGCCCAAGGGTTTACTTTAAAAGGCGACGATCGCGCTGAACTTTTTGATGGTATCGGGACTTATACAATACACTAAGGCCCAAATTATTTTGGTTTTCAAAAAGGGTTGGGTCTTACACTCTACTAGAGGCCTAATGATTTTTAAAGAATGGGGCTTATAACACGAGGGTAGGTCCAAGGGTTTGATTTTTGAACTGGAGATCGCGCCGAGATTTTCTTTTAACGCAAAAGGACTTATACAATATCTGAGGCCCAAAATTGTTTTCGTTAAAAGGGGATTGGGTCTTACACTCTATTAGAGGCCGAAAAGGTTTTCAGAAAAAGAATTGGGACTTATAGCTCGAGGAGAGGCCCAAAAGGTTTTTTTTTTGTTAAAAAAGGCGACGATCGCGTCGTTGTTTTCGAAAATACAGTGGGTCTTATACAATGACTGAGGCCCAAAAGGTGGTATATTTACAAAAAGGGTTGGGTCTTACACTTTATTAGAGGCCCAAAATTGTTTGAAAAAGTTTGATGAAGGTTGAATCAATCAAAAACCCTAATTTGTTTCCAAAATGTATTTTAATTGAATAAAAATTCAATTAAACTGATCAAAATTATTAAACATATGGAAAACAAATTGTGATCTTGGATTAATGTTTCAAAAATCAGGTTTTGATCCACAAAATGATTGGAAATCACTAAAATTTGAAAAATTAAGAAAGAGAAAATATTTTAAATGTCAAAAACAATTAAAATATTAATTCTTTACAAAAATATCAAGTATATGAAATAAATAATATTTTTGGGATTTTTAGGGAAAATAAAATATTTTAACATTTTTGTGAATTATTAAAAAAAAGAATCAACTCAAAATCATTAAAATTCAGAGAGAAATTAATTTTTGAATCAATTAAATAAAATCACAAAATTCAAAATTTCAAATTTTCAAAAAAAGGCGCCAAGAACAAGGGCAAGAACATGCGCCACCCTCTGTTTCTGCAAATTTGCATTTTCTATCCAATCTCACTGAATACTTGATTATATCATGCAATCTATATATCAATCTACTCGTTTCAACCTCACGATCATGTATATGGTCTTTAATTTCATTTATTTTAAACATGGAATAAGAAATCAAAGAGAAACCTCAAGAACCCTAAAATTTGCATGAAGGTTCAGAAATTCCATACACGATTCAAACAATGCAATTGATTGAGGGAAAACACTTCATGCATGATTATGAACATATGGCCAAAATATTGTGCAACAAAAATGCATGGATCATAGAGTTAGAAGAGCTCACGCTTACCTCTTGCAGCTGGTGATCGTGTTTTGTGTTAGAGGTGTTGCAGCTTGGTTCCAAGGATATGGACAGCTTCCCTAGGTACTATGGAGTGTGTCTGGGTGCTTGGAGTGGATTGAATTGAGTTCGAACTTGATTTGGCACCTCAACTGCAAATCTGTCAAAGGCTTGAGTAGTTGACTGGTGATTTTGTGATTTTGATGTTCCAGATGTTATGTGAGTGTTTGGATCACTTCTATATGATGTTTATGAGGTGTGTGGATGATTGGTTTGGTTGGAATAGCTCTCAAACTCAAAACCCGATAGTGACTTGCTTTGGAAGGCAATTTTGGAGTGAAGAAGGAGATTTTGAGGAAAGCATCTGTTTGATGGCTTTGATGTACTCAAACTGATCACAAATGAGCTCTATTTATAGTAGAGCAAGTTTGTTTTGCAAGGAATAGTGAATGGCAACTGCTGCATAGGTTTGGCCAATGTTGAGCAATGAGAATCCAAGTCTCCTCTAGCCATTGACTAGAGGTTAGGGCACAGGCTGCTGGTTCCCTTGGTCTTGGATAAGTCTTGACTGAATTCAGTTGGAAATGGCTCAATCCATGCCACCTTGGTGTATGCATTGAATGCTCCAATCCAAAATTGGAGTCTTGTCCTTCTTTTAGGCATTTCTAGGTTTGGCATGCTATTTTTGGTTCCAAAGACTTGGGAGGCTTGGGATCAGAGTTGGTTCCTCCTTGGTCCCCCCTTGAGGTGTTCAGATGGATAGAGTTGCTTGCCCTTTGCAAAATTTGAGCAAATCGAGCAAAACTCCAAAATCTGCCTTGCCATGACAGTTTGCAGCAAGGCATATTGGCATTGTCATATCTCATGGCTCAAGTGGACTTTGATGGAGTTCTTGGCCATTTTGGAAAGCCCTCATATGATAAAACAACTATTTGATCATAATTGGTTTTGATACTTTTTGGATCCAAGTGAAAAATTCCCCTACATTTGGAAAAAAGTGAAGGCAGATTCTAACTTAGTGAAAATTTCACTAAGTGTTGGAAAAAAATGACATTTTCACTTTTTGTGATTTTGATCATTCCATAACTCAAAATCCATGAGGAATTGGAATGAGTTATGTTTGAAGCTTTTGTAGAGGGCCATGAGAGCTACAAATCCAGCTTTGGATGGGAAAAAATGGCCTTATGGTTTAGGAGTTATGATCCTCCAAAGTTGGTACCCTAGCCACTTTATTTCATAACTTAGAAAATTTTCTAAGTTTTTATGGTTACCCCTTTTACAAGTTATCCCACTTTTCTTTATTTTTCTTGATGAATGTTGATTCAAATCACATATTAACATCATTTTAGGGTTAAGGAACCATAATTATGAAAAATCTCAAAAAGTCAAAGTTTGACTTTTGTGCACAGTTGACTTTTTGTCAGATGAATCCCAAACTGTGCGATCATCTATGAAATCAAGTCCTTGACCTAAATAAAACTTGATGGATTGATTTCATAGGTGTTATAGGGTGTATTGAATCATGTCCTAGGGTTTGGGAGTATGTCCTGGTCAAAAGTCAAAGATACAGTTGACTTTTCTCACGAAACCCTAATTGTGGTTCTGATGAACTTGAAACTTGTTGCTCAAGCTTCTTGGAATAATCCATTGTTGCAAATGGATCAATGTGGTTTATTAGAGACCCTCAAATCATGTCTTGAGGTCTTGGCTCATGCTTTGCCCCAAAAGTCAACTTAGGGGTGAATTAGGTCAAGAAACCCTAATTCCTGATTTTTTGTGAATGCATCCCCTGAGGCTAAATTGACTTGATGATTGGGTCCATGATGTCCCTTGGAGCATCATAGGTTATGCTTTGAAGCATTGGCTCATGCCCAGAGGAAAATTTCCATCTGGAGGCCCTAGTTGACCAAACCCTAATTTGGTGACACTGGCGATCTTGAGGCTTAATCCACTTGGAATGTTGCAGCCTTGTGCTTAATCCTTGATGTGGGAGTCCTCTTGATCCATTGTGGATGTTTGAGAGGCTAGACAAGTTGAAGATCATGTCATTCCTTGATTGATCCTTTGTCTAAGAGCTCTGAGAGGGCTTGAAACCCTAAGTCTGATTGTAGTGGATGCTCACCCATCTTTGGGGAGACTAATGGTTCATCCCTATTGTGATGATGATTTGTACAATGATGGGAAATCTTAGTGGTTAAAATTTGGGGTATGACAGATGCCCCTATTTAATCTTCTTGGACCCGAAGGTGTGAATGACGAAGGTATTCGGGCATTCAGGGTGCAAGAGGATTAAATATCAGAATACCCAAAATTTTGATGGTGGTTAAGAAAGGTAGTTCACGCATCCTTCTTCTTTTGCTAAGCAATGATGCTTAAAAAAGGTAAAAACTTCCCCTCAATCCTGGTCTTCAGCCAAGGAACTGGTCTCAGTTTTCTGAAATAAACTTCCCCTCGATCCTGGTTTCCTACCAAAGAACTGGTCTTAGTTTATTATATAAACTTCCCCTCGATCCTGGTTTCCTACCAAGGAACTGGTCTCAGTTTCTGCTGTAAACTTCCCCTCGATCCTGGTTTCCTACCAAAGAACTGGTCTTAGTTTATGATATAAACTTCCCCTCGATCCTGGCTTCCTACCAAGGAACTGGTCTCAGTTTCTGCTGTAAACTTCCCCTCGATCCTGGTTTCCTACCAAGGAACTGGTCTCAGTTTCTGAAATAAACTTCCCCTCGATCCTGGTTTCCTACCAAGGAACTGGTTTCAGTTTCTTTTGTCAATAAGCTTTCTTGACAAGGGACGTTATTCATAGCGGTTTTCCTCAAACTTCTCGCCGAATTTTCCTAGGGAGATGCCATTTGATGGATATATGATCTGATGTCAGAGTTGCTGGGGAAACGAATTCGTCTGAGTTGTAGAGGTGTACAAACTTCTCTGTTAGAGATGCCATTTGTCGAATCTATCGGGGAAAACGAGTCTCTTGAGAGACTACTTTTGGTTGGGGATATTACATCATACTTTTCTCGGAGAAATGTCATATGATGTGATCCAATTTTGAGGTACTGATGACTTCATTAACATTGACTTTTTAGAGAGAAAAATCAATGTGTTGCTGAAAGTCTTTAGTTGTGAGGCTTTCTCTGGGGATTTTCCTTAATCCGGGAAAGCGAAGGTATCATCTTCAATGGCGAAGAGTGACACTGTCGAACATTTTCTCTGGTCTTTCAGAGGTTCAAGTTATCAAAGTGGTCGAGGATCAACTTCATCCCAGAAATAAACTGGAGGAGAGAGAGTGTGCAGACGCAACATTTCCGGACGAGGAAAGAACTGACAACTCGATTACGAAGACTTTTATCACTAGGGGATAAGACCGACTAGAGTGATAGTGATGCAATATGAATGCGAATGTAAATCAATAATGCATGATGTATGTATGTTTATGCTGACAAAACTGACGCGACATACAAACTGACAGATGAACACGACGGGATACTCGGCCACTGCGGGGGATGAAAAGTATCAATGGTTCACGATAGCAATTCTGCCTTGCTTAGGAGAGATAGTCCCTGCGGGGAGCCATCTTGGTCGAGCTTAGGAGATAAGAACTCTGCCGGGGGTGTCGGACAAAATATTCGCATCTGACATAATTGATCATTCGTTCAGGCGTACTGGTTTGGAAGGAGTACTTTGATTCTGCACTTTGAAGCTCGCTTACTTCTGGAGAAGCAATTGATGTTCTTTCGATGTTCAACAGTCAAAAGAATTGCCATATTTATTTTAAAAGCAGAAAAAGTTTAACAAGTAAATTCATTTTTGTTTTATTTCAAGAATCGTTAATCATGTTAAAAGCGTCGTTCTGTAAAGCTAAAGCAAATAAGAACTGCAAACAAAAGCACAAGGGCTCAAATTTTATTTATAGGATGGAAATCAGCCAAACGCGTGATTCCATAGAGTATTTACAAAGTTAGAAAATGGTAATTTAACAGAAAAGGGTTACATTGAAAGACAACGACCACTATCCTTCAACCAACTTTGAATTCGGGGCATCCTGAGCTTCTGTCGAAGATGACCGTGACTGGAATTTTTCTTCTGATGGATGGCATTACCGCTGCTGAGGGACTTGCCCCTGTTAAACATAGTTACTTGCCATTATCCTTAACTTTTGCCTAGATTGTACTTTGAGATTTCCAATCCACCGGGATGATTTTTGATTATGTCTCTAATTTTTGCCTGGACTACCCTTTCGGGTTTTCAATCCACCGAGACATTTTTTTTTAGTTTAGGCGAAGTATTTCTTGACTACATCAACATTTGTGGGGTAGGAAAATTCCTCTCCGTCCATGGTTGTGAGTCTCAAGGCGCCACCTTAGAAAGCTTTCTTGACCACATAGGGGCAGTCATAATTCGGAGTCCATTTACCCCGGGAATCAGTGAGAAATGATTGTATCTTTTTTAGCACAAGGTCTCCTTTTCTAATGATGCGAGGTCGAACCTTTTTGTCGAATGCCTTCTTCATTCTTTGCTGATACAACTGACTGTGGCATAGAGTCGTGATTCTCTTTTCTTCGATCAGATTTAGTTCGTCGTGTCGACTTTGACACCATTAAGCTTCTGTCAACTTAGCTTCCATCAATACCCGGATCGATGGGATCTCTACTTCTATGGGGGGCACTGCCTCCATGCCATATACTAGAGAGAAAGGGGTTGCCCCTGTTGAAGTGCGGACAGATGTACGATAACCGTGAAGAGCAAAGGGTAGCATTTCATGCCAGTCTTTATAGGTTATAACCATCTTTTGAACGATCTTCTTGATGTTCTTATTAGCCGCTTCTACCGCTCCGTTCATCTTAGGTTGGTAGGGAGATGAGTTATGGTGTTTGATCTTGAACTCTGCGCACAACTCTTTCATCATCTTATTGTTCAAGTTAGATCCATTATCAGTAATGATCTGGCTCGGAACACCATAACGACAAATGATATTCTTTTTGATAAATCGGACCACCACTTGTCGGGTTACATTGGCGTATGACGTTGCTTCGACCCACTTGGTGAAGTAATAAATGGCTACCAGGATGAACTGATGTTCGTTCGAAGCCTTAGGTTTGATCATGCCAATCATATCGATTCCCCATATGGAAAAAGGCCACGAGGAAGAAAGAACTTTGAGATGTGTTGGCGGTACATGGATTTTGTCGGAGTATATCTGACACTTGTGACACCTCCTCATGTACTTCTAGCAGTCAGATTCCATTGTCAACCAGTAGTACCCTGCTCTCAGAATTTTTCTCGCCATTCTATGTCCATTGGCATGAGGGCCAAAGGATCCTTCGTGAATTTCTCTTATCAGCATGTTTGCTTCTGGTCTGTCTACACATCGGAGCAAGACCATGTCAAATTTCCTCTTATAGAGTGTATCACCGCTCAGGAAGAAGTTTCCGGCCAGTCTTCTGAGGGTCTTTCTGTCCTTTCTTAGTGCCCCAGGTGGGTACTCTTGTTTCTGAAGGAAGCATTTGATATTGTGATACCAAGGTTTGTCGTCTATGACTGCGTCAACTGTGAAGATGTAAGCAGGCCTTTCAAGGCTCCTTATGTCGATCTTAGGTAGGTCGCTTCATTGACCTACACTAATCATAGAAGAGAGAGTGGCTAATGCATCAGCTATGTGATTCTCATCACGAGGGATGTGAGGAAACACGATTCTGTTGAAGAAAGGTAACAACCTTCTTGCATAATCTTTGTAAGGAATCAATCCTGATTGGTATGTGTTCCAATCTCTATTGATCTGATTAATAACCAGGGTTGCGTCGCCGTATACATCCAAGTTCTTGATCCTTAAGTCGATCGCTTCTTCTAGACCCATAATATAAGCTTCGTATTTGGCCTTGTTGTTTGTCCACTTGAATGTAAGTATGGCAGTGAAAGGAATGTGGGTACCCTGAGGTGTTATGATGATTGCCCCAATTCCGTTTCCGTAATGATTGACAGCTCCGTCAAAGATAAGTCCCTATTGGGAACCTGGTTCTGGACCTTCAATGGGTAGCGGTTCGTCGCAGTCTTTCATTTTCAAATACATGACATCTTCGTCTGGGAAGTCAAACCTGATTGATTCCTGATCGTCAATCGGTTGATGAGCCAAATGATCGGCTAAAATACTTCCTTTAACGGCTTTCTGAGTGTGGTATTTGATGTTGTATTCTGACAACAACATCTGCCAACGGGCAATCCTTCCCGTGAGAGCAGTTTTTTCAAAGACGTACTTGATTGGATCCATTTCGAAGATTAACTAAGTAGTGTGACGAATCATGTACTGGCGAAGACGTTTGGCTGCCCAAGCCAAAGCGCGGCAAGTTTTCTCAAGCATTGTGTACCGAGTCTCGCAGTCGGTGAATTTCTTGCTCAAATAGTAGATGGCAGACTCTTTTCTTTTTGTTTCGTCTTGTTGGCCAAGTACACAACCCATTGAGTCTTCCAAGACTGTTAAATATATGATTAGTGGTCTTCCTTCCACTGGAGGTGATAGAATCGGTGGGTTCAACAGATATTCCTTAATATTGTCAAAGGCGGTTTGGCAGTCTTCTGTCCAAACGCATTCCTGATTCTTTTTGAGTAATTTGAAAATTGCCGCACATGTCGCGGTCATGAGGAATATGAATCTGGAGATGTAGTTCAAACGTCCCAGGAATCCTCTGACTTGTTTTTCAGTTTTCGGAGAAGGCATTTCTTGAATGGCCTTGACCTTGTCAGGATCAACCTCAATTCCTTTCTGGCTGATGATGAACCCTAAAAGTTTCCCTGAACGGACACCGAAGGTGCATTTGTTGGGATTCAAGCGGAGTTTGTACTTTCTCAACCGCTCGAATAGTTTTGACAGGTGGGTCCCATGCTCCTCCTCTGTTTTAGATTTGGCAATCATATCATCGACATATACCTCGATTTCCTTGTGTATCATGTCATGAAACAGAGTAGTCATGGCCCTTTGATAGGTTGCCCCGACATTCTTCAAACTGAACGGCATTACCTTGTAACCAAAGGTACCCCATGGGGGTGATGAATGGAGTTTTCTCCATATCTTTCGGCGCCATTTTTATCTGATTATAGCCCGAGAATCTATCCATGAAGGAGAAAACTTTGAACTTTGTTGTACTGTCAACCAGCATGTCAATGTGTGGTAAAGGAAAGTCGTCCTTTGGACTAGCCTTATTTAGATCTCTGTAATTGACACACATTCTGACTTTTCCATCCTTTTTTGGAACGGGTACAATATTGGCTAACCATTGAGGATATTCAGACGTGGCGAGGAAACCCGCGTCAATCTATTTTTGTACCTCCTCTTTGATTTTGATGGCCATGTCTAGGTGAGTCCGTCTCAACCTCTGTTTTACTGGCGGACATTCTGACCGTAACGGTAAGTAATGTTCCACGATTCTGGTATCCAACCCTGGCATATCCTGATAGGACCAAGTGAATACATCGGGAAACTCTTTGAGAAGCTTTGTTAAACTTTCTTTGGCAGTTGGACTGAGCAGGGCCCCAATCCTGACTTCTTTTCTCTCTTTTTCTGAACCCACGTTGATCGTTTCCAACGGCTCTTTGTGAGGTTCAATGGACATTTCCTCTTGTTTGAGTAGTCGGGAGATCTCTTCTGGAATTTCGTCGTCAACTTCTTCTTCAGCCCCAAATACCGGAAACTCAAAGTCGGGAGAAGGCATTGGATCGTTTGTTTCAACGGGGTTTAAAACAAGCAATCTGCATGACGTGATGATTTATGTTTAGAAGAGATAGAGAAAATGCAAGTGTGTGTGCAGTGTTTTTTCTTTGAAAACTGCTCGTTTTTATGATTGATTTATTTTATAGGATTACCATTTTCGAAAAAAGCAAAAAGAGAAAACAACAATTAATGCGAAAATTACAGAACAACGTTATTTTATTTATGAACAAGTCGATTCTTGAAACTACAGCCCTATAAAACAAAACTCTGTCGCTTTGGGCGAAGCGTAGAGGGAAATTTATAGAAAGTGAGCCCTATCAAAACATCCGTTTCACCTGGGCAGGGTGAAAGGTTAAAGACGACAATTACTTTGACTTATGAACAATCTTCGGAACATCGACAGCAACCCATTGGCGGAGAACTCCTCAGTGAATCACAAAGTCTGGTACCTTCCTTGATTTGTCTTCAGAAATAACGCTGATTTCTAGCGGAGAAGGATCATTGGAATCTGTCTCCCTGGCATAGTTGTCGTAGGAGGATTCCACAGTTGTATTTTGCACAGTATTTGTGCCCTCAGGCAAATCTCCCCATCTAGTTGGCTGAATGTCCTCGAGCCTGATACGAGAGCATGAAGTCAAATTTTCCACTTGGTTGTCCCAAGGTGTCCCACACTTCTTTGGAACTGAAGGAGTCATCTCTCTCGATGATGTTGACCTCGGGAAAAACATAGTTGATGAATTCTAGTCTGAAAAGCTTTGCCAATTCATCACGTACTGGATAGGTTCTGAATGACATGAGTCTTAATCACATGACATGGTGGGGACACAGGTATTTTGTTCAATGATGCTCAACTGATTTTCATTGTTTGGCTGATTTTCTTGCCCCAAGTCTTCTGGGTACGGTTGTCAGATAGGCAGGCCATCCATCGGGCCATAATAGTCATGGTCAAAGTTGTCCTTCATCAGAGTGTCTTCCTCTAATGAGTTTGGTGGAGCCCGGTACCCTTCCGGATCATAATCTCTGTATATCATTTCGACATCTGACCTTGGTATAAATCTCGGACTCTGTGCGGGATAGCAAAAGGGCGTAGGAACCTCTTCCGGAGACATATAACCGTCCTCGTTGAGATAGGACTTCCATTCCTCATCTGTATCAGAGGGATCTCCCTCGTTGATAGTATGGACTGTTTGAGGCACTGGGTGAAGGAAACCTCCACTGTGGAAGAAATCTTAAATGAGATGAAGACTTTCATCGTTAGTAGTCTGGGTATAGGTTGAAGAAAAACCAAGACCCTTCTTTGTTTTGTTATCAGTGGGAACGACAAGTTGTCCCCACCCTTTCGCATTATTACTTTTGATCGCCTCGAGAGCATCTTTGCATGAGGAAATCGAGGTTCCTTTCTCAGATTGATTCCCATTGCTCACCGACAGTGCTTGCAACTGAGTCCCAACAACCTCCTCGGGTTCTACACAAGTAGATAATGAAAAGTTGCTCACGAGCAAGGCTTGTTCTCCAAAAACCTTGACGAGTTGATCGATCTTGACAAACTTCAATTTTTCGTGCAACGTCGAAGTGACCGCCCCAGCCTGATGTATCCAAGGTCTTCCTAATAAGCAACTGTATGTTGCCCGGATGTCCATGACCTTGAAAGTGATTAGGAAAGTGTGAGGACCAATAGTTATGGGAAGGTCGACTTTGCCGATAACTGCTTTCCGAGATCCGTCAAATGCTTTGACGATGACCTCACTGCCCCTCATCGGGGGTCCTTTGAATGATAGTCGCATTAAAGTGGACTTCGGTATAACGTTGATGGTTGATCCTGTGTCTACCAGTACACTGGCTAAAGCATCGTCCTGGCAGTTAACTGTGATATTGAGCGCCATATTGTGGCTTTTGCCCCTCTCTGGAAAATCCTCATCATTGAATCCTAAGTTGTTACAGGAAGTGATGTTAGAGATGATGTTATCGAACTGTCGTATTGACGCATCCTATTCCACAAAGGCCTGCTCTAAGACTTTCTATAGAGCCTCTATGTGGGCTTCGGAACTGAGTAAAAGTGATAGCACTGAGATCTTTGAAGGAGTTTGTAGCAACTGATCAACAATGTTGTATTCACTCCTCTAGATGAGCTTCAGCATCTCATCATTGTTTTTTGAAAGGTCGGGATTACTGGATTGACTGACTGGTGAATTGGGAGCTTCTGTCTGAAGTTCCTTTTCTTTGTTAGGTTCTCCAACCCCTCGGTTGAAGATTCGACCGCTCCGTGTTACTCGATTGATGTCTGCAATATTCACGACGGAGGGTAATGGAATTTCCCTTCCATTCTCAATTATCGTTGAACTGTATTTGTAAGGGATCGCCTTAGCTGATTCATACGGTACTGGTCCCGACAGATAGATAACTACAGGAGCCTTCTGATTTTTCTGACTGTCGTAAGTAACTTCAATTAGTTCCTTGCTGAGAACCTTTGATTCGTCCAGTAGAGGGATGATGGCACAAACATCCTTGTTCCTCTCAGGGTCAGAGATTACAACCACATCTCTGATTTGATATGCGAAGTAGTCTGGCGTCTAGTCAATGGACCCCGAAGCTAGGTATGGGTGAATCTCCCTGCGATCCAACTGACTTTGAAGGGCTGCTCGCACGAGGTAACATCCTTGGTTATTTTCCGAACAGACTCTACAACGTTCATAGTTGTGTGGTGGCACCTAGCCACATCCGCTTTGAATGCAGTGTAATCTCACTAGATTTGTTTCCGTAGATCGGACATCCTGACTTTGATACCGAGTAGGGTTCCCATCAACCACACTGATTTGTTGCATGTCTTCATCCATATAGATTGGAAGCCACCAGTGGTTTAACAAGTGTTGTAAAGTTCTTTGAACGAGAGCGCACCCTTGGTTACTCTCACAACATCCTTTACTATTCAAATAATCATGCGAAGTGAGAAAACCAAGTTGGACCTGCCTGGTGTGTAACTCCACCAAGCTGGTATTCATCAGACGAATATCGAAGATTTGAATCATATTGATCTGATAGGGATTCCTATCATGGTAGTCCTGGATCCATCCAAGATCCATCTGACGCTGGAGGGCCTCTTATACAAAAGAGCATCCCTATTTGTTTACCGAGCAAGTCAGACAGGAATTATAATCGTGACGTGGCAGATTATGATACTGGCTTTACCTTGAGTGCATCGCCACCAAGTTGACATTCATTATACGAATGTCATTGTTCTGAATGACGTTGGAATTCGTATAGGTCATGCTGACTCCATGAACTCGATGCTCTTGGATCCATCCGAGATCCATTTGTTCCTGTAGAGCTGATTGCACCATAGAACATCCTTAATTCTTTTTAGAGTAGATATCACACTAGTGATAATTATGAGGTGGCACATGGCCATATCCACTCTGTCTACAATGCATCTTGACCAAGTTGGCCCTTAACAAGAGTACATCGTGAATTTTATAGGTGTTGTCAGACTCTCCCTCTATCAAATTGACAACATCTTTCTCGTGTTGAGGCAGCGGGTTTGTGAGAACATTTGGATTCGTATCTTTGAAAGATAAGACCCTGCTCCTAACAAGCTTTTGCACATCGGATTTGAAACTGAGACATTTTTCTATGTTATGCCCTGGTCCTCCTTGATGGTAAGGACAAGTCTGATCCGTTTTGAACCAAAAAGGCAGATTTTCCAGTACTGTAAGAGGAGACTTAGTTTGGACATGCCCCTTGACTAGTAGTAACGGAAACAATTCTACGTACAACATGGGTATAGGGTCGACCCTGGTGGTCGCGTTGTACGGTTGTTGTTATATGGAGGACGAGTCTGCTGAAGAGACTGTTGTGTCCTTAGCTGAAATTGTTATTGATTTGGTTGGCTCTGTGCAACCTGAGGTTGATATGTAGGAACAGGCGTGGGATTGATAGCAGGAGTTATAATTGCTGCTGGTTGATATCGTCGCCTTTGCTTTCTGAGAGAGATATTCCCAATATCCTGCTCTTTTTTCTTAGGGAGAGCACTACCGTATCATTTCGTACTGCTTGATGATCCAGCGTCTTTAACTAAATGTCCTTCCTGGACTGCTTCCTCAAGACAAACCCCCATGTCCACCATCTCGGTAAAGTCACTGGGCGCACTGGTGACCATTCTATCGTAGTAAAATGAGCTCAAGGTCTTTTGTCATCTCTTTTTCCTCCAGAGGTGGAGAAATCTGAGCGGTAATTTCACGCCATCTCTGAGCGTACTCCTTAAAAGTTTCCTTGTCCTTTTGTGACATCGATCTGAGCTGATCTCTGTCCGGTGCCATGTCCAGATTATATTTTTACTGCTGAACGAAAGCAGCCCCAAGATCTCTGAATGTGCCGATCGTAGCGCGGTTTAAACCCATGTACCATTTGAGTGCAGCACCGGTTAAACTATCCTGAAAGTAGTGAATCAGTAGCTCTTGGTTCTTTGTCTAAGCTGACATTCGCCGGGCGTACATCACTAAATGACTCTGAGGGCAAGAGTTACCCTTGTATTTTTCAAAGTCGGGCACTTGGGACTTGTGTGGAACTTTCACATTGGGGACCAAGCAGAGGTCTGCGGCGTCCTTTCCAAATAGATCCTGACTGCGAATAGCTTGCAGTTCCTTCTGCATTTCCAGGAACTGTTCCTGGAATTCATTCATTCTGTCGAACATGCTGTCGTTTCCACCAGAAGGTATCTGGGGAATTTGTTCTTCCAAGACAGTGTGTACCACAGGTGGTGGTATAGTCATTATGGCCGAGACTCTCGGTGCCTCCCGAAGTTTGTAACCTTCAGGAGTTGCTGTCATGCCCCTGGAATCTTCGCTTTCCCAAAGTTTTTAACCTTCAGGCCCAGCGGCTCCTGCTGTGGTTCCCTGATCCTCAGCGATCGGTGGGACATATCCTTCTGGGATATAGTTAATAGGCATTCCCCAGGGACGATCTTTCGGCATCTTGTACCTAGGATCATACTTCTACACTATGGGCGTAGATGTGATCTCTGAGATCACAGTCCTTTGTTATTGCATCTGGGCTTCTACTAGAGCTTGCATGTCATTATGAAACTTTCTCAGATCCTCTTTCAGAGTGTCGATCTCTTCACTTAACTCTCTGTTCTCTTCCTTGAGATCATCCATTTTTTTCTGACGATTGGCCCGAGTATTGTACGAATGAGACAGTTTGACTCTAGAATCGAGACGCAAATGTGAGATTCGTAGGTAAGAAGAATGTGTTTATGAGAATGATGAATGCAATCATTATATTAATTATTTTTGTTTATTCAAAGTAAACTTCGACAATTAGATTGCAAATATCAAACAGTGGGGAAATCCCGTTTTATTGAATTCAAAGGATTGCGGAAATGGAAATATAGTAGATTACAAAGTGTTGAAAAAGGAAACCTAAACTAATGGATCCTGAGTCCTCTCTGAAGAGAGCTCAAGTGCTGATTCGGGTGCTTTCCTTTTCTTTGACCGGGGCTCTTGGGCCGTTGTCGAGTTGTCATTCCTTTGCCAAGTGAAATGAGCGAGCAAATTCCTTTGGTCATCCTGATTTTCTATAGCATGTTGCTCTAAAATCTCAATCAGAGCATCCTTTTCTTTTAACAGTTGCTGTATTTTCTTGCACTTCACATTGAGAATACGGTACTTGTTCCTCCAAGACCTCTTCTCCTGCTGAACTTTGCTGAGAGTAACCTGAAGTTTTTCCGTCTTAGACATGAAATAAAGAGCAGAGTCCCTTAATGGAAGAACTTTCTGACGAGGGTAAGACATCCTCAGCTTGAGATCTCTAGTTTGTAACCAGTGGAGATAAGGCTCCACTGAGACACAATCTGGTTTTCCTAAAGACTCTCGTCCTTTCCTATGAATGTGTTTCCAAGCGTGCACTATTTCTGTCTTTAGTGCCCTGTCATTTTCTCCTTCCTTGAAGAAAAGACCTTCCAGATGAGCATTCCGTGGGATGTGCCTCATCGGGTATCCAATTGACGACGAACGAGAATTAGATGATAGTTGATTCCCCCCTTAGTTCCTATAAGGGGTACATTTGGGAAATTTCCACAACGGTCAAAGATCCTGATCCCGTCATAGATTCGATTGTACCAATCGATGTCAGAGTTGGTAAGAGACATGATCCTCTGCAACCAACGTAAAGTATTCTTTTGATCCCAAAATACAACATACTTGGGCAAATGGGAAGTGGACCATTTGTATAGTAGGGGTACACAGCACGTGATCATTTCTCCGCTGTATAAATTCCTTAAGTGTACCGAATGATACGCCTCTGCGAGTAAGGTCGGTACGGGGTTTCCGATCAGGAAAATCTTAATGGCGTTGATATCTACAAAGTTATCGATGTTGGGAAACAAAAATAACCCGTAGGTGAGCAAAACAAAGATGCTCTCGAAAGCGGCCGGTTCCCTATACTAGCAAAGTACAGAGCTTTCTTTGTCAAGAATTGGGCTGGCAAACCTTGGATGCCACCCTTAGTGGTCATGTGAGTCCTGACTTCTGACTCGTCCAAATAGATTGCTCTTGCAATGGTTTGATCTTTTGGAATTTCTTCCAGTCCAGAAAAGGGAGCTTGATCAGTAATATGTAAATCAATCAGGTGAGAATACTCCTCCAGCGTTGGTGCAAGCTGATAATCCAGAAATGTGAAACAGTGATAAACCGGATCGTAGAACTGAATGAGTGTGGACATGATTCCTTCAATTACGTGGACCCTTAATAAGGACAGTTGTAACACCCCATTTGAATTATTTAATCGTCGTGTGTTAATTTGTATTGTTTGGCCTTGTTAAGGGTGAGTGAAGGGTAGTGCCTTATTTAATTAGTGGGGATTAAAAACCTTAGCTAATAATAATGATATATCAGTGAAAATAATAATAGTAATATGGTTAGTAGTGTTATTTTTATTATTCTTATTATTATTAGGACTATTATTATAATTATTATTATTTTATTATTAATTAAATAAAAATCTGATGTAATTAATTAGATAATGGCTGATAGAAAATAATAAGGGCAGTTTGGTAATTATAGGATGATTAGTCAAAAATTGGTTGGGGTTTAGCCATAATCAGAATTTTAGAGAGAGAAGGAGAAAGGCTTAGAAGGGGAAGAACAAGGGTGTGCTAGGGCTAACATCTTCATCAGAATTTTGCAGGAAATTGATCAAAGATTCGAGGTAAGGGGGGAGAATGGGTTTAATATTGGTGATTCTATCATGATAGGGTAGTGGGGAGCCCTTAACCCCGTAAGAAATTGTATGATTATTTCTGTTGTGTGGATTTATTATTGTAATATTGGTTTGATGATGAAATTATTTGTGAATTGATTTGTCCTATCTTGAATCCTGTTGTTGTTACTGTCGTAAGGATGCATTATGTTGCAAATCTGGTTTTGGTACAGGATTGTAGGAAAGGAATTAGACATAGAACTCGTAGATCTGATTTAGTAATGTTAGAAAAAGATGTAAGATGAATAATGGGACATAAAACTGATGTAGAACTCATTTTAGGATCATTGAGAATGGTAGAATAGGGATCAAGGTGGTAGAACTCTAACTGGTGTGGAGAAGCAGGTTTTGCGTAATAGATCTGGCCTTACACATATTGAGGAAGGTGTTACGCGTACGGCTAGGCAGAATTGGAGGCATTACGCGTACGGGGAGGCCACAAGGAGGTTTTGGCACGGCCCTCTGCCAATACGCGTAAGGATAGGCGTATGGTGGCTTGGCAATATGCGTATGGAGTAGCTATAGGCGTATCCAGATCTGAGAAAGGAATTTGTGAAGGAAATAGCTCTCTGCCCATACGCGTATGAGGTTAGGCAATACGCGTATGGCAGGTCGAGGCAGAAGGCCTTACGCGTCTGGTACGCGTATGCTTGGGCGGGATAGTTTGGCAATACGCGTATGGCTCAGGTCAGTACGCGTATGCCCAGTGTGCGTGGAAAATTTTGGTGTTCTGCGATTTCTTTCCCGATTTCGCGTCCAATGCAGTTTCTTATGGTTTGGGAGGTTGGGATTAGATGCCAGAATTTGAGTAATGTGAAATTGTTGACGAAAATAATTAATTTAATAATTTTAGGGAATTAATTAGTCAATAGTTGATTGATGTTGTGTGAAGTAATCGTATGGTGTTGGATGTTGATGTGTGATTCAGGTGTGATCAGGAGGATCGTGAACATGTATATATATATATATATGTTATTGTACATGTGTTTCATATGCATAATTGTGTCATGCATTTCATGGAATTGGTGGGATGAATCATTGCTCAGGAGGAGTGTATGTGATTCATCTGTACTCCGATATGGAGAATGGTGGGGATAGATCATTGCCAAGTAGTGGTGTATGTGATCTATCCGAGTTCGATTGAATGAACCATGATGTTGGTACCACATGCTTTGTGTCTAATGTTGAGTCGCATTGCACCATTTTTGATATGTGTTGTTTGTATAGTGATGATTTGTTGACCAGTGGGTCGTATTTGTATGATTGTGTGTGAATACTTACCCTTATCATGTATTGTTCACCGTTAAGTATTGAATGTAATTCTCACCCCTTTGTTGTTGTTGTGTTTGTGCTTCTTCGGAAGTACAGATAATCCAGGTACTTAGGCTGCTGGAGTACGTGTTGCTTGTTCGAGTCGTAGGAGTCGCTCCGATACGTAACACGGGAATTATGGGGATTTTAATAATTTGTTATTTGTTATTCGTTTTTGTTACGTATCTTTCTCTTTGATGAATTTATGGTGAACCACGAGTTATGTGGAATTTTTCCGAAGTTGTTGGCATGTGGCCGTAAAATGAATAAATAAATTATTTTCCGTTGTTTTATTTCATTTAATAAATGGAGTTTGATGTTGGTTTTATGAATGTGGCATCCTACTTTATTTTTGGTGTAAAAACTCTGATTATTTCATAGAATTTTGTGTATTTTTCATAAATGGGAAAGTGGGGTGTTACAATTGGTATCAGAGCAGGTCGGTCAGTCCTCCCAGGTGTAGTAGTTGAGTCTGTTCTTAGTATAGGAGTCATTTGTGTGGTCTGACCTTATGTTAATTGTTGACTAATATGGCAGGAAGGAATGATGCTGCTATGCAAGCCGTGGCACAAGCTGTAGAGAACGCCAATCAGGCTGGAGGTGCTCAGTTTTGTGACTTGGCACAGTTCCAGAGTAATAAGCCGCCTACATATGAGGGAGGTATTTTGGATCCAGAGGCTGCACAGAAATGGCTGAAGGCTGTTGAGAAGATCTTCAGGACCATGGAATGCAATGACGCTCAGAAGGTACGGTTTGGTACTCATATGCTGGAAGGGGAGGCTGAGGCCTGGTGGGACAACAGTCGTCAGAGATTGGAAGCTGCAGGTACTGAGATTACTTGGCAGTGTTTCAAGCTGAGTTTCTGGAAAAGTATTTTCCGGAAGACATTCGTAGTGCAAAGGAGGTTGAATTTTTGGAGCTGAAACAGGGTGATAAGACAGTTACTGAATATGCAGCTCGGTTTGAAGAGTTGGTTCAGTATTGTGCTCATTAGAATACTGAGGAAGCCATGACTTCGAAGTGCTTGAAGTTTGAGAATAGGCTGCGTTCCGAGATCAAACTGGGCATTGCTTGTCAGAAAATAAGAAATTATCCAGAACTGGTAAGCAGAAGCATAATCTATGACAATGATAACAGAGCCAGAATTGCTCATTACAAGGCTGTGAATGAGAATAAGAGTAAGCAGAGGTTTGGAGGTACTCCCTACAGTGCTCCAACTGATAAGGGGAAACAGAAAACTGATGTAGGAAAGAAACCAAAGGAGAAAGGAGTAGGTTATGATACTCTCAAGTGTTTCCGATGTGGTGGTGCGGGTCACCGTGCTAATAACTGTCCGAATGAGGTGAAGAAGTGTTTCAAGTGTGGCAAGCCTGGTCATGTTATAGCAGATTGCAGAGCCACTATGCCTACTTGTTATAATTGTGGAGAGAAGGGTCACATCAGCACTCACTGTGAGAAGCCGAAGAAGTCTCAGGCGTCTCAAACTGGTGGGAAGGTGTTTGCCTTGGTGGGAGCCCAATCCACTGATGAGGAGCATTCCGTCAAAGGCACTTGCTTTATTAATGATATTACTTTGATTGCTATCATTGACACGGGTGCAACACACTCGTTTATTTCTGTTGACTGTGTGAAGAGATTAGGGATCGTGCCATCTACTCTAGAGCAGAGGATGACGATTAAAACTCCATCTATTGGTTCCGTGGTTACTTCTTTGGTGTGTTTGAAGTGTCCGCTGACCATGTTTGGTAGAGATTTCAGAGTGGACTTGATTTGTTTGCCACTCGGTAATCTCGATGTTATTTTGGGAATGAACTGGTTGGAGTTCAACCGGGTTTATATTGATTGCTTCAGGAAGACGTTATTGTTTCTTACTCCTGAAGAGGAAGCATTAGCAGATTCGCTATCTAGCAGGGAGTTGATGGCGTTGTTGGAGGATGAAGCGAAGCTGTTTGTGGTGTTTGCCTCGTTATCTGTCGAAAGTAAGGCTTCAGTTAATGAATTACCAGTAGTGAATGAATTTCCTGAAGTGTTTCCAAATGACATCACAGAATTGCCTCGGACAAGGGAAGTTGAATTCACTATTGATCTTGTACCGGGTACTAGAACTATCTCTATGGCACCGTACAGGATGTCTGCATCAGAATTGGAAGAGTTGAAATCTTAGGTCAGAGAATTGCTCGATAAGAAGTTTATTAGACCAAGTGTGTCGCCGTGGGGAGCTCCAGTGTTTTTGGTGAAAAAGAAGGATGGTAGTATGCGTTTGTGCATTGATTACCGTCAGTTGAATAAAGTGACCATTAAGAATAAGTATCCACTTTCGAGGATTGATGACTTAATGGATCAGCTGGTAGGAGCTCGTGTTTTCAGCAAAATTGATCTGAGGTCGGGTTACCATCAGATTAGAGTAAAAGAAGGTGATATTCAGAAGAGTGCTTGCAGAACTCGCTACGGACATTACGAATATGCAGTGATGCCTTTCGGAGTGTCTAATGCGCTGGGTGTGTTTATGGAATATATGAATCGCATCTTCCACTCTTATCTGGATCAGTTAATTATGGTATTTATCGATGATATACTGATTTATTCTAAGTCTGACGAGGACCATGCAGGACACTTGAGAATCGCATTGCAGGTGTTTAAAGATAATAAATTGTTTGCAAAGTTCTCGAAGTGCGAATTCTGGTTGAAGACTGTGAGTTTCTTGGGTCATGTTATCTCTGGTGATGGTATAGCGGTGGACCCATCTAAAGTAAGTGCAGTACTTTAGTGGGAGCCTCCAAGAACAGCAACGGAGATTAGAAGCTTTTTGGGTTTGACGGGTTACTATAGAATATTCATTGAAGGGTTTTCTAAATTGGCATTGCCATTGACTCAGCTAACCAGGAAGAATCAAGCTTTTGTTTGGGATACTGCCTGTGAGGAAAGTTTTGAGGAACTGAAGAAGAAATTGACTACAGCACCAGTGTTAATTCTACCAAGTCCAAATGATCCTT
Source organism: Lathyrus tuberosus (assembly GCA_022829125.1). Classification (NCBI taxonomy): domain Eukaryota; kingdom Viridiplantae; phylum Streptophyta; class Magnoliopsida; order Fabales; family Fabaceae; genus Lathyrus; species Lathyrus tuberosus. The sequence continues at coordinate 5,145,292 of JALAZF010000283.1, read as the reverse complement.
TTGTAGTGTATTGTGATGCGTCTAAGATGGGATTAGGCGGTGTGTTAATGCAAGATGGCAAGGTAGTGGCTTATGCTTCACGACAGTTGAGGGTGCATGAGAGGACCTATCCTACTCATGATCTTGAATTAGCTGCAGTGGTATTCGTGTTAAAAATCTGGAGGCATTATTTGTATGGATCAATATTTGAAGTATTAAGTGATCACAAGAGTCTGAAATACTTATTCAATCAGAAGGAGTTGAATATGAGGCAAAGAAGGTGGTTAGAGTTCTTAAAGGATTATGATTTAAATTTGAGTTACCATCTGGAAAAAGCTAATGTTGTAGCAGATGCTCTGAGTCGGAAAATAATCCATATGTCAGCCTTGATGGTGAAAGAAATGGAATTGATTGAGCAGTTCAGAGACTTGAATATGGTTTGTGAAACTACACCAGAAAGTATTCGATTGGGTATGATGAAGGTGAATAATGACTTTTTGGATGTAATTAAAGAAAATCAGAAACTGGATGTGAAATTAGTGGACTGGATGCCTACAGGAGGGGATGATTCTGATAGTGACTTTAAAGTGGATAATGTTGGTGTGGTGAGGTTCCGGGGCAGAATTTGTGTACCGGATAATGAGGAATTGAAAAAGGCAATCTTAGAGGAAAGTCATCGGAGTAGCTTGAGTATTCATCCGGGAGCAACAAAGATGTATCAAGACTTGAAGAAGTTATTTTGGTGGTCCGGTATGAAGAGGGACATAGCTCAGTTTGTTTATGCTTGCTTGATATGTCAGAAGTCAAAGGTGGAACACCAGAAACCGTCAGGATTAATGCAACCGTTGGAAATTCCAGAATGGAAATAGGACAGTATTGCTATGGATTTTGTTACTGGTTTGCCAAATATGGTGAGGGGCTTTGATGCTATTTGGGTAGTGGTGGATCGACTTACGAAATCCCCACATTTTATACCAATTAACATCCGTTTTCCATTGTCGAAGCTGGCAGAGATTTATATCAGAATAATTGTGAAGCTGCATGGTGTTCCGTCGAGCATAGTGTCGGATAGAGATCCGAGGTTTACTTCAGAATTTTGGAGGAGTCTGCATGAAGCCTTGGGTTCTAAGTTGAAGTTGAGCTCGACTTATCATCCACAGACCGATGGTCAGTCAGAGAGGACTATTCAGTCGTTGGAGGACTTGCTAAGAGCCTGTGTATTGGAAAAAGGTGGTGCGTGGGATACTCATTTGCCATTGATTGAGTTCACGTACAACAATAGCTACCATTCTAGTATTGGGATGGCACCTTTTGAAGCTTTGTATGGTAGGAGATGTAGAACACCTCTGTGTTGGTATGAGACCGGTGAGAATGTGGTACTTGGACCGAAAATAGTGCAACAGACTACTGAGACAATTCAGATGATCCGTGAGAAGATGAAAGCGTCTCAGAGTAGATAGAAAAGTTATCATGACATTCGGAAGAAAGATTTGGAATTCAGTGAAGGTGATCACGTGTTCCTGAGAGTTAACCCAGTGACCAGTGTGGGACGTGCATTAAAATCGAAGAAGTTGGAGCCTAAGTTTATTGGACCGTATCAAGTCTTGCAGAGGGTTGGTGGAGTTGCTTATAGAGTAGCGTTACCGCCTAAACTTTCGAACTTGCATGACGTGTTTCATGTGTCGCAACTTCGAAAGTATGTAGCTGATCCATCTCATATTATTCTGAGGGATGAGGTGCAGATCAGGGATAATCTTACTGTGGAGGCGATGCCGATAAGGACCGAAGATCGCAAGATGAAACAACTCATAGGAAAGGAGATACCTCTGGTGAGAGTAGCTTGGGGAGGAGCTGCTGGCGGAAGTGTGACCTGGGAGCTGGAGAGCAGGATGCGAGAGTCGTATCCGGAGCTATTTCCATCAGGTACATTTTAGAGGATGAAAATAATTTAAGTGGGGGAGAGTTGTAACACCCCATTTTAATTATTTAATCGTCGTGTGTTAATTTGTATTGTTTGGCCTTGTTAAGGGTGAGTGAAGGGTAGTGTCTTATTTAATTAGTGGGGATTAAAAACCTTAGCTAATAATAATGATATAGCAGTGAAAATAATAATAGTAATATGGTTAGTAGTGTTATTATTATTATTCTTATTATTATTATTAGGACTATTATTATAATTATTATTATTTTATTATTAATTAAATAAAAATCTGATGTAATTAATTAGATAATGGCTAATAGAAAATAATAAGGGCAGTTTGGTAATTATAGGATGATTAGTGAAAAATCGGTGGGGGTTTAGCCATAATCAGAATTTTAGAGAGAGAAGGAGAAAGGCTAAGAAGGGGAAGAACAAGGGTGTGCTAGGGCTAACATCTTCATCAGAATTTCGCAGGAAATTGATCAAAGATTCGAGGTAAGGGGGGAGAATGGGTTTAATATTGGTGATTCTATCATGATAGGGTAGTGGGGAGCCCTTAACCTCGTAAGAAATTGTATGATTATTTCTATTGTGTGGATTTATTGTTGTAATATTGGTTTGATGATGAAATTATTTGTGAATTGATTTGTCCTATCTTGAACCCTGTTGTTGTTACTGTTGTAAGGATGCATTATGTTGCAGATCTGGTTTTGGTGCAGGATTGTAGGAAAGGAATTAGACATAGAACTCGTAGATCTGATTTAGTAATGTTAGAAAAAGATGTAAGATGAATAATGGGACATAAAACTGATGTAGAACTCATTTTATGATCATTGAGAATGGTAGAATAGGGATCAAGGTGGTAGAACTCATACTGGTGTGGAGAAGCAGGTTTTGCGTAATAGATATAGCCTTACGCGTATTGGGGAAGGTGTTACGCGTATGGCTAGGTAGGATTGGAGGCATTACGCTTACGGGGAGGCCACAAGGAGGTTTTGGCATGGCCCTCTGCCAATACGCATAAGGATACACGTATGGTGGCTTGGCAATACGCATATGGAGTAGCTATACGAGTAGCCAGATCTGAGAAAGGAATTTGTGAAGGAAATAGCTCTCTGCCCATACGCGTATGAGGTTAGGCAATACGCGTATGGCAGGGCGAGGCAGAAGGCCTTACGCGTCTAGTACGTGTATGCTTGGGCGGGATAGTTTGGTAATACGCGTATGGCTCAGGTCAGTACGCGTATGCCCAGTGTGCGTGGAAAATTTTGGTGTTCTGCGATTTTTTCCCGATTTCGCGTCCAATGCAGTTTCTTATGGCTTGGGAGGTTGGGATTAGATGCCAGAATTTGAGTAGTGTGAAATTGGTGATGAAAATAATTAATTTAATAATTTTAGGGAATTAATTAATCAATAGTTGATTGATGTTGTGTGAAGTAATCGTATGGTGTTGGATATTGATGTGTGATTCAGGTGTGATCAAGAGGATCGTGAACATGTATATATATGCTATTTTACAGGTGTTTCATATACATAATTATGTCATGCATTTCATGCAATTGGTGGGATGAATCATTGCTCAGGAGGAGTGTATGTGATTCATCTGTACTCCGATATTGAGAATGGTGGGGATAGATCATTGCCAAGTAGGGGTGTATGTGATCTATCCTGGTTCAATTGAATGAACCATGATGTTGGTACCACATGCATTGTGTCTAATGTTGAGTCACATTGCACCATTTTTGATATATGTTGTTTGTATAGTGATGATTTGTTGACCAGTGGGTCGTATTTGTATGATTGTGTGTGAATACTTACCCTTATCATGTATTGTTCACCGTTAAGTATTGAATGTAATTCTCACCCCTTTGTTGTTGTTGTGTCTGTGCTTCTTCAGAAGTACAGATAATCCAGGTACTTAGGCTGCGGGAGTACGTGTTGCTTGTTCGAGTCGTAGGAGTCGCTCTGATACGTAACACGGGAATTATTAGGATTTCAATCATTTGTTATTTGTTATTCATTTTTGTTACGTATCTTTCTCTTTGATGAATTTATGGTGAAGCACGAATTATGTGGAATTTTTCCGAAGTTGTTGGCATGTGGCCTTGAAATGAATAAATAAATTATTTTCCGCTGTTTTATTTCATTTAATAAAAGGAGTTTGATGTTGGTTTTATGAATGTGGCATCCTACTTTATTTTTGGTGTAAAAACTCTGATTATTTCATAGAATTTTGTGTATTTTTCATAAATGGGAGAGTTGGGTGTTACAACAGCAGTCCTCGATACTTGGCTCTGAAAGCCTCGTGGTTGGTGATCATTCTCGCCAAACGTCTCAAATCCTCTAACTTTGGAACGTTGAAGGTATACTTATGAGTTTTCCTTCTACCGAAATCCATTAGCGCAATCTCCTTTCTCTGACATTTGCAATCATTGTCTCAATTTAATTTGAAAAAGAGAGATTAGAAGAGAAGTTTCTTTTTTTTTTTTAATGTTTTTTAGATGAATGTATGAATGCAGCACACAAAAACATAGAAAAAACATGGGGTCAAAGGGTCGGTGTCATGAAGTTAAGGCTCTACCGCCCCCCCCAAAGGTTTATACTGGTGATTTTTTGTACCTGTCCGCAAAATCATTGACCCCTCTGGGATAACAACAATAAGCGGATCGCCAGCGAGCTGATGTATCCTGGAGTGATCTCAGATGAGGGTAGTATCGCGTGACAACTATTTCCGATAGCTTCCGCACTACAAAATGGCTTAAGTCTACTAAAAACCTCAGCTTCTCAGATAACCCAGTCGACCACACTACTTTCAACAACCGAAGTCGTATAGGCAATGTATCTGCAAAGGGAGTCTCCACTGAGTTTGATGGTCGATCGGGGGCTCTTAACTGGAATTCACTCCCAATAAGATTACCCGCATTGCCATCACCTATCTTAGGTGTATACTCAATCTTTCCACATGCGGCATCACACGCATTCCCATTAGCAAAAAAATAAACACATATATCAATTAGGAAAAGCAGTATATATATTTGTCTTAATCATCCTAGACCTCTAGTCTTATGATCCTATACAGACAATGACTCCCCAGCAGAGCTGTCATTTCTGTGAAATTTTGAGCACTCAGGTTTCAACCAGAGAGATAAGAGGGACAAGATGCCCTGCGTGGCCCCACGGTGGGCGCCATTTTTCTGTAGCGAGCGATTTTGGACGTGGTTCTTAAGCACTGTCGCTCTGGGGTACTACAGGTCAATTCATTTTTTATCCTATTGAAGTTGATGAAGGAAGGGAAATAAATGTCTCCAATTAACCCTACTTGCATACTGAGTTTAAACAGATGACTGTTGGTTTACAGATGTGGTTTAGATTGTGGGCCTCTCTCTGCTTATTTTGTTAAGAATGAAATGACGGGAGTATTTGTGAGGATGTTAGTGTCATACCCCAAATTTTGACCACTAAAATTTCCCATCATTGTGCAAATCATCATCACAATATGGATGAACCATCATATCTCATTAGTCTCCCCAAAGATGGGTGAGCATTCACTACAATCAAACTTAGGGTTTCAAGCCCTCTCAGAGTTCTTAGACAAAGGATCAATCAAGAAATGACATGATCTTCAACTTGTCTAATCTATCAAAATGGATCAAGAGGACTCCCACATCATGGATCAAGCACAAGGCTGCTCCCTTCTGAGTGGATTAAGCCTCAAGATCGCCAGTGTCACCAAATTAGGGTTTGGCCGACCAGGGCCTTCAGATGGAAACTTTCCTCTGGGCATGAGCTAATGCTTCAAAGCATAACCTATGATGCTCCAAGGGACATTATAAACCCAATCATCAAGTCAATTTTGCCTCAGGGGATGCATTCATAAAAAATCAGGAATTAGGGTTTCTTGACCTAATTCACCCCTAAGTTGACTATTAGGGCAAAGCATGAGCCAAGACCTCAAGACATGATTTGAGGGTCTCTAACACACCACATTGGTCCATTTTCAACAATGGATTAATCCAAGAAGCTTGAGCAACAAGTTTCAATTTCATCTGAACCACAATTAGGGTTTCGCGGGAAAAGTCAACTGTGTCTTTGACTTTTGACCAGGACATGCTCCCAAACCCTAGGACATGATTTAATACACCCTATAACACCTATTAAATCAATCCATCAAGTTTGATTTAGGTCAAGGACTTGATTTCATAGAGGATCGCACAGTTTGGAATTCATCTAACAAAAAGTCAACTGTGCACAAAAGTCAACTTTGACTTTTTGAGATTTTTCACAATTATGGTTTTTTAACCCTAAAATGATGTTAATGTGTGATTCGAATCATAATTTATCAAGAAAAATCAAGAAAAGTGGGATAACTTATAAAAAGGGTAACCATAAAAAACTTAGAAAATTTTCTAAGTTATGGAACAAAGTGGCTAGGGTACCAACTTTGGAGGATCATAACTCCTAAACCACAAGGCCATTTTTTCCCATCCAAAGCTGGATTTGTAGCTCTCATTACCCTCTACAAAAGCTTCACCTACCACTCATTCCAATTCCCCATGGATTTTGAGTTATGGAATGATCAAAATCACAAAAAGTGAAAATGTCACTTTTTTCCAACACTTAGTGAAATTTTCACTAAGTCAGAATCTGCCTTCACTTTTTTACAAATGTAGGGGCATTTTTCACTTGGATCCAAAAAGTATCAAAACCAATTATGAACAAACAATTACTGTATCATATGAGGGCTTTCCAAAATGGCCAAGAACTCCATCAAATTCCACTTGAGCCATGAGATATGACACTGGCAACATGCCTTGCTAAAAACTATCAAGGCAAGGCAGATTTTGGCGTTTTGCTCGATTTACCAAATTTGTGCAATTCCAAGCAACTCTATCTATCTGAACACCTCAAGGGGGGACCAATGAGGAACTAACTCTGATCCCAAGCCTCCCAAGTCTTTGGAACCAAAAATAGCATGCCAAACCTAGAATTGCCTAAAAGAGGGACAAGACTCCAATTTTGGATTGGAGCATTCAATGCATACACCAAGGTGGCATGGACTGAGCCATTGCCAACTGAATTCAGTCAAGACTTATCCAAGACCAAGGGAACCAGCAGCCTGTGCCCTAACCTCTAGTCAATGGCTAGAGGAGACTTGGATTCTCATTGCTCAACATTGGCCAAACCTATGCAGCAGTTGCCATTCACTATTCCTTGCAAAAAAAACTTGCTCTACTATAAATAGAGCTCATTTGTGATCAGTTTGAGTACACCAAACCCATCAAACAGATGCTTTCCTCAAAATCTCCTTCTTCACTCCAATTTTGCCTTCCAAAGCAAGTCACTATCGGGTTTTGAGTTTGAGAGCAATTCCAATCAAACCAATCACACACACACCTCGTAAACATCATATAGAAGTGATCCAAACACTCGCATAACATCTGGAACACCAAAATCACAAAATCACCAGCCAACTGCTCAACCCTTTGACAGATTTGCAGTTGAGGTGCCAAATCAAGTTCCAGCTCAAATCAATCCACTCCAAGCATCCAGACACACTCCATAGCACCTAGGGAAGCTGTCCATAACCTTGGAACCAAGCTGTAACACCTCTAACACAAAACACGATCACCAGCTGTAAGTGGTAAGCATGAGCTCTTCTAACTCTATGATCTATGCAATTTTTGCTGCACAATAATTTGGCCATATGTTCATAATCATGCATGGAGTGTTTTCCCTCAATCAATTGCATTGTTTGAATCTGTATGCAATTTCTGAACCTTCATGCAAATTTTAGGGTTCTTGAGGTTTCTCTTTGATTTCTTATTCCATGTTTAAAATAAATGAAATTAAAGGCCATAGGCATGATCGTGAGGTTGAAACGAGCAGATTGATATGTAGATTGCATGATATCATCAAGTATTCAGTGAGATTGGATAGAAAATGCAAATATGCAGAAACAGAGGAAGGGCACGTGTTCTCGCCATGTTCTTGGAGCCCTTTTGCAAATATTTGAATATTTGAATTTTGTGATTTTATTTAATTGATTCAAAAATTAATTTCTCTCTGAGTTTTAATGATTTTGAGTTGATTCTTTTTTTAATAATTCACAAAAATGTTAAAATATTTTATTTTACCAAAAAATCCCAAAAATATTATTTGTTTCATATAATTGATATTTTTGCATAGAATTAATATTTTAATTGTTTTAGACATTTAAAATATTTTTTCCTTCTTGATTTTGCAAATTTTAATGACTTCTAATCATTTTGTAGGTCAAAACTTGATTTTTGAAACATTAATCCAAGATCACAATTTGTTTTCCACATGTTTAACAATTTTGATCATTTTAATTGAATTTTTATTCAATTAAAATACATTTTGGAAACAAATTAGGGTTTCTGATTAATTCAACCCTCATTAAACTTTTTCAAACCATTTTGGGCCTCTAATAGAGTGTAAGACCCAATCGTTTGTAAATACAAACCTATTTTGGGCCTCAAATGTTGTATAAGTCACGTTGTATTTCAAAAATTCGGCGCGATCATCGCCCGTTTAAAACAAACCATCTGGGCCTCTCCTCGAGCTATAAGACCCATTCAAAACCATTTTGGGCCTCTAGTAGAGTGTAAGACCCAACCCTTTTAGAAAACCAAAATAATTTGGGCCTCGGTGTATTGTATAAGTCCCGATACCGTCAAAAAATTTCGGCGCGATCGTTGCCTTTCTAACAAATCAAACCCTTGGGCCTACCCTCATGTTATAAGCCCCATTCTTTTTCTTTAAACACCTTTGGGCCTCTAGTAGAGTGTAAGACCCAAACCCTTTTAACCAAAACTATTTTGGGCCTCAGATACTGTATAAGTCCCTCTGCGTTAAAAGAAAATCTCGGCGCGATCGCCAGTTCAAAAACCAATTTTTTGGGCCTCTCCTTGAGCTGTAAGCCCCACCAGTTATACAAAAATAAACCTTTGGGCCTCTTGAGAGAGTGTAAGACCCATCCCTTTGTACAGAAAACCTTTTGGGCCTCAGTCACTTGTATAAGTCCCTGTACAATGTACAAAACAACAGTGCAATCACTGATAAAACTTTGGGCCTCTCCTTGAGTTGTAAGCCCCAACAATCTTTTCAAAGCACTTTCTCCTTTGATTTTGAATATAATATTGTTATCAAAGCTTTCTTTGTTGAACAACTAACAAAACAGCATGGAAGCTCTACAACCGAGTAAGTGTTTACGCGCTTTCTTTATCCGCTTTCATATATATATATATATATATATATATATATATATATATATATATATAACTGTATTATGAGGCTGCTCACTGTAAGTCTTCTTTCACAAACTTTTATATACTTGGCAAATATCAACTGTGTAATACTAGTATAGTTATTTAGAGTGTTCCCCGTCAACTATGTCTAGCACCAGGTAAAGTCCCATTGATCGCTCTTAAATACAGTCAAAACTAGATCCCCATAGGATTACCAGACACAGTCTTCCCTCCTCTTGGGGTTAAACAATATGGAGACGTTAAAGGCAGCATTCTCGGTGAACCCTTTCTCAGACTGTCACCCTTAGAAGTTGTCAAAGAGACTCTACTCCCCAAAGATGATCTTTTCTCCGTGAATGGCATCTCTTGAGTTTCTTCCCAATTCTCGAACTTTCCTGGCTTGATCTATTCTCTATGAATGGCATGTCTTGAACTTCTCGGGGTTTGGGGACCCACAGGCTTCTTAAAAGCACCCTTAAAAATTGTCAAAGAAACTCTAACTCCCCAGAGATGTTCTTTTCTCCGTGAATGGCATCACTTGAGTTTCTTCCAAATTCTCGGGCTTTCCTGGCTTGATCTATTCTCTGTGAATGGCATGTCTTAAACTTCTCGGGGTTTGGGGACCCACAGGCTTCTTAAAAGTATCCCCGTCTCCTCTTGGGCGTTGTACAAGGACCCTTCGGCTTCTTAAAAGCTCTCATGCCTTCTCTTGGGCTTAATACAAGGACCCTGATGACCTCTTAAAGGTATAAGACAGAACTTAGTCATCCTTTGCTAGAGCAGTCTTTCCAGCGTCAAAACTCCAGCCACTTGAGGGTTAGTACTCATCCCTTAACGGCTGTGCCTTCTCTTGGGCATTGTACAAAAGATGAAACTCTAGACTTGGATAGTCTCAATACCCTTTGGATTTCCCATTTCCTTAAAGAATAGGAAATAACCCCGATCTTCTGATCAGTACCAAAGTACAACCTCACCTGGAATCAGTCTTTTTATAAGAACTGATTTTCTCTTTTATACAACATACTGAACCTGTCACTAAACTGAAACAGTCACCAGCATAGATAGCCTCCTCTTGGGCTTTGTACAATGATTCTCCCCAGGGGAGCTAACCTTTTCACACTCTCTTGTTGAGTATGAAAGACTCCCTTGTTGAGTCAACCTCCTTTTAGCCTCTATCTCGGGCTTCGTACGAGATATAAAAACACTCTCTTGTTGAGTATAAAAGGCTCTCTTGTTGAGTCAAACATTTTTAGCCTCTATCTCGGGCTTCGTACGAGATACAAATCACTCTCTTGTTGAGTATAAAAGACTCTCTTATTGAGTCAAACATTTTTAGCCTTCATCTCGGGCTTTGTACGAGATACAAAAACACTCTCTTGTTGAGTATAAAAAGACTCTCTTGTTGAGTCGATCCTCCTTTAGCCTCTATCTCGGGCTTCGTACGAGATATAAAATCACTCTCTTGTTGAGTATAAAAGACTCTCTTGTTGAGTCAAACATTTTCAGCCTCCATCTCGGGCTTCGTACGAGGTACAAAGACTCTCTTGTTGAGTCAAACCCCCTTAGCCTCCCTCTTGGGCTTCGTACAAGACACATATAAAAGCACTCTCTTGTTGAGTCAGCCCCTTTTTTAACCTCCATCCCGGGCTTCGTACGAGATACAAAAGAACTCTCTTGTTGAGTCGGTTACTGGTTAGCACTCTCTTGTTGAGTCAACCCTTTAGCCTCTATCTCGGGCTTCGTACGAGACACAAAAGCATCCTCTTGTTGGGTCAATAGCCTTCTCTTAGGCTTTGTGTAACACCCCAAAATTTCCCTCTTGTCTTTAACTCTAACTGGCTCATGTTTCATTTCATTTGCATCGTTATTTTTGCACTTGCATGGTTCTTTTGAGCATGGGATCAAGGTATCTATCAGCAGCTCATGGTGTTATTGGTTCCAGTTTGATTTTCAGCAGTATTCAGAGCCAAGCAAATAGCTTTCAAGGTCTTTTTGAGCTTTTATTTAGCTCATTAGATGTTTTGATAATCAGAAGCTCCGACAGTCATTTTGATCAAGCGATCCGGTATCAGACATTATTAATTCAGCAGGATACTTTGAGGTGTCAGCAAGAATTCGTGTTTCTTTTTAGGTGTTACTCAGTAGCAATATCAAATTTTGAGTTTCAGAGGCTTAACGGGGTTCAAAACCGCTGTCAAATGTCACTTTTCCAAGTTTCCCTCCAAAAGGCGCCAAGATTCAAAATTTGGACTATGTAACCGGTTAGCAGTTATGCTGTAACCGGTTACACTGCGTACATTTTGAAAAATGGGTTAAATTTCAGCATTTGTCATCATGTGCCATTCTTGTGCATGTGTGGGAAGGATCTAGAATTGATATTTTCATCATTTTCCACCCAAAATTCAAATTCCTTCCAACATTTTCCACTCTAATTCCTCATTTCCTTTCCTAATCCACTTTTCACCCCAATTTCCACCCACTTAACCTCACTCCAAACCCAAACTTAATTCCTAACCTAGGGGTTATTTAAACAAATTCATTCCAAACCTCTCAAACCTAGATCATTTTTTCACTCTCAATTTTCAGAATTCTCTTTCAATTCTCTCTCACATTTTCACTCTCAACCTCCATTTTCAACCACACTCAAAGCTCTTCCATAGAGATTAACAAGTTCTTCATTGGAACTTGTTAATTCTTGAGCTAAAGCCACTCATTACCACTTCATTGCTGCATTTCATTGGTGATTTTCGTTTGGATCTAGATCTGGAATTTCAGAAGTGATTATTGAAAGTGATTTTGGAGTTTTTGTTGCTTATTGCTTGGATTTTCAACTTTTGAGTGCAAGGAGCTTGTGGATCTTGGATTTCTCTACTTGGATTCAGCAAATTATGTTTACAACACTTACCAAAGCAAATCTCAGCTTTGTAGGTTGGTTAATCTCAGATCCACACTCATTTTAGCTTAATTGCAACTTACACAATGTAGATCCATGATTTTTGTTGTGTTTTGATCATTTTGTTTGATTTTGATTGTGGATGTTGATGATTACTGGATCTAAATGATGTTTGAATATTGTGTTTGAGCTTAATTTTCGTGCATTGTTGATTACATGATCATTAGACTTTATTACATAAGTGATTTGCTGCTGAAAAGTGCTTTTGAAATTGATTTTTTTCACTACTGTCCCAGAGTAACCGGTTAGCAGTTATGCTGTAACCGGTTACTGTGTATTTTCAGCGCAATTGGAGCAATTTTGAACTGTGTAACCGGTTACCACTGAAGCAGAACTTGATTTCTTGCATTTTCTTGGTTGTTTGAGATCCTTTTCATGTCTAAACTGTATGGATTGATATGATGATGATTTGTGGATCATTCTTGAGCTGTTGCACCTCACACTATTGCATGAACGCAATTTTTCCGACACGCGATTCTTGGACTTGTACCGTTTATGAACATGTTTGCGTTGTTGCATTCTTAATGCGATGAACACATTGCACACACATTCGAATCGTGTTAATTCTCGGTTAATGCTCAACTTGCTGGACATATGATGCATGATTGATGTTTGTCTCCATGGTTATTTGTGCATGATTTGTTTTGATCAATGTGTAAATCATACGATTATGTTGAGTGTGTTTGTTCTTGAGTGGTTAACATGATCATGCTTGTTCATCCTTGATGTTTGCAACCTCTATGCTTGATTTGCCTTGCTATGCATGTTCATTTGCAATCACTTCTTGTTTGGATGCATGCTGCCCTATTTTTACAGCTGCTGTTCTAAGTTTGTTCATGTGCTGTCTATTGTTCTCACTTGCTGCCTGCTGCCTTTTACACCTATTTTGTGTTGATTGTGTGTGTTGTTGAAAGCTGTCTTGCTTGTGTGTTGTCCTTAACTACTGCGCAGGTGCAGAAGCGCTGTTGTAGCCGCTGTTTGTTTTTTCTCTTTCACTTCTTCTCTTCCCTTGAATCTCAAGACTTGTTTAAGTCTTGGATTTACTCCCTTAGAGCTACCTAGTCCAACTTAATTTTTGATTAAGCTTGGAGTAGGATTAGTATTAGGCTTCCCTTTGCATGCTAACTTAGGTAGAAGTTTCCCTTTCAACCTCAACTATAGGGCCACCTTTGCATGATAACATTAGGAACATTTAGTTTCCCTTTAGTGTTTTATTCTCCTTTGAGTCTTCTCTTCTCATCTCATAACACTTCTAAAACACTTAATAAATATAACGAATATTGCGCTCGAGCCTTAAGTGTAGGAAATGAAGAACGAGGGGTCTCCCCTCCTCTTCTAGAGTGTTTAGCATATGTCCCATTTGGGGGCGACCATGCGATTCACTCGTTCCCGCATGGTAGACTTTAGTGCAATGTAAGTTATGAACTAACTTCAATCCACTTCTGTTTAAAAAACAAAAAAACAAACTCAAACCTTTTTCATCCTTCGGGATCGTTAATATCAAACCTTTTTTTTAGAAAAGGGCACGTTACTTCCGTCTCGTCGTAAACAGGCATCGACCCTAACTGCCGGACGTGATCTTAACGTCGCTCATAAAAAACACTAACCAACCTCGTTAGGTCGAACTACGACTGCTCTGATTTCCTCTTTCTCGTCCGATTGAGGATACGTAGGCACAAGACGGCGATGTCTTGGCGAGCAACCTCCTCCCTTAGTTCGTGTCCGAACTACATTGACTCTGACTTTCCCATTGCACGAGGGAATACGTAGGCATAGGACGAGCGATGTCCTATCGAGTCACTTCTTTTTCTTTTCTTCTTCGTTTCTTCGTTCCTTTCCGCTCCCGTTCCTTCTCCTTTCCAGTAGCAGTGGAGCTCCAGGTGACGACACCCTTTAATCGAGACAGCAAGCATGGATCCCATCGAGTACGATGGACGCGTGGGGGTGTTAACACGTTCCCTTCGTGTAACCGACTCCCTTGCACGTTTCTCTTGGTCGTGAGACCATGTTCTTTTCCTTCCCTCAGGTTTATGCAATGTTTCCTTTCCCTCTCTTGTGATAAATACACATTGCTGGTGACTCTATTTTCTGTGCCACTTTTGCGTTTGTACCATGGATGAAATCCCCGGGAGCGATAGCTGGTGACTCTTCTAGGGACTGGTTGACCTCTTGCTGGTCCTTCTGTAAGCGAGTCAATCCTAGCGCTTGTCTGTTTCTTTCATTGGGTGTTTATTGTGGTACTTTATTTTGTTGTATATTACTGTATTACTATTTTACTATTTTACTGTATTTACCACATTTATGGCATTGCATTTCATTATTATGCTGGACTGTGCTGTGCTGTACTGGATTTTCTATTTGGCAGGTTGGGATTTGTGAGAGATAAGCCCACTACCCAGGCTTGAGCACACACCTATGATTAGCGTGGAAAGTAGTGTGACTTGTTTGGAATTTGGCCAGACTTAGTATACATGAAAACTCCACATCCAGACGAGGTTTTCTTTGGTAATATTCTATCCTGCGCATTTGGGGCAAATGATGGAATGTAACCTGGAAAATTGTCGACTCTGGCGACCGTCTCCCAAGAACTCAGCAACGCCTCTCCTCCCGAGATGTGGTAATGGCATACCAGAAATGGCAAACCCATTACACTTCTCGATCCAAGGACCCAATGCTGGGAACTTGCTATAGGATATCCTTTTAAGGGGAATCAGTTAAGGCCTCCTCGTTTGATGATGATGCCAAACCAGAAATGGTGAACGTATCATCATTTCTCGACCTGAGAGCCCGTGATATTGAGGATCCTCGCCTTTTAGTACCTACATGTGAGAGGGTTTGGGTGTTTGCAGGTCTGCAGGTAACCTTGACTTTCATCCTACCTGGTATTCTGGTTCTCTTATCAGTGCAAACTTATTAGTCTGGTATTCTGGGATTCTGATTATGCCGATATGCTGGCCTTCTGCTATTCTGATTATTCGGATATTCTGGTGTTTCGGTATTCTCTTCAGAGTAGACCTTTGAATTTATCCATTCAGCAGCACAACAGTACAGAGCTTTGTGGAAGCCCTGATCCCATGTCTGTTGCATTTGCATCATCAATTTTTGCATACATGTTCTTGTATTTCCAAGGGATATTAACTTTGAGACTCGCTGTTGAGCGTTTCCGTCTATTTCTTGTGGTTCTTTTGTCAAAAACTTGAATCAAAGTAGAATGATTCCTTGGAAATATTCGAGCATGGTATTTGCATTCACATACTCATACGCATAGCAGGTGTTCTGGAGTGGATTTCTCATTCTGACTTGGTATTATCTTCAGAATTGACGGCTTGACCTGCCACCACCATGCAACCTGTGATAATCAGAGGATAGCCATGGAACAACTCAGTGCAAAAATGACTAAAATGAAGATTCAGATGGGGCAATTTATGGGAGACATGCAAGCTTTGATCCAAGACCATAAAGTGCTAAGAGAGGAGGTCAATCAGATGAGGACTCAGATGGGCCTGGTCATGGAAATCTTGAATAAGGTGTTAAAGAAGGAAAACAATCATGTGCTCGCTTCCACAACAGAGGTCCTTACTCCTCCCATCTCTTTGGGATTTGCTCTAGATCGTGGATTGCCTCGTGAATCTCTTCCACAAATTGAAGTTTCAGAGCTTTCTCATCAGCAATCATTTCCTGCTCCTCAAGAGGATCCTAAGTCAGAGGGGCCTAAGAGGAAGTTTGATCCCATTCCAATGTCGTATGTACAGTTGCTTTCTTATTTTCTCGAGCTCAAACTGGTTGAACGTGTTAGTTTGGGACCTCTTCCCACAAAGCTTCCTCTGGGACCTAATGCTAATGCTAGATGTGAGTTCCACTCTGGGGCACCTGGTCACAATGTTGAGAATTGTACAAGGTTCAAGCATAAAATCCAAGAGCTCATTGATTCAGAGGCAATCAAGTTTACATCAGTTGCACTGGTAAACAAGGTGATTTTACTCCCACTGTTACAAAGGAATTGGGGACTCCTTCCTTTTCCAAAGGATCCACCTCATGTCATGGATCTCTTCCACAACCTTATGCTTCAGAAGTTTTGCGTCAGCAACCCTTGTTTGTGCCTCAGCCGAATGCAGAAAGGAAAGTGCAGGGGCGGATTCGGCGCCCAAATCAGCAGCAGCAGCAGAATTATCAGCAGCAGAGGCAACTCAGACCAAGAAGGCCCAAGAGGATATTTGATCCTATTCCTATTCCTTATAGTCAGTTGTTTGCTCGCTTGCTCAAAAGCTCGTTGATCCAGCTGAGGAATGCCATGCCAGTGCCATACCCTATTCCTCCGGACTATGACATGAACGTTAGCTGTGAGTTCCATTTGGGAACGTTTGGGCACACACTTGATAACTGTAATGCGTTCCAGCACAAGGTGCAAGATTTGATTTATTCAAAGGTCATCACCCCAGACGGTACCCCCACAAGGTGAAGCTTCTTTATCAGAGTGAGCACTCAAGGCTGCAAAGACATCATCAGAAGCAATAAGTCCAGACGGAGTCAATTCTCCTCAACAATGGCAATTATCAGCTTCCTTTACTGCATTTTCATATGTAGCTTTCATTTGCTTGTTTAAACACTGTCTGCATGTAAAAACTTGTTTGTGTTTTGAATGTTGATTTTAATGCAATAAATGTGTCGTTCCTGAAGTATCTTACTTTTATGCACTCATGTCATGTTTATATGCACTGCAATACCAACTTTCTTGCCTTAAACTGTTGAGGGAGGATGATGAGGTAAAAACGCAAAATCTTCGGTTAGGTGCTTTTGGATAAAACCATGTTGAGGATGTACAGGAATTGTTTCAAATCCCTAAACACTAGAGATATAAGGGAGATAGACCTTCGTTAACCCCTTTGAGCCTTGAAGTAGGAGTTTCTTTCGTACGAAAAAAACCCCCACACTTAACCCAGGGGCAGGTTAGGGGTCAATTAGTTTGACCGAGCATTCAAATTTCAAAAGGAATGTGCATCTTAAGATCCATTACCTTCTATTCCGCTGTCAAGAGGTAAAAAGGTGTGAAACCACAATGGTTATCCATCACAATCAAGGAGTGAGGCAGTCACAACCCTTTCCAGCAAGTCAGACAAAACGGTGTCACACGATTTGTTCAAAAAAAGAAGAAAGAAAGCCCGCTAAGTCAAAACTTGAGAACAAGCGACTTAGACAAAAGTTAGGGCATCCCGCTGGACCTCAAGGTCGAAAGATTCAAAAAGAATCAGTCCAGACAAAATCAGGGAAATAAAAAAAAAGGCGAAAAGCAAAAAAAGATGATCAAGAGAAAAATCCTCCGATAAGAATAAAGTCGTGTGGCTACAGATACAAAAGACAAAAAGGGGTGACTGTTGCTCTAAAACCTCATCAGGTCTCAAACCATCAGTGCATGGATTCATTAAAGATCATGAAACCTTTTGAGAGATGAGCGCTTGCGCCGAATTAGCTGAACGTAGGACTGGAGAACATCACGAAGAGTGGGTGGGCACCAATAAACTTTGAGCCTTAAATCCTTTTTTCTCAAAAAACCGTGAACCAGGCCACGATACAACCCTCAAAAATCCTAATTGAAACAGGGTTTATTCCGAAGGCGTACTTCAACGAGATAGCATTCCTGACTCCTATGAGTTATGCTAATAAGATTTTTGTTGGTATTGCATGTGCGTATTGTTTTCTATTCAAAAATCAATGTCGCATCCCAGCTAGTGATTAGTTCACAAGGCTTGGCGATGCATTTTTAATAAAACTTCAGGCTAACACGGGTTTTGCATTAGAATTATCATTCTCATAATAAACATTTTCTGCTTGCATATGTTTGTCATCAAAGAAGCTTACACAATGAACGTCAGTCGAGAAGCTCGATCACACCAAGTTGAGATGGTGAGAACTCCGAAGGACAGTCATGTCAAGGGGTATGTGGCCAAGAGACTGTGCGCATCCTAGGGGGTTCCCGATAAATGGTGATAAGATGCAGCTAATCTGAAGCAGTCACATTGAAAACTCCCCCTAAAGCAGCCAAACAGGGGCAATCACGTCAATTTGACAAATCTATATACGATCAGTCAGAGGCAAAGTTTCTTCAAGACTTGGGGCAGGCCACCTTTAGAGCGTGAGAAGTTGTCCACTCCTGAAGACGGTTAATTGAGAGCACTCTTCAAGGTTCAATATACTGGGGCAGAGTATTTTCAAGTCATTACAAATCCTTTCGAGGTAATTTACTTCATGGATTATGAAGTCTGGGGCAGTTGCATCGAGATCTGATAAATCTCTCCAAGAGTTTGAAGACCCTGGGGCAGTGTGAATGCCCGATCTTCTATAAAATCCTCTTGAGATGATTTCTTCCTTTAGACCTGGTGGTCTGGGGCAAGTGGATAGTTCAAAGGGCCGTTCATGACCATAGAGACAGGTCAGTCTGGGTAACAAGTTTGTTTTTCCCCAGTAGCGTTACTCTCCCCAGCATTGAAAGTTCATCATCCTCAGCAGAACTCATTCCCCCCAGCAAGTAGTTTAAAGTGGATTGCACCGAGGTGAATGTGGTTGTATCTCCAGCAGGAGGTGTGTTGGGTGTCTTTGAAAGGACTTTATTTTCCCCACAAGAGTCTGGTAATCACTTTCCGCAGGAGGTCAGGAAGTGTAGTTCCCTCAGCAACGACATGCTCTAATCCCCAGCAGGATAAATTCTTTCCTCCGACAGCAGGTTAAGCTCAATGATATCCCTCGGTAGGTTTCGTTGAATTTTCTCCCCAGTAGAGCTATTCTCCTCAACATTAAAAGTTCATCCTCCTCAGCAGGTTGTTATTTTCCCCAGCCAGAGTGTCGAGGATTATCTTCCTCAGCAGAGTACAAAAGATTAATTCCCCAGCTAGAGTTGTGGTTGATTGATTACTCTCCTAGCAAGTATCCAGAAGTTGATGTTCTTGCATCCCTAGCATAAGACTGATGGAATATCTTCTTTGGAAAAGGAGTTTGGTTTCCCCACAAAGTCTTGGCACTCCTTTTCCTCAGCTAGTCGGGAAATGTTTTCTCACCAACAATGGTTTGGTCTAATCCCCAGCAGATGAGTAAGCTTGGTGGTATCCCCTAGCAGAGTTGATGTTGGCAATCACCATTCCCCAAGCAGATTTGCTGGTATTGGCTGATATTCCCCAGCGGGATAAGGGTAAGAGCATCTCCCAATAGCAGTTTAAGTTCCCCAGCAGGAGACTTATGGAATATCTTCTTGGGACAAAGATGTTATTTTCCCCACAGGTTCTAAACACCCATTCTCCTCAGCCAGTCACGAGATATTTTTCTCATCAGCAATGGTCACAGATGAGTAAGTTGGATGTTGTCCTCTAGCATAGTCAATGCCGTCAATTATCGTCTTCCAAGCAGATTGCTAGTAATGGCAGATACGCCCTAGCAGGTGAAGACATAGATGACTCCTACCAGCAGGTTAAGTTCAGTAATATCCCCAAGCAGGTTTGGAATTATCGATTAATTCCCCCAAGCAGAGTTTGGTGGTGATCTTCTCAGTGGATTGTTCAACAGCGGTTAATACCCCCGGTAGGTCTTAAAGTCTAGTTGTTATTGGCATTTTTCAGATCCGGGTTTTGCATCCTATCGTCGGCAGAAGTCATTGGTAATCCCCAGTAGAGGAAATTTCTCTTCGGGTTCCATCTTCAATATTCATTTTTATCTATCCCCAACAGAGTGGATCTTCTCTCGGAGTTTTCATATCCAGCAGAGTTTGTGATCAGTGTCTTCCTCAGCAGAGTGAAGTCTTTCTCAGCAGGGTCTCTTATTTCATGGGACAATTTAGTTTGTCATCCCTGGTGGATTTGCCTTTGTCTTCAGCATTTATTGTGCTGAAGCGCCTCTTTTGCATTGCATAAACATTCTTGCATGGCATCCTCCCAAACGCGTAGCATTTCCATTTCGTATGGAGCATTACGCCATAGAAAAATTCAAACATAGGCATTCGAAGCATAAGCCAGGTTTGATATCTGTTACCAGTTTCTTTCCCCAGCAAAAAGAGGTGTAATTCAGGAGATATTGTTTGACAGTACACCGCAACCAGTGGATTCGTTCTTACTACTATTATTCCTTTCTATACTCCCCTGCAGAGTTGTCTGTTTAGATTTCTCTCTTCCCCAGCAGAGTCATCTTGGTAGATCTGTCAATGCTTCTAATCACTCAAACCATAGCATAAGTCAATAGCATTATATATCCTAACTCACCAGGATTGGCAATTAAATAACTCCCTGGTTAAATCTAATAAAAATGGATTATAGCTGCTTTATAAAGCAGTTGAGCCTATTTAAAGTAAAAACTCAGATATTCTTAGTCTGAGTGGGAGCAATTACATGAGTGTCTGGAGATTATACCCACACCAATGAGCCACCACTTGCACAAAAAGAAAAGCTCAAGGAAATTGAAAGTTTTGCACCCGTAAGACTATAGCCCCGTTTTCTTCAAGTGTTTCCTGTTTTCATTTCTATTGATAAAACAAACATTGGAGAAGACAAGTTTTTTTTAATCATTTCATTTCTCATGCTCTCAGGAGTCAAGCACCATTGTATCAACAAGCACAGACAAGGGAACACAATTAGTTGATAAAATAACTTTTGTTGAAGAAATAGAAGTCGATTCATTAAAAAGAAAACAACCTGTCCTAAATGCAGGATCCTACATAAACATTGTTGAGTCCACCATAAACGAAGAAAATATGGAGGAATTTTACGCTTCACTTGAAGCAGAAAAAAGTTCTCCCTTACAAGTCCAACCTACCGAAGAAACTGTGAGAACTAGGCATAGTGAAAAAGCTCAGAAAGCATTGAAGATTCTACAAGACTTTGTCTCAAAAAAGTTCTCTCTTTTGCTACTTCCAGGACGTTCTGGATTGATGAAAGATATTCTCAAATCTTTTAGTATGAAAAATAATTAATGAAAGTGATGTTGTGATTGGTATACTAGAGTGTAATTGAGTGAGGATAGTATGTAGTAGTTATTTTTGAAACAAATCTTTGAACTGGAGTGTGTTGAGATTGTTAATATTTCATATTCTATTTTTACTTTCAAAATAAAGTCCCACATTGAATTTTTAGTACCAATATAAAGTGTTTATAAAGCACTTTTAAATACAATAATAATAAATCTTGATATTGGGTTACTATTGTAAATAACATGGGCTTGGACCAATTATTTTATATTTAAGTGTTTGAAAATTAAATATTAAATGTAATAATAAAAAATTATTCTGCCACCTCAGCTGCCACGTCGCCAATTTCTAACGCCGTTTGCCAATATTTGACGGAAAGGACTTGTTTGATTCTGTTTGACAACGTAAAGGACCAAATTGGAACTTTTAAAAGAAAGAGGACCAAAATGGACCCAAGGGTATAGGTAAGGGACTAAAAAGGGTATTAAGCCTAATTAGAAAAGTGGGGAAGAGAAAAAAATATTCTATTTTAATGAATGATGATTAAAAAAAAATTGGGAAGTTGGAAAGTAATGAGATTTGATGGGGATTTGATTGGGGAATAAGAGGTGGGGGATTTGGTGGAATGTAGGTGAGAGAAAGTGGGAAAATTAAAAAAAAATAGAAAAATTCTGAAGTGATTTTCACTGGGCCTGCTACGGGCTGTAGCCCGTGCTACGGGCGGCTGTAGCAGGTTGCTGGAATCACCCAAAATTTTGTGTTTTCATAGGGGTTTTGGGGGATGCCTGCTACGGGCCGTAGCCCGTGCTACGGGCGGCCGTAGCAGGTTGCTGGTCAAGCTCCAATTTTTATTGTTTTGTGTTTTTTAGGGAGATTAGTGCATTCTTGGTACCATTTCTCATAATGAAGCATCTTTCATGCATTTTTAACTGTTTCGCATGCTTCTGCTTCCACAAGTAGTATTTTGCATCTGACCTGACTGACACTGAAACACAAACAACAAAAAGAAAATTGCTTAGTAATAAAAAGCGTGGGTTGCCTCCCACGTAGCGCTTCGTTTAACGTCGCATGGCTCGATGGTCCTTCCTACTATCCTCTGAGACGGGCATCCTCCACCAGGCCAATTTTTTGTCCTTGGTAGTATGGCTTCACTCTCTGCCTATTCACTTTAAAAGTGTCTCCATTCGTCTGATTCCTCATTTTTATCGCACCATGAGGAAACACCTTGTTAACAATAAACGGCCCAGACCATCTCGACTTCAGCTTTCTAGGAAACAACTTTAACCTAGAATTAAACAAAAGAACCAATTGTCCTTCCTAAAATTCCTTCCTTTTAATCTTTCGATCATGCCATTTTTTTGTTTGTTCTTTGTATAGTTTGGCATCCTCATACGCTGGACTCCTAAATTCTTCTAACTCATGGAGTTGAAGGATTCGGGAATCTCCTACTTTTGAGAGATCAAAATTTAGGAATTTTGAGGCCCACAAAGCTTTGTGTTCCAACTCTAAGGGTAAGTGACAAGCTTTTCCATAAACTAAATGGTAAGGGGACATTCCTATTGGTGTTTTGAATGCGGTTCTGTACGCCCTCAATGCATCATCCAACTTGGTTGCCCAATCCTTTCGAGACGAGCTCACATTCTTCTCTAGGATTTGTTTGAGCTGCCGATTAGAAACTTCCACTTGTCCACTCGTCTGAGGATGGTAAGGAGTGGGGATTTTATGATTCACATTGTACTTCTTAAGCAACTTCTCCATGAGCCGATTTAGGAAATGAGTTCCTTCGTCACTTATCAAAGCTCTTGGTACTCCAAACCTCGCAAAGATGTTTTCCTTCAGAAACTTAACAACTACCTTAGCATCATTAGTAGGCAAGGCCACTGCATCTGCCCATTTAGATATGTAATCCACCGTCACTAGAATGTAATTCTTTGAAAACGACGGTGGAAATAGGCCCATAAAATCTATGCCCCAAACATTAAACAGCCCGACCTCCAACATGGCATTCTGAGGCATCTGATTTCTCTTCGAAATGTTGCATGTTCTCTGACATCTATCGCACTCCTTGATTATGTCTAGGGCATCTTTGAACATTGTGGGTCAGTATAACCCAGACTGGATGACTTTTGTTGCTGTCCTGTCACCACTAAAGTGCCTTCCATATTCTGAGTCATGGCATACTCTAAGAACGTCCATTTGTTCTTCCTCATGGACACACCTTCTAACCAATCTGTCTATTCCTTTCTTGTATAAGAATGGGTCATCCCACAAATAGAACCTGCAATCATGAAAAAACTTTTTAATTCTGTTATAATCAAAATCATCAGGGATCACACCACCTACCAAATAATTCGCATAGTCTGCGAACAATAGAACACCGGTAACATCGAGTTTGTGTTCATCGGCAAACTCATCCTTGATTGGAAGCTTCTCTTCTATTTCTTCAATCAGGGACATCCGAGATAGGTGATCAGCAACGGTGTTTTCACATCCTCTTTTGTCCCGAAGTTCCACATCAAACTCCTGAAGGAGCAAGATCCATCTCAGTAGTCCCGGCTTAGATTCCTGCTTAGCAAACAAACTTCAAATCAGCATGGTCAGTATAAACAACTACCCTAGATCCTAACAGATATTGCCTGAATTTATCAAAATCATAAACCACTGCTAACAACTCCTTTTCGGTAGTTGCATAGTTCATCTGAGCAGGATTCAAAACATGACTAGCATAATAGATCACATGTAATAGCTTCTCTCTCCACTGTCCTAAAACTGCCCCTATGTAGAGTGATTTTCGTGACCGCCATCTATGGATGAGATTTCTTGTGAATCGCAATGTGCCACATATGAACTTTTATATTTATCCTATGAAGTTTTAAAGGAAGGGGAAAAATATAAATAAACCCTGCAAGAATGCAAATGTTAAAAGAAACAAAATGCAAATAAAGAGAACTGGAATCAGGGGTTGGTTATACTAAGGGAAGCTATTAACACCCTAAGCATCTGTAGTACTCTACGGGAACCTCTGGTATATATCTGTGCTATTATTAATTGGGAAAGTTTCTCCTTTAGGAGATGATGAGATTGAGAAATGTTTTTGTTGTTTTCGAAATATATATGGAAAAAGGAATTTGTAAAAGAGGATGAAAAAGAAAAAGAGTACTCGCTAAGGGTTGAGACCTTGTGCCTACATATTCTCAAAATAGAAATCAGAGCAGTCGTAGCTCGGAAATACGGGAAGAGCTTGAAGGAATGTAGCTCGGAGACTACGAGTTGTTGGGTTTTTAAGAACTAAGACAACAAAATGGAAAAAGTTTGAAAGCAAAGTTGGTGAGGATTGATTGAAAAAGAGTGAAGAGTTAAAGATTGTAAAGGCAGGGTCCTATTGATTGTGATGCTTTTAAGAAGCCTGAGGGTCCTTGTATGAAGCTCAAGAAGAGGCTAACTGAGGGTCATCGAGGGTCCTTGTATGAAGCCTAAGAGGAGGCATTGGCATCCTAAAGTCTGAACTAAAGGTGAAAAGGGTTTAAGAGGGGTTTTACTAGGAAACCTTCCTCTCTTTATTGAGTTGTTCTAAGTTTGTACTAAAGGGATCATGCTATGACGCTTGGATAAATCCCAAGAGGAGGTTGTGGATATAAATGTGAATATGAGTATCCGGGAAAACGTCGGAAGAGAATAGAAGGTAAAAAAATGAATATCCGGGAAAGCATCGGATGAAAAGAGAAGATCTTGAATATCCGGGAAAGCGTCAGATATTAAGAAAGATAAGAATATCTGGGAAAGCATCGGATGTAAAGAAAAGATGGAAAAAAGAAAAGGTTGATCACACGGTGGCGAGAGAAAATGTTTGATCGCACGACGGCGAGAGAAAAGGTATGAATATCCGGGAAAACATCAGAAAGATAAAAAAGAAAAAGGGTGCTCGCTAAGATCATGCGATCTTATGCCTACGTATTCTCAACGGGATCTTGAGAAATTAGAGCGGTCGTAGTTCACCCCCAAGGGGCACGAACTACAGAAAAGAAATTTTAAATCGCACGGCAGCGAGAGGGGAAATCTAACCTAATGTTGTCATGCAAAGATGAGCCTAAGGTTGAGTTTTGAAAGGGAAATTCTACCCTAATGTTATCATGCTTGGATGAACATCCTAATGTCTACCTTACTTCAAACCTACTTGAAAATTAAGTTTGAACTAAGAGATCCTAAGGGAGCATGCATACGTGGCAAAACATCACGTAATAAATAAACATACGCGGCAAAGCATCGTGTGATTTGAAAATATACACGGCAGAGCATCGTGGAATCAGCGATATACATACATGGAAAAACATCATGTGAGTGAAAATATACATGGAAGAACATCGTGTCATAAATAAACATCCACGGAAAAACATCGTGATAGAAAATGAATACACACGACAGAACATCGTGTGAAAGTGAATACATGGCATCACAAGAATGGAATTTTTATAAGATAAAATAACAAGTTAAAATCAGATAACTTCGTAAAGATATTAACATTTTATATCATTATGAAATTAACAAATTAAAAGGAAATGAATACCTTAAAAATCATTAATATATATTTTTTAGTTATTTCTTTAGAATATATCATAATCTAAACAAAAGTTAATTAAATTAAAACAAATTAATAAAAACTCAAAATAAAAAGTTAAATAAAATAAAACAAATATCAATTGGGCCAGATTTGTTGTAAACAAGGGTGTGGCTAGCAATATGATATTGGCTTTTATGAACCCAAACCCATAAACCAAAATAACTCACATTGAATTTTAATAAAAACAAATAATAATAATAAAATATTTGTATCAGTAAAATAAATATAAAAAAAGGAGAAGAGTTGTACCTTCCTCTTTATTTTCATCTTCACGAACAAAGAGAACATAAAATGTTCTCTCTCTGGCTTTTTCTCCCTCCGTCAATTCGCTCGGCTCGTCTTCGTCCGTCGATTTCTGTGTCAGGTCGGTCCCTCCGTCTGATTGCGTTTCTGCTTTAATTCAAACTACCTCCGTCGCAGCCTTTCTTTCGTTCGTGGTGGATTGTGATGATTTCAGCGATTTCTGATTTGTGCGGTTCAATTTCTCCTCCACCTGCGATTTGTTCCCGTCGCCGATTCCTCCTGTCTCCTGCGTTTCCCAGTGTTGGCTTCTTCCTGATGATGTTGTCGTGTTGATGCTTTGCTGTTCTGTTATAACAATTTGTTGTAGAGTTGATGAGGAAATTGAGATTTTCAATTGTGCAGGTGACTTTTCTCCCTCTCTGTTTTTTATTTTGGTTCTGCAAATTGAATTTGTTGAAGAAATTTGATGTGATTGCGTGTCGGTGACGTCAGAATTGTCGGCTTTGCAGTGTCTGGACTGAATTGTTGTTGTTGTTTTGATTGTGTTTATGTCCGGCTGCTGTTGAATTGAATTTGTTGCAAAGAATTGTGTTTGATTGTTGTTGCAGGTGATTTTGAAGATGGCTACAGGTAATTGATGTAACAGAGGGAGTACTTGAACATAGCTTATAGTTGGAATTATGAGAATTTTGCAACAAGGTCATATGAACATGAGATTGTAATATAGTATGTGAGTGATTTTTGTGGTAGAGTATTATGGTGATATGAGATAATGGAAAACAAAAGTCACAGAGGAAAATGTAGGGGGTGGGGCGCATGATTTTATAAGAGTATGCACCCTATTTATAGTGAAGTGTATGCTATGAGAAAGCAACTTTGGAATTTGTTTTTTTGTGTGTAGAGTGAAGTGTGGTATGCACCCTATTTATAGGAGTTTAGTATTTGGTGATCAAGTTTGTGATGCAAGCCATGATAGATGAAAGTTTTAAAATATGGAATCACATGTTTGTTGAAGATTGAATAAAGACTTTGAAGATTGAACAACAATCATGAATATTGAAACATATGTTTTGAAGATTGAATAAAAGATTGAATGTTGAATAAGAAGTGAAGAATGGTGATGAGTATTGAATATTGTATGGGTGCTTTTGAAGAAAGTTGAATGGTAGAAGCACATATTGTTGAAAGCTTGAATGTATATGTTGAAAATGGAACAAAACTTTATATGTTGAAAATAAGCTTTTGAATGTGGAATATCAAGTTGAACACATGTGTTGAATGTTTGAAGGAATAAAAATGATATGTACATGTTAAGATGGTGTATGTGAAATTTGGAAAAAAAAAACAAAGTTTGCAGGAAGAATAAAAAAGAGGTGGAGTGACATTTGTAGTGAGTGAAGAGAAAAGTTTGTAGCACTTGAAACAAGTGGTGAAAAATGTACTATATTATCATAAAAATAATACTTTTATAATAAAACAAATCAAATATAATAATAAAAAGTTAACAAAAAATAAAGTTATTAATAACCTGATTAATAAAAAATAAAATTAATTAAAATCGAAACCGAAACCGGTAAAAAATGATAAAAACTGTTCGTATCGAGGTGTCCGGAAAAATAAAATGAACACCCCAAAACGATGAAACGATGAGTAAAAAATATACGTATTGAAAAAATACAGCGTTTTGTCAAATTTTGAAATTGATTTTTCCGTTAAAAAGGCTCAGACGGGTCAGAAATATGATGACCGGAAAGTTGAAAAATTAAAATAAGCATGATAATTCGATTTAAAGTACGCGAAAAATAGATTAAGAATGATGTCTGATAATTCGATTTAAAAAAATTGCCCGTAAATAGTTTTATTTTTGCACAGTTGACTTTTAGTCTGACCAAAACACCTGAAAAAAAAAACGTTATTTTCCGCTGATAATTTCAAATAATATTCATGAAAAAATATTGATATTATATGCAGATGATACAAAGTGAAAACGCAGTCAGAGGACCGAAAATAATTAAAATGAAGGGGTCAAAATTTAGGGTATGACACCCTACTGCAATATCACTTGCATCGCACATCATCTTAAATGGGAGAGACCAATCAGGGGCAATCACAACAGGTGCCGACACTAATCTACTCTTTAATGTCTCAAATGCTTCAGAACATTCCTTATAAAACACAAAAGGTTTGTCCTTAACCAATAAACTGGTTAGAGGTTTGGCTATCTTAGAGAAGTCTCTTATAAACCTGCGGCAAAAATCTGCATGTCCCAAGAAACCTATTATACCTTTCTCATTAATCGGAGGTGGAAGATTGGATATCACCTCGACTTTTGCTTGGTCCACTTCAATTCCGTTTTGGGAAATTTTGTGACCCAAAACTATACCTTCACGCACCATAAAGTGGCATTTCTCCCAGTTGAGAATCAGGTTGGTTTGCTGGTATCTTTCTAAAACAAGAGATAGGTTAGTCAAACAGTTATCAAAAGAAGACCCAAAAACAGAAAAATCATCCATGAACACTTCCATATGCTTTTCAAGCATGTCAGCGAAAATGGATGCATGTGTTGCGGTCAGAATAAGATATCAAGCTATTAATTAACTTGAATCACACATCTTTGAAATTCACCACCGAGCTTTGATTTATCCAAAGGAAAGGGTAAAGATCGAAGAAAACCCTAATTGCGCTATGTAAGGACACAGCTAAGAGATCTAAGGTTCGGGGGTTGGTTATACCTAGGGAAGGTGTTAGCATCCTAAGTATCTGTAGTACTCTACAGGAACCTCTTGTTTGTATTTGTGTTATGCTATGTTTGCTTGCTAAAGGTAACTGCTAAGGGTAAAGGTAAAGACCTATGGTAAAGATCAAAGTGCTAGAGGTAAAGACATAAGGGGTGTAGCGAGTGATTTTGGACGTGGTTCTTAAGCACTGTCGCTCTGGGGTACTATAGGTCGATTCATTTTTTATCCTATTGAAGCTGATGAAGGAATGGAAATAGATGTCTCCAATTAACCCTGCTTGCATACTGAGTTTAAACAGATGACTGTTGGTTTACAGATGCAGTTTGGATTGTGGACCTCTCTCTGCTTATTTTGTTAAGAATGAAATGACGAGACTATTTGTGAGGATGTTAGGACTGATGCTTTTCGATTGATGTGTGAAGGTACGGGATTTTGGGTTTTTGATTAGTGTGCTCGCTAAGATTTTTTTCAATCTTATGCCTACGTATTCCCGTTTAACGAAATAGGGAAATCAGAGCGATTGTAGTTCCTCTATGGGAGGAAAAAGGTTGTTTTGGTGTCTTGTTCAAAGCCCAAGACGTGAATCTAAAGGTGTTTTGTATCTTGTTCAAAGCCCAAGATGTGAAGCTGAAGGGTCTATTTGTATCTTGTTCGAAGCCCAAGATGTGAAGCTAAATGGTTTTGACTTTAGAGAGAATTTGTCATCTCTAAAGGGGGATATTTGGTCTGTTTGTCACAACTGTTGGCTGACTGATTATAAAGGAGAATTACTTTAACTGGGATATGTGAATCCAGCAACGCAATAATTTCCTTTATAGGGGATTTTAACCTGAAGGAGAAGACTTTAACTCAGTTTAGAGCAATGCCATCTTTCCTTAGGAATTTCTCATGCTAAAAGAGGGACAGTGGCGTGGATGTAAATAATCCAGAGGCTTGCCGCTTACAGCAATTAGATGGGGGAAAAGGAGTTGTTGATGTTTGTATACTGTGAACAAGGCACAACATTTGATGCTAAAAGGTTGATTGGCTCAACCGGGGTTTCCTTATACAAAGCCTAAGAGGAGGCTATTGGCCCAACAAGAGGGTGTTTTTATGTGTCTCGTACGAAGCCCGAGAGAGAGGCTAAAAGGGGTGGACTCAACAAGAGAGTGCTAACAAGTGACTGACTCAACAAGAGAGTGCTTTTATATGTGTCTTGTACAAAGCCCAAGACGGAGGCTAAAGGTGTTTGACTCAACAAGAGAGTCTTTGTACCTCGTACGAAGCCCGAGATGGAGGCTGAAAATGTTTGACTCAATAAGAGAGTCTTTTATACTCAACAAGAGAGTGATTTTTATCTCGTACGAAGCCCGAGATGGAGGCTAAAAGGCTTTAACTCAACAAGAGAGTCTTTTATACTCAACAAGAGAGTGTTTTTGTATCTCGTACGAAGCCCGAGATGGAGGCTGAAAGGCTTTGACTCAACAAGAGAGTCTGAAAAGGTTAGCTCCACTAGGGAGAATCATTGTACAAAGCCCAAGAGGAGGCTAGTGTGCTGGTGACTGTTTCAGTTGAGTGACAGGTCCAGTATGTTGGATGAAGAGAAAATCAGTTCTTATATGGGTAATGTCGTACTTTGGGATTGATCAGAGGATCAGGGATATTTCCTGTTCTTTAAGGAAATGGAAAATCCAAAGGGTATTGAGACTGTCCAAGTCTACTGGTGTTTTGAGAAATCGATTCTCAGGTAGTGAATGATCTTTGTATGATGCCCAAGAGAAGGTTGGTATGTTAAGGGATGAAGGTCAACCCATTAACTGGTCTGTCACTTGACTCAGAAAGGCAACTCTAGCTAATTGATGACCAGGTTCTGTTCCTATACCTGTAGAGGCCTCTGGGTCCTTGTACTAAGCCCAAGAGAAGGCATGAGAGCTTTTAAGAAGCCGAAGGGTCCTTGTACAATGTCCAAGAGGAGGCGGGGATGCTTTTAGGAAGCCTGTGGGTCCCTAAACCCCGAGAAGTTCAAGACATGCCATTCACCGAGAATAGATCAAGCCAGGAAAGTTCGAGAATTTGGAAGAAACTCAAGAGATGCCATTCATGGAGAAAAGATCATCTCTGGGGAGTAGAGTCTCTTTGACAATTTTTAAGGGTGACAGTTTGAGAAAGGGTTCACCGAGAATGCTGCCTTTCACGTCTCCATATTGTTTAACCCCAAGAGGAGGGAAGACTGTGTCTGGTCATCCTATGGAGATCTAGTTTTGTTTGTATTTAAGAGTGACCAGCAGGGCTTTACCTAGTGCTAGACGTAGTTGCCGAGGAAAACTCTAAATAACTATACTAGTATTACACAATTGATATTTGACAAGTATATAAAAGTTTGTGAAAGAAGACTTACAGTGAGGAGCCCCACAATACAGTTATATATATATGAAAGCGGGTAAAGAAAGCGGGTAAACACTTACTCGGTTGTAAAGCTTCCATGTTGTTTGGTTAGTTGTTCAACAAAGAAAATTTGATAATAATATTATATTCAAAACCAAAGGAGAAAGTGCTTTGAAAAGATTGTTTGGGGCTTACATCTCAAGGAGAGGCCCAAGGTTTTATCAGTGATTGCACTGTTGTTTTGTACATTGTACAGGGACTTATACAACTGACTGAGGCCCAAAAAGGTTTTCTGTACAAAGGGATGGGTCTTACACTCTCTCAAGAGGCCCAAAGGTTTATTTTTGTACAAGTGGCAGGGCTTACAGCTCAAGGAGAGGCCCAAGGGTTTACTTTAAAAGGCGACGATCGCGCTGAACTTTTTGATGGTATCGGGACTTATACAATACACTAAGGCCCAAATTATTTTGGTTTTCAAAAAGGGTTGGGTCTTACACTCTACTAGAGGCCTAATGATTTTTAAAGAATGGGGCTTATAACACGAGGGTAGGTCCAAGGGTTTGATTTTTGAACTGGAGATCGCGCCGAGATTTTCTTTTAACGCAAAAGGACTTATACAATATCTGAGGCCCAAAATTGTTTTCGTTAAAAGGGGATTGGGTCTTACACTCTATTAGAGGCCGAAAAGGTTTTCAGAAAAAGAATTGGGACTTATAGCTCGAGGAGAGGCCCAAAAGGTTTTTTTTTGTTAAAAAAGGCGACGATCGCGTCGTTGTTTTCGAAAATACAGTGGGTCTTATACAATGACTGAGGCCCAAAAGGTGGTATATTTACAAAAAGGGTTGGGTCTTACACTTTATTAGAGGCCCAAAATTGTTTGAAAAAGTTTGATGAAGGTTGAATCAATCAAAAACCCTAATTTGTTTCCAAAATGTATTTTAATTGAATAAAAATTCAATTAAACTGATCAAAATTATTAAACATATGGAAAACAAATTGTGATCTTGGATTAATGTTTCAAAAATCAGGTTTTGATCCACAAAATGATTGGAAATCACTAAAATTTGAAAAATTAAGAAAGAGAAAATATTTTAAATGTCAAAAACAATTAAAATATTAATTCTTTACAAAAATATCAAGTATATGAAATAAATAATATTTTTGGGATTTTTAGGGAAAATAAAATATTTTAACATTTTTGTGAATTATTAAAAAAAAGAATCAACTCAAAATCATTAAAATTCAGAGAGAAATTAATTTTTGAATCAATTAAATAAAATCACAAAATTCAAAATTTCAAATTTTCAAAAAAAGGCGCCAAGAACAAGGGCAAGAACATGCGCCACCCTCTGTTTCTGCAAATTTGCATTTTCTATCCAATCTCACTGAATACTTGATTATATCATGCAATCTATATATCAATCTACTCGTTTCAACCTCACGATCATGTATATGGTCTTTAATTTCATTTATTTTAAACATGGAATAAGAAATCAAAGAGAAACCTCAAGAACCCTAAAATTTGCATGAAGGTTCAGAAATTCCATACACGATTCAAACAATGCAATTGATTGAGGGAAAACACTTCATGCATGATTATGAACATATGGCCAAAATATTGTGCAACAAAAATGCATGGATCATAGAGTTAGAAGAGCTCACGCTTACCTCTTGCAGCTGGTGATCGTGTTTTGTGTTAGAGGTGTTGCAGCTTGGTTCCAAGGATATGGACAGCTTCCCTAGGTACTATGGAGTGTGTCTGAGTGCTTGGAGTGGATTGAATTGAGTTCGAACTTGATTTGGCACCTCAACTGCAAATCTGTCAAAGGCTTGAGTAGTTGACTGGTGATTTTGTGATTTTGATGTTCCAGATGTTATGTGAGTGTTTGGATCACTTCTATATGATGTTTATGTGGTGTGTGGATGATTGGTTTGGTTGGAATAGCTCTCAAACTCAAAACCCGATAGTGACTTGCTTTGGAAGGCAATTTTGGAGTGAAGAAGGAGATTTTGAGGAAAGCATCTATTTGATGGCTTTGATGTACTCAAACTGATCACAAATGAGCTCTATTTATAGTAGAGTAAGTTTGTTTTGCAAGGAATAGTGAATGGCAACTGCTGCATAGGTTTGGCCAATGTTGAGCAATGAGAATCCAAGTCTCCTCTAGCCATTGACTAGAGGTTAGGGCACAGGCTGCTGGTTCCCTTGGTCTTGGATAAGTCTTGACTGAATTCAGTTGGAAATGGCTCAATCCATGCCACCTTGGTGTATGCATTGAATGCTCCAATCCAAAATTGGAGTCTTGTCCCTCTTTTAGGCATTTCTAGGTTTGGCATGCTATTTTTGGTTGCAAAGACTTGGGAGGCTTGGGATCAAAGTTGGTTCCTCCTTGGTCCCCCCTTGAGGTGTTCAGATGGATAGAGTTGCTTGCCCTTTGCAAAATTTGAGCAAATCGAGCAAAACTCCAAAATCTGCCTTGCCATGACAGTTTGCAGCAAGGCATATTGGCATTGTCATATCTCATGGCTCCAGTGGACTTTGATGGAGTTCTTGGCCATTTTGGAAAGCCCTCATATGATAAAACAACTATTTGATCATAATTGGTTTTGATACTTTTTGGATCCAAGTGAAAAATTCCCCTACATTTGGAAAAAAGTGAAGGCAGATTCTAACTTAGTGAAAATTTCACTAAGTGTTGGAAAAAAATGACATTTTCACTTTTTGTGATTTTGATCATTCCATAACTCAAAATCCATGAGGAATTGGAATGAGTTATGTTTGAAGCTTTTGTAGAGGGCCATGAGAGCTACAAATCCAGCTTTGGATGGGAAAAAATGGCCTTATGGTTTAGGAGTTATGATCCTCCAAAGTTGGTACCCTAGCCACTTTATTTCATAACTTAGAAAATTTTCTAAGTTTTTATGGTTACCCCTTTTACAAGTTATCCCACTTTTCTTTATTTTTCTTGATGAATGTTGATTCAAATCACATATTAACATCATTTTAGGGTTAAGGAACCATAATTATGAAAAATCTCAAAAAGTCAAAGTTTGACTTTTGTGCACAGTTGACTTTTTGTCAGATGAATCCCAAACTGTGCGATCATCTATGAAATCAAGTCCTTGACCTAAATAAAACTTGATGGATTGATTTCATAGGTGTTATAGGGTGTATTGAATCATGTCCTAGGGTTTGGGAGTATGTCCTGGTCAAAAGTCAAAGATACAGTTGACTTTTCTTGCGAAACCCTAATTGTGGTTCTGATGAACTTGAAACTTGTTGCTCAAGCTTCTTGGAATAATCCATTGTTGCAAATGGATCAATGTGGTTTATTAGAGACCCTCAAATCATGTCTTGAGGTCTTGGCTCATGCTTTGCCCCAAAAGTCAACTTAGGGGTGAATTAGGTCAAGAAACCCTAATTCCTGATTTTTTGTGAATGCATCCCCTGAGGCTAAATTGACTTGATGATTGGGTCCATGATGTCCCTTGGAGCATCATAGGTTATGCTTTGAAGCATTGGCTCATGCCCAGAGGAAAATTTCCATCTGGAGGCCCTAGTTGACCAAACCCTAATTTGGTGACACTGGCGATCTTGAGGCTTAATCCACTTGGAATGTTGCAGCCTTGTGCTTAATCCTTGATGTGGGAGTCCTCTTGATCCATTGTGGATGTTTGAGAGGCTAGACAAGTTGAAGATCATGTCATTCCTTGATTGATCCTTTGTCTAAGAGCTCTGAGAGGGCTTGAAACCCTAAGTCTGATTGTAGTGGATGCTCACCCATCTTTGGGGAGACTAATGGTTCATCCCTATTGTGATGATGGTTTGTACAATGATGGGAAATCTTAGTGGTTAAAATTTGGGGTATGACAGATGCCCCTATTTAATCTTCTTGGACCCGAAGGTGTGAATGACGAAGGTATTCGGGCATTCAGGGTGCAAGAGGATTAAATATCGGAATACCCAAAATTTTGATGGTGGTTAAGAAAGGTAGTTCACGCATCCTTCTTCTTTTGCTAAGCAATGATGCTTAAAAAAGGTAAAAACTTCCCCTCAATCCTGGTCTTCAGCCAAGGAACTGGTCTCAGTTTTCTGAAATAAACTTCCCCTCGATCCTGGTTTCCTACCAAAGAACTGGTCTTAGTTTATTATATAAACTTCCCCTCGATCCTGGTTTCCTACCAAGGAACTGGTCTCAGTTTCTGCTGTAAACTTCCCCTCGATCCTGGTTTCCTACCAAAGAACTGGTCTTAGTTTATGATATAAACTTCCCCTCGATCCTGGTTTCCTACCAAGGAACTGGTCTCAGTTTCTGCTGTAAACTTCCCCTCGATCCTGGTTTCCTACCAAGGAACTGGTCTCAGTTTCTGAAATAAACTTCCCCTCGATCCTGGTTTCCTACCAAGGAACTGGTTTCAGTTTCTTTTGTCAATAAGCTTTCTTTACAAGGGACGTTATTCATAGCGGTTTTCCTCAAACTTCTCGCCGAATTTTCCTAGGGAGATGCCATTTGATGGATATATGATCTGATGTCAGAGTTGCTGGGGAAACCCATTCGTCTGAGTTGTAGAGGTGTATAAACTTCTCTGTTAGAGATGCCATTTGTCGAATCTATCGGGGAAAACGAGTCTCTTGAGAGACTACTTTTAGTTGGGGATATTACATCATACTTTTCTCGGAGAAATGTCATATGATGTGATCCAATTTTGAGGTACTGATGACTTCATTAACATTGACTTTTTAGAGAGAAAAATCAATGTGTTGCTGAAAGTCTTTAGTTGTGAGGCTTTCTCTGGGGATTTTCCTTAATCCGGGAAAGCGAAGGTATCATCTTCAATGGCGAAGAGTGACACTGTCGAACATTTTCTCTGGTCTTTCAGAGGTTCAAGTTATCAAAGTGGTCGAGGATCAACTTCATCCCAGAAATAAACTGGAGGAGAGAGAGTGTGCAGACGCAACATTTCCGGACGAGGAAAGAACTGACAACTCGATTACGAAGACTTTTATCACTAGGGGATAAGACCGACTAGAGTGATAGTGATGCAATATGAATGGGAATGTAAATCAATAATGCATGATGTATGTATGTTTATGCTGACAAAACTGACGCGACATACAAACTGACAGATGAACACGACGGGATACTCGGCCACTGCGGGGGATGAAAAGTATCAATGGTTCACGATAGCAATTCTGCCTTGCTTAGGAGAGATAGTCCCTGCGGGGAGCCATCTTGGTCGAGCTTAGGAGATAAGAACTCTGCCGGGGGTGTCGGACAAAATATTCGCATCTGACACAATTGATCATTCGTTCAGGCGTACTGGTTTGGAAGGAGTACTTTGAATCTGCACTTTGAAGCTCGCTTACTTCTGGAGAAGCAATTGATGTTCTTTCGATGTTCAACAGTCAAAAGAATTGCCATCTTTATTTTAAAAGCAGAAAAAGTTTAACAAGTAAATTCATTTTTGTTTTATTTCAAGAATCGTTAATCATGTTAAAAGCGTCGTTCTGTAAAGCTAAAGCAAATAAGAACTGCAAACAAAAGCACAAGGGCTCAAATTTTATTTATAGGATGGAAATCAGCCAAACGCGTGATTCCATAAAGTATTTACAAAGTTAGAAAATGGTAATTTAACAGAAAAGGGTTACATTGAAAGACAACGACCACTATCCTTCAACCAACTTTGAATTCGGGGCATCCTGAGCTTCTGTCGAAGATGACCGTGACTGGAATTTTTCTTCTGATGGATGGCATTACCGCTGCTGAGGGACTTGCCCCTGTTAAACATAGTTACTTGCCATTATCCCTAACTTTTGCCTAGATTGTACTTTGAGATTTCCAATCCACCGGGATGATTTTTGATTATGTCTCTAATTTTTGCCTGGACTACCCTTTCGGGTTTTCAATCCACCGAGACATTTTTTTTTAGTTTAGGCGAAGTATTTCTTGACTACATCAACATTTGTGGGGTAGGAAAATTCCTCTCCGTCCATGGTTGTGAGTCTCAAGGCGCCACCTTAGAAAGCTTTCTTGACCACATAGGGGCAGTCATAATTCGGAGTCCATTTACCCCGGGAATCAGTGAGAAATGATTGTATCTTTTTTAGCACAAGGTCTCCTTTTCTAATGATGCGAGGTCGAACCTTTTTGTCGAATGCCTTCTTCATTCTTTGCTGATACAACTGACTGTGGCATAGAGTCGTGATTCTATTTTCTTCGATCAGATTTAGTTCGTCGTGTCGACTTTGACACCATTAAGCTTCTGTCAACTTAGCTTCCATCAATACCCGGATCGATGGGATCTCTACTTCTATGGGGGGCACTGCCTCCATGCCATATACTAGAGAGAAAGGGGTTGCCCCTGTTGAAGTGCGGACAGATGTACGATAACCGTGAAGAGCAAAGGGTAGCATTTCATGCCAGTCTTTATAGGTTATAACCATCTTTTGAACGATCTTCTTGATGTTCTTATTAGCCGCTTCTACCGCTCCGTTCATCTTAGGTTGGTAGGGAGATGAGTTATGGTGTTCGATCTTGAACTCTGCGCACAACTCTTTCATCATCTTATTGTTCAAGTTAGATCCATTATCAGTAATGATCTGGCTCGGAACACCATAATGACAAATGATATTGTTTTTGATAAATCGGACCACCACTTGTCGGGTTACATTGGCGTATGACGTTGCTTCGACCCACTTGGTGAAGTAATAAATGGCTACCAGGATGAACCGATGTTCGTTCGAAGCCTTAGGTTTGATCATGCCAATCATATCGATTCCCCATATGGAAAAAGGCCATGGGGAAGAAAGAACTTTGAGATGTGTTGGCGGTACATGGATTTTGTCGGAGTATATCTGACACTTGTGACACCTCCTCATGTACTTCTAGCAGTCAGATTCCATTGTCAACCAGTAGTACCCTGCTCTCAGAATTTTTCTCGCCATTCTATGTCCATTGGCATGAGGGCCAAAGGATCCTTCGTGAATTTCTCTTATCAGCATGTCTGCTTCTGGTCTGTCTACACATCGGAGCAAGACCATGTCAAATTTCCTCTTATAGAGTGTATCACCGCTCAGGAAGAAGTTTCCGGCCAGTCTTCTGAGGGTCTTTCTGTCCTTTCTTAGTGCCCCAGGTGGGTACTCTTGTTTCTGAAGGAAGCATTTGATATTGTGATACCAAGGTTTGTCGTCTATGACTGCGTCAACTGTGAAGATGTAAGCAGGCCTTTCAAGGCTCCTTATGTCGATCTTAGGTAGGTCGCTTCATTGACCTACACTAATCATAGAAGAGAGAGTGGCTAATGCATCAGCTATGTGATTCTCATCACGAGGGATGTGAGGAAACACGATTCTGTTGAAGAAAGGTAACAACCTTCTTGCATAATCTTTGTAAGGAATCAATCCTGATTGGTATGTGTTCCAATCTCTATTGATCTGATTAATAACCAGGGCTGCGTCGCCGTATACATCCAAGTTCTTGATCCTTAAGTCGATCGCTTCTTCTAGACCCATAATATAAGCTTCGTATTTGGCCTTGTTGTTTGTGCACTTGAATGTAAGTATGGCAGTGAAAGGAATGTGGGTACCCTGAGGTGTTATGATGATTGCCCCAATTCCGTTTCCGTAATGATTGACAGCTCCGTCAAAGATAAGTCCCTATTGGGAACCTGGTTCTGGACCTTCACTGGGTAGCGGTTCGTCGCAGTCTTTCATTTTCAAATACATGACATCTTCGTCTGGGAAGTCAAACCTGATTGATTCCTGATCGTCAATCGGTTGATGAGCCAAATGATCGGCTAAAATACTTCCTTTAACGGCTTTCTGAGCGTGGTATTTGATGTTGTATTCTGACAACAACATCTGCCAACGGGCAATCCTTCCCGTGAGAGCAGTTTTTTCAAAGACGTACTTGATTGGATCCATTTCGAAGATTAACTAAGTAGTGTGACGAATCATGTACTGGCGAAGACGTTTGGCTACCCAAGCCAAAGCGCGGCAAGTTTTCTCAAGCATTGTGTACCGAGTCTCGCAGTCGGTGAATTTCTTGCTCAAATAGTAGATGGCAGACTCTTTTCTTTTTGTTTCGTCTTGTTGGCCAAGTACACAACCCATTGAGTCTTCCAAGACTGTTAAATATATGATTAGTGGTCTTCCTTCCACTGGAGGTGATAGAATCGGTGGGTTCAACAGATATTCCTTAATATTGTCAAAGGCGGTTTGGCAGTCTTCTGTCCAAACGCATTCCTGATTCTTTTTGAGTAATTTGAAAATTGGCGCACATGTCGCGGTCATGAGGAATATGAATCTGGAGATGTAGTTCAAACGTCCCAGGAATCCTCTGACTTGTTTTTCAGTTTTCGGAGAAGGCATTTCTTGAATGGCCTTGACCTTGTCAGGATCAACCTCAATTCCTTTCTGGCTGACGATGAACCCTAAAAGTTTCCCTGAACGGACACCGAAGGTGCATTTGTTGGGATTCAAGCGGAGTTTGTACTTTCTCAATCGCTCGAATAGTTTTGACAGGTGGGTCCCATGCTCCTCCTCTGTTTTAGATTTGGCAATCATATCATCGACATATACCTCGATTTCCTTGTGTATCATGTCATGAAACAGAGTAGTCATGGCCCTTTGATAGGTTGCCCCGACATTCTTCAAACTGAACGGCATTACCTTGTAACCAAAGGTACCCCATGGGGGTGATGAATGGAGTTTTCTCCATATCTTTCGGCGCCATTTTTATCTGATTATAGCCCGAGAATCTATCCATGAAGGAGAAAACTTTGAACTTTGTTGTACTGTCAACCAGCATGTCAATGTGTGGTAAAGGAAAGTCGTCCTTTGGACTAGCCTTATTTAGATCTCTGTAATTGACACACATTCTGACTTTTCTGTCCTTTTTTGGAACGGGTACAATATTGGCTAACCATTGAGGATATTCAGACGTGGCGAGGAAACCCGCGTCAATCTATTTTTGTACCTCCTCTTTGATTTTGATGGCCATGTCTAGGTGAGTCCGTCTCAACCTCTGTTTTACTGGCGGACATTCTGACCGTAACGGTAAGTAATGTTCCACGATTCTGGTATCCAACCCTGGCATGTCCTGATAGGACCAAGTGAATACATCGGGAAACTCTTTGAGAAGCTTTGTTAAACTTTCTTTGGCAGTTGGACTGAGCAGGGCCCCAATCCTGACTTCTTTTCTCTCTTTTTCTGAACCCACGTTGATCGTTTCCAACGGCTCTTTGTGAGGTTCAATGGACATTTCCTCTTGTTTGAGTAGTCGGGAGATCTCTTCTGGAATTTCGTCGTCAACTTCTTCTTCAGCCCCAAATACCGGAAACTCAAAGTCGGGAGAAGGCATTGGATCGTTTGTTTCAACGGGGTTTAAAACAAGCAATCTGCATGACGTGATGATTTATGTTTAGAAGAGATAGAGAAAATGCAAGTGTGTGTGCAGTGTTTTTTCTTTGAAAACTGCTCGTTTTTATGATTGATTTATTTTATAGGATTACCATTTTCGAAAAAAGCAAAAAGAGAAAACAACAATTAATGCGAAAATTACAGAACAACGTTATTTTATTTATGAACAAGTCGATTCTTGAAACTACAGCCCTATAAAACAAAACTCTGTCGCTTTGGGCGAAGCGTAGAGGGAAATTTATAGAAAGTGAGCCCTATCAAAACATCCGTTTCACCTGGGCAGGGTGAAAGGTTAAAGACGACAATTACTTTGACTTATGAACAATCTTCGGAACATCGACAGCAACCCATTGGCGGAGAACTCCTCAGTGAATCACAAAGTCTGGTACCTTCCTTGATTTGTCTTCAGAAATAACGCTGATTTCTGGCGGAGAAGGATCATTGGAATCTG
Organism: Lathyrus tuberosus; assembly: GCA_022829125.1. Lineage (NCBI taxonomy): Eukaryota > Viridiplantae > Streptophyta > Magnoliopsida > Fabales > Fabaceae > Lathyrus > Lathyrus tuberosus. The sequence continues at coordinate 5,104,395 of JALAZF010000283.1, read as the reverse complement.
TCTCCCTGGCATAGTTGTCGTAGGAGGATTCCACAGTTGTATTTTGCACAGTATTTGTGCCCTCAGGCAAATCTCCCCATCTAGTTGGCTGAATGTCCTCGAGCCTGATACGAGAGCATGAAGTCAAATTTTCCACTTGGTTGTCCCAAGGTGTCCCACATTTCTTTGGAACTGAAGGAGTCATCTCTCTCGATGATGTTGACCTCGGGAAAAACATAGTTGATGAATTCTAGTCTGAAAAGCTTTGCCAATTCATCACGTACTGGATAGGTTCTGAATGACATGAGTCTTAATCACATGACATGGTGGGGACACAGGTATTTTGTTCAATGATGCTCAACTGATTTTCATTGTTTGGCTGATTTTCTTGCCCCAAGTCTTCTGGGTACGGTTGTCAGATAGGAAGGCCATCCATCGGGCCATAATAGTCATGGTCAAAGTTGTCCTTCATCAGAGTGTCTTCCTCTAATGAGTTTGGTGGAGCCCGGTACCCTTCCGGATCATAATCTCCATATATCATTTCGACATCTGACCTTGGTATAAATCTCGGACTCTGTGCGGGATAGCAAAAGGGCGTAGGCACCTCTTCCGGAGACATATAACCGTCCTCGTTGAGATAGGACTTCCATTCCTCATCTGTATCAGAGGGATCTCCCTCGTTGATAGTATGGACTGTTTGAGGCACTGGGTGAAGGAAACCTCCACTGTGGAAGAAATCCTGAATGAGATGAAGACTTTCATCGTTAGTAGTCTGGGTATAGGTTGAAGAAAAACCAAGACCCTTCTTTGTTTTGTTATCAGTGGGAACGACAAGTTGTCCCCACCCTTTCGCATTATTACTTTTGATCGCCTCGAGAGCATCTTTGCATGAGGAAATCGAGGTTCCTTTCTCAGATTGATTCCCATTGCTCACCGACAGTGCTTGCAACTGAGTCCCAACAACCTCCTCGGGTTCTACACAAGTAGATAATGAAAAGTTGCTCACGAGCAAGGCTTGTTCTCCAAAAACCTTGACGAGTTGATCGATCTTGACAAACTTCAATTTTTCGTGCAACGTCGAAGTGACCGTCCCAGCCTGATGTATCCAAGGTCTTCCTAATAAGCAACTGTATGTTGCCCGGATGTCCATGACCTTGAAAGTGATTAGGAAAGTGTGAGGACCAATAGTTATGGGAAGGTCGACTTTGCCGATAACTGCTTTCCGAGATCCGTCAAATGCTTTGACGATGACCTCACTGCCCCTCATCGGGGGTCCTTTGAATGATAGTCGCATTAAAGTGGACTTCGGTATAACGTTGATGGTTGATCCTGTGTCTACCAGTACACTGGCTAAAGCATCGTCCTGGCAGTTAACTGTGATATTGAGTGCCATATTGTGGCTTTTGCCCCTCTCTGGAAAATCCTCATCATTGAATCCTAAGTTGTTACAGGAAGTGATGTTAGAGATGATGTTATCGAACTGTCGTATTGACGCATCCTATTCCACAAAGGCCTGCTCTAAGACTTTCTATAGAGCCTCTATGTGGGCTTCGGAACTGAGTAAAAGTGATAGCACTGAGATCTTTGAAGGAGTTTGTAGCAACTGATCAACAATGTTGTATTCACTCCTCTAGATGAGCTTCAGCATCTCATCATTGTTTTTTGAAAGGTCGGGATTACTGGATTGACTGACTGGTGAATTGGGAGCTTCTGTCTGAAGTTCCTTTTCTTTGTTAGGTTCTCCAACCCCTCGGTTGAAGATTCGACCGCTCCGTGTTACTCGATTGATGTCTGCAATATTCACGACGGAGGGTAATGGAATTTCCCTTCCATTCTCAATTATCGTTGAACTGTATTTGTAAGGGATCGCCTTAGCTGATTCATACGGTACTGGTCCCGACAGATAGATAACTACAGGAGCCTTCTGATTTTTCTGACTGTCGTAAGTAACTTCAATTAGTTCCTTGCTGAGAACCTTTGATTCGTCCAGTAGAGGGATGATGGCACAAACATCCTTGTTCCTCTCAGGGTTAGAGATTACAACCACATCTCTGATTTGATATGCGAAGTAGACTGGCGTCTAGTCAATGGACCCCGAAGCTAGGTATGGGTGAATCTCCCTGCGATCCAACTGACTTTGAAGGGCTGCTCGCACGAGGTAACATCCTTGGTTATTTTCCGAACAGACTCTACAACGTTCATAGTTGTGTGGTGGCACCTAGCCACATCCGCTTTAAATGCAGTGTAATCTCACTAGATTTGTTTCCGTAGATCGGACATCCTGACTTTGATACCGAGTAGGGTTCCCATCAACCACACTGATTTGTTGCATGTCTTCATCCATATAGATTGGAAGCCACCAGTGGTTTAACAAGTGTTGTAAAGTTCTTTGAATGAGAGCGCACCCTTGGTTACTCTCACAACATCCTTTACTATTCAAATAATCATGCGAAGTGAGAAAACCAAGTTGGACCTGCCTGGTGTGTAACTCCACCAAGCTGGTATTCATCAGACGAATATCGAAGATTTGAATCATATTGATCTGATAGGGATTCCTATCATGGTAGTCCTGGATCCATCCAAGATCCATCTGACGCTGGAGGGCCTCTTATACAAAAGAGCATCCCTATTTGTTTACCGAGCAAGTCAGACAGGAATTATAATCGTGACGTGGCAGATTATGATACTGGCTTTACCTTGAGTGCATCGCCACCAAGTTGACATTCATTATACGAATGTCATTGTTCTGAATGACGTTGGAATTCGTATAGGTCATGCTGACTCCATGAACTCGATGCTCTTGGATCCATCCGAGATCCATTTGTTCCTGTAGAGCTGATTGCACCATAGAACATCCTTAATTCTTTTTAGAGTAGATATCACACTAGTGATAATTATGAGGTGGCACATGGCCATATCCACTCTGTCTACAATGCATCTTGACCAAGTTGGCCCTTAACAAGAGTACATCGTGAATTTTATAGGTGTTGTCAGACTCTCCCTCTATCAAATTGACAACATCTTTCTCGTGTTGAGGCAGCGGGTTCGTGAGAACATTTGGATTCGTATCTTTGAAAGATAAGACCCTGCTCCTAACAAGCTTTTGCACATCGGATTTGAAACTGAGACATTTTTCTATGTTATGCCCTGGTCCTCCTTGATAGTAAGGACAAGTCTGATCCGTTTTGAACCAAAAAGGCAGATTTTCCAGTACTGTAAGAGGAGACTTAGTTTGGACATGCCCCTTGACTAGTAGTAACGGAAACAATTCTACGTACAACATGGGTATAGGGTCGACCCTGGTGGTCGCGTTGTACGGTTGTTGTTATATGGAGGACGAGTCTGCTGAAGAGACTGTTGTGTCCTTAGCTGAAATTGTTATTGATTTGGTTGGCTCTGTGCAACCTGAGGTTGATATGTAGGAACAGGCGTGGGATTGATAGCAGGAGTTACAATTGCTGCTGGTTGATATCGTCGCCTTTGCTTTCTGAGAGAGATATTCCCAATATCCTGCTCTTTTTTCTTAGGGAGAGCACTACCGTATCATTTCGTACTGCTTGATGATCCAGCGTCTTTAACTAAACGTCCTTCCTGGACTGCTTCCTCAAGACAAACCCCCATGTCCACCATCTCGGTAAAGTCACCGGGCGCACTGGTGACCATTCTATCGTAGTAAAATGAGCTCAAGGTCTTTTGTCATCTCTTTTTCCTCCAGAGGTGGAGAAATCTGAGCGGTAATTTCACGCCATCTCTGAGCGTACTCCTTAAAAGTTTCCTTGTCCTTTTGTGACATCGATCTGAGCTGATCTCTGTCCGGTGCCATGTCCAGATTATATTTTTACTGCTGAACGAAAGCAGCCCCAAGATCTCTGAATGTGCCGATCGTAGCGCGGTTTAAACCCATGTACCATTTGAGTGCGGCACCGGTTAAACTATCCTGAAAGTAGTGAATCAGTAGCTCTTGGTTCTTTGTCTAAGCTGACATTCGTCGGGCGTACATCACTAAATGACTCTGAGGGCAAGAGTTACCCTTGTATTTTTCAAAGTCGGGCACTTGGGACTTGTGTGGAACTTTCACATTGGGGACCAAGCAGAGGTCTGCGGCGTCCTTTCCAAATAGATCCTGACTGCGAATAGCTTGCAGTTCCTTCTGCATTTCCAGGAACTGTTCCTGGAATTCATTCATTCTGTCGAACATGCTGTCGTTTCCACCAGAAGGTATCTGGGGAATTTGTTCTTCCGAGACAGTGTGTACCACAGGTGGTGGTATAGTCATTATGGCCGAGACTCTCGGTGCCTCCCGAAGTTTGTAACCTTCAGGAGTTGCTGTCATGCCCCTGGAATCTTCGCTTTCCCAAAGTTTTTAACCTTCAGGCCCAGTGGCTCCTGCTGTGGTTCCCTGATCCTCAGCGATCGGTGGGACATATCCTTCTGGGATATAGTTAATAGGCATTCCCCAGGGACGATCTTTCGGCATCTTGTACCTAGGATCATACTTCTACACTATGGGCGTAGATGTGATCTCTGAGATCACAGTCCTTTGTTATTGCATCTGGGCTTCTACTAGAGCTTGCATGTCATTATGAAACTTTCTCAGATCCTCTTTCAGAGTGTCGATCTCTTCACTTAACTCTCTGTTCTCTTCCTTGAGATCATCCATTTTTTTCTGACGATTGGCCCGAGTATTGTACGAATGAGACAGTTTGACTCTAGAATCGAGACGCAAACGTGAGATTCGTAGGTAAGAAGAATGTGTTTATGAGAATGATGAATGCAATCATTATATTAATTATTTTTGTTTATTCAAAGTAAACTTCAACAATTAGATTGCAAATATCAAACAGTGGGGAAATCCCGTTTTATTGAATTCAAAGGATTGCGGAAATGGAAATATAGTAGATTACAAAGTGTTGAAAAAGGAAACCTAAACTAATGGATCCTGAGTCCTCTCTGAAGAGAGCTCAAGTGCTGGTTCGGGTGCTTTCCTTTTCTTTGACCGGGGCTCTTGGGCCGTTGTCGAGTTGTCATTCCTTTGCCAAGTGAAATGAGCGAGCAAATTCCTTTGGTCATCCTGATTTTCTACAGCATGTTGCTCTAAAATCTCAATCAGAGCATCCTTTTCTTTTAACAGTTGCTGTATTTTCTTGCACTTCACATTGAGAATAAGGTACTTGTTCCTCCAAGACCTCTTCTCCTGCTGAACTTTGCTGAGAGTAACCTGAAGTTTTTCCGTCTTAGACATGAAATAAAGGGCAGAGTCCCTTAATGGAAGAACTTTCTGACGAGGGTAAGACATCCTCAGCTTGAGATCTCTAGTTTGTAACCAGTGGAGATAAGGCTCCACTGAGACACAATCTGGTTTTCCTAAAGACTCTCGTCCTTTCCTATGAATGTGTTTCCAAGCGTGCACTATTTCTGTCTTTAGTGCCCTGTCATTTTCTCCTTCCTTGAAGAAAAGACCTTCCAGATGAGCATTCCGTGGGACGTGCCTCATCGGGTATCCGAATTGACGACGAACGAGAATTAGATGATAGTTGATTCCCCCCTTAGTTCCTATAAGGGGTACATTTGGGAAATTTCCACAACGGTCAAAGATCCTGATCCCGTCATAGATTCGATTGTACCAATCGATGTCAGAGTTGGTAAGAGACATGATCCTCTGCAACCAACGTAAAGTATTCTTTTGATCCCAAAATACAACATACTTGGGCAAATGGGAAGTGGACCATTTGTATAGTAGGGGTACACAGCACGTGATCATTTCTCCGCTGTATAAATTCCTTAAGTGTACCGAATGATACGCCTCTGCGAGTAAGGTCGGTACGGGGTTTCCGATCAGGAAAATCTTAATGGCGTTGATATCTACAAAGTTATCGATGTTGGGAAACAAAAATAACCCATAGGTGAGCAAAACAAAGATGCTCTCGAAAGCGGCCGGTTCCCTATACTAGCAAAGTACAGAGCTTTCTTTGTCAAGAATTGGGCTGGCAAACCTTGGATGCCACCCTTAGTGGTCATGTGAGTCCTGACTTCTGACTCGTCCAAATAGATTGCTCTTGCAATGGTTTGATCTTTTGGAATTTCTTCCAGTCCAGAAAAGGGAGCTTGATCAGTAATATGTAAATCAATCAGGTGAGAATACTCCTCCAGCGTTGGTGCAAGCTGATAATCCAGAAATGTGAAACAGTGATAAACCGGATCGTAGAACTGAATGAGTGTGGACATGATTCCTTCAATTACGTGGACCCTTAATAAGGACAGTTGTAACACCCCATTTGAATTATTTAATCGTCGTGTGTTAATTTGTATTGTTTGGCCTTGTTAAGGGTGAGTGAAGGGTAGTGCCTTATTTAATTAGTGGGGATTAAAAACCTTAGCTAATAATAATGATATATCAGTGAAAATAATAATAGTAATATGGTTAGTAGTGTTATTATTATTATTCTTATTATTATTAGGACTATTATTATAATAATTATTATTTTATTATTAATTAAATAAAAATCTGATGTAATTAATTAGATAATGGCTGATAGAAAATAATAAGGGCAGTTTGGTAATTATAGGATGATTAGTCAAAAATTGGTTGGGGTTTAGCCATAATCAGAATTTTAGAGAGAGAAGGAGAAAGGCTTAGAAGGGGAAGAACAAGGGTGTGCTAGGGCTAACATCTTCATCAGAATTTTGCAGGAAATTGATCAAAGATTCGAGGTAAGGGGGGAGAATGGGTTTAATATTGGTGATTCTATCATGATAGGGTAGTGGGGAGCCCTTAACCCCGTAAGAAATTGTATGATTATTTCTGTTGTGTGGATTTATTATTGTAATATTGGTTTGATGATGAAATTATTTGTGAATTGATTTGTCCTATCTTGAATCCTGTTGTTGTTACTGTCGTAAGGATGCATTATGTTGCAAATCTGGTTTTGGTACAGGATTGTAGGAAAGGAATTAGACATAGAACTCGTAGATCTGATTTAGTAATGTTAGAAAAAGATGTAAGATGAATAATGGGACATAAAACTGATGTAGAACTCATTTTAGGATCATTGAGAATGGTAGAATAGGGATCAAGGTGGTAGAACTCTAACTGGTGTGGAGAAGCAGGTTTTGCGTAATAGATCTGGCCTTACACATATTGAGGAAGGTGTTACGCGTACGGCTAGGCAGAATTGGAGGCATTACGCGTACGGGGAGGCCACAAGGAGGTTTTGGCACGGCCCTCTGCCAATACGCGTAAGGATAGGCGTATGGTGGCTTGGCAATATGCGTATGGAGTAGCTATAGGCGTATCCAGATCTGAGAAAGGAATTTGTGAAGGAAATAGCTCTCTGCCCATACGCGTATGAGGTTAGGCAATACGCGTATGGCAGGTCGAGGCAGAAGGCCTTACGCGTCTGGTACGCGTATGCTTGGGCGGGATAGTTTGGCAATACGCGTATGGCTCAGGTCAGTACGCGTATGCCCAGTGTGCGTGGAAAATTTTGGTGTTCTGCGATTTCTTTCCCGATTTCGCGTCTAATGCAGTTTCTTATGGTTTGGGAGGTTGGGATTAGATGCCAGAATTTGAGTAGTGTGAAATTGTTGACGAAAATAATTAATTTAATAATTTTAGGGAATTAATTAGTCAATAGTTGATTGATGTTGTGTGAAGTAATCGTATGGTGTTGGATGTTGATGTGTGATTCAGGTGTGATCAGGAGGATCGTGAACATGTATATATATATATATGCTATTGTACATGTGTTTCATATGCATAATTGTGTCATGCATTTCATGGAATTGGTGGGATGAATCATTGCTCAGGAGGAGTGTATGTGATTCATCTGTACTCCGATATGGAGAATGGTGGGGATAGATCATTGCCAAGTAGTGGTGTATGTGATCTATCCGAGTTCGATTGAATGAACCATGATGTTGGTACCACATGCTTTGTGTCTAATGTTGAGTCGCATTGCACCATTTTTGATATGTGTTGTTTGTATAGTGATGATTTGTTGACCAGTGGGTCGTATTTGTATGATTGTGTGTGAATACTTACCCTTATCATGTATTGTTCACCGTTAAGTATTGAATGTAATTCTCACCCCTTTGTTGTTGTTGTGTTTGTGCTTCTTCGGAAGTACAGATAATCCAGGTACTTAGGCTGCTGGAGTACGTGTTGCTTGTTCGAGTCGTAGGAGTCGCTCTGATACGTAACACGGGAATTATGGGGATTTTAATAATTTGTTATTTGTTATTCGTTTTTGTTACGTATCTTTCTCTTTGATGAATTTATGGTGAACCACGAGTTATGTGGAATTTTTCCGAAGTTGCTGGCATGTGGCCGTAAAATGAATAAATAAATTTTTTTCCGTTGTTTTATTTCATTTAATAAATGGAGTTTGATGTTGGTTTTATGAATGTGGCATCCTACTTTATTTTTGGTGTAAAAACTCTGATTATTTCATAGAATTTTGTGTATTTTTCATAAATGGGAAAGTGGGGTGTTACAATTGGTATCAGAGCAGGTCGGTCAGTCCGGCCAGGTGTAGTAGTTGAGTCTGTTCTTAGTATAGGAGTCGTTTGTGTGGTCTGACCTTATGTTAATTGTTGACTAATATGGCAGGAAGGAATGATGCTGTTATGCAAGCCGTGGCACAAGCTGTAGAGAACGCCAATCAGGCTGGAGGTGCTCAGTTTTGTGACTTGGCACAGTTCCAGAGTAATAAGCCGCCTACATATGAGGGAGGTATTTTGGATCCAGAGGCTGCACAGAAATGGCTGAAGGCTGTTGAGAAGATCTTCAGGACCATGGAATGCAATGACGCTCAGAAGGTACGGTTTGGTACTCATATGCTGGAAGGGGAGGCTGAGGCCTGGTGGGACAACAGTCGTCAGAGATTGGAAGCTGCAGGTACTGAGATTACTTGGCAGTGTTTCAAGCTGAGTTTCTGGAAAAGTATTTTCCGGAAGACATTCGTAGTGCAAAGGAGGTTGAATTTTTGGAGCTGAAACAGGGTGATAAGACAGTTACAGAATATGCAGCTCGGTTTGAAGAGTTGGTTCAGTATTGTGCTCATTAGAATACTGAGGAAGCCATGACTTTGAAGTGCTTGAAGTTTGAGAATAGGCTGCGTTCCGAGATCAAACTGGGCATTGCTTGTCAGAAAATAAGAAATTATCCAGAACTGGTAAGCAGAAGCATAATCTATGACAATGATAACAGAGCCAGAATTGCTCATTACAAGGCTGTGAATGAGAATAAGAGTAAGCAGAGGTTTGGAGGTACTCCCTACAGTGCTCCAACTGATAAGGGGAAACAGAAAACTGATGTAGGAAAGAAACCAAAGGAGAAAGGAGTAGGTTATGATACTCTCAAGTGTTTCCGATGTGGTGGTGCGGGTCACCGTGCTAATAACTGTCCGAATGAGGTGAAGAAGTGTTTCAAGTGTGGCAAGCCTGGTCATGTTATAGCAGATTGCAGAGCCACTATGCCTACTTGTTATAATTGTGGAGAGAAGGGTCACATCAGCACTCACTGTGAGAAGCCGAAGAAGTCTCAGGCGTCTCAAACTGGTGGGAAGGTGTTTGCCTTGGTGGGAGCCCAATCCACTGATGAGGAGCATTCCGTCAAAGGCACTTGCTTTATTAATGATATTACTTTGATTGCTATCATTGACACGGGTGCAACACACTCGTTTATTTCTGTTGACTGTGTGAAGAGATTAGGGATCGTGCCATCTACTCTAGAGCAGAGGATGACGATTAAAACTCCATCTATTGGTTACGTGGTTACTTCTTTGGTGTGTTTGAAGTGTCCGCTGACCATGTTTGGTAGAGATTTCAGAGTGGACTTGATTTGTTTGCCACTCGGTAATCTCGATGTTATTTTGGGAATGAACTGGTTGGAGTTCAACCGGGTTTATATTGATTGCTTCAGGAAGACGTTACTGTTTCTTACTCCTGAAGAGGAAGCATTAGCAGATTCGCTATCTAGCAGGGAGTTGAGGGCGTTGTTGGAGGATGAAGCGAAGCTGCTTGTGGTGTTTGCCTCGTTATCTGTCGAAAGTAAGGCTTCAGTTAATGAATTACCAGTAGTGAATGAATTTCCTGAAGTGTTTCCAAATGACATCACAGAATTGCCTCGGACAAGGGAAGTTGAATTCACTATTGATCTTGTACCGGGTACTAGAACTATCTCTATGGCACCGTACAGGATGTCTGCATCAGAATTGGAAGAGTTGAAATCTTAGGTCAGAGAATTGCTCGATAAGAAGTTTATTAGACCAAGTGTGTCGCCGTGGGGAGCTCCAGTGTTTTTGGTGAAAAAGAAGGATGGTAGTATGCGTCTGTGCATTGATTACCGTCAGTTGAATAAAGTGACCATTAAGAATAAGTATCCACTTCCGAGGATTGATGACTTAATGGATCAGCTGGTAGGAGCTCGTGTTTTCAGCAAAATTGATCTGAGGTCGGGTTACCATCAGATTAGAGTAAAAGAAGGTGATATTCAGAAGAGTGCTTTCAGAACTCGCTACGGACATTACGAATATGCAGTGATGCCTTTCAGAGTGTCTAATGCGCCGGGTGTGTTTATGGAATATATGAATCACATCTTCCACTATTATCTGGATTAGTTAATTATGGTATTTATCGATGATATACTGATTTATTCTAAGTCTGACGAGGACCATGCAGGACACTTGAGAATCGCATTGCAGGTGTTTAAAGATAATAAATTGTTTGCAAAGTTCTCGAAGTGCGAATTCTGGTTGAAGACTGTGAGTTTCTTGGGTCATGTTATCTCTGGTGATGGTATAGCGGTGGACCCATCTAAAGTAAGTGCAGTACTTTAGTGGGAGCCTCCAAGAACAGCAACGGAGATTAGAAGCTTTTTGGGTTTGACAGGTTACTATAGAATATTCATTGAAGGGTTTTCTAAATTGGCATTGCCATTGACTCAGCTAACCAGGAAGAATCAAGCTTTTGTTTGGGATACTGCCTGTGAGGAAAGTTTTGAGGAACTGAAGAAGAAATTGACTACAGCACCAGTGTTAATTCTACCAAGTCCAAATGATCCTTTTGTAGTGTATTGTGATGCGTCTAAGATGGGATTAGGCGGTGTGTTAATGCAAGATGGCAAGGTAGTGGCTTATGCTTCACGACAGTTGAGGGTGCATGAGAGGACCTATCCTACTCATGATCTTGAATTAGCTGCAGTGGTATTCGTGTTAAAAATCTGGAGGCATTATTTGTATGGATCAATATTTGAAGTATTAAGTGATCACAAGAGTCTGAAATACTTATTCAATCAGAAGGAGTTGAATATGAGGCAAAGAAGGTGGTTAGAGTTCTTAAAGGATTATGATTTAAATTTGAGTTACCATCTGGAAAAAGCTAATGTTGTAGCAGATGCTCTGAGTCGGAAAATAATCCATATGTCAGCCTTGATGGTGAAAGAAATGGAATTGATTGAGCAGTTCAGAGACTTGAATATGGTTTGTGAAACTACACCAGAAAGTATTCGATTGGGTATGATGAAGGTGAATAATGACTTTTTGGATGTAATTAAAGAAAATCAGAAACTGGATGTGAAATTAGTGGACTGGATGCCTACAGGAGGGGATGATTCTGATAGTGACTTTAAAGTGGATAATGTTGGTGTGGTGAGGTTCCGGGGCAGAATTTGTGTACCGGATAATGAGGAATTGAAAAAGGAAATCTTAGAGGAAAGTCATCGGAGTAGCTTGAGTATTCATCCGGGAGCAACAAAGATGTATCAAGACTTGAAGAAGTTATTTTGGTGGTCCGGTATGAAGAGGGACATAGCTCAGTTTGTTTATGCTTGCTTGATATGTCAGAAGTCAAAGGTGGAACACCAGAAACCGTCAGGATTAATGCAACCGTTGGAAATTCCGGAATGGAAATAGGACAGTATTGCTATGGATTTTGTTACTGGTTTGCCAAATATGGTGAGGGGCTTTGATGCTATTTGGGTAGTGGTGGATCGACTTACGAAATCCCCACATTTTATACCAATTAACATCCGTTTTCCATTGTCAAAGCTGGCAGAGATTTATATCAGAATAATTGTGAAGCTGCATGGTGTTCCGTCGAGCATAGTGTCGGATAGAGATCCGAGGTTTACTTCAGAATTTTGGAGGAGTCTGCATGAAGCCTTGGGTTCTAAGTTGAAGTTGAGCTCGACTTATCATCCACAGACCGATGGTCAGTCAGAGAGGACTATTCAGTCGTTGGAGGACTTGCTAAGAGCCTGTGTATTGGAAAAAGGTGGTGCGTGGGATACTCATTTGCCATTGATTGAGTTCACGTACAACAATAGCTACCATTCTAGTATTGGGATGGCACCTTTTGAAGCTTTGTATGGTAGGAGATGTAGAACACCTCTGTGTTGGTATGAGACCGGTGAGAATGTGGTACTTGGACCGGAAATAGTGCAATAGACTACTGAGACAATTCAGATGATCCGTGAGAAGATGAAAGCGTCTCAGAGTAGATAGAAAAGTTATCATGACATTCGGAAGAAAGATTTGGAATTCAGTGAAGGTGATCACGTGTTCCTGAGAGTTAACCCAGTGACCAGTGTGGGACGTGCATTAAAATCGAAGAAGTTGGAGCCTAAGTTTATTGGACCGTATCAAGTCTTACAGAGGGTTGGTGGAGTTGCTTATAGAGTAGCGTTACCGCCTGAACTTTCGAACTTGCATGACGTGTTTCATGTGTCGCAACTTCGAAAGTATGTAGCTGATCCATCTCATATTATTCTGAGGGATGAGGTGCAGATCAGGGATAATCTTACTGTGGAGGCGATGCCGATAAGGACCGAAGATCGCAAGATGAAACAACTCATAGGAAAGGAGATACCTCTGGTGAGAGTAGCTTGGGGAGGAGCTGCTGGCGGAAGTGTGACCTGGGAGCTGGAGAGCAGGATGCGAGAGTCGTATCCGGAGCTATTTCCATCAGGTACATTTTAGAGGATGAAAATAATTTAAGTGGGGGAGAGTTGTAACACCCCATTTTAATTATTTAATCGTCGTGTGTTAATTTGTATTGTTTGGCCTTGTTAAGGGTGAGTGAAGGGTAGTGTCTTATTTAATTAGTGGGGATTAAAAACCTTAGCTAATAATAATGATATAGCAGTGAAAATAATAATAGTAATATGGTTAGTAGTGTTATTATTATTATTCTTATTATTATTATTAGGACTATTATTATAATTATTATTATTTTATTATTAATTAAATAAAAATCTGATGTAATTAATTAGATAATGGCTAATAGAAAATAATAAGGGCAGTTTGGTAATTATAGGATGATTAGTGAAAAATCGGTGGGGGTTTAGCCATAATCAGAATTTTAGAGAGAGAAGGAGAAAGGCTAAGAAGGGGAAGAACAAGGGTGTGCTAGGGCTAACATCTTCATCAGAATTTCGCAGGAAATTGATCAAAGATTCGAGGTAAGGGGGGAGAATGGGTTTAATATTGGTGATTCTATCATGATAGGGTAGTGGGGAGCCCTTAACCTCGTAAGAAATTGTATGATTATTTCTATTGTGTGGATTTATTGTTGTAATATTGGTTTGATGATGAAATTATTTGTGAATTGATTTGTCCTATCTTGAACCCTGTTGTTGTTACTGTTGTAAGGATGCATTATGTTGCAGATCTGGTTTTGGTGCAGGATTGTAGGAAAGGAATTAGACATAGAACTCGTAGATCTGATTTAGTAATGTTAGAAAAAGATGTAAGATGAATAATGGGACATAAAACTGATGTAGAACTCATTTTATGATCATTGAGAATGGTAGAATAGGGATCAAGGTGGTAGAACTCATACTGGTGTGGAGAAGCAGGTTTTGCGTAATAGATATAGCCTTACGCGTATTGGGGAAGGTGTTACGCGTATGGCTAGGTAGGATTGGAGGCATTACGCTTACGGGGAGGCCACAAGGAGGTTTTGGCATGGCCCTCTGCCAATACGCATAAGGATACACGTATGGTGGCTTGGCAATACGCATATGGAGTAGCTATACGAGTAGCCAGATCTGAGAAAGGAATTTGTGAAGGAAATAGCTCTCTGCCCATACGCGTATGAGGTTAGGCAATACGCGTATGGCAGGGCGAGGCAGAAGGCCTTACGCGTCTAGTACGTGTATGCTTGGGCGGGATAGTTTGGTAATACGCGTATGGCTCAGGTCAGTACGCGTATGCCCAGTGTGCGTGGAAACTTTTGGTGTTCTGCGATTTTTTCTCGATTTCGCGTCCAATGCAGTTTCTTATGGTGTGGGAGGTTGGGATTAGATGCCAGAATTTGAGTAGTGTGAAATTGGTGATGAAAATAATTAATTTAATAATTTTAGGGAATTAATTAATCAATAGTTGATTGATGTTGTGTGAAGTAATCGTATGGTGTTGGATATTGATGTGTGATTCAGGTGTGATCAAGAGGATCGTGAACATGTATATATATGCTATTTTACAGGTGTTTCATATACATAATTATGTCATGCATTTCATGCAATTGGTGGGATGAATCATTGCTCAGGAGGAGTGTATGTGATTCATCCGTACTCCGATATTGAGAATGGTGGGGATAGATCATTGCCAAGTAGGGGTGTATGTGATCTATCCTGGTTCAATTGAATGAACCATGATGTTGGTACCACATGCATTGTGTCTAATGTTGAGTAACATTGCACCATTTTTGATATATGTTGTTTGTATAGTGATGATTTGTTGACCAGTGGGTCGTATTTGTATGATTGTGTGTGAATACTTACCCTTATCATGTATTGTTCACCGTTAAGTATTGAATGTAATTCTCACCCCTTTGTTGTTGTTGTGTCTGTGCTTCTTCAGAAGTACAGATAATCCAGGTACTTAGGCTGCGGGAGTACGTGTTGCTTGTTCGAGTCGTAGGAGTCGCTCTGATACGTAACACGGGAATTATTGGGATTTCAATCATTTGTTATTTGTTATTCATTTTTGTTACGTATCTTTCTCTTTGATGAATTTATGGTGAACCACGAATTATGTGGAATTTTTCCGAAGTTGTTGGCATGTGGCCTTGAAATGAATAAATAAATTATTTTCCGCTGTTTTATTTCATTTAATAAAAGGAGTTTGATGTTGGTTTTATGAATGTGGCATCCTACTTTATTTTTGGTGTAAAAACTCTGATTATTTCATAGAATTTTGTGTATTTTTCATAAATGGGAGAGTTGGGTGTTACAACAGCAGTCCTCGATACTTGGCTCTGAAAGCCTCGTGGTTGGTGATCATTCTCGCCAAACGTCTCAAATCCTCTAACTTTGGAACGTTGAAGGTATACTTATGAGTTTTCCTTCTACCGAAATCCATTAGCGCAATCTCCTTTCTCTGACATTTGCAATCATTGTCTCAATTTAATTTGAAAAAGAGAGATTAAAAGAGAAGTTTCTTTTTTTTTTTAATGTTTTTTAGATGAATGTATGAATGCAGCACACAAAAACATAGAAAAAACATGGGGTCAAAGGGTCGGTGTCATGAAGTTAAGGCTCTACCCCCCCCCCCCCCAAAGGTTTATACTGGTGATTTTTTGTACCTGTCCGCAAAATCATTGACCCCTCTGGGATAACAACAATAAGCGGATCGCCAGCGAGCTGATGTATCCTAGAGTGATCTCAGATGAGGGTAGTATCGCGTGACAACTATTTCCGATAGCTTCCGCACTACAAAATGGCTTAAGTCTACTAAAAACCTCAGCTTCTCAGATAACCCAGTCGACCACACTACTTTCAACAACCGAAGTCGTATAGGCAATGTATCTGCAAAGGGAGTCTCCACTGAGTTTGATGGTCGATCGGGGGCTCTTAACTGGAATTCACTCCCAATAAGATTACCCGCATTGCCATCACCTATCTTAGGTGTATACTCAATCTTTCCACATGCGGCATCACACGCATTCCCATTAGCAAAAAAATAAACACATATATCAATTAGGAAAAGCAGTATATATATTTGTCTTAATCATCCTAGACCTCTAGTCTTATGATCCTATACAGACAATGACTCCCCAGCAGAGCTGTCATTTCTGTGAAATTTTGAGCACTCAGGTTTCAACCAGAGAGATAAGAGGGACAAGATGCCCTGCGTGGCCCCACGGTGGGCGCCATTTTTCTGTAGCGAGCGATTTTGGACGTGGTTCTTAAGCACTGTCGCTCTGGGGT
The DNA here is from genome assembly GCA_022829125.1 of Lathyrus tuberosus. Taxonomy (NCBI): domain Eukaryota; kingdom Viridiplantae; phylum Streptophyta; class Magnoliopsida; order Fabales; family Fabaceae; genus Lathyrus; species Lathyrus tuberosus. The sequence goes on along the minus strand of JALAZF010000283.1, from coordinate 5,088,206 downwards.
ACTACAGGTCGATTCATTTTTTATCCTATTGAAGCTGATGAAGGAAGGGAAATAAATGTCTCCAATTAACCCTACTTGCATACTGAGTTTAAACAGATGACTGTTGGTTTACAGATGTGGTTTAGATTGTGGGCCTCTCTCTGCTTATTTTGTTAAGAATGAAATGACGGGAGTATTTGTGAGGATGTTAGTGTCATACCCCAAATTTTGACCACTAAAATTTCCCATCATTGTGCAAATCATCATCACAATATGGATGAACCATCATACCTCATTAGTCTCCCCAAAGATGGGTGAGCATTCACTATAATCAAACTTAGGGTTTCAAGCCCTCTCAGAGTTCTTAGACAAAGGATCAATCAAGAAATGACATGATCTTCAACTTGTCTAATCTATCAAAATGGATCAAGAGGACTCCCACATCATGGATCAAGCACAAGGCTGCTCCCTTCTGAGTGGATTAAGCCTCAAGATCGCCAGTGTCACCAAATTAGGGTTTGGCCGACCAGGGCCTTCAGATGGAAACTTTCCTCTGGGCATGAGCTAATGCTTCAAAGCATAACCTATGATGCTCCAAGGGACATTATAAACCCAATCATCAAGTCAATTTTGCCTCAGGGGATGCATTCATAAAAAATCAGGAATTAGGGTTTCTTGACCTAATTCACCCCTAAGTTGACTATTAGGGCAAAGCATGAGCCAAGACCTCAAGACATGATTTGAGGGTCTCTAACACACCACATTGGTCCATTTTCAACAATGGATTAATCCAAGAAGCTTGAGCAACAAGTTTCAATTTCATCTGAACCACAATTAGGGTTTCGCGGGAAAAGTCAACTGTGTCTTTGACTTTTGACCAGGACATGCTCCCAAACCCTAGGACATGATTTAATACACCCTATAACACCTATTAAATCAATCCATCAAGTTTGATTTAGGTCAAGGACTTGATTTCATAGAGGATCGCACAGTTTGGAATTCATCTAACAAAAAGTCAACTGTGCACAAAAGTCAACTTTGACTTTTTGAGATTTTTCACAATTATGGTTTTTTAACCCTAAAATGATGTTAATGTGTGATTCGAATCATAATTTATCAAGAAAAATCAAGAAAAGTGGGATAACTTATAAAAAGGGTAACCATAAAAAACTTAGAAAATTTTCTAAGTTATGGAACAAAGTGGCTAGGGTACCAACTTTGGAGGATCATAACTCCTAAACCACAAGGCCATTTTTTCCCATCCAAAGCTGGATTTGTAGCTCTCATTACCCTCTACAAAAGCTTCACCTACCACTCATTCCAATTCCCCATGGATTTTGAGTTATGGAATGATCAAAATCACAAAAAGTGAAAATGTCACTTTTTTCCAACACTTAGTGAAATTTTCACTAAGTCAGAATCTGCCTTCACTTTTTTACAAATGTAGGGGCATTTTTCACTTGGATCCAAAAAGTATCAAAACCAATTATGAACAAACAATTACTGTATCATATGAGGGCTTTCCAAAATGGCCAAGAACTCCATCAAATTCCACTTGAGCCATGAGATATGACACTGGCAACATGCCTTGCTAAAAACTATCAAGGCAAGGCAGATTTTGGCGTTTTGCTCGATTTACCAAATTTGTGCAATTCCAAGCAACTCTATCTATCTGAACACCTCAAGGGGGGACCAATGAGGAACTAACTCTGATCCCAAGCCTCCCAAGTCTTTGGAACCAAAAATAGCATGCCAAACCTAGAATTGCCTAAAAGAGGGACAAGACTCCAATTTTGGATTGGAGCATTCAATGCATACACCAAGGTGGCATGGACTGAGCCATTGCCAACTGAATTCAGTCAAGACTTATCCAAGACCAAGGGAACCAGCAGCCTGTGCCCTAACCTCTAGTCAATGGCTAGAGGAGACTTGGATTCTCATTGCTCAACATTGGCCAAACCTATGCAGCAGTTGCCATTCACTATTCCTTGCAAAAAAAACTTGCTCTACTATAAATAGAGCTCATTTGTGATCAGTTTGAGTACACCAAACCCATCAAACAGATGCTTTCCTCAAAATCTCCTTCTTCACTCCAATTTTGCCTTCCAAAGCAAGTCACTATCGGGTTTTGAGTTTGAGAGCAATTCCAATCAAACCAATCACACACACACCTCGTAAACATCATATATAAGTGATCCAAACACTCGCATAACATCTGGAACACCAAAATCACAAAATCACCAGCCAACTGCTCAACCCTTTGACAGATTTGCAGTTGAGGTGCCAAATCAAGTTCCAGCTCAAATCAATCCACTCCAAGCATCCAGACACACTCCATAGCACCTAGGGAAGCTGTCCATAACCTTGGAACCAAGCTGTAACACCTCTAACACAAAACACGATCACCAGCTGTAAGTGGTAAGCATGAGCTCTTCTAACTCTATGATCTATGCAATTTTTGCTGCACAATAATTTGGCCATATGTTCATAATCATGCATGGAGTGTTTTCCCTCAATCAATTGCATTGTTTGAATCTGTATGCAATTTCTGAACCTTCATGCAAATTTTAGGGTTCTTGAGGTTTCTCTTTGATTTCTTATTCCATGTTTAAAATAAATGAAATTAAAGGCCATAGGCATGATCGTGAGGTTGAAACGAGCAGATTGATATGTAGATTGCATGATATCATCAAGTATTCAGTGAGATTGGATAGAAAATGCAAATATGCAGAAACAGAGGAAGGGCACGTGTTCTCGCCATGTTCTTGGAGCCCTTTTGCAAATATTTGAATATTTGAATTTTGTGATTTTATTTAATTGATTCAAAAATTAATTTCTCTCTGAGTTTTAATGATTTTGAGTTGATTCTTTTTTTAATAATTCACAAAAATGTTAAAATATTTTATTTTACCAAAAAATCCCAAAAATATTATTTGTTTCATATAATTGATATTTTTGCATAGAATTAATATTTTAATTGTTTTAGACATTTAAAATATTTTTTCCTTCTTGATTTTGCAAATTTTAATGACTTCTAATCATTTTGTAGGTCAAAACTTGATTTTTGAAACATTAATCCAAGATCACAATTTGTTTTCCACATGTTTAACAATTTTGATCATTTTAATTGAATTTTTATTCAATTAAAATACATTTTGGAAACAAATTAGGGTTTCTAATTAATTCAACCCTCATCAAACTTTTTCAAACCATTTTGGGCCTCTAATAGAGTGTAAGACCCAATGGTTTGTAAATACAAACCTATTTTGGGCCTCAAATGTTGTATAAGTCACGTTGTATTTCAAAAATTCGGCGCGATCATCGCCCGTTTAAAACAAACCATCTGGGCCTCTCCTCGAGCTATAAGACCCATTCAAAACCATTTTGGGCCTCTAGTAGAGTGTAAGACCCAACCCTTTTAGAAAACCAAAATAATTTGGGCCTCGGTGTATTGTATAAGTCCCGATACCGTCAAAAAATTTCGGCGCGATCGTTGCCTTTCTAACAAATCAAACCCTTGGGCCTACCCTCATGTTATAAGCCCCATTCTTTTTCTTTAAACACCTTTGGGCCTCTAGTAGAGTGTAAGAACCAAACCCTTTTAACCAAAACTATTTTGGGCCTCAGATACTGTATAAGTCCCTCTGCGTTAAAAGAAAATCTCGGCGCGATCGCCAGTTCAAAAACCAATTTTTTGGGCCTCTCCTTGAGCTGTAAGCCCCACCAGTTATACAAAAATAAACCTTTGGGCCTCTTGAGAGAGTGTAAGACCCATCCCTTTGTACAGAAAACCTTTTGGGCCTCAGTCACTTGTATAAGTCCCTGTACAATGTACAAAACAACAGTGCAATCACTGATAAAACTTTGGGCCTCTCCTTGAGTTGTAAGCCCCAACAATCTTTTCAAAGCACTTTCTCCTTTGATTTTGAATATAATATTGTTATCAAAGCTTTCTTTGTTGAACAACTAACAAAACAGCATGGAAGCTCTACAACCGAGTAAGTGTTTACGCGCTTTCTTTATCCGCTTTCATATATATATATATATATAACTGTATTATGGGGCTGCTCACTGTAAGTCTTCTTTCACTAACTTTTATATACTTGGCAAATATCAACTGTGTAATACTAGTATAGTTATTTAGAGTGTTCCCCGTCAACTATGTCTAGCACCAGGTAAAGTCCCATTGATCGCTCTTAAATACAGTCAAAACTAGATCCCCATAGGATTACCAGACACAGTCTTCCCTCCTCTTGGGGTTAAACAATATGGAGACGTGAAAGGCAGCATTCTCGGTGAACCCTTTCTCAGACTGTCACCCTTAGAAGTTGTCAAAGAGACTCTACTCCCCAAAGATGATCTTTTCTCCGTGAATGGCATCTCTTGAGTTTCTTCCCAATTCTCGAACTTTCCTGGCTTGATCTATTCTCTATGAATGGCATGTCTTGAACTTCTCGGGGTTTGGGGACCCACAGGCTTCTTAAAAGCACCCTTAAAAATTGTCAAAGAAACTCTAACTCCCCAGAGATGTTCTTTTCTCCGTGAATGGCATCACTTGAGTTTCTTCCAAATTCTCGGGCTTTCCTGGCTTGATCTATTCTCTGTGAATGGCATGTCTTAAACTTCTCAGGGTTTGGGGACCCACAGGCTTCTTAAAAGTATCCCCGTCTCCTCTTGGGCGTTGTACAAGGACCCTTCGGCTTCTTAAAAGCTCTCATGCCTTCTCTTGGGCTTAATACAAGGACCCTGATGACCTCTTAAAGGTATAAGACAGAACTTAGTCATCCTTTGCTAGAGCAGTCTTTCCAGCGTCAAAACTCCGGCCACTTGAGGGTTAGTACTCATCCCTTAACGGCTGTGCCTCCTCTTGGGCATTGTACAAAAGATGAAACTCTAGACTTGGATAGTCTCAATACCCTTTGGATTTCCCATTTCCTTAAAGAATAGGAAATAACCCCGATCTTCTGATCAGCACCAAAGTACAACCTCACCTGGAATCAGTCTTTTTATAAGAACTGATTTTCTCTTTTATACAACATACTGAACCTGTCACTAAACTGAAACAGTCACCAGCATAGATAGCCTCCTCTTGGGCTTTGTACAATGATTCTCCCCAGGGGAGCTAACCTTTTCACACTCTCTTGTTGAGTATGAAAGACTCCCTTGTTGAGTCAACCTCCTTTTAGCCTCCATCTCGGGCTTCGTACGAGATATAAAAACACTCTCTTGTTGAGTATAAAAGGCTCTCTTGTTGAGTCAAACATTTTTAGCCTCTATCTCGGGCTTTGTACAAGATACAAATCACTCTCTTGTTGAGTATAAAAGACTCTCTTATTGAGTCAAACATTTTTAGCCTTCATCTCGGGCTTTGTACGAGATACAAAAACACTCTCTTGTTGAGTATAAAAAGACTCTCTTGTTGAGTCGATCCTCCTTTAGCCTCTATCTCGGGCTTCGTACGAGATATAAAATCACTCTCTTGTTGAGTATAAAAGACTCTCTTGTTGAGTCAAACATTTTCAGCCTCCATCTCGGGCTTCGTACGAGGTACAAAGACTCTCTTGTTGAGTCAAACCCCCTTAGCCTCCCTCTTGGGCTTCGTACAAGACACATATAAAAGCACTCTCTTGTTGAGTCAGCCCCTTTTTTAACCTCCATCCCGGGCTTCGTACGAGATACAAAAGAACTCTCTTGTTGAGTCGGTTACTGGTTAGCACTCTCTTGTTGAGTCAACCCTTTAGCCTCTATCTCGGGCTTCGTACGAGACACAAAAGCATCCTCTTGTTGGGTCAATAGCCTTCTCTTAGGCTTTGTGTAACACCCCAAAATTTCCCTCTTGTCTTTAACTCTAACTGGCTCATGTTTCATTTCATTTGCATCGTTATTTTTGCACTTGCATGGTTCTTTTGAGCATGGGATCAAGGTATCTATCAGCAGCTCATGGTGTTATTGGTTCCAGTTTGATTTTCAGCAGTATTCAGAGCCAAGCAAATAGCTTTCAAGGTCTTTTTGAGCTTTTATTTAGCTCATTAGATGTTTTGATAATCAGAAGCTCCGGCAGTCATTTTGATCAAGCGATCCGGTATCAGACATTATTAATTCAGCAGGATACTTTGAGGTGTCAGCAAGAATTCGTGTTTCTTTTTAGGTGTTACTCAGTAGCAATATCAAATTTTGAGTTTCAGAGGCTTAACGGGGTTCAAAACCGCTGTCAAATGTCACTTTTCCAAGTTTCCCTCCAAAAGGCGCCAAGATTCAAAATTTGGACTATGTAACCGGTTAGCAGTTATGCTGTAACCGGTTACACTGCGTACATTTTGAAAAATGGGTTAAATTTCAGCATTTGTCATCATGTGCCATTCTTGTGCATGTGTGGGAAGGATCTAGAATTGATATTTTCATCATTTTCCACCCAAAATTCAAATTCCTTCCAACATTTTCCACTCTAATTCCTCATTTCCTTTCCTAATCCACTTTTCACCCCAATTTCCACCCACTTAACCTCACTCCAAACCCAAACTTAATTCCTAACCTAGGGGTTATTTAAACAAATTCATTCCAAACCTCTCAAACCTAGATCATTTTTTCACTCTCAATTTTCAGAATTCTCTTTCAATTCTCTCTCACATTTTCACTCTCAACCTCCATTTTCAACCACACTCAAAGCTCTTCCATAGAGATTAACAAGTTCTTCATTGGAACTTGTTAATTCTTGAGCTAAAGCCACTCATTACCACTTCATTGCTGCATTTCATTGGTGATTTTCGTTTGGATCTAGATCTGGAATTTCAGAAGTGATTATTGAAAGTGATTTTGGAGTTTTTGTTGCTTATTGCTTGGATTTTCAACTTTTGAGTGCAAGGAGCTTGTGGATCTTGGATTTCTCTACTTGGATTCAGCAAATTATGTTTACAACACTTACCAAAGCAAATCTCAGCTTTGTAGGTTGGTTAATCTCAGATCCACACTCATTTTAGCTTAATTGCAACTTACACAATGTAGATCCATGATTTTTGTTGTGTTTTGATCATTTTGTTTGATTTTGATTGTGGATGTTGATGATTACTGGATCTAAATGATGTTTGAATATTGTGTTTGAGCTTAATTTTCGTGCATTGTTGATTACATGATCATTAGACTTTATTACATAAGTGATTTGCTGCTGAAAAGTGCTTTTGAAATTGATTTTTTTCACTACTGTCCCAGAGTAACCGGTTAGCAGTTATGCTGTAACCGGTTACACTGTGTATTTTCAGCGCAATTGGAGCAATTTTGAACTGTGTAACCGGTTACCACTGAAGCAGAACTTGATTTCTTGCATTTTCTTGGTTGTTTGAGATCCTTTTCATGTCTAAACTTTATGGATTGATATGATGATGATTTGTGGATCATTCTTGAGTTGTTGCACCTCACACTATTGCATGAACGCAATTTTTCCGACACGCGATTCTTGGACTTGTACCGTTTATGAACATGTTTGCGTTGTTGCATTCTTAATGTGATGAACACATTGCACACACATTCGAATCGTGTTAATTCTCGGTTAATGCTCAACTTGCTGGACATATGATGCATGATTGATGTTTGTCTCCATGGTTATTTGTGCATGATTTGTTTTGATCAATGTGTAAATCATACGATTATGTTGAGTGTGCTTGTTCTTGAGTGGTTAACATGATCATGCTTGTTCATCCTTGATGTTTGCAACCTCTATGCTTGATTTTCCTTGCTATGCATGTTCATTTGCAATCACTTCTTGTTTGGATGCATGCTGCCCTATTTTTACAGCTGCTGTTCTAAGTTTGTTCATGTGCTATCTATTGTTCTCACTTGCTGCCTGCTGCCTTTTACACCTATTTTGTGTTGATTGTGTGTGTTGTTGAAAGCTGTCTTGCTTGTGTGTTGTCCTTAACTACTGCGCAGGTGCAGAAGCGCTGTTGTAGCCGCTGTTTGTTTTTTCTCTTTCACTTCTTCTCTTCCCTTGAATCTCAAGACTTGTTTAAGTCTTGGATTTACTCCCTTAGAGCTACCTAGTCCAACTTAATTTTTGATTAAGCTTGGAGTAGGATTAGTATTAGGCTTCACTTTGCATGCTAACTTAGGTAGAAGTTTCCCTTTCAACCTCAACTATAGGGCCACCTTTGCATGATAACATTAGGAACATTTAGTTTCCCTTTAGTGTTTTATTCTCCTTTGAGTCTTCTCTTCTCATCTCATAACACTTCTAAAACACTTAATAAATATAACAAATATTGCGCTCGAGCCTTAAGTGTAGGAAATGAAGAACGAGGGGTCTCCCCTCCTCTTCTAGAGTGTTTAGCATATGTCCCATTTAGGGGCGACCATGCGATTCACTCGTTCCCGCATGGTAGACTTTAGTGCAATGTAAGTTATGAACTAACTTCAATCCACTTCTGTTTAAAAAACAAAAAAACAAACTCAAACCTTTTTCATCCTTCGGGATCGTTAATATCAAACCTTTTTTTTTAGAAAAGGGCACGTTACTTCCGTCTCGTCGTAAACAGGCATCGACCCTAACTGCCGGACGTGCTCTTAACGTCGCTCATAAAAAACACTAACCAACCTCGTTAGGTCGAACTACGACTGCTCTGATTTCCTCTTTCTCGTCCGATTGAGGATACGTAGGCACAAGACGGCGATGTCTTGGCGAGCAACCTCCTCCCTTAGTTCGTGTCCGAACTACATTGACTCTGACTTTCCCATTGCACGAGGGAATACGTAGGCATAGGACGAGCGATGTCCTATCGAGTCACTTCTTTTTCTTTTCTTCTTCGTTTCTTCGTTCCTTTCCGCTCCCGTTCCTTCTCCTTTCCAGTAGCAGTGGAGCTCCAGGTGACGACACCCTTTAATCGAGACAGCAAGCATGGATCCCATCGAGTACGATGGACGGGTGGGGGTGTTAACATGTTCCCTTCGTGTAACCGACTCCCTTGCACGTTTCTCTTGGTCGTGAGACCATGTTCTTTTCCTTCCCTCAGGTTTATGCAGTGTTTCCTTTCCCTCTCTTGTGATAAATACACATTGCTGGTGACTCTATTTTCTGTGCCACTTTTGCGTTTGTACCATGGATGAAATCCCCGGGAGCGATAGCTGGCGACTCTTCTAGGGACTGGTTGACCTCTTGCTGGTCCTTCTGTAAGCGAGTCAATCCTAGCGCTTGTCTGTTTCTTTCATTGGGTGTTTATTGTGGTACTTTATTTTGTTGTATATTACTGTATTACTATTTTACTATTTTACTATATTTACCACATTTATGGCATTGCATTTCATTATTATGCTGGACTGTGCTGTGCTGTACTGGATTTTCTATTTGGCAGGTTGGGATTTGTGAGAGATAAGCCCACTACCCAGGCTTGAGCACACACCTATGATTAGCGTGGAAAGTAGTGTGACTTGTTTGGAATTTGGCCAGACTTAGTATACATGAAAACTCCACATCCAGACGAGGTTTTCTTTGGTAATATTCTATCCTGCGCATTTGGGGCAAATGATGGAATGTAACCTGGAAAATTGTCGACTCTGGTGACCGTCTCCCAAGAACTCAGCAACGCCTCTCCTCCCGAGATGTGGTAATGGCATACCAGAAATGGAAAACCCATTACACTTCTCGATCCGAGGACCCAATGCTGGGAACTTGCTATAGGATATCCTTTTAAGGGGAATCAGTTAAGGCCTCCTCGTTTGATGATGATGCCAAACCAGAAATGGTGAACGTATCATCATTTCTCAACCTGAGAGCCCGTGATATTGAGGATCCTCGCCTTTTAGTACCTACATGTGAGAGGGTTTGGGTGTTTGCAGGTCTGCAGGTAACCTTGACTTTCATCCTACCTGGTATTCTGGTTCTCTTATCAGTGAAAACTTATTAGTCTGGTATTCTGGGATTCTGATTATGCCGATATGCTGGCCTTCTGCTATTCTGATTATTCGGATATTCTGGTGTTTCGGTATTCTCTTCAGAGTAGACCTTTGAATTTATCCATTCAGCAGCACAACAGTACAGAGCTTTGTGGAAGCCCTGATCCCATGTCTGTTGCATTTGCATCATCAATTTTTGCATACATGTTCTTGTATTTCCAAGGGATATTAACTTTGAGACTCGCTGTTGAGCGTTTCCGTCTATTTCTTGTGGTTCTTTTGTCAAAAACTTGAATCAAAGTAGAATGATTCCTTGGAAATATTCGAGCATGGTATTTGCATTCACATACTCATACGCATAGCAGGTGTTCTGGAGTGGATTTCTCATTCTGACTTGGTATTATCTTCAGAATTGACGGCTTGACCTGCCACCACCATGCAACCTGTGATAATCAGAGGATAGCCATGGAACAACTCAGTGCAAAAATGACTAAAATGAAGATTCAGATGGGGCAATTTATGGGAGACATGCAAGCTTTGATCCAAGACCATAAAGTGCTAAGAGAGGAGGTCAATCAGATGAGGACTCAGATGGGCCTGGTCATGGAAATCTTGAATAAGGTGTTAAAGAAGGAAAACAATCATGTGCTCGCTTCCACAACAGAGGTCCTTACTCCTCCCATCTCTTTGGGATTTGCTCTAGATCGTGGATTGCCTCGTGAATCTCTTCCACAAATTGAAGTTTCAGAGCTTTCTCATCAGCAATCATTTCCTGCTCCTCAAGAGGATCCTAAGTCAGAGGGGCCTAAGAGGAAGTTTGATCCCATTCCAATGTCGTATGTACAGTTGCTTTCTTATTTTCTCGAGCTCAAACTGGTTGAACGTGTTAGTTTGGGACCTCTTCCCACAAAGCTTCCTCTGGGACCTAATGCTAATGCTAGATGTGAGTTCCACTCTGGGGCACCTGGTCACAATGTTGAGAATTGTACAAGGTTCAAGCATAAAATCCAAGAGCTCATTGATTCAGAGGCAATCAAGTTTACATCAGTTGCACTGGTAAACAAGGTGATTTTACTCCCACTGTTACAAAGGAATTGGGGACTCCTTCCTTTTCCAAAGGATCCACCTCATGTCATGGATCTCTTCCACAACCTTATGCTTCAGAAGTTTTGCGTCAGCAACCCTTGTTTGTGCCTCAGCCGAATGCAGAAAGGAAAGTGCAGGGGCGGATTCGGCGCCCAAATCAGCAGCAGCAGCAGAATTATCAGCAGCAGAGGCAACTCAGACCAAGAAGGCCCAAGAGGATATTTGATCCTATTCCTATTCCTTATAGTCAGTTGTTTGCTCGCTTGCTCAAAAGCTCGTTGATCCAGCTGAGGAATGCCATGCCAGTGCCATACCCTATTCCTCCGGACTATGACATGAACGCTAGCTGTGAGTTCCATTTGGGAACGTTTGGGCACACACTTGATAACTGTAATGCGTTCCAGCACAAGGTGCAAGATTTGATTTATTCAAAGGTCATCACCCCAGACGGTACCCCCACAAGGTGAAGCTTCTTTATCAGAGTGAGCACTCAAGGCTGCAAAGACATCATCAGAAGCAATAAGTCCAGACGGAGTCAATTCTCCTCAACAATGGCAATTATCAGCTTCCTTTACTGCATTTTCATATGTAGCTTTCATTTGCTTGTTTAAACACTGTCTGCATGTAAAAACTTGTTTGTGTTTTGAATGTTGATTTTAATGCAATAAATGTGTCGTTCCTGAAGTATCTTACTTTTATGCACTCATGTTATGTTTATATGCACTGCAATACCAACTTTCTTGCCTTAAACTGTTGAGGGAGGATGATGAGGTAAAAACGCAAAATCTTCGGTTAGGTGCTTTTGGATAAAACCCTGTTGAGGATGTACAGGAATTGTTTCAAATCCCTAAACACTGGAGATATAAGGGAGATAGACCTTCGTTAACCCCTTTGAGCCTTGAAGTAGGAGTTTCTTTCGTACGAAAAAAACCCCCACACTTAACCCAGGGGCAGGTTAGGGGTCAATTAGTTTGACCGAGCATTCAAATTTCAAAAGGAATGTGCATCTTAAGATCCATTACCTTCTATTCCGCTGTCAAGAGGTAAAAAGGTGTGAAACCACAATGGTTATCCATCACAATCAAGGAGTGAGGCAGTCACAACCCTTTCCAGCAAGTCAGACAAAACGGTGTCACACGATTTTTTCAAAAAAAGAAGAAAGAAAGCCCGCTAAGTCAAAACTTGAGAACAAGCGACTTAGACAAAAGTTAGGGCATCCCGCTGGACCTCAAGGTCGAAAGATTCAAAAAGAATCAGTCCAGACAAAATCAGGGAAATAAAAAAAAAGGCGAAAAGCAAAAAAAGATGATCAAGAGAAAAATCCTCCGATAAGAATAAAGTCGTGTGGCTACAGATACAAAAGACAAAAAGGGGTGACTGTTGCTCTAAAACCTCATCAGGTCTCAAACCATCAGTGCATGGATTCATTAAAGATCATGAAACCTTTTGAGAGATGAGCGCTTGCGCCGAATTAGCTGAACGTGGGACTGGAGAACATCACGAAGAGTGGGTGGGCACCAATAAACTTTGAGCCTTAAATCCTTTTTTCTCAAAAAACCGTGAACCAGGCCACGATACAACCCTCAAAAATCCTAATTGAAACAGGGTTTATTCCGAAGGCGTACTTCAACGAGATAGCATTCCTGACTCCTATGAGTTATGCTAATAAGATTTTTGTTGGTATTGCATGTGCGTATTGTTTTCTATTCAAAAATCAATGTCGCATCCCAGCTAGTGATTAGTTCACAAGGCTTGGCGATGCATTTTTAATAAAACTTCAGGCTAACACGGGTTTTGCATTAGAATTATCATTCTCATAATAAACATTTTCTGCTTGCATATGTTTGTCATCAAAGAAGCTTACACAATGAACGTCAGTCGAGAAGCTCGATCACACCAAGTTGAGATGGTGAGAACTCCGAAGGACAGTCATGTCAAGGGGTATGTGGCCAAGAGACTGTGCGCATCCTAGGGGGTTCCCGATAAATGGTGATAAGATGCAGCTAATCTGAAGCAGTCACATTGAAAACTCCCCCTAAAGCAGCCAAACAGGGGCAATCACGTCAATTTGACAAATCTATATACGATCAGTCAGAGGCAAAGTTTCTTCAAGACTTGGGGCAGGCCACCTTTAGAGCGTGAGAAGTTGTCCACTCCTGAAGACGGTTAATTGAGAGCACTCTTCAAGGTTCAATATACTGGGGCAGAGTATTTTCAAGTCATTACAAATCCTTTCGAGGTAATTTACTTCATGGATTATGAAGTCTGGGGCAGTTGCATCGAGATCTGATAAATCTCTCCAAGAGTTTGAAGACCCTGGGGCAGTGTGAATGCCCGATCTTCTATAAAATCCTCTTGAGATGATTTCTTCCTTTAGACCTGGTGGTCTGGGGCAAGTGGAGAGTTCAAAGGGCCGTTCATGACCATAGAGACAGGTCAGTCTGGGTAACAAGTTTGTTTTTCCCCAGTAGCGTTACTCTCCCCAGCATTGAAAGTTCATCATCCTCAGCAGAACTCATTCCCCCCAGCAAGTAGTTTAAAGTGGATTGCACCGAGGTGAATGTGGTTGTATCTCCAGCAGGAGGTGTGTTGGGTGTCTTTGAAAGGACTTTATTTTCCCCACAAGAGTCTGGTAATCACTTTCCGCAGGAGGTCAGGAAGTGTAGTTCCCTCAGCAACGACATGCTCTAATCCCCAGCAGGATAAATTCTTTCCTCCGACAGCAGGTTAAGCTCAATGATATCCCTCGGTAGGTTTCGTTGAATTTTCTCCCCAGTAGAGCTATTCTCCTCAACATTAAAAGTTCATCCTCCTCAGCAGGTTGTTATTTTCCCCAGCCAGAGTGTCGAGGATTATCTTCCTCAGCAGAGTACAAAAGATTAATTCCCCAGCTAGAGTTGTGGTTGATTGATTACTCTCCTAGCAAGTATCCAGAAGTTGATGTTCTTGCATCCCTAGCATAAGACTGATGGAATATCTTCTTTGGACAAGGAGTTTGGTTTCCCCACAAAGTCTTGGCACTCCTTTTCCTCAGCTAGTCGGGAAATGTTTTCTCACCAACAATGGTTTGGTCTAATCCCCAGCAGATGAGTAAGCTTGGTGGTATCCCCTAGCAGAGTTGATGTTGGCAATCACCATTCCCCAAGCAGATTTGCTGGTATTGGCTGATATTCCCCAGCGGGATAAGGGTAAGAGCATCTCCCAATAGCAGTTTAAGTTCCCCAGCAGGAGACTTATGGAATATCTTCTTGGGACAAAGATGTTATTTTCCCCACAGGTTCTAAACACCCATTCTCCTCAGCCAGTCACGAGATATTTTTCTCATCAGCAACGGTCACAGATGAGTAAGTTGGATGTTGTCCTCTAGCATAGTCAATGCCGTCAATTATCGTCTTCCAAGCAGATTGCTAGTAATGGCAGATACGCCCTAGCAGGTGAAGACATAGATGACTCCTACCGGCAGGTTAAGTTCAGTAATATCCCCAAGCAGGTTTGGAATTATCGATTAATTCCCCCAAGCAGAGTTTGGTGGTGATCTTCTCAGTGGATTGTTCAACAGCGGTTAATACCCCCGGTAGGTCTTAAAGTCCAGTTGTTATTGGCATTTTTCAGATCCGGGTTTTGCATCCTATCATCGGCAGAAGTCATTGGTAATCCCTAGTAGAGGAAATTTCTCTTCGGGTTCCATCTTCAATATTCATTTTTATCTATCCCCAACAGAGTGGATCTTCTCTCGGAGTTTTCATATCCAGCAGAGTTTGTGATCAGTGTCTTCCTCAGCAGAGTGAAGTCTTTCTCAGCAGGGTCTCTTATTTCATGGGACAATTTAGTTTGTCATCCCCGGTGGATTTGCCTTTGTCTTCAGCATTTATTGTGCTGAAGCGCCTCTTTTGCATTGCATAAACATTCTTGCATGGCATCCTCCCAAACGCGTAGCATTTCCATTTCGTATGGAGCATTACGCCATAGAAAAATTCAAACATAGGCATTCGAAGCATAAGCCAGGTTTGATATCTGTTACCAGTTTCTTTCCCCAGCAAAAAGAGGTGTAATTCAGGAGATATTGTTTGACAGTACACCGCAACCAGTGGATTCGTTCTTACTACTATTATTCCTTTCTATACTCCCCTGCAGAGTTGTCTGTTTAGATTTCTCTCTTCCCCAGCGGAGTCATCTTGGTAGATCTGTCAATGCTTCTAATCACTCAAACCATAGCATAAGTCAATAGCATTATATATCCTAACTCACCAGGATTGGCAATTAAATAACTCCCTGGTTAAATCTAATAAAAATGGATTATAGCTGCTTTATAAAGCAGTTGAGCCTATTTAAAGTAAAAACTCAGATATTCTTAGTCTGAGTGGGAGCAATTACATGAGTGTCTGGAGATTATACCCACACCAATGAGCCACCACTTGCACAAAAAGAAAAGCTCAAGGAAATTGAAAGTTTTGCACCCGTAAGACTATAGCCCCGTTTTCTTCAAGTGTTTCCTGTTTTCATTTCTATTGATAAAACAAACATTGGAGAAGACAAGTTTTTTTTAATCATTTCATTTCTCATGCTCTCAGGAGTCAAGCACCATTGTATCAACAAGCACAGACAAGGGAACACAATTAGTTGATAAAATAACTTTTGTTGAAGAAATAGAAGTCGATTCATTAAAAAGAAAACAACCTGTCCTAAATGCAGGATCCTACATAAACATTGTTGAGTCCACCATAAACGAAGAAAATATGGAGGAATTTTATGCTTCACTTGAAGCAGAAAAAAGTTCTCCCTTACAAGTCCAACCTACCGAAGAAACTGTGAGAACTAGGCATAGTGAAAAAGCTCAGAAAGCATTGAAGATTCTACAAGACTTTGTCTCAAAAAAGTTCTCTCTTTTGCTACTTCCAGGACGTTCTGGATTGATGAAAGATATTCTCAAATCTTTTAGTATGAAAAATAATTAATGAAAGTGATGTTGTGATTGGTATACTAGAGTGTAATTGAGTGAGGATAGTATGTAGTAGTTATTTTTGAAACAAATCTTTGAACTGGAGTGTGTTGAGATTGTTAATATTTCATATTCTATTTTTACTTTCAAAATAAAGTCCCACATTGAATTTTTAGTACCAATATAAAGTGTTTATAAAGCACTTTTAAATACAATAATAATAAATCTTGATATTGGGTTACTATTGTAAATAACATGGGCTTGGACCAATTATTTTATATTTAAGTGTTTGAAAATTAAATATTAAATGTAATAATAAAAAATTATTCTGCCACCTCAGCTGCCACGTCGCCAATTTCTAACGCCGTTTGCCAATATTTGACGGAAAGGACTTGTTTGATTCTGTTTGACAACGTAAAGGACCAAATTGGAACTTTTAAAAGAAAGAGGACCAAAATGGACCCAAGGGTATAGGTAAGGGACTAAAAAGGGTATTAAGCCTAATTAGAAAAGTGGGGAAGAGAAAAAAATATTCTATTTTAATGAATGATGATTAAAAAAAATTTGGGAAGTTGGAAAGTAATGAGATTTGATGGGGATTTGATTGGGGAATAAGAGGTGGGGGATTTGGTGGAATGTAGGTGAGAGAAAGTGGGAAAATTAAAAAAAAATAGAAAAATTCTGAAGTGATTTTCACTGGGCCTGCTACGTGCTGTAGCCCGTGCTACGGGCGGCTGTAGCAGGTTGCTGGAATCACCCAAAATTTTGTGTTTTTATAGGGGTTTTGGGGGATGCCTGCTACGGGCCGTAGCCCGTGCTACGGGCGGCCGTAGCAGGTTGCTGGTCAAGCTCCAATTTTTATTGTTTTGTGTTTTTTAGGGAGATTAGTGCATTCCTGGTACCATTTCTCATAATGAAGCATCTTTCATGCATTTTTAACTGTTTCGCATGCTTCTGCTTCCACAAGTAGTATTTTGCATCTGACCTGACTGACACTGAAACACAAACAACAAAAAGAAAATTGCTTAGTAATAAAAAGCGTGGGTTGCCTCCCACGTAGCGCTTCGTTTAACGTCGCATGGCTCGATGGTCCTTCCTACTATCCTCTGAGACGGGCATCCTCCACCAGGCCAATTTTTTGTCCTTGGTAGTATGGCTTCACTCTCTGCCTATTCACTTTAAAAGTGTCTCCATTCGTCTGATTCCTCATTTTTATCGCACCATGAGGAAACACCTTGTTAACAATAAACGGTCCAGACCATCTCGACTTCAGCTTTCTAGGAAACAACTTTAACCTAGAATTAAACAAAAGAACCAATTGTCCTTCCTAAAATTCCTTCCTTTTAATCTTTCGACCATGCCATTTTTTTGTTTGTTCTTTGTATAGTTTGGCATCCTCATACGCTGGATTCCTAAATTCTTCTAACTCATGGAGTTGAAGGATTCGGGAATCTCCTACTTTTGAGAGATCAAAATTTAGGAATTTTGAGGCCCACAAAGCTTTGTGTTCCAACTCTAAGGGTAAGTGACAAGCTTTTCCATAAACTAAATGGTAAGGGGACATTCCTATTGGTGTTTTGAATGCGGTTCTGTACGCCCTCAATGCATCATCCAACTTGGTTGCCCAATCCTTTCGAGACGAGCTCACATTCTTCTCTAGGATTTGTTTGAGCTGCCAATTAGAAACTTCCACTTGGCCACTCGTCTGAGGATGGTAAGGAGTGGGGATTTTATGATTCACATTGTACTTCTTAAGCAACTTCTCCATGAGCCGATTTAGGAAATGAGTTCCTTCGTCACTTATCAAAGCTCTTGGTACTCCAAACCTCGCAAAGATGTTTTCCTTCAGAAACTTAACAACTACCTTAGCATCATTAGTAGGCAAGGCCACCGCATCTGCCCATTTAGATATGTAATCCACCGTCACTAGAATGTAATTCTTTGAAAACGACGGTGGAAATAGGCCCATAAAATCTATGCCCCAAACATTAAACAGCCCGACCTCCAACATGGCATTCTGAGGCATCTGATTTCTCTTCGAAATGTTGCATGTTCTCTGACATCTATCGCACTCCTTGATTATGTCTAGGGCATCTTTGAACATTGTGGGTCAGTATAACCCAGACTGGATGACTTTTGTTGCTGTCCTGTCACCACTAAAGTGCCTTCCATATTCTGAGTCATGGCATACTCTAAGAACGTCCATTTGTTCTTCCTCATGGACACACCTTCTAACCAATCTGTCTATTCCTTTCTTGTATAAGAATGGGTCATCCCACAAATAGAACCTGCAATCATGCAAAAACTTTTTAATTCTGTTATAATCAAAATCATCAGGGATCACACCACCTACCAAATAATTCGCATAGTCTGCGAACAATAGAACACCAGTAACAGCCAGTTTGTGTTCATCGGCAAACTCATCCTTGATTGGAAGCTTCTCTTCTATTTCTTCAATCAGGGACATCCGAGATAGGTGATCAGCAACGGTGTTTTCACAGGCTCTTTTGTCCCGAAGTTCCACATCAAACTCCTGAAGGAGCAAGATCCATCTCAGTAGTCCCGGCTTAGATTCCTGCTTAGCAAACAAACTTCAAATCAGCATGGTCAGTATAAACAACTACCCTAGATCCTAACAGATATTGCCTGAATTTATCAAAATCATAAACCACTGCTAACAACTCCTTTTCGGTAGTTGCATAGTTCATCTGAGCAGGATTCAAAACATGACTAGCATAATAGATCACATGTAATAGCTTCTCTCTCCACTGTCCTAAAACTGCCCCTATGTAGAGTGATTTTCGTGACCGCCATCTATGGATGAGATTTCTTGTGAATCGCAATGTGCCACATATGAACTTTTATATTTATCCTATGAAGTTTTAAAGGAAGGGGAAAAATATAAATAAACCCTGCAAGAATGCAAATGTTAAAAGAAACAAAATGCAAATAAAGAGAACTGGAATCAGGGGTTGGTTATACTAAGGGAAGCTATTAACACCCTAAGCATCTGTAGTACTCTACGGGAACCTCTGGTATATATTTGTGCTATTATTAATTGGGAAAGTTTCTCCTTTAGGAGATGATGAGATTGAGAAATGTTTTTGTTGTTTTCGAAATATATATGGAAAAAGGAATTTGTAAAAGAGGATGAAAAAGAAAAAGAGTACTCGCTAAGGGTTGAGACCTTGTGCCTACATATTCTCAAAATAGAAATCAGAGCAGTCGTAGCTCGGAAATACGGGAAGAGCTTGAAGGAATGCAGCTCGGAGACTACGAGTTGTTGGGTTTTTAAGAACTAAGACAACAAAATGGAAAAAGTTTGAAAGCAAAGTTGGTGAGGATTGATTGAAAAAGAGTGAAGAGTTAAAGATTGTAAAGGCAGGGTCCTATTGATTGTGATGCTTTTAAGAAGCCTGAGGGTCCTTGTATGAAGCTCAAGAAGAGGCTAACTGAGGGTCATCGAGGGTCCTTGTATGAAGCCTAAGAGGAGGCATTGGCATCCTAAAGTCTGAACTAAAGGTGAAAAGGGTTTAAGAGGGGTTTTACTAGGAAACCTTCCTCTCTTTATTGAGTTGTTCTAAGTTTGTACTAAAGGGATCATGCTATGACGCTTGGATAAATCCCAAGAGGAGGTTGTGGATATAAATGTGAATATGAGTATCCGGGAAAACGTCGGAAGAGAATAGAAGGTAAAAAAATGAATATCCGGGAAAGCATCGGATGAAAAGAGAAGATCTTGAATATCCGGGAAAGCGTCAGATATTAAGAAAGATAAGAATATCTGGGAAAGCATCGGATGTAAAGAAAAGATGGAAAAAAGAAAAGGTTGATCACACGGTGGCGAGAGAAAATGTTTGATCGCACGACGGCGAGAGAAAAGGTATGAATATCCGGGAAAACATCAGAAAGATAAAAAAGAAAAAGGGTGCTCGCTAAGATCATGCGATCTTATGCCTACGTATTCTCAACGGGATCTTGAGAAATTAGAGCGGTCGTAGTTCACCCCCAAGGGGCACGAACTACAGAAAAGAAATTTTAAATCGCACGGCAGCGAGAGGGGAAATCTAACCTAATGTTGTCATGCAAAGATGAGCCTAAGGTTGAGTTTTGAAAGGGAAATTCTACCCTAATGTTATCATGCTTGGATGAACATCCTAATGTCTACCTTACTTCAAACCTAATTGAAAATTAAGTTTGAACTAAGAGATCCTAAGGGAGCATGCATACGTGGCAAAACATCACGTAATAAATAAACATACGCGGCAAAGCATCGTGTGATTTGAAAATATACACGGCAGAGCATCGTGGAATCAGCGATATACATACATGGAAAAACATCATGTGAGTGAAAATATACATGGAAGAACATCGTGTCATAAATAAACATCCACGGAAAAACATCGTGATAGAAAATGAATACACACGACAGAACATCGTGTGAAAGTGAATACATGGCATCACAAGAATGGAATTTTTATAAGATAAAATAACAAGTTAAAATCAGATAACTTCGTAAAGATATTAACATTTTATATCATTATGAAATTAACAAATTAAAAGGAAATGAATACCTTAAAAATCATTAATATATATTTTTTAGTTATTTCTTTAGAATATATCATAATCTAAACAAAAGTTAATTAAATTAAAACAAATTAATAAAAACTCAAAATAAAAAGTTAAATAAAATAAAACAAATATCAATTGGGCCAGATTTGTTGTAAACAAGGGTGTGGCTAGCAATATGATATTGGCTTTTATGAACCCAAACCCATAAACCAAAATAACTCATTTTGAATTTTAATAAAAACAAATAATAATAATAAAATATTTGTATCAGTAAAATAAATATAAAAAAAGGAGAAGAGTTGTACCTTCCTCTTTATTTTCATCTTCACGAACAAAGAGAACATAAAATGTTCTCTCTCTGGCTTTTTCTCCCTCCGTCAATTCGCTCGGCTCGTCTTCGTCCGTCGATTTCTGTGTCAGGTCGGTCCCTCCGTCTGATTGCGTTTCTGCTTTAATTCAAACTACCTCCGTCGCAGCCTTTCTTTCGTTCGTGGTGGATTGTGATGATTTCAGCGATTTCTGATTTGTGCGGTTCAATTTCTCCTCCACTTGCGATTTGTTCCCGTCGCCGATTCCTCCTGTCTCCTGTGTTTCCCAGTGTTGGCTTCTTCCTGCTGATGTTGTCGTGTTGATGCTTTGCTGTTCTGTTATAACAATTTGTTGTAGAGTTGATGAGGAAATTGAGATTTTCAATTGTGCAGGTGACTTTTCTCCCTCTCTGTTTTTTATTTTGGTTCTGCAAATTGAATTTGTTGAAGAAATTTGATGTGATTGCGTGTCGGTGACGTCAGAATTGTCGGCTTTGCAGTGTCTGGACTGAATTGTTGTGGTTGTTTTGATTGTGTTTATGTCCGGCTACTGTTGAATTGAATTTGTTGCAAAGAATTGTGTTTGATTGTTGTTGCAGGTGATTTTGAAGATGGCTACAGGTAATTGATGTAACAGAGGGAGTACTTGAACATAGCTTATAGTTGGAATTATGAGAATTTTGCAACAAGGTCATATGAACATGAGATTGTAATATAGTATGTGAGTGATTTTTGTGGTAGAGTATTATGGTGATATGAGATAATGGAAAACAAAAGTCACAGAGGAAAATGTAGGGGGTGGGGCGCATGATTTTATAAGAGTATGCACCCTATTTATAGTGAAGTGTATGCTATGAGAAAGCAACTTTGGAATTTGTTTTTTTTTGTGTAGAGTGAAGTGTGGTATGCACCCTATTTATAGGAGTTTAGTATTTGGTGATCAAGTTTGTGATGCAAGCCATGATAGATGAAAGTTTTAAAATATGGAATCACATGTTTGTTGAAGATTGAATAAAGACTTTGAAGATTGAACAACAATCATGAATATTGAAACATATGTTTTGAAGATTGAATAAAAGATTGAATGTTGAATAAGAAGTGAAGAATGGTGATGAGTATTGAATATTGTATGGGTGCTTTTGAAGAAAGTTGAATGGTAGAAGCACATATTGTTGAAAGCTTGAATGTATATGTTGAAAATGGAACAAAACTTTATATGTTGAAAATAAGCTTTTGAATGTGGAATATCAAGTTGAACACATGTGTTGAATGTTTGAAGGAATAAAAATGATATGTACATGTTAAGATGGTGTATGTGAAATTTGGAAAAAAAAAACAAAGTTTGCAGGAAGAATAAAAAAGAGGTGGAGTGACATTTGTAGTGAGTGAAGAGAAAAGTTTGTAGCACTTGAAACAAGTGGTGAAAAATGTACTATATTATCATAAAAATAATACTTTTATAATAAAACAAATCAAATATAATAATAAAAAGTTAACAAAAAATAAAGTTATTAATAACCTGATTAATAAAAAATAAAATTAATTAAAATCGAAACCGAAACCGGTAAAAAATGATAAAAACTGTTCGTATCGAGGTGTCCGGAAAAATAAAATGAACACCCCAAAACGATGAAACGATGACTAAAAAATATACGTATTGAAAAAATACAGCGTTTTGTCAAATTTTGAAATTGATTTTTCCGTTAAAAAGGCTCAGACGGGTCAGAAATATGATGACCGGAAAGTTGAAAAATTAAAATAAGCATGATAATTCGATTTAAAGTACGCGAAAAATAGATTAAGAATGATGTCTGATAATTCGATTTAAAAAAATTGCCCGTAAATAGTTTTATTTTTGCACAGTTGACTTTTAGTCTGACCAAAACACCTGAAAAAAAAACGTTATTTTCCGCTGATAATTTCAAATAATATTCATGAAAAAATATTGATATTATATGCAGATGATACAAAGTGAAAACGCAGTCAGAGGACCGAAAATAATTAAAATGAAGGGGTCAAAATTTAGGGTATGACACCCTACTGCAATATCACTTGCATCGCACATCATCTTAAATGGGAGAGACCAATCAGGGGCAATCACAACAGGTGCCGACACTAATCGACTCTTTAATGTCTCAAATGCTTCAGAACATTCCTTATAAAACACAAAAGGTTTGTCCTTAACCAATAAACTGGTTAGAGGTTTGGCTATCTTAGAGAAGTCTCTTATAAACCTGCGGCAAAAATCTGCATGTCCCAAGAAACCTATTATACCTTTCTCATTAATCGGAGGTGGAAGATTGGATATCACCTCGACTTTTGCTTGGTCCACTTCAATTCCTTTTTGGGAAATTTTGTGACCCAAAACTATACCTTCACGCACCATAAAGTGGCATTTCTCCCAGTTGAGAATCAGGTTGGTTTGCTGGTATCTTTCTAAAACAAGAGATAGGTTAGTCAAACAGTTATCAAAAGAAGACCCAAAAACAGAAAAATCATCCATGAACACTTCCATATGCTTTTCAAGCATGTCAGCGAAAATGGATGCATGTGTTGCGGTCAGAATCAGATATCAAGCTATTAATTAACTTGAATCACACATCTTTGAAATTCACCACCGAGCTTTGATTTATCCAAAGGAAAGGGTAAAGATCGAAGAAAACCCTAATTGCGCTATGTAAGGACACAGCTAAGAGATCTAAGGTTCGGGGGTTGGTTATACCTAGGGAAGGTGTTAGCATCCTAAGTATCTGTAGTACTCTACAGGAACCTCTTGTTTGTATTTGTGTTATGCTATGTTTGCTTGCTAAAGGTAACTGCTAAGGGTAAAGGTAAAGACCTATGGTAAAGATCAAAGTGCTAGAGGTAAAGACATAAGGGGTGTAGCGAGTGATTTTGGACGTGGTTCTTAAGCACTGTCGCTCTGGGGTACTATAGGTCGATTCATTTTTTATCCTATTGAAGCTGATGAAGGAATGGAAATAGATGTCTCCAATTAACCCTGCTTGCATACTGAGTTTAAACAGATGACTGTTGGTTTACAGATGCAGTTTGGATTGTGGACCTCTCTCTGCTTATTTTGTTAAGAATGAAATGACGAGACTATTTGTGAGGATGTTAGGACTGATGCTTTTCGATTGATGTGTGAAGGTACGGGATTTTGGGTTTTTGATTAGTGTGCTCGCTAAGATTTTTTTCAATCTTATGCCTACGTATTCCCGTTTAACGAAATAGGGAAATCAGAGCGATTGTAGTTCCTCTATGGGAGGAAAAGGGTTGTTTTGGTGTCTTGTTCAAAGCCCAAGACGTGAATCTAAAGGTGTTTTGTATCTTGTTCAAAGCCCAAGATGTGAAGCTGAAGGGTCTATTTGTATCTTGTTCGAAGCCCAAGATGTGAAGCTAAATGGTTTTGACTTTAGAGAGAATTTGTCATCTCTAAAGGGGGATATTTGGTCTGTTTGTCACAACTGTTGGCTGACTGATTATAAAGGAGAATTACTTTAACTGGGATATGTGAATCCAGCAACGCAATAATTTCCTTTATAGGGGATTTTAACCTGAAGGAGAAGACTTTAACTCAGTTTAGAGCAATGCCATCTTTCCTTAGGAATTTCTCATGCTAAAAGAGGGACAGTGGCGTGGATGTAAATAATCCAGAGGCTTGCCGCTTACAGCAATTAGATGGGGGAAAATGAGTTGTTGATGTTTGTATACTGTGAACAAGGCACAACATTTGATGCTAAAAGGTTGATTGGCTCAACCGGGGTTTCCTTATACAAAGCCTAAGAGGAGGCTATTGGCCCAACAAGAGGGTGTTTTTATGTGTCTCGTACGAAGCCCGAGAGAGAGGCTAAAAGGGGTGGACTCAACAAGAGAGTGCTAACAAGTGACTGACTCAACAAGAGAGTGCTTTTATATGTGTCTTGTACAAAGCCCAAGACGGAGGCTAAAGGTGTTTGACTCAACAAGAGAGTCTTTGTACCTCGTACGAAGCCCGAGATGGAGGCTGAAAATGTTTGACTCAACAAGAGAGTCTTTTATACTCAACAAGAGAGTGATTTTTATCTCGTACGAAGCCCGAGATGGAGGCTAAAAGGCTTTGACTCAACAAGAGAGTCTTTTATACTCAACAAGAGAGTGTTTTTGTATCTCGTACGAAGCCCGAGATGGAGGCTGAAAGGCTTTGACTCAACAAGAGAGTCTGAAAAGGTTAGCTCCACTAGGGAGAATCATTGTACAAAGCCCAAGAGGAGGCTAGTGTGCTGGTGACTGTTTCAGTTGAGTGACAGGTCCAGTATGTTGGATGAAGAGAAAATCAGTTCTTATATGGGTAATGTCGTACTTTGGGATTGATCAGAGGATCAGGGATATTTCCTGTTCTTTAAGGAAATGGAAAATCCAAAGGGTATTGAGACTGTCCAAGTCTACTGGTGTTTTGAGAAATCGATTCTCAGGTAGTGAATGATCTTTGTATGATGCCCAAGAGAAGGTTGGTATGTTAAAGGATGAAGGTCAACCCATTAACTGATCTGTCACTTGACTCAGAAAGGCAACTCTAGCTAATTGATGACCAGGTTCTGTTCCTATACCTGTAGAGGCCTCTGGGTCCTTGTACTAAGCCCAAGAGAAGGCATGAGAGGTTTTAAGAAGCCGAAGGGTCCTTGTACAACGTCCAAGAGGAGGCGGGGATGCTTTTAGGAAGCCTGTGGGTCCCTAAACCCCGAGAAGTTCAAGACATGCCATTCACCGAGAATAGATCAAGCCAGGAAAGTTCGAGAATTTGGAAGAAACTCAAGAGATGCCATTCATGGAGAAAAGATCATCTCTGGGGAGTAGAGTCTCTTTGACAATTTTTAAGGGTGACAGTTTGAGAAAGGGTTCACCGAGAATGCTGCCTTTCACGTCTCCATATTGTTTAACCCCAAGAGGAGGAAAGACTGTGTCTGGTAATCCTATGGAGATCTAGTTTTGTTTGT
This sequence comes from Lathyrus tuberosus, assembly GCA_022829125.1. Taxonomy (NCBI): domain Eukaryota; kingdom Viridiplantae; phylum Streptophyta; class Magnoliopsida; order Fabales; family Fabaceae; genus Lathyrus; species Lathyrus tuberosus. Next base: position 5,062,467 of record JALAZF010000283.1, on the reverse strand, counting down.
ATTTAAGAGTGACCAACAGGGCTTTACCTAGTGCTAGACGTAGTTGCCGAGGAAAACTCTAAATAACTATACTAGTATTACACAATTGATATTTGACAAGTATATAAAAGTTTGTGAAAGAAGACTTACAGTGAGGAGCCCCACAATACAGTTATATATATATGAAAGCGGGTAAAGAAAGCGGGTAAACACTTACTCGGTTGTAAAGCTTCCATGTTGTTTGGTTAGTTGTTCAACAAAGAAAATTTGATAATAATATTATATTCAAAACCAAAGGAGAAAGTGCTTTGAAAAGATTGTTTGGGGCTTACATCTCAAGGAGAGGCCCAAGGTTTTATCAGTGATTGCACTGTTGTTTTGTACATTGTACAGGGACTTATACAACTGACTGAGGCCCAAAAAGGTTTTCTGTACAAAGGGATGGGTCTTACACTCTCTCAAGAGGCCCAAAGGTTTATTTTTGTACAAGTGGTGGGGCTTACAGCTCAAGGAGAGGCCCAAGGGTTTACTTTAAAAGGCGACGATCACGCTGAACTTTTTGATGGTATCGGGACTTATACAATACACTAAGGCCCAAATTATTTTGGTTTTCAAAAAGGGTTGGGTCTTACACTCTACTAGAGGCCTAATGATTTTTAAAGAATGGGGCTTATAACACGAGGGTAGGTCCAAGGGTTTGATTTTTGAACTGGAGATCGCGCCGAGATTTTCTTTTAACGCAAAAGGACTTATACAATATCTGAGGCCTAAAATTGTTTTCGTTAAAAGGGGATTGGGTCTTACACTCTATTAGAGGCCGAAAAGGTTTTCAGAAAAAGAATTGGGACTTATAGCTCGAGGAGAGGCCCAAAAGGTTTTTTTTTGTTAAAAAAGGCGACGATCGCGTCGTTGTTTTCGAAAATACAGTGGGTCTTATACAATGACTGAGGCCCAAAAGGTGGTATATTTACAAAAAGGGTTGGGTCTTACACTTTATTAGAGGCCCAAAATTGTTTGAAAAAGTTTGATGAAGGTTGAATCAATCAAAAACCCTAATTTGTTTCCAAAATGTATTTTAATTGAATAAAAATTCAATTAAACTGATCAAAATTATTAAACATATGGAAAACAAATTGTGATCTTGGATTAATGTTTCAAAAATCAGGTTTTGATCCACAAAATGATTGGAAATCACTAAAATTTGAAAAATTAAGAAAGAGAAAATATTTTAAATGTCAAAAATAATTAAAATATTAATTCTTTACAAAAATATCAAGTATATGAAATAAATAATATTTTTGGGATTTTTAGGGAAAATAAAATATTTTAACATTTTTGTGAATTATTAAAAAAAAGAATCAACTCAAAATCATTAAAATTCAGAGAGAAATTAATTTTTGAATCAATTAAATAAAATCACAAAATTCAAAATTTCAAATTTTCAAAAAAAGGCGCCAAGAACAAGGGCAAGAACATGCGCCACCCTCTGTTTCTGCAAATTTGCATTTTCTATCCAATCTCACTGAATACTTGATTATATCATGCAATCTATATATCAATCAACTCGTTTCAACCTCACGATCATGTATATGGTCTTTAATTTCATTTATTTTAAACATGGAATAAGAAATCAAAGAGAAACCTCAAGAACCCTAAAATTTGCATGAAGGTTCAGAAATTCCATACACGATTCAAACAATGCAATTGATTGAGGGAAAACACTTCATGCATGATTATGAACATATGGCCAAAATATTGTGCAACAAAAATGCATGGATCATAGAGTTAGAAGAGCTCACGCTTACCTCTTGCAGCTGGTGATCGTGTTTTGTGTTAGAGGTGTTGCAGCTTGGTTCCAAGGATATGGACAGCTTCCCTAGGTACTATGGAGTGTGTCTGGGTGCTTGGAGTGGATTGAATTGAGTTCGAACTTGATTTGGCACCTCAACTGCAAATCTGTCAAAGGCTTGAGTAGTTGACTGGTGATTTTGTGATTTTGATGTTCCAGATGTTATGTGAGTGTTTGGATCACTTCTATATGATGTTTATGAGGTGTGTGGATGATTGGTTTGGTTGGAATAGCTCTCAAACTCAAAACCCGATAGTGACTTGCTTTGGAAGGCAATTTTGGAGTGAAGAAGGAGATTTTGAGGAAAGCATCTGTTTGATGGCTTTGATGTACTCAAACTGATCATAAATGAGCTCTATTTATAGTAGAGCAAGTTTGTTTTGCAAGGAATAGTGAATGGCAACTGCTGCATAGGTTTGGCCAATGTTGAGCAATGAGAATCCAAGTCTCCTCTAGCCATTGACTAGAGGTTAGGGCACAGGCTGCTGGTTCCCTTGGTCTTGGATAAGTCTTGACTGAATTCAGTTGGAAATGGCTCAATCCATGCCACCTTGGTGTATGCATTGAATGCTCCAATCCAAAATTGGAGTCTTGTCCCTCTTTTAGGCATTTCTAGGTTTGGCATGCTATTTTTGGTTGCAAAGACTTGGGAGGCTTGGGATCAGAGTTGGTTCCTCCTTGGTCCCCCCTTGAGGTGTTCAGATGGATAGAGTTGCTTGCCCTTTGCAAAATTTGAGCAAATCGAGCAAAACTCCAAAATCTGCCTTGCCATGACAGTTTGCAGCAAGGCATATTGGCATTGTCATATCTCATGGCTCAAGTGGACTTTGATGGAGTTCTTGGCCATTTTGGAAAGCCCTCATATGATAAAACAACTATTTGATCATAATTGGTTTTGATACTTTTTGGATCCAAGTGAAAAATTCCCCTACATTTGGAAAAAAGTGAAGGCAGATTCTAACTTAGTGAAAATTTCACTAAGTGTTGGAAAAAAATGACATTTTCACTTTTTGTGATTTTGATCATTCCATAACTCAAAATCCATGAGGAATTGGAATGAGTTATGTTTGAAGCTTTTGTAGAGGGCCATGAGAGCTACAAATCCAGCTTTGGATGGGAAAAAATGGCCTTATGGTTTAGGAGTTATGATCCTCCAAAGTTGGTACCCTAGCCACTTTATTTCATAACTTAGAAAATTTTCTAAGTTTTTATGGTTACCCCTTTTACAAGTTATCCCACTTTTCTTTATTTTTCTTGATGAATGTTGATTCAAATCACATATTAACATCATTTTAGGGTTAAGGAACCATAATTATGAAAAATCTCAAAAAGTCAAAGTTTGACTTTTGTGCACAGTTGACTTTTTGTCAGATGAATCCCAAACTGTGCGATCATCTATGAAATCAAGTCCTTGACCTAAATAAAACTTGATGGATTGATTTCATAGGTGTTATAGGGTGTATTGAATCATGTCCTAGGGTTTGGGAGTATGTCCTGGTCAAAAGTCAAAGATACAGTTGACTTTTCTCGCGAAACCCTAATTGTGGTTCTGATGAACTTGAAACTTGTTGCTCAAGCTTCTTGGAATAATCCATTGTTGCAAATGGATCAATGTGGTTTATTAGAGACCCTCAAATCATGTCTTGAGGTCTTGGCTCATGCTTTGCCCCAAAAGTCAACTTAGGGGTGAATTAGGTCAAGAAACCCTAATTCCTGATTTTTTGTGAATGCATCCCCTGAGGCTAAATTGACTTGATGATTGGGTCCATGATGTCCCTTGGAGCATCATAGGTTATGCTTTGAAGCATTGGCTCATGCCCAGAGGAAAATTTCCATCTGGAGGCCCTAGTTGACCAAACCCTAATTTGGTGACACTGGCGATCTTGAGGCTTAATCCACTTGGAATGTTGCAGCCTTGTGCTTAATCCTTGATGTGGGAGTCCTCTTGATCCATTGTGGATGTTTGAGAGGCTAGACAAGTTGAAGATCATGTCATTCCTTGATTGATCCTTTGTCTAAGAGCTCTGAGAGGGCTTGAAACCCTAAGTCTGATTGTAGTGGATGCTCACCCATCTTTGGGGAGACTAATGGTTCATCCCTATTGTGATGATGGTTTGTACAATGATGGGAAATCTTAGTGGTTAAAATTTGGGGTATGACAGATGCCCCTATTTAATCTTCTTGGACCCGAAGGTGTGAATGACGAAGGTATTCGGGCATTCAGGGTGCAAGAGGATTAAATACCGGAATACCCAAAATTTTGATGGTGGTTAAGAAAGGTAGTTCACGCATCCTTCTTCTTTTGCTAAGCAATGATGCTTAAAAAAGGTAAAAACTTCCCCTCAATCCTGGTCTTCAGCCAAGGAACTAGTCTCAGTTTTCTGAAATAAACTTCCCCTCGATCCTGGTTTCCTACCAAAGAACTGGTCTTAGTTTATTATATAAACTTCCCCTCGATCCTGGTTTCCTACCAAGGAACTGGTCTCAGTTTCTGCTGTAAACTTCCCCTCGATCCTGGTTTCCTACCAAAGAACTGGTCTTAGTTTATGATATAAACTTCCCCTCGATCCTGGTTTCCTACCAAGGAACTGGTCTCAGTTTCTGCTGTAAACTTCCCCTCGATCCTGGTTTCCTACCAAGGAACTGGTCTCAGTTTCTGAAATAAACTTCCCCTCGATCCTGGTTTCCTACCAAGGAACTGGTTTCAGTTTCTTTTGTCAATAAGCTTTATTGACAAGGGACGTTATTCATAGCGGTTTTCCTCAAACTTCTCGCCGAATTTTCCTAGGGAGATGCCATTTGATGGATATATGATCTGATGTCAGAGTTGCTGGGGAAACCCATTCGTCTGAGTTGTAGAGGTGTACAAACTTCTCTGTTAGAGATGCCATTTGTCGAATCTATCGGGGAAAACGAGTCTCTTGAGAGACTACTTTTGGTTGGGGATATTACATCATACTTTTCTCGGAGAAATGTCATATGATGTGATCCAATTTTGAGGTACTGATGACTTCATTAACATTGACTTTTTAGAGAGAAAAATCAATGTGTTGCTGAAAGTCTTTAGTTGTGAGGCTTTCTCTGGGGATTTTCCTTAATCCGGGAAAGCGAAGGTATCATCTTCAATGGCGAAGAGTGACACTGTCGAACATTTTCTCTGGTCTTTCAGAGGTTCAAGTTATCAAAGTGGTCGAGGATCAACTTCATCCCAGAAATAAACTGGAGGAGAGAGAGTGTGCAGACGCAACATTTCCGGACGAGGAAAGAACTGACAACTCGATTACGAAGACTTTTATCACTAGGGGATAAGACCGACTAGAGTGATAGTGATGCAATATGAATGCGAATGTAAATCAATAATGCATGATGTATGTATGTTTATGCTGACAAAACTGACGCGACATACAAACTGACAGATGAACACGACGGGATACTCGGCCACTGCGGGGGATGAAAAGTATCAATGGTTCACGATAGCAATTCTGCCTTGCTTAGGAGAGATAGTCCCTGCGGGGAGCCATCTTGGTCGAGCTTAGGAGATAAGAACTCTGCCGGGGGTGTCGGACAAAATATTCGCATCTGACACAATTGATCATTCGTTCAGGAGTACTGGTTTGGAAGGAGTACTTTGATTCTGCACTTTGAAGCTCGCTTACTTCTGGAGAAGCAATTGATGTTCTTTCGATGTTCAACAGTCAAAAGAATTGCCATCTTTATTTTAAAAGCAGAAAAAGTTTAACAAGTAAATTCATTTTTGTTTTATTTCAAGAATCGTTAATCATGTTAAAAGCGTCGTTCTGTAAAGCTAAAGCAAATAAGAACTGCAAACAAAAGCACAAGGGCTCAAATTTTATTTATAGGATGGAAATCAGCCAAACGCGTGATTCCATAGAGTATTTACAAAGTTAGAAAATGGTAATTTAACAGAAAAGGGTTACATTGAAAGACAACGACCACTATCCTTCAACCAACTTTGAATTCGGGGCATCCTGAGCTTCTGTCGAAGATGACCGTGACTGGAATTTTTCTTCTGATGGATGGCATTACCGCTGCTGAGGGACTTGCCCCTGTTAAACATAGTTACTTGCCATTATCCCTAACTTTTGCCTAGATTGTACTTTGAGATTTCCAATCCACCGGGATGATTTTTGATTATGTCTCTAATTTTTTCCTGGACTACCCTTTCGGGTTTTCAATCCACCGAGACATTTTTTTTTAGTTTAGGCGAAGTATTTCTTGACTACATCAACATTTGTGGGGTAGGAAAATTCCTCTCCGTCCATGGTTGTGAGTCTCAAGACGCCACCTTAGAAAGCTTTCTTGACCACATAGGGGCAGTCATAATTCGGAGTCCATTTACCCCGGGAATCAGTGAGAAATGATTGTATCTTTTTTAGCACAAGGTCTCCTTTTCTAATGATGCGAGGTCGAACCTTTTTGTCGAATGCCTTCTTCATTCTTTGCTGATACAACTGACTGTGGCATAGAGTCGTGATTCTCTTTTCTTCGATCAGATTTAGTTCGTCGTGTCGACTTTGACACCATTAAGCTTCTGTCAACTTAGCTTCCATCAATACCCGGATCGATGGGATCTCTACTTCTATGGGGGGCACTGCCTCCATGCCATATACTAGAGAGAAAGGGGTTGCCCCTGTTGAAGTGCGGACAGATGTACAATAACCGTGAAGAGCAAAGGGTAGCATTTCATGCCAGTCTTTATAGGTTATAACCATCTTTTGAACGATCTTCTTGATGTTCTTATTAGCCGCTTCTACCGCTCCGTTCATCTTAGGTTGGTAGGGAGATGAGTTATGGTGTTCGATCTTGAACTCTGCGCACAACTCTTTCATCATCTTATTGTTCAAGTTAGATCCATTATCAGTAATGATCTGGCTCGGAACACCATAACGACAAATGATATTGTTTTTGATAAATCGGACCACCACTTGTCGGGTTACATTGGCGTATGACGTTGCTTCGACCCACTTGGTGAAGTAATAAATGGCTACCAGGATGAACCGATGTTCGTTCGAAGCCTTAGGTTTGATCATGCCAATCATATCGATTCCCCATATGGAAAAAGGCCATGGGGAAGAAAGAACTTTGAGATGTGTTGGCGGTACATGGATTTTGTCGGAGTATATCTGACACTTGTGACACCTCCTCATGTACTTCTAGCAGTCAGATTCCATTGTCAACCAGTAGTACCCTGCTCTCAGAATTTTTCTCGCCATTCTATGTCCATTGGCATGAGGGCCAAAGGATCCTTCGTGAATTTCTCTTATCAGCATGTCTGCTTCTGGTCTGTCTACACATCGGAGCAAGACCATGTCAAATTTCCTCTTATAGAGTGTATCACCGCTCAGGAAGAAGTTTCCGGCCAGTCTTCTGAGGGTCTTTCTGTCCTTTCTTAGTGCCCCAGGTGGGTACTCTTGTTTCTGAAGGAAGCATTTGATATTGTGATACCAAGGTTTGTCGTCTATGACTGCGTCAACTGTGAAGATGTAAGCAGGCCTTTCAAGGCTCCTTATGTCGATCTTAGGTAGGTCGCTTCATTGACCTACACTAATCATAGAAGAGAGAGTGGCTAATGCATCAGCTATGTGATTCTCATCACGAGGGATGTGAGGAAACACGATTCTGTTGAAGAAAGGTAACAACCTTCTTGCATAATCTTTGTAAGGAATCAATCCTGATTGGTATGTGTTCTAATCTCTATTGATCTGATTAATAACCAGGGCTGCGTCGCCGTATACATCCAAGTTCTTGATCCTTAAGTCGATCGCTTCTTCTAGACCCATAATATAAGCTTCGTATTTGGCCTTGTTGTTTGTGCACTTGAATGTAAGTATGGCAGTGAAAGGAATGTGGGTACCCTGAGGTGTTATGATGATTGCCCCAATTCCGTTTCCGTAATGATTGACAGCTCCGTCAAAGATAAGTCCCTATTGGGAACCTGGTTCTGGACCTTCACTGGGTAGCGGTTCGTCGCAGTCTTTCATTTTCAAATACATGACATCTTCGTCTGGGAAGTCAAACCTGATTGATTCCTGATCGTCAATCGGTTGATGAGCCAAATGATCGGCTAAAATACTTCCTTTAACGGCTTTCTGAGCGTGGTATTTGATGTTGTATTCTGACAACAACATCTGCCAACGGGCAATCCTTCCCGTGAGAGCAGTTTTTTCAAAGACGTACTTGATTGGATCCATTTCGAAGATTAACTAAGTAGTGTGACGAATCATGTACTGGCGAAGACGTTTGGCTACCCAAGCCAAAGCGCGGCAAGTTTTCTCAAGCATTGTGTACCGAGTCTCGCAGTCGGTGAATTTCTTGCTCAAATAGTAGATGGCAGACTCTTTTCTTTTTGTTTCGTCTTGTTGGCCAAGTACACAACCCATTGAGTCTTCCAAGACTGTTAAATATATGATTAGTGGTCTTCCTTCCACTGGAGGTGATAGAATCGGTGGGTTCAACAGATATTCCTTAATATTGTCAAAGGCGGTTTGGCAGTCTTCTGTCCAAACGCATTCCTGATTCTTTTTGAGTAATTTGAAAATTGGCGCACATGTCGCGGTCATGAGGAATATGAATCTGGAGATGTAGTTCAAACGTCCCAGGAATCCTCTGACTTGTTTTTCAGTTTTCGGAGAAGGCATTTCTTGAATGGCCTTGACCTTGTCAGGATCAACCTCAATTCCTTTCTGGCTGACGATGAACCCTAAAAGTTTCCCTGAACGGACACCGAAGGTGCATTTGTTGGGATTCAAGCGGAGTTTGTACTTTCTCAACCGCTCGAATAGTTTTGACAGGTGGGTCCCATGCTCCTCCTCTGTTTTAGATTTGGCAATCATATCATCGACATATACCTCGATTTCCTTGTGTATCATGTCATGAAACAGAGTAGTCATGGCCCTTTGATAGGTTGCCCCGACATTCTTCAAACTGAACGGCATTACCTTGTAACCAAAGGTACCCCATGGGGGTGATGAATGGAGTTTTCTCCATATCTTTCGGCGCCATTTTTATCTGATTATAGCCCGAGAATCTATCCATGAAGGAGAAAACTTTGAACTTTGTTGTACTGTCAACCAGCATGTCAATGTGTGGTAAAGGAAAGTCGTCCTTTGGACTAGCCTTATTTAGATCTCTGTAATTGACACACATTCTGACTTTTCCGTCCTTTTTTGGAACGGGTACAATATTGGCTAACCATTGAGGATATTCAGACGTGGCGAGGAAACCCGCGTCAATCTATTTTTGTACCTCCTCTTTGATTTTGATGGCCATGTCTAGGTGAGTCCGTCTCAACCTCTGTTTTACTGGCGGACATTCTGACCGTAACGGTAAGTAATGTTCCACGATTCTGGTATCCAACCCTGGCATGTCCTGATAGGACCAAGTGAATACATCGGGAAACTCTTTGAGAAGCTTTGTTAAACTTTCTTTGGCAGTTGGACTGAGCAGGGCCCCAATCCTGACTTCTTTTCTCTCTTTTTCTGAACCCACGTTGATCGTTTCCAACGGCTCTTTGTGAGGTTCAATGGACATTTCCTCTTGTTTGAGTAGTCGGGAGATCTCTTCTGGAATTTCGTCGTCAACTTCTTCTTCAGCCCCAAATACCGGAAACTCAAAGTCGGGAGAAGGCATTGGATCGTTTGTTTCAACGGGGTTTAAAACAAGCAATCTGCATGACGTGATGATTTATGTTTAGAAGAGATAGAGAAAATGCAAGTGTGTGTGCAGTGTTTTTTCTTTGAAAACTGCTCGTTTTTATGATTGATTTATTTTATAGGATTACCATTTTCGAAAAAAGCAAAAAGAGAAAACAACAATTAATGCGAAAATTACAGAACAACGTTATTTTATTTATGAACAAGTCGATTCTTGAAACTACAGCCCTATAAAACAAAACTCTGTCGCTTTGGACGAAGCGTAGAGGGAAATTTATAGAAAGTGAGCCCTATCAAAACATCCGTTTCACCTGGGCAGGGTGAAAGGTTAAAGACGACAATTACTTTGACTTATGAACAATCTTCGGAACATCGACAGCAACCCATTGGCGGAGAACTCCTCAGTGAATCACAAAGTCTGGTACCTTCCTTGATTTATCTTCAAAAATAACGCTGATTTCTGGCGGAGAAGGATCATTGGAATCTGTCTCCCTGGCATAGTTGTCGTAGGAGGATTCCACAGTTGTATTTTGCACAGTATTTGTGCCCTCAGGCAAATCTCCCCATCTAGTTGGCTGAATGTCCTCGAGCCTGATACGAGAGCATGAAGTCAAATTTTCCACTTGATTGTCCCAAGGTGTCCCACACTTCTTTGGAACTGAAGGAGTCATCTCTCTCGATGATGTTGACCTCGGGAAAAACATAGTTGATGAATTCTAGTCTGAAAAGCTTTGCCAATTCATCACGTACTGGATAGGTTCTGAATGACATGAGTCTTAATCACATGACATGGTGGGGACACAGGTATTTTGTTCAATGATGCTCAACTGATTTTCATTGTTTGGCTGATTTTCTTGCCCCAAGTCTTCTGGGTATGGTTGTCAGATAGGCAGGCCATCCATCGGGCCATAATAGTCATGGTCAAAGTTGTCCTTCATCAGAGTGTCTTCCTCTAATGAGTTTGGTGGAGCCCGGTACCCTTCCGGATCATAATCTCCGTATATCATTTCGACATCTGACCTTGGTATAAATCTCGGACTCTGTGCGGGATAGCAAAAGGGCGTAGGCACCTCTTCTGGAGACATATAACCGTCCTCGTTGAGATAGGACTTCCATTCCTCATCTGTATCAGAGGGATCTCCCTCGTTGATAGTATGGACTGTTTGAGGCACTGGGTGAAGGAAACCTCCACTGTGGAAGAAATCCTGAATGAGATGAAGACTTTCATCGTTAGTAGTCTGGGTATAGGTTGAAGAAAAACCAAGACCCTTCTTTGTTTTGTTATCAGTGGGAACGACAAGTTGTCCCCACCCTTTCGCATTATTACTTTTGATCGCCTCGAGAGCATCTTTGCATGAGGAAATCGAGGTTCCTTTCTCAAATTGATTCCCATTACTCACCGACAGTGCTTGCAACTGAGTCCCAACAACCTCCTCGGGTTCTACACAAGTAGATAATGAAAAGTTGCTCACGAGCAAGGCTTGTTCTCCAAAAACCTTGACGAGTTGATCGATCTTGACAAACTTCAATTTTTCGTGCAACGTCGAAGTGACCGCCCCAGCCTGATGTATCCAAGGTCTTCCTAATAAGCAACTGTATGTTGCCCGGATGTCCATGACCTTGAAAGTGATTAGGAAAGTGTGAGGACCAATAGTTATGGGAAGGTCGACTTTGCCGATAACTGCTTTCCGAGATCCGTCAAATGCTTTGACGATGACCTCACTGCCCCTCATCGGGGGTCCTTTGAATGATAGTCGCATTAAAGTGGACTTCGGTATAACGTTGATGGTTGATCCTGTGTCTACCAGTACACTGGCTAAAGCATCGTCCTGGCAGTTAACTGTGATATTGAGCGCCATATTGTGGCTTTTGCCCCTCTCTGGAAAATCCTCATCATTGAATCCTAAGTTGTTACAGGAAGTGATGTTAGAGATGATGTTATCGAACTGTCGTATTGACGCATCCTATTCCACAAAGGCCTGCTCTAAGACTTTCTATAGAGCCTCTATGTGGGCTTCGGAACTGAGTAAAAGTGATAGCACTGAGATCTTTGAAGGAGTTTGTAGCAACTGATCAACAATGTTGTATTCACTCCTCTAGATGAGCTTCAGCATCTCATCATTGTTTTTTGAAAGGTCGGGATTACTGGATTGACTGACTGGTGAATTGGGAGCTTCTGTCTGAAGTTCCTTTTCTTTGTTAGGTTCTCCAACCCCTCGGTTGAAGATTCGACCGCTCCGTGTTACTCGATTGATGTCTGCAATATTCACGACGGAGGGTAATGGAATTTCCCTTCCATTCTCAATTATCGTTGAACTGTATTTGTAAGGGATCGCCTTAGCTGATTCATACGGTACTGGTCTCGACAGATAGATAACTACAGGAGCCTTCTGATTTTTCTGACTGTCGTAAGTAACTTCAATTAGTTCCTTGCTGAGAACCTTTGATTCGTCCAGTAGAGGGATGATGGCACAAACATCCTTGTTCCTCTCAGGGTCAGAGATTACAACCACATCTCTGATTTGATATGCGAAGTAGACTGGCGTCTAGTCAATGGACCCCGAAGCTAGGTATGGGTGAATCTCCCTGCGATCCAACTGACTTTGAAGGGCTGCTCGCACGAGGTAACATCCTTGGTTATTTTCCGAACAGACTCTACAACGTTCATAGTTGTGTGGTGGCACCTAGCCACATCCGCTTTGAATGCAGTGTAATCTCACTAGATTTGTTTCCGTAGATCGGACATCCTGACTTTGATACCGAGTAGGGTTCCCATCAACCACACTGATTTGTTGCATGTCTTCATCCATATAGATTGGAAGCCACCAGTGGTTTAACAAGTGTTGTAAAGTTCTTTGAACGAGAGCGCACCCTTGGTTACTCTCACAACATCCTTTACTATTCAAATAATCATGCGAAGTGAGAAAACCAAGTTGGACCTGCCTGGTGTGTAACTCCACCAAGCTGGTATTCATCAGACGAATATCGAAGATTTGAATCATATTGATCTGATAGGGATTCCTATCATGGTAGTCCTGGATCCATCCAAGATCCATCTGACGCTGGAGGGCCTCTTATACAAAAGAGCATCCCTATTTGTTTACCGAGCAAGTCAGACAGGAATTATAATCGTGACGTGGCAGATTATGATACTGGCTTTACCTTGAGTGCATCGCCACCAAGTTGACATTCATTATACGAATGTCATTGTTCTGAATGACGTTGGAATTCGTATAGGTCATGCTGACTCCATGAACTCGATGCTCTTGGATCCATCCGAGATCCATTTGTTCCTGTAGAGCTGATTGCACCATAGAACATCCTTAATTCTTTTTAGAGTAGATATCACACTAGTGATAATTATGAGGTGGCACATGGCCATATCCACTCTGTCTACAATGCATCTTGACCAAGTTGGCCCTTAACAAGAGTACATCGTGAATTTTATAGGTGTTGTCAGACTCTCCCTCTATCAAATTGACAACATCTTTCTCGTGTTGAGGCAGCGGGTTCGTGAGAACATTTGGATTCGTATCTTTGAAAGATAAGACCCTGCTCCTAACAAGCTTTTGCACATCGGATTTGAAACTGAGACATTTTTCTATGTTATGCCCTGGTCCTCCTTGATGGTAAGGACAAGTCTGATCCGTTTTGAACCAAAAAGGCAGATTTTCCAGTACTGTAAGAGGAGACTTAGTTTGGACATGCCCCTTGACTAGTAGTAACGGAAACAATTCTACGTACAACATGGGTATAGGGTCGACCCTGGTGGTCGCGTTGTACGGTTGTTGTTATATGGAGGACGAGTCTGCTGAAGAGACTGTTGTGTCCTTAGCTGAAATTGTTATTGATTTGGTTGGCTCTGTGCAACCTGAGGTTGATATGTAGGAACAGGCGTGGGATTGATAGCAGGAGTTACAATTGCTGCTGGTTGATATCGTCGCCTTTGCTTTCTGAGAGAGATATTCCCAATATCCTGCTCTTTTTTCTTAGGGAGAGCACTACCGTATCATTTCGTACTGCTTGATGATCCAGCGTCTTTAACTAAACGTCCTTCCTGGACTGCTTCCTCAAGACAAACCCCCATGTCCACCATCTCGGTAAAGTCACTGGGCGCACTGGTGACCATTCTATCGTAGTAAAATGAGCTCAAGGTCTTTTGTCATCTCTTTTTCCTCCAGAGGTGGAGAAATCTGAGCGGTAATTTCACGCCATCTCTGAGCGTACTCCTTAAAAGTTTCCTTGTCCTTTTGTGACATCGATCTGAGCTGATCTCTGTCCGGTGCCATGTCCAGATTATATTTTTACTGCTGAACGAAAGCAGCCCCAAGATCTCTGAATGTGCCGATCGTAGCGCGGTTTAAACCCATGTACCATTTGAGTGCGGCACCGGTTAAACTATCCTGAAAGTAGTGAATCAGTAGCTCTTGGTTCTTTGTCTAAGCTGACATTCGCCGGGCGTACATCACTAAATGACTCTGAGGGCAAGAGTTACCCTTGTATTTTTCAAAGTCGGGCACTTGGGACTTGTGTGGAACTTTCACATTGGGGACCAAGCAGAGGTCTGCGGCGTCCTTTCCAAATAGATCCTGACTGCGAATAGCTTGCAGTTCCTTCTGCATTTCCAGGAACTGTTCCTGGAATTCATTCATTCTGTCGAACATGCTGTCGTTTCCACCAGAAGGTATCTGGGGAATTTGTTCTTCCGAGACAGTGTGTACCACAGGTGGTGGTATAGTCATTATGGCCGAGACTCTCGGTGCCTCCCGAAGTTTGTAACCTTCAGGAGTTGCTGTCATGCCCCTGGAATCTTCGCTTTCCCAAAGTTTTTAACCTTCAGGCCCAGCGGCTCCTGCTGTGGTTCCCTGATCCTCAGCGATCAGTGGGACATATCCTTCTGGGATATAGTTAATAGGCATTCCCCAGGGACGATCTTTCGGCATCTTGTACCTAGGATCATACTTCTACACTATGGGCGTAGATGTGATCTCTGAGATCACAGTCCTTTGTTATTGCATCTGGGCTTCTACTAGAGCTTGCATGTCATTATGAAACTTTCTCAGATCCTCTTTCAGAGTGTCGATCTCTTCACTTAACTCTCTGTTCTCTTCCTTGAGATCATCCATTTTTTTCTGACGATTGGCCCGAGTATTGTACGAATGAGACAGTTTGACTCTAGAATCGAGACGCAAACGTGAGATTCGTAGGTAAGAAGAATGTGTTTATGAGAATGATGAATGCAATCATTATATTAATTATTTTTGTTTATTCAAAGTAAACTTCGACAATTAGATTGCAAATATCAAACAGTGGGGAAATCCCGTTTTATTGAATTCAAAGGATTGCGGAAATGGAAATATAGTAGATTACAAAGTGTTGAAAAAGGAAACCTAAACTAATGGATCCTGAGTCCTCTCTGAAGAGAGCTCAAGTGCTGGTTCGGGTGCTTTCCTTTTCTTTGACCGGGGCTCTTGGGCCGTTGTCGAGTTGTCATTCCTTTGCCAAGTGAAATGAGCGAGCAAATTCCTTTGGTCATCCTGATTTTCTACAGCATGTTGCTCTAAAATCTCAATCAGAGCATCCTTTTCTTTTAACAGTTGCTGTATTTTCTTGCACTTCACATTGAGAATACGGTACTTGTTCCTCCAAGACCTCTTCTCCTGCTGAACTTTGCTGAGAGTAACCTGAAGTTTTTCCGTCTTAGACATGAAATAAAGGGCAGAGTCCCTTAATGGAAGAACTTTCTGACGAGGGTAAGACATCCTCAGCTTGAGATCTCTAGTTTGTAACCAGTGGAGATAAGGCTCCACTGAGACACAATCTGGTTTTCCTAAAGACTCTCGTCCTTTCCTATGAATGTGTTTCCAAGCGTGCACTATTTCTGTCTTTAGTGCCCTGTCATTTTCTCCTTCCTTGAAGAAAAGACCTTCCAGATGAGCATTCCGTGGGACGTGCCTCATCGGGTATCCGAATTGACGACGAACGAGAATTAGATGATAGTTGATTCCCCCCTTAGTTCCTATAAGGGGTACATTTGGGAAATTTCCACAACGGTCAAAGATCCTGATCCCGTCATAGATTCGATTGTACCAATCGATGTCAGAGTTGGTAAGAGACATGATCCTCTGCAACCAACGTAAAGTATTCTTTTGATCCCAAAATACAACATACTTGGGCAAATGGGAAGTGGACCATTTGTATAGTAGGGGTACACAGCACGTGATCATTTCTCCGCTGTATAAATTCCTTAAGTGTACCGAATGATACGCCTCTGCGAGTAAGGTCGGTACGGGGTTTCCGATCAGGAAAATCTTAATGGCGTTGATATCTACAAAGTTATCGATGTTGGGAAACAAAAATAACCCATAGGTGAGCAAAACAAAGATGCTCTCGAAAGCGGCCGGTTCCCTATACTAGCAAAGTACAGAGCTTTCTTTGTCAAGAATTGGGCTGGCAAACCTTGGATGCCACCCTTAGTGGTCATGTGAGTCCTGACTTCTGACTCGTCCAAATAGATTGCTCTTGCAATGGTTTGATCTTTTGGAATTTCTTCCAGTCCAGAAAAGGGAGCTTGATCAGTAATATGTAAATCAATCAGGTGAGAATACTCCTCCAGCGTTGGTGCAAGCTGATAATCCAGAAATGTGAAACAGTGATAAACCGGATCGTAGAACTGAATGAGTGTGGACATGATTCCTTCAATTACGTGGACCCTTAATAAGGACAGTTGTAACACCCCATTTGAATTATTTAATCGTCGTGTGTTAATTTGTATTGTTTGGCCTTGTTAAGGGTGAGTGAAGGGTAGTGCCTTATTTAATTAGTGGGGATTAAAAACCTTAGCTAATAATAATGATATATCAGTGAAAATAATAATAGTAATATGGTTAGTAGTGTTATTATTATTATTCTTATTATTATTAGGACTATTATTATAATTATTATTATTTTATTATTAATTAAATAAAAATCTGATGTAATTAATTAGATAATGGCTGATAGAAAATAATAAGGGCAGTTTGGTAATTATAGGATGATTAGTCAAAAATTGGTTGGGGTTTAGCCATAATCAGAATTTTAGAGAGAGAAGGAGAAAGGCTTAGAAGGGAAGAACAAGGGTGTGCTAGGGCTAACATCTTCATCAGAATTTTGCAGGAAATTGATCAAAGATTCGAGGTAAGGGGGGAGAATGGGTTTAATATTGGTGATTCTATCATGATAGGGTAGTGGGGAGCCCTTAACCCCGTAAGAAATTGTATGATTATTTCTGTTGTGTGGATTTATTATTGTAATATTGGTTTGATGATGAAATTATTTGTGAATTGATTTGTCCTATCTTGAATCCTGTTGTTGTTACTGTCGTAAGGATGCATTATGTTGCAAATCTGGTTTTGGTACAGGATTGTAGGAAAGGAATTAGACATAGAACTCGTAGATCTGATTTAGTAATGTTAGAAAAAGATGTAAGATGAATAATGGGACATAAAACTGATGTAGAACTCATTTTAGGATCATTGAGAATGGTAGAATAGGGATCAAGGTGGTAGAACTCTAACTGGTGTGGAGAAGCAGGTTTTGCGTAATAGATCTGGCCTTACACATATTGAGGAAGGTGTTACGCGTACGGCTAGGCAGAATTGGAGGCATTACGCGTACGGGGAGGCCACAAGGAGGTTTTGGCACGGCCCTCTGCCAATACGCGTAAGGATAGGCGTATGGTGGCTTGGCAATATGCGTATGGAGTAGCTATAGGCGTATCCAGATCTGAGAAAGGAATTTGTGAAGGAAATAGCTCTCTGCCCATACGCGTATGAGGTTAGGCAATACGCGTATGGTAGGTCGAGGCAGAAGGCCTTACGCGTCTGGTACGCGTATGCTTGGGCGGGATAGTTTGGCAATACGCGTATGGCTCAGGTCAGTACGCGTATGCCCAGTGTGCGTGGAAAATTTTGGTGTTCTGCGATTTCTTTCCCGATTTCGCGTCTAATGCAGTTTCTTATGGCTTGGGAGGTTGGGATTAGATGCCAGAATTTGAGTAGTGTGAAATTGTTGACGAAAATAATTAATTTAATAATTTTAGGGAATTAATTAGTCAATAGTTGATTGATGTTGTGTGAAGTAATCGTATGGTGTTGGATGTTGATGTGTGGTTCAGGTGTGATCAGGAGGATCGTGAACATGTATATATATATATATATGCTATTGTACATGTGTTTCATATGCATAATTGTGTCATGCATTTCATGGAATTGGTGGGATGAATCATTGCTCAGGAGGAGTGTATGTGATTCATCTGTACTCCGATATGGAGAATGGTGGGGATAGATCATTGCCAAGTAGTGGTGTATGTGATCTATCCGAGTTCGATTGAATGAACCATGATGTTGGTACCACATGCTTTGTGTCTAATGTTGAGTCGCATTGCACCATTTTTGATATGTGTTGTTTGTATAGTGATGATTTGTTGACCAGTGGGTCGTATTTGTATGATTGTGTGTGAATACTTACCCTTATCATGTATTGTTCACCGTTAAGTATTGAATGTAATTCTCACCCCTTTGTTGTTGTTGTGTTTGTGCTTCTTCGGAAGTACAGATAATCCAGGTACTTAGGCTGCTGGAGTACGTGTTGCTTGTTCGAGTCGTAGGAGTCGCTCTGATACGTAACACGGGAATTATGGGGATTTTAATAATTTGTTATTTGTTATTCGTTTTTGTTACGTATCTTTCTCTTTGATGAATTTATGGTGAACCACGAGTTATGTGGAATTTTTCCGAAGTTGTTGGCATGTGGCCGTAAAATGAATAAATAAATTTTTTTCCGTTGTTTTATTTCATTTAATAAATGGAGTTTGATGTTGGTTTTATGAATGTGGCATCCTACTTTATTTTTGGTGTAAAAACTCTGATTATTTCATAGAATTTTGTGTATTTTTCATAAATGGGAAAGTGGGGTGTTACAATTGGTATCAGAGCAGGTCGGTCAGTCCGGCCAGGTGTAGTAGTTGAGTCTGTTCTTAGTATAGGAGTCGTTTGTGTGGTCTGACCTTATGTTAATTGTTGACTAATATGGCAGGAAGGAATGATGCTGCTATGCAAGCCGTGGCACAAGCTGTAGAGAACGCCAATCAGGCTGGAGGTGCTCAGTTTTGTGACTTGGCACAGTTCCAGAGTAATAAGCCGCCTACATATGAGGGAGGTATTTTGGATCCAGAGGCTGCACAGAAATGGCTGAAGGCTGTTGAGAAGATCTTCAGGACCATGGAATGCAATGACGCTCAGAAGGTACGGTTTGGTACTCATATGCTGGAAGGGGAGGCTGAGGCCTGGTGGGACAACAGTCGTCAGAGATTGGAAGCTGCAGGTACTGAGATTACTTGGCAGTGTTTCAAGCTGAGTTTCTGGAAAAGTATTTTCCGAAAGACATTCGTAGTGCAAAGGAGGTTGAATTTTTGGAGCTGAAACAGGGTGATAAGACAGTTACTGAATATGCAGCTCGGTTTGAAGAGTTGGTTCAGTATTGTGCTCATTAGAATACTGAGGAAGCCATGACTTCGAAGTGCTTGAAGTTTGAGAATAGGCTGCGTTCCGAGATCAAACTGGGCATTGCTTGTCAGAAAATAAGAAATTATCCAGAACTGGTAAGCAGAAGCATAATCTATGACAATGATAACAGAGCCAGAATTGCTCATTACAAGGCTGTGAATGAGAATAAGAGTAAGCAGAGGTTTGGAGGTACTCCCTACAGTGCTCCAACTGATAAGGGGAAACAGAAAACTGATGTAGGAAAGAAACCAAAGGAGAAAGGAGTAGGTTATGATACTCTCAAGTGTTTCCGATGTGGTGGTGTGGGTCACCGTGCTAATAACTGTCCGAATGAGGTGAAGAAGTGTTTCAAGTGTGGCAAGCCTGGTCATGTTATAGAAGATTGCAGAGCCACTATACCTACTTGTTATAATTGTGGAGAGAAGGGACACATCAGCACTCACTGTGAGAAGCCGAAGAAGTCTCAGGCGTCTCAAACTGGTGGGAAGGTGTTTGCCTTGGTGGGAGCCCAATCCACTGATGAGGAGCATTCCGTCAAAGGCACTTGCTTTATTAATGATATTACTTTGATTGCTATCATTGACACGGGTGCAACACACTCGTTTATTTCTGTTGACTGTGTGAAGAGATTAGGGATCGTGCCATCTACTCTAGAGCAGAGGATGACGATTAAAACTCCATCTATTGGTTCCGTGGTTACTTCTTTGGTGTGTTTGAAGTGTCCGCTGACCATGTTTGGTAGAGATTTCAGAGTGGACTTGATTTGTTTGCCACTCGGTAATCTCGATGTTATTTTGGGAATGAACTGGTTGGAGTTCAACCGGGTTTATATTGATTGCTTTAGGAAGACGTTACTGTTTCTTACTCCTGAAGAGGAAGCATTAGCAGATTCGCTATCTAGCAGGGAGTTGAGGGCGTTGTTGGAGGATGAAGCGAAGCTGTTTGTGGTGTTTGCCTCGTTATCTGTCGAAAGTAAGGCTTCAGTTAATGAATTACCAGTAGTGAATGAATTTACTGAAGTGTTTCCAAATGACATCACAGAATTGCCTCGGACAAGGGAAGTTGAATTCACTATTGATCTTGTACCGGGTACTAGAACTATCTCTATGGCACCGTACAGGATGTCTGCATCAGAATTGGAAGAGTTGAAATCTTAGGTCAGAGAATTGCTCGATAAGAAGTTTATTAGACCAAGTGTGTCGCCGTGGGGAGCTCCAGTGTTTTTGGTGAAAAAGAAGGATGGTAGTATGCGTCTGTGCATTGATTACCGTCAGTTGAATAAAGTGACCATTAAGAATAAGTATCCACTTCCGAGGATTGATGACTTAATGGATCAGCTGGTAGGAGCTCGTGTTTTCAGCAAAATTGATCTGAGGTCGGGTTACCATCAGATTAGAGTAAAAGAAGGTGATATTCAGAAGAGTGCTTTCAGAACTCGCTACGGACATTACGAATATGCAGTGATGCCTTTCGGAGTGTCTAATGCGCCGGGTGTGTTTATGGAATATATGAATCACATCTTCCACTCTTATCTGGATTAGTTAATTATGGTATTTATCGATGATATACTGATTTATTCTAAGTCTGACGAGGACCATGCAGGACACTTGAGAATCGCATTGCAGGTGTTTAAAGATAATAAATTGTTTGCAAAGTTCTCGAAGTGCGAATTCTGGTTGAAGACTGTGAGTTTCTTGGGTCATGTTATCTCTGGTGATGGTATAGCGGTGGACCCATCTAAAGTAAGTGCAGTACTTTAGTGGGAGCCTCCAAGAACAGCAACGGAGATTAGAAGCTTTTTGGGTTTGACAGGTTACTATAGAATATTCATTGAAGGGTTTTCTAAATTGGCATTGCCATTGACTCAGCTAACCAGGAAGAATCAAGCTTTTGTTTGGGATACTGCCTGTGAGGAAAGTTTTGAGGAACTGAAGAAGAAATTGACTACAGCACCAGTGTTAATTCTACCAAGTCCAAATGATCCTTTTGTAGTGTATTGTGATGCGTCTAAGATGGGATTAGGCGGTGTGTTAATGCAAGATGGCAAGGTAGTGGCTTATGCTTCACGACAGTTGAGGGTGCATGAGAGGACCTATCCTACTCATGATCTTGAATTAGCTGCAGTGGTATTCGTGTTAAAAATCTGGAGGCATTATTTGTATGGATCAATATTTGAAGTATTAAGTGATCACAAGAGTCTGAAATACTTATTCAATCAGAAGGAGTTGAATATGAGGCAAAGAAGGTGGTTAGAGTTCTTAAAGGATTATGATTTAAATTTGAGTTACCATCTGGAAAAAGCTAATGTTGTAGCAGATGCTCTGAGTCGGAAAATAATCCATATGTCAGCCTTGATGGTGAAAGAAATGGAATTGATTGAGCAGTTCAGAGACTTGAATATGGTTTGTGAAACTACACCAGAAAGTATTCGATTGGGTATGATGAAGGTGAATAATGACTTTTTGGATGTAATTAAAGAAAATCAGAAACTGGATGTGAAATTAGTGGACTGGATGCCTACAGGAGGGGATGATTCTGATAGTGACTTTAAAGTGGATAATGTTGGTGTGGTGAGGTTCCGGGGCAGAATTTGTGTACCGGATAATGAGGAATTGAAAAAGGCAATCTTAGAGGAAAGTCATCGGAGTAGCTTGAGTATTCATCCGGGAGCAACAAAGATGTATCAAGACTTGAAGTTATTTTGGTGGTCCGGTATGAAGAGGGACATAGCTCAGTTTGTTTATGCTTGCTTGATATGTCAGAAGTCAAAGGTGGAACACCAGAAACCGTCAGGATTAATGCAACCGTTGGAAATTCCGGAATGGAAATAGGACAGTATTGCTATGGATTTTGTTACTGGTTTGCCAAATATGGTGAGGGGCTTTGATGCTATTTGGGTAGTGGTGGATCGACTTACGAAATCCCCACATTTTATACCAATTAACATCCGTTTTCCATTGTCGAAGCTGGCAGAGATTTATATCAGAATAATTGTGAAGCTGCATGGTGTTCCGTCGAGCATAGTGTCGGATAGAGATCCGAGGTTTACTTCAGAATTTTGGAGGAGTCTGCATGAAGCCTTGGGTTCTAAGTTGAAGTTGAGCTCGACTTATCATCCACAGACCGATGGTCAGTCAGAGAGGACTATTCAGTCGTTGGAGGACTTGCTAAGAGCCTGTGTATTGGAAAAAGGTGGTGCGTGGGATACTCATTTGCCATTGATTGAGTTCACGTACAACAATAGCTACCATTCTAGTATTGGGATGGCACCTTTTGAAGCTTTGTATGGTAGGAGATGTAGAACACCTCTGTGTTGGTATGAGACCGGTGAGAATGTGGTACTTGGACCGGAAATAGTGCAACAGACTACTGAGACAATTCAGATGATCCGTGAGAAGATGAAAGCATCTCAGAGTAGATAGAAAAGTTATCATGACATTCGGAAGAAAGATTTGGAATTCAGTGAAGGTGATCACGTGTTCCTGAGAGTTAACCCAGTGACCAGTGTGGGACGTGCATTAAAATCGAAGAAGTTGGAGCCTAAGTTTATTGGACCGTATCAAATCTTGCAGAGGGTTGGTGGAGTTGCTTATAGAGTAGCGTTACCCGCCTGAACTTTCGAACTTGCATGACGTGTTTCATGTGTCGCAACTTCGAAAGTATGTAGCTGATCCATCTCATATTATTCTGAGGGATGAGGTGCAGATCAGGGATAATCTTACTGTGGAGGCGATGCCGATAAGGACCGAAGATCGCAAGATGAAACAACTCATAGGAAAGGAGATACCTCTGGTGAGAGTAGCTTGGGGAGGAGCTGCTGGCGGAAGTGTGACCTGGGAGCTGGAGAGCAGGATGCGAGAGTCGTATCCGGAGCTATTTCCATCAGGTACATTTTAGAGGATGAAAATAATTTAAGTGGGGGAGAGTTGTAACACCCCATTTTAATTATTTAATCGTCGTGTGTTAATTTGTATTGTTTGGCCTTGTTAAGGGTGAGTGAAGGGTAGTGTCTTATTTAATTAGTGGGGATTAAAAACCTTAGCTAATAATAATGATATAGCAGTGAAAATAATAATAGTAATATGGTTAGTAGTGTTATTATTATTATTCTTATTATTATTATTAGGACTATTATTATAATTATTATTATTTTATTATTAATTAAATAAAAATCTGATGTAATTAATTAGATAATGGCTAATAGAAAATAATAAGGGCAGTTTGGTAATTATAGGATGATTAGTGAAAAATCGGTGGGGGTTTAGCCATAATCAGAATTTTAGAGAGAGAAGGAGAAAGGCTAAGAAGGGGAAGAACAAGGGTGTGCTAGGGCTAACATCTTCATCAGAATTTCGCAGGAAATTGATCAAAGATTCGAGGTAAGGGGGGAGAATGGGTTTAATATTGGTGATTCTATCATGATAGGGTAGTGGGGAGCCCTTAACCTCGTAAGAAATTGTATGATTATTTCTATTGTGTGGATTTATTGTTGTAATATTGGTTTGATGATGAAATTATTTGTGAATTGATTTGCCCTATCTTGAACCCTGTTGTTGTTACTGTTGTAAGGATGCATTATGTTGCAGATCTGGTTTTGGTGCAGGATTGTAGGAAAGGAATTAGACATAGAACTCGTAGATCTGATTTAGTAATGTTAGAAAAAGATGTAAGATGAATAATGGGACATAAAACTGATGTAGAACTCATTTTATGATCATTGAGAATGGTAGAATAGGGATCAAGGTGGTAGAACTCATACTGGTGTGGAGAAGCAGGTTTTGCGTAATAGATATAGCCTTACGCGTATTGGGGAAGGTGTTACGCGTATGGCTAGGTAGGATTGGAGGCATTACGCTTACGGGGAGGCCACAAGGAGGTTTTGGCATGGCCCTCTGCCAATACGCATAAGGATACACGTATGGTGGCTTGGCAATACGCATATGGAGTAGCTATACGAGTATGAGGTTAGGCAATACGCGTATGGCAGGGCGAGGCAGAAGGCCTTACGCGTCTAGTACGTGTATGCTTGGGCGGGATAGTTTGGTAATACGCGTATGGCTCAGGTCAGTACGCGTATGCCCAGTGTGCGTGGAAAATTTTGGTGTTCTGCGATTTTTTCCCGATTTCGCGTCCAATGCAGTTTCTTATGGTTTGGGAGGTTGGGATTAGATGCCAGAATTTGAGTAGTGTGAAATTGGTGATGAAAATAATTAATTTAATAATTTTAGGGAATTAATTAATCAATAGTTGATTGATGTTGTGTGAAGTAATCGTATGGTGTTGGATATTGATGTGTGATTCAGGTGTGATCAAGAGGATCGTGAACATGTATATATATGCTATTTTACAAGTGTTTCATATACATAATTATGTCATGCATTTCATGTAATTGGTGGGATGAATCATTGCTCAGGAGGAGTGTATGTGATTCATCCGTACTCCGATATTGAGAATGGTGGGGATAGATCATTGCCAAGTAGGGGTGTATGTGATCTATCCTGGTTCAATTGAATGAACCATGATGTTGGTACCACATGCATTGTGTCTAATGTTGAGTCACATTGCACCATTTTTGATATATGTTGTTTGTATAGTGATGATTTGTTGACCAGTGGGTCGTATTTGTATGATTGTGTGTGAATACTTACCCTTATCATGTATTGTTCACCGTTAAGTATTGAATGTAATTCTCACCCCTTTGTTGTTGTTGTGTCTGTGCTTCTTCCGAAGTACAGATAATCCAGGTACTTAGGCTGCGGGAGTACGTGTTGCTTGTTCGAGTCGTAGGAGTCGCTCTGATACGTAACACGGGAATTATTGGGATTTCAATCATTTGTTATTTGTTATTCATTTTTGTTACGTATCTTTCTCTTTGATGAATTTATGGTGAACCACGAATTATGTGGAATTTTTCCGAAGTTGTTGGCATGTGGCCTTGAAATGAATAAATAAATTATTTTCCGCTGTTTTATTTCATTTAATAAAAGGAGTTTGATGTTGGTTTTATGAATGTGGCATCCTACTTTATTTTTGGTGTAAAAACTCTGATTATTTCATAGAATTTTGTGTATTTTTCATAAATGGGAGAGTTGGGTGTTACAACAGCAGTCCTCGATACTTGGCTCTGAAAGCCTCGTGGTTGGTGATCATTCTCGCCAAACGTCTCAAATCCTCTAACTTTGGAACGTTGAAGGTATACTTATGAGTTTTCCTTCTACCGAAATCCATTAGCGCAATCTCCTTTCTCTGACATTTGCAATCATTGTCTCAATTTAATTTGAAAAAGAGAGATTAGAAGAGAAGTTTCTTTTTTTTTTTTAATGTTTTTTAGATGAATGTATGAATGCAGCACACAAAAACATAGAAAAAACATGGGGTCAAAGGGTCGGTGTCATGAAGTTAAGGCTCTACCCCCCCCCCCCAAAGGTTTATACTGGTGATTTTTTGTACCTGTCCGCAAAATCATTGACCCCTCTGGGATAACAACAATAAGCGGATCGCCAGCGAGCTGATGTATCCTGGAGTGATCTCAGATGAGGGTAGTATCGCGTGACAACTATTTCCGATAGCTTCCGCACTACAAAATGGCTTAAGTCTACTAAAAACCTCAGCTTCTCAGATAACCCAGTCGACCACACTACTTTCAACAACCGAAGTCGTATAGGCAATGTATCTGCAAAGGGAGTCTCCACTGAGTTTGATGGTCGATCGAGGGCTCTTAACTGGAATTCACCCCCAATAAGATTACCCGCATTGCCATCACCTATCTTAGGTGTATACTCAATCTTTCCACATGCGGCATCACACGCATTCCCATTAGCAAAAAAATAAACACATATATCAATTAGGAAAAGCAGTATATATATTTGTCTTAATCATCCTAGACCTCTAGTCTTATGATCCTATACAGACAATGACTCCCCAGCAGAGCTGTCATTTCTGTGAAATTTTGAGCACTCAGGTTTCAACCAGAGAGATAAGAGGGACAAGATGCCCTGCGTGGCCCCACGGTGGGCGCCATTTTTCTGTAGCGAGCGATTTTGGACGTGGTTCTTAAGCACTGTCGCTCTGGGGTACTACAGGTCGATTCATTTTTTATCCTATTGAAGCTGATGAAGGAAGGGAAATAAATGTCTCCAATTAACCCTACTTGCATACTGAGTTTAAACAGATGACTGTTGGTTTACAGATGTGGTTTAGATTGTGGGCCTCTCTCTGCTTATTTTGTTAAGAATGAAATGACGGGAGTATTTGTGAGGATGTTAGTGTCATACCCCAAATTTTGACCACTAAAATTTCCCATCATTGTGCAAATCATCATCACAATATGGATGAACCATTATACCTCATTAGTCTCCCCAAAGATGGGTGAGCATTCACTACAATCAAACTTAGGGTTTCAAGCCCTCTCAGAGTTCTTAGACAAAGGATCAATCAAGAAATGACATGATCTTCAACTTGTCTAATCTATCAAAATGGATCAAGAGGACTCCCACATCATGGATCAAGCACAAGGCTGCTCCCTTCTGAGTGGATTAAGCCTCAAGATCGCCAGTGTCACCAAATTAGGGTTTGGCCGACCAGGGCCTTCAGATGGAAACTTTCCTCTGGGCATGAGCTAATGCTTCAAAGCATAACCTATGATGCTCCAAGGGACATTATAAACCCAATCATCAAGTCAATTTTGCCTCAGGGGATGCATTCATAAAAAATCAGGAATTAGGGTTTCTTGACCTAATTCACCCCTAAGTTGACTATTAGGGCAAAGCATGAGCCAAGACCTCAAGACATGATTTGAGGGTCTCTAACACACCACATTGGTCCATTTTCAACAATGGATTAATCCAAGAAGCTTGAGCAACAAGTTTCAATTTCATCTGAACCACAATTAGGGTTTCGCGGGAAAAGTCAACTGTGTCTTTGACTTTTGACCAGGACATGCTCCCAAACCCTAGGACATGATTTAATACACCCTATAACACCTATTAAATCAATCCATCAAGTTTGATTTAGGTCAAGGACTTGATTTCATAGAGGATCGCACAGTTTGGAATTCATCTAACAAAAAGTCAACTGTGCACAAAAGTCAACTTTGACTTTTTGAGATTTTTCACAATTATGGTTTTTTAACCCTAAAATGATGTTAATGTGTGATTCGAATCATAATTTATCAAGAAAAATCAAGAAAAGTGGGATAACTTATAAAAAGGGTAACCATAAAAAACTTAGAAAATTTTCTAAGTTATGGAACAAAGTGGCTAGGGTACCAACTTTGGAGGATCATAACTCCTAAACCACAAGGCCATTTTTTCCCATCCAAAGCTGGATTTGTAGCTCTCATTACCCTCTACAAAAGCTTCACCTACCACTCATTCCAATTCCCCATGGATTTTGAGTTATGGAATGATCAAAATCACAAAAAGTGAAAATGTCACTTTTTTCCAACACTTAGTGAAATTTTCACTAAGTCAGAATCTGCCTTCACTTTTTTACAAATGTAGGGGCATTTTTCACTTGGATCCAAAAAGTATCAAAACCAATTATGAACAAACAATTACTGTATCATATGAGGGCTTTCCAAAATGGCCAAGAACTCCATCAAATTCCACTTGAGCCATGAGATATGACACTGGCAACATGCCTTGCTAAAAACTATCAAGGCAAGGCAGATTTTGGCGTTTTGCTCGATTTACCAAATTTGTGCAATTCCAAGCAACTCTATCTATCTGAACACCTCAAGGGGGGACCAATGAGGAACTAACTCTGATCCCAAGCCTCCCAAGTCTTTGGAACCAAAAATAGCATGCCAAACCTAGAATTGCCTAAAAGAGGGACAAGACTCCAATTTTGGATTGGAGCATTCAATGCATACACCAAGGTGGCATGGACTGAGCCATTGCCAACTGAATTCAGTCAAGACTTATCCAAGACCAAGGGAACCAGCAGCCTGTGCCCTAACCTCTAGTCAATGGCTAGAGGAGACTTGGATTCTCATTGCTCAACATTGGCCAAACCTATGCAGCAGTTGCCATTCACTATTCCTTGCAAAAAAAAACTTGCTCTACTATAAATAGAGCTCATTTGTGATCAGTTTGAGTACACCAAACCCATCAAATAGATGCTTTCCTCAAAATCTCCTTCTTCACTCCAATTTTGCCTTCCAAAGCAAGTCACTATCGGGTTTTGAGTTTGAGAGCAATTCCAATCAAACCAATCACACACACACCTCGTAAACATCATATAGAAGTGATCCAAACACTCGCATAACATCTGGAACACCAAAATCACAAAATCACCAGCCAACTGCTCAACCCTTTGACAGATTTGCAGTTGAGGTGCCAAATCAAGTTCCAGCTCAAATCAATCCACTCCAAGCATCCAGACACACTCCATAGCACCTAGGGAAGCTGTCCATAACCTTGGAACCAAGCTGTAACACCTCTAACACAAAACACGATCACCAGCTGTAAGTGGTAAGCATGAGCTCTTCTAACTCTATGATCTATGCAATTTTTGCTGCACAATAATTTGGCCATATGTTCATAATCATGCATGGAGTGTTTTCCCTCAATCAATTGCATTGTTTGAATCTGTATGCAATTTCTGAACCTTCATGCAAATTTTAGGGTTCTTGAGGTTTCTCTTTGATTTCTTATTCCATGTTTAAAATAAATGAAATTAAAGGCCATAGGCATGATCGTGAGGTTGAAACGAGCAGATTGATATGTAGATTGCATGATATCATCAAGTATTCAGTGAAATTGGATAGAAAATGCAAATATGCAGAAACAGAGGAAGGGCACGTGTTCTCTCCATGTTCTTGGAGCCCTTTTGCAAATATTTGAATATTTGAATTTTGTGATTTTATTTAATTGATTCAAAAATTAATTTCTCTCTGAGTTTTAATGATTTTGAGTTGATTCTTTTTTTAATAATTCACAAAAATGTTAAAATATTTTATTTTACCAAAAAATCCCAAAAATATTATTTGTTTCATATAATTGATATTTTTGCATAGAATTAATATTTAAATTGTTTTAGACATTTAAAATATTTTTTCCTTCTTGATTTTGCAAATTTTAATGACTTCTAATCATTTTGTAGGTCAAAACTTGATTTTTGAAACATTAATCCAAGATCACAATTTGTTTTCCACATGTTTAACAATTTTGATCATTTTAATTGAATTTTTATTCAATTAAAATACATTTTGGAAACAAATTAGGGTTTCTGATTAATTCAACCCTCATCAAACTTTTTCAAACCATTTTGGGCCTCTAATAGAGTGTAAGACCCAATCGTTTGTAAATACAAACCTATTTTGGGCCTCAAATGTTGTATAAGTCACGTTGTATTTCAAAAATTCGGCGCGATCATCGCCCGTTTAAAACAAACCATCTGGGCCTCTCCTCGAGCTATAAGACCCATTCAAAACCATTTTGGGCCTCTAGTAGAGTGTAAGACCCAACCCTTTTAGAAAACCAAAATAATTTGGGCCTCGGTGTATTGTATAAGTCCCGATACCGTCAAAAAATTTCGGCGCGATCGTTGCCTTTCTAACAAATCAAACCCTTGGGCCTACCCTCATGTTATAAGCCCCATTCTTTTTCTTTAAACACCTTTGGGCCTCTAGTAGAGTGTAAGACCCAAACCCTTTTAACCAAAACTATTTTGGGCCTCAGATACTGTATAAGTCCCTCTGCGTTAAAAGAAAATCTCGGCGCGATCGCCAGTTCAAAAACCAATTTTTTGGGCCTCTCCTTGAGCTGTAAGCCCCACCAGTTATACAAAAATAAACCTTTGGGCCTCTTGAGAGAGTGTAAGACCCATCCCTTTGTACAGAAAACCTTTTGGGCCTCAGTCACTTGTATAAGTCCCTGTACAATGTACAAAACAACAGTGCAATCACTGATAAAACTTTGGGCCTCTCCTTGAGTTGTAAGCCCCAACAATCTTTTCAAAGCACTTTCTCCTTTGATTTTGAATATAATATTGTTATCAAAGCTTTCTTTGTTGAACAACTAACAAAACAACATGGAAGCTCTACAACCGAGTAAGTGTTTACGCGCTTTCTTTATCCGCTTTCATATATATATATATATATATATAACTGTATTATGGGGCTGCTCACTGTAAGTCTTCTTTCACAAACTTTTATATACTTGGCAAATATCAACTGTGTAATACTAGTATAGTTATTTAGAGTGTTCCCCGTCAACTATGTCTAGCACCAGGTAAAGTCCCATTGATCGCTCTTAAATACAGTCAAAACTAGATCCCCATAGGATTACCAGACACAGTCTTCCCTCCTCTTGGGGTTAAACAATATGGAGACGTGAAATGCAGCATTCTCGGTGAACCCTTTCTCAGACTGTCACCCTTAGAAGTTGTCAAAGAGACTCTACTCCCCAAAGATGATCTTTTCTCCGTGAATGGCATCTCTTGAGTTTCTTCCCAATTCTCGAACTTTCCTGGCTTGATCTATTCTCTATGAATGGCATGTCTTGAACTTCTCGGGGTTTGGGGACCCACAGGCTTCTTAAAAGCACCCTTAAAAATTGTCAAAGAAACTCTAACTCCCCAGAGATGTTCTTTTCTCCGTGAATGGCATCACTTGAGTTTCTTCCAAATTCTCGGGCTTTCCTGGCTTGATCTATTCTCTGTGAATGGAATGTCTTAAACTTCTCGGGGTTTGGGGACCCACAGGCTTCTTAAAAGTATCCCCGTCTCCTCTTGGGCGTTGTACAAGGACCCTTCGGCTTCTTAAAAGCTCTCATGCCTTCTCTTGGGCTTAATACAAGGACCCTGATGACCTCTTAAAGGTATAAGACAGAACTTAGTCATCCTTTGCTAGAGCAGTCTTTCCAGCGTCAAAACTCCGGCCACTTGAGGGTTAGTACTCATCCCTTAACGGCTGTGCCTCCTCTTGGGCATTGTACAAAAGATGAAACTCTAGACTTAGATAGTCTCAATACCCTTTGGATTTCCCATTTCCTTAAAGAATAGGAAATAACCCCGATCTTCTGATCAGTACCAAAGTACAACCTCACCTGGAATCAGTCTTTTTATAAGAACTGATTTTCTCTTTTATACAACATACTGAACCTGTCACTAAACTGAAACAGTCACCAGCATAGATAGCCTCCTCTTGGGCTTTGTACAATGATTCTCCCCAGGGGAGCTAACCTTTTCACACTCTCTTGTTGAGTATGAAAGACTCCCTTGTTGAGTCAACCTCCTTTTAGCCTCCATCTCGGGCTTCGTACGAGATATAAAAACACTCTCTTGTTGAGTATAAAAGGCTCTCTTGTTGAGTCAAACATTTTTAGCCTCTATCTCGGGCTTCGTACGAGATACAAATCACTCTCTTGTTGAGTATAAAAGACTCTCTTATTGAGTCAAACATTTTTAGCCTTCATCTCGGGCTTTGTACGAGATACAAAAACACTCTCTTGTTGAGTATAAAAAGACTCTCTTGTTGAGTCGATCCTCCTTTAGCCTCTATCTCGGGCTTCGTACGAGATATAAAATCACTCTCTTGTTGAGTATAAAAGACTCTCTTGTTGAGTCAAACATTTTCAGCCTCCATCTCGGGCTTCGTACGAGGTACAAAGACTCTCTTGTTGAGTCAAACCCCCTTAGCCTCCCTCTTGGGCTTCGTACAAGACACATATAAAAGCACTCTCTTGTTGAGTCAGCCCCTTTTTTAACCTCCATCCCGGGCTTCGTACGAGATACAAAAGAACTCTCTTGTTGAGTCGGTTACTGGTTAGCACTCTCTTGTTGAGTCAACCCTTTAGCCTCTATCTCGGGCTTCGTACGAGACACAAAAGCATCCTCTTGTTGGGTCAATAGCCTTCTCTTAGGCTTTGTGTAACACCCCAAAATTTCCCTCTTGTCTTTAACTCTAACTGGCTCATGTTTCATTTCATTTGCATCGTTATTTTTGCACTTGCATGGTTCTTTTGAGCATGGGATCAAGGTATCTATCAGCAGCTCATGGTGTTATTGGTTCCAGTTTGATTTTCAGCAGTATTCAGAGCCAAGCAAATAGCTTTCAAGGTCTTTTTGAGCTTTTATTTAGCTCATTAGATGTTTTGATAATCAGAAGCTCCGGCAGTCATTTTGATCAAGCGATCCGGTATCAGACATTATTAATTCAGCAGGATACTTTGAGGTGTCAGCAAGAATTCGTGTTTCTTTTTAGGTGTTACTCAGTAGCAATATCAAATTTTGAGTTTCAGAGGCTTAACGGGGTTTAAAACCGCTGTCAAATGTCACTTTTCCAAGTTTCCCTCCAAAAGGCGCCAAGATTCAAAATTTGGACTATGTAACCGGTTAGCAGTTATGCTGTAACCGGTTACACTGCGTACATTTTGAAAAATGGGTTAAATTTCAGCATTTGTCATCATGTGCCATTCTTGTGCATGTGTGGGAAGGATCTAGAATTGATATTTTCATCATTTTCCACCCAAAATTCAAATTCCTTCCAACATTTTCCACTCTAATTCCTCATTTCCTTTCCTAATCCACTTTTCACCCCAATTTCCACCCACTTAACCTCACTCCAAACCCAAACTTAATTCCTAACCTAGGGGTTATTTAAACAAATTCATTCCAAACCTCTCAAACCTAGATCATTTTTTCACTCTCAATTTTCAGAATTCTCTTTCAATTCTCTCTCACATTTTCACTCTCAACCTCCATTTTCAACCACACTCAAAGCTCTTCCATAGAGATTAACAAGTTCTTCATTGGAACTTGTTAATTCTTGAGCTAAAGCCACTCATTACCACTTCATTGCTGCATTTCATTGGTGATTTTCGTTTGGATCTAGATCTGGAATTTCAGAAGTGATTATTGAAAGTGATTTTGGAGTTTTTGTTGCTTATTGCTTGGATTTTCAACTTTTGAGTGCAAGGAGCTTGTGGATCTTGGATTTCTCTACTTGGATTCAGCAAATTATGTTTACAACACTTACCAAAGCAAATCTCAGCTTTGTAGGTTGGTTAATCTCAGATCCACACTCATTTTAGCTTAATTGCAACTTACACAATGTAGATCCATGATTTTTGTTGTGTTTTGATCATTTTGTTTGATTTTGATTGTGGATGTTGATGATTACTGGATCTAAATGATGTTTGGATATTGTGTTTGAGCTTAATTTTCGTGCATTGTTGATTACATGATCATTAGACTTTATTACATAAGTGATTTGCTGCTGAAAAGTGCTTTTGAAATTGATTTTTTTCACTACTGTCCCAGAGTAACCGGTTAGCAGTTATGCTGTAACCGGTTACACTGTGTATTTTCAGCGCAATTGGAGCAATTTTGAACTGTGTAACCGGTTACCACTGAAGCAGAACTTGATTTCTTGCATTTTCTTGGTTGTTTGAGATCCTTTTCATGTCTAAACTTTATGGATTGATATGATGATGATTTGTGGATCATTCTTGAGCTGTTGCACCTCACACTATTGCATGAACGCAATTTTTCCGACACGCGATTCTTGGACTTGTACCGTTTATGAACATGTTTGCGTTGTTGCATTCTTAATGCGATGAACACATTGCACACACATTCGAATCGTGTTAATTCTCGGTTAATGCTCAACTTGCTGGACATATGATGCATGATTGATGTTTGTCTCCATGGTTATTTGTGCATGATTTGTTTTGATCAATGTGTAAATCATACGATTATGTTGAGTGTGCTTGTTCTTGAGTGGTTAACATGATCATGCTTGTTCATCCTTGATGTTTGCAACCTCTATGCTTGATTTGCCTTGCTATGCATGTTCATTTGCAATCACTTCTTGTTTGGATGCATGCTGCCCTATTTTTACAGCTGCTGTTCTAAGTTTGTTCATGTGCTGTCTATTGTTCTCACTTGCTGCCTGCTGCCTTTTACACCTATTTTGTGTTGATTGTGTGTGTTGTTGAAAGCTGTCTTGCTTGTGTGTTGTCCTTAACTACTGCGCAGGTGCAGAAGCGCTGTTGTAGCCGCTGTTTGTTTTTTCTCTTTCACTTCTTCTCTTCCCTTGAATCTCAAGACTTGTTTAAGTCTTGGATTTACTCCCTTAGAGCTACCTAGTCCAACTTAATTTTTGATTAAGCTTGGAGTAGGATTAGTATTAGGCTTCCCTTTGCATGCTAACTTAGGTAGAAGTTTCCCTTTCAACCTCAACTATAGGGCCACCTTTGCATGATAACATTAGGAACATTTAGTTTCCCTTTAGTGTTTTATTCTCCTTTGAGTCTTCTCTTCTCATCTCATAACACTTCTAAAACACTTAATAAATATAACGAATATTGCGCTCGAGCCTTAAGTGTAGGAAATGAAGAACGAGGGGTCTCCCCTCCTCTTCTAGAGTGTTTAGCATATGTCCCATTTGGGGGCGACCATGCGATTCACTCGTTCCCGCATGGTAGACTTTAGTGCAATGTAAGTTATGAACTAACTTCAATCCACTTCTGTTTAAAAAACAAAAAAACAATCTCAAACCTTTTTCATCCTTCGGGATCGTTAATATCAAACCTTTTTTTTTAGAAAAGGGCACGTTACTTCCGTCTCGTCGTAAACAGGCATCGACCCTAACTGCCGGACGTGATCTTAACGTCGCTCATAAAAAACACTAACCAACCTCGTTAGGTCGAACTACGACTGCTCTGATTTCCTCTTTCTCGTCCGATTGAGGATACGTAGGCACAAGACGGCGATGTCTTGGCGAGCAACCTCCTCCCTTAGTTCGTGTCCGAACTACATTGACTCTGACTTTCCCATTGCACGAGGGAATACGTAGGCATAGGACGAGCGATGTCCTATCGAGTCACTTCTTTTTCTTTTCTTCTTCGTTTCTTCGTTCCTTTCCGCTCCCGTTCTTTCTCCTTTCCAGTAGCAGTGGAGCTCCAGGTGACGACACCCTTTAATCGAGACAGCAAGCATGGATCCCATTGAGTACGATGGACGCGTGGGGGTGTTAACACGTTCCCTTCGTGTAACCGACTCCCTTGCACGTTTCTCTTGGTCGTGAGACCATGTTCTTTTCCTTCCCTCAGGTTTATGCAGTGTTTCCTTTCCCTCTCTTGTGATAAATACACATTGCTGATGACTCTATTTTCTGTGCCACTTTTGCGTTTGTACCATGGATGAAATCCCCGGGAGCGATAGCTGGCGACTCTTCTAGGGACTGGTTGACCTCTTGCTGGTCCTTCTGTAAGCGAGTCAATCCTAGCGCTTGTCTGTTTCTTTCATTGGGTGTTTATTGTGGTACTTTATTTTGTTGTATATTACTGTATTACTATTTTACTATTTTACTGTATTTACCACATTTATGGCATTGCATTTCATTATTATGCTGGACTGTGTTGTGCTGTACTGGATTTTCTATTTGGCATGTTGGGATTTGTGAGAGATAAGCCCACTACCCAGGCTTGAGCACACACCTATGATTAGCGTGGAAAGTAGTGTGACTTGTTTGGAATTTGGCCAGACTTAGTATACATGAAAACTCCACATCCAGACGAGGTTTTCTTTGGTAATATTCTATCCTGCGCATTTGGGGCAAATGATGGAATGTAACCTGGAAAATTGTCGACTCTGGCGACCGTCTCCCAAGAACTCAGCAACGCCTCTCCTCCCGAGATGTGGTAATGGCATACCAGAAATGGCAAACCCATTACACTTCTCGATCCGAGGACCCAATGCTGGGAACTTGCTATAGGATATCCTTTTAAGGGGAATCAGTTAAGGCCTCCTCGTTTGATGATGATGCCAAACCAGAAATGGTGAACGTATCATCATTTCTCGACCTGAGAGCCCGTGATATTGAGGATCCTCGCCTTTTAGTACCTACATGTGAGAGGGTTTGGGTGTTTGCAGGTCTGCAGGTAACCTTGACTTTCATCCTACCTGGTATTCTGGTTCTCTTATCAGTGCAAACTTATTAGTCTGGTATTCTGGGATTCTGATTATACCGATATGCTGGCCTTCTGCTATTCTGATTATTCGGATATTCTGGTGTTTCGGTATTCTCTTCAGAGTAGACCTTTGAATTTATCCATTCAGCAGCACAACAGTACAGAGCTTTGTGGAAGCCCTGATCCCATGTCTGTTGCATTTGCATCATCAATTTTTGCATACATGTTCTTGTATTTCCAAGGGATATTAACTTTGAGACTCGCTGTTGAGCGTTTCCGTCTATTTCTTGTGGTTCTTTTGTCAAAAACTTGAATCAAAGTAGAATGATTCCTTGGAAATATTCGAGCATGGTATTTGCATTCACATACTCATACGCATAGCAGGTGTTCTGGAGTGGATTTCTCATTCTGACTTGGTATTATCTTCAGAATTGACGGCTTGACCTGCCACCACCATGCAACCTGTGATAATCAGAGGATAGCCATGGAACAACTCAGTGCAAAAATGACTAAAATGAAGATTCAGATGGGGCAATTTATGGGAGACATGCAAGCTTTGATCCAAGACCATAAAGTGCTAAGAGAGGAGGTCAATCAGATGAGGACTCAGATGGGCCTGGTCATGGAAATCTTGAATAAGGTGTTAAAGAAGGAAAACAATCATGTGCTCGCTTCCACAACAGAGGTCCTTACTCCTCCCATCTCTTTGGGATTTGCTCTAGATCGTGGATTGCCTCGTGAATCTCTTCCACAAATTGAAGTTTCAGAGCTTTCTCATCAGCAATCATTTCCTGCTCCTCAAGAGGATCCTAAGTCAGAGGGGCCTAAGAGGAAGTTTGATCCCATTCCAATGTCGTATGTACAGTTGCTTTCTTATTTTCTCGAGCTCAAACTGGTTGAACGTGTTAGTTTGGGACCTCTTCCCACAAAGCTTCCTCTGGGACCTAATGCTAATGCTAGATGTGAGTTCCACTTTGGGGCACCTGGTCACAATGTTGAGAATTGTACAAGGTTCAAGCATAAAATCCAAGAGCTCATTGATTCAGAGGCAATCAAGTTTACATCAGTTGCACTGGTAAACAAGGTGATTTTACTCCCACTGTTACAAAGGAATTGGGGACTCCTTCCTTTTCCAAAGGATCCACCTCATGTCATGGATCTCTTCCACAACCTTATGCTTCAGAAGTTTTGCGTCAGCAACCCTTGTTTGTGCCTCAGCCGAATGCAGAAAGGAAAGTGCAGGGGCAGATTCGGCGCCCAAATCAGCAGCAGCAGCAGAATTATCAGCAGCAGAGGCAACTCAGACCAAGAAGGCCCAAGAGGATATTTGATCCTATTCCTATTCCTTATAGTCAGTTGTTTGCTCGCTTGCTCAAAAGCTCGTTGATCCAGCTGAGGAATGCCATGCCAGTGCCATACCCTATTCCTCCGGACTATGACATGAACGCTAGCTGTGAGTTCCATTTGGGAACGTTTGGGCACACACTTGATAACTGTAATGCGTTCCAGCACAAGGTGCAAGATTTGATTTATTCAAAGGTCATCACCCCAGACGGTACCCCCACAAGGTGAAGCTTCTTTATCAGAGTGAGCACTCAAGGCTGCAAAGACATCATCAGAA
Source organism: Lathyrus tuberosus (assembly GCA_022829125.1). Classification (NCBI taxonomy): domain Eukaryota; kingdom Viridiplantae; phylum Streptophyta; class Magnoliopsida; order Fabales; family Fabaceae; genus Lathyrus; species Lathyrus tuberosus. The sequence continues at coordinate 5,024,881 of JALAZF010000283.1, read as the reverse complement.
GCAATAAGTCCAGACGGAGTCAATTCTCCTCAACAATGGCAATTATCAGCTTCCTTTACTGCATTTTCATATGTAGCTTTCATTTGCTTGTTTAAACACTGTCTGCATGTAAAAACTTGTTTGTGTTTTGAATGTTGATTTTAATGCAATAAATGTGTCGTTCCTGAAGTATCTTACTTTTATGCACTCATGTCATGTTTATATGCACTGCAATACCAACTTTCTTGCCTTAAACTGTTGAGGGAGGATGATGAGGTAAAAACGCAAAATCTTCGGTTAGGTGCTTTTGGATAAAACCATGTTGAGGATGTACAGGAATTGTTTCAAATCCCTAAACACTGGAGATATAAGGGAGATAGACCTTCGTTAACCCCTTTGAGCCTTGAAGTAGGAGTTTCTTTCGTACGAAAAAAAACCCCACACTTAACCCAGGGGCAGGTTAGGGGTCAATTAGTTTGACCGAGCATTCAAATTTCAAAAGGAATGTGCATCTTAAGATCCATTACCTTCTATTCCGCTGTCAAGAGGTAAAAAGGTGTGAAACCACAATGGTTATCCATCACAATCAAGGAGTGAGGCAGTCACAACCCTTTCCAGCAAGTCAGACAAAACGGTGTCACACGATTTGTTCAAAAAAAGAAGAAAGAAAGCCCGCTAAGTCAAAACTTGAGAACAAGCGACTTAGACAAAAGTTAGGGCATCCCGCTGGACCTCAAGGTCGAAAGATTAAAAAAGAATCAGTCCAGACAAAATCAGGGAAATAAAAAAAAAGGCGAAAAGCAAAAAAAGATGATCAAGAGAAAAATCCTCCGATAAGAATAAAGTCGTGTGGCTACAGATACAAAAGACAAAAAGGGGTGACTGTTGCTCTAAAACCTCATCAGGTCTCAAACCATCAGTGCATGGATTCATTAAAGATCATGAAACCTTTTGAGAGATGAGCGCTTGTGCCGAATTAGCTGAACGTAGGACTGGAGAACATCACGAAGAGTGGGTGGGCACCAATAAACTTTGAGCCTTAAATCCTTTTTTCTCAAAAAACCGTGAACCAGGCCACGATACAACCCTCAAAAATCCTAATTGAAACAGGGTTTATTCCGAAGGCGTACTTCAACGAGATAGCATTCCTGACTCCTATGAGTTATGCTAATAAGATTTTTGTTGGTATTGCATGTGCGTATTGTTTTCTATCCAAAAATCAATGTCGCATCCCAGCTAGTGATTAGTTCACAAGGCTTGGCGATGCATTTTTAATAAAACTTCAGGCTAACACGGGTTTTGCATTAGAATTATCATTCTCATAATAAACATTTTCTGCTTGCATATGTTTGTCATCAAAGAAGCTTACACAATGAACGTCAGTCGAGAAGCTCGATCACACCAAGTTGAGATGGTGAGAACTCCGAAGGACAGTCATGTCAAGGGGTATGTGGCCAAGAGACTGTGCGCATCCTAGGGGGTTCCCGATAAATGGTGATAAGATGCAGCTAATCTGAAGCAGTCACATTGAAAACTCCCCCTAAAGCAGCCAAACAGGGGCAATCACATCAATTTGACAAATCTATATACGATCAGTCAGAGGCAAAGTTTCTTCAAGACTTGGGGCAGGCCACCTTTAGAGCGTGAGAAGTTGTCCACTCCTGAAGACGGTTAATTGAGAGCACTCTTCAAGGTTCAATATACTGGGGCAGAGTATTTTCAAGTCATTACAAATCCTTTCGAGGTAATTTACTTCATGGATTATGAAGTCTGGGGCAGTTGCATCGAGATCTGATAAATCTCTCCAAGAGTTTGAAGACCCTGGGGCAGTGTGAATGCCCGATCTTCTATAAAATCCTCTTGAGATGATTTCTTCCTTTAGACCTGGTGGTCTGGGGCAAGTGGAGAGTTCAAAGGGCCGTTCATGACCATAGAGACAGGTCAGTCTGGGTAACAAGTTTGTTTTTCCCCAGTAGCGTTACTCTCCCCAGCATTGAAAGTTCATCATCCTCAGCAGAACTCATTCCCCCCAGCAAGTAGTTTAAAGTGGATTGCACCGAGGTGAATGTGGTTGTATCTCCAGCAGGAGGTGTGTTGGGTGTCTTTGAAAGGACTTTATTTTCCCCACAAGAGTCTGGTAATCACTTTCCGCAGGAGGTCAGGAAGTGTAGTTCCCTCAGCAACGACATGCTCTAATCCCCAGCAGGATAAATTCTTTCCTCCGACAGCAGGTTAAGCTCAATGATATCCCTCGGTAGGTTTTGTTGAATTTTCTCCCCAGTAGAGCTATTCTCCTCAACATTAAAAGTTCATCCTCCTCAGCAGGTTGTTATTTTCCCCAGCCAGAGTGTCGAGGATTATCTTCCTCAGCAGAGTACAAAAGATTAATTCCCCAGCTAGAGTTGTGGTTGATTGATTACTCTCCTAGCAAGTATCCAGAAGTTGATGTTCTTGCATCCCTAGCATAAGACTGGTGGAATATCTTCTTTGGACAAGGAGTTTGGTTTCCCCACAAAGTCTTGGCACTCCTTTTCCTCAGCTAGTCGGGAAATGTTTTCTCACCAACAATGGTTTGGTCTAATCCCCAGCAGATGAGTAAGCTTGGTGGTATCCCCTAGCAGAGTTGATGTTGGCAATCACCATTCCCCAAGCAGATTTGCTGGTATTGGCTGATATTCCCCAGCGGGATAAGGGTAAGAGCATCTCCCAATAGCAGTTTAAGTTCCCCAGCAGGAGACTTATGGAATATCTTCTTGGGACAAAGATGTTATTTTCCCCACAGGTTCTAAACACCCATTCTCCTCAGCCAGTCACGAGATATTTTTCTCATCAGCAACGGTCACAGATGAGTAAGTTGGATGTTGTCCTCTAGCATAGTCAATGCCGTCAATTATCGTCTTCCAAGCAGATTGATAGTAATGGCAGATACGCCCTAGCAGGTGAAGACATAGATGACTCCTACCGGCAGGTTAAGTTCAGTAATATCCCCAAGCAGGTTTGGAATTATCGATTAATTCCCCCAAGCAGAGTTTGGTGGTGATCTTCTCAGTGGATTGTTCAACAGCGGTTAATACCCCCGGTAGGTCTTAAAGTCCAGTTGTTATTGGCATTTTTCAGATCCGGGTTTTGCATCCTATCGTCGACAGAAGTCATTGGTAATCCCCAGTAGAGGAAATTTCTCTTCGGGTTCCATCTTCAATATTCATTTTTATCTATCCCCAACAGAGTGGATCTTCTCTCGGAGTTTTCATATCCAGCAGAGTTTGTGATCAGTGTCTTCCTCAGCAGAGTGAAGTCTTTCTCAGCAGGGTCTCTTATTTCATGGGACAATTTAGTTTGTCATCCCCGGTGGATTTGCCTTTGTCTTCAGCATTTATTGTGCTGAAGCGCCTCTTTTGCATTGCATAAACATTCTTGCATGGCATCCTCCCAAACGCGTAGCATTTCCATTTCGTATGGAGCATTACACCATAGAAAAATTCAAACATAGGCATTCGAAGCATAAGCCAGGTTTGATATCTGTTACCAGTTTCTTTCCCCAGCAAAAAGAGGTGTAATTCAGGAGATATTGTTTGACAGTACACCGCAACCAGTGGATTCGTTCTTACTACTATTATTCCTTTCTATACTCCCCTGCAGAGTTGTCTGTTTAGATTTCTCTCTTCCCCAGCGGAGTCATCTTGGTAGATCTGTCAATGCTTCTAATCACTCAAACCATAGCATAAGTCAATAGCATTATATATCCTAACTCACCAGGATTGGCAATTAAATAACTCCCTGGTTAAATCTAATAAAAATGGATTATAGCTGCTTTATAAAGCAGTTGAGCCTATTTAAAGTAAAAACTCAGATATTCTTAGTCTGAGTGGGAGCAATTACATGAGTGTCTGGAGATTATACCCACACCAATGAGCCACCACTTGCACAAAAAGAAAAGCTCAAGGAAATTGAAAGTTTTGCACCCGTAAGACTATAGCCCCGTTTTCTTCAAGTGTTTCCTGTTTTCATTTCTATTGATAAAACAAACATTGGAGAAGACAAGTTTTTTTTAATCATTTCATTTCTCATGCTCTCAGGAGTCAAGCACCATTGTATCAACAAGCACAGACAAGGGAACACAATTAGTTGATAAAATAACTTTTGTTGAAGAAATAGAAGTCGATTCATTAAAAAGAAAACAACCTGTCCTAAATGCAGGATCCTACATAAACATTGTTGAGTCCACCATAAACGAAGAAAATATGGAGGAATTTTACGCTTCACTTGAAGCAGAAAAAAGTTCTCCCTTACAAGTCCAACCTACCGAAGAAACTGTGAGAACTAGGCATAGTGAAAAAGCTCAGAAAGCATTGAAGATTCTACAAGACTTTGTCTCAAAAAAGTTCTCTCTTTTGCTACTTCCAGGACGTTCTGGATTGATGAAAGATATTCTCAAATCTTTTAGTATGAAAAATAATTAATGAAAGTGATGTTGTGATTGGTATACTAGAGTGTAATTGAGTGAGGATAGTATGTAGTAGTTATTTTTGAAACAAATCTTTGAACTGGAGTGTGTTGAGATTGTTAATATTTCATATTCTATTTTTACTTTCAAAATAAAGTCCCACATTGAATTTTTAGTACCAATATAAAGTGTTTATAAAGCACTTTTAAATACAATAATAATAAATCTTGATATTGGGTTACTATTGTAAATAACATGGGCTTGGACCAATTATTTTATATTTAAGTGTTTGAAAATTAAATATTAAATGTAATAATAAAAAATTATTCTGCCACCTCAGCTGCCACGTCGCCAATTTCTAACGCCGTTTGCCAATATTTGACGGAAAGGACTTGTTTGATTCTGTTTGACAACGTAAAGGACCAAATTTGAACTTTTAAAAGAAAGAGGACCAAAATGGACCCAAGGGTATAGGTAAGGGACTAAAAAGGGTATTAAGCCTAATTAGAAAAGTGGGGAAGAGAAAAAAATATTCTATTTTAATGAATGATGATTAAAAAAAAATTGGGAAGTTGGAAAGTAATGAGATTTGATGGGGATTTGATTGGGGAATAAGAGGTGGGGGATTTGGTGGAATGTAGGTGAGAGAAAGTGGGAAAATTAAAAAAAAATAGAAAAATTCTGAAGTGATTTTCACTGGGCCTGCTACGGGTTGTAGCCCGTGCTACGGGCGGCTGTAGCAGGTTGCTGGAATCACCCAAAATTTTGTGTTTTTATAGGGGTTTTGGGGGATGCCTGCTACGGGCCGTAGCCCGTGCTACGGGCGGCCGTAGCAGGTTGCTGGTCAAGCTCCAATTTTTATTGTTTTGTGTTTTTTAGGGAGATTAGTGCATTCCTGGTACCATTTCTCATAATGAAGCATCTTTCATGCATTTTTAACTGTTTCGCATGCTTCTGCTTCCACAAGTAGTATTTTGCATCTGACCTGACTGACACTGAAACACAAACAACAAAAAGAAAATTGCTTAGTAATAAAAAGCGTGGGTTGCCTCCCACGTAGCGCTTCGTTTAACGTCGCATGGCTCGATGGTCCTTCCTACTATACTCTGAGACGGGCATCCTCCACCAGGCCAATTTTTTGTCCTTGGTAGTATGGCTTCACTCTCTGCCTATTCACTTTAAAAGTGTCTCCATTCGTCTGATTCCTCATTTTTATCGCACCATGAGGAAACACCTTGTTAACAATAAACGGTCCAGACCATCTCGACTTCAGCTTTCTAGGAAACAACTTTAACCTAGAATTAAACAAAAGAACCAATTGTCCTTCCTAAAATTCCTTCCTTTTAATCTTTCGATCATGCTATTTTTTTGTTTGTTCTTTGTATAGTTTGGCATCCTCATACGCTGGATTCCTAAATTCTTCTAACTCATGGAGTTGAAGGATTCGGGAATCTCCTACTTTTGAGAGATCAAAATTTAGGAATTTTGAGGCCCACAAAGCTTTGTGTTCCAACTCTAAGGGTAAGTGACAAGCTTTTCCATAAACTAAATGGTAAGGGGACATTCCTATTGGTGTTTTGAATGCGGTTCTGTACGCCCTCAATGCATCATCCAACTTGGTTGCCCAATCCTTTCGAGACGAGCTCACATTCTTCTCTAGGATTTGTTTGAGCTGCCGATTAGAAACTTCCACTTGGCCACTCGTCTGAGGATGGTAAGGAGTGGGGATTTTATGATTCACATTGTACTTCTTAAGCAACTTCTCCATGAGCCGATTTAGGAAATGAGTTCCTTCGTCACTTATCAAAGCTCTTGGTACTCCAAACCTCGCAAAGATGTTTTCCTTCAGAAACTTAACAACTACCTTAGCATCATTAGTAGGCAAGGCCACCGCATCTTCCCATTTAGATATGTAATCCACCGTCACTAGAATGTAATTCTTTGAAAACGACGGTGGAAATAGGCCCATAAAATCTATGCCCCAAACATTAAACAGCCCGACCTCCAACATGGCATTCTGAGGCATCTGATTTCTCTTCGAAATGTTGCATGTTCTCTGACATCTATCGCACTCCTTGATTATGTCTAGGGCATCTTTGAACATTGTGGGTCAGTATAACCCAGACTGGATGACTTTTGTTGCTGTCCTGTCACCACTAAAGTGCCTTCCATATTCTGAGTCATGGCATACTCTAAGAACGTCCATTTGTTCTTCCTCATGGACACACCTTCTAACCAATCTGTCTATTCCTTTCTTGTATAAGAATGGGTCATCCCACAAATAGAACCTGCAATCATGCAAAAACTTTTTAATTCTGTTATAATCAAAATCATCAGGTATCACACCACCTACCAAATAATTCGCATAGTCTGCGAACAATAGAACACCAGTAACAGCCAGTTTGTGTTCATCGGCAAACTCATCCTTGATTGGAAGCTTCTCTTCTATTTCTTCAATCAGGGACATCCGAGATAGGTGATCAGCAACGGTGTTTTCACATCCTCTTTTGTCCCGAAGTTCCACATCAAACTCCTGAAGGAGCAAGATCCATCTCAGTAGTCCCGGCTTAGATTCCTGCTTAGCAAACAAACTTCAAATCAGCATGGTCAGTATAAACAACTACCCTAGATCCTAACAGATATTGCCTGAATTTATCAAAATCATAAACCACTGCTAACAACTCCTTTTCGGTAGTTGCATAGTTCATCTGAGCAGGATTCAAAACATGACTAGCATAATAGATCACATGTAATAGCTTCTCTCTCCACTATCCTAAAACTGCCCCTATGTAGAGTGATTTTCGTGACCGCCATCTATGGATGAGATTTCTTGTGAATCGCAATGTGCCACATATGAACTTTTATATTTATCCTATGAAGTTTTAAAGGAAGGGGAAAAATATAAATAAACCCTGCAAGAATGCAAATGTTAAAAGAAACAAAATGCAAATAAAGAGAACTGGAATCAGGGGTTGGTTATACTAAGGGAAGCTATTAACACCCTAAGCATCTGTAGTACTCTACGGGAACCTCTGGTATATATCTGTGCTATTATTAATTGGGAAAGTTTCTCCTTTAGGAGATGATGAGATTGAGAAATGTTTTTGTTGTTTTCGAAATATATATGGAAAAAGGAATTTGTAAAAGAGGATGAAAAAGAAAAAGAGTACTCGCTAAGGGTTGAGACCTTGTGCCTACATATTCTCAAAATAGAAATCAGAGCAGTCGTAGCTCGGAAATACGGGAAGAGCTTGAAGGAATGTAGCTCGGAGACTACGAGTTGTTGGGTTTTTAAGAACTAAGACAACAAAATGGAAAAAGTTTGAAAGCAAAGTTGGTGAGGATTGATTGAAAAAGAGTGAAGAGTTAAAGATTGTAAAGGCAGGGTCCTATTGATTGTGATGCTTTTAAGAAGCCTGAGGGTCCTTGTATGAAGCTCAAGAAGAGGCTAACTGAGGGTCATCGAGGGTCCTTGTATGAAGCCTAAGAGGAGGCATTGGCATCCTAAAGTCTGAACTAAAGGTGAAAAGGGTTTAAGAGGGGTTTTACTAGGAAACCTTCCTCTCTTTATTGAGTTGTTCTAAGTTTGTACTAAAGGGATCATGCTATGACGCTTGGATAAATCCCAAGAGGAGGTTGTGGATATAAATGTGAATATGAGTATCCGGGAAAACGTCGGAAGAGAATAGAAGGTAAAAAAATGAATATCCGGGAAAGCATCGGATGAAAAGAGAAGATCTTGAATATCCGGGAAAGCGTCAGATATTAAGAAAGATAAGAATATCTGGGAAAGCATCGGATGTAAAGAAAAGATGGAAAAAAGAAAAGGTTGATCACACGGTGGCGAGAGAAAATGTTTGATCGCACGACGGCGAGAGAAAAGGTATGAATATCCGGGAAAACATCAGAAAGATAAAAAAGAAAAAGGGTGCTCGCTAAGATCATGCGATCTTATGCCTACGTATTCTCAACGAGATCTTGAGAAATTAGAGCGGTCGTAGTTCACCCCCAAGGGGCACGAACTACAGAAAAGAAATTTTAAATCGCACGGCAGCGAGAGGGGAAATCTAACCTAATGTTGTCATGCAAAGATGAGCCTAAGGTTGAGTTTTGAAAGGGAAATTCTACCCTAATGTTATCATGCTTGGATGAACATCCTAATGTCTACCTTACTTCAAACCTAATTGAAAATTAAGTTTGAACTAAGAGATCCTAAGGGAGCATGCATACGTGGCAAAACATCACGTAATAAATAAACATACGCGGCAAAGCATCGTGTGATTTGAAAATATACACGGCAGAGCATCGTGGAATCAGCGATATACATACATGGAAAAACATCATGTGAGTGAAAATATACATGGAAGAACATCGTGTCATAAATAAACATCCACGGAAAAACATCGTGATAGAAAATGAATACACACGACAGAACATCGTGTGAAAGTGAATACATGGCATCACAAGAATGGAATTTTTATAAGATAAAATAACAAGTTAAAATCAGATAACTTCGTAAAGATATTAACATTTTATATCATTATGAAATTAACAAATTAAAAGGAAATGAATACCTTAAAAATCATTAATATATATTTTTTAGTTATTTCTTTAGAATATATCATAATCTAAACAAAAGTTAATTAAATTAAAACAAATTAATAAAAACTCAAAATAAAAAGTTAAATAAAATAAAACAAATATCAATTGGGCCAGATTTGTTGTAAACAAGGGTGTGGCTAGCAATATGATATTGGCTTTTATGAACCCAAACCCATAAACCAAAATAACTCACATTGAATTTTAATAAAAACAAATAATAATAATAAAATATTTGTATCAGTAAAATAAATATAAAAAAAGGAGAAGAGTTGTACCTTCCTCTTTATTTTCATCTTCACGAACAAAGAGAACATAAAATGTTCTCTCTCTGGCTTTTTCTCCCTCCGTCAATTCGCTCGGCTCGTCTTCGTCCGTCGATTTCTGTGTCAGGTCGGTCCCTCCGTCTGATTGCGTTTCTGCTTTAATTCAAACTACCTCCGTCGCAGCCTTTCTTTCGTTCGTGGTGGATTGTGATGATTTCAGCGATTTCTGATTTGTGCGGTTCAATTTCTCCTCCACCTGCAATTTGTTCCCGTCGCCGATTCCTCCTGTCTCCTGCGTTTCCCAGTGTTGGCTTCTTCCTGCTGATGTTGTCGTGTTGATGCTTTGCTGTTCTGTTATAACAATTTGTTGTAGAGTTGATGAGGAAATTGAGATTTTCAATTGTGCAGGTGACTTTTCTCCCTCTCTGTTTTTTATTTTGGTTCTGCAAATTGAATTTGTTGAAGAAATTTGATGTGATTGCGTGTCGGTGATGTCAGAATTGTCGGCTTTGCAGTGTCTGGACTGAATTGTTGTTGTTGTTTTGATTGTGTTTATGTCCGGCTGCTGTTGAATTGAATTTGTTGCAAAGAATTGTGTTTGATTGTTGTTGCAGGTGATTTTGAAGATGGCTACAGGTAATTTATGTAACAGAGGGAGTACTTGAACATAGCTTATAGTTGGAATTATGAGAATTTTGCAACAAGGTCATATGAACATGAGATTGTAATATAGTATGTGAGTGATTTTTGTGGTAGAGTATTATGGTGATATGAGATAATGGAAAACAAAAGTCACAGAGGAAAATGTAGGGGGTGGGGCGCATGATTTTATAAGAGTATGCACCCTATTTATAGTGAAGTGTATGCTATGAGAAAGCAACTTTGGAATTTGTTTTTTTGTGTGTAGAGTGAAGTGTGGTATGCACCCTATTTATAGGAGTTTAGTATTTGGTGATCAAGTTTGTGATGCAAGCCATGATAGATGAAAGTTTTAAAATATGGAATCACATGTTTGTTGAAGATTGAATAAAGACTTTGAAGATTGAACAACAATCATGAATATTGAAACATATGTTTTGAAGATTGAATAAAAGATTGAATGTTGAATAAGAAGTGAAGAATGGTGATGAGTATTGAATATTGTATGGGTGCTTTTGAAGAAAGTTGAATGGTAGAAGCACATATTGTTGAAAGCTTGAATGTATATGTTGAAAATGGAACAAAACTTTATATGTTGAAAATAAGCTTTTGAATGTGGAATATCAAGTTGAACACATGTGTTGAATGTTTGAAGGAATAAAAATGATATGTACATGTTAAGATGGTGTATGTGAAATTTGGAAAAAAAAAACAAAGTTTGCAGGAAGAATAAAAAAGAGGTGGAGTGACATTTGTAGTGAGTGAAGAGAAAAGTTTGTAGCACTTGAAACAAGTGGTGAAAAATGTACTATATTATCATAAAAATAATACTTTTATAATAAAACAAATCAAATATAATAATAAAAAGTTAACAAAAAATAAAGTTATTAATAACCTGATTAATAAAAAATAAAATTAATTAAAATCGAAACCGAAACCGGTAAAAAATGATAAAAACTGTTCGTATCGAGGTGTCCGGAAAAATAAAATGAACACCCCAAAACGATGAAACGATGAGTAAAAAATATACGTATTGAAAAAATACAGCGTTTTGTCAAATTTTGAAATTGATTTTTCCGTTAAAAAGGCTCAGACGGGTCAGAAATATGATGACCGGAAAGTTGAAAAATTAAAATAAGCATGATAATTCGATTTAAAGTACGCGAAAAATAGATTAAGAATGATGTCTGATAATTCGATTTAAAAAAATTGCCCGTAAATAGTTTTATTTTTGCACAGTTGACTTTTAGTCTGACCAAAACACCTGAAAAAAAAAACGTTATTTTCCGCTGATAATTTCAAATAATATTCATGAAAAAATATTGATATTATATGCAGATGATACAAAGTGAAAACGCAGTCAGAGGACCGAAAATAATTAAAATGAAGGGGTCAAAATTTAGGGTATGACACCCTACTGCAATATCACTTGCATCGCACATCATCTTAAATGGGAGAGACCAATCAGGGGCAATCACAACAGGTGCCGACACTAATCTACTCTTTAATGTCTCAAATGCTTCAGAACATTCCTTATAAAACACAAAAGGTTTGTCCTTAACCAATAAACTGGTTAGAGGTTTGGCTATCTTAGAGAAGTCTCTTATAAACCTGCGGCAAAAATCTGCATGTCCCAAGAAACCTATTATACCTTTCTCATTAATCGGAGGTGGAAGATTGGATATCACCTCGACTTTTGCTTGGTCCACTTCAATTCCTTTTTGGGAAATTTTGTGACCCAAAACTATACCTTCACGCACCATAAAGTGGCATTTCTCCCAGTTGAGAATCAGGTTGGTTTGCTGGTATCTTTCTAAAACAAGAGATAGGTTAGTCAAACAGTTATCAAAAGAAGACCCAAAAACAGAAAAATCATCCATGAACACTTCCATATGCTTTTCAAGCATGTCAGCGAAAATGGATGCATGTGTTGCGGTCAGAATAAGATATCAAGCTATTAATTAACTTGAATCACACATCTTTGAAATTTACCACCGAGCTTTGATTTATCCAAAGGAAAGGGTAAAGATCGAAGAAAACCCTAATTGCGCTATGTAAGGACACAGCTAAGAGATCTAAGGTTCGGGGGTTGGTTATACCTAGGGAAGGTGTTAGCATCCTAAGTATCTGTAGTACTCTACAGGAACCTCTTGTTTGTATTTGTGTTATGCTATGTTTGCTTGCTAAAGGTAACTGCTAAGGGTAAAGGTAAAGACCTATGGTAAAGATCAAAGTGCTAGAGGTAAAGACATAAGGGGTGTAGCGAGTGATTTTGGACGTGGTTCTTAAGCACTGTCGCTCTGGGGTACTATAGGTCGATTCATTTTTTATCCTATTGAAGCTGATGAAGGAATGGAAATAGATGTCTCCAATTAACCCTGCTTGCATACTGAGTTTAAACAGATGACTGTTGGTTTACAGATGCAGTTTGGATTGTGGACCTCTCTCTGCTTATTTTGTTAAGAATGAAATGACGAGACTATTTGTGAGGATGTTAGGACTGATGCTTTTCGATTGATGTGTGAAGGTACGGGATTTTGGGTTTTTGATTAGTGTGCTCGCTAAGATTTTTTTCAATCTTATGCCTACGTATTCCCGTTTAACGAAATAGGGAAATCAGAGCGATTGTAGTTCCTCTATGGGAGGAAAAAGGTTGTTTTGGTGTCTTGTTCAAAGCCCAAGACGTGAATCTAAAGGTGTTTTGTATCTTGTTCAAAGCCCAAGATGTGAAGCTGAAGGGTCTATTTGTATCTTGTTCGAAGCCCAAGATGTGAAGCTAAATGGTTTTGACTTTAGAGAGAATTTGTCATCTCTAAAGGGGGATATTTGGTCTGTTTGTCACAACTGTTGGCTGACTGATTATAAAGGAGAATTACTTTAACTGGGATATGTGAATCCAGCAACGCAATAATTTCCTTTATAGGGGATTTTAACCTGAAGGAGAAGACTTTAACTCAGTTTAGAGCAATGCCATCTTTCCTTAGGAATTTCTCATGCTAAAAGAGGGACAGTGGCGTGGATGTAAATAATCCAGAGGCTTGCCACTTACAGCAATTAGATGGGGGAAAAGGAGTTGTTGATGTTTGTATACTGTGAACAAGGCACAACATTTGATGCTAAAAGGTTGATTGGCTCAACCGGGGTTTCCTTATACAAAGCCTAAGAGGAGGCTATTGGCCCAACAAGAGGGTGTTTTTATGTGTCTCGTACGAAGCCCGAGAGAGAGGCTAAAAGGGGTGGACTCAACAAGAGAGTGCTAACAAGTGACTGACTCAACAAGAGAGTGCTTTTATATGTGTCTTGTACAAAGCCCAAGACGGAGGCTAAAGGTGTTTGACTCAACAAGAGAGTCTTTGTACCTCGTACGAAGCCCGAGATGGAGGCTGAAAATGTTTGACTCAACAAGAGAGTCTTTTATACTCAACAAGAGAGTGATTTTTATCTCGTACGAAGCCCGAGATGGAGGCTAAAAGGCTTTGACTCAACAAGAGAGTCTTTTATACTCAACAAGAGAGTGTTTTTGTATCTCGTACGAAGCCCGAGATGGAGGCTGAAAGGCTTTGACTCAACAAGAGAGTCTGAAAAGGTTAGCTCCACTAGGGAGAATCATTGTACAAAGCCCAAGAGGAGGCTAGTGTGCTGGTGACTGTTTCAGTTGAGTGACAGGTCCAGTATGTTGGATGAAGAGAAAATCAGTTCTTATATGGGTAATGTCGTACTTTGGGATTGATCAGAGGATCAGGGATATTTCCTGTTCTTTAAGGAAATGGAAAATCCAAAGGGTATTGAGACTGTCCAAGTCTACTGGTGTTTTGAGAAATCGATTCTCAGGTAGTGAATGATCTTTGTATGATGCCCAAGAGAAGGTTGGTATGTTAAGGGATGAAGGTCAACCCATTAACTGGTCTGTCACTTGACTCAGAAAGGCAACTCTAGCTAATTGATGACCAGGTTCTGTTCCTATACCTGTAGAGGCCTCTGGGTCCTTGTACTAAGCCCAAGAGAAGGCATGAGAGCTTTTAAGAAGCCGAAGGGTCCTTGTACAACGTCCAAGAGGAGGCGGGGATGCTTTTAGGAAGCCTGTGGGTCCCTAAACCCCGAGAAGTTCAAGACATGCCATTCACCGAGAATAGATCAAGCCAGGAAAGTTCGAGAATTTGGAAGAAACTCAAGAGATGCCATTCATGGAGAAAAGATCATCTCTGGGGAGTAGAGTCTCTTTGACAATTTTTAAGGGTGACAGTTTGAGAAAGGGTTCACCGAGAATGCTGCCTTTCACGTCTCCATATTGTTTAACCCCAAGAGGAGGGAAGACTGTGTCTGGTAATCCTATGGAGATCTAGTTTTGTTTGTATTTAAGAGTGACCAACAGGGCTTTACCTAGTGCTAGACGTAGTTGCCGAGGAAAACTCTAAATAACTATACTAGTATTACACAATTGATATTTGACAAGTATATAAAAGTTTGTGAAAGAAGACTTACAGTGAGGAGCCCCACAATACAGTTATATATATATGAAAGCGGGTAAAGAAAGCGGGTAAACACTTACTCGGTTGTAAAGCTTCCATGTTGTTTGGTTAGTTGTTCAACAAAGAAAATTTGATAATAATATTATATTCAAAACCAAAGGAGAAAGTGCTTTGAAAAGATTGTTTGGGGCTTACATCTCAAGGAGAGGCCCAAGGTTTTATCAGTGATTGCACTGTTGTTTTGTACATTGTACAGGGACTTATACAACTGACTGAGGCCCAAAAAGGTTTTCTGTACAAAGGGATGGGTCTTACACTCTCTCAAGAGGCCCAAAGGTTTATTTTTGTACAAGTGGTGGGGCTTACAGCTCAAGGAGAGGCCCAAGGGTTTACTTTAAAAGGCGACGATCACGCTGAACTTTTTGATGGTATCGGGACTTATACAATACATTAAGGCCCAAATTATTTTGGTTTTCAAAAAGGGTTGGGTCTTACACTCTACTAGAGGCCTAATGATTTTTAAAGAATGGGGCTTATAACACGAGGGTAGGTCCAAGGGTTTGATTTTTGAACTGGAGATCGCGCCGAGATTTTCTTTTAACGCAAAAGGACTTATACAATATCTGAGGCCCAAAATTGTTTTCGTTAAAAGGGGATTGGGTCTTACACTCTATTAGAGGCCGAAAAGGTTTTCAGAAAAAGAATTGGGACTTATAGCTCGAGGAGAGACCCAAAAGGTTTTTTTTTGTTAAAAAAGGCGACGATCGCGTCGTTGTTTTCGAAAATACAGTGGGTCTTATACAATGACTGAGGCCCAAAAGGTGGTATATTTACAAAAAGGGTTGGGTCTTACACTTTATTAGAGGCCCAAAATTGTTTGAAAAAGTTTGATGAAGGTTGAATCAATCAAAAACCCTAATTTGTTTCCAAAATGTATTTTAATTGAATAAAAATTCAATTAAACTGATCAAAATTATTAAACATATGGAAAACAAATTGTGATCTTGGATTAATGTTTCAAAAATCAGGTTTTGATCCACAAAATGATTGGAAATCACTAAAATTTGAAAAATTAAGAAAGAGAAAATATTTTAAATGTCAAAAACAATTAAAATATTAATTCTTTACAAAAATATCAAGTATATGAAATAAATAATATTTTTGGGATTTTTAGGGAAAATAAAATATTTTAACATTTTTGTGAATTATTAAAAAAAAGAATCAACTCAAAAACATTAAAATTCAGAGAGAAATTAATTTTTGAATCAATTAAATAAAATCACAAAATTCAAAATTTCAAATTTTCAAAAAAAGGCGCCAAGAACAAGGGCAAGAACATGCGCCACCCTCTGTTTCTGCAAATTTGCATTTTCTATCCAATCTCACTGAATACTTGATTATATCATGCAATCTATATATCAATCTACTCGTTTCAACCTCACGATCATGTATATGGTCTTTAAATTCATTTATTTTAAACATGGAATAAGAAATCAAAGAGAAACCTCAAGAACCCTAAAATTTGCATGAAGGTTCAGAAATTCCATACACGATTCAAACAATGCAATTGATTGAGGGAAAACACTTCATGCATGATTATGAACATATGGCCAAAATATTGTGCAACAAAAATGCATGGATCATAGAGTTAGAAGAGCTCACGCTTACCTCTTGCAGCTGGTGATCGTGTTTTGTGTTAGAGGTGTTGCAGCTTGGTTCCAAGGATATGGACAGCTTCCCTAGGTACTATGGAGTGTGTCTGGGTGCTTGGAGTGGATTGAATTGAGTTCGAACTTGATTTGGCACCTCAACTGCAAATCTGTCAAAGGCTTGAGTAGTTGACTGGTGATTTTGTGATTTTGATGTTCCAGATGTTATGTGAGTGTTTGGATCACTTCTATATGATGTTTATGAGGTGTGTGGATGATTGGTTTGGTTGGAATAGCTCTCAAACTCAAAACCCGATAGTGACTTGCTTTGGAAGGCAATTTTGGAGTGAAGAAGGAGATTTTGAGGAAAGCATCTGTTTGATGGCTTTGATGTACTCAAACTGATCACAAATGAGCTCTATTTATAGTAGAGCAAGTTTGTTTTGCAAGGAATAGTGAATGGCAACTGCTGCATAGGTTTGGCCAATGTTGAGCAATGAGAATCCAAGTCTCCTCTAGCCATTGACTAGAGGTTAGGGCACAGGCTGCTGGTTCCCTTGGTCTTGGATAAGTCTTGACTGAATTCAGTTGGAAATGGCTCAATCCATGCCACCTTGGTGTATGCATTGAATGCTCCAATCCAAAATTGGAGTCTTGTCCCTCTTTTAGGCATTTCTAGGTTTGGCATGCTATTTTTGGTTGCAAAGACTTGGGAGGCTTGGGATCAGAGTTGGTTCCTCCTTGGTCCCCCCTTGAGGTGTTCAGATGGATAGAGTTGCTTGCCCTTTGCAATATTTGAGCAAATCGAGCAAAACTCCAAAATCTGCCTTGCCATGACAGTTTGCAGCAAGGCATATTGGCATTGTCATATCTCATGGCTCAAGTGGACTTTGATGGAGTTCTTGGCCATTTTGGAAAGCCCTCATATGATAAAACAACTATTTGATCATAATTGGTTTTGATACTTTTTGGATCCAAGTGAAAAATTCCCCTACATTTGGAAAAAAGTGAAGGCAGATTCTAACTTAGTGAAAATTTCACTAAGTGTTGGAAAAAAATGACATTTTCACTTTTTGTGATTTTGATCATTCCATAACTCAAAATCCATGAGGAATTGGAATGAGTTATGTTTGAAGCTTTTGTAGAGGGCCATGAGAGCTACAAATCCAGCTTTGGATGGGAAAAAATGGCCTTATGGTTTAGGAGTTATGATCCTCCAAAGTTGGTACCCTAGCCACTTTATTTCATAACTTAGAAAATTTTCTAAGTTTTTATGGTTACCCCTTTTACAAGTTATCCCACTTTTCTTTATTTTTCTTGATGAATGTTGATTCGAATCACATATTAACATCATTTTAGGGTTAAGGAACCATAATTATGAAAAATCTCAAAAAGTCAAAGTTTGACTTTTGTGCACAGTTGACTTTTTGTCAGATGAATCCCAAACTGTGCGATCATCTATGAAATCAAGTCCTTGACCTAAATAAAACTTGATGGATTGATTTCATAGGTGTTATAGGGTGTATTGAATCATGTCCTAGGGTTTGGGAGTATGTCCTGGTCAAAAGTCAAAGATACAGTTGACTTTTCTCGCGAAACCCTAATTGTGGTTCTGATGAACTTGAAACTTGTTGCTCAAGCTTCTTGGAATAATCCATTGTTGTAAATGGATCAATGTGGTTTATTAGAGACCCTCAAATCATGTCTTGAGGTCTTGGCTCATGCTTTGCCCCAAAAGTCAACTTAGGGGTGAATTAGGTCAAGAAACCCTAATTCCTGATTTTTTGTGAATGCATCCCCTGAGGCTAAATTGACTTGATGATTGGGTCCATGATGTCCCTTGGAGCATCATAGGTTATGCTTTGAAGCATTGGCTCATGCCCAGAGGAAAATTTCCATCTGGAGGCCCTAGTTGACCAAACCCTAATTTGGTGACACTGGCGATCTTGAGGCTTAATCCACTTGGAATGTTGCAGCCTTGTGCTTAATCCTTGATGTGGGAGTCCTCTTGATCCATTGTGGATGTTTGAGAGGCTAGACAAGTTGAAGATCATGTCATTCCTTGATTGATCCTTTGTCTAAGAGCTCTGAGAGGGCTTGAAACCCTAAGTCTGATTGTAGTGGATGCTCACCCATCTTTGGGGAGACTAATGGTTCATCCCTATTGTGATGATGGTTTGTACAATGATGGGAAATCTTAGTGGTTAAAATTTGGGGTATGACAGATGCCCCTATTTAATCTTCTTGGACCCGAAGGTGTGAATGACGAAGGTATTCGGGCATTCAGGGTGCAAGAGGATTAAATATCGGAATACCCAAAATTTTGATGGTGGTTAAGAAAGGTAGTTCACGCATCCTTCTTCTTTTGCTAAGCAATGATGCTTAAAAAAGGTAAAAACTTCCCCTCAATCCTGGTCTTCAGCCAAGGAACTGGTCTCAGTTTTCTGAAATAAACTTCCCCTCGATCCTGGTTTCCTACCAAAGAACTGGTCTTAGTTTATTATATAAACTTCCCCTCGATCCTGGTTTCCTACCAAGGAACTGGTCTCAGTTTCTGCTGTAAACTTCCCCTCGATCCTGGTTTCCTACCAAAGAACTGGTCTTAGTTTATGATATAAACTTCCCCTCGATCCTAGTTTCCTACCAAGGAACTGGTCTCAGTTTCTGCTGTAAACTTCCCCTCGATCCTGGTTTCCTACCAAGGAACTGGTCTCAGTTTCTGAAATAAACTTCCCCTCGATCCTGGTTTCCTACCAAGGAACTGGTTTCAGTTTCTTTTGTCAATAAGCTTTCTTGACAAGGGACGTTATTCATAGCGGTTTTCCTCAAACTTCTCGCCGAATTTTCCTAGGGAGATGCCATTTGATGGATATATGATCTGATGTCAGAGTTGCTGGGGAAACCCATTCGTCTGAGTTGTAGAGGTGTACAAACTTCTCTGTTAGAGATGCCATTTGTCGAATCTATCGGGGAAAACGAGTCTCTTGAGAGACTACTTTTGGTTGGGGATATTACATCATACTTTTCTCGGAGAAATGTCATATGATGTGATCCAATTTTGAGGTACTGATGACTTCATTAACATTGACTTTTTAGAGAGAAAAATCAATGTGTTGCTGAAATTCTTTAGTTGTGAGGCTTTCTCTGGGGATTTTCCTTAATCCGGGAAAGCGAAGGTATCATCTTCAATGGCGAAGAGTGACACTGTCGAACATTTTCTCTGGTCTTTCAGAGGTTCAAGTTATCAAAGTGGTCGAGGATCAACTTCATCCCAGAAATAAACTGGAGGAGAGAGAGTGTGCAGACGCAACATTTCCGGACGAGGAAAGAACTGACAACTCAATTACGAAGACTTTTATCACTAGGGGATAAGACCGACTAGAGTCATAGTGATGCAATATGAATGCGAATGTAAATCAATAATGCATGATGTATGTATGTTTATGCTGACAAAACTGACGCGACATACAAACTGACAGATGAACACGACGGGATACTCGGCCACTGCGGGGGATGAAAAGTATCAATGGTTCACGATAGCAATTCTGCCTTGCTTAGGAGAGATAGTCCCTGCGGGGAGCCATCTTGGTCGAGCTTAGGAGATAAGAACTCTGCCGGGGGTGTCGGACAAAATATTCGCATCTGACACAATTGATCATTCGTTCAGGCGTACTGGTTTGGAAGGAGTACTTTGATTCTGCACTTTGAAGCTCGCTTACTTCTGGAGAAGCAATTGATGTTCTTTCGATGTTCAACAGTCAAAAGAATTGCCATCTTTATTTTAAAAGCAGAAAAAGTTTAACAAGTAAATTCATTTTTGTTTTATTTCAAGAATCGTTAATCATGTTAAAAGCGTCGTTCTGTAAAGCTAAAGCAAATAAGAACTGCAAACAAAAGCACAAGGGCTCAAATTTTATTTATAGGATGGAAATCTGCCAAACGCGTGATTCCATAGAGTATTTACAAAGTTAGAAAATGGTAATTTAACAGAAAAGGGTTACATTGAAAGACAACGACCACTATCCTTCAACCAACTTTGAATTCGGGGCATCCTGAGCTTCTGTCGAAGATGACCGTGACTGGAATTTTTCTTCTGATGGATGGCATTACCGCTGCTGAGGGACTTGCCCCTGTTAAACATAGTTACTTGCCATTATCCCTAACTTTTGCCTAGATTGTACTTTGAGATTTCCAATCCACCGGGATGATTTTTGATTATGTCTCTAATTTTTGCCTGGACTACCCTTTCGGGTTTTCAATCCACCGAGACATTTTTTTTTAGTTTAGGCGAAGTATTTCTTGACTACATCAACATTTGTGGGGTAGGAAAATTCCTCTCCGTCCATGGTTGTGAGTCTCAAGGTGCCACCTTAGAAAGCTTTCTTGACCACATAGGGGCAGTCATAATTCGGAGTCCATTTACCCCGGGAATCAGTGAGAAATGATTGTATCTTTTTTAGCACAAGGTCTCCTTTTCTAATGATGCGAGGTCGAACCTTTTTGTCGAATGCCTTCTTCATTCTTTGCTGATACAACTGACTGTGGCATAGAGTCGTGATTCTCTTTTCTTCGATCAGATTTAGTTCGTCGTGTCGACTTTGACACCATTAAGCTTCTGTCAACTTAGCTTCCATCAATACCCGGATCAATGGGATCTCTACTTCTATGGGGGGCACTGCCTCCATGCCATATACTAGAGAGAAAGGGGTTGCCCCTGTTGAAGTGCGGACAGATGTACGATAACCGTGAAGAGCAAAGGGTAGCATTTCATGCCAGTCTTTATAGGTTATAACCATCTTTTGAACGATCTTCTTGATGTTCTTATTAGCCGCTTCTACCGCTCCGTTCATCTTAGGTTGGTAGGGAGATGAGTTATGGTGTTCGATCTTGAACTCTGCGCACAACTCTTTCATCATCTTATTGTTCAAGTTAGATCCATTATTAGTAATGATCTGGCTCGGAACACCATAACGACAAATGATATTGTTTTTGATAAATCGGACCACCACTTGTCAGGTTACATTGGTGTATGACGTTGCTTCGACCCACTTGGTGAAGTAATAAATGGCTACCAGGATGAACCGATGTTCGTTCGAAGCCTTAGGTTTGATCGTGCCAATCATATCGATTCCCCATATGGAAAAAGGCCATGGGGAAGAAAGAACTTTGAGATGTGTTGGCGGTACATGGATTTTGTCGGAGTATATCTGACACTTGTGAGACCTCCTCATGTACTTCTAGCAGTCAGATTCCATTGTCAACCAGTAGTACCCTGCTCTCAGAATTTTTCTCGCCATTCTATGTCCATTGGCATGAGGGCCAAAGGATCCTTCGTGAATTTCTCTTATCAGCATGTCTGCTTCTGGTCTGTCTACACATCGGAGCAAGACCATGTCAAATTTCCTCTTATAGAGTGTATCACCGCTCAGGAAGAAGTTTCCGGCCAGTCTTCTGAGGGTCTTTCTGTCCTTTCTTAGTGCCCCAGGTGGGTACTCTTGTTTCTGAAGGAAGCATTTGATATTGTGATACCAAGGTTTGTCGTCTATGACTGCGTCAACTGTGAAGATGTAAGCAGGCCTTTCAAGGCTCCTTATGTCGATCTTAGGTAGGTCGCTTCATTGACCTACACTAATCATAGAAGAGAGAGTGGCTAATGCATCAGCTATGTGATTCTCATCACAAGGGATGTGAGGAAACACGATTCTGTTGAAGAAAGGTAACAACCTTCTTGCATAATCTTTGTAAGGAATCAATCCTGATTGGTATGTGTTCCAATCTCTATTGATCTGATTAATAACCAGGGCTGCGTCGCCGTATACATCCAAGTTCTTGATCCTTAAGTCGATCGCTTCTTCTAGACCCATAATATAAGCTTCGTATTTGGCCTTGTTGTTTGTGCACTTGAATGTAAGTATGGCAGTGAAAGGAATGTGGGTACCCTGAGGTGTTATGATGATTGCCCCAATTCCGTTTCCGTAATGATTGACAGCTCCGTCAAAGATAAGTCCCTATTGGGAACCTGGTTCTGGACCTTCACTGGGTAGCGGTTCGTCGCAGTCTTTCATTTTCAAATACATGACATCTTCGTCTGGGAAGTCAAACCTGATTGATTCCTGATCGTCAATCGGTTGATGAGCCAAATGATCGGCTAAAATACTTCCTTTAACGGCTTTCTGAGCGTGGTATTTGATGTTGTATTCTGACAACAACATCTGCCAACGGGCAATCCTTCCCGTGAGAGCAGTTTTTTCAAAGACGTACTTGATTGGATCCATTTCGAAGATTAACTAAGTAGTGTGACGAATCATGTACTGGCGAAGACGTTTGGCTACCCAAGCCAAAGCGCGGCAAGTTTTCTCAAGCATTGTGTACCGAGTCTCGCAGTCGGTGAATTTCTTGCTCAAATAGTAGATGGCAGACTCTTTTCTTTTTGTTTCGTCTTGTTGGCCAAGTACACAACCCATTGAGTCTTCCAAGACTGTTAAATATATGATTAGTGGTCTTCCTTCCACTGGAGGTGATAGAATCGGTGGGTTCAACAGATATTCCTTAATATTGTCAAAGGCGGTTTGGCAGTCTTCTGTCCAAACGCATTCCTGATTCTTTTTGAGTAATTTGAAAATTGGCGCACATGTCGCGGTCATGAGGAATATGAATCTGGAGATGTAGTTCAAACGTCCCAGGAATCCTCTGACTTGTTTTTCAGTTTTCGGAGAAGGCATTTCTTGAATGGCCTTGACCTTGTCAGGATCAACCTCAATTCCTTTCTGGCTGACGATGAACCCTAAAAGTTTCCCTGAACGGACACCGAAGGTGCATTTGTTGGGATTCAAGCGGAGTTTGTACTTTCTCAACCGCTCGAATAGTTTTGACAGGTGGGTCCCATGCTCCTCCTCTGTTTTAGATTTGGCAATCATATCATCGACATATACCTCGATTTCCTTGTGTATTATGTCATGAAACAGAGTAGTCATGGCCCTTTGATAGGTTGCCCCGACATTCTTCAATATTGGCTAACCATTGAGGATATTCAGACGTGGCGAGGAAACCCGCGTCAATCTATTTTTGTACCTCCTCTTTGATTTTGATGGCCATGTCTAGGTGAGTCCGTCTCAACCTCTGTTTTACTGGCGGACATTCTGACCGTAACGGTAAGTAATGTTCCACGATTCTGGTATCCAACCCTGGCATGTCCTGATAGGACCAAGTGAATACATCGGGAAACTCTTTGAGAAGCTTTGTTAAACTTTCTTTGGCAGTTGGACTGAGCAGGGACCCAATCCTGACTTCTTTTCTCTCTTTTTCTGAACCCACGTTGATCGTTTCCAACGGCTCTTTGTGAGGTTCAATGGACATTTCCTCTTGTTTGAGTAGTCGGGAGATCTCTTCTGGAATTTCGTCGTCAACTTCTTCTTCAGCCCCAAATACCGGAAACTCAAAGTCGGGAGAAGGCATTGGATCGTTTGTTTCAACGGGGTTTAAAACAAGCAATCTGCATGACGTGATGATTTATGTTTAGAAGAGATAGAGAAAATGCAAGTGTGTGTGCAGTGTTTTTTCTTTGAAAACTCCTCGTTTTTATGATTGATTTATTTTATAGGATTACCATTTTCGAAAAAAGCAAAAAGAGAAAACAACAATTAATGCGAAAATTACAGAACAACGTTATTTTATTTATGAACAAGTAGATTCTTGAAACTACAGCCCTATAAAACAAAACTCTGTCGCTTTGGGCGAAGCGTAGAGGGAAATTTATAGAAAGTGAGCCCTATCAAAACATTCGTTTCACCTGGGCAGGGTGAAAGGTTAAAGACGACAATTACTTTGACTTATGAACAATCTTCGGAACATCGACAGCAACCCATTGGCAGAGAACTCCTCAGTGAATCACAAAGTCTGGTACCTTCCTTGATTTGTCTTCAGAAATAACGCTGATTTCTGGCGGAGAAGGATCATTGGAATCTGTCTCCCTGGCATAGTTGTCGTAGGAGGATTCCACAGTTGTATTTTGCACAGTATTTGTGCCCTCAGGCAAATCTCCCCATCTAGTTGGCTGAATGTCCTCGAGCCTGATACGAGAGCATGAAGTCAAATTTTCCACTTGGTTGTCCCAAGGTGTCCCACACTTCTTTGGAACTGAAGGAGTCATCTCTCTCGATGATGTTGACCTCGGGAAAAACATAGTTGATGAATTCTAGTCTGAAAAGCTTTGCCAATTCATCACGTACTGGATAGGTTCTGAATGACATGAGTCTTAATCACATGACATGGTGGGGACACAGGTATTTTGTTCAATGATGCTCAACTGATTTTCATTGTTTGGCTGATTTTCTTGCCCCAAGTCTTCTGGGTACGGTTGTTAGATAGGCAGGCCATCCATCGGGCCATAATAGTCATGGTCAAAGTTGTCCTTCATCAGAGTGTCTTCCTCTAATGAATTTGGTGGAGCCCGGTACCCTTCCGGATCATAATCTCCGTATATCATTTCGACATCTGACCTTGGTATAAATCTCGGACTCTGTGCGGGATAGCAAAAGGGCGTAGGCACCTCTTCCGGAGACATATAACCGTCCTCGTTGAGATAGGACTTCCATTCCTCATCTGTATCAGAGGGATCTCCCTCGTTGATAGTATGGACTGTTTGAGGCACTGGGTGAAGGAAACCTCCACTGTGGAAGAAATCCTGAATGAGATGAAGACTTTCATCGTTAATAGTCTGGGTATAGGTTGAAGAAAAACCAAGACCCTTCTTTGTTTTGTTATCAGTGGGAACGACAAGTTGTCCCCACCCTTTCGCATTATTACTTTTGATCGCCTCGAGAGCATCTTTGCATGAGGAAATCGAGGTTCCTTTCTCAGATTGATTCCCATTGCTCACCGACAGTGCTTGCAACTGAGTCCCAACAACCTCCTCGGGTTCTACACAAGTAGATAATGAAAAGTTGCTCACGAGCAAGGCTTGTTCTCCAAAAACCTTGACGAGTTGATCGATCTTGACAAACTTCAATTTTTCGTGCAACGTCGAAGTGACCGCCCCAGCCTGATGTATCCAAGATCTTCCTAATAAGCAACTGTATGTTGCCCGGATGTCCATGACCTTGAAAGTGATTAGGAAAGTGTGAGGACCAATAGTTATGGGAAGGTCGACTTTGCCGATAACTGCTTTCCGAGATCCGTCAAATGCTTTGACGATGACCTCACTGCCCCTCATCGGGGGTCCTTTGAATGATAGTCGCATTAAAGTGGACTTCGGTATAACGTTGATGGTTGATCCTGTGTCTACCAGTACACTGGCTAAAGCATCGTCCTGGCAGTTAACTGTGATATTGAGCGCCATATTGTGGCTTTTGCCCCTCTCTGGAAAATCCTCATCATTGAATCCTAAGTTGTTACAGGAAGTGATGTTAGAGATGATGTTATCGAACTGTCGTATTGACGCATCCTATTCCACAAAGGCCTGCTCTAAGACTTTCTATAGAGCCTCTATGTGGGCTTCGGAACTGAGTAAAAGTGATAGCACTGAGATCTTTGAAGGAGTTTGTAGCAACTGATCAACAATGTTGTATTCACTCCTCTAGATGAGCTTCAGCATCTCATCATTGTTTTTTGAAAGGTCGGGATTACTGGATTGACTGACTGGTGAATTGGGAGCTTCTGTCTGAAGTTCCTTTTCTTTGTTAGGTTCTCCAACCCCTCGGTTGAAGATTCGACCGCTCCGTGTTACTCGATTGATGTCTGCAATATTCACGACGGAGGGTAATGGAATTTCCCTTCCATTCTTAATTATCGTTGAACTGTATTTGTAAGGGATCGCCTTAGCTGATTCATACGGTACTGGTCCCGACAGATAGATAACTACAGGAGCCTTCTGATTTTTCTGACTGTCGTAAGTAACTTCAATTAGTTCCTTGCTGAGAACCTTTGATTCGTCCAGTAGAGGGATGATGGCACAAACATCCTTGTTCCTCTCAGGGTCAGAGATTACAACCACATCTCTGATTTGATATGCGAAGTAGACTGGCGTCTAGTCAATGGACCCCGAAGCTAGGTATGGGTGAATCTCCCTGCGATCCAACTGACTTTGAAGGGCTGCTCGCACGAGGTAACATCCTTGGTTATTTTCCGAACAGACTCTACAACGTTCATAGTTGTGTGGTGGCACCTAGCCACATCCGCTTTGAATGCAGTGTAATCTCACTAGATTTGTTTCCGTAGATCGGACATCCTGACTTTGATACCGAGTAGGGTTCCCATCAACCACACTGATTTGTTGCATGTCTTCATCCATATAGATTGGAAGCCACCAGTGGTTTAACAAGTGTTGTAAAGTTCTTTGAACGAGAGCGCACCCTTGGTTACTCTCACAACATCCTTTACTATTCAAATAATCATGCGAAGTGAGAAAACCAAGTTGGACCTGCCTGGTGTGTAACTCCACCAAGCTGGTATTCATCAGACGAATATCGAAGATTTGAATCATATTGATCTGATAGGGATTCCTATCATGGTAGTCCTGGATCCATCCAAGATCCATCTGACGCTGGAGGGCCTCTTATACAAAAGAGCATCCCTATTTGTTTACCGAGCAAGTCAGACAGGAATTATAATCGTGACGTGGCAGATTATGATACTGGCTTTACCTTGAGTGCATCGCCACCAAGTTGACATTCATTATACGAATGTCATTGTTCTGAATGACGTTGGAATTCGTATAGGTCATGCTGACTCCATGAACTCGATGCTCTTGGATCCATCCGAGATCCATTTGTTCCTGTAGAGCTGATTGCACCATAGAACATCCTTAATTCTTTTTAGAGTAGATATCACACTAGTGATAATTATGAGGTGGCACATGGCCATATCCACTCTGTCTACAATGCATCTTGACCAAGTTGGCCCTTAACAAGAGTACATCGTGAATTTTATAGGTGTTGTCAGACTCTCCCTCTATCAAATTGACAACATCTTTCTCGTGTTGAGGCAGCGGGTTCGTGAGAACATTTGGATTCGTATCTTTGAAAGATAAGACCCTGCTCCTAACAAGCTTTTGCACATCGGATTTGAAACTGAGACATTTTTCTATGTTATGCCCTGGTCCTCCTTGATGGTAAGGACAAGTCTGATCCGTTTTGAACCAAAAAGGCAGATTTTCCAGTACTGTAAGAGGAGACTTAGTTTGGACATGCCCCTTGACTAGTAGTAACGGAAACAATTCTACGTACAACATGGGTATAGGGTCGACCCTGGTGGTCGCGTTGTACGGTTGTTGTTATATGGAGGACGAGTCTGCTGAAGAGACTGTTGTGTCCTTAGCTGAAATTGTTATTGATTTGGTTGGCTCTGTGCAACCTGAGGTTGATATGTAGGAACAGGCGTGGGATTGATAGCAGGAGTTACAATTGCTGCTGGTTGATATCGTCGCCTTTGCTTTCTGAGAGAGATATTCCCAATATCCTGCTCTTTTTTCTTAGGGAGAGCACTACCGTATCATTTCGTACTGCTTGATGATCCAGCGTCTTTAACTAAACGTCCTTCCTGGACTGCTTCCTCAAGACAAACCCCCATGTCCACCATCTCGGTAAAGTCACTGGGCGCACTGGTGACCATTCTATCGTAGTAAAATGAGCTCAAGGTCTTTTGTCATCTCTTTTTCCTCCAGAGGTGGAGAAATCTGAGCGGTAATTTCACGCCATCTCTGAGCGTACTCCTTAAAAGTTTCCTTGTCCTTTTGTGACATCGATCTGAGCTGATCTCTGTCCGGTGCCATGTCCAGATTATATTTTTACTGCTGAACGAAAGCAGCCCCAAGATCTCTGAATGTGCCGATCGTAGCACGGTTTAAACCCATGTACCATTTGAGTGCGGCACCGGTTAAACTATCCTGAAAGTAGTGAATCAGTAGCTCTTGGTTCTTTGTCTAAGCTGACATTCGCCGGGCGTACATCACTAAATAACTCTGAGGGCAAGAGTTACCCTTGTATTTTTCAAAGTCGGGCACTTGGGACTTGTGTGGAACTTTCACATTGGGGACCAAGCAGAGGTCTGCGGCGTCCTTTCCAAATAGATCCTGACTGCGAATAGCTTGCAGTTCCTTCTGCATTTCCAGGAACTGTTCCTGGAATTCATTCATTCGGTCGAACATGCTGTCGTTTCCACCAGAAGGTATCTGGGGAATTTGTTCTTCCGAGACAGTGTGTACCACAGGTGGTGGTATAGTCATTATGGCCGAGACTCTCGGTGCCTCCCGAAGTTTGTAACCTTCAGGAGTTGCTGTCATGCCCCTGGAATCTTCGTTTTCCCAAAGTTTTTAACCTTCAGGCCCAGCGGCTCCTGCTGTGGTTCCCTGATCCTCAGCAATCGGTGGGACATATCCTTCTGGGATATAGTTAATAGGCATTCCCCAGGGACGATCTTTCGGCATCTTGTACCTAGGATCATACTTCTACACTATGGGCGTAGATGTGATCTCTGAGATCACAGTCCTTTGTTATTGCATCTGGGCTTCTACTAGAGCTTGCATGTCATTATGAAACTTTCTCAGATCCTCTTTCAGAGTGTCGATCTCTTCACTTAACTCTCTGTTCTCTTCCTTGAGATCATCCATTTTTTTCTGACGATTGGCCCGAGTATTGTACGAATGAGACAGTTTGACTCTAGAATCGAGACGCAAACGTGAGATTCGTAGGTAAGAAGAATGTGTTTATGAGAATGATGAATGCAATCATTATATTAATTATTTTTGTTTATTCAAAGTAAACTTCGACAATTAGATTGCAAATATCAAACAGTGGGGAAATCCCGTTTTATTGAATTCAAAGGATTGCGGAAATGGAAATATAGTAGATTACAAAGTGTTGAAAAAGGAAACCTAAACTAATGGATCCTGAGTCCTCTCTGAAGAGAGCTCAAGTGCTGGTTCGGGTGCTTTCCTTTTCTTTGACCGGGGCTCTTGGGCCGTTGTCGAGTTGTCATTCCTTTGCCAAGTGAAATGAGCGAGCAAATTCCTTTGGTCATCCTGATTTTCTACAGCATGTTGCTCTAAAATCTCAATCAGAGCATCCTTTTCTTTTAACAGTTGCTGTATTTTCTTGTACTTCACATTGAGAATACGGTACTTGTTCCTCCAAGACCTCTTCTTCTGCTGAACTTTGCTGAGAGTAACCTGAAGTTTTTCCGTCTTAGACATGAAATAAAGGGCAGAGTCCCTTAATGGAAGAACTTTCTGACGAGGGTAAGACATCCTCAGCTTGAGATCTCTAGTTTGTAACCAGTGGAGATAAGGCTCCACTGAGACACAATCTGGTTTTCCTAAAGACTCTCGTCCTTTCCTATGAATGTGTTTCCAAGCGTGCACTATTTATGTCTTTAGTGCCCTGTCATTTTCTCCTTCCTTGAAGAAAAGACCTTCCAGATGAGCATTCCGTGGGACGTGCCTCATCGGGTATCCGAATTGACGACGAACGAGAATTAGATGATAGTTGATTCCCCCCTTAGTTCCTATAAGGGGTACATTTGGGAAATTTCCACAACGGTCAAAGATCCTGATCCCGTCATAGATTCGATTGTACCAATCGATGTCAGAGTTGGTAAGAGACATGATCCTCTGCAACCAACGTAAAGTATTCTTTTGATCCCAAAATACAACATACTTGGGCAAATGGGAAGTGGACCATTTGTATAGTAGGGGTACACAGCACGTGATCATTTCTCCGCTGTATAAATTCCTTAAGTGTACCGAATGATACGCCTCTGCGAGTAAGGTCGGTACGGGGTTTCCGATCAGGAAAATCTTAATGGCGTTGATATCTACAAAGTTATCGATGTTGGGAAACAAAAATAACCCGTAGGTGAGCAAAACAAAGATGCTCTCGAAAGCGGCCGGTTCCCTATACTAGCAAAGTCAGAGCTTTCTTTGTCAAGAATTGGGCTGGCAAACCTTGGATGCCACCCTTAGTGGTCATGTGAGTCCTGACTTCTGACTCGTCCAAATAGATTGCTCTTGCAATGGTTTGATCTTTTGGAATTTCTTCCAGTCCAGAAAAGGGAGCTTGATCAGTAATATGTAAATCAATCAGGTGAGAATACTCCTCCAGCGTTGGTGCAAGCTGATAATCCAGAAATGTGAAACAGTGATAAACCGGATCGTAGAACTGAATGAGTGTGGACATGATTCCTTCAATTACGTGGACCCTTAATAAGGACAGTTGTAACACCCCATTTGAATTATTTAATCGTCGTGTGTTAATTTGTATTGTTTGGCCTTGTTAAGGGTGAGTGAAGGGTAGTGCCTTATTTAATTAGTGGGGATTAAAAACCTTAGCTAATAATAATGATATATCAGTGAAAATAATAATAGTAATATGGTTAGTAGTGTTATTATTATTATTCTTATTATTATTAGGACTATTATTATAATTATTATTATTTTATTATTAATTAAATAAAAATCTGATGTAATTAATTAGATAATGGCTGATAGAAAATAATAAGGGCAGTTTGGTAATTATAGGATGATTAGTCAAAAATTGGTTGGGGTTTAGCCATAATCAGAATTTTAGAGAGAGAAGGAGAAAGGCTTAGAAGGGGAAGAACAAGGGTGTGCTAGGGCTAACATCTTCATCAGAATTTTGCAGGAAATTGATCAAAGATTCGAGGTAAGGGGGGAGAATGGGTTTAATATTGGTGATTCTATCATGATAGGGTAGTGGGGAGCCCTTAACCCCGTAAGAAATTGTATGATTATTTCTGTTGTGTGGATTTATTATTGTAATATTGGTTTGATGATGAAATTATTTGTGAATTGATTTGTCCTATCTTGAATCCTGTTGTTGTTACTGTCGTAAGGATGCATTATGTTGCAAATCTGGTTTTGGTACAGGATTGTAGGAAAGGAATTAGACATAGAACTCGTAGATCTGATTTAGTAATGTTAGAAAAAGATGTAAGATGAATAATGGGACATAAAACTGATGTAGAACTCATTTTAGGATCATTGAGAATGGTAGAATAGGGATCTGGCCTTACACATATTGAGGAAGGTGTTACGCGTACGGCTAGGCAGAATTGGAGGCATTACGCGTACGGGGAGGCCACAAGGAGTTTTGGCACGGCCCTCTGCCAATACGCGTAAGGATAGGCGTATGGTGGCTTGGCAATATGCGTATGGAGTAGCTATAGGCGTATCCAGATCTGAGAAAGGAATTTGTGAAGGAAATAGCTCTCTGCCCATACGCGTATGAGGTTAGGCAATACGCGTATGGCAGGTCGAGGCAGAAGGCCTTACGCGTCTGGTACGCGTATGCTTGGGCGGGATAGTTTGGCAATACGCGTATGGCTCAGGTCAGTACGCGTATGCCCAGTGTGCGTGGAAAATTTTGGTGTTCTGCGATTTCTTTCCCGATTTCGCGTCTAATGCAGTTTCTTATGGTTTGGGAGGTTGGGATTAGATGCCAGAATTTGAGTAGTGTGAAATTGTTGACGAAAATAATTAATTTAATAATTTTAGGGAATTAATTAGTCAATAGTTGATTGATGTTGTGTGAAGTAATCGTATGGTGTTGGATGTTGATGTGTGATTCAGGTGTGATCAGGAGGATCGTGAACATGTATATATATATATATATGCTATTGTACATGTGTTTCATATGCATAATTGTGTCATGCATTTCATGGAATTGGTGGGATGAATCATTGCTCAGGAGGAGTGTATGTGATTCATCTGTACTCCGATATGGAGAATGGTGGGGATAGATCATTGCCAAGTAGTGGTGTATGTGATCTATCCGAGTTCGATTGAATGAACCATGATGTTGGTACCACATGCTTTGTGTCTAATGTTGAGTCGCATTGCACCATTTTTGATATGTGTTGTTTGTATAGTGATGATTTGTTGACCAGTGGGTCGTATTTGTATGATTGTGTGTGAATACTTACCCTTATCATGTATTGTTCACCGTTAAGTATTGAATGTAATTCTCACCCCTTTGTTGTTGTTGTGTTTGTGCTTCTTCGGAAGTACAGATAATCCAGGTACTTAGGCTGCTGGAGTACGTGTTGCTTGTTCGAGTCGTAGGAGTCGCTCTGATACGTAACACGGGAATTATGGGGATTTTAATAATTTGTTATTTGTTATTCGTTTTTGTCACGTATCTTTCTCTTTGATGAATTTATGGTGAACCACGAGTTATGTGGAATTTTTCCGAAGTTGTTGGCATGTGGCCGTAAAATGAATAAATAAATTTTTTTCCGTTGTTTTATTTCATTTAATAAATGGAGTTTGATGTTGGTTTTATGAATGTGGCATCCTACTTTATTTTTGGTGTAAAAACTCTGATTATTTCATAGAATTTTGTGTATTTTTCATAAATGGGAAAGTGGGGTGTTACAATTGGTATCAGAGCAGGTCGGTCAGTCCGGCCAGGTGTAGTAGTTGAGTCTGTTCTTAGTATAGGAGTCGTTTGTGTGGTCTGACCTTATGTTAATTGTTGACTAATATGGCAGGAAGGAATGATGCTGCTATGCAAGCCGTGGCACAAGCTGTAGAGAACGCCAATCAGGCTGGAGGTGCTCAGTTTTGTGACTTGGCACAGTTCCAGAGTAATAAGCCGCCTACATATGAGGGAGGTATTTTGGATCCAGAGGCTGCACAGAAATGGCTGAAGGCTGTTGAGAAGATCTTCAGGACCATGGAATGCAATGACGCTCAGAAGGTACGGTTTGGTACTCATATGCTGGAAGGGGAGGCTGAGGCCTGGTGGGACAACAGTCGTCAGAGATTGGAAGCTGCAGGTACTGAGATTACTTGGCAGTGTTTCAAGCTGAGTTTCTGGAAAAGTATTTTCCGGAAGACATTCGTAGTGCAAAGGAGGTTGAATTTTTGGAGCTGAAACAGGGTGATAAGACAGTTACTGAATATGCAGCTCGGTTTGAAGAGTTGGTTCAGTATTGTGCTCATTAGAATACTGAGGAAGCCATGACTTCGAAGTGCTTGAAGTTTGAGAATAGGCTGCGTTCCGAGATCAAACTGGGCATTGCTTGTCAGAAAATAAGAAATTATCCAGAACTGGTAAGCAGAAGCATAATCTATGACAATGATAACAGAGCCAGAATTGCTCATTACAAGGCTGTGAATGAGAATAAGAGTAAGCAGAGGTTTGGAGGTACTCCCTACAGTGCTCCAACTGATAAGGGGAAACAGAAAACTGATGTAGGAAAGAAACCAAAGGAGAAAGGAGTAGGTTATGATACTCTCAAGTGTTTCCGATGTGGTGGTGCGGGTCACCGTGCTAATAACTGTCCGAATGAGGTGAAGAAGTGTTTCAAGTGTGGCAAGCCTGGTAATGTTATAGAAGATTGCAGAGCCACTATGCCTACTTGTTATAATTGTGGAGAGAAGGGTCACATCAGCACTCACTGTGAGAAGCCGAAGAAGTCTCAGGCGTCTCAAACTGGTGGGAAGGTGTTTGCCTTGGTGGGAGCCCAATCCACTGATGAGGAGCATTCCGTCAAAGGCACTTGCTTTATTAATGATATTACTTTGATTGCTATCATTGACACGGGTGCAACACACTCGTTTATTTCTGTTGACTGTGTGAAGAGATTAGGGATCGTGCCATCTACTCTAGAGCAGAGGATGACGATTAAAACTCCATCTATTGGTTCCGTGGTTACTTCTTTGGTGTGTTTGAAGTGTCCGCTGACCATGTTTGGTAGAGATTTCAGAGTGGACTTGATTTGTTTGCCACTCGGTAATCTCGATGTTATTTTGGGAATGAACTGGTTGGAGTTCAACCGGGTTTATATTGATTGCTTTAGGAAGACGTTACTGTTTCTTACTCCTGAAGAGGAAGCATTAGCAGATTCGCTATCTAGCAGGGAGTTGAGGGCGTTGTTGGAGGATGAAGCAAAGCTGTTTGTGGTGTTTGCCTCGTTATCTGTCGAAAGTAAGGCTTCAGTTAATGAATTACCAGTAGTGAATGAATTTCCTGAAGTGTTTCCAAATGACATCACAGAATTGCCTCGGACAAGGGAAGTTGAATTCACTATTGATCTTGTACCGGGTACTAGAACTATCTCTATGGCACCGTACAGGATGTCTGCATCAGAATTGGAAGAGTTGAAATCTTAGGTCAGAGAATTGCTCGATAAGAAGTTTATTAGACCAAGT
This sequence comes from Lathyrus tuberosus, assembly GCA_022829125.1. Classification (NCBI taxonomy): domain Eukaryota; kingdom Viridiplantae; phylum Streptophyta; class Magnoliopsida; order Fabales; family Fabaceae; genus Lathyrus; species Lathyrus tuberosus. The sequence goes on along the minus strand of JALAZF010000283.1, from coordinate 4,990,670 downwards.
GTGTCGCCGTGGGGAGCTCCAGTGTTTTTGGTGAAAAAGAAGGATGGTAGTATGCGTCTGTGCATTGATTACCGTCAGTTGAATAAAGTGACCATTAAGAATAAGTATCCACTTCCGAGGATTGATGACTTAATGGATCAGCTGGTAGGAGCTCGTGTTTTCAGCAAAATTGATCTGAGGTCGGGTTACCATCAGATTAGAGTAAAAGAAGGTGATATTCAGAAGAGTGCTTTCAGAACTCGCTACGGACATTACGAATATGCAGTGATGCCTTTCGGAGTGTCTAATGCGCCGGGTGTGTTTATGGAATATATGAATCACATCTTCCACTCTTATCTGGATTAGTTAATTATGGTATTTATCGATGATATACTGATTTATTCTAAGTCTGACGAGGACCATGCAGGACACTTGAGAATCGCATTGCAGGTGTTTAAAGATAATAAATTGTTTGCAAAGTTCTCGAAGTGCGAATTCTGGTTGAAGACTGTGAGTTTCTTGGGTCATGTTATCTCTGGTGATGGTATAGCGGTGGACCCATCTAAAGTAAGTGCAGTACTTTAGTGGGAGCCTCCAAGAATAGCAACGGAGATTAGAAGCTTTTTGGGTTTGACAGGTTACTATAGAATATTCATTGAAGGGATTTCTAAATTGGCATTGCCATTGACTCAGCTAACCAGGAAGAATCAAGCTTTTGTTTGGGATACTGCCTGTGAGGAAAGTTTTGAGGAACTGAAGAAGAAATTGACTACAGCACCAGTGTTAATTCTACCAAGTCCAAATGATCCTTTTGTAGTGTATTGTGATGCGTCTAAGATGGGATTAGGCGGTGTGTTAATGCAAGATGGCAAGGTAGTGGCTTATGCTTCACGACAGTTGAGGGTGCATGAGAGGACCTATCCTACTCATGATCTTGAATTAGCTGCAGTGGTATTCGTGTTAAAAATCTGGAGGCATTATTTGTATGGATCAATATTTGAAGTATTAAGTGATCACAAGAGTCTGAAATACTTATTCAATCAGAAGGAGTTGAATATGAGGCAAAGAAGGTGGTTAGAGTTCTTAAAGGATTATGATTTAAATTTGAGTTACCATCTGGAAAAAGCTAATGTTGTAGCAGATGCTCTGAGTCGGAAAATAATCCATATGTCAGCCTTGATGGTGAAAGAAATGGAATTGATTGAGCAGTTCAGAGACTTGAATATGGTTTGTGAAACTACACCAGAAAGTATTCGATTGGGTATGATGAAGGTGAATAATGACTTTTTGGATGTAATTAAAGAAAATCAGAAACTGGATGTGAAATTAGTGGACTGGATGCCTACAGGAGGGGATGATTTTGATAGTGACTTTAAAGTGGATAATGTTGGTGTGGTGAGGTTCCGGGGCAGAATTTGTGTACCGGATAATGAGGAATTGAAAAAGGCAATCTTAGAGGAAAGTCATCGGAGTAGCTTGAGTATTCATCCGGGAGCAACAAAGATGTATCAAGACTTGAAGAAGTTATTTTGGTGGTCCGGTATGAAGAGGGACATAGCTCAGTTTGTTTATGCTTGCTTGATATGTCAGAAGTCAAAGGTGGAACACCAGAAACCGTCAGGATTAATGCAACCGTTGGAAATTCCGGAATGGAAATAGGACAGTATTGCTATGGATTTTGTTACTGGTTTGCCAAATATGGTGAGGGGCTTTGATGCTATTTGGGTAGTGGTGGATCGACTTACGAAATCCCCACATTTTATACCAATTAACATCCGTTTTCCATTGTCGAAGCTGGTAGAGATTTATATCAGAATAATTGTGAAGCTGCATGGTGTTCCGTCGAGCATAGTGTCGGATAGAGATCCGAGGTTTACTTCAGAATTTTGGAGGAGTCTGCATGAAGCCTTGGGTTCTAAGTTGAAGTTGAGCTCGACTTATCATCCACAGACCGATGGTCAGTCAGAGAGGACTATTCAGTCGTTGGAGGACTTGCTAAGAGCCTGTGTATTGGAAAAAGGTGGTGCGTGGGATACTCATTTGCCATTGATTGAGTTCACGTACAACAATAGCTACCATTCTAGTATTGGGATGGCACCTTTTGAAGCTTTGTATGGTAGGAGATGTAGAACACCTCTGTGTTGGTATGAGACCGGTGAGAATGTGGTACTTGGACCGGAAATAGTGCAACAGACTACTGAGACAATTCAGATGATCCGTGAGAAGATGAAAGCGTCTCAGAGTAGATAGAAAAGTTATCATGACATTCGAAAGAAAGATTTGGAATTCAGTGAAGGTGATCACGTGTTCCTGAGAGTTAACCCAGTGACCAGTGTGGGACGTGCATTAAAATCGAAGAAGTTGGAGCCTAAGTTTATTGGACCGTATCAAATCTTGCAGAGGGTTGGTGGAGTTGCTTATAGAGTAGCGTTACCACCTGAACTTTCGAACTTGCATGACGTGTTTCATGTGTCGCAACTTCGAAAGTATGTAGCTGATCCATCTCATATTATTCTGAGGGATGAGGTGCAGATCAGGGATAATCTTACTGTGGAGGCGATGCCGATAAGGACCGAAGATCGCAAGATGAAACAACTCATAGGAAAGGAGATACCTCTGGTGAGAGTAGCTTGGGGAGGAGCTGCTGGCGGAAGTGTGACCTGGGAGCTGGAGAGCAGGATGCGAGAGTCGTATCCGGAGCTATTTCCATCAGGTACATTTTAGAGGATGAAAATAATTTAAGTGGGGGAGAGTTGTAACACCCCATTTTAATTATTTAATCGTCGTGTGTTAATTTGTATTGTTTGGCCTTGTTAAGGGTGAGTGAAGGGTAGTGTCTTATTTAATTAGTGGGGATTAAAAACCTTAGCTAATAATAATGATATAGCAGTGAAAATAATAATAGTAATATGGTTAGTAGTGTTATTATTATTATTCTTATTATTATTATTAGGACTATTATTATAATTATTATTATTTTATTATTAATTAAATAAAAATCTGATGTAATTAATTAGATAATGGCTAATAGAAAATAATAAGGGCAGTTTGGTAATTATAGATGATTAGTGAAAAATCGGTGGGGGTTTAGCCATAATCAGAATTTTAGAGAGAGAAGGAGAAAGGCTAAGAAGGGGAAGAACAAGGGTGTGCTAGGGCTAACATCTTCATCAGAATTTCGCAGGAAATTGATCAAAGATTCGAGGTAAGGGGGGAGAATGGGTTTAATATTGGTGATTCTATCATGATAGGGTAGTGGGGAGCCCTTAACCTCGTAAGAAATTGTATGATTATTTCTATTGTGTGGATTTATTGTTGTAATATTGGTTTGATGATGAAATTATTTGTGAATTGATTTGCCCTATCTTGAACCCTGTTGTTGTTACTGTTGTAAGGATGCATTATGTTGCAGATCTGGTTTTGGTGCAGGATTGTAGGAAAGGAATTAGACATAGAACTCGTAGATCTGATTTAGTAATGTTAGAAAAAGATGTAAGATGAATAATGGGACATAAAACTGATGTAGAACTCATTTTATGATCATTGAGAATGGTAGAATAGGGATCAAGGTGGTAGAACTCATACTGGTGTGGAGAAGCAGGTTTTGCGTAATAGATATAGCCTTACGCGTATTGGGGAAGGTGTTACGCGTATGGCTAGGTAGGATTGGAGGCATTACGCTTACGGGGAGGCCACAAGGAGGTTTTGGCATGGCCCTCTGCCAATACGCATAAGGATACACGTATGGTGGCTTGGCAATACGCATATGGAGTAGCTATACAAGTAGCCAGATCTGAGAAAGGAATTTGTGAAGGAAATAGCTCTCTGCCCATACGCGTATGAGGTTAGGCAATACGCGTATGGCAGGGCGAGGCAGAAGGCCTTACGCGTCTAGTACGTGTATTCTTGGGCGGGATAGTTTGGTAATACGCGTATGGCTCAGGTCAGTACGCGTATGCCCAGTGTGCGTGGAAAATTTTGGTGTTCTGCGATTTTTTCCCGATTTCGCGTCCAATGCAGTTTCTTATGGTTTGGGAGGTTGGGATTAGATGCAAGAATTTGAGTAGTGTGAAATTGGTGATGAAAATAATTAATTTAATAATTTTAGGGAATTAATTAATCAATAGTTGATTGATGTTGTGTGAAGTAATCGTATGGTGTTGGATATTGATGTGTGATTCAGGTGTGATCAAGAGGATCGTGAACATGTATATATATGCTATTTTACAGGTGTTTCATATACATAATTATGTCATGCATTTCATGCAATTGGTGGGATGAATCATTGCTCAGGAGGAGTGTATGTGATTCATCCGTACTCCGATATTGAGAATGGTGGGGATAGATCATTGCCAAGTAGGGGTGTATGTGATCTATCCTGGTTCAATTGAATGAACCATGATGTTGGTACCACATGCATTGTGTCTAATGTTGAGTCACATTGCACCATTTTTGATATATGTTGTTTGTATAGTGATGATTTGTTGACCAGTGGGTCGTATTTGTATGATTGTGTGTGAATACTTACCCTTATCATGTATTGTTCACCGTTAAGTATTGAATGTAATTCTCACCCCTTTGTTGTTGTTGTGTCTGTGCTTCTTCAGAAGTACAGATAATCCAGGTACTTAGGCTGCGGGAGTACGTGTTGCTTGTTCGAGTCGTAGGAGTCGCTCTGATACGTAACACGGGAATTATTGGGATTTCAATCATTTGTTATTTGTTATTCATTTTTGTTACGTATCTTTCTCTTTGATGAATTTATGGTGAACCACGAATTATGTGGAATTTTTCCGAAGTTGTTGGCATGTGGCCTTGAAATGAATAAATAAATTATTTTCCGCTGTTTTATTTCATTTAATAAAAGGAGTTTGATGTTGGTTTTATGAATGTGGCATCCTACTTTATTTTTGGTGTAAAAACTCTGATTATTTCATAGAATTTTGTGTATTTTTCATAAATGGGAGAGTTGGGTGTTACAACAGCAGTCCTCGATACTTGGCTCTGAAAGCCTCGTGGTTGGTGATCATTCTCGCCAAACGTCTCAAATCCTCTAACTTTGGAACGTTGAAGGTATACTTATGAGTTTTCCTTCTACCGAAATCCATTAGCGCAATCTCCTTTCTCTGACATTTGCAATCATTGTCTCAATTTAATTTGAAAAAGAGAGATTAGAAGAGAAGTTTCTTTTTTTTTTTTTAATGTTTTTTAGATGAATGTATGAATGCAGCACACAAAAACATAGAAAAAACATGGGGTCAAAGGGTCGGTGTCATGAAGTTAAGGCTCTACCCCCCCCCCCCCAAAGGTTTATACTGGTGATTTTTTGTACCTGTCCGCAAAATCATTGACCCCTCTGGGATAACAACAATAAGCGGATCACCAGCGAGCTGATGTATCCTGGAGTGATCTCAGATGAGGGTAGTATCGCGTGACAACTATTTCCGATAGCTTCCGCACTACAAAATGGCTTAAGTCTACTAAAAACCTCAGCTTCTCAGATAACCCAGTCGACCACACTACTTTCAACAACCGAAGTCGTATAGGCAATGTATCTGCAAAGGGAGTCTCCACTGAGTTTGATGGTCGATCGAGGGCTCTTAACTGGAATTCACTCCCAATAAGATTACCCGCATTGCCATCACCTATCTTAGGTGTATACTCAATCTTTCCACATGCGGCATCACACGCATTCCCATTAGCAAAAAAATAAACACATATATCAATTAGGAAAAGCAGTATATATATTTGTCTTAATCATCCTAGACCTCTAGTCTTATGATCCTATACAGACAATGACTCCCCAGCAGAGCTGTCATTTCTGTGAAATTTTGAGCACTCAGGTTTCAACCAGAGAGATAAGAGGGACAAGATGCCCTGCGTGGCCCCACGGTGGGCGCCATTTTTCTGTAGCGAGCGATTTTGGACGTGGTTCTTAAGCACTGTCGCTCTGGGGTACTATAGGTCGATTCATTTTTTATCCTATTGAAGCTGATGAAGGAAGGGAAATAAATGTCTCCAATTAACCCTACTTGCATACTGAGTTTAAACAGATGACTGTTGGTTTACAGATGTGGTTTAGATTGTGGGCCTCTCTCTGCTTATTTTGTTAAGAATGAAATGACGGGAGTATTTGTGAGGATGTTAGTGTCATACCCCAAATTTTGACCACTAAAATTTCCCATCATTGTACAAATCATCATCACAATATGGATGAACCATCATACCTCATTAGTTTCCCCAAAGATGGGTGAGCATTCACTACAATCAAACTTAGGGTTTCAAGCCCTCTCAGAGTTCTTAGACAAAGGATCAATCAAGAAATGACATGATCTTCAACTTGTCTAATCTATCAAAATGGATCAAGAGGACTCCCACATCATGGATCAAGCACAAGGCTGCTCCCTTCTGAGTGGATTAAGCCTCAAGATCGCCAGTGTCACCAAATTAGGGTTTGGCCGACCAGGGCCTTCAGATGGAAACTTTCCTCTGGGCATGAGCTAATGCTTCAAAGCATAACCTATGATGCTCCAAGGGACATTATAAACCCAATCATCAAGTCAATTTTGCCTCAGGGGATGCATTCATAAAAAATCAGGAATTAGGGTTTCTTGACCTAATTCACCCCTAAGTTGACTATTAGGGCAAAGCATGAGCCAAGACCTCAAGACATGATTTGAGGGTCTCTAACACACCACATTGGTCCATTTTCAACAATGGATTAATCCAAGAAGCTTGAGCAACAAGTTTCAATTTCATCTGAACCACAATTAGGGTTTCGCGGGAAAAGTCAACTGTGTCTTTGACTTTTGACCAGGACATGCTCCCAAACCCTAGGACATGATTTAATACACCCTATAACACCTATTAAATCAATCCATCAAGTTTGATTTAGGTCAAGGACTTGATTTCATAGAGGATCGCACAGTTTGGAATTCATCTAACAAAAAGTCAACTGTGCACAAAAGTCAACTTTGACTTTTTGAGATTTTTCACAATTATGGTTTTTTAACCCTAAAATGATGTTAATGTGTGATTCGAATCATAATTTATCAAGAAAAATCAAGAAAAGTGGGATAACTTATAAAAAGGGTAACCATAAAAAACTTAGAAAATTTTCTAAGTTATGGAACAAAGTGGCTAGGGTACCAACTTTGGAGGATCATAACTCCTAAACCACAAGGCCATTTTTTCCCATCCAAAGCTGGATTTGTAGCTCTCATTACCCTCTACAAAAGCTTCACCTACCACTCATTCCAATTCCCCATGGATTTTGAGTTATGGAATGATCAAAATCACAAAAAGTGAAAATGTCACTTTTTTCCAACACTTAGTGAAATTTTCACTAAGTCAGAATCTGCCTTCACTTTTTTACAAATGTAGGGGCATTTTTCACTTGGATCCAAAAAGTATCAAAACCAATTATGAACAAACAATTACTGTATCATATGAGGGCTTTCCAAAATGGCCAAGAACTCCATCAAATTCCACTTGAGCCATGAGATATGACACTGGCAACATGCCTTGCTAAAAACTATCAAGGCAAGGCAGATTTTGGCGTTTTGCTCGATTTACCAAATTTGTGCAATTCCAAGCAACTCTATCTATCTGAACACCTCAAGGGGGGACCAATGAGGAACTAACTCTGATCCCAAGCCTCCCAAGTCTTTGGAACCAAAAATAGCATGCCAAACCTAGAATTGCCTAAAAGAGGGACAAGACTCCAATTTTGGATTGGAGCATTCAATGCATACACCAAGGTGGCATGGACTGAGCCATTGCCAACTGAATTCAGTCAAGACTTATCCAAGACCAAGGGAACCAGCAGCCTGTGCCCTAACCTCTAGTCAATGGCTAGAGGAGACTTGGATTCTCATTGCTCAACATTGGCCAAACCTATGCAGCAGTTGCCATTCACTATTCCTTGCAAAAAAAACTTGCTCTACTATAAATAGAGCTCATTTGTGATCAGTTTGAGTACACCAAACCCATCAAACAGATGCTTTCCTCAAAATCTCCTTCTTCACTCCAATTTTGCCTTCCAAAGCAAGTCACTATCGGGTTTTGAGTTTGAGAGCAATTCCAATCAAACCAATCACACACACACCTCGTAAACATCATATAGAAGTGATCCAAACACTCGCATAACATTTGGAACACCAAAATCACAAAATCACCAGCCAACTGCTCAACCCTTTGACAGATTTGCAGTTGAGGTGCCAAATCAAGTTCCAGCTCAAATCAATCCACTCCAAGCATCCAGACACACTCCATAGCACCTAGGGAAGCTGTCCATAACCTTGGAACCAAGCTGTAACACCTCTAACACAAAACACGATCACCAGCTGTAAGTGGTAAGCATGAGCTCTTCTAACTCTATGATCTATGCAATTTTTGCTGCACAATAATTTGGCCATATGTTCATAATCATGCATGGAGTGTTTTCCCTCAATCAATTGCATTGTTTGAATCTGTATGCAATTTCTGAACCTTCATGCAAATTTTAGGGTTCTTGAGGTTTCTCTTTGATTTCTTATTCCATGTTTAAAATAAATGAAATTAAAGGCCATAGGCATGATCGTGAGGTTGAAACGAGCAGATTGATATGTAGATTGCATGATATCATCAAGTATTCAGTGAGATTGGATAGAAAATGCAAATATGCAGAAACAGAGGAAGGGCACGTGTTCTCGCCATGTTCTTGGAGCCCTTTTGCAAATATTTGAATATTTGAATTTTGTGATTTTATTTAATTGATTCAAAAATTAATTTCTCTCTGAGTTTTAATGATTTTGAGTTGATTCTTTTTTTAATAATTCACAAAAATGTTAAAATATTTTATTTTACCAAAAAATCCCAAAAATATTATTTGTTTCATATAATTGATATTTTTGCATAGAATTAATATTTTAATTGTTTTAGACATTTAAAATATTTTTTCCTTCTTGATTTTGCAAATTTTAATGACTTCTAATCATTTTGTAGGTCAAAACTTGATTTTTGAAACATTAATCCAAGATCACAATTTGTTTTCCACATGTTTAACAATTTTGATCATTTTAATTGAATTTTTATTCAATTAAAATACATTTTGGAAACAAATTAGGGTTTCTGATTAATTCAACCCTCATCAAACTTTTTCAAACCATTTTGGGCCTCTAATAGAGTGTAAGACCCAATCGTTTGTAAATACAAACCTATTTTGGGCCTCAAATGTTGTATAAGTCACGTTGTATTTCAAAAATTCGGCGCGATCATCGCCCGTTTAAAACAAACCATCTGGGCCTCTCCTCGAGCTATAAGACCCATTCAAAACCATTTTGGGCCTCTAGTAGAGTGTAAGACCCAACCCTTTTAGAAAACCAAAATAATTTGGGCCTCGGTGTATTGTATAAGTCCCGATACCGTCAAAAAATTTCGGCGCGATCGTTGCCTTTCTAACAAATCAAACCCTTGGGCCTACCCTCATGTTATAAGCCCCATTCTTTTTCTTTAAACACCTTTGGGCCTCTAGTAGAGTGTAAGACCCAAACCCTTTTAACCAAAACTATTTTGGGCCTCAGATACTGTATAAGTCCCTCTGCGTTAAAAGAAAATCTCGGCGCGATCGCCAGTTCAAAAACCAATTTTTTGGGCCTCTCCTTGAGCTGTAAGCCCCACCAGTTATACAAAAATAAACCTTTGGGCCTCTTGAGAGAGTGTAAGACCCATCCCTTTGTACAGAAAACCTTTTGGGCCTCAGTCACTTGTATAAGTCCCTGTACAATGTACAAAACAACAGTGCAATCACTGATAAAACTTTGGGCCTCTCCTTGAGTTGTAAGCCCCAACAATCTTTTCAAAGCACTTTCTCCTTTGATTTTGAATATAATATTGTTATCAAAGCTTTCTTTGTTGAACAACTAACAAAACAGCATGGAAGCTCTACAACCGAGTAAGTGTTTACGCGCTTTCTTTATCCGCTTTCATATATATATATAACTGTATTATGGGGCTGCTCACTGTAAGTCTTCTTTCACAAACTTTTATATACTTGGCAAATATCAACTGTGTAATACTAGTATAGTTATTTAGAGTGTTCCCCGTCAACTATGTCTAGCACCAGGTAAAGTCCCATTGATCGCTCTTAAATACAGTCAAAACTAGATCCCCATAGGATTACCAGACACAGTCTTCCCTCCTCTTGGGGTTAAACAATATGGAGACGTGAAAGGCAGCATTCTCGGTGAACCCTTTCTCAGACTGTCACCCTTAGAAGTTGTCAAAGAGACTCTACTCCCCAAAGATGATCTTTTCTCCGTGAATGGCATCTCTTGAGTTTCTTCCCAATTCTCGAACTTTCCTGGCTTGATCTATTCTCTATGAATGGCATGTCTTGAACTTCTCGGGGTTTGGGGACCCACAGGCTTCTTAAAAGCACCCTTAAAAATTGTCAAAGAAACTCTAACTCCCCAGAGATGTTCTTTTCTCCGTGAATGGCATCACTTGAGTTTCTTCCAAATTCTCGGGCTTTCCTGGCTTGATCTATTCTCTGTGAATGGCATGTCTTGAACTTCTCGGGGTTTGGGGACCCACAGGCTTCTTAAAAGTATCCCCGTCTCCTCTTGGGCGTTGTACAAGGACCCTTCGGCTTCTTAAAAGCTCTCATGCCTTCTCTTGGGCTTAATACAAGGACCCTGATGACCTCTTAAAGGTATAAGACAGAACTTAGTCATCCTTTGCTAGAGCAGTCTTTCCAGCGTCAAAACTCCGGCCACTTGAGGGTTAGTACTCATCCCTTAACGGCTGTGCCTCCTCTTGGGCATTGTACAAAAGATGAAACTCTAGACTTGGATAGTCTCAATACCCTTTGGATTTCCCATTTCCTTAAAGAATAGGAAATAACCCCGATCTTCTGATCAGTACCAAAGTACAACCTCACCTGGAATCAGTCTTTTTATAAGAACTGATTTTCTCTTTTATACAACATACTGAACCTGTCACTAAACTGAAACAGTCACCAGCATAGATAGCCTCCTCTTGGGCTTTGTACAATGATTCTCCCCAGGGGAGCTAACCTTTTCACACTCTCTTGTTGAGTATGAAAGACTCCCTTGTTGAGTCAACCTCCTTTTAGCCTCCATCTCGGGCTTCGTACGAGATATAAAAACACTCTCTTGTTGAGTATAAAAGGCTCTCTTGTTGAGTCAAACATTTTTAGCCTCTATCTCGGGCTTCGTACGAGATACAAATCACTCTCTTGTTGAGTATAAAAGACTCTCTTATTGAGTCAAACATTTTTAGCCTTCATCTCGGGCTTTGTACGAGATACAAAAACACTCTCTTGTTGAGTATAAAAAGACTCTCTTGTTGAGTCGATCCTCCTTTAGCCTCTATCTCGGGCTTCGTACGAGATACAAATCACTCTCTTGTTGAGTATAAAAGACTCTCTTGTTGAGTCAAACATTTTCAGCCTCCATCTCGGGCTTCGTACGAGGTACAAAGACTCTCTTGTTGAGTCAAACCCCCTTAGCCTCCCTCTTGGGCTTCGTACAAGACACATATAAAAGCACTCTCTTGTTGAGTCAGCCCCTTTGTTGTGTTTTGATCATTTTGTTTGATTTTGATTGTGGATGTTGATGATTACTGGATCTAAATGATGTTTGAATATTGTGTTTGAGCTTAATTTTCGTGCATTGTTGATTACATGATCATTAGACTTTATTACATAAGTGATTTGCTGCTGAAAAGTGCTTTTGAAATTGATTTTTTTCACTACTGTCCCAGAGTAACCGGTTAGCAGTTATGCTGTAACCGGTTACACTGTGTATTTTCAGCGCAATTGGAGCAATTTTGAACTGTGTAACCGGTTACCACTGAAGCAGAACTTGATTTCTTGCATTTTCTTGGTTGTTTGAGATCCTTTTCATGTCTAAACTTTATGGATTGATATGATGATGATTTGTGGATCATTCTTGAGCTGTTGCACCTCACACTATTGCATGAACGCAATTTTTTCGACACGCGATTCTTGGACTTGTACCGTTTATGAACATGTTTGCGTTGTTGCATTCTTAATGCGATGAACACATTGCACACACATTCGAATCGTGTTAATTCTCGGTTAATGCTCAACTTGCTGGACATATGATGCATGATTGATGTTTGTCTCCATGGTTATTTGTGCATGATTTGTTTTAATCAATGTGTAAATCATACGATTATGTTGAGTGTGCTTGTTCTTGAGTGGTTAACATGATCATGCTTGTTCATCCTTGATGTTTGCAACCTCTATGCTTGATTTGCCTTGCTATGCATGTTCATTTGCAATCACTTCTTGTTTGGATGCATGCTGCCCTATTTTTACAGCTGCTGTTCTAAGTTTGTTCATGTGCTGTCTATTGTTCTCACTTGCTGCCTGCTGCCTTTTACACCTATTTTGTGTTGATTGTGTGTGTTGTTGAAAGCTGTCTTGCTTGTGTGTTGTCCTTAACTACTGCGCAGGTGCAGAAGCGCTGTTGTAGCCGCTGTTTGTTTTTTCTCTTTCACTTCTTCTCTTCCCTTGAATCTCAAGACTTGTTTAAGTCTTGGATTTACTCCCTTAGAGCTACCTAGTCCAACTTAATTTTTGATTAAGCTTGGAGTAGGATTAGTATTAGGCTTCCCTTTGCATGCTAACTTAGGTAGAAGTTTCCCTTTCAACCTCAACTATAGGGCCACCTTTGCATGATAACATTAGGAACATTTAGTTTCCCTTTAGTGTTTTATTCTCCTTTGAGTCTTCTCTTCTCATCTCATAACACTTCTAAAACACTTAATAAATATAACGAATATTGCGCTCGAGCCTTAAGTGTAGGAAATGAAGAACGAGGGGTCTCCCCTCCTCTTCTAGAGTGTTTAGCATATGTCCCATTTGGGGGCGACCATGCGATTCACTCGTTCCCGCATGGTAGACTTTAGTGCAATGTAAGTTATGAACTAACTTCAATCCACTTCTGTTTAAAAAACAAAAAAACAAACTTAAACCTTTTTCATCCTTTAGGATCGTTAATATCAAACCTTTTTTTTTAGAAAAGGGCACGTTACTTCCGTCTCGTCGTAAACAGGCATCGACCCTAACTGCCGGACGTGATCTTAACGTCGCTCATAAAAAACACTAACCAACCTCGTTAGGTCGAACTACGACTGCTCTGATTTCCTCTTTCTCGTCCGATTGAGGATACGTAGGCACAAGACGGCGATGTCTTGGCGAGCAACCTCCTCCCTTAGTTCGTGTCCGAACTACATTGACTCTGACTTTCCCATTGCACGAGGGAATACGTAGGCATAGGACGAGCGATGTCCTATCGAGTCACTTCTTTTTCTTTTCTTCTTCGTTTCTTCGTTCCTTTCCGCTCCCGTTCCTTCTCCTTTCCAGTAGCAGTGGAGCTCCAGGTGACGACACCCTTTAATCGAGACAGCAAGCATGGATCCCATCGAGTACGATGGACGCGTGGGGGTGTTAACACATTCCCTTCGTGTAACCGACTCCCTTGCACGTTTCTCTTGGTCGTGAGACCATGTTCTTTTCCTTCCCTCAGGTTTATGCAGTGTTTCCTTTCCCTCTCTTGTGATAAATACACATTGCTGGTGACTCTATTTTCTGTGCCACTTTCGCGTTTGTACCATGGATGAAATCCCCGGGAGCGATAGCTGGCGACTCTTCTAGGGACTGGTTGACCTCTTGCTGGTCCTTCTGTAAGCGAGTCAATCCTAGCGCTTGTCTGTTTCTTTCATTGGGTGTTTATTGTGGTACTTTATTTTGTTGTATATTACTGTATTACTATTTTACTATTTTACTGTATTTACCACATTTATGGCATTGCATTTCATTATTATGCTGGACTGTGCTGTGCTGTACTGGATTTTCTATTTGGCAGGTTGGGATTTGTGAGAGATAAGCCCACTACCCAGGCTTGAGCATACACCTATGATTAGCGTGGAAAGTAGTGTGACTTGTTTGGAATTTGGCCAGACTTAGTATACATGAAAACTCCACATCCAGACGAGGTTTTCTTTGGTAATATTCTATCCTGCGCATTTGGGGCAAATGATGGAATGTAACCTGGAAAATTGTCGACTCTGGCGACCGTCTCCCAAGAACTCAGCAACGCCTCTCCTCCCGAGATGTGGTAATGGCATACCAGAAATGGCAAACCCATTACACTTCTCGATCCGAGGACCCAATGCTGGGAACTTGCTATAGGATATCCTTTTAAGGGGAATCAGTTAAGGCCTCCTCGTTTGATGATGATGCCAAACCAGAAATGGTGAACGTATCATCATTTCTCGACCTGAGAGCCCGTGATATTGAGGATCCTCGCCTTTTAGTACCTACATGTGAGAGGGTTTGGGTGTTTGCAGGTCTGCAGGTAACCTTGACTTTCATCCTACCTGGTATTCTGGTTCTCTTATCAGTGCAAACTTATTAGTCTGGTATTCTGGGATTCTGATTATGCCGATATGCTGGCCTTCTGCTATTCTGATTATTCGGATATTCTGTGTTCGGTATTCTCTTCAGAGTAGACCTTTGAATTTATCCATTCAGCAGCACAACAGTACAGAGCTTTGTGGAAGCCCTGATCCCATGTCTGTTGCATTTGCATCATCAATTTTTGCATACATGTTCTTGTATTTCCAAGGGATATTAACTTTGAGACTCGCTGTTGAGCGTTTCCGTCTATTTCTTGTGGTTCTTTTGTCAAAAACTTGAATCAAAGTAGAATGATTCCTTGGAAATATTCGAGCATGGTATTTGCATTCACATACTCATACGCATAGCAGGTGTTCTGGAGTGGATTTCTCATTCTGACTTGGTATTATCTTCAGAATTGACGGCTTGACCTGCCACCACCATGCAACCTGTGATAATCAGAGGATAGCCATGGAACAACTCAGTGCAAAAATGACTAAAATGAAGATTCAGATGGGGCAATTTATGGGAGACATGCAAGCTTTGATCCAAGACCATAAAGTGCTAAGAGAGGAGGTCAATCAGATGAGGACTCAGATGGGCCTGGTCATGGAAATCTTGAATAAGGTGTTAAAGAAGGAAAACAATCATGTGCTCGCTTCCACAACATAGGTCCTTACTCCTCCCATCTCTTTGGGATTTGCTCTAGATCGTGGATTGCCTCGTGAATCTCTTCCACAAATTGAAGTTTCAGAGCTTTCTCATCAACAATCATTTCCTGCTCCTCAAGAGGATCCTAAGTTAGAGGGGCCTAAGAGGAAGTTTGATCCCATTCCAATGTCGTATGTACAGTTGCTTTCTTATTTTCTCGAGCTCAAACTGGTTGAACGTGTTAGTTTGGGACCTCTTCCCACAAAGCTTCCTCTGGGACCTAATGCTAATGCTAGATGTGAGTTCCACTCTGGGGCACCTGGTCACAATGTTGAGAATTGTACAAGGTTCAAGCATAAAATCCAAGAGCTCATTGATTCAGAGGCAATCAAGTTTACATCAGTTGCACTGGTAAACAAGGTGATTTTACTCCCACTGTTACAAAGGAATTGGGGACTCCTTCCTTTTCCAAAGGATCCACCTCATGTCATGGATCTCTTCCACAACCTTATGCTTCAGAAGTTTTGCGTCAGCAACCCTTGTTTGTGCCTCAGCCGAATGCAGAAAGGAAAGTGCAGGGGCGGATTCGGCGCCCAAATCAGCAGCAGCAGCAGAATTATCAGCAGCAGAGGCAACTCAGACCAAGAAGGCCCAAGAGGATATTTGATCCTATTCCTATTCCTTATAGTCAGTTGTTTGCTCGCTTGCTCAAAAGCTCGTTGATCCAGATGAGGAATGCCATGCCAGTGCCATACCCTATTCCTCCGGACTATGACATGAACGCTAGCTGTGAGTTCCATTTGGGAACGTTTGGGCACACACTTGATAACTGTAATGCGTTCCAGCACAAGGTGCAAGATTTGATTTATTCAAAGGTCATCACCCCAGACGGTACCCCCACAAGGTGAAGCTTCTTTATCAGAGTGAGCACTCAAGGCTGCAAAGACATCATCAGAAGCAATAAGTCCAGACGGAGTCAATTCTCCTCAACAATGGCAATTATCAGCTTCCTTTACTGCATTTTCATATGTAGCTTTCATTTGCTTGTTTAAACACTGTCTGCATGTAAAAACTTGTTTGTGTTTTGAATGTTGATTTTAATGCAATAAATGTGTCGTTCCTGAAGTATCTTACTTTTATGCACTCATGTCATGTTTATATGCACTGCAATACCAACTTTCTTGCCTTAAACTGTTGAGGGAGGATGATGAGGTAAAAACGCAAAATCTTCGGTTAGGTGCTTTTGGATAAAACCATGTTGAGGATGTACAGGAATTGTTTCAAATCCCTAAACACTGGAGATATAAGGGAGATAGACCTTCATTAACCCCTTTGAGCCTTGAAGTAGGAGTTTCTTTCGTACGAAAAAAAACCCCCACACTTAACCCAGGGGCAGGTTAGGGGTCAATTAGTTTGACCGAGCATTCAAATTTCAAAAGGAATGTGCATCTTAAGATCCATTACCTTCTATTCCGCTGTCAAGAGGTAAAAAGGTGTGAAACCACAATGGTTATCCATCACAATCAAGGAGTGAGGCAGTCACAACCCTTTCCAGCAAGTCAGACAAAACGGTGTCACACGATTTGTTCAAAAAAAGAAGAAAGAAAGCCCGCTAAGTCAAAACTTGAGAACAAGCGACTTAGACAAAAGTTAGGGCATCCCGCTGGACCTCAAGGTCGAAAGATTCAAAAAGAATCAGTCCAGACAAAATCAGGGAAATAAAAAAAAAGGCGAAAAGAAAAAAAAGATGATCAAGAGAAAAATCCTCCGATAAGAATAAAGTCGTGTGGCTACAGATACAAAAGACAAAAAGGGGTGACTGTTGCTCTAAAACCTCATCAGGTCTCAAACCATCAGTGCATGGATTCATTAAAGATCATGGAACCTTTTGAGAGATGAGCGCTTGCGCCGAATTAGCTGAACGTAGGACTGGAGAACATCACGAAGAGTGGGTGGGCACCAATAAACTTTGAGCCTTAAATCCTTTTTTCTCAAAAAACCGTGAACCAGGCCACGATACAACCCTCAAAAATCCTAATTGAAATAGGGTTTATTCCGAAGGCGTACTTCAACGAGATAGCATTCCTGACTCCTATGAGTTATGCTAATAAGATTTTTGTTGGTATTGCATATGCGTATTGTTTTCTATTCAAAAATCAATGTCGCATCCCAGCTAGTGATTAGTTCACAAGGCTTGGCGATGCATTTTTAATAAAACTTCAGGCTAACACGGGTTTTGCATTAGAATTATCATTCTCATAATAAACATTTTCTGCTTGCATATGTTTGTCATCAAAGAAGCTTACACAATGAACGTCAGTCGAGAAGCTCGATCACACCAAGTTGAGATGGTGAGAACTCCGAAGGACAGTCATGTCAAGGGGTATGTGGCCAAGAGACTGTGCGCATCCTAGGGGGTTCCCGATAAATGGTGATAAGATGCAGCTAATCTGAAGCAGTCACATTGAAAACTCCCCCTAAAGCAGCCAAACAGGGGCAATCACGTCAATTTGACAAATCTATATACGATCAGTCAGAGGCAAAGTTTCTTCAAGACTTGGGGCAGGCCACCTTTAGAGCGTGAGAAGTTGTCCACTCCTGAAGACGGTTAATTGAGAGCACTCTTCAAGGTTCAATATACTGGGGCAGAGTATTTTCAAGTCATTACAAATCCTTTCGAGGTAATTTACTTCATGGATTATGAAGTCTGGGGCAGTTGCATCGAGATCTGATAAATCTCTCCAAGAGTTTGAAGACCCTGGGGCAGTGTGAATGCCCGATCTTCTATAAAATCCTCTTGAGATGATTTCTTCCTTTAGACCTGGTGGTCTGGGGCAAGTGGAGAGTTCAAAGGGCCGTTCATGACCATAGAGACAGGTCAGTCTGGGTAACAAGTTTGTTTTTCCCCAGTAGCGTTACTCTCCCCAGCATTGAAAGTTCATCATCCTCAGCAGAACTCATTCCCCCCAGCAAGTAGTTTAAAGTGGATTGCACCGAGGTGAATGTGGTTGTATCTCCAGCAGGAGGTGTGTTGGGTGTCTTTGAAAGGACTTTATTTTCCCCACAAGAGTCTGGTAATCACTTTCCGCAGGAGGTCAGGAAGTGTAGTTCCCTCAGCAACGACATGCTCTAATCCCCAGCAGGATAAATTCTTTCCTCCGACAGCAGGTTAAGCTCAATGATATCCCTCGGTAGGTTTCGTTGAATTTTCTCCCCAGTAGAGCTATTCTCCTCAACATTAAAAGTTCATCCTCCTCAGCAGGTTGTTATTTTCCCCAGCCAGAGTGTCGAGGATTATCTTCCTCAGCAGAGTACAAAAGATTAATTCCCCAGCTAGAGTTGTGGTTGATTGATTACTCTCCTAGCAAGTATCCAGAAGTTGATGTTCTTGCATCCCTAGCATAAGACTGATGGAATATCTTCTTTGGACAAGGAGTTTGGTTTCCCCACAAAGTCTTGGCACTCCTTTTCCTCAGCTAGTCGGGAAATGTTTTCTCACCAACAATGGTTTGGTCTAATCCCCAGCAGATAAGTAAGCTTGGTGGTATCCCCTAGCAGAGTTGATGTTGGCAATCACCATTCCCCAAGCAGATTTGCTGGTATTGGCTGATATTCCCCAGCGGGATAAGGGTAAGAGCATCTCCCAATAGCAGTTTAAGTTCCCCAGCAGGAGACTTATGGAATATCTTCTTGGGACAAAGATGTTATTTTCCCCACAGGTTCTAAACACCCATTCTCCTCAGCCAGTCACGAGATATTTTTCTCATCAGCAACGGTCACAGATGAGTAAGTTGGATGTTGTCCTCTAGCATAGTCAATGCCGTCAATTATCGTCTTCCAAGCAGATTGCTAGTAATGGCAGATACGCCATAGCAGGTGAAGACATAGATGACTCCTACCGGCAGGTTAAGTTCAGTAAAATCCCCAAGCAGGTTTGGAATTATCGATTAATTCCCCCAAGCAGAGTTTGGTGGTGATCTTCTCAGTGGATTGTTCAACAGCGGTTAATACCCCCGGTAGGTCTTAAAGTCCAGTTGTTATTGGCATTTTTCAGATCCGGGTTTTGCATCCTATCGTCGGCAGAAGTCATTGGTAATCCCCAGTAGAGGAAATTTCTCTTTGGGTTCCATCTTCAATATTCATTTTTATCTATCCCCAAGAGAGTGGATCTTCTCTCGGAGTTTTCATATCCAGCAGAGTTTGTGATCAGTGTCTTCCTCAGCAGAGTGAAGTCTTTCTCAGCAGGGTCTCTTATTTCATGGGACAATTTAGTTTGTCATCCCCGGTGGATTTTCCTTTGTCTTCAGCATTTATTGTGCTGAAGCGCCTCTTTTGCATTGCATAAACATTCTTGCATGGCATCCTCCCAAACGCGTAGCATTTCCATTTCGTATGGAGCATTACGCCATAGAAAAATTCAAACATAGGCATTCGAAGCATAAGCCAGGTTTGATATCTGTTACCAGTTTCTTTCCCCAGCAAAAAGAGGTGTAATTCAGGAGATATTGTTTGACAGTACACCGCAACCAGTGGATTCGTTCTTACTACTATTATTCCTTCCTATACTCCCCTGCAGAGTTGTCTGTTTAGATTTCTCTCTTCCCCAGCGGAGTCATCTTGGTAGATCTGTCGATTCTACTAATCTTGGGCTTGAAATTCCGCCTTCGGCCGGTCTTTCTTTTGCGAGTCCGCCTTCGACCGTCTTCATCATCGCTCTTCTGGTTCATCCCCTTAAAGCTGTTAGCGTGAAACACCCGTCTGTGTTCTTTTAACACTCGTCCGTGTTCTCTTTCATTTTTAATACCCGTCCGTATTGATTTCAAACACTCGTCCGTCTTCTCTCGACACCCGTCTGTGTTCGATTTAGTATTTCAATCCCCAGTAAAGTTGTCGTTTGAACTTTTTAGCCAATACCCGTCCGTATTGACCTTTGACACCCGTCCTTGTTCCTTCAGCACCCGTCCGTGTTTGAACCTTTATTTCAATACCCGTCCGTATTGACCTTTGACACCCGTCTGTGTCCCTTCAACACCCGTCTGTGTTCTTTCAGCACCCGTCCGTGTTTGTTTTATTGCAATACCCGTCCATATTGACCTTTGACACCCGTCTGTGTCCCTTCAGCACCCGTCAAAGTTTAAACTTTTTAGCCAATACCCGTCTGTATTGACCTTTGACACCCGTCCGTGTCCCTTCAGCACCCGTCCGTGTTTAAACATTTATTTTAATACCCGTCGGTATTGACCTTTAGACACCCGTCCGTGTCCCTTTAGCACCCGTCCGTGTTCGAACTTTTTAGCCAATACCCGTTCGTATTGACCTTTAACACCCGTTCGTGTCCTTTCAGCACCCGTCTGTGTTTGAACCTTTATTTCTGCACCCGTCTGTGTTTGAACCTGAAATTCTGGTACATGTGCAAAATTCAGATGTCCTAAGACATGTTATTCGACATCTGGTCTGACATGAACACACATGGCAAGGTATAAAAACAGTACCGAAAAGCATAAACAAAACACACAGAATTGTTAACCCAGTTCGGTCTAACACACCTACTCTGGGGGCTACCAAGCCAGGGATGAAGTCCACTATCAGCAGTATCAATTCAAAGCTAAACTACCCGTTTACAGCTTATCACTTAATCACTACCCAATGACCCTTCTACCTAGATCCTCTCTAGATATGAGAAACCCTTCTCACTCCCAATCATCGCAATGATGTCTAGCAGTTGACAACCCGCCACTGCATCAACGGCTCTTTACCTATACAACAATTCAACACGGAAGATACACTTCCAAGACACAACTTAGAGTTACTTAAAAGCTTCCTCCAAGAACAATACTCCTCTTACTTAACAGCTTCGAGGATCACACTCACAAACTGTCCAACTCACATGTTGAGTGGTACAGCCATACCAACTCTCCTAGAGAGTGGTTCACAAGAACGAAACCCTAATAATTTTACATCTTGGAATCGTTACAAAACTAGGTTACAGAGCATCTATATATAACCTATTCCCAACTGGATTTGGGCCTTCACAATCGCAGCAAATAAGCTGCTACAAATCAGCAGAAACTTCTGTTACATAATAGGTCTTCAATCAATTCCTTCCTAATTTATCTCCATAATTAGAAAGTCATTATTCTTTAATATTCTTCTTGATTCTGACTTGAACCTTCCAGACCTATAAAACAGCGCCACATAGGATAACATAATATTCCCAGAATATTCTGCATCTGTTAAATCATAACAGAATTTAACTGTCCAGCTCAGCACATGCGCGATGTCGAATGATTCAGCATAGGACATCTTATCCAACATGTTGCTCCAGATGATGAGAACTTCTCATATCAACATGTCTCAGCATACAATAGGACTTTTTGCTTAACCTGTTCTTCTTAGCAAGTAATCACGTCCTATTAAACATATTGCTGCTACAAGAACAACAAACCATGATTTTCTCTCACCATATAACAGAATGTAAACACACGCCAGTCTTCAAAAAATACGCAGCGAATAAAACCAAAACAATCTCAACAGAATGTTACTTTGGACGTCGTGTTTGACATCACATCACAGAACCTTAACCTTCAGGTTTAGTGAGGTCCAATATGTCTGAATCTTTCATGACATAACCATGCACTCATACTAGCTTAGTGCTGCACAACATGCCAAGACATCACACTTGACATTTCCACAACCTGCAACTAAACTATACTGGCAGATACACACAAGCACATGTTAAAACAACTTTAGTGACATAAAGCTATCATATAGGTTTTAACAAAATTTAGCCAACACAAATACTGCATAGCTGCAGAACTAACAATCTCCCCCTTTGGCAAATTTTGGCTAAAACCATCATATCATATCAAATATATCAGCAGTAGAAGATAGTCACACACATCAGTAGCAGATAAAACAATTATCAGCACTGCAGCACCTACACAAGCAGATCAGCACTCAATCTTCATCTGCACACATACACAACCTCACACAGCCACTCACATTAACTCAGAGAAGTTAGAACATCATATAGACCATCATATGTCAGCAGCACACTCATCTCCTCCTGACTCCAGCCAGCTTCCTCTCAAGGAAACAACCAAGGACACTGGCTACTACTACTTACTTCTCCCCCTTTTTAGCCATAATATGCCAAACCAAGCAACTATGCATTTAAGGGAAATCAACCAGAAGCAGGAAAAAAAAATAGTAGTATTACTCCCCCTGACGTGGATAACTAGTGCACCTAAATGGAAAACATAAGACGCATCTTCATGTCTTCAAGAGCTCACTCCCAGTCCAGCCACCTGTTGAAGCACATTCATTTTAGCACCACAATCCCTTCTGATAAGAAAAGGTAGTCACTCACACATGAAGTTACATCATGCTATACGTGAGGAACATAAGGATCACCATTCTCCTTCAAACAACCAGAGAGCCACAAAAACTTCAAATCCACAAAACTTCAAAACCACAAAAATCACATCACAGCCCATCACATCACAGAAGATCACAAGAACACAGGAACAGTATTCTCTCACCCAACTCTCCAAAGGCAATCATTCCCTATCATTCTCCCGTATGATAGTTTGGAATACTCCTGATCAATTGATGAGTATCTTCACCTTCATACTTTCAAGCAATCAATACCTGATCTGCTTCAGTCTTCTCTACATTCTTCATCCAAGGCAGACCTTCTACTTCATCATTCTCCCATATGACTATGTAGACGCTCCTTAGGCATAAAGTAGACACCAAGCTCCAGAACCAGAGCAAAATCATCCTTCACCAAGGATATCCATCCCGGATAATGTTCCAACACCAAGTTAGAACATCTCCCACACACCAAGACATCATCACCATGATTCTTGATATGCTCCACCAACTGGACTTACTAAAGCATAGTAATCCAAAGAACTAGAGAAATACACTCTCATCCACCTTCAAGAAGAATAATCTCCTTGAGTCTTCAACTCATCACCCTTCTGCCCAAGAGTAACTTGTTCCAAGACAGTCCTCAATCATAACCAGCTGCCACACTCTGATTATCTTGATTCTTCGAATCCACTTCTGAGATCAACCAAATGCCACAGTTTGATCACCTCATTCATGAATCCTCATATGAAAAAGCCAACTGCCACAAATTATCTTCTTCATGTTTTTCAAAATTCTCACAAAGATATCCTGATCTACCCACTGAAATTGATCTTCAAATCACATGTTCCACTTGCTTACTATCAAACACACTTAGAGTCTCTAAGTCATGTAATATCTTCTTCTTCTTGCAGCTCCAGCAAACTGCCATGAGAGCAATCTTTATGAAGCATTCAATTTTCATTCCTGTAGATTATCCTATCTTAAGCTGATGTGCCACATCACCAACTGAGACTTCTGATGTTAAGCTAGATGTCAGAACATTATGACATCCAACTGTTAAATTCAGCTCTTCCTTCTGCCACTCAGAAGAACCTCCTCCCTTTGCAGAAACAGATTTCCATGCTCTCATAGACTTGATTCAACAATCAAGTTTGAGTAGACAACCTCCATCCTGCTCAGAAACCCCAAAGACTTCAAACCTACCACATCTGAGTCTTCAGAGAATAAGTAGTTCAAGACTACCCCATAGCTATACCAAAGAATGCCACTTCCCTTAGTAGAGCCGTCAGTAGAAAGCCAGAGATAACAGCCATATATCCTCGACTTTAAATAAAAAACCATGCTCCAAAGCACCTAGATCAGAAATAAACTGATCCAAACATCAAGATTATGATGTCTTCATAGTCTTCCATCTCCATCTTCAGCATCAACAATATCAAGACCAGCTTCTTGCCAGGAAATTTTCCAGAAATACACGACTCCTATCACACAAGACTGAAGCAAATCCTCAGGCCAACTCCCAAGAAATAACAGATGCTAAAGCTTATGCAGTACCCCTGCCATGATTCTGCACAAACTCTGATGATGAGATGTTCCAAACATCGTGTCGAACATCACCAATCTTGAATCACAAGGATAATCAATCAAATATTTGTGAACTCCACAAACAATAATTGATCTTAAATCCTTGTATAATAGCCCTACTTCACTGCTGTAGCTGAGCTCCACCAGATCATGTCATGAACACTTATAAAGTATTCAATCTTGTTGCAAGTATCTTTTTCAATGACAATGTTGAGATACCTAGGCTGCCACTCTTGACTCAAGTAACTAAGACTTTCTCTGAACAAGTCTTCTTTACCTCAACAAATCTTAAAACAGATTGGATTCACTCTTAGGGTCAAGAGAGATGCATCCTTTCTTGCTGTTTTTGTGAAAGGTGAAAATAAATCACCTCCACGGTCTTCACCCCTATGCTTCCTAGGAAGCACCTCCTAGTCTGAAGAATAACTAGAAGACTCCAGAACATGACTCAGTTGCCTTGATTGGACTTGATCATCATATCAAGTGTCTTTAACAACTTAATTAACAAGAAATCATCAAACCCCTAGAGCATGAGTTTGATAATTCATATTACCCTTCAATCTGACTTCAGCATACATGATGAAGCCACTCACCCATGTACCAAGTCATACAAGACTCAACCATCACAAAGACATCCCTCTGCTCCCGACTTTGGAATGCTATGTGACATCACACAAGAACAGAAAACGAGTAAGGACAGCTACAATCTTCCTTCAATCATAACTCCAGAATCCCACACTTCTAGAGCTCATCAATCAGAACCTCATGCAGCGGAACTACCAAGGAAACAGATCCTGCTTGCCCTAATAAGATGTCAGAACATCTTATAAGACACATCAACAAAAGAACTAGCCACTTCTTTCGTAGATGTTGTGGAATCTCCCTCAGCAATATGAACAACCAGGAATTTTCCGTCAGATATATATATGCAGCAGAACACACACCAGAAAACTCCTCTACAGCCTTCAGGCAAAACATAATAACCCATGCCACTACATGTGCAATAGGTCAACATAGGTTTGAAAATAAATCAAACCACACATAACCACAACACAACATCTTTTCAACCAAAAACTCCAAGCCATCAGCACATGCCACTGCCTATCACGAACAGTCCATCCTCCAGTTCTAGGGACCATTCTCACAACTATATGAACTTCTCCAAGTCCAAACAACTTTTCAGTAGAAAGCTTCTACCTTGACCATGAACCAGAAAGTATCTTCCCTCGGATCTCATCCAGATACAAAACAGAATGACCTGCTCTGATACCAATTGAAATTCTGGTACATGTGCAGAATTCAGATGTTCTAAGACATGTTATTCGACATCTGGTCTGACATGAACACACATGGCAAGGTATAAAAACAGTATTGAAAAGCATAAACAAAACACACAGAATTGTTAACCCAGTTCGGTCTAACACACCTACTCTGGGGGCTACCAAGCTAGGGATAAAGTCCACTATCAGCAGTATCAATTCAAAGCTAAACTACCCGTTTACAGCTTATCACTTAATCACTACCCAATGACCCTTCTACCTAGATCCTCTCTAGATATGAGAAACCCTTCTCACTCCCAATCATCGCAATGATGTCTAGCAGTTGACAACCCGCCACTGCATCAACGGCTCTTTACCTATACAACAATTCAACACGGAAGATACACTTCCAAGACACAACTTAGAGTTACTTAAAAGCTTCCTCCAAGAACAATACTCCTCTTACTTAACAGCTTCGAGGATCACACTCACAAACTGTCCAACTCACATGTTGAGTGGTACAGCCATACCAACTCTCCTAGAGAGTGGTTCACAAGAACGAAACCCTAATAATTTTACATCTTGGAATCGTTACAAAACTAGGTTACAGAGCATCTATATATAACCTATTCCCAACTGGATTTGGGCCTTCAAAATCGCAGCAAATAAGCTACTACAAATCAGCAGAAACTTCTGCTACATAATAGGTCTTCAATCAATTCCTTCTTAATTTATCTCCATAATTAGAAAGTCATTATTCTTTAATATTCTTCTTGATTCTGACTTGAACCTTCCAAACCTATAAAACAGCGCCACATAGGATAACATAATATTCCCAGAATATTCTGCATCTGTTAAATCATAACAGAATTTAACTGTCCAGCTCAGCACAGGCGCGATGTCGAATGATTCAGCATAGGACATCTTATCCGACATGTTGCTCCAGATGATGAGAACTTCTCATCTCAACATGTCTCAGTATACAATAGGACTTCTTGCTTAACCTGTTCTTCTTAGCAAGTAATCACGTCCTATTAAACATATTGCTGCTACAAGAACGACAGACCATGATTTTCTCTCACCACATAACAGAATGTAAACACACGCCAGTCTTCAAAAATACGCAGCAAATAAAACCAAAACAATCTCAACAGAATGTTACTTTGGACGTCGTGTTTGACATCACATCACAGAACCTTAACCTTCAGGTTTAGTGAGGTCCAATATGTCTGAATCTTTCATGACATAACCATGCACTCATACTAGCTTAGTGCAGCACAACATGCCAAGACATCACACTTGACATTTCCACAACCTGCAACTAAACTATACTGGAAGATACACACAAGCATATGTTAAAACAACTTTAGTGACATAAAGCTATCATATAGGTTTTAACAAAATTTAGCAAACACAAATACTGCATAGCTGCAGAACTAACAATCTCCCCCTTTGCAAATTTTGGCTAAAACCATCATATCATATCAAATATATCAGCAGTAGAAGATAGTCACACACATCAGTAGCAGATAAAACAATTATCAGCACTGCAGTACCTACACAAGCAGATCAGCACTCAATCTTCATCTGCACACATACACAACCTCACACAGCCACTCACATTAACTCAGAGAAGTTAGAACATCATATAGACCATCATATGTCAGCAGCACACTCATCTCCCCCTGACTCCAGCCAGCTTCCTCTCAAGGAAACAACCAAGGACACTGGCTACTACTACTTACTTCTCCCCCTTTTTAGCCATAATATGCCAAACCAAGCAACTACGCATTTAAGGGAAATCAACCAGAAGCAGGAAAAAAAAAACAGTAGTATTACTCCCCCTGACGTGGATAACTAGTGCACCTGAATGGAAAACATAAGACGCATCTTCATGTCTTCAAGAGCTCACTCCCAGTCCAGCCACCTGCTGAAGTACATTCATTTTAGCACCACAATCCCTTCTGACAAGAAAAATTAGTCACTCACACATGAAGTTACATCATGCTATACGTGAGGAACATAAGGATCACCATTCTCCTTCAAACAACCAGAGAGCCACAAAAACTTCAAATCCACAAAACTTCAAAACCACAAAAATCACATCACAGCCCATCACATCACAGAAGATCACAAGAACACAGGAACAGTATTCTCTCACCCAACTCTCCAAAGGCAATCATTCCCTATCATTCTCCCGTATGATAGTTTGGAATACTCCTGATCAATTGATGAGTATCTTCACCTTCAGACTTTCAAGCAATCAATACCTGATCTGCTTCAGTCTTCTGTACATTCTTCATCCAAGGCAGACCTTCTACTTCATCATTCTCCCGTATGACTATGTAGACGCTCCTTAGGCATAAAGTAGACACCAAGCTCCAGAACCAGAGCAAAATCATCCTTCACCAAGGATATCCATCCCGGATAATGTTCCAACACCAAGTTAGAACATCTCTCACACACCAAGACATCATCACCATGATTCTTGATATGCTCCACCAACTGGACTTACTAAAGCACAGTAATCCAAAAAACTAGAGAAATACACTCTCATCCACCTTCAAGAAGAATAATCTCCTTGAGTCTTCAACTCATCACCCTTCTGCCCAAGAGTAACTTGTTCCAAGACAATCCTCAATCATAACCAGCTGCCACACTCTGATTATCTTGATTCTTCGAATCCACTTCTGAGATCAACCAAATGCCACAGTTTGATCACCTCATTCATGAATCCTCATATGAAAAAGCCAACTGCCACAAATTGTCTTCTTCATGTTTTTCAAAATTATCACAAAGATATCCTGATCTACCCACTGAAATTGATCTTCAAATCACATGTTCCACTTGCTTACTATCAAACACACTTAGAGTCTCTAAGTCATGTAATATCTTCTTCTTCTTGCAGCTCCAGCAAACTGCCATGAGTGCAATCTTTATGAAGCATTCAATTTTCATTCCTGTAGATCATCCTATCTTAAGCTGATGTGCCACATCACCAACTGAGACTTCTGATGTTAAGCTAGATGTCAGAACATTATGACATCCAACTGTTAAATTCAGCTCTTCCTTCTGCCACTCAGAAGAGCCTCCTCCCTTTGCAGAAACAGATTTCCATGCTCTCATAGACTTGATTCAACAATCAAGTTTGAGTAGACAACCTCCATCCTGCTCAGAAACCCCAAAGACTTCAAACCTACCACATCTGAGTCTTCAGAGAATAAGTAGTTCAAGACTACCCCATAGCTATACCAAAGAATGCCACTTCCCTTAGTAGAGCCGTCAGTAGAAAGCCAGAGATAACAGCCATATATCCTCGACTTTAAAAAAAAAACCATGCTCCAAAGCACCTAGATCAGAAATAAACTGATCCAACCATCAAGATTATGATGTCTTCATAGTCTTCCATCTCCATCTTCAACATCAACAATATCCAGACCAGCTTCTTGCCAGGAAATTTTCCAGAAATACACGACTCCTGTCACACAAGACTGAAGCAAATCCTCAGGCCAACTCCCAAGAAATAACAGATGCTAAAGCTTATGCAGTACCCCTCCCATGATTCTGCACAAACTCTGATGATGAGATGTTCCAAACATCGTGTTGAACATCACCAATCTTGAATCACAAGGATAATCAATCAAATATTTGTGAACTCCACAAATAATAATTGATCTTAAATCCTTGTATAATAGCCCTACTTCACTGCTGTAGCTGAGCTCCACCAGATCATGTCATGAACACTTATAAAGTATTCAGTCTTGTTGCAAGTATCTTTTTCAATG
The DNA here is from genome assembly GCA_022829125.1 of Lathyrus tuberosus. Classification (NCBI taxonomy): domain Eukaryota; kingdom Viridiplantae; phylum Streptophyta; class Magnoliopsida; order Fabales; family Fabaceae; genus Lathyrus; species Lathyrus tuberosus. The sequence goes on along the minus strand of JALAZF010000283.1, from coordinate 4,961,604 downwards.
ACAATGTTGAGATACCAAGGCTGCCACTCTTGACTCAAGTAACTAAGACTTTCTCTGAAAAAGTCTTCTTTACCTCAACAAATCTTAAAACATATTGGATTCACTCTTAGGGTCAAGAGAGATGCATCCTTTCTTGCTATTTTTGTGAAAGGTGAAAATAAATCACCTCCACGGTCTTCACCCCTATGGTTCCTAGGAAGCACCTCCTAGTCTGAAGAATAACTAGAAGACTCCAGAACATGACTCAGTTGCCTTGATTGGACTTGATCATCATATCAAGTGTCTTCAACAACTTAATCAACAAGAAATCATCAAACCCCTAGAGCATGAGTTAGATAATTCATATTACCCTTCAATCTGACTTCAGCATACATGATGAAGCCACTCACCCATGTACCAAGTCATACAAGACTCAACCATCACAAAGACATCCCTCTGCTCCCGACTTTGGAATGCTATGTGACATCACACAAGAACAGAAAACGAGTAAGGACAGCTACAATCTTCCTTCAATCATAACTCCAGAATCCCACACCTCTAGAGCTCTTCAATTAGAACCTCATGCAGCGGAACTACCAAGGAAACAGATCCTGCTTGCCCTAATAAGATGTCAAAACATCTTATAAGACACATCAACAAAAGAACTAGCCACTTCTTTCGTAGATGTTGTGGAATCTCCCTCAGCAATATGAACAACCAGGAATTTTCCATCAGATATATATATGCAGCGGAACACACCCCAGAAAACTCCTCTACAGCCTTCAGGCAAAACATAATAACCCATGCCACTCCATGTGCAATAGGTCAACATAGGTTTGAAAATAAATCAAACCACACATAACCACAACACAGCAGCTTTTCAACCAAAAACTCCAAGCCTTCAGCACATGCCACTGCCTGTCACGAACAGTCCATCCTCCAGTTCTAGGGACCATTCTCACAACTATATGAACTTCTCCAAGTCCAAACAACTTTTCAGTAGAAAGCTTCTACCTTGACCATGAACCAGAAAGTATCTTCCCTCGGATCTCATCCAGATACAGAACAGAATGACCTGCTCTGATACCAATTGAAATTCTGGTACATGTGCAGAATTCAGATGTCCTAAGACATGTTATTCGACATCTGGTCTGACATGAACACACATGGCAAGGTATAAAAACAGTATTGAAAAGCATAAACAAAACACACAGAATTGTTAACCCAGTTCGGTCTAACACACCTACTCTGGGGGCTACCAAGCTAGGGATAAAGTCCACTATCAGCAGTATCAATTCAAAGCTAAACTACCCGTTTACAGCTTATCACTTAATCACTACCCAATGACCCTTCTACCTAGATCCTCTCTAGATATGAGAAACCCTTCTCACTCCCAATCATCGCAATGATGTCTAGCAGTTGACAACCCGCCACTGCATCAACGGCTCTTTACCTATACAACAATTCAACACGGAAGATACACTTCCAAGACACAACTTAGAGTTACTTAAAAGCTTCCTCCAAGAACAATATTCCTCTTACTTAACAGCTTCGAGGATCACACTCACAAACTGTCCAACTCACATGTTGAGTGGTACAGCCATACCAACTCTCCTAGAGAGTGGTTCACAAGAACGAAACCCTAATAATTTTACATCTTGGAATCGTTACAAAACTAGGTTACAGAGCATCTATATATAACCTATTCCCAACTGGATTTGGGCCTTCAAAATCGTAGCAAATAAGCTACTACAAATCAGCAGAAACTTCTGCTACATAATAGGTCTTCAATCAATTCCTTCCTAATTTATCTCCATAATTAGAAAGTCATTATTCTTTAATATTCTTCTTGATTCTGACTTGAACCTTCCAAACCTATAAAACAGCGCCACATAGGATAACATAATATTCCCAGAATATTCTGCATCTGTTAAATCATAACAGAATTTAACTGTCCAGCTCAGCACAGGCGCGATGTCGAATGATTCAGCATAGGACATCTTATCCGACATGTTGCTCCAGATGATGAGAACTTCTCATCTCAACATGTCTCAGCATACAATAGGACTTCTTGCTTAACCTGTTCTTCTTAGCAAGTAATCACATCCTATTAAACATATTGCTGCTACAAGAACGACAGACCATGATTTTCTCTCACCACATAACAGAATGTAAACACACGCCAGTCTTCAAAAATACGCAGCAAATAAAACCAAAACAATCTCAACAGAATGTTACTTTGGACGTCGTGTTTGACATCACATCACAGAACCTTAACCTTCAGGTTTAGTGAGGTCCAATATGTCTGAATCTTTCATGACATAACCATGCACTCATACTAGCTTAGTGCAGCACAACATGCCAAGACATCACACTTGACATTTCCACAACCTGCAACTAAACTATACTGGCAGATACACACAAGCATATGTTAAAACAACTTTAGTGACATAAAGCTATCATATAGGTTTTAACAAAATTTAGCAAACACAAATACTGCATAGCTGCAGAACTAACAATCTCCCCCTTTGCAAATTTTGGCTAAAACCATCATATCATATCAAATATATCAGCAGCAGAAGATAGTCACACACATCAGTAGCAGATAAAACAATTATCAGCACTGCAGCACCTACACAAGCAGATCAGCACTCAATCTTCATCTGCACACATACACAACCTCACACAGCCACTCACATTAACTCAGAGAAGTTAGAACATCATATAGACCATCATATGTCAGCAGCACACTCATTCCCCCTGACTCCAGCCAGCTTCCTCTCAAGGAAACAACCAAGGACACTGGCTACTACTACTTACTTCTCCCCCTTTTTAGCCATAATATGCCAAACCAAGCAACTACGCATTTAAGGGAAATCAACCAGAAGCAGGAAAAAAAAAACAGTAGTATTACTCCCCCTGACGTGGATAACTAGTGCACCTGAATGGAAAACATAAGACGCATCTTCATGTCTTCAAGAGCTCACTCCCAGTCCAGCCACCTGCTGAAGTACATTCATTTTAGCACCACAATCCCTTCTGACAAGAAAAATTAGTCACTCACACATGAAGTTACATCATGCTATACGTGAGGAACATAAGGATCACCATTCTCCTTCAAACAACCAGAGAGCCACAAAAACTTCAAATCCACAAAACTTCAAAACCACAAAAATCACATCACAGCCCATCACATCACAGAAGATCACAAGAACACAGGAACAGTATTCTCTCACCCAACTCTCCAAAGGCAATCATTCCCTATCATTCTCCCGTATGATAGTTTGGAATACTCCTGATCAATTGATGAGTATCTTCACCTTCAGACTTTCAAGCAATCAATACCTGATCTGCTTCAGTCTTCTGTACATTCTTCATCCAAGGCAGACCTTCTACTTCATCATTCTCCCGTATGACTATGTAGACGCTCCTTAGGCATAAAGTAGACACCAAGCTCCAGAACCAGAGCAAAATCATCCTTCACCAAGGATATCCATCCCGGATAATGTTCCAACACCAAGTTAGAACATCTCTCACACACCAAGACATCATCACCATGATTCTTGATATGCTCCACCAACTGGACTTACTAAAGCACAGTAATCCAAAAAACTAGAGAAATACACTCTCATCCACCTTCAAGAAGAATAATCTCCTTGAGTCTTCAACTCATCACCCTTCTGCCCAAGAGTAACTTGTTCCAAGACAATCCTCAATCATAACCAGCTGCCACACTCTGATTATCTTGATTCTTCGAATCCACTTCTGAGATCAACCAAATGCCACAGTTTGATCACCTCATTCATGAATCCTCATATGAAAAAGCCAACTGCCACAAATTGTCTTCTTCATGTTTTTCAAAATTATCACAAAGATATCCTGATCTACCCACTGAAATTGATCTTCAAATCACATGTTCCACTTGCTTACTATCAAACACACTTAGAGTCTCTAAGTCATGTAATATCTTCTTCTTCTTGCAGCTCCAGCAAACTGCCATGAGTGCAATCTTTATGAAGCATTCAATTTTCATTCCTGTAGATCATCCTATCTTAAGCTGATGTGCCACATCACCAACTGAGACTTCTGATGTTAAGCTAGATGTCAGAACATTATGACATCCAACTGTTAAATTCAGCTCTTCCTTCTGCCACTCAGAAGAGCCTCCTCCCTTTGCAGAAACAGATTTCCATGCTCTCATAGACTTGATTCAACAATCAAGTTTGAGTAGACAACCTCCATCCTGCTCAGAAACCCCAAAGACTTCAAACCTACCACATCTGAGTCTTCAGAGAATAAGTAGTTCAAGACTACCCCATAGCTATACCAAAGAATGCCACTTCCCTTAGTAGAGCCGTCAGTAGAAAGCCAGAGATAACAGCCATATATCCTCGACTTTAAAAAAAAAACCATGCTCCAAAGCACCTAGATCAGAAATAAACTGATCCAACCATCAAGATTATGATGTCTTCATAGTCTTCCATCTCCATCTTCAGCATCAACAATATCCAGACCAGCTTCTTGCCAGGAAATTTTCCAGAAATACACGACTCCTGTCACACAAGACTGAAGCAAATCCTCAGGCCAACTCCCAAGAAATAACAGATGCTAAAGCTTATGCAGTACCCCTCCCATGATTCTGCACAAACTCTGATGATGAGATGTTCCAAACATCGTGTTGAACATCACCAATCTTGAATCACAAGGATAATCAATCAAATATTTGTGAACTCCACAAATAATAATTGATCTTAAATCCTTGTATAATAGCCCTACTTCACTGCTGTAGCTGAGCTCCACCAGATCATGTCATGAACACTTATAAAGTATTCAGTCTTGTTGCAAGTATCTTTTTCAATGACAATGTTGAGATACCAAGGCTGCCACTCTTGACTCAAGTAACTAAGACTTTCTCTGAAAAAGTCTTCTTTACCTCAACAAATCTTAAAACATATTGGATTCACTCTTAGGGTCAAGAGAGATGCATCCTTTCTTGCTATTTTTGTGAAAGGTGAAAATAAATCACCTCCACGGTCTTCACCCCTATGGTTCCTAGGAAGCACCTCCTAGTCTGAAGAATAACTAGAAGACTCCAGAACATGACTCAGTTGCCTTGATTGGACTTGATCATCATATCAAGTGTCTTCAACAACTTAATCAACAAGAAATCATCAAACCCCTAGAGCATGAGTTAGATAATTCATATTACCCTTCAATCTGACTTCAGCATACATGATGAAGCCACTCACCCATGTACCAAGTCATACAAGACTCAACCATCACAAAGACATCCCTCTGCTCCCGACTTTGGAATGCTATGTGACATCACACAAGAACAGAAAACGAGTAAGGACAGCTACAATCTTCCTTCAATCATAACTCCAGAATCCCACACCTCTAGAGCTCTTCAATTAGAACCTCATGCAGCGGAACTACCAAGGAAACAGATCCTGCTTGCCCTAATAAGATGTCAAAACATCTTATAAGACACATCAACAAAAGAACTAGCCACTTCTTTCATAGATGTTGTGGAATCTCCCTCAGCAATATGAACAACCAGGAATTTTCCATCAGATATATATATGCAGCGGAACACACCCCAGAAAACTCCTCTACAGCCTTCAGGCAAAACATAATAACCCATGCCACTCCATGTGCAATAGGTCAACATAGGTTTGAAAATAAATCAAACCACACATAACCACAACACAGCAACTTTTCAACCAAAAACTCCAAGCCTTCAGCACATGCCACTGCCTGTCACGAACAGTCCATCCTCCAGTTCTAGGGACCATTCTCACAACTATATGAACTTCTCCAAGTCCAAACAACTTTTCAGTAGAAAGCTTCTACCTTGACCATGAACCAGAAAATATCTTCCCTCGGATCTCATCCAGATACAGAACAGAATGACCTGCTCTGATACCAATTGAAATTCTGGTACATGTGCAGAATTCAGATGTCCTAAGACATGTTATTCGACATCTGGTCTGACATGAACACACATGGCAAGGTATAAAAACAGTATTGAAAAGCATAAACAAAACACACAGAATTGTTAACCCAGTTCGGTCTAACACACCTACTCTGGGGGCTACCAAGCTAGGGATGAAGTCCACTATCAGCAGTATCAATTCAAAGCTAAACTACCCGTTTACAGCTTATCACTTAATCACTACCCAATGACCCTTCTATCTAGATCCTCTCTAGATATGAGAAACCCTTCTCACTCCCAATCATCGCAATGATGTCTAGCAGTTGACAACCCGCCACTGCATCAACGGCTCTTTACCTATACAACAATTCAACACGGAAGATACACTTCCAAGACACAACTTAGAGTTACTTAAAAGCTTCCTCCAAGAACAATACTCCTCTTACTTAACAGCTTCGAGGATCACACTCACAAACTGTCCAACTCACATGTTGAGTGGTACAGCCATACCAACTCTCCTAGAGAGTGGTTCACAAGAACGAAACCCTAATAATTTTACATCTTGGAATCGTTACAAAACTAGGTTACAGAGCATCTATATATAACCTATTCCCAACTGGATTTGGGCCTTCAAAATCGCAGCAAATAAGCAGCTACAAATCAGCAGAAACTTCTGCTACATAATAGGTCTTCAATCAATTCCTTCCTAATTTATCTCCATAATTAGAAAGTCATTATTCTTTAATATTCTTCTTGATTCTGACTTGAACCTTCCAAACCTATAAAACAGCGCCACATAGGATAATATAATATTCCCAGAATATTCTGCATCTGTTAAATCATAACAGAATTTAACTGTCCAGCTCAGCACAGGCGCGATGTCGAATGATTCAGCATAGGACATCTTATCCAACATGTTGCTCCAGATGATGAGAACTTCTCATCTCAACATGTCTCATCATACAATAGGACTTCTTGCTTAACTTGTTCTTCTTAGCAAGTAATCACGTCCTATTAAACATATTGCTGCTACAAGAACGACAGACCATGATTTTCTCTCACCACATAACAGAATGTAAACACACGTCAGTCTTCAAAAAATACGCAACAAATAAAACCAAAACAATCTCAACAGAATGTTACTTTGGACGTCGTGTTTGACATCACATCACAGAACCTTAACCTTCAGGTTTAGTGAGGTCCAATATGTCTGAATCTTTCATGACATAACCATGCACTCATACTAGCTTAGTGCAGCACAACATGCCAAGACATCACACTTGACATTTCCACAACCTGCAACTAAACTATACTGGCAGATACACACAAGCACATGTTAAAACAAATTTAGTGACATAAAGCTATCATATAGGTTTTAACAAAATTTAGCCAACACAAATACTGCATAGCTGCAGAATTAACAGAACCTTTATTTCTGCACCCGTCCGTGTTCTTTCAGCACCCATCCGTGTTTGAACCTTTGACACCCGTCCGTGTCCTTTCAGCACCCGTCCGTGTTTGAACCTTTTTGACACCCGTCCTTGTTCTTTCAGCACCCGTCCGTGTTTGAACCTTTATTTCAATACCCTTCCGTATTGACCTTTTGACACCGGTACGTGTTCTTTCACCACCCGTCTGTGTTCGAAACTTATTTCAATACCCTTCCGTATTAACGTTTTGACACCCTTCTGTGTTCTTTAAGCACCCGTCCGTGTTTGACCTTTGACACCCGTCTGTGTCCCTTCAGCACCCGTCCGTGTTTTAACCTTTATTTCAATATCCGTCCGTATTGACCTTTGACACCCGTCCGTGTCCTTTCAGCACCCGTCCGTGTTTGAACCCTTTTGACACCCGTCCGTGTTCTTTCAGCACTCGTCTGTGTTTGAACCTTTATTTCAATACTCATCCGTATTGAACTTTGACACCCGTCCGTGTCCTTTCAGCACTCGTCCGTGTTTGAACCCTTTTGACACCCATCCGTGTTCTTTCAGCACCTGTCCGTGTTTGAACCTTTATTTAAATACTCGTCCGTATTAACCTTTGACACCCATCCGTGTCCTTTCAGCACCCGTCCGTGTTTGAACCCTTTTCACACCCGTTCGTGTTCTTTCAGTACCCGTCCGTGTTTGAACCTTTATTTCAATACCCGTCCATATTTAATTTTAACACCCGTCCGTGTCCTTTCCGCACCCGTCCGTGTTTGAACCCTTTAGACACCCGTCCGTGTTCTTTCAGCACCCGTCCGTGTTTGAACCTTTATTTCAATACCCGTCCGTATTGACCTTTTAACACCCGTCCGTGTTCTTTCAGTACCCGTTCGTGTTTGACCTTTGACACCCGTCTGTGTCCTTTCAGTACCCGTCCGTGTTTGAACCCTTTTGACACCCGTTCGTGTTCTTTCAGCACCCGTCCGTGTTTGAACCTTTATTTCAATACTCGTCCGTATTGACCTTTGACACCCGTCCGTGTCCTTTCAACACCCGTCTGTGTTTGAACCCTTTTGACACCCGTCTGTGATCTTTTAGCACCCGTCCGTGTTTGAACCTTTATTTCAATACCCGTTTGTATTGACCTTTGACACCCGTCCGTGTCCTTTCAGCACCCGTCCGTGTTTGAACCCTTTTGACACCCGCCCTTGTTCTTTCAGCACTCATCCGTGTTTGAACCTTTATTTCAATACCCGTCCGTATTGACCTTTGACACCTGTCTGTGTCTTTTTAGCACCCGTCCGTGTTTGAACCCTTTAGACACCCGTCTGTGTCCCTTTAGCACCCGTCCGTGTTTGAACTTTTACTTCAATACCTGTCCGTATTAACCTTTGACACCCGTCCGTGTCCCTTCAGCACCCGTCCGTGTTTGAACCTTTATTTCAATACCCGTCTGTATTGACCTTAGACACCCGTCCGTGTCCCTTTAGCACCCGTCCGTGTTTGACTTCTTTTCCAATACCCGTCCGTATTAACCTTAGACACCCGTCCGTGTCCCTTCAGAACTCGTCCGTGTTTGAACTTTTACTTCAATACCCGTCCTCATTGACCTTTGACACCCGTCCGTGTCCCTTCAGCACCCGTCCGTGTTTGAACCTTTATTTCAATACCCATCCGTATTGACCTTAGACACCCGTCTATGTCCCTTCAGCACCCGTCCGTGTTTGAACTTCTTTTCCAATACCCATCCTTATTGACCTTAGACAGTCGTCCGTGTCCCTTCAGTACTCGTCCGTGTGTGAACCTTTTACTTCAATACCCATATGTATCGATCTTTGACACCCGTCCGTGTCCCTTCAGCACCCGTCCGTGTTTGAACTTCTTTTCCAATACTCGTCCGTATTGACCTTTGACGCCCGTCTGTGTCCCTTCCGCACCCATCCGTGTTTGAACTTCTTTTCCAATACTCGTTCGTATTAATCTTTGACACTCGTCCGTTTCCCATCCGCACCCGTCCGTGTTTGAACTTCTTTTCCAATACCCGTCCGTATTGACCTTAGACACCCGTCCGTGTCCCTTCAGCACCCGTCCGTGTGTGAACCTTTTACTTCAATACCCGTCCGTATTGACCTTTGACACCCGTCCATGTCCCTTCAGCACCCGTCCGTGTTTGAACCTTTTTTACACCCGTTCATGTTGTTTCAGCACCCGTCCGTGTTTGTTTTATTCTAATACCCGTCCCTATTGACCTTTGACACCCGTCTGTGTCCCTTCAACACCCGTCTGTGTTCTTTCAGCACCCGTCCCTGTTTGTTTTATTGCAATACCCGTCCGTATTGACCTTTGACACCCGTCTATGTCCTTTCAGCACTCGTCCGTGTTTAAACCTTAGACACCCGTCCGTGTTTAACCTTAGACACCCGTCTATTTTTTACCTTAGACACCCGTCCGTGTTCTTTCAATACCCGTCCGTATTGACCTTTGACACCCGTCCGTGTCCCTTCAGCACCCGTCCGTGTTTGAACCTTTCTTTCAATACCCTTCCGTATTGACCTTAGACACCCGTCCGTGTCCCTTCAGCACCCGTCCGTGTTTGAACTTTTACTTCAATACCCATCCGTATTGACCTTTGACACCCGTCCGTGTTCCTTCAGCACCCGTCCGTGTTTGAACCTTTTTTTCAATACGCGTCCGTATTGACCTTTGACACCCGTCCGTGTCCTTTCAGCACCCGTCCGTGTTTGAACCTTAGACACCCGTCCGTGTTCTTTCAGCAGCCGTCTGTGTTTGACCTTTGACACTCGTCCATGTTTATCCCCAGCTCATTCAACACTCGTCCGTGTTTGTTTTGATACACATTCAATACTTCATCTGTATTGATTTCCAACACTCGTCCGTGTGTGATTTGAGACCTTCTATTACTTGTTCCCCAGCGGAGTCGTCTCTCCTTTTGCAGGATGCAAATTTGTGTGGTTATTTTGGTATTCAATCTCCATGTATCCCGACCGACTGGAAGGCTCTGCTTCCATACCCTCGGATCCAAGAAGTTTGAATAGGGGCAGCTGTAACACCCCAAAATTTGCCATCTTGTCTCTAACTCTAAATGGCTCATGTTTCATTTCATTTGCATCGTCATTTCTGCACTTGCATGGTTCATTTTAGCATGGGATCAAGGTATCTATCAGTAGCTTATGGCGTTATTGGTTCCAGTTTGATTTTCAGCAGTATCCAGAGCCAAGCAAATAGCTTTCAAGGTCTTTTTGAGCTTTTATTTAGCTCATTAGATGTTTTGATAATCAGAAGCTCTGGCAGTCATTTTGATCAAGCGATCTGGTATCAGACATTATTAATTCAGTAGGATACTTTGAGGTGTCAGCAAGAATTCGTGTTTCTTTTTAGGTGTTACTCAGTAGCAATATCAAGTTTTGAGTTTCAGAGGCTTAACGGGGTTCAAAACCGCTGTCAAAGGTCATTTTTCCAAGTTTCCCTCCAAAAGGCGCCAAGATTCAAAATTTGGACTATGTAACCGGTTAGCAGTTATGCTGTAACCGGTTACACTACGCGCATTTTGAAAAGTGGGTTGAATTTCAGCATTTGTGATCATGTGCCATTCATGTGCATGTGTGGGAAGGATCTAGAATTGATATTTTCATCATTTTCCACCCAAAATTCAAATTCCTTCCAACATTTTCCACTCTAATTCCTCATTTCCTTTTCTAATCCACTTTTCACCCCAATTTCCACCCACTTAACCTCACTCCAAACCCAAACTTAATTCCTAACCTAGGGGTTATTTAAACAAATTCATTCCAAACCTCTCAAACCTAGATCATTTTTTCACTCTCAATTTTCAGAATTCTCTTTCAATTCTCTCTCACATTTTCACTCTCAACCTCCATTTTCAACCACACTCAAAGCTCTTCCATAGAGATTAACAAGTTCTTCATTGGAACTTGTTAATTCTTGAGCTAAAGCCACTCATTACCACTTCATTGCTACATTTCATTGGTGATTTTCGTTTGGATCTAGATCTGGAATTTCAGAAGTGATTATTGAAAGTGATTTTGGAGTTTTTGTTGCTTATTGCTTGGATTTTCAACTTTTGAGTGCAAGGAGCTTGTGGATCTTGGATTTCTCTACTTGGATTCAGCAAATTCTATTTACAACACTTACCAAAGCAAATCTCAGCTTTGTAGGTTGGTTAATCTCAAATCCACACTCATTTTAGCTTAATTGCAACTTACACAATGTAGATCCATGATTTTTGTTGTGTTTTGATCATTTTGTTTAATTTTGATTGTGGATGTTGATGATTACTGGATCTAAATGATGTTTGAATATTGTGTTTGAGCTTAATTTTCGTGCATTGTTAATTACACGATCATTAGACTTGATTACGTAAGTGATTTGCTGCTGAAAAGTGCTTTTGAAACTGATTTTTTTCACTACTGTCCCAGAGTAACCGGTTAGCAGTTATGCTGTAACCGGTCACACTGTGTATTTACAGCACAATTGGAGCAGTTTTGAACTGTGTAACCGGTTAGCAGTTATGCCGTAACCGGTTACCACTGAAGCAGAACTTGATTTCTTGCATTTTCTTGGTTGTTTGAGATCCTTTTCATGTCTAAACTTTATGGATTGATATGATGATGATTTGTGGATCATTCTTGAGCTGTTGCACCTCACACTATTGCATGAACGCAATTTTTCCGACACGCGATCCTTGGACTTGTACCGTTTATGAACATGTTTGCGTTGTTGCATTCTTAATGCGATGAACACGTTGCACACACATTCGAATTGTGTTAATTCTTGGTTAATGCTCAACTTCCTGGACATATGATGCATGATTGATGTTTGTCTCCATTGTTGTTTGTGCATGATTTGTTTTGATCAATGTGTAAATCATACGATTATGTTGAGTGTGCTTGTTCTTGAGTGGTTAACATGATCATGCTTGTTCATCCTTGATGTTTGCAACCTCTATGCTTGATTTGCCTTGCTATGCATGTTCATTTGCAATCATTTCTTGTTTGGATGCATGCTGCCCTGTTTTTACAACTGCTGTTCTAAGTTTGTTCATGTGCTATCTATTGTTCTCACTTGCTGCCTGCTGCCTTTTACACCTATTTTGTGCTGAATGTGTGTGTTGTTGAAAGCTGTCTTGCTTGTGTGCTGTCCTTAACTGCTGCGCAGGTGCAGAAGCGCTGTTGTAGCCGCTGTTTGTTTTTTCTCTTTCACTCCTTCTCTTCCCTTGAATCTCAAGACTTGTTTAAGTCTTGGATTTACTCCCTTAGAGCTACCTAGTCTAACTTAATTTTCGATTAAGCTTGGAGTAGGATTAGCATTAGGCTTCCCTTTGCATGCTAACTTAGGTAGAAGTTTCCCTTTCAACCTCAACTATAGGGCCACCTTTGCATGATAACATTAGGAACATTTAGTTTCCCTTTAGTGTTTTATTCTCCTTTGAGTCTTCTCTTCTCATCTCATAACACTTCTAAAACACTTAATAAATATAAGAATATTGCACTCGAGCCTTAAGTGTAGGAAATGAAGAACGGGGGGTCTCCCCTCCTCTTCTAGAGTGTTTAGCATACGTCCCATTTGGGGGCGACCATGCGATTCAATCGTTCCCGCATGGTAGACTTTAGTGCAATGTAAGTTACGAACTAACTTCAATCCACTTCTGTTTAAAAAACAAAAAAACAAACTCAAACCTTTTTCATCCTTCGGGATCGTTCATATCAAACCTTTTTTTTCCAGAAAAGGGCACGTTACTTCTGTCTCGTCGCAAACAGGCATCGACCCTAACTGCCGGACGCGAACTTAATGCCGCTCATAAAAAACACTAACTGACCTCGTTAGGTCGAACTACGACTGCTCTGATTTCCTCTTTCTCGTCCGATTGAGGATACGTAGGCACAAGACGACGATGTCTTGGCGAGCAACCTCCCCCTTTAGTTCGTGTCCGAACTACGTTGACTCTGACTTTCCCATTGCACGAGGGAATACGTAGGCATAGGACGAGCGATGTCCTATCGAGTCACTTCTTTTTCTTTTCTTCTTCGTTTCTTCGTTCCTTTTCGTTCCCGTTCCTTCTCTTTTCCAGTAGCACTGGAGCTCCAGGTGACGACACCCTTTGATCGAGACAGCAAATGTGGATCCCATCGAGTACGATGGACGCGTGGGGGTGCTAACACCTTCCCTTCGCGTAACCGACTCCCTTACCCATTTCTCTTGGTCGCGAAACCATGTTCTTTTCCTTCCCTCAGGTTTACGCAGTGTTCCTTTCCCTCTCTTGGGATAAATACACATTGCTGGTGACTCTGCTTTCCACGCCACTTTCGCGTTTGTACCATGGATGAAAATTCTCGGGAGCGACACTTTGTATAAAGAAATCCCCATTTGATTCAATCAACCTTTTAGCATTAAATCATGCTTTGGTCACAACATACAAACATCAACAACTCCTTTTCCCTCATCTAATTGTTGTAAGTGGCAAGCCTCTGGATTATTTACATCCACGCCACTGTCCCTCTTTTAGCATGGGAAATTCCTAAGGAAAGATGGCATTGCTCTAAACTGAGTTAAAGTCTTCTCCTTCAGGTTGAAAATCCCCTATAAAAGAAAATTATGGCATTGCTGGATTCGCATATTCTAGTTAAAGCAATTCTCCTTTATAATCAGTCACCCAACAGTTGTGTCAAATAGACTAAATATTCCCCTTTAGAGATGACAAATTCTCTCTAAAGTCAACACCCTTTTAGCTTCACATCTTGGGCTTCGAACAAGATACAAATAGACCCTTCAGCTTCACATCTTGGGCTTTGAACAAGATACAAACCACATTTAGGTTCATGTCTTGGGCTTTGAACAAGACACCAAAACACCATTTCCTCCCATAGAATAGGAGGAACTACGATCGCTCTGATTTCCCTGTTTTGTTAGACGGGAATACGTAGGGATAAGATTGAAAAATCTTAGCGAGCACACTAATCAAAAACCCAAAATCCCGTACCTTCATACATCAATCGAAAAGCATCAGTCCTAACATCCTACCAATAGTCTAGATCCTGTGTTCTTAACAACATAACCTAAGAGAGACCCACAATCTTTGTAGCATCTGTAAACCAACAGTTATCTGTTTAAACTCAGTTTGCAAGCAGGGTTAATTAGAGACATCTATTTCCCTTCCTTCATCAGCTTCAATAGGATAAAAAATGAATCGAGCTGTAGTACCCAAAAGCGATAATGCTTCGCAACCACACATAAAACTCGCGCTACAGAAAAATGGCGACTCTGCTGGGGAGTCTCATAAGGATCTGTCTTGCTTTAGGGCATCATCCCCATTTTCCACAGAAAAATGGAGACTCTGCTGAGGATCGTCTTGTCCTTATCAGATGTTCCCATCTCTTAGGCAGAGACCTTGAGTTCACATCACAGAAATGACTGCTCTGCTGGGGTGTCATTGTCTGTATAGGATCATAAGACTAGAGGTCTAGGATGATTAAGACAAATATATATACTGCTTTTCCTAATTGATATATGTGTTTATTTTTCTGCTAATGGGAATGCGTGTGATGCCGCATGTGGAAAGATTGAGTATACACCTAAGATAGGTGATGGCAATGCGGGTAATCTTACAGGGAGTGAATTCCAGTTAACAGCCCCCGATCAACCATCAAACTCAGTGGATACTCCCTTTGCAGATACATTGCATATACGACTTCGGTTGTTGAAAGTAGTGTGGTTGACTGGGTTATCTGAGAAGCTGAGGTTTTTAGCAGACGTAAGCCATTTTGTAGTGCGGAAGCTATCGGAAATAGTTGTCACGCGATACTACCCTCATCTGAGATCACTCCAGGATACATCAGCTCGCTGGCGATTCGCTTGCTGTTGTTATCCCAGAGGGGTCAATGATTTTGCGTGCAGGTACAAAAAATCACCAGTATAAACCTTTAGGGGGGGTAGAGCTTTAACTTCATGACACCAACCCTTTGACCCCATGTTTTTTCTATGTTTTTGTGTGCTACATTCATACATTCATTTAAAAAACATTAAAACAAAAAAAATCTTCTCTTCTAGTATCTCTTTTTCAAATTAAACTGAGACAATGATTGCAAATATCAGAAAAAGGAGATTGCGCTAATGGATTTCGGTAGAAGGAAAACTCATAAGTACATCTTCAAGGTTCCAAAGTTAGAGGATTTGAGAGGTTTGGCGAGAATGATCACCAACCATGAGGCTTTCAGAGCCAAGTATGGAGGACTGCTGTCCTTGTTAAGGGTCCACGTAATTGAAGGAATTCTGTCCATGTTAATCCAGTTCTACGACCCGGTCTATCACTGTTTCACATTCCTGGATTATCAACTAGCACCAACACTGGAGGAGTACTCTCACTTGACTGATTTACATATCAATGATCAAGCTCCATTTTCTAGACTGGAAGAAATTCCAAAGGATCAGACTATTGCACGAGCAATTTATTTGGACAAGTCAGAGGTCAGGACTCACATGACCACTAAGGGTGGCATCCAAGGTTTGCCAGCCCAGTTCTTGACAAAGAAAGCCCTGTACTTTGCCAGTATAGGGAATGTGGCCGCTTTCGAGAGCATCTTTGTTTTGCTCACCTACGGGTTATTTTTGTTTCCCAACATCAATAACTTTGTAGATATCAACGCCATTAAGATTTTCCTAATTGGAAACCCCGTACCGACCTTACTCGCAGATACGTATCATTCGGTACACTTAATGAATTTATACAACGGAGGGATGATCACGTGTTGTGTACCCCTGCTATACAAATGGTTCACTTCCCATTTGCCCAAATCTGCTGCATTTTGGGATCAAAAGAATACTTTACGTTGGTCGTAGAGAGTCATGTCTCTTACCAACTCGGACATCGATTGGTACAATCGAATCTACGACTGGATTAGAATCATTGACCGTTGTGGAAATTTCCTAAATGTACCCCTTATAGGAACTAAGGGAGGAATCAATTATCATCCAGTTTTAGTTTGTCGTCAATTTGGATACCCGATGAGGCATGTCCCGCGCAGTGCTCATCTGGAAGGTCTTTTCTTCAAGGAAGGAGAAAATGACAGGGCACTAAAGACATAAATAGTGCATGCTTGGAAACATGTTCATAGGAAAGGACGAGAGTCTCTAGGAAAACCAGATTGTGCCTCGATGGAGCCTTATCTCCATTGGGTACAAACTAGAGCTCTCAAGCTGAGGATGCCTTACCCTCGCCAGGAAGTTCTTCCATTAAGGGACTCTGCCCTTTATTTCATGTATGAAACGGAAAAACTTCAGGTTTCTCTCAGCAAAGTTCAGCAGGAGAAGAGGTCTTGGAGGAACAAGTACTGTATTCTCAATGTGGAATGTAAGAAAATACAGCAGCCATTAAGAGAAAAAGATGCTTTGATTGAGATTTTAGAGCAACATGCTGTAGAAAATCAGGATGACCAAAGGAATTTGCTCACTCCATTCACTTGGCAAAGGAATGATAACCCAACAATGGCCTAAGAGCCCCAGTCAAAGAAAAGGAAAGCACCAGAACCAGCACCTGAGCTCTCTTCAGAGAGGACTCAAGATCCATTAGTTTAGATTTCCTTTTCCAGCACTTTGTAATCTACTGTATTTCCATTTCCGCAATCCTTTGAATTTAATAAAACGGGGTTCTCCCAACTGTTTGATATTTGCAATCCAATTGTCGAAGTTTACTTTGAATAAACAAAAAATAATAAATCATTGCATTCATCATTCTCACAAAACGTATTCTTCTTACCTACGAATCTCACGTTTGCGTCTCGATTCTAGAGTCAAACTGTCTCATTCGTACAATACTTGGGCCAATCGTCAGAAAAAGATGGATGATCTCGAGGAAGAGAACAGAGAGTTGAGAGAAGAGATCGACACTCTGAAAGAGGATCTAAGAAAGCTTCATAACGACATGCAAGCTCTAGTAGAAGCTCAGATGCAACAACAAAGGACTGTGATCTCGGAGATCACATCAACGCCCATAGTGGAGAAGTATGATCCTAGGTACAAGATATCGAAAGATCGCCCCTGGGGCATGCCACTTAACTATATCCCGGAAGGATATGTTTCGCTGATCAATGAGGATCAAGGAACTGCAGCAGGAGCCGCTGGGCCTGAAGGTTACAAACTTTGGGAAAACGAAGATGCCAGGGGCATGACAGCAAGTCCTGAAGGTTACAAACTTTGGGAGACACCGAGAGTCTCGGCCATAATGATTATACCACCACCTGTGGTACACACTGTCCCAGAAGGACAGATTCCACAGATACCTTCTGGTGGAAACGGCAGCATGATCGACAGAATGAATGAATTCCAGGAACAATTCCTGGAGATGCAGAAAGAACTGCAAGCCCTTCGCGGTCAGGATTTATTTGTAAAGGACGCCGCAGACCTTTGTTTGGTCCCCAATGTGAAAGTCCCACACAAATTCCAGGTGCCCGACTTTGAAAAATACAAGGGTAATTCTTGCCCTCAGAGTCATCTGGTGATGTACGCTCGGCGAATGTCTGCTCAGATAGAGAACCAGGAGCTACTGATTCACTACTTTCAAGATAGTTTAACAGGTGCCGCATTAAAATGGTACATGGGTTTAAACCGCGCCACGATCGGCACCTTAAGAGATCTTGGCGCTGCCTTCGTACAGCGGTACAAATATAATCTGGACATGGCACCGAACAAAGATCAACTCAGATCGATGTCACAAAAGGACGAGGAAACCTTTAAAGAATACGCTCAGAGATGGCGTGAAATTGCCGCTCAGATTTCTCCACCACTTGAGGAAAAGGAGATGACAAAGATCTTCCTAAAGACCTTGAGCTCATTTTACTACGACAGAATGGTCGCCAGTGCGCCCAGTGACTTCACCGAGATGGTGGGCATGGGAGTTCGTCTTGAGGAGGCCGTCCGAGAAGGACGTTTAGTTAAAGACGCTGGATCATCGGGTAATACAAAACGATACGGTAGTGCTCTCCCTAAGAAAAAAGAGTAGGATATTGGGAATATCTCTCTCGGAAAGTAAAGGCGACGATATCAACCAGTAGCAGTTGTAACTCCTACTATCAATTACACGCCTGTTCCTACGTATCAACCTCAGGTTGCGCAAAGCCAACTGAATCAACAACAATTTCAGCAAAGGACATAACAGTCTCTTCAGCAGGCTCGTCCTCCATATAACAACAACCGTACAACACGACCACCAGGGTTTGACCCTATACCTGTGTTTTACGCAGATCTATTTCCATTACTACTGGTCAAGAGGCACGTCCAGACTAAGTCTCCTCTTACGGTGTCAGAAAATCCACCTTTTTGGTTCAAAGCGGATCAGACTTGTCCTTACCATCAAGGAGGACCAGGGCATAACATAGAAAATTGTCTCAGTTTAAAACCCGACATACAAAAGCTTGTTAGGAGCGGGATCTTATCTTTCAAAGATACGAATCTGAATGTTCTCATGAACCCGCTGCCTCAACACGAGAAAGCTGCAGTCAATTTGATAGAGGGAGAGTCTACCGACAGCTATCAAATTCATGATGTACTCTTGTTAAGGGCCAATTTGGTCAAGATGCATTGTAGACAGAGTGGATATGGCCATATGCCACCTCATAATTATCACCAGTGTGATATCTACTCTAAAGAGAATCAGGGATGTTCTGTGGTGCAATCAGCTCTACAGGAACAATTGGATCTCGGGTGGATCCAAGAGCATCGAGTTCGTGGAGTCAACATGACCTATACGAATTCCAACATCATTTAGAACCACGACATCCATGAAATGAATGTCAACTTGGTGGAAATGCACTCAAGGCAAAGCCAATATCATAATCTGCCGCGACACGATTACATTTCCTGTCTGACTTGCTTGGTAAACAAACAGGGATGCTCTTTTGTACAAGAGGCCCTCCAGCGTCAGATGGATCTAGGATGGATCTAGGACTACCATGATAGGAATCCCTATCAGATCAACATGATTCAAATATTTGATATTCGTCTGATGAATACCAGATTGGTGGAATTACATGCCAGGCAGATCCAACTCGGTTTTCTCATTTTGCATAATTATCAGAACTGTAAAGGATGTTGTGAGGGTAACCAAGGGTGTGCTCTCGTTCAAAGAACTTTACAACAATTATTAAACCACTGGTGGCTTCCAATCTATATGGATGAAGACACGCAACAAATCAGTGTGGTTGACGGGAACCCTACTCGGCATCAAAGTCAGGATGTCCGATCTACGGAAAAAGATCTAGTGAGGTTACATTGTATTCAAAGCGGGCGTGGCCAGGTGCCACCACACAACTATGAACAATGTAGAGTCTGCTCGGAGAATAACCAAGGATGCTACCTCGTGCGAGTAGCTCTCCAAGGTCAGTTGGATAGCAAAGAGATTCACCCAAACCTAGCTTCAGGGTCCGTTAACTGGACGCCGGACTACTTCGCTGATCAGATCGGAGACGTGGTTATAATCTCTGACCCTGAGAGGAACAATGATGTTTGTACCATCATCCCTCTACTGGACGAATCAAAAGTTCTTAGCAAGGAACTGATTGAGGTTAATTATGACAGTCAGAAAAATCAGAAGGCTCCTGTAGTTATCTATCTGCCAGGACCAGTACCGTACAAATCCGATAAGGCGATCCCTTACAAATACGGTGCAATGATAATTGAAAATGGAAAGGAAATTCCATTATCCTTCGTCGTGAATATTGCAGACATCAGTCGAGTAACACGGAGTGGTCGAATCTTCAACCGAGGAGTTGGAGAACCTAACAAAGAAAATGAACTTCAGACAGAAGCTCCTGATCCACCAGTCGGTCAATCCAGTAATCCCGACCTTTCAAAAAACAATGATGAGATGCTGAAGCTCATCCAAAGGAGTGAATACAACATTGTTGACCAACTATTACAAACTCCTTCAAAGATCTCGGTGCTATCACTTTTACTCAGTTTTAAAGCCCACAGAGAGGTTCTACAGAAGGCCTTAGAGCAGGCCTTTGTGGAATAGGATGTGTCAATACGACAATTCGACAGCATCATCTCTAACATCACTTCCTGCAACAACATAGGATTCAGTGATGAGGATTTGCCAGAGGGGGGCAAAAGCCACAACATGGCGCTCAATATCACAGTTAAATGCCAGGACGATGCTTTAGCCAGCGTACTGGTAGACACAGGATCGGCCATCAACGTTATGCCAAAGTCCACTTTAATGCGACTATCATTCAAAGGATCCCCGATGAGAGGCAGTGAGGTCATCGTCAAAGCATTTGACGGGTCTCGGAAAGCAGTTATCGGCGAAGTCGACCTTCCCATAACTATCGGTCCTCACACTTTCCTAATCACTTTCCAGGTCATGGACGTCCGAGTAGCGTACAGCTGTTTATTAGGAAGACCTTGGATACACCAGGCTGGGGCAGTAACTTCGACGCTTCACCAGAAACTGAAGTTCGACAAAAACGATCAACTCGTCACGGTTTGTGGAGAACAAGCCTTGCTCGTGAGTAACTTATCATCATCTACTTGTGTAGAACCCGAGGAGGTTGTTGGAACTCAGTTCCAAGCACTTTCGGTGAGTAATGAGAATCAATCAGAGAAAGGAACCTTGATTTCCTCGTACAAAGATGCTCTCGAAGTGGTCAAAAATAACAATACAAAAGGATGGGGACAACTTGTCATTCCTACTGATAATAAAATAAAGAAAGGTCTTAGTTTTTCTGCAACCTGCACCCGAACAGCTGCTAACGATGAAAGTCTTCATCCCATTCAGGACTTCTTCCACATTGGAGGTTTCCTTCACCCCGTGCCTCAAATAGTCCATACTATCAACGAGGAGGATCCCTCCAATACGGATGAGGAATGGAAGTCCTATCTCAACGAGGACGGTTATATGTCTCAGGAAGAGGTGCCTATGCCATTTTGCTATCCCGTACAAAGTCCGAGATTTATACCCAGGTCAGACGTCAAAATGATATATGGAGATTGTGATCCGGAAGGATGTCGTGCTCCACCAAACTCATTAGAGGAAGACACTCTGATGAAGGACAACTTTGACCACGACTATTATGGCCCGATGGATGGCCTGCCTATCTGGAAGCCGTACCTAGAAAACTCGGGGCAAGAAAATCAGCTGAACTATGAAAATCAACTGAGCATCATTGAACAGAATACCTATGTCCCCACCATGTCATGGGATCAACACTCAGGTCATTCAAAAAATATCTCGTACGACGATGAATTGGCAAAGCTTGCCAGACTAGAATTCAACCACTATGCTTTTCCCGAGGTCAACGTCATCGAGAGGGATGACTCCTCCAGTTCCAAAGAAGTGTGGCACACCTTAGGACAACCGAGTGGAAAATATGACTATATGGTCAAGTACACTGCTCCTGAGAGCTCTCGTATCAGGCTCGAAGACATCCAGCCAACTGGATGGGGAGATTTGCCTGAGAGTACAAATACTATGCAAAATACAACTGAGGAATCCTCCTACGGCGACTCTGCCTGGGAGACAGACTCCAATGATCCCGCTCCACCAGAAATCAGCGTTATTTCTGAAGACAAATCCAGGAAAATACCAGACTTTGTGATTCACCGAGGAGTTCACCGCCAATGGGTTGTTGTCGATGTTCCGAAGATTGTTCATAAGTCAAAGTAATTGTCGGCTTTAACCTTTCACTTGCCCAGGTGAAATGGATGTTTTGATAGGGCTCACTTTCTGTAAATTTCCCTCTTCGCTTCGCCCAAAGCGACAGTTTTATTTTATAGGGCTGTAGTTTCAAGAATCGACTTATTCATTAATAAAATAACGTCGTTCTGTAATTTCCGCATTAATTGCTGTTTTCTCTTTTCATTTTTCAGAAAATGGTAATCCTAAAAAACAACTCAATAATAAAAACAAGCAGTAAAAGAAATACACTGCACACACTTGCATTTTCTCTACCTCTTCTAAACACAAATCATCACGTCATGCAGATTGCTTGTTTTAAACCCCGTTGAAACATACGATTTGATGCCTTCTCTCGAATTTGAGTTCCCGGTATTTGGGGCTGAAGAAGAAGTTGACGACAAAATTCCAGAAGAGATCTCCCGATTACTCCGATAAGAGGAAAGGTCCATTGAACCTCACAAAGAGCCGTTGGAAACGGTCAACTTGGGTTCAGAAGAAGAGAGAAAAGAAGTTAAGATTGGGGCACTACTCAGTCCGACTATCAAAGAAAGTTTGACAAAGCTTCTTAGAGAATTTCCCGATGTGTTTGCTTGGTTCTATCAGGACATGCCAGGGTTGGATACCAGCATCGTGGAACATCATCTGCCGTTAAGATCGGAATGTCCACCAGTAAAACAGAGGTTGAGATGAACTCACCCGGACATGGCCATCAAAATCAAAGAGGAGGTACAGAAACAGATTGACGCAGGTTTCCTCGCTACGTCAGAATATCCTCAATGGTTAGCCAACATCGTACCAGTTCCGAAAAAGGACAGAAAGGTCAGAATGTGTGTGGATTACAGAGATCTAAACAAGGCTAGTCCAAAGGACGACTTTCCCTTACCACACATTGACATGCTAGTAGACAGTACAACAAAGTTCAAAGTTTTCTCCTTCATGGATGGATTCTCGGGCTATAACCAGATCAAAATGGAGCCGAAAGACATGGAGAATTCTTTGTTCATTACCTCCTCGAGTACCTTCTATTACAAGGTAATGCCATTCGGTTTGAAGAACGTCGGGGAAACCTATCAGAGGGCCATGACTACTCTGTTTCATGACATGATACATAAAGAAATCGAAGTGTATGTCGATGATATGATTGGAAAATCTAAAACAGAGGAGGAGCATGTGGCGCACCTATCAAAACTATTCGAGCAGTTGAGAAAGTACAAACTCCGCTTGAATCCCAGTAAGTGCATCTTCGGTGTCCGTTCAGGTAAACTCTTAGGGTTCATCGTCAGCCAGAAAGGAATTGAGGTTGATCCCGACAAGGTCAAGGCCATTCAAGAAATGACTTCTCCGAAAACTGAAAAACAAGTCAGAGGATTCCTGGGACGTTTGAACTACATCTCCAGATTCATATTCCTCATAACCGCGACATGTGCGCCGATTTTCAAATTACTCAAAAAGAACAAGGAATGCGTTTGGACAGAAGACTGTCAAACTGCTTTCAACAGTATTAAGGAATATCTGTTGAACCCACCGATTCTATCACCTCCAGTAGAAGGAAGACCACTGATTATCTACCTCACAGTCCTAGAGGACTCCATGGGTTGTGTACTTGGCCAACAAGATGAAACAAAAAGAAAAGAGTCTTCCATCTACTATTTGAGCAAGAAATTCACTGACTGTGAGACTCGGTACACTATGCTTGAGAAAACTTGCCGTGCTTTGGCTTGGGCAGCCAAACGTCTTCGCCAGTACATGATTCGTCACACCACTTGGTTGGTCTCCGAAATGGATCCAATCAAGTATGTATTTGAAAAACCTGCTCTCACGGGAAGGATTGCCCGTTGGCAGATGTTGCTGTCAGAATACGACATCGAATACCACGCTCAAAAAGCTGTTAAAGGGAGTATTTTAGCCGATCATTTGGCTCATCAACCGATTGACGACCAGGAATCAATCGGGTTTGACTTCCCGGAAGAAGATGTCATGTATTTGAAAATGAAAGATTGCGATGAACCGCTACCCAGTGAAGGGCCAGAACCAGATTCCCAATGGGGACTAATTTTTGACGGAGCTGTCAATCATTACGGAAACAGAATTGGGGAAATCATCATAACACCTCAGGGTACCCACATTCCTTTCACTGCCAGACTTACATTCAAGTGCACAAACAACGAGGTCAAATACGAAGCTTGTATTATGGGTCTCGAGGAAGCAATTGATTTGGGGATCAAGAACTTTGATGTATATGGCGACTCGACTTTGGTCATCAATCAGATCAAAGGAGATTGGCACACATACCAATCAGGACTGATTCCTTACAAAGATTATGCAAGAAGGTTGTTACCTTTCTTCAACAGAATCGAGTTTCATCACATCCCTCGTGATGAGAATCACATGGCTGATGCATTAGCCACCCTCTCTTCCATGATTAGTGTAGGTCAATGGAATGACTTACCTAAGATCGACATAATCCTCCTTGAATGGCCCGCTTACATCTTCACGATTGAAGCAGTCATAGACGACAAACCTTGGTATCACGATATCAAATGCTTCCTTCAGAAACAAGAGTACGCACCTAGGGCATCCAGGAAAGATAGAAAAACCCTCAGAAGGCTAGCATGCAGTTTCTTCCTGAGCAGTGATACACTCTATAAGAGGTCTTGCTTCGATGCGTCGACAGACCAGAAGCAGACATGCTGATAAAAGAAATTCATGAAGGGTCCTTTGGCACTCATGCCAACGAAAATACAATGGCCAGAAAAATTCTTAGGGCCGGGTACTATTGGTTGACCATGGAATTCGACTGCTACAAGTACATGAGGAGGTGTCACAAGTGTCAGATATACTCCGACAAAATCCATGTACCGCCAACGCATCTCAAAGTTCTTTCTTCCCCATGGCCTTTTTCCATATGGGGAATCGACATGATTGGCGTGATTGAGCCCAAAGCTTCAAACGAACATCGGTTCATCTTGGTAGCCATTGATTACTTCACCAAGTGGGTCGAAGCAGTATCATACGCCAATGTAACCCGACAAGTGGTGGTCCAATTTATCAAAAACAATATCATTTGGCGTTATGGTGTTTCGAGCCAGATCATTACGGATAATGGATCTAATTTGAACAATAAGATGATGAAAGAGTTGTGCGCTAAGTTCAAGATCGAACACCATAACTCATCTCCCTACCGACCCAAGATGAACAGAGCGGTAGAAGCGGCTAACAAGAACATCAAGAAGATTGTTCAGAAGACAGTTGTAACCTACAAAGATTGGCACGAGATGCTGCCCTTTGCTCTTCACAGTTATCGCACATCTGTCCGCACTTCAATAGGGGCAACCCCTTTCTCTCTAGTTTATGGCATGGAGGCAATTCTCCCCATAGAGGTAGAGGTCCCATCAATTCGGGGTATTGATGAAAGCTAAGCTTACAGAAGCTGAATGGTGTCAAAGTCGACACGACGAACTAAATCTGATTGAGGAAAAGCGAATCATGGTACTATGCCATGGTCAGTTGTATCAGCAAAGAATGAAGAATGCGTTCGACAAAAAGGTCCGACCTCGCGTGTTCAGAAAAGGAGACCTTGTGCTAAAAAAGATACCATCATTTCTCACTGATTCTCGGGGCAAATGGACCCCGAACTATGACGGCCTCTATGTGGTCAAGAAAGCTTTCTCAGGCGGTGCCTTGAGACTTGCAACCATGGATGGAGAGGAATTTGCTACCCCACAAATGTTGATGTAGTCGAGAAATACTTCGCCTAAACTAAAAAAAAATGTCTCGGTGGATTGAAAACCCGAAAGGGCGGTCCAGGCAAAAATTAGAGACATAATAAAAAAAATCATCCCGGTGGATTGGAAATCTCAAAGTACAATCCAGGAAAAAGTTAGGGGTAATGGCAAGTAACTACGTCCAACAGGGGAAAATCCCCTAGTAGCAGTTCTGCCATCCATCAAAAAACTCCAGTCATGGTCATCTTCGACGGAAGCTCAGGATGTCCAGAATTCAAAGTTGGTATAAGGATAATAGTAGTTATGTTTCAATGTAGCCCTTTTTCCCTTAAATTACCATTTTCTAAACATTGTAAATACTCTATGGAATCACGCGCTTGGTTGATTTCCATCCTATCAATATAATTTGAGCCTTTGTGCTTTTGTTTGCAATTCTTGTTTGTTTTAGCTTTATAGAACGACATTTTAACATGATCAACGATTCTTGGAACGGAACAAAATGAATTTATTTGATAAAACTTTTTCGGCTTTTAAAATAAAGATGGTAATTTCTTTTGACTATTGAACATCGAAAGAGCGTCGATTGCTTCTCCAAAGGTGTTTGAGCTTCAAAGTGCAGAATCAAAGTACTCCTTCTAAACCAATGCGCCTGAAGGAATGATCGACTATGTCAGATACGAATACTCCATCTGACATCCTCGACAGAGTTTTTACCTCCTAAGCCCGATCAACAGTTGTTCCCCGCAGGGACTACTTCTCCTAAGCAAGGCAGAATTGCTATCTTGAACCAGCGATACCTCTTCGTCCCCAGTAGTGGCCGAGTATCCAGTTATGTTCATCTACTAGCCTGTATGTCGTGTCAGTTTTGTTTGCATACACATACATACATCATGCATTATTGATTTACATTCGCATTCATATTGTATCACTATCACTCTAGTCGGTCTTGTCCCCTAGGGATAAAAGTCTTCTCAATCGAGTTGTCAGTTCTTTCCTCGTCAGGAAATGTTGCGTCTGCACACTCTCTCTCCTCCGGTTTATTTCTGGGATGAAGTTGGCCCTTGACCACTTTGATAACTTGAACCTCTGAGAAAACCAGAGAAACTTTCAATAAATGTCACTCTTCGCCATTGAAGATGATATCTTCGCTTTCCCAGATTAAGGAAAATCCCCAGAGAAAGCCTCACAACTAAAGACTTTCAACAACACATTGATTTTGCTCTCCGGAGAGTCAATGTTAATGAAGTCATCAGCACCTCAAAATTGGATCGCATCATATGGCATTTCTCCGAGAAGATCTCGAAGAAAAGTATGATGTAATATCCCCAAGCGACAGCAGTCTCTCAAGAGACCTGCTTTCCCCAGTAGAGTCGACAAATGGCGTCTCCAACAGAGAAGTTTGTACACCTGTACAATTCAGACAGATGGGTTCCCCATCAAGTCTGACATCAAATTTTTTCTATCAAATAGCATCTCCCCAGGAAAATTCAGCGGGAAGTTTGAGGAAAACCGCTACGAATAACGTCCCTTGTCAAGAAGGTTTATTTACAAAAGAAACTGAGGCCAGTTCCTTGGTAGGAAACCAGGATCGAGGGGAAGTTTATTTCAGCAACTAAGACCAGTTCCTTGGTAGGAAACCAGGATCGAGGGGAAGTTTAAATCAGAAACTAAGACCAGTTCCTTGGTAGGAAACCAGGATCGAGGGGAAATTTATTTCAGAAACTTAGACCAGTTCCTTGGTTGAAGACCAGGATCGAGGGGAAGTTTACCTTTTTTAAGCATCATTTCTTAGCAAAAGAAGATGGATGCGCAAACTTCCGTTCTTAACCACCATTAAAATTTCGGGTATTCGGATATTTATTCCTTTTGCACCCCGAATGCCCGAATACCTTCACCATTCACACCTTCGGGTCCAAGAATATTAAATAGGGGCATCTGTCATACCCCAAATTTTGACCACTAAGATTTCCCATCATTGTGCAAATCATCATCACAATATGGATGAACCATCATACCTCATTAGTCTCCCCAAAGATGGGTGAGCATTCACTACAATCAAACTTAGGGTTTCAAGCCCTCTCAGAGTTCATAGACAAATGATCAATCAAGAAATGACATGATCTTCAACTTGTCTAATCTCTCAAAATGGATCAAGAGGACTCCCACATCAAGGATCAAGCACAAGGCTGCTCCCTTCTGAGTGGATTAAGCCTCAAGATCGCCAGTGTCACCAAATTAGGGTTTGGTCGACCAGGGCTTCCAGATGGAAATTTTCATCTGGGCATGAGCCAATGCTTCAAAGCATAACCTATGATGATCCAAGGGACATCATAAACCCAATCATCAAGTCAATTTTGCCTGAGGGGATGCATTCATTAAAAATCAGGAATTAGGGTTTCTTGACCTAATTCACCCCTAAGTGGACTATAGGGGAAAAGCATGAGCCAAGACCTCAAGACATGATTTGAGGGTCTCTAACACACCACATTGGTCCATTTGAAATAATGAGTTAATCCAAGAAGCTTGAGCAACAAGTTTCAATTTCATCTGAACCACAATTATGGTTTCGCGGAAAAAGTCAACTGTGCCTTTGACTTTTGACCAGGACATGCTCCCAAACCCTAGGACATGATTCAATACACCCTATAACACCTATGAAATCAATCCATCAAGTTTGATTTAGGTCAAGGACTTGATTTCATAGAGGATCGCACAGTTTGGAATTCATCTGACAAAAAGTCAACTGTGCACAAAAGTCAACTTTGACTTTTTGATATTTTTCACAATTATAGTTTTTTAACCCTAAAATGATGTTAATGTGTGATTGGAATCATCATTCATCAAGAAAAATCAAGAAAAGTGGGATAACTTGTAAAAGGGGTAACCATAAAAAACATAGAAAATTTTCTAAGTTATGGAACAAAGTGGCTAGGGTACCAACTTTGGAGGATCATAACTCCTAAACCACAAGGCCATTTTTTCCCATCCAAAGCTGGATTTGTAGCTCTCGTTACCCTCTACAAAAGCTTCAACTACCACTCATTCTAATTCCCCATGGATTTTGAGTTATGGAATGATCAAAATCACAAAAAGTGAAAATGTCACTTTTTTCCAACACTTAGTGAAATTTTCACTAAGTCAGAATCTGCCTTCACTTTTTTCCAAATGTAGGGGCATTTTTCACTTGGATCCAAAAAGTATCAAAACCAGTTATGATCAAACAGTTATTGTATCATATGAAGGCTTTCCAAAATGGCCAAGAACTCCATCAAATTCCACTTGAGCCATGAGATATGACAATGGCAACATGCCTTGCTGAAAACTATCAAGGCAAGGCAGATTTTGGAGTTTTGCTCGATTTTCCAAATTTGTACAATTCCAAGCAACTCTATCTATCTGAACACCTCAAGGGGGGACCAAGGAGGAACCAACTCTGATCCCAAGCCTCCCAAGTCTTTGGAACCAAAAATAGCATGTCAAACCTAGAAATGCCTAAAAGAGGGACAAGACTCCAATTTTGGATTGGAACATTCAATGCATACACCTAGATGGCATGGACTAAGCCATTTCCAACTGAATTCAGTCAAGACTTATCCAAGACCAAGGGAACCAGCAGCCTGTACGCTAACCTCTAGTCAATGGCTAGAGGAGACTTGGATTCTCATTGCTCAACATTGTCCAAACCTATGCAGCAGTTGCCATTCACTATTCCTTGCAAAACAAACTTGCTCTACTATAAATAGAGCTCATTTGTGATCAGTTTGAGTACACCAAAGCCATCAAACTAATGCTTTCCTCAAAATCTCCTTCTTCACTCCAATTTTGCCTTCCAAAGCAAGTCACTATCGAGTTTTGAGTTTGAGAGCAATTCCAATCAAACCAATCACACACACACACCAGCCAACTGCCCAAGCCTTTGACAGATTTGCAGTTGAGGTGCCAAATCAAGTTCCATCTCAAATCAATCCACTCCAAGCATCCAGACACACTCCATAGCACCTAGGGAAGTTGTCCATAACCTTGGAACCAAGTTGTAACACCTCTAACACAAAACACGATCACCAGCTGCAAGTGGTAAGCATGAGCTCTTCTAACTCTATGATCCATGCAATTTTTGATGCACAATAATTTGGCCATATGTTCATAATCATGCATGGAGTGTTTTCCCTCAATCAATTGCATTGTTTGAATCGTGTATGGAATTTCTGAACCTTCATGCAAATTTTAGGGTTCTTGAGGTTTCTCTTTGATTTCTTATTCCATGTTTAAAATAAATGAAATTAAAGACCATAGACATGATCGTGAGGTTGAAACGAGTAGATTGATATGTATATTACATGATATCATCAAGTATTCAGTGAGATTGGATAGAAAATGCAAATCTGCAGAAACAGAGGAAGGGCGCGTGTTCTTGCCATGTTCTTGGCGCCCTTTTTCAAATATTTGAATATTTGAATTTTGTGATTTTATTTAATTGATTCAAAAATTAATTTCTCTATGAGTTTTAATGATTTTGAGTTGATTCTTTTTTTAATAATTCAAAAAAATGTTAAAATATTTTATTTTACCAAAAAATCCCAAAAATATTATTTATTTCATATAATTGATATTTTTGTAAAGAATTAATATTTTAATTGTTTTTGACATTTAAAATATTTTTTCCTTCTTGATTTTGCAAATTTTAATGACTTCTAATCATTTTGTAGGTCAAAACTTGATTTTTGAAACATTAATCCAAGATCACAATTTGTTTTCCACATGTTTAACAATTTTGATCATTTTAATTGAATTTTTATTCAATTAAAATACATTTTGGAAACAAATTAGGGTTTTTGATTAATTCAACCCTCATCAAACTT
Organism: Lathyrus tuberosus; assembly: GCA_022829125.1. NCBI lineage: Eukaryota > Viridiplantae > Streptophyta > Magnoliopsida > Fabales > Fabaceae > Lathyrus > Lathyrus tuberosus. Next base: position 4,930,972 of record JALAZF010000283.1, on the reverse strand, counting down.
TTTCAAACCATTTTGGGCCTCTAATAGAGTGTAAGACCCAATCCGTTGTAAATACAAACCTATTTTGGGCCTCAAATGTTGTATAAGTCCCGTTGTATTTCAAAAGTTCGGCGCGATCATCGCCCATTTAAAACAAACCATCTGGGCCTCTCCTCAAGCTATAAGACCATTCAAAACCATTTTGGGCCTCTAGTAGAGTGTAAGACCCAACCCTTTTAGAAAACCAAAATAATTTGGGCCTCGGTATATTGTATAAGTCCCGATACCGTCAAAAAATTTCGGTGCGGTCGTCGCCTTTCTACAATCAAACCCTTGGGCCTACCCTTGCGTTATAAGCCCCATTCTTTTCTTTAAACACCTTTGGGCCTCTAGTAGAGTGTAAGACCCAAACCCTTTTAACCAAAACTATTTTGGACCTCAGATATTGTATAAGTCCCTCTGCGTTAAAAGAAAATCTCGGCGCGATCGTTAGTTCAAAAACCATTTTTTTGAGCCTCTCCTTGAGCTGTTAGCCCCACCACTTGTACAAAAATAAACCTTTGGGCCTCTTGAGAGAGTGTAAGACCCATCCCTTTGTACTGAAAACCTTTTGGGCCTCAGTCACTTGTATAAGTCCCTGTACAATGTACAAAACAATAGTGCAATCACTGATAAAACTTTGGACCTCTCCTTGAGCTGTAAGCCCCAACAATCTTTTCAAAGCACTTTCTCCTTTGATTTTGAATATAATATTGTTATCAAAGCTTTTTTTGTTGAACAACTAACAAAACAACGTGGAAGCTCTACAACCGAGTAAGTGTTTACCCGTTTTCTTTATCCGCTTTCATATATATAACTGTATTGTGTGGCTGCTCACTGTAAGTCTTCTTTCACAAACGTTTATATACTTGTCAAATATCAACTGTGTAATACTAGTATAGTTATTTAGAGTGTTCCCCGGCAACTACGTCTAGCACCAGGTAAAGCCCCATTGATCGCTCTTTAATACAGTCAAAACTAGATCCCCATAGGATTACCAGACACAGTCTTCCCTCCTCTTGGGGTTAAACAATATGGAGACTTGAAAGGCAACATTCTCAGACTGTCACCCTTAGAAGTTGTCAAAGAGACTCTACTCCCCAGAGATGATCTTTTCTCCATGAATGGCATCTCTTGAGTTTCTTCCAAATTCTCGAACTTTCCTGGCTTGATCTATTCTCTGTGAATGGCATGTCTTTAACTTCTCGGGGTTTGGGGACCCACAGGCTTCTTAAAAGCACCCTTAAAAATTTTCAAAGAAACTCTAACTCCCCTGAGATGATCTTTTCTCCGTGAATGGCATCTCTTAAGTTTCTTCCAAATTCTCGGACTTTCCTGGCTTAATCTATTCTCTGTGAATGGCATGTCTTGAACTTCTCGGGGTTTGGGGACCCACAGGCCTCTTAAAAGTATCCCCGCCTCCTCTTGGGCGTTTTACAAGGACCCTTCGGCTTCTTAAAAGCTCTCATTCCTTCTCTTGGGCTTAATACAAGGACCCTGACGACCTCTTAAAGGTATAAGACAGAACTTAGTCATCCTTTGCTAGAGCAGTCTTTCCAGCGTCAAAACTTCGGCCACTTGAGGGTTAGTACTCATCCCTTAACGCCCGTGCCTCCTCTTGGGCATTGTACAAAAGATGAAACTCTAGACTTGGACAGTCTCAATACCCTTTGGATTTCCCATTTCCTTAAAGAACAGGAAATAACCCCGATCTTCTGATCAGTACCAAAGTACAACCTCACCTGGAATCAGTCTCTTTATAAGAACTATTTTTCTCTTTTATACAACATATTGGACCTGTCACTAAACTGAAACAGTCACCAACATAGATAGCCTCCTCTTGGGCTTTGTACAATGATTCTCCCCAGCGGAGCTAACCTTTTTACACTCTCTTGTTGAGTATGAAAGACTCTCTTGTTGAGTCAACCTCCTTTTAGCCTCCATCTCGGGCTTCGTACTAGATATAAAAGCACTCTCTTGTTGAGTATAAAAGGCTCTCTTGTTGAGTCAAACATTTTTAGCCTCTATCTTGGGCTTTGTACGAGATACAAATCACTCTCTTGTTGAGTATAAAAGACGCTCTTGTTGAGTCAAACATTTTTATCCATCATCTCGGGCTTTGTACGAGATACAAAAACACTGTCTTATTGAGTATAAAAATACTCTCTTATTGAGTAGATCCTCCTTTAGCCTCTATCTCGGGCTTCATACGAGATACAAAATCACTCTCTTGTTGAGTATAAAAGACTCTCTTGTTGAGTCAAACATTTTCAGCCTCCATCTCGGGTTTCGTACGAGGTACAAAGACTCTCTTGTTGAGTCAAACCCCCTTAGCCTCCTTCTTGGGCTTCGTACAAGACACATATAAAAACACTCTCTTGTTGAGTCAGCCCCTTTTTTAGCCTCCATCTCGGGCTTTGTACGAGATACAAAAGAACTCTCTTGTTGAGTCGGTTACTTGTTAGCACTCTCTAGTTGAGTCAACCCTTTTAGCCTATATCTCGGGCTTCGTACGAGACACAAAAGCATCCTCTTGTTGGGTCAATAGCCTCCTCTTAGGCTTTGTATAAAGAAATCCCCGTTTGATTCAATCAACCTTTTAGCATCAAATCATGCTTTGGTCACAGCATACAAACATTAACAACTCCTTTTCCCTCATCTAATTGCTGTAAGCGGCAAGCCTCTGGATTATTTACATCCACACCACTGTCCCTCTTTTAGCATGAGAAATTCCTAAGGAAAGATGGCATTGCTCTAAACTGAGTTAAAGTCTTCTCCTTCAGGTTGAAAATCCCCTATAAAAGGAAATTATGGCATTGCTAGATTCGTATATCCCAGTTAAAGTAATTCTCCTTTATAATCAGTCACCCAACAGTTGTGCCAAACAGACTAAACATTCCCCTTTAGAGATGACAAATTCTCTCTAAAGTCAACACCCTTTTAGCTTCACATCTTGGGCTTCGAACAAGATACAAATAGACCCTTCAGCTTCACATCTTGGGCTTTGAACAAGATACAAACCACCTTTAGCTTCATGTCTTGGGCTTTGAACAAGACACCAAAACACCATTTCCTCCCATAGAATGGGAGGAACTACGATCGCTCTGATTTCCCTGTTTCGTTAAACGGGAATACATAGGCATAAGATTGAAAAATCTTAGCGAGCACACTAATCAAAAACCCAAAATCCCGTACCTTCATACATCAATCGAAAAGCATCAGTCCTAACATCCTACCAATAGTCTAGATCCTGTGTCCTTAACAACATAACCTAAGAGAGACCCACAATCTTTGTAGCATCTGTAAACCAACAGTTATCTGTTTAAACTCAATTTGCAAGCAGGGTTAATTGGAGACATCTATTTCCCTTCCTTCATCAGCTTCAATAGGATAAAAAATGAATCGAGTTGTACCACACATAAAACTCATGCTACAGTTAGGACTGATGCTTTTCGATTGATGTGTGAAGGTACGGGATTTTGGGTTTTTGATTAGTGTGCTCGCTAAGATTTTTTTCAATCTTATGTCTAAGTATTCCCGTTTAACGAAACAGGGGAAATCAAAGCGATTGTAGTTCCTCTATGGGAGGAAAAAGGTTGTTTTGGTGTCTTGTTCAAAGCCCAAGACGTGAAGCTAAAGGTGGTTTGTATCTTGTTCAAAGCCCAAGATGTGAAGCTGAAGGGTCTATTTGTATCTTGTTCGAAGCCCAAGATGTGAAGCTAAACGGTTTTGACTTTAGAGAGAATTTGTCATCTCTAAAGGGGGATATTTGGTCTGTTTGTCACAACTGTTGGGTGACTGATTATAAAGGAGAATTACTTTAACTGGGATAAGTGAATCTAGCAACGCCATAATTTCCTTTATAGGGGATTTTAACCTGAAGGGGAAGACTTTAACTCAGTTTAGAGCAATTCCATCTTTCCTTAGGAATTTCTCATGCTAAAAGAGGGACAGTGGCATGGATGTAAATAATCCAGAGGCTTGCCGCTTACAGTAATTAGATGGGGGAAAAGGAGTTGTTGATGTTTGTATACTGTGAATGATGCACAACTTTTGATGCTAAAAGGTTGATTGGCTCAACCGGGGTTTCCTTATACAAAGCCTAAGAGGAGGCTATTGGCCCAACAAGAGGGTGTTTTTATGTGTCTCGTACGAAGCCCGAGAGAGAGGCTAAAAGGGGTGGACTCAACAAGAGAGTGCTAACAAGTGACTGACTCAACAAGAGAGTACTTTTATATCTGTCTTGTACAAAGCCCAAGACGGAGGCTAAAGGTGTTTGACTCAACAAGAGAGTCTTTGTACCTCGTACGAAGCCCGAGATGGAGGCTGAAAATGTTTGACTCAACAAGAGAGTCTTTTATACTCAACAAGAGAGTGATTTTTATCTCGTACGAAGCCCAAGATGGAGGCTAAAAGGCTTTGACTCAACAAGAAAGTCTTTTGTACTCAACAAGAGAGTGTTTTTGTATCTCGTACGAAGCCCGAGATGGAGGCTGAAAGGCTTTGACTCAACAAGAGAGTCTGAAAAGGTTAGCTCCACTTGGGAGAATCATTGTACAAAGCCCAAGAGGAGGCTAGTGTGCTGGTGACTATTTCAGTTGAGTGACAGGTCCAGTATGTTGGTTAAAGAGAAAATCAGTTCTTATATGGGTAATGTCGTACTTTGGGATTGATCAGAGGATCAGGGATATTTCCTGTTCTTTAAGGAAATGGGAAATCCAAAGGGTATTGAGACTGTCCAAGTCTACTGGTGTTTTGAGAAATCGATTCTCAGGTAGTGAATGATCTTTGTATGATGCCCAAGAGAAGGTTGGTATATTAAGTAATGAAGGTCAACCCATTAACTGGTCTGACACTTGAATCAGAAAGACAGCTCTAGCAAATTGATGACTAGGTTCTGTTCCTAAACCTGTAGAGGCCTCTGGGTCCTTGTACTAAGCTCAAGAGAAGGCATGAGAGCTTTTAAGAAGCCGAAGGGTCCTTGTACAACGCCCAAGAGGAGGCGGGGATGCTTTTAGGAAGCCTGTGGGTCCCCAAACCCCGAGAAGTTCAAGACATGTCATTCACCGAGAATAGATCAAGCCAGGAAAGTTAGAGAATTTGGAAGAAACTCAAGAGATGCCATTCACGGAGAAAAGATCATCTCTGGGGAGTAGAGTCTCTTTGACAATTTCTAAGGGTGACAGTCTGAGAAAGGGTTCACCGAGAATGTTTCCTTTCACGTCTCCATATTGTTTAACCCCAAGAGGAGGGAAGACTGTGTCTGGTAATCCTATGGGGATCTAGTTTTGTTTGTATTTAAGAGTGGCCAACAGGGCTTTACCTAGTGCTAGACCTAGTTGCCGGGGGAAAACTCTAAATAACTATACTAGTATTACACAGTTGATATTTGACAAGTATATAAAAGTTTGTGAAAGAAGACTTACAGTGAGCAGCCCCACAATACAGTTATATATATATATATATATATATATATATATATATATATATATATATATGAAAGCGGGTAAAGAAAGCAGGTAAACACTTACTCGGTTTTAGAGCTTCCATGTTGTTAGGTTAGTTGTTCAACAAAGAAAGCTTTGATAACAATATTATATTCAAAACCAAAGGAGAAAGTGCTTTGAAAAGATTGTTTAGGGCTTACAGCTCAAGGAGAGGCCCAAGGTTTTATCAGTGATTCACTGTTGTTTTGTACATTATACAGGGACTTATACAAGTGACTGAGGCCCAAAAAGGTTTTCTGTACAAAGGGATGGGTCTTACACTCTCTCAAGAGGCCCAAAGGTTTATTTTTGTACAAGTGGTGGGGCTTACAGCTCAAGGAGAGGCCCAAGGGTTTGTTTTAAAAGGCGACGATCGCGCCAAACTTTTTGATGGTATCGAGACTTATACAATACACTGAGGCCCAAATTATTGTGGTTTTCAAAAAGGGTTGGGTCTTACACTCTACTAGAGGCCCAATGATTTTTAAAGAATTGGGCTTATAACACGAGGGTAGGCCCAAGGGTTTGATTTTTGAACTGGCGATCGCGCCGAGATTTTCTTTTAACGCAGAGGGACTTAAACAATATCTGAGGCCCAAAATTGTTTTGGTTAAAAGGGGATTGGGTCTTACACTCTATCAGAGGCCCAAAAGGTTTTCAGAAAAAGAATTGGGACTTATAGCTCGAGGAGAGGCCCAAAAGGTTTTTTTTTGTTAAAAAAGGCGACGATCGCGTCGTTGTTTTTGAAAATACAGTGGGTCTTTATACAATGATTGAGGCCCAAAAGGTGGTGTATTTACAAAAGGGGTTGGGTCTTACACTCTATTAGAGGCCCAAAATTGTTTGAAAAAGTTTGATGAGGGTTGAATCAATCAAAAACCCTAATTTATTTCCAAAATGTATTTTAATTGAATAAAAATTCAATTAAAATGATCAAAATTGTTAAACATATGGAAAACAAATTGTGATCTTGGATTAATGTTTCAAAAATCAGGTTTTGATCCACAAAATGATTGGAAGTCACTAAAATTTGAAAAATTAAGAAAGATAAAATATTTTAAATGTCAAAAACAATTAAAATATTAATTCTTTACAAAAATATCAAGTATATGAAATAAATAATATTTTTGGGATTTTTTGGGAAAATAAAATATTTTAACATTTTTGTGAATTATTAAAAAAAAGAATCAACTCAAAATCATTAAAACTCAGAGAGAAATTAATTTTTGAATCAATTAAATAAAATCACAAAATTCAAATATTCAAATTTTCAAAAAAAGGCGCCAAGAACAAGGGCAAGAACACGCGCCACCCTCTGTTTCTACAGATTTGCATTTTCTATCCAATCTCACTGAATGCTTGATTATATCATGCAATCTATATATCGATCTACTCGTTTCAACCTCACGATCATGTCTATGGTCTTTAAATTCATTTATTTTAAACATGGAATAAGAAATCAAAGAGAAACCTCAAGGACCCTAAAATTTACATGAAGGTTCAGAAATTCCATACACGATTCAAACAATGCAATTGATTGAGGGAAAACGCTCCATGCATGATTATGAACATATGGCCAAATTATTGTGCAGCAAAAAATGCATGGATCATAGAGTTAGAAGAGCTCACGCTTACCTCTTGCAGCTGGTGATCGTGTTTTGTGTTAGAGGTGTTGTATCTTGGTTCCAAGGATATGGACAGCTTCCCTAGGTACTATGGAGTGTGTCTGGGTGCTTGGAGTGGATTGAATTGAGCTGAAACTTGATTTGGCACCTCAACTGCAAATCTGTCAAAGGCTTGAGCAGATGGCTGGTGATTTTGTGATTTTGATGTTCCAGATGTTATGTGAGTGTTGGGATCACTTATATATGATGTTTATGAGGTGTGTGGGTGATTGGTTTGGTTGGAATAGCTCTCAAACTCAAAACCCGATAGTGACTTGCCTTGGAAGGCAATTTTGGAGTGAAGAAGGAGATTTTGAGGAAAGCATCTGTTTGATGGCTTTGGTGTACTCAAACTGATCACAAATGAGCTCTATTTATAGTAGATCAAGTTTGTTTTGCAAGGAATAGTGAATGGCAACTGCTGCATAGGTTTGGCCAATGTTGAGGAATGAGAATCCAAGTCTCCTCTAGCCATTGACTAGAGGTTAGGGCACAGGCTGCTGGTTCCCTTGGTCTTGGATAAGTCTTGACTGAATTTAGTTGGAAATGGCTTAGTCCATGCCACCTTGGTGTATGCATTAAATGTTCCAATCCAAAATTGGAGTCTTTTCCCTCTTTTAGGCATTTCTAAGTTTAGCATGCTATTTTTGGTTCCAAAGACTTGGGAGGCTTGGGATCAGAGTTGGTTCCTCCTTGGTCCCCCCTTGAGGTGTTCAGATGGATAGAGTTGCTTGCCCTTTGCAAAATTTGAGCAAATCGAGCAAAACTCCAAAATCTGCCTTGCCATGACAGTTTGCAGCAAGGCATATTGGCATTGTCATATCTCATGGCTTAAGTGGACTTTGATGGAGTTCTTGGCCATTTTGGAAAGCCCTCATATGATACAACAACTATTTGATCATAATTGGTTTTGATACTTTTTGGATCCAAGTGAAAAATTCCCCTACATTTGGAAAAAAGTGAAGGCAGATTCTGACTTAGTGAAAATTTCACTAAGTGTTGGAAAAAAGTGACATTTTCACTTTTTGTGATTTTGATCATTCCATAACTCAAAATCCATGAGGAATTGGAATGAGTTACGTTTGAAGCTTTTGTAGAGGGCCATGAGAGCTACAAATCCAGCTTTGGATGGGAAAAAATGGCCTTATGGTTTAGGAGTTATGATCCTCCAAAGTTGGTACCCTAGCCATTTTGTTTCATAACTTAGAAATATTTCTAAGTTTTTATGGTTACCCCTTTTACAAGTTATCCCAATTTTCTTGATTTTTCTTGATGAATGTTGATTCAAATCACACATTAACATCATTTTAGGGTTAAGGAACCATAATTATGAAAAATCTCAAAAAGTCAAAGTTTGACTTTTGTGCACAGTTGACTTTTTGTCAGATGAATCCCAAACTGTGCGATCCTCTATGAAATCAAGTCCTTGACCTAAATCTAACTTGATGGATTAATTTCATAGGTGTTATAGGGTGTGTTGAATCATGTCCTAGGGTTTGGGAGTATGTCCTGGTCAAAAGTCAAAGATACAGTTGACTTTTCTCGCGAAACCCTAATTGTGGTTCTGATGAAATTGAAACTTGTTGCTCAAGCTTCTTGGATCAATCCTTTGTTGAAAATGGATCATTGTGGTTTATTAGAGACCCTCAAATCATGTCTTGAGGTCTTGCTCATGCTTTTCCCCAAAAGTCAACTTAGGGGTGAATTAGGTGATGAAACCCTAATTCCTGATTTTTTGTGAATGCATCCCCTGAGGCTAAATTGACTTGATGATTGGGTCCATGATGTCCCTTGGAGCATCATAGGTTATGCTTTGAAGCATTGGCTCATGCCCAGAGGAAAATTTCCATCTGGAGGCCCTGGTTGACCAAACCCTAATTTGGTGACACTGGCGATCTTGAGGCTTAATCCACTTGGAATGTTGTAGCCTTGTGCTTAATACTTGATGTGGGAGTCCTCTTGATCCATTGTGGATGTTTGAGAGGCTAGACAAGTTGAAGATCATGTCATTCCTTGATTGATCCTTTGTCTAAGAGCTCTGAGAGGGCTTAATACCCTAATTCTGATTGTAGTGGATGCTCACCCATCTTTGAGGAGACTAATGGTTCATCCCTATTGTGATGATGATTTTCACAATGATGGGAAATCTTAGTGGTAAAAATTTGGGGTATGACAAGGGGATATACTAAGCATGCTCGCCAAGATGTCGCATCTCGTGCCTACGTATCCTAATAAGGATGGAATCAGAGCATTCGTAGTTCACCTAAATAGGGTGAGGAACCATTGACTATGGCCAAAGTTCCAAAGGGAATGAGTGAGATACTCATATAGAGTTTAAAGAACTCTATAAGTCTAAATTGTAAAGGGAAGTGAATACTCATGGTGATGAGAATCACATAGAGTTTAAGAACTCTATCCTAGTTCTAAGTTTATGTGGTGAATGGCTCTTATGAGGCAAAAGGGGATAAGTAAGTATCTATGAGGATACTACTCACATAGGGTTCAAAACTCTAACCCAAAACTAGGTTAAAGATAAAGGAAGGCTCTTATGAGGCCAAGGGTGGAAGATGGCTCTAATGAGGCCAAGATGGTAATGAGCTATCTATGACTTTGAGGTCAATAGAGAGACTTTCCATTGGAAGGAGGGGAAAACAACTTCTTGTAAAGACAAGTGTTGAAGAGGGATTAAAGTATGAGTGATAAGAAATAAGAGTTCAAGAACTCAAAGGGGATAAACATCCAAGAAGTGCAATAGCATTAATCAAGCACAAGTCACATGCACAACATCAAAATGTCAAGGTAAAACTCCATGTGAATCACCTTTAGGTATGAGCAAGGTTAGGTATGACAAAGTATTATGAAATGATTCACAACATCTCAAACATGAGTAAATGATCAAATAGGTAAGACCAAGCACTTTTGAACCATGAAGTCATAAGTGAAACAAGCTTTTCAAATCATAAATTAACACAATATTCAACTTACAAGACACTTTAAGAAGTGCCATAAAGAAACTAGGTCAAAACCAAATTGAAAGCATAGGTGAATTGAGGAGTATATCAATGAGGTGTTCAAAATTAGGAAAATGGACACACAATCCCAAAGGTAAAGCTTAAACTCAATTTAAAACATTTAAGAATATGTGTGTGAAGTGTCATACAAAGATGAGCAAAATAACCCTCTCAAAATCAAACTTCAAGGTGAAGTACCAAAGGCATCGAGCCTAAGTCGAGGGTCAAACAAAGGCCAATAAAACCAAACCAAAAGACATCATTCAAGGTCAAAAACTAGCCTTAAAACAACCTCCTAATGTGCCTTAAGACACTCTAAAAAATAAAAACAAAAAGATAAAAAGAAGTGGTTATTTTGAAAGAAGTTCACAAACTAGGTTAAAAATTACTCCTAATTTTATAAAATCAGAAATGAATATTAAAATAACTTAAAAATGAAAATAAAAATTTTATAAAATTAAATTAAACCTCAAAAGGTTAGTATGAATTTTATGAGAATTTTTATTCAAAAGAAACTATTTTTAATAAAATAGAATTGGAATGAAAATAAAAAAAGAAAATATTTGAAATGAACTAAAACAGGGGGTGTATTAGTAAACCTAGAATGAACTAGGTTGAGTTGTTATGCACACGGGCCTTCTGGAAGGGGGTGTTGATAGCGAAAAATAAAGGCCCAGGGTCCAAGTAAAAATTATTTTCCTCAACCAAGTGGAATACACGGTTATGGCACAAAAATATTATGTAAACATTGATCAATTGGTCACTTGGGGTTTAAGTGACTACACGACAAAAGTAATACCCAGCCACTTAGACTTTGCCAGCACACCATCTTCCATGCAAACACTAAACAAAACCTACAAACCCCATCATGAACCAGAAGAACACCATGGCAAACTCTCCTCTTCCTCAGGCATTTTTTTAAATTCATTTCTCAACCAAAATCCATGAAATAACACATCATAGTGTAGTGCTCAGAAGGTAGAACAACATCAAACCCTAAACATCTCAAGACAGGCACTTAAACATGGAGAAAATGATCATGGAAGTTGGACATTCATACTAAAACTAACAAGCTACATGATGATGTGAGATCAAAACCTCAAGCAAACAGCCATGCTATCATCTCAAATCAATATAGATGCAATGTATGGACACATGGTATCATTCAGAAACATTTGTACATTAAACATGAAACCATAAAGACATGGCGGAAGCTTACCAAGTGGAGTCAGTCCACTGCTTCTTCAACTCAGGAGATCAGGAACTAATAAGCTCAACTTCTTCCCTTGGCTGATGATGATGTGCAAGATCCTGAGTGAAATATGCAGCTTCTGGCCTTCCCTTGGTTTCTCACGAATTCTTTCTTTTGAATGATATGTTTGTAGTGAAATGGTAGATGTTTTGTTGTCTTTGGAACAAAGGAAATGAATCCTTATATAGCCAGAACAGGTTGGTCATTGGTCTTAAAACACAATGGATATCAGCTTTGTCCAAGAGGGAAAGGTGATAGGTAAAGCTCCTACATGTATGTCCTTCCCTACTCTCCTTCTTGAGCCAAGTGACACTCAGTTGTTGCTTAAGTTAGGGTTCTAGTAAAAAAAAAAAGAATCAAATACCAGAAGGGTTATGGTGCAAGGGAGCATTACACAATGGTCCATGGTTTTGCAGCATGGCAACTTTTGGTACGTCCACTCCAAGTACAAAATAGATAGGATTTTGTGGTTTACTTTCACAGGCTTTATGGCAAGGTACAATGTTGGGAACTGGTGAGAAAGGCAACAAAGTGTACTTGGTAGGTGGTTCATACTTAGTTCAAAATGAAAGCATGGTTTGGGTGTAATGAAACTAAATCATGGCCCTCTCTTGATCACACGATAGTTTCCTAACCAATGAACCAAATGAAATGGTTCTTGATCCTTTTGAAAGATGGCATAGGGTAGAGCAACTTTGATGATGTTGAAAGGTTAAGATAGAGCCTAGAAATACATGAAAAATTATGACAAATTTTGGTGAAGCAAGGAAGCAAAACCCAGAATTTTCTAAGTTAAAACACAACATTGCAACATGGCTACTTTAGAGCATTAGAACTTGGAGAATACTTCACCAATTTATGAGATTCTTGGCTCAATGTAAAGTAGGAAGATAATAAAACAAATTTCATGTGGGAAGTATCTTGAGATGAGGCTTGTAACCTTGAGAAAAGAAGTCATGAAGTTGTGTCCATAAAGCTGTCACTAGAGACTTAGAAAAAATTCTAAGTTAAAGATTTTCTCAACTTTTAAAACACCAACTTGGAAACCACATAACTTGAGATTTAATGATCCAAATGAGGAGTTCCACACATGTTTGGAAAGCTCAAAGAAAAAGGAACAACTTTCATGTCCAAGAATTTTGGATTTGAAGCTTGGACCAATGAGAAAAAAGGCCATGAAGTTGTGTCTAAAATTAGGGCAAAATGATCAAAATTTCACTAAGTCATAAAGGGATTTGTATTTCCAAGTCTCATAACTTAGAAATTAAGCCTTTTTTGAAGAAGGGTCCTCTAATACACTTTGAAGTTCATGGTGAGAGCTTCAATTTGAGCTTTGAGGCACAAAAATTGGATGTGTGGTTTGAAAGTTATGACCCTTCCAAGTTTGCACAAGGAGTGAACTTTTCCATACTTAGAAAATTTTAAGAACCAAACCTTGCCCTTTTTGCAAGAAACCTCTCAAAAGTTAACTTCTCATGCTCTAACTCAACAATTAGACATGCCTTGATGGAATATGGCTTGAATGCTTCATCTTGGATCAAAATCTCAAAAGCCAAAGGTTTGACTTTCCAGTCAAAACCCTAGTTTTCTTTATGAATCTAACTGGATGACCTTTGATGATCTTGCTTTCTCAATCTCTTCCAATACCAATGGATGACTTCCAAGGATGTTTAAGAACATATGGAATCATGTCCCAAGGCTTGGGATCATGCCTTGATCAAAATCAAGGGCAAAAGTTGACTTTTCCTGACAAAACCATAATCTGTGGCTAGATGAACTTGTGGTTCATTGCACTTGTGATGAGAGCCAAACACACTTGAATTTTTGTTGAATAAGGCCTCTTGAATGTATGTAAGCTCAATTGGTTGATGAACCAATCAAGACATTGACTGATCATAACAAGATCCCTTGTAGCTCTTCAGATAAAAACATAGCTTCCACAATTCTTGATCTGATGGTTTCTCTTGATTTTTCTTGACCCAATCTCCTGAGATCATGGCATATGATTTTAGAACTTCATGATTTGTCTTCAAGACCAAAAGGTTGAACTTTGGAGCCTCAGTTGGCTTTCTTGAACAGTTGACTTCACATATCAATCTCAATCAACTGGTGAACACTTGTGATGGATGTATGGAGCCAAAGAGTGTCTTAGGAGACCTTGAAACATGTGAAGGCTTGGCTTGTTGACCTTATCCTCTTTCTTGTACAAACCCTAGCTTTCACATAAAGAAACAAACTAAATAAGGTATAGTGGTTAGTTAACAATGCATAGATGATTGAATGGCAAAGGTATAGTGGTTATGACATCTAAGGGGTAAATTGTGGTTGGCGTATTGCACAACCCAAATGGCCTTCTTCTGTAAGCAAAAACACCATAGAGACATGTGAATGTTGTCTTCTCTTGATCTTTAGGAGCAACTGCAATCTGATTATACCCAGAGTATCCATCAAGAAAATAGTAATAGTCGTGACCAGCCAACCTCTCCAACATTTGATTAATGAATGGCAAAGGGAAGTGGCCTTTCCTTGTTGCTATGTTCAACCTCCTGTAGTCAATGCACACTCTCCAACCTGTAACGGTCCTTGTAGGAATTAGCTCATTCTTCTCATTCATGTTGACTGTGGTTCCCTCTTTCTTGGGTATCACATGCACTGAGCTAACCCACGAGCTATCAGATATAGGATAGATAAGACCTGCATCTAACAACTTCACCACTTCTTTTCGAACCACTTCTTTCATGGCGGGGTTAAGTCTCCTTTGGGGTTGGACCATCGGCTTGTGATCATCCTCCATTAGAATCTTGTGCATGCAAACTGTAGGACTAATACCCTTCAAATCTTCAATGGCCCATCCAATAACACTTTTGTATTTTTTAGTACTTGGATGAGTCTTTCCTCTTGGACACTCTTGAGGCTCAAATTTATTATTGCTGGGCATTTACCTTTGTGTCGAGGAAAATATATTTTAAATTCTCAGGTAGCAGTTTCAACTCCGTCCCTTTTTTAGACTCTCGATTCTCTTCTGATGACTAAGGTTGCCTTAGATCTTCCCATCGGTGTGGTCGAGATGCCTTCCAAGGAGATTGTGCTTCCATCATGGACAACACTTCTGATTCTTTCTCCTCCACTTCTTGAACACTTTCAAAAATTGATAAGCTCAACACTCGTTCCAACGGTAACTATGGTGTATTCAGTGAACTATCATGGACAATCACTTGATCTATCACCTCTACTGTATGACTTGTACCCACATCATATTTTTACTTCATGGTGTTTCGAGCATCAATTTTTAATTCCTCATCATAGACTTTAAGAGTCATCGTACCCTCCTCTATGTCTATCATACACCTTCCAGTCTCTAAAAATGGTCTGTCTAGAATGAGAGGGATCTCTTCATCTTCTGGCATCTCAAGAATCACAAATTCAACTGGGAACACAAACTTATCTATCTTCACTAGAACATCTTCAACTACCCCATAAGGCCTCTTTACCGAATAATCTGCAAACTGGAGTGTCATCCTAGTATCTTGCATATTTCCTATTCCCAATTCCCTGTAGATGGACAGGGGCATAAGACTCACACTAGCCCCCAAGTCAATAAGTTCCTTTTTTAATGATCTATCTCCAATGGTGCATAGAATGGTGACCGAACCTCTAATTTTTTCTTCACCAGAATCTTCATACCCTGCAAAATAGCACTACAAGTTTCGGTTAGAATAATAGGGTCAGTGTCAATTGTGCGTTTCTTGGAGATTATATCCTTCATGAACTTGGCATAAGTAGGCATTTGCTCAAGCACCTCCAAGAATGGAATATTAATTTCCAGCTTCCGGAACATCTCTAAGAATTTTTCAAAGTTTTTCTCATGTTGTCCCTTTTTCTTGTTTCTTGTGGAGAAAGGGAGCTTTATGGCGGGTTTTGGCTCAATCGATTTCTCTTTCACTACCTGTTTAGATCCAACCATTTCTTCATTGATGATCTCATTTTCTTTTATTTCAAGATCGAATTCGAGTAATTGGTCTTCATTTTCAGGTTTCTCCTTAGAAGCTTCAAGCGATTTCCCACTTCTTATGGTCACAACACTCACATTATTATGATCTCTTAGATTTGTCATAGTTGCACTCGGTAAAGCACCTTGTGCTTGAGAATTTGCAAGTTGTTGTTCTAACTGACCCATCCGCACTTCCAGATTTTTGATGGAAGCTGTGGTGTTCATCTAATTGTTTCTGGTCTCTTCTTAGAATTGAGAACTTTGAGCAGCCATCTTCGCAATGGAAATTTCCCAATCCGCCTTCTTTGATGCTTATTGTTGATACTATTGTTGTGGTTGTTGGTATTATTGCTCGTACGGTGGTTGTTGTTGTTGTTGTTGTTGTTGTTGCTGAGGTCGATACTGTTGCTGCTGTGGCTGATTCTAATACTGATTCGGTCCCTATTTTTGAACATTCCCTTGTTGATCTTTCCTTGAGAATTTGGGATGATTCTTCCAATCAGGATTGTATGTGTTAGAATAAGGGTTATTCTGCTTCAGAAAATTAATCGCCTCAATTTGTTGTGCAGTTGCAACACAATGCATAACAAAATGAGGTCCACCACAAATCTCGTAACTGACCGCTTGGACATGTTGAACTTGGGCGAGAGTCTGAGTACTTACATTCATCGCCTTAAGCCTTCTTTCTACTTTAGGGGCAATTTGATCTTCCATTTTCACAACCTGATTAGCCATCTTCAAATAAATTATTCCTTCTGGTTTACTCATGCTACGGTCGTATAATTCCAAATGCTCATTTGCAGCAATGGCTTCAATGATCTTCTTAATACCAGTGGCTATTGTAAATTTTGACGAGCCACCGGCAGCCGTATCGATGAGTTGCTTAGTCTTCATCCTGAGGCCATTCACAAACATTTGCATCTGTTCAGTTTGATCCATGTTGTGAGTAGGACAAGCTACTAGTAACCTTTTGAACCTTTTGTAAGCATCGCCAAGTGATTCTCCTTCCTTCTGCTTAAAACTAGTAACTAACCCGTGCGTTCGCATGGGCCTGTCTGTTCGAGGATTTTATGTTTTGGACGTGTAATTGTTAATCAAATTGAAAAGTAAAATGGTAAAATTATAAAAATAGATATGATTGAAAATTAAAATTTGTATTGGTAAGTATAAGAAAATGTTGTGGCCGTTTATAACATGTAGTATTGTATTTGTATATAAAAAAAAATTGAATCAAAATTAAAGTTGTCCTTGTTTATAACAGTTGTATTTTATCTTATATAAAATATTTTGAATCAAAATTAAAGTTGTGCCAGTTTAAACCAATAATATTTTTTCGTATGTAAAAAAATGTGAATCAAAATTAAAGTTGTTCTCATTTATAACAATAGTATTTTTTTCATATATAAAAAAAATTGAATCAAAATTATAGTTGCTACCATTTATTACAGTAGTATTTTATCTTATATAAAAAAATTTGAATCAAAATTTAAGTTGTGTCCGTATAAAACAACAATATTTAATCAAAATTAAAGTTGTGCTTTTAAAAATATTGAATCAAAATTAAAGTTGTCCCCGTTTATAACAATATTATTTAAGCGCATATAATTGTCCCGTTTATAAAAATATTTAAATCCATTATTTTTTTGTTTTTGACATTATTTATAAAAATATTTCAATCAAAATATGTAAGTTATTATGTAAAATTAAATAAGTTATAAAAAAATTGTAGTAAGAATAAAATAAGTTATAGAAAATCACATGTTCAATAAAATTATTTGAACTTTTTTACCAATGATTCACTTGCATTGCATTAGCACAAAAACAGATATACTATAATAGTATTTTGTATACCAGTATATCTTAAGAATATTTTATATTATTAAAGATATGTAATAATGTTTGTATCTATATTATTAAAAATATTATTAAAAAAACTTGAAATTATGTGTCAATAAACAACATATAAAAATTAAGAAAGTTTGGGAGTGCAGTTCAAATATGATAAAATGATAACATTATAATATATAATAATATAAATACTTAATTGTAGAAACAGGTCACTACAAACAGTAATCATCTAAAATTATGCGACAACAATTAATCATCGAATCTAAAACTCCTCGATGTCATAAAGTTGTCCCAGTTGTAGTCGTGCTCATCGTCATCATCAGAATCAAAGATATCATACTCTGGTTCTTCATCATCATCTGAATCAAATTTTTTCACCTTTCTACCCGTTGTTCCTGATCTCCTGAATCTTCTCCTCTTTCGTATTTTTCGCACAGCAGGGGCCCGAGGTAGCTGTTGGAAAAAAATAGTAACTTATTATTGTGAAGAACATGAACTGAATATTTCATGTCACATGAAGAGAAAAAAAATGGACCATGATGACGATGTTCAAGAAAGGGCAAACAGAGGCAGGATTAAACAGAACCATACCGGGCCGACCTGATGACGATGTTCTACATGGGGAGGTTGTTGATGTGACAGGGGGTGGTGGTCGTCGGCAGGTGGTACATTCTCAGGAAGTGGTTTGATGTCACCAGCTGGTGTTACCTGGATAGGGGCTTCGACCTTTTGTTGTGGCTGTTAATGAAAAAAATGGTTGAAAGCGGAAGAAAGAAAATTGGAGAGATATATGTAGTTATTGAAAAACGAAGTAGGTAATTTAGGAGCCGAACCTGCTTTGGTTGTTGGACCTGAGATGGCTGTTGCAATGCCGCCGATGGTTGTATTTCAGCTGTAGTCTGCATCTCAGAAGGCTGTGAAACATGGAAGATGTTGTTGGTTGCCATAGAAATAATGCTACGTTTCTGATTTTAGTTTGTGTTGGTGAGAGAAGTGGCTTGTTTATATAGTTTGGAATGAGACTCTTTATCTTCTCCCTGCAGTTGGTAATGCAAAAGCATTAATTATCTTTAAAATGTAATCGTGGAAAATTAGGAGGCAAAATAATAAGTAGGGGTGATGGTCAAGATTAATGAAAAGTTGGAAATACGGGGTGTGATATGATTTCGCATTAAAGCCATAGGGAAAAACTATAAGCTTTCTTCATGTCAAACAAACTTAAAAAGATAAGAAACACATGACATATATACAGTGGATGTATTACGTAATACGAACATAGTGATAACTTACGAAGTTATGGCTTGATACTCAGCATGCCTTTGCACTATAGGTTGATCCCTGGTGAAAAATGGTATCGTATCCATAAGAATAATCTTCTTTATTGAATTCTTCAGGACCAAATTCAAAGTATGCGGCAGCATTATTCAGCTTCCGACATTCTCCGGTGAACCCATAAAAATAGAAAACATCATTAAACATAATAAGTAAAACCACTCGTAGATAGTCTTATAAAGATATTATAAATTATAGTAAGAACCCAGTTGATGCTTCCAAATCAAGCAGCAAAAATGTAATTGTGTTCTCAATAATCCATTTATCTTCTCCATTTAGTATATTATTGTGTTCTCAATAATTGTGTTCCCAATCCACTGTGAGCTTGCGGTTGTAAGCAACAGAAGCGTGCATAAGTGCCTGCACCAAAGACAAATATTTGTAAGATTATAGTGCAGGTTACTGAGAATGGAAAAATGAGAATTATTTAAGAGTATACCTTAAGTACAGAAAGATATGCATCTGAAAGTCCCGAGTATTTTCCCACCATTGCAATTCTAACCTGCAAAAAATAATGACAGGTGTGAGGTCAATACTTGGCACCATTAAGAGAAGAAGATGGATAAAAATATATTAATGGATGTAAAAAATTAGATTTACCAGTTATACAAGTCATTAGGGAATCAATGTTATACACATCAATGTTTTAAAATCGAGAGTCTCCGCAAAACTGGTAAAGGATTGAAAAATCGTAACTCGAGTATCATAGCATAAAATGATTAAAACTAACACATGAATGTAATATTGTATGATATTGACACATAAACAGACACATGTAGGATTGAAAAATCGTAACTCGAGTATGGTATTGTAGAAACTAACACAGAATTTCTTGTCATAAAGGTTGCATGTTCATAAGTTAAGCACCAAGAAAATCATATTTACCATTATTATATATTACCTTACAGGCATGTTCATAAACAGACACATGAAAAGAGAATTCTTCTTCACTCAGAAGGTAATATCCTTCATGATCAAGATTTTCAATAACACATACCCTTTGATGTGAATATCCTCGAAAGACTTTATCGATCCTTGACTTCCGAATGCTCCAAACACAATTTAACCAAATCACTTCTACCTTTAATGATATCGGTCTTTCTTTGCCTAGCATGCTTTCAATTGTTCCATGTGCTGCCATCCACCATTATGCAAAATTGTAGATACGCCAATCCATTTACATATGGACCTACATACATCTACCGGACGATAAAAAAAGGTGAGAAATCGTCTCGTCAACCTACAACCTACAACCTCCATTTAATATAAAATCAAAAAGTATTATTAGTGTTATAATAAATAATAATTCAGGAAGATAACATTGAAAATGGATAATTGGAGGCAGCAGATGACGTCGGAGAGGGATTATTAGGTTGTGGACAGCGGCCAGACTACATATCTGAAAAATTAAACTCAAATTAAAAAAATGCATATGCAATAATTGTTGGTTAAAATAAAAAATACCTTGATTACCTCATTGAAACAGAACATGAAAATAACAGAAAACCAGTGATCACCAAATTCATAAAACACTTCATTAAGATTGGCGGCAGATTTGACAGAGGTCTCCATGACAAACAAACCATTATCCGCTGCATATACATGTGCTTCCTACAATACCAATGAATCAAATGGATAAATCAATAGGTCCAGGATATTTGATTATTATTATAGAATATTGATTCTATAAATCATGAAACTACCAAACATGCTGTAATGGTCAATAACACATTATAACATCAATTATAACACAAGGTAAGGTTGTCTACAAAAGATCCAAAATAATTATTTCCCTTCCCTGGAGCCCATTATGACAGGATACACCTTGTTTATCACATAACTCTGCAGACAGCGTTATGAAAACAGAGTCAATCGAATAAACATCTCAATTCAACTCAAAATAGAAAGAGTTATAACACTTACATGGAGATAAATGATCCCACAAGTGTTCCAAACAACTATGAACACACAAAGCCAGCAATGAAGAGTTGTCCAATATCCCATTTTCCATATCTTTATGTACTATAAAGGTAGGGTAACATCATTAGATGATCAAGAAATTTATGTATGTGATATTATCAATCACAGATGGTTTGTAATCGATATCTGAAAAGTTTTTAAAAGATTCAGCTTACCAGGGATAACACTATCACCAAGTCCAAGAATCAATAATGGCCTTGCAAAATCAAATGCGGGGAAAAAACCTGCAAAATGATTGTAACAATCAATAATATGAACAAATAGTAATAGCATATAATTTTAAACTTCATATCAAGATGAAAGAAACAAATATCATTTTAATAAACTGACATCTTAACCTTTATTGGAGCATCAAATGATTTTCAAACCCTAACCATCAATGGTGTGAAGCAACCCAAAAAATGTCATACAAAATTACTCCAACCTACAAAACATAAAAATGGAAATATTCAAAAATCATATAGGCTGATCTACCAGTATAAAATCGAACAACAAAGTTTGATAAACCCTCTTCTATATACCTGCAACACATCTGGATCTACAAAAAAAATAGAACAACAAACTCGTCACACTCAAATCAAGTTAATGTGATAACAGATCCATACTTACAAAGCAATTCGAAAATTTCTAACCAAACCAATCTGGATTTAGAAAACCTTCACGATTTTACAAAGGTGCTTTCCAAAACCGCAGAGAAACGAAGACGATGACGAAGAACGAAGAATAAGCGGAAAGAATATGGCGACAAAGTAAGAAGACGAGGAAGAAGGAAGAACAGAGATAAAGAGAGAAGTCAGTGAGAGGCACTCAAAAGAAGAAGAGAGAAAGAGAAAGCATAGCGACAGAGAGAGAGAATGATTGAAAGAAAAAAGAGAGATGGAGGAAAACCACTTTGAAAGAGAAAGAAGGAGTAAATTTCTGATCACATTATTACCAAATGACATCATCATCTCATCCAATCCTAGCAACTTTAGTCATAAAAAACAAACTATGTAGTTGGATTCAAAATATGTGACATCAATAGTTCAATAAAGTATTTTTTGGACTCAATTTACCCTAAAATTGAGGATGTGGCAAAATAGTAGAAAGGGGCAAAGAAGTCTTTTCCAGAACAACAAATTTTCTTATATTATAGATTCACAATGTCATATCTATTGTGAATATAAATAGAGGCAGGAAAGTACTCATTCAAAAAGGTTGTCTCCATCTCTTCCCAACTAGTGATACTTCCTGCAGGTAGGGAGTAAAACCACTCTTCTGCATCTTCCGCTAAATGAATGGAAACATTCTTAATTTCTTTACCTCTTCAGAATGCCCCTCGATCTTCAAAGTGTTACTCATTGTAAGAAACCTTTACAAATGCTTATTTGCATCTTCATTAATCTTTCCCGTGAAAGGTCTCTTTTCGAGCTGTCGGATCGTTGTTGGGTGCAACTGAAAATTTGCAACGTTCACCAGTTGATTCACTATGGTTAACTGCTCTGCTGGAGTATTTGCTCCTCCATAGTCCCCAAGAAGTGTCTCTTGAGGTTCAACCACGATTGTTTCTCAGTCTGACTCTGTATCGGAATGATCAGAAATTCTTCCTCTCTCTCAGGTTCTGAAATTGAAATGTCCGCTTCTGAATCTGCCAGTCTTGCTTGTTTAGATTTTCTAAGCCTAGCGTGTAAAGATCGCTCTGGTTCTGCATCAAAAGGAAGTTCAGCTGAGGTCTTTCTACGCATACACAGATTAGACAGAGATTAGTAATAAAAAAAATTATAAAAATATGCAGAAAATAAAAGTTTAGTCACAGAGCAACAAAATTTCAATTGAACTCAAATGAAACTCTATATTTTGGCAGTCCCCGGCAACGGCGCCAAAAACATGATCGGAAAAATAGCAAGTGTACTATTTTTGCCAATGTACTAATAATAGGGAAAAATCCCCAGTATCGATCTTGAGGATTGCGTATGAATATCTAGTTCAAAATATTGTTCAATTAAACAAAAGCCTTTTGGGGGTTTTAAAATTGTTTTGCAAATTATGAATCAACAGTAAGAAAATATAACAGAATAGTAAATTAGTTTTGACAAATATGAGAAACATGCTAGGGCAAGGTGTATGATTTGTCATGTAACAACTCTAAATCCTTATTTCATTTACAAGTCCAAAATAATCAAATACCGGTTCTTTAGTCTATTTTCCCCAAAATCCTTAGTGGGAAAACCTATGATCATTCATCCCAAATTCTAAGTCCCTATGAATTTATGATGAAATCAAGCATTTGTATTATCAAGAATGTACTGGTTACTATATGGTATCCCTAGTCCTAGGTGATATCTACCATAGCGTAATCGCACAAAAGCATTAACAACGGCGGTATGGCCTAATTGTTAATCGTGAATCAATCTCTATTGGTTCAACAGAGAAAGCATTAGAAACATTGAACGATTAAATTGATTATGAAAAACAAATATATTACTGAAAATAAGAAGTTAAAGTCGTTTATAGAGTCAAATTAGGGACACCCCACTAGCATTGGGGGGTTTAGCTACTCATACTGTTCAAAGGAAATACAAGATAAAAGATAGACATTACAAGTATTGGGGTAAACTTGGATCGTCAATTGCTTTCGCTCATGAAAATCCTTGTCTTCTCCTAAGCTCTCTAATCTCCCTCTCTCAATATTTTTTTACGTAAAATGCAGAATGAATCCCCTAACTTAGCCAAACAATGCTTAATATATCGAAAAGATCTCCTAAAATTTGTCCCAAATCCCAATCAATTCAAAATCTGATCCCAAAAAGGAAAGAAAAATCTTCCCCTCGCTTGCCTGTTACGGGTCATAGCCCGTGCTACGGGTGGCCGTAGCAGGCCACTGGATATGCTTCATGAAACATTCTTAGGGTCGTGCAACTGCTATAACCCGTTAGCCTGTGCTATGGGTGCCCGTAGTAGCTCACTGCCTCTTGGATTTTTCTTCAACTTTTTAGTAGCTTGCCTGCTACGGCCCGTAGAAGGTGCTACGAGTGGCCGTAGCAGGCCACTGATTCATTGAAACAAGATAACTTTACCACCATCTCTTGCTTTTCAATACTTGATTTTTTATTTCACAACACAGATGCTTCTTTTCATATGCATCCTACATTAATATTAGTTTCAAATGATTAAGCATTGAACAACATCTAATATTAGGTTCTGGTAAAATTTTCTTCTTGCTTTCAGATTTGGGAAATTAGTTGAAATACACATATTTCATAAGCCCTTGAAGGTACTCTTCTATCAACAGATATCACAATCCATTCAGCCAGTATGAAAGTCCTTCTGACAAGAAACCCAAGTTTCTCATCATTAGTCATTCCAAAGAACTTAAGCTAAAGAAGAGAAGATGATCTATTGAATAGCTTTTTATCATCCAACTTCATTTCTTTTCTTTAAAGATTGCCAGATAAATCTTTAGAACACAGCAAATTTAGGATGTAACATAAAAAAAAGTGCATATACCAGAATGCAGCTATCTCTGAAGATATTCAATATGCATCTTCTGAGTTGGTGACAGAGATTTTCAAAAAGATCATCTATAACACAATCAACTTCTATAGTAATACCTTTTTCAAGGAAATTCTATAGACCTTCAATAACCCTTTATCAAGTCCAATGAGTTAAAAATATGTTTAGCTTTTCCATCATTTAAATTCTATGGAATCACCAATTTGTATATGGTAGGAAAAGCCGTATGATATTTTTCATGGGACACTTGGTTCCTTCTTGAAGAAGAGATATAATTTTCTTATTAGATCAATATTTGCACCACTGTTAAGTGTTAAGCACAAACCATGCTCTGATACCAATTGAAGGTGTGAAAAGTACACAAGAAGGGGGGGTTGAATTGTGTTTCGCATTTTCTTATTATTTAGCTTCTGATCAGAGTTTCAGAATCAGAACTAATGTTTAGATTCTAAGTTAATTTAGTTGGCAGCGGATATAGCATAAGTAAATAAAATAATAGTAGAAGACACAAAAGATTTATACGGGTTCCTCCCCTAACTGAGAGTAGTCCAGCCCCCTTGCGTTACAAGAGCTTTTCATTATAATCACTTCATGATTACAATCGCTTATGCTTCTGCATAAGACTTTTACAACTGCTCAGACCAACTGTCTGAGACTTCCCTTGATTAAAGCACATGTTTAAGACTTACCCGTTGCTCACACCGTAAGACTGAGCCGCATGCTCATCTAGCTTCTGGATGAGACTTTCCCTTTCTTAGAGCACATGTCTAAGACTTTCCCTTTGCTCACACCATCAGACTAAGTCGCTAGCTCATCTACCTTCTGGCTGAGACTTTCCTTTACTTAGAGCACATTGCCACAATGATACCTTAAGTGAAGGTGAACGTGCAATGATAGGTGTTGCATAATGTTGATATTTCCGCTGCATGTTTGTTAAATTTTTTATTTGTTAAAAGTTTTGTTGTTGGTTACATGTTAGATTGTCGTGTAAAGCTAAATATAAAAGTATCGGGGTTTATGGTGTTATAGAGGGACTAAGGTTAAAGAAGAGGCTAGCTAAGTTTTACATGACTTCGAGTATGAGGTGGATATCGATCATAAGGATGAAACCAAACTTAAAAGTAAACTTTTTCATATTGAAACTCATTTACTGCTTAAGGAAAATGGTTAAAATTAGAGAGAAGAGATCTTTGGTTTGTTGCTAGATATCGCTAACTGTTTATAATATTAAAATAAGAGAGAAGAAAACCTACATGGTCACACGCATAGAGTACTAATAATGGAGCAAATGATTAAATTAAATAAGATTTAATTTAATTATATCTTCATTAATAAATTAACATAATTACAATTTATTTGATTAAATATGATTTAATTAAATAAGTGAGAATCAACAGCTAATTAAATTAAATGTGATTTAATTTAATTAATATTTTATTTAGTTTAATTAAAAAAGTTTAGTTAAATATAATAATATTTGATTTAATTTTAAAAAGTTTGATTAGATAAGATTGAACTTATTTTGGAAAAGTCCAAAAATAAGAGCATTATGGTTTTTGGTAACTCTCTATAAATAGATGAGCTATTTCCCTACAAATCTTAATTGTCAATTTTCTCAGAAAACGGCTAGCACCGCATTCTATTTTATGCTCATGTGGACTACGTATGTCTTGATTCCACCATTCGTGATAAAAAATAAAACACGGTTTAAGAGGTATGTCTTTATTCCTTACTTTGGTGTTTGATTTGTGATTAATGGTTTAATAAAGATCTGTTCATCGGGATTGGTCCGCTAAGAGGATAAATCTTTTGAAAAATCCCTCTTAAATCCTTTCATGCAGTGCATCCCAAATGACACTCTTCATAATTAGAAAGAACTAGAAGGCAAATATTTTGAGAGGTATTATTCAAATGCTGAGTTTGTAGAAAGAAAAAAATATATAATTTCCAACTTTGACTAGGACGAATCTGAGTCATTATGTGATGCATGCTAAAGGTTCAAGTTGTTACTCCGTAAGTGTCTGAATCAGAATATGAGTTATATGAAACAAATGACACACTTGATTCCTCAGTTGGAGGTACACTGAGAGCAAAGACATGTGATGAGCCTAAGACGTTGTTTGAGAATATTTTCCAGAATGAGTATCACTCAAGTGATTGAGCGATGAAGCAAAAGGGTATTCTTGCAGTTAATTTGAACATGGCCTTATTATCTCAGATGGAGGTACTTTCTAAATAGTTAGCTGCATTCCAATTAGCTCAAGAAAATGTTAGTCAAGTTCAGACACTCAAGTGTGATTTTTGTGGAGAGGGGCATGCGAATGGAAATTATGTGCCAAATATTGATAGTGGCGAAGTTCAATATGCACATTTTCAAAAGACTAATCCTTATTCAAACACATATGTAACACCCCAAAATTTTCCTTATCTTTTCTTAACCTTTTGGCTTATGTTTCTTTTCATTTGCATCATCATTTGTGCATAACATTGGTTCTAAGCATGGGATCAAGGTATCTTTATGGGCTCTCAAGAGGAGGATATTTTCCTCAAAGGTTCAAGCAAGAGGTGGTACTCAATCTTATGGTATTCTCAAGCTTCAAAGTCCTTTCATCATCAAGGCATTCCCAACCATCTCACACAATCATTTGGATTAGGGTTACAAGCATTGGTCATATTCTCCTATCTTTTGTTCATGAATTAGGGTCTTGGTCAAAGGGCACATGTAGCTATCTTCTTGAGAAAGGCATTATTCTATGGCTCAAAACATATCCCAAGGGTTCCCTACATGTATCATGTCTCATCAAAAGTCATCACATGAGCCTCAATCAGTGGAAGAAGGATTAGGGTTTCATTTGGCCAAGATAGTCAATTGTGATCTTGAGAATGTTCAAAGCTTGAATTTTGGTTGTTTAGGCCATGAGAGGTCATGTCAAGTCCTTGCAAGTGCTATGGTGAAGTTTAATCAAGAGGAATTAAGGAGAATCATAAAATCAAGAGATGTTGCTAAATTAGGATTTTTGCAATTATTTCTAAGTGTAAAATTCCCTCTTTTAGCACCCAACTTCCATGGCAAGTTACATCATGATACAAGCTACATATCATTTAACTTGAAGAACTGCTCCATTGGATTTACACATCTCAAGTTATGATGTCTCAAAGTTGAATATTTGAAAAGACTTAGAATTTTTTCTAAGTGTTTAAAAATCATCAAAAGTAACCAACTTCTAAGACAAATTTCACATGGGTCCAAGCCTTTCCTCAAAATGCTTTCAACATAAGAGTTGTTCTTCATCATATAAGCTTTCCAAAGAGTGCAAGAACTCATCATTTCCATGTGTAGAACTCAAGTTATGATTTTTCTAAGCCAATGTCATTTTTAGAAAGTATGATGACCTAGTTTTGGTCATTCACTTCAAGGCTAGAATTCATGAACTTCTATGCTTCAAGTCAAGGTGCATTCAACATGAAAGATGTACCTTAAGGTCTTTCCTTCATGATGACTTCAAATTTCATTTCATTTGGTGTTTTGTTTTGCAATTTAGGGCAAGGTGAACAAGCATACATGATTATGTGACATGAGTTAGTTTTCTTGTTTTTCAAATCACAATTTGGAGTATTCTTGTTTCTCTATTTGGTACCACAATATCATCATCACATGACATCCAAATCTTGCCCAACATGAGCAAGCATACATTCACATATCAAGTACATAAATTCAAATTTTTACACCATATGTGGAATTCACCAAATTACACCACTAATCCATTTCTTTTACTTCTAATCACTATTATTCATTTCCTCACCCTTATTTTTACTTCTAATCACTATTATTCACTTCTAATCACTATTATTCATATATGGAAAACCCGTGTGTGCATCATGTTGCGGTGAGAATAAGATAACAAGCTATTAATTAACTTGAATCACACATCTTTGAAATTCACCACCAAGCTTTGATTTATCCAAAGGAAAGGATAAAGATCGAAAAACCCTAAGTGTGCTATGTAGAGACACAGCTAAGAGATCTAAGGTTCGGGGGTTGGTTATACCTAGGGAAGGTGTTAGCACCCTAAGTATCTGTAGTACTCTACAGGAACCTCTTGTTAGTATTTGTGTTATGCTAAAGTTTGCATGCTAATGGAAAAGCGCTAAGGTAAAGACCTAGGGGTATATACACTAAGTATGCTTGCCAAGACATCGCATCTCGTGCCTACGTATCCTGACGGGAATGGAATCAGAGCATTCGTAGTTCCCCTCAATACGGGGTGAAGAACTCTTGATCGTGGTCAAGGTTCCAAAGGGAAAGAAGGGTCTACGGCAAGACACCTACATGGAGTGCGGCAACTCCAAACCTAAGGCTAGGTAAAATGGGAAAGAAGTGCCCGCGACGGAACACCTAAATAGAGCACAGCGGCTCTAAACCTAAGGTTAGGTTAAAAAGGGAAGGCATGTCTCGATCGCGCGACGGCGTAAGATCAGGGAATGACGGGCAAGGCAATCCTAAATGACATGGCAGTCGACGGGAACGACACTTTCCTTTGGAATGAGGTAAACAGGTAAATCATCACGGATCCGGGATTAAACACAGTCAAAAGCAAAGAGAATTAAACTCAGAATGAATATCAAGAATTAATTAAAGTAAAAAACGCAAAATGACAAGATTAACTTTAAAATAAAATAAGATCTAATTAAACAGAAATTTCTAATTTAAAACTAATAGGTTAGAATTTAATTAAAACTAAATACCTAAATTCTAAATAAAATCTAAATGATTAATTCTAAAAGAAAGAAAAACTAGTTCTAAAATAACTAATTAAATACAAAAAAAAACAAAATAACTAATAAAATAGAAATTAATTAAAACTAATTAACTAAATTAATTAATTCTAACTAAAACTTATTAACTACAACTAACTAATTATTAAACTAATTCTAAATTTATACTAGTTCTAACATTAAACTAATATATAATTAAAACTCAATTCCTAATTAAAACGACTGAAACTAAATTCTAAGAAACTAACTCTTAATCTAAAATACTATGGGCATGGGGAAGGATCTGTCAGGGACGGCCCAAGAAAACAAAAACAAAAAGCCCATGAGGCCCTTTCTAGGCGGGTCGGATCCTACCCGATCCTAAGCCTTTACCTGCCACCAACAAAACTACAAGGAAATTGAACTTAAATCAGCCGCCCTTACCTGTTATTTCTCAGACTAAAACCTCTTTCTACTCTTTCTTCGAACAACAGAAAAAATTAGAATGAAGCAAAACCAAAGCTACCCGATCGGAATACATTCCTATACCATCTCCTATCTCTCCCCCTGGTCGCTCTGAAATGCATCATGCTCTCTCTTCTCGCTCTCAATTTCTCAAGAAAAGAAAAAAAACAAACAATGACAAAAATAAGGAAAAAAAGAGGGGTACCGAATCAGGAAAGTATGGGTGCGTCTTCTAGTTGTTGTTGATGTTACAGAGGAGATTTGAAGGTGGAGGTGAGAAGGAGGAAGGGAAATTCCGTAGTATTGTTGTTGTTCAAAGAAAAGAAATGGTGAAAGTTTCAATGAAACAGGTTGGTTTCAGATTTTAATTTCTTCTTCGTTTCGCCTTCGGTTTCAGAACAGGTTTGAATCTCTGATCTCAATTCGATTTTGTATATCAAACTTTTCTCCTCTTTATATTCTGATCCGTTCTGGGTTTGTGCGTGTATGATTGTTGCTACTGTTGCTGTTGGAAATGGAGAGGAGGTTTGGTGCTGGTAAAGCTAGTCAATGGATGTTATTGTAGTGAGGTTAAGTTTAGTTTTGACTCAAGATGTATGGTGGTTGTTGTTTATGGTTTATGGGTGAAGGTCTGTGAAACTTGAAAAGAAGTTTGAGGTTTCAGCGGGCAGTATTTTGATGCCTCAGAATCGTGAACCAAACTGAGAGTGAAGGAGTTTCTTCAAGGTTTTTTTTCTTTGCCAATCTCCCCCTTTGATTGTAACCTTTCTCTCCTTAAATCAATTTCAAACTTGTTTCTTTTCAAGAATTCTGAATTTGCCTGTTGAATGGTTGCTTTCAACTTTTCCTCGTGGCAGATACAAGCTTGGCAAGTGATACTTTGGTGCAAACTTGGGCTTTGAATATAGGAGAATACAGATTTTGCAGGTGAGGTTTTGGTGCAAGTCTGGATGTGGGATGCGCAGGATGGTCTTGGCTCTTGTGTTGGATGTACACAGGTTATAGACGTATGGTCATTGTCTTGAAAGCGATGTTATACTGCAGAAATTTTGAATCCTTTTTTGAATTGAAGGTCATTGCAGTGTGTTGTTCATGACGCAGCGTGAGGAAGTTTGTCATGTAGTGTAGATGTTGAAAAGTCAGACATGGGGTTTGTTTGTTAAAAGAAAATAAAACAAATAACTTATCCTAAAAAGAAAAGAACATAAAATCTAATTAACTAAATAACTAAATTAATCTAAATTAATTCCTATTAATTAAATGACTAATCTAATGAATAAATAATAAAAGATAACAAAGTTAGCGAAAATGAAAAACCTAATTTAACTAAACAAAGTAAAATAAAATAATTAAAAATCAATTAATTAAGAAGTTAATAAATGAATAAAAATAAATAAATAGGAAAATAAAATGAAGTTAACAAATTAAAAGCAATTATGAATTAAAATGAGACTATTTAAAATAAATAAATCACAAATAGAATGACTAAAAAGCGAGTTAGAGTTGAATACCAAAATACTCAAAAACGAAGGACAAACATGCCAAAATCATCAGCACAGGATAAAATCACTTGGGAAAATACAGCATTCTTCAGATTTGAAATTAATCGGGACCGGCTTAGAATGATGTGCAAATGATCAGAATATCTGAGGGTAAAATTTGGGGTACAACACATCATTTTAGAGTTTTTTTTGGCAAGTTTGCAAAACAATCCATACACACGTTACGAGCTTCCAAAAATGACCCTAATCCCCTTTAGCGTGATGGATAAATGCAAAATGCTGACATGCTATGAACTTTAGCATGATGGATAAATGCAAAATGCAAAATGCAGACAAAAACGAAAGCAGGCAGGGACAAAGTCCACACAATGAGCAATCACTTACTGGGGATGACAACAACACTGGGGAACAGAAATAAAACTGGAGGAAACCTAAAGTGATGGAGCAACTGGTTCAAGCATGACCAGCTGGAACTTTAGAAAGAAAAGATAACACAAGTTCCTCAATGGAAGCAGAACCGAAAAGACGGTCTCCATTGGGGAATCAACAGTTATCATCCATGAATGGAATTGGATGGAAAAGAGTCACAACATCCAGAAGATCATTGAATGAGATGAGGGGGGAAAACTGAGAAATACAAGAGACGAGCAAACATCAGAGGTATTCAGAATAGCATTGAATAAACTCTGGTAAAAAAACAGATAACAGAGACATTCAGAAGAGCATTGAATGAACTCCGGGAAGTAAATCAGAGATATTCGGAAAAGCATCGAATAAACTCCGACACACATCCAGAAAAGCATTGGATGGAGAATGGAAATAGACTTGAAAACATTCAGCAGCTGTTAACCAAAGTCAGAAACGAATTAAAGACATCTAGAAGAGCATTAGATGAAGACAAGAATTCTGAAGATACATCCGAAACATTTAGAAGAGCATTAAATGTACGGGAAAAGGGTTTTGAAGACATATCTGAAAGAGCATCAGATAAGCGGCATTATATCTGGAAGAACATCAGATGAACAAGGTCATATTCGGAAGAGCATCAGATGATGAAAGCAATGTCATTCTGGAAAAACATCAGAATAAACAAATTAATTATCTAGAAAAACATCAGATAAGTTCTGGAAGAACATCAGAACAAAAGACTCAATCCAAAAAAAACATCAGAAAGAGAGACACATCCGGAAGAGCATCAGATGATGAAAGCAATGTCGTTCCGGAAAAGCATCAGAATAACAAAGCAAAATATCTGGAAAAATATCAGATAAATTCTGGAAAAACATCAGAACAAAAGACTCAATCTGAAAAACATCAGAAAGAGAGACACATCCAGAAAAGCATCAGATGGTAAAAAGCAATGTCGTTCCGAAAAAGCTTCAGAATAACAAAGCGAAATATCTGGAAAAACATCAGATAAGTTCTGGAAGAACATCAGAACAAAAGACTCAATCTGGAAAAACATCAGAAAGAGAGACACATCCGGAAAAGCATCAGATGGTAAAAAGCAATGTTGTTCCGGAAAAGCATCAGAATAACAAAGCGAAATATTTGGAAAAACATCAGATAAGTTCTGGAAGAACATCAGAACATAAGACTCAATCTGGAAAAACATCAGAAAGAGAGACATATCCGAAAAAGCATCAGATGGTAAAGGAGAAGAAATTCTGGAAAAACATCAGAGTTACAAAGGTATATATCTGGAAAAACATCAGATAGGTTCTGGAAAAACATCAGAACAAAGACTCGATCTGGAGAAACATCAGAGGAGACAAATATATATGACATCCAAGAATGGAATTGGATACAAAAGAGGAACAAACATATCCGGAAAAATAATCGGATAAGAAAGGTCATATCTGGAAAAACGTCAGATAGACACGACAATATCTGTTTGGTAGGTGCCAAGTGAGTTGGACTTTGACCACAAGGTGGGACGCGGATAATGACACGACCTCGGGAGAAATGCAAATGAGGATGAAATGCTCATGATATGCATATGTATATGAATTATGCAGATGATACATGATCAAATGCAAATGCAAATGTAGATGTCGACGAAACAACTTGACTCTTTTGTGGAGAAGACAATACTAGAAGGCTAATTCCTCAACACGAATATCACTGTCATTCTGCTTGGCACTAGAGATGCTACTGCTGAACACATCATCTTCCACACTGGTAAACTGTATCAAATGATGATCCTTGTAGGAAGGATGAAAAACTGCTTGGGGATTCTTCAAGTAAACTGCCCCAGACTAGCTGATCATTGTAGATGAGCAGATTATTGCTTCAGCTTTATTGATTCTGAAAATGACCGTTTCATGGTGCTCTTAGAAAGCTTGCTCCAGTCTGAGTCTTGAAAAGAAATCTTCTATATAAACCAATTCTGAGAAGTCGCCATTAAACCACAAATCTTGAACTGATTCTCAACAGGATATGGAAGGAACTTGCCCCTGATTGGATCACCGACCAAGTTTCTTAATTGTTTGAAATTTTTTTGAGAGGAAAGCCAGTTTGCAAACAAAAGTGTTCATATAAACATAGTAAATGCAGAGTTCATGCAACTTTTGAAATCAAAATCATTTTTGGAAAGATGCAAAGTATATGAGTCATTAGTCAGAACACGGTGGTTCAAGACATTAAAGTGAAGAGTTTAAGCAAAGGGTGTAATGCCCAAAATAGATGATCTACAAAGATCTTTTGGAGTTAGTTTACGCAACCTTGTTGTAGTATGCTTTCAAAATAACCTCGCTTCAATTAGGTCTTTTGAGGGTTATAACGTGGCCTGGTTCACGGTTTAAGAAACAAAAGATAAAGGCTCAAAGTTTATTTGTGACCCACCCAATCTACGTGATGAACTTCAGTCCTATGCTCAGTTAACTCAAACTATGCACTCAAATTCCCATGAGTTAGGAATTGCACTGATGATAGCGATGATGGTTCAAAATTCAATGGACTTGCGATGGCGATCACTGCTTCCTTACAACTTTTGGTTGTCATACAAGCTTGTTCTTTCTTCTTTTCTTTTATTTATTTTTTGTATAAAGTAAGGTCTTGAGCTTCCTACCTTTCTTAGCTTTTGCCTCGAAATGGACTCGGCTCATTCTTTGGGTAAGGATTTCTTGACGATCCTTCTTCATTTATCACTTTGGGAACAACTTGTACTACATTTATTCATTTAATTAGGAAGAGTTGAAAGGTTGTGACCGTCGGGCTTAATGACTACGGTGAACCATCATTGGCGTTTAAACTTGAAAGACATCTTCGACACTTGCTTGTTGTGTGCAAAGGAAAGTTTGTGAACTTTTGTTGAAAGGAGTCTTGCATGAAACTCTGGCACAATCAAGCTAACTGAGAACTACCTACCCCAAGGTTAAGATTGTGGGTTTTTCATTTGTAAAGAAAAGAAACTCCTACTTCAAGGCCCAAAGGGGTTGACGAGGGATTAACTTCCTTATTTCTCCAGTGTTTAGGGATTGAAACAATGCCTTACATCGTTAACAAAGTTTTGATCTGAAAGCATACTAACAGCAATTTGGGTATGACGTTTTCATCATCCTCCCTCCAATCTTTGCATAATCAAAAGAAAGTGGACAAGAGAATTTTTTTTTATTTTTTTTTTCATGAAAGAGGAGGCATTAAGAAGTGAATAGCAAACACAAATGAATTGAATCAAAAAGTTACAAATGCACATTTCATTAATTGTGAAAGTACAAACATATTTGAAAGCAAACAGCTATTACAAAATAAAGAAAATGCAAACAACAAGAAACAAAGGCCTAGTGACTAATCAACACAAGGATGAGCTGTCCTGTCTGAAACACTAGCTTTTAGGAGGATAGCATGCTAAAGTCGACTGAAGCTTCACTTGGCGTGCCCTGGCAGAGGGTTGTTCTGGACATTGGGATTGTCACGAAAGCTAAGAGTTCCAGTCTTAATCAAATCACGCACTATAGCCTTTAGTGAATAGAAATTTTCCAAGTCGTGGCCTGCGACACCTTCATGGAATGTACAGTGGAGATCAGATCTAAATCCAGTTGGAAGAGGGTTTGGAAGAGGTAAAGGCCTTGTGATAATCAAACCTTGCTCCACCAGACCAAGATACAGTTCAGTATACTTCATGGAAATAGGGTCAAAATGATTTCTATTATGGTACTGGTTTTGTCCTGCAGTCGAACGTTGGGGAGCTTGAGCTGTTCGTGGAGCAGTAACCGTAGGAGTGACAGTAACAATAGTAGGGTGAACAACATACTGAGGTTGAGGACGAGGCCTTCTCACTTCAAACATTACAGCGTTGGTCTGATCTTCCTTCTTCTTTTGAAAGTTCCCGTAGGATTTCTTCACAGCATTGAAAGATTCGACAGCCTTAGATACTTTTCCTTTCTTAAGACCTTCCTCGAGTCTTTGGTCGATAGTAACCAAATCAGTGAAGTTGGAGGAAACACTTCCAATCATCTTCTCCCAATAGAATGGGGACAAGGTATCCATGAACATTCCAGTTAATTCCTTTTCGGCCAAGAGAGGTTCAACCTGGGAAGCCAACTCCCTCCAGTGCTGAGCATACTCCTTAAAAGATTCTTTCTTAAGTTGAGTCATATTTTGCAGCTGGCGGCGATCAGGAGCCATGTCAAGGTTATACTTATACTGCTTCATGAAGGCATTTGTGAGGTCTTGGAAGCAGTGAATGGAGTTTTGCTCGAGACTCATATACCATTTAAGTGAGGCTTCACTCAAGCTGTCTTGAAAATAGTGGATAAGCAGTTTTTGATTTTTGG
Organism: Lathyrus tuberosus; assembly: GCA_022829125.1. Classification (NCBI taxonomy): domain Eukaryota; kingdom Viridiplantae; phylum Streptophyta; class Magnoliopsida; order Fabales; family Fabaceae; genus Lathyrus; species Lathyrus tuberosus. Next base: position 4,895,398 of record JALAZF010000283.1, on the reverse strand, counting down.
CATGAGCAGTCATCTTGCGAAGATACATGACCAAATGAGCTCTTGGGCAAGAGTGGCCCTTATACTTCACAAATTCTGGAGTTATGAACTTAGCAGGCATAACAAGGTCAGATACTAAACACATGTTGTCTACATCCACATTAAAGAAATTAGTACCCTCAACGGCTTTGAGTCTCTTCTCTATGCTCTGAAACTGCTCTCGGACAACTTCAGGTTCAACAAAGTCTTCACGGTCTTCACCTTGAGCACTGGCAGCATTGTACTCATAAAGGGGATTCTCAAAGGGAGCTCGAGTAGTCTGAACTATAGGTTGAGGCTCGGCAAAAATAGGAGCTTGAAACACTAGTCTAGCAGTCTGACCAATCATAGCAGTAGATGCAAGAGGTGGAGAATAGTTGTCTGGCAAACTAAACTCTGGCCAATTTGAAGTCGGTATCTGAGCAGGTGGAGGATCAGCGCTTGAAACTTCCTGGATGACAGTCCTTTGGGGTGGCTCTCCCCTAGCAATCAAGACTTGAAGCATCTCAGTGAATTTGGTTACACTTGACTTGAGGTCGTCGATCTCCATTCGGATCTCAACATTGTGTACCTCTTGCTCTGACATCCTTCGTCTGTAGTTAGCTCTAGTCCGGTATCGGTGTCGAGGAATCAGCTTGACGACCACAGGTGATACTGGAAGATAGAGACAGCTGGAAATGAGTAACTGGACAGGCAGACATATGCAATGAAACATGCAAAGATGCAAATGATATGCAATGCAATGCAAATAGGATGCAAAACACACAACAGGATCAAGGGTTCAAGATCACAGCATGGAGTCTGGGTAAAGAACCAACCAACAGGGTGTGTACTAGGGTTACTGTATTCGTAGAACAGGGTTCTAAGAAGTTCCCAGAGTCAACAACCCATCTTTTGGATTTTATCGACTTCCCGAATGACTCGGTAATCCATAAAATTCTCAAGAGAATCTTGTCTGAGTGTAGTATCGCGAGACAACCATTTCAGAAATAGACTCCCTCATGGTCACCGCACTACGTCCTAAAAGGCCAAGTAGGGTTAAAGGTAACTACGGTTCTTAGTATCGATGGCACCTATGTCGAGAGTATCACATTTTCACGAATAAACTCGCTCAACATGACTAGACTCTCAAGAGGGCCTCACTGAGTGATGGTGTCTCAAGTCAACTTTTTAGGAATTGACTCCCTCAAAGCCTTCTTGAATATACCATCATCCTATCATAAATGTACGCTCAAGTCCGGGTATAGGACTTATCCTCACCACTCAAAGTAGCAACCCTGCATACAGAAAACCCAAGCACAACAGGCATATATATACAAATATAAATATACAAGTATACAAACAAGCAAACATGTAAACAACACAAATACAAACAAGATAGGCTTAACCCTCTTAGGGGAATGTCCCCAGTGAAGTCGCCATTTCTGTTGCGTGAGAATCGGATAACAAGCTATTAATTAACTTGAATCACACATCTTTGAAATTCACCACCGAGCTTTGATTTATCCAAAGGAAAGGGTAAAGATTGAAAAACCCTAAGTGTGCTATGTAGAGACACAGCTAAGAGATCTAAGGTTCGGGGGTTGGTTATACCTAGAGAAGGTGTTAGCACCCTAAATATCTATAGTACTCTACAAGAACCTCTTGTTAGTATTTGTGTTATGCTAAAGTTTGCTTGCTAAGGAAAAAGCGCTAAGGTAAAGACCTAGGGGTATATACACTAAGTATACTCGCCAAGACATCGCATCTCATGCCTACGTATCCTGACGGGAATGGAATCAGAGCATTCGTAGTTCCCCTCAATACGGGGTGAAGAACTCTTGATCGTGGTCAAGGTTCCAAAGGGAAAGAAGGGTCTACGGCAAGACACCTTCATGGAGTGCGGCGACTCCAAACCTAAGGCTAGGTAAAATGGGAAAGAAGTGTCCGCAGCGGAACACCTAAATAGAGCACGGCGGCTCTAAACCTAAGGTTAGGTTAAAAAGGGAAGGCAAGTCTCGATCGCACGGCGGCGTGAGATCAGGGAATGACGGGCAAGGCAATCCTAAATGACATGGCAGTCAACGGGAACAACACTTTCCTTTGGAATGAGGTAAACAGGTAAATCATCACGGATCCGGGATTAAACACAGTCAAAAGCAAAGAGAATTAAACTCAGAATGAATATCAGGAATTAATTAAAGTAAAAAAAGCAAAATAACAAGATTAACTTTAAAATCAAATAAGATCTAATTATATAGAAATTTCTAATTTAAAACTAATAGGTTAGAATTTAATTAAAACTAAACACCTAAATTCTAAATAAAAGCTAAATGATTAATTCTAAAAGAAAGAAAAACTAGTTCTAAAATAACTAATTAAATACAAAAAAACAAAATAACTAATAAAATAGAAATTAATTAAAACTAATTAACTAAATAAATTAATTCTAACTAAAACTTATTAACTACAACTAACTAATTATTAAACTAATTCTAAAATTATACTACTTCTAACATTAAACTAATATATAATTAAAACTAAATTCCTAATTAAAACGAATGAAACTAAATTCTAAGAAACAAACTCTTAATCTAAAATACTATGGGCTTGGGGAAGGATCTGTCAGGGACGGCCCAAGAAAACAAAAACAAAATGCCCATGAGGCCCTTTCTAGGCGGGTCGGATCCTACCCGATCCTAAGCCTTTACCTGCCACCAACAAAACTACAAGGCAGTTGAACTTAAATCAGCCGCCTTTACCTGTTATTTCTCAGACTAAAACCTCTTTCTACTCTTTCTTCGAACAACAGAAAAAAATCAAAACGAAGCACAACCAAAGCTACCCGATCGGAATACATTCCTATACCATCTCCTATCTCTCCCCCTGATCGCTCTGAAATGCATCATGCTCTCTCTTCTCGCTCTCAATTGCTCAAGAAAAGAAAAAGAAAAACAATGACAAAAATAAGGAAAAAAAAGAGGGGTACCGAATCAGGAAAGTATGGGTGCGTCTTCTAGTTGTTGTTGATGTTACAGAGGAGATTTGAAGGTGGAGGTGAGAAGGAGGAAGGGAAATTCCGTAGTATTGCTATTGTTCAAAGAAAATAAATGGTGAAAGTTTCAATGAAACAGGTTGGTTTCAGATTCTAATTTCTTCTCCGTTTCGCCTTCGTTTTCAGAACAGGTTTGAATCTCTGATCTCAATTCGATTTTGTATATCGAACTTTTCTCCTCTTTATCTTCTGATCTGTTCTGGGTTTCTGCGTGTATGATTATTGCTACTGTTGCTGTTGGAAATGGAGAGGAGGTTTGATGCTGGTAAAGCTAGTCAATGGATGTTATTGCAGTGACGTTAAGTTTAGTTTTGACTCAAGATGTATGGTGGTTGTTGTTTATGGTTTATGGGTGAAGGTCTGTGAAACTTGAAAAGAAGTTTGAGGTTTCAGAGGGCAGTATTTTGATGCCTCAGAATCGTGAACCAAACTCGGAGTGAAGGAGTTTCTTCAAGGTTTTTTTTCTTTGCCAATCTCCCCCTCTGATTGTAACCTTTCTCTCCTTAAATCAATTTCAAACTTGTTTCTTTTCAAGAATTTTGAATTTGCCTGTTGAATGGTTGCTTTCAACTTTTCCTCGTGGCAGATACAAGCTTGGCAAGTGATACTTTGGTGTAAACTTAAGCTATGAATATAGGAGAATACAGATTTTCCAGGTGAGGTTTTGGAGCGAGTCTAGATGTGGGATGCGTAGACGAGTGCGCGGGATGGTCTTGGCTCTTGTGTTGGATGTACATAGGTTATAGACGTATGGTCATTGTCTTGAAAACGATGTTATGCTGCAGAAATTTTGAATCCTTGTTTGAATTGAAGGTCATAGCAGTGTGTTGTTCATGACGCAGCATGAGGAAGTTGATGCGTGTTTTTTTCGCAAGTGTACGAACGCGTCAGAGTAATATAAAAGATTATCGTATCCACAAAGACCAAGTGTCAATCTATCGCTATCTATTGTTAAGGTGTGTATCTAAGGCGATTGAAAATAGTAGTTTTGAAGAGTGCACGGTAGTAAATAAAGTAATTAAAATTAATTGATAAAGACAGGTTCGAATGCAATTCACACAACCGATTGATAATCCAAGTACTTGCTAATAGAACTACTTACGGGCAATGTTTTCTACTTTGAAAAGAACTAATTTGACAGGAACTGTCGCTTTCGCGTATTCAGAACCGAGTTGTACCCCCTAATCAAACCCTCTTATTGTCACGGATAAAAAGGCGCGCATTGCGTTAGAGTAGTAAACCTATTTTTAAGAAATATAGTATCTTGACCAAGTCGAAAAGTATTTTAACCTGGATTTTCTAAAAAAAAGAGGTTCTTACGAACCAGACTTTAAACTTCTTAACGCGTCCGAAAATGGTTTTAAAATCTCTTTTCCTTTTAAATTAAGAACTCCTAATAAACTAGACAAAGCGCTTTCGCTGTTTTTGAAATAGTTTAAAAACAATTAAGTTTAGATAGGCGTTGGACGGCTTTCGATCTTACCCAACGGATTTTAAGAACAGGAAAACTTATATTGAAAGTTAAAATAGCCCTTAAGTGTTTCTACTAACAATTGTACAGATTATCGGTTCAGTTATGATCTTCACATTCTAACCTTTATAAAATTAGCCAGACATGGTAAAGTAAAAGTTCATTTTTAGATTTTTCATAAAAAAGTATTTAAGTGCGAGTGCGGAAAGTAAATGAAAGTAGTACGAGTGCGGAAAGTAAATGAAAGTAAAGCAGTGCAGAAAATAAATGAAATTAAAAGACAGTGCAAGAAATAAAGTTGACAAAAGGTAAAGTAATAAAAACCTGCTCCAATCGGAGTGGTTGAATAAAATGCGAACTGAAAGTAAAATGGCGGCAGGATTAACTTCCTTCCAGAGTGCTCCAAGACTCAATCTCACAGGCTCTTACAGACTCGATCTCTCGAATGTAGTAACACCTCGATGTGAAGCGATTACCACTATTACACTGATATATGCTTATGAACAACTAAGCTTGGATGATGAAAAACGAAAATCTAAAGTCCTATTTATAGGCCAGGAAACATGTGGAAAAGACAAGGATGCCCCTAGCATTTGAATTTGGGAGGGAACTCGTTTTGTTCTTGTGGCGCCCGCCATGAGTGTAAACTTGCTTGGGCAGTTGGAGATCGTGGGGAAAAACAGTTGGGAGGAGTTTGAGACATGGCCACGTCATGGAAGACCCTGTGGCGGCCGCCATAGTGGATGCCATAAGTGTAAAATGCTGATTTTCTCTATTTTAGCTCATTTCGGCTCCTTTTTCGCTCCTTTTCTCGCTCGGGGCTCCGATTAGACTAAAAACCTGAAAACAAAGAAAAACATAATAATAACATAATAAAATGACATTAAAAGACTAAGAATGCATGCGAAATCGGAGTCAAAAATACGGTGAAATTCAGTGTCATCAAATTCTCCCACACTTAGACCTTTGCTTGTCCTCAAGCAAAACATTTAAAGCTCAAAGTAAGAAAACTAGTGCTGACACGTGATTCGGGCAAAAAGGGCTTCTAAGTTCAAGTCAGGATGTAGTGACAGGTACTAAGTGAACCAAGGGTATCGTAATGACACTTATTCGCAGAGGCGGACATAAACTTCATTCTTATATTAATCAACCGTATCATCCCACAATAACTAGGTCTACCTCTTCATCTCTTTTTGGGTCCTTTTCATTCAGGCGCAATCACTTTAAGCCCGTTATCCGTACATGTTTCATAGTAGAGTGACCTGTTAGTGATTCTGATCCAAAACATAGGGTTTCTGGCACATATGACTGTGTAAACCCTTTTATTTGACCCAAATGCAGTTGTGGGGGATCGGATCGCAATCCGCCCTACCGAGTTCAGCGCCAGATACCTCTGAACCAACTAACAATGGGTGAGCTAAAATTATATATATATATATATATATTTTTTTTTTTTGTGGCAACGATTCAACTTTTTGGTTTAAACGACCTTGTGAGGGTCATCTATCCGGAGTTTGCCTTTTTCTTTATTTAATTTACTGGATCATTCACTTATGTTCATCAGTCCCCTACGTAGAACATGCTTAGGCCGGAGCTGACTGCTGAAATAAACTACTTAGGACAAATTTGGAAATGATAATTAAGGCCATGGTACATGGGGTTTTGGAATGATTCCTATATTCGTGAAGTCTACGGTGCTCAAACGATACTAATGTTTCAAAAAGTTCACCTAAGTCACCACATCCTAATCCAAACCTGTCTTAAAGCCCAAAAAACGTGTAGAACAACAATGTTTTCTTTTTGCAAAAAAATTTTTGTAGGGCTAAAGAAATGGGGAAAAATGAGGGTGCACTAGGGATACACTGTACTGGTGACTCGTCAGACTCATGCATTTTCTAGAAAAAAGACATAGACAAAAACAAGAAATAAACAACTATCTAAAAATGGAAATAGAAAGCAATAAAATCCCCTCCCACACTTAAATCGAACATTGTCCCCAATGTTTCGAAATAAGATAAGGAGAGTAACCTGTAAAGCTACTGATGTGGACCACTGGTGCCCTCGTCGTCCTGCTGGGAATGCCTGGGACGACGGGATCTGCTACGATGCTGGTCTCTCCGGTCCAGTCGGGCTGATAAGGCCGCCTGGGCATCTCTGACCTTTTGCGTCTTGGGGGTCCCGATAGCGTTCTCATTTGTTTTCCTCTTCAACACGGGACTTGCACAATTATTGTGGAAATAAAAATCAAATATTAAGAAAAATAAAATTATTATTGGATATATATATATATAAAAGGAAAAATAAAAACACACATAATATATATATATATATAATCAAAGTACATAGGAAATATAGGAAATGCGAAAATACGAAATGCGTCCAGATATGCTAAAAAGTAAAGAAAACGCAGAAATACTGAATACTAAATAATAGAGTAGTAAGTCAGGGCAATATGATCAATCAGCTGGCTCCTCTGCCTGGCTGGATCCACGAAGCTCAGCGATCTCGCGACGAAGCTCTCCGATCTCCTGGTATAAAGAGTCTGCCTCAGTAGCATGAGTGAGATCAGATACCTCAATCTGCAAAGCAAGATCAGCTACCTCCTGTTTGAGCTTGGCAGTCTCTCTGCGGAGCTCAACAACCTGGGTGTATAAATCGGGTGGCTGCAAAGACAAATTATTAGATAATACAGTGATTTTGGGAGACGGAGGTGTAGGGGTGTACTCAGCAATAGGAGGCGATCTAGGCTCCTCAATAGTCTCTCCATAACCCTCCAAAGCATATCTCCAATTGGCTGGGTCATGAACACTGGTCATCATCGGATCAGGCAGCAAAAAGTAATGAACAGCCTCATTGTCGATCAACAATCTGAACTGGTTGGGGTTTGCAGAGGCTCTCCTTATCAACCCTCTGTCTAGGCAGAAATCAACGTCCATGGTGGTGTATTCACTGAAAACCCTGAGATGTAACAACTTACGTGATAGGCCTAAAGCAGCAGCAATCTGGGTAACAATACCTCCCACATGAATAATACCTACTGATGACCTGGCAATACTGCTAAGACCTTTCAGCAGAAAGTTTCCACAAGCCACAGGACGTGACTGGGTCGCACAAAACAGTAGAAAGATCTCCTCCTCACTAAGCAAGGTCTCAGCATCTGGCAATCCAAAGAAAGAGTGTGCTATGATCATCTGAAAATACCTCAATGCAGGGTTGTGGATAACATGTGAGAACTGGGTGGAAGGATCCTGACTCCCTCCACCAGAGATATCACTCCAGAACTTCTCCACTTCCCTACTCAGAAAGTATCCCATAGGTGTCTCAGGAATAGCATCAGGGGTCGTCTGAAAACCTAATAAATCGCCAAATTCCTTATGAGTGAAGGAGTACTCAGTCCCAAATAACCTGAAAATAGCACATCCATCTGGTCCGGCCCAGGGGTCATAAGAAAACGAGCTGAGGAACTCCAAAGTGAGGTTCCTATAGGTGTTGTTCAGGTCGTCGAACTGGTCCCATTGAAGCTGGTGGCATAAGAATCTGACACTAGGCTCAATGCCTAAAGCCTCCATGCAAGCCTGATCTGGGTACCTCGTAGGTGCCATAGGGCGCCTGAAGTGGACAAAGTAACGCTCTCTCTGGGCGTCATTCCTGAAAGTCACATGCATGTCGTCAAAATTCTGCATTCTGCACAGAGTTAGGAAGAAGGTCCTGTAAAACGCGAACATTTCAAACATTAGTCCTGACAAAATATAAGAAAAAAAATAAAATAAAACAAAATGTAGAAAAAGTAAATAAGGTAAGAAAATCATGGGTTGCCTCCCATGCAGCGCTTGTTTAACGTCGTTAGCTTGACGACTGGAACTTATACATCTCTTGTCGGGATTGGTGGATCGCTTAGAGTGTGGCTGGAGTAGGTTGTTGGAATGTCTCCTCCTTCGTAGAGCTCCAGTCTTTGTCCATTGACGATGAATGGTTTACATGTCTCGTTTTTTATTTCAACAGCTCCAGACCTCAGAATTTTTGATACTTTGAAGGGGCCGGTCCATCTTGAATGGAGCTTTCCTGGGAAGAGCCGTAGCCTAGAATTGAACAGGAGAACAGGGTCGCCTAAGTTGAAGTCTTTTCTTACGATTCTTTTGTCGTGCCAAGCTTTTGTTCTTTCTTTGTATATTATGGCATTCTCGTGGGCTTGCTGTCTGAGTTCTTCCAATTTGTGGATGTCAAGGATACGTTTCTCACCAGCAGTTAGGTAATCCAAATTCAAAGTTTTAATGGCCCAATAGGCCTTATGCTCTAACTCAAAAGGTAAATGACAAGATTTTCCATAGACTAGTTGGTAGGGGGTTGTTCCTATAGGGGTTTTGAAAGCGGTCCTGTAGGCCCATAAAGCCTCTTGAAGCTTTTGCGACCAATCTTTTCTGGATACAGAGACAGTTTTTTCTAAAATTTGTTTAATCTCCCTATTAGATACTTCCACTTGGCCACTAGTCTGTGGGTGATATGGTGTTGCTACTCTATGCTTAACTCCATACTTTCTTAAAAGCTTATCAAAAATTCTTGATATGAAGTGAGATCCTCCATCACTTATAACTAAACGGGGTGTTCCAAATCTGGGGAATATATAATTTTTAAATAATTTAATCACTACTCTAGTGTCGTTTGTGGGTGCAGCTATCGCTTCAATCCATTTAGACACGTAGTCTACAGCAACTAAGATATACTTGTTTCCTAAAGATGGTGGGAATGGTCCCATGAAATCTATACCCCATACGTCGAAGAGTTCTACTTCTTGGATGTTTCTTAAAGGCATTTCGTCGCGTCTTGAAATATTTCCTGTGCGTTGGCATCTATCACATTTGACAATGTAAGCATGGACATCACGCCACATGGTAGGCCAGAATAGGCCAGCTTGAAGAATCTTGGCGTAGGTCTTAGAGGTGCTTGCATGTCCACCATAAGGCGCAGAGTGACAATGCTGAATTATACTTTCTACCTCGTCTTCTGGAACGCAACGGCGGAAAATGCCATCTTTACCTCTCTTGAAAAGAAGTGGCTCGTCCCAATAGAAGTTTCTAACATCACTTAAGAACTTCTTCTTCTTGTGGTAATCGAGATCAGGGGGTATTATATCAGCAGCTAGGTAATTAACAAAATCAGCGTACCAGGGCACGTTACTTACAGCTAAGGATTTTTGAAAGTGCTCATGAGGGTCTGGTTTTTTATCTTCAATGGTTTCCAACTGGGCAATCAGTCTATCATAGGCAAAATCATCATTTATGGGTACTAATTCAGGATTCAGGTATTCTAGCCTAGATATGTGATCGGCTACTACATTTTCTGTGCCTTTTTTATCTCGGATATCTAAGTCGAACTCTTGTAGCAACAAAATCCATCGAAGTAACCTGGGTTTAGCATCTTTTTTACTTAGTAGGTAACGGATGGCAGCATGATCGGTGTAAACTATAATTTTGGCTCCTACTAGATATGATCTAAATTTGTCTATAGCGAAAACTACCGCTAGGAGTTCTTTCTCGGTTGTTGCGTAATTGAGCTGGGCGGCGTCTAGGGTTCTACTGGCATAATATATTACATGTAATCTTTTATCTTTTCTCTGACCTAGAACGGCTCCTACAGCATAATCACTGGCGTCACACATTATCTCAAACGGTTCAGACCAATCAGGGGGTTTCATAATGGGTGCTGAAATCAATGCTTGCTTCAAAAGGTTGAATGCTTCATTGCATTTTTCATCAAAGATGAATTCAGCATCTTTCATTAACAGGCCAGTTAAAGGTTTTGTTATTTTGGAGAAGTCCTTGATGAAACGGCGGTAGAATCCAGCGTGTCCAAGGAAACTTCTAACTTCCCTGATAGTCTTGGGTGGTTTTAGGTTCTCTATAACTTCTATTTTTGCTTTATCTACCTCTATACCTCTTTCGGAGATTATATGTCCTAAAACAATTCCTTCAGTCACCATGAAATGGCATTTTTCCCAATTCAGCACAAGGTTCACCTCCACACATCTTTCCAGGATTTTCTCAAGGTTGATAAGACAATTTTGGAAATCAAAACCGCAAACCGAGAAATCATCCATAAATACTTCCATGATTCCATCTAGATAATCTGCAAAGATTGACATCATGCAACGTTGGAAAGTAGCAGGGGCATTACAGAGTCCAAAAGGCATTCGTCTGTAGGCAAAAGTTCCAAAAGGGCATGTAAAGGTAGTTTTTTCTTGATCTTCTGGATGTATAGGTATTTGGAAGAATCCCGAATACCCGTCTAGATAGCAGAAGTAAGAATGTCTGGCAAGACGTTCTAACATCTGGTCTATGAACGGTAAAGGGAAATGATCCTTCCTAGTTGCTTTATTTAACTTTCTATAGTCTATGCACATACGCCAACCTCCTTCTATCCGCTTTGCTATTAGTTCACCTTTCTCATTTTGCACAACTGTGATGCCTCCCTTCTTGGGTACCACATGCACAGGGCTCACCCACTTACTGTCCGAGATCTTATATATTATACCTGCTTCTAGCAACTTCAGAACTTCCTTCTTGACAACATCACTCAGTATAGGGTTTATCCTTCTCTGGTGTTCTCTGGAAGGTTTTGAATCTACTTCGAGCGAAATCCGATGCATGCATACAGATGGACTTATACCTTTCAGATCAGAGATATTATATCCTAAGGCTGAGGGATATCTTCGTAAAACGTCCAAGAGTTGATCTATTTCTTTTTGTCTCAAGGCAGCACTAACTATAACCGGGCGATTCATTTCTTCATCAAGAAACTCATATCTCAGGTTCTTAGGCAGTTCCTTAAGTTCCAAGGCTGGTTTAATAGGGCAAGGCATAGGATCTGGGGTAAGGGATAAACATTCATAAAGGTTATCATCGATGTAGGGTTTCTTATAATTGTCATCTTCCAAAATAAGAGTCGATGGCAGCTTAATTGTTTCAATGACTTCTTCTTGCTCTAACTCCCTAACACATTCATCAATGATATCTATTTCATAACACGCGTCTCCTATCACAGGTGCCATAAGAAATTTTGAAAGTATAAATTCTATCTTCTCGTTCCCTACCTCAAAGGTTAGCTTCCCCTTTTTGACATCTATTATGGCTCCAGCAGTCGATAAGAATGGTCTACCTAGAAGAATTGGTATGTCATCATCTTCTTTAATGTCCATGACAACAAAATCAGTAGGGATAAACAGCTGACCTATCCTAACAGGGACGTCTTCAAGTATGCCTATCGGATATTTAACAGATTTATCGGCTAATTGAAGTGACATCTTGGTAGGTTGCAACTCTCCTAAGTTTAACCTTTCGCAAACCGCTAAGGGCATTAAGCTCACACTAGCTCCTAAGTCTAGAAAAGCTTTTTCGATGACATGACTCCCCAAAATACAAGGAATGGAAAAGTTTCCAGGATCTTTATCCTTTTTTGCTAATTTATTTTCGGCAATAGAATTACATTCCAAGGGTTTCGGATCATCAAGTCTACGTTTATTGGTAAGGATGTCTTTGAGAAACTTTGCGTAGGATGGTATTTGGGTAATGGCTTCTGTGAACGGGATTTCTACGTGAAGTTTTTCTATAACTTTAATGAATTTCTGATACTGATTATTGATCTGGGTTTGTTTAAGTCTTTGCGGATATGGTATTGGTGGTTTGTATGGCGGGGGTGGTATATAGGTTTTGTCTTTGGGTTCTTCTCCTTTTTCTTGACTTTCCTGGTTTACAGATTCCTCTGGTTTCTTCTTTTTATCTGGGATGTTGTCATCTTCCTTAGAAGTTTTGGGATCACTCAACCTTGGGTTACAAGGTTCATCATAAGCGGTCCCACTTCGTAGGGTAATGGCATTTGCTTGTCCTTTCGGGTTTTGTTGAGGTTGTCCAGGGAATTGTCCTCCAGGTGTGGTCTGAGGGGCTTGGTTTAAAGCTACCTGCGAGATTTGGGTTTCAAGCATCTTATTGTGAGTGATTATTTGGTCAACCTTGGTTCCTAACTGGGTAATTAGTTCGTTAACATGAACGTTTTGGTTCATGAACTCCTTGTTTTGTTGGATTTGAGCAGTGACAAAATTATCCACGATTTTCTCAAGGCTCGGTTTTGGTGGTACAGGTTGCATAGGTTGATTTGATCTTGGGGCTTGATAACTTGATTGTCTCGGAGGGGCAGTATTTTGGATAGGGTTATTATTCTTATAGGAAAAGTTTGGGTGATTCTTCCATCCAGGGTTATAGGTATTTGAAAATGGGTTCCCTTGGGTGTAGTTCACTTGTTCAGAGCTGGTCTCGTTTAACAGACTGCATTCTGCAGATTGGTGTCCTTTCGTCCCACATATCTCACAATCTGACGAAACTGCGGCTGCAGTATTCGGGGTTGTACACATATGCTCAACTTTTAGGGCTAATGCATCCATTTTAGCTTGCATCATGTCTATAGAGCTTAACTCATGTATTCCTCCTTGGGCTTCCTTCTTTTCCACCGTCGCTCGTTCTACTCCCCATGATTGGTGGTTTTGGGCCATATCTTCGATAAGGGCACTAGCTTCAGGGTAAGGTTTGTTCATCAGTGCGCCATCTGCGGCGGCGTCGATGGTCATCTTAGTGTTATAATGAAGTCCATTATAGAAGGTTTGAATGATTAACCAATTTTCTAAACCATGATGTGGGCATGCTCTTAATAGCTCTTTATATCTCTCCCAGGCTTCGAACAACGATTCTCCTTGGTTTTGGGTAAATCTAGTTATTTGGTTTCGAAGAACAGCGGTCTTACTCGGGGGAAAATATCTGGCAAGGAATACTTTTCTAAGGTCTTCCCAACTTGTTATGGAATTTGGTGGAAGGAAATCTAACCAAGATAGGGCCTTATCTCTGAGGGAAAAAGGAAATAATCTTAAGCGAATCGCCTCAGGAGGGGCTCCATTGGTTTTAAAGGTGTCTGCTAGTTGGAGAAAGTTTTTCAAATGTTGGTTTGGGTTCTCTGTAGCAAGACCTGCGAATTGTCTCTGCTGTACTAACTACAGCAGGGATGGTTTAAGTTCAAAATTGTTAGCTGGTATGGCTGGATTTACTATACTAGAACTAGGTTCCTCGTTGGATGGTTGGGCGAAATCCTTAAGAGGACTTTGATTTTGATCTTCGGCCATAGCTTTCCTAAGTTTACGGAAATATAAACGTGCGCGAGCGTAACGTTCTGGTTCAGCTAGAGGGTCTACTAAACTACCGGTACTACGAGTTTTTCGCATTGACCGGCGGGTAACTTCCTTAGTCTAAACGGTATAACAACAGGGTACGAAATTTGACGAAATTGGTCCCCGGCAACGGCGCCAAAACCTTGATGCGTGTTTTTTTCGCAAGTGTACGAACGCGTCAGAGTAATATAAAAGATTATCGTATCCACAGAGACCAAGTGTCAATCTATCGCTATCTATTGTTAAGGTGTGTATCTAAGGCGATTGAAAATAGTAGTTTTGAAGAGTGCACGGTAGTAAATAAAGTAATTAAAATTAATTGATAAAGACAGGTTCGAATGCAATTCACACAACCGATTGATAATCCAAGTACTTGCTAATAGAACTACTTACGGGCAATGTTTTCTACTTTGAAAAGAACTAATTTGACAGGAACTGTCGCTTTCGCGTATTCAGAACCGAGTTGTACCCCCTAATCAAACCCTCTTATTGTCACGGATAAAAAGGCGCGCATTGCGTTAGAGTAGTAAACCTATTTTTAAGAAATATAGTATCTTGACCAAGTCGAAAAGTATTTTAACCTGGATTTTCTAAAAAAAAGAGGTTCTTACGAACCAGACTTTAAACTTCTTAACGCGTCCGAAAATGGTTTTAAAATCTCTTTTCCTTTTAAATTAAGAACTCCTAATAAACTAGACAAAGCGCTTTCGCTGTTTTTGAAATAGTTTAAAAACAATTAAGTTTAGATAGGCATTGGACGGCTTTCGATCTTACCCAACGGATTTTAAGAACAGGAAAACTTATATTGAAAGTTAAAATAGCCCTTAAGTGTTTCTACTAACAATTGTACAGATTATCGGTTCAGTTATGATCTTCACATTCTAACCTTTATAAAATTAGCCAGACATGGTAAAGTAAAAGTTCATTTTTAGATTTTTCATAAAAAAGTATTTAAGTGCGAGTGCGGAAAGTAAATGAAAGTAGTACGAGTGCGGAAAGTAAATGAAAGTAAAGCAGTGCAGAAAATAAATGAAATTAAAAGACAGTGCAAGAAATAAAGTTGACAAATGGTAAAGTAATAAAAACCTGCTCCAATCGGAGTGGTTGAATAAAATGCGAACTGAAAGTAAAATGGCGGCATGATTAACTTCCTTCCAGAGTGCTCCAAGACTCAATCTCACAGGCTCTTACAGACTCGATCTCTCGAATGTAGTAACACCTCGATGTGAAGCGATTACCACTATTACACTGATATATGCTTATGAACAACTAAGCTTGGATGATGAAAAACGAAAATCTAAAGTCCTATTTATAGGCAAGGAAACATGTGGAAAAGACAAGGATGCCCCTAGCATTTGAATTTGGGAGGGAACTCGTTTTGTTCTTGTGGCGCCCGCCACAACACCATGGCGCCCGCCATGAGTGTAAACTTGCTTGGGCAGTTGGAGATCGTGGGGAAAAACAGTTGGGAGGAGTTTGAGACATGGCCACGTCATGGAAGACCCTGTGGCGGCCGCCATAGTGGATGCCATAAGTGTAAAATGCTGATTTTCTCTATTTTAGCTCATTTCGGCTCCTTTTTCGCTCCTTTTCTCGCTCGGGGCTCCGATTAGACTAAAAACCTGAAAACAAAGAAAAACATAATAATAACATAATAAAATGACATTAAAAGACTAAGAATGCATGCGAAATCGGAGTCAAAAATACGGTGAAATTCAGTGTCATCAGAAGTTTGTCATGTAGTGTAGATGTTGAAAAGTCAGACATGGGGTTTGTTTGTTAAAAGAAAATAAAACAAATAACTTATCCTAAAAAGAAAAGAACATAAAATCTAATTAACTAAATAACTAAATTAATCTAAATTAATTCCTATTAATTAAATGACTAATCTAATGAATAAATAATAAAAGAGAACAAAGTTCGCGAAAATGAAAAACCTAATTTAACTAAACAAAGTAAAATCAATTAATTAAGAAGTTAATAAATGAATAAAAATAAATAAATAGGAAAATAAAATGAAGTTAACAAATTAAAAGCAATTATGAATTAAAATAAGACTATTTAAAATAAATAAATCACAAATAGAATGACTAAAAAGCGAGTAAGAGTTGAATACCAAAATACTCGAAAACGAAGGACAAACATGCCAAAATCATTAGCACAGGATAAAATCACTTGGGAAAATACAGCATTCTTCAGATTTGAAATTAATCGGGACCGACTTAGAATGATGTGCAAATGATCAGAATATCTGAGGGTAAAATTTGGGGTACAACACATCATTTTAGAGTTTTTTTTGGCAAGTTTTCAAAACAATCCATACACACGTTACGAGCTTCCAAAAATGACCCTAATCCCCTTTATTTAACTCCATGCTAACCCTAATAAAGGGAGGGGAGCTAGTTGTTATAGAGAGAGCTTAAATCTACTTGAATTATATTCATTTTCTCTCACTTTGAGCTTGCAAAATCCTTGGAGTTTCTGTTGGTTTCAGGTTTGATTCATGCTCAGTGAAGCATCAGGAGTCCATTGGTGATCTTAATCTGAAGCTTAAGCAATGTTTGAAGGCACAACGAAGTTGCTCCGTTAGGTAACTTTTTTCACTTTAAATCTCTCATGTTAGGCACTTATTTAAGCTCGTGTTGGTGCATCTGAAGTCCTTTGGTGATGGAGGCGTTGTTTGAACGTGCATTGTGTTGATTTGAGGAGTTTTCAGTTTGTGATCACAAAATTCGTGCACTGATTTCACCATGATCTAAGAGGCTTTTTGAAAATCTAATGCTATGTTCGTGTTCTCCATGGAATTTTCTTTCAATTGATGCAAGGGGTTTTGATTTTTATGGTGTTTTACAGAGATCTCCGGCGTGTCTAGCCGGAGAAGATGACTGGAGCCCTAGCTCCGGCGTCTGATGTGTTTTATCTTGTGTGGCTGATGACTTTTTGACTGTGGTGATGTGTCTGATATGTGGCGCGTGCGTGGCATGAGGTGGACGCCACCTCTGATTAATGAAACATTGTGTTTTATTTTTGTTTGTGTTGTTGGATTAACTTTGAACATGAGCCTATTATTTTTGCTATCTGCACTCCCTTTTGTTTAGCCCATTAAGCGCATAACTGATTCCATGTTGTTCTTACTTTTGCTTATACATCCCATTGTTGGTTTCTTCTTTTTATTTTCTATTTTTTTTGTTATTTCATTTTCAATTTAATTCTCGTTTTAATTGCTTAATTCATTCTAAAAATGATTAAAAATATGCTTCTAATTCTTTGATGTGTTAACATGATTTTGGTTTTTATTTTATTTTATTTTTTCAATTAATTTTCATGTTTTATTTTGAATTAATTTTGAGAGTGGTTTGACATGTTCATCCTTGATTAGGGTTTGTGATCTTGATGCCTTTTGATTGTGTTATTGAGCCATACTTTTTACCATGTTTTGATATATCATTGATGAATGTTTGGATGCTGATTTGGTGCTTTGAGGTGGAATGTTTGTTTGGTTCTTGATTGATTTTATTTGGTCCTCGATATATGCTCGATTAGTGGAGTGCCTTGAACCTTTTGATTGATTTGATGATGAATTTGTGCATTTCTTTTTTAAAACTTTTCCTCACTTGTTCTTGATGGATATAACATGAGCTAGATCCTTTAGTTGGATTTTATTAGGTCATTTTTTTATTTTTGATTGATGCTTAATTGCTACTTGGTTTTGGATTGATACATGCTTGTTTATGTGAACTTGTTGTGATGTGATGCTCATGTTTCTTGCTTGACATATTGAACTTGACTTTGAATTGATCTTCACATACACACTACTGCCCCTACTTGGTTTCAAACCCTAATTCCACATGGCTAATCTTTTGAAGTGTGTTTTTGCATGAGTTGTGTATGGACAACTGTTTGGGTGTTGATGTGATGCATACCTTGTGTGTTTTTGCTCCTTTTCTAATCTTTCACATGAGTTGAACATAATGTGATGTTGCTACTACCCTTATTTGTTTCTCATCTTGTTTAATCTTACTTATTTTTGGTGGCTAAGTGTGGAAGCTCAATTGTTTACATGTGCTTATGTGCATTGCTTACAAGACTTTGTTTGGGTCCTTTGACTTTCTTTGATCCTTCTCTTTTTGAATTAAGATCTCTTTGCTATCATCCTTCTCTTTATCTCTTCTTTTTGGGTTTGGAATTTACCCTTGTTATTTGTGATTGAGCTTGTTTAATGTTCACTTGTGATTTATCACATGCTCCCTTAGGGCTCCTAGTTTGAACTTAATTTTTGATTAGGTTCAAAGTAGGATAGACATTAGGCTCTCAATCCTTTGTATGACGACATTAGGGTAGCTCCCTCTTGAACCTCAACCTTAGGTCCATCATTTGTATGATAACATTAGGCAGACTTCCCTCCCATCCTCAACTATAGGGCCATTTTCATGATAACATCTAGGTAAGTTTCCCCTAGATTTTCTTTTGCCCTTTGAGTCTTCTCTCTATTCTAAAAAAAACTCAAAACACTTAATAAACACGATGAGTATTGTGCACCACGAGCCTTAAGTATATGGGAATTGATGAGTGAGGAGTCTCTCCTTGCTTTGTCTAGAGCGTTTAGCATACGTCCCGTTTGGGGGCGATCTTGGGACGCATCCGCTCCTATGTCATAGACTTTAGTGCAATACAAATCTCAAACCGATTCAATTCACTTCTGTAAAACTCACAAACCAAATGCAAATCATTTTATCCTTCGGGATTGTTTGTCAAATCATTTTCAGAAAGGGCACGTTACTTCCGTTCTACCGCAAACAGGTATCGACCCTAACTGCTAGAACGCGAACTTAACGTTGCTCATAAAAACACTTATCGACTCATATGTCAAACTAATATTTCTCTGACTTCCTCATTCTCGTCCGAATGAGGATACGTAGGCACAAGACGGCGATGACTTGGCGAGCACAATCCCATCATTCGCTCGTAGTCCTTCGAACTACGTCGACTTTGATTCTTCATTCGTCCATGAAGATACATAGGCACAAGATTGCGATGATCCTTATGAGTCCTCTTTTCCTTTCTCCTTTTGTTTTCTCCTTCTCGTTTTCATTCAGTAGTAGGCTTTAGATAACCCACCCTTTGATTAGACAACAAGCAGGGATCCCGTTGAGTACAACAGACGCGACGGGGTGCTAATACCTTCCTCTCGCGTAATCGACTCCCGAACCTAGGATTTGGTTGCGAGACCATGTCTTCTCCCTTTTGAGGTTTCTTCGTTCATTTCCTTTCCCCCTGTCTTAACCCGAAATTTGACCTCCCTTTTGCCTTTTGCATAAGCATGTGCATTCGCATCGCTGGTATACGCATTCGCACTTTTTCTCTGTGTTTTTCTTGTTGCAGGAATATTCAGGTTTTCTAGCTCGATTAATTGCATCCTCACAAGGTCATCACATCCTCAAAACAAGCACAAAATAATGGTTTCCATAGTTATTCATCAAAGCAAGTGGTGGAAAATCGAAACTGGGGATTCAGCACTTGCTCCTAAGCAATCTAGGCAAATTTTTCCTAGAGTAACCGATTACTCAAACAGGGTAATTGATTACTCTGCACAGAGTTACAAATTATGTTGCATTTTTGGGACAGCAGCCGTGCGCTCTCTTTGTTCTTGGATTCTACATGGTTCTAGCATTGTGTGGAACATTCTAGACAGTTCAAGACCATTCAAGACATTCCACTTACATTTATTCCAATGCATATCTTTAAATTAAGTGCACCATGTTCCTTGATTTCCAAGCACGTGAGCCTTTGATTTAGATTTACATTGGAATTGCTCCACTGAGTTAACTACCTAACTAACTGAGTTAAGCGCTGACTCGGTGAGTCAAGTGTAACTAACTCCCGACCTAGATCCAAAGCTAAGTCCAAAGCACATTCCAAACCTATCAACTCCTAACCAAAACTCTATATAAACAAACCTTCAATCATTTTTCAAGACTCTCAACCATTTCGCACATTTCTCACACTTCACTCTCAATTCTCTCACATTCTCTCTGAATTTTTCTACAACTTCTTCATCTTCATCTACATTTTCTTCCCAAACCTCACTATAGCTCTTCACCATTGAAGATTATTCACTTTCACATTGGAAGTGATTATTTCTTGAGCTTAACCTTCAACACCTTACAATTATACTTGATTTTTTGGAGTTTTATTAGCTTTTGGATTCATCTCAAGTGTTTGCTTCAAGATTCTACGGTTCGAATTCGTATTTCGGAGTTTCGTCGTAATTTGCTCGGTTTCGGTACAATTTGGCTACAATTGAAGATTCCTCTGGTTTTCTTTGATTATCTTCATCAAGATTCATTTGTAACAACATCCAAGGCACATCTCAGCCTTGTAGGTTGGTCTTTCTTTGGATATTTTACTGCTTTGAATGTTTTCGTATCATTCGCGATGTAGTTTCGATGCTTTTTGTTACTTGATCCATGAAATTGATGATTTAATTGAACCCATTGTTGTTTATTTGCTGTTATTAAGCTTGATTTTCATGCACAAATTCATACCCTAGCATGTGGTAGTTTGGACAAGTGATTTAGGTGTCAAAAGTGTTTTTTGAAAAGCTATTTTTGTCACTGTTACAGTCGTAATCGATTACTCAAAGAGAGTAACCGATTACTCTACACAAATTTACACTAGCGCTGCCTTTTTCAACCAAGTAACCGATTACTCAAATAGAGTAACCGATTACTCTGCACAATTTTCACTAGTTTTGCCTTTTTCAAGCAAGTAACCGATTACCTACTTAGGGTAATCGATTACCACTATAACAGAGTGCCAATTTTGATGTTTTTCAAGCTTGTTTGCCATGATTTTCTCATCTAACTTCTATTGATTGATAAGATTGATTTGCATTGATGTTTTAAGCGCCGTTTCACTTCAGTTAGAAGCGTGATTTTGATTTTTCTGATGCTCGATCTTTCGATTTTATAATTGTGCTCATTCTTGGCATTGTATGAACATGATCATTCTTGCACATTTTTTATTCACATAATGGCATGATAGTGTGGCATTTTGGATTGTCATTTGGCACTATTTTGCATTCATGTGTGAATTAAGTTTGTTCTTCAAAGAATAAGCTTAATCTTGTATAATCAATAATGCACCCTTTGCTTTAATAATTTTTCAATTCATTTTGAAAAATTATTAGCATATTCCTCCCTTTTGATTAATTAATTGAAACTTCGTTTAGATTATTAATCTTCCCATTGGCACTTCTCTTTAGGCTTTCTTTAGAGCTTTCTCTCTCTTCCCCCCGCGGAGTCGGAGTTTCACGCGACACTGGAGCACTGTACAACTTGGAGCTATTACGCCGTCCGTTTCAACTTCTGTACTACACCCTGTGTGTTAGAGAAGGAATGAGAATGGAGAATTCATACTCTCATTCTGACCACTTCAGGTAGGGGACGAATGACCCTGTGCCTGGCTTAGTCACCTATATCTCCAAGCGGTAGCGTATTTCCTTCCCCAGTTGAGTCGGTCCCTGATCACTCTTACCTCTTTCAATCTCTCTTTTGATTAATCACCATTCGCTTGGTTAAATATCATTATCTCTTAGGTTAACACCCATCTCTTGCCTCATTATTCTCTTCTTGCGGTCAATCATCGTCGTTGTTCCCAGAAGAGTCTCAATCCCTTTTCTTCAGTTAAACACAGTCTTCTTGTTAAACCCCAAAACTATTGCGGAGTTTGCAACCTTCTCTTGGTTATTCTCCCTTTGTTTGGTTAATCACTTCCTGTCAATTAAAACACCAATTTGAACTTCTTCTCAGTTAACCACAGTCTATCTGTTAACATACTGAGCATCTCTTGAGTTAATCACATTCTCTTGGTTAATCACTCATTTTCTTTTCGGTTAATCACAGTCTTTCTGTTACCACCAAATCCCCAGCGGTTAGCAACCTTTTTTTGGTTCAAATACCCCTTTTCGTTGGCCAAGTACTGCTTGTTCAGTCAATACCGACGTCTTTTGGGTCATGACCTTTGTTTGGTCCCACACCCGTTCTTTGGGTCACCACCTTCGCTTGGTCCTACACTCGTTCCTTGGGTCACGGCCTTCGCTTCAGCCCACACCCGTTCTTTGGGTCACGACCTTCGCTTGGTCCCACAGCCGTCCTTTGGGTCACGACCTTTGCTTGGTCCCACAGCCGTCCTTTGGGTCACGACCTTCGCTTGGTCCCACACCCGTTCTGACCTTCGCATGGTCCCACACCCGTTCTTTGGGTCACGACCTTCGCTTGGTCCCACGCCCGTCCTTTGGATCACAACCTTCGCTTGGTTCCACACCCGTTCTTTTGGTTGATCATAGTCTATCTGTTTCTCCCCGTACGATTGCTATCTTTTCATGCTTCGGTTAACCACTGTTTATTAGTTAGTATACCGAAATCCCCTCAGAGTCAAACACCTTCTCTTGGTTCAGTACTCTTTTCTTTTGGTTCTTCACAGCCAGCCTGTCGACACCAAACCCTTTTCCCTACAGAGTCTTACTCTGTTTCTCTTTGGTTAACCACTTCCTGTCAGTTAACATACCGAGTTTCCTTATTCTCTTGGTTTTAACACCATACTTTTGTTTGCTCCCTAGTAGGTTCGTTAACCCTCTGATCCCCAGCACAATTCTTTGTTCTCTCACTGCCAGAGGAGTCTCTATTATTCTTTTGCTCCTTTATCTTCCTAGTTTCGACAGCGTTCTTGCACTTTATCCTCAGCACAGTTACTATCTCTCCTTTGTACTTATTTCTTGGTTTTGACACCAATTCTTTTTGTCCCCAGCGGATCTTTATCTAATTCTTTCGCTCTTAGTTTTGACACCACTTCCCTTTTCTTTTCCGCCTTAGTTCCCCGAACTATGGAAGCTCTGATTCTACATTCATTCGAATGTAAGATACGTTGGCACGAGATTGCGATGATTTTGGCGAGCACACTTCCATCTTCTTTCATTCCTCTTCTCTTTCCCTGGTTCCATGAACTACGGCGCTCTGATTTGCTCATTTCACTATGAGGGTACGTAGGCACGAAGGCCCTAATCCTCCGCGAGCACTTTATTTCTTTCTTTATTTCTCTCTTCTTTCCTTTCTTTCTCCTTTCTCTCCTCTTTTTAGCTAGAACCCTTTTAGTGTACGATTCACTCAGGTATAAACTAGCCATCTTCAGTTGGCGACTCTGCTGGGGAGTCCTTGCTCTTGCAAGTTGGGGTCTCGCCTAGTTTTATTTGCTTTCTTGCTTGCTTGGGTGTTTATCTTTTGTGCTTTACTCACTTTATTTTATTTAGCATTATGTTTATTTATTGCATTCTTTATTGCTTTAAATATTCATTTAGTGCATATTCTGGATATCTGCTATATTCTCTGCTATTGTTGAGATGGGTAGATATTATTGGAGAGAAAAGTTCTAACACCGGGCTTAGCATACACATAGGCTAGAACATGGATAGTCGTGAGGTCTGCATTTTGCGTGTTGGGTTATCACGAGAGCCACATCCCAGATCGTGATTCGCTTGAGAATACTTCCATCCTGCGAGAATTTTCTATGGCGGGGGGTTTTCATTCTGAGTCCTATGGTTTGGGCGACCTTTCTAGGGATCATCTTTTTGTGTCTAGATCACACCTGTGAGGAGGATATGGGTTTTTGCAGGAAACCAGGCCACTTCATACCTTTGTTCTCTCACACACATCAGATTTTGCACCGATACAGAATTATATGCAGATATCCAGATTGTTTAGATTTGATTGTTCAGATAGTGTTGGCTTCTTGTTCTTGTGTTGCATATCATGTCATCATGAAAATTGATTTTTTGCATGTGCATTTCCAGGATATCCGAAGGCTTATTCTTTGTTGACGTTATCATAGAGATGGGTACCGATTGCCGAGGTATCTTTAGCTACAAGTTTGTGGAGCCTAAGCTGAATACTTTAAGAGGTTTAGCGGCCGTGTGGTTGAAGATAACCGAGGGGTTTTAAAAGATAATTATGGTAATCTGTTGGCCATCCTCAACACTGAAATCAACATCACTACCATTCATACACTAGTTTAGTTCTATGATCCGCCACTTAGGTACTTCACATTTCAGGATTATCAGCTAGCACCTACACTCGAGGAGTATGCTTATATTTTGGGGGTTGAGATCAAGAAACAGGTTCCTTTTGTCTACACTAGTGGTTGTCCGAAGTTTCCCCTTATTGCTGATGCTTTTGGCATTAGTAAGAAGGATGTGGAAGCTAATCTCAAGACTAAAGGGAAGGGTATCCGAGGGGTTGCTTCGAAGTTCTTGGTTGAAAAGGCCATTTCCTTTGCTGCAGATGGAAACTGGAAGGCTTTCTACGCCATTCTTGCTTTAATGATATATAGGATTATCTTATTTTCGAACATGGAGGATTTCGTAGATCAGGCTGCCATCAGTATCTTCTTGTCCAAGAACCCTATTCTGACACTTCTTGCTGATACCTACCATTCTATTCATTTGATGAATGAAAAGAAGAAAGGAACCATTGTCTGTTGTGCCCCTCCGCTGTACCGATGGTTCATGTCTCACCTTCCACAGAAGGGTCCCTTTGTTGAGAATAAGGGTAATCTCAAGTGGTCTCAATGAATCATGTCTCTTACTGCTGATGACATCTCTTGGTATTCTCGAGTCTTCGACGATACTAAGATCATTCTTCATTGTGGAAAATTCTCCAATGTGCCTCTCTTGGGTACAAGGGGTGGAATTAACTACAATCTGAGACTTGCTTTCTGACAGTTGGGATATCCTATGATTGACAGGCCAGATTCTAAGGTAGTGGAAGAGTTCATCTTTCAAGAAGGGGCTGATGACATGGGATTACTAAAGAGGTTTAGTGCCACATAGACTCAGATTCACCTTGAAGGAAGAGCTGATTTGGGTAAGAAGAATTGAATAGCCAAGGAAGCTTACACACTTTGGGTCAAAGAGCGCGTCAAAGAGATCTTGTTGCCATTTTCTTCCGTGCCTTCCATGAATGCCAAGCTTCCTGAAATTGCCATTGTTCCTCCATCTGAAGTCGACCAACTCAAGATGACTATTGAGATGTTGAAGAAGGAGAATGCTGATCTTCGTCTCAACCTTGATAGAGTCACATCTGAGAAGGAAAGCCTACAGATTGAGCTCCACTAGAAGTGCGAGCACATACTCAAAGAGGTGGAAGTTGAACAAAACAAGCAAAAGAAAATGGGTGATGCTTTGAAGAGTACCTATGAGGGACTTACTTCAAAGAAGAGACAACTCGCCGACCCTCAGTATCAAGCCTATAAGGATGAGTTGAGCTACAAGAAGAAACTTGAAGAGCTTCAAGGGAAGTTATCAGAGTACAAGACAAAGTGGCAAAGTGAACAAAACCGTGCCAATCAGTTGGCAAAGAACTTTTCTCAGTGTCAAGCGAAGCTCGACAAAGCCTTCGATGAGATTCAGAAGCTGCAAGATCAAGCACATCAAAGCTGAGAGCAGATCAGTCATAACAACACAGAGAGTACTCATTGGGAGCAACAAAGTCGTCATCTGCAAGTTCTCTTGGATCAGAAAGAGGCCTTTTCATGATATGCTTCAGGGACCTAACCATTTCTTTGCTGCGCAACCTCATGAAGGATGCGAAGTATTGGAGTGAGAGGCACGGCTGTTTAGCCAGATTTGCTGCACACGCACTTGAGGACTTACCTGGGTTGTTGAGGGATGCATATGATAATGTATTGCCGTACAAGACTCCTTGGGCTGTTTTCCACTTCTTGTCTATTTGTAGGGTGGTATTTGATAGGATCTAAGCTGATATTGTTGTAGCCCAAAAGGCAGATATTTGATTTGTGCTGGACTTATACTTCTTCTTTCTATTGTTGAATGAATGAAGTTTCTTGCCAGCTTTATCTTTGCACCTTTACTTGTATGCTTTATGATTTCTGTTAACAAAGATAAGTTTAAGAGTTCCTAGAATTTAAAACTTTATTTTGCATTCATCGCATACATTCATTTGCACACATATGCACATCCCTTCGTCCAGAAAACCTTTGCTTACCCTGTCCGTCTCCGCTTGTAGCAAGACGACGACTCGACATCGCTATTTCACTCGCTCAAGTAAATCCAGAATCTTGGCTGATTTCGAATAAGAGAATGATGCCTATAAGGAAACTCTAGCTCAATTTCAAGGTTGGATGGATCAGTTTCAGATGAACATGGATGTTATTATGGAGTTCCTTCGTGCTCAGAAGGACGCCGCTCCTGCTGCCACTGTCGTTGCAATTGTCACCGATGCAACCATTGTCACCCCTGTTGTGACTGTCACTCCTGTTATCATTACTACTCCGGCTGTTGTTTCTTCTCCTACTATTGTTGACGTGCCAGTTGAGCCTGTGATTCAGTCCACTGTTCATCCATCAGGTTCTCAATCTGGGTTAAACAAAATGCATGCTGCTTTTCCTTGGGGCATGCCTCCAAATTTCACTCCTCAAATTGCAAATAATGGTGCCTACATACCATATCAGCCTTTTGTTGTGCCCATGCCTAATGGAAATGTTGTTGCATAACCGTGGGGTATACCTACTCCGGTTCCACCTCTAGTGATGAGTGATGATCATGAGAATTTTCAGGTTTAGACTTGTTAAATTTCTGTGTTGGCTGGCATTGAAACTCTTGATGACGATGAGCATGTGCATAGGGGTCCTCCTATTCATGTTCTAGTGTCATCCCAAGCTGCTCAAAATGTTATTCAGAATGTTCATTCTGGAATGTTCTAACATGGGGCATCTTCAGCCGTTGTGGTACCTCCTCCGAATTATCCGTTTGGTGTTCAAATGGGTCAGAATGCTGGTCAGATGGTTAATCAGGGATTGGTATATCCTTCTCAGTTTACTACTCCACAAGTGCACGCTCCGGCCGCATCTCAGCTGCCAAATCCTCATATTTTTTTAGGCCTGCTAATCAAGATAGACCTACTGGTTACAAGTTGTTGGAAGACCGTATTCGAGCTATTAAAGGGTTTTCTGCTTTTGGCATGGAGGCCATAAACTTATGTTTGGTTCCGAATGTTGTATTGCCGCAGAAATTCAAAATACATGAGCTTCCAAAGTATAAAGGTTTGAGTTGTCCACGTAGTCACATCACTATGTACTATAGGAAGATGGCATCCTATATTGATAACGATGAATTGCTAGTTCATTGTTTTCAAGATAGCTTGTCTGGTGCTTCATTGGATTGGTACATGGGCTTAGAACGCAGCAAAATCCGTACTTGGAGGGATCTGTTTGAAGCGTTCTTGAAACAATACAAATATAATCCTATTCTGGCACCTACCAAATTACAGCTGCGAAACCAATCTCAACGCTCAGTTGAAACAATTAAAGAGTATGCACAAAGATTGCGCGAGATGGCATCTCGTGTGCGACCTGCTCTCTCTGACAACGAGTTGGTTGATATCTTTATGGGTACATTGCAAGGATCCTACCATGAGAAAATGGTGGGTAGTTCTTCATCAAACTTTGCTGACATTGTAACCATCGGTGAACGAATTGAAAACGGGTTGAAGACTGGAAAGATTCCTAGAGTTGCTTCCCAGCAACCAGCTAATAGAAAGTCTCAGAACAGTCAATCAAAGAAAAAAGAAGGTGAAGCCAACGTTGTGACAGCTAAAGTCTCTCCTCAGTATCAAGCACCCATGGCTCCCATGCCATATTATCCATATCCGTACATTGCTGCTGCACAATATCAATAACCTCCATATCAGTATCATCCGCAACAACCATTTCAGAATGCTCAGAATTAGCAACAACCGCAATGTCAACAACGGACTCAACAAAACAATATAAATCAGCAGAATCAGAACCAGCAAAACAACAACAATCAAGGAAATCGTAAGCGTCCGAATTTTGACAGAATTCTGGTGTGTCGCTCCCGGGATTTTCATCCAGGTACAAACGCGAAAGTGGCGCGGAAACAGAGTCGCCAGCAATGTGTATTTATCCCAAGAAAGGGAAAGGAAACACTGTGTTAACCTGAGGAAAGGAAAAGAACATGGTCTCGCGACCAAGAGAAACGGGTAAGGGAGTCGGTTACGCGAGGGGAAGGTGTTAGCACCCCCACGCGTCCATCGTACTCGATGGGATCCACGCTTGTTGTCTCGATCAAAGGGTGTTGTCGTCTGGAGCTCCACTGCTACTGGAAACGAGAAGGAACGGGAACGGAGAAGAGCGAATAAATGGGGGAGAAAAGAAAAAGAAGTGACTCGATAGGACATCGGCGTCCTACACCTATGTATTCCCTCGTGCAATGGGAAAGTCAGAGTCAACGTAGTTCGGACACGAACTAAGGGGGGAGGTTACTCGCCAAGACATCGCCGTCTTGTCCTACGTATCCTTGATCTAACCAGAAGGAGGAAATCAGAGCAGTCGTAGTTCGATTTAACCAAGTCTGTGTTTTTTATGAGCGACGTGAAGTTCGCGTCCGGCAGTTAGGGTCGATGCCTGTTTACGACGAGACGGAAGTAACGTGCCCTTTTTTGAAAATAGGTTTGAAATTTAACAATCCCGAAGGATAAAAAAGGTTTGAGTTTATTTTGTGTTTTTTAGACAAGAAGTGGATTGAAGTTAGTTTGCAACTTGCATTGCACCCAAGTCTACAACATAGGAACGAATACGTCGTGTATCGTCCCCAACAGGACGTACACTAAGTACCCTAGAAGAATGAAGGGATGTTTCCCCATACCTCACTTCTTATATATAAGGCTCAAGGCAATACCCGTTAACCTTTATTAGATGTTTTAGAAAGGTTATGAGATGAGAAGAGAAGACTCAAAGAAGAAGAAAACACTAAGGGGAAACTAGTTTGTTCCTAATGTTATCATGCAAAAATGGCCCTAAGGTCAAGGTTTAAGAACCTAAGTCTAAAGAGAAGAGAGGGATAGCACTACCTAATGCTTATCCTACCTCACCTTAATCAAAAATTAAGGATGAGCTAGGATCCCAAAGGGTGTGGGAAAGTTGTACACAAAGCATTATATCATGCTACTCACAAACACACAAGAGAAAGTAAAAGAGAGGAGATGAAAGGAATAATGAACATGGATAACCATCCACATGTTCAAATGTCTTACCTCTGCCCCTACATAAAAAGTTAGTACCGAATGATTACAAGTAATGAAAACAAGTGTCAAAAAGTAAAGCAAGCATTGCAAATTGTCTTAAGAAGACAACCTAAGAAGCATACAAGTGTTAAACCAAAAGGGAAAGGTCCTAAGGGTTAAGGATGCTTCAAGGTCAGTAGGTATATTCCATGGGATCCTACTAAGGTAAACATGCCAAAAGAAACCAAACAATGTCAAACTATGCATCAAAAGTTCATACAATTACAAGCTATGCACAAACTAAGTAATATGAATGCATATGGTTCATGAACATTAATGAATGCATATGTAAACATCCAAGTCAGAAGTGAATGACATTTATTAAAGCATGTGCATATCATTGAATGAACACACAAGTCATGGATGTAAGCATTTAAAGAAATGAAGTAAGAAGAAGTGAACAAACACAATTGAAGTTCAACAATGAAGCATACTTGTAATGCAAGTCAAAGATAAAAATGAAATGGGATCATACATGTCTAATGGACACAAGTCAGTAGCATATGACATTTGAAATGATATTTAGAAGTCAAGAATGTATGCACAAAGTTCACACAAGTATCATGTTGACACATGTTCAAAGGTAGAAGCAAGTATGTGCAAACAAGGTCAAACAAACATGCAAAAGTTAATGAACTTAAGAAACATGTCATTGTGCAATTATAGGTCATGGAATATGGTTGAAGATGATTGCAAAAAGAAGTGAATCATGTTCAAAGTACATGTGCAAGACCATACAAGAGTTGATACAAACATGTGCTCAAAGAAGGTCAAGTGAGAATGCACAATTACACAACACATTTCAAGTTAAAACATGTGCATACAAGTCATGTAAGAATGAACTTTGGGTGACCTATAACATGGGAAAAATGCACTATAATGTTCATGCAACATGGATTAAAAGGTCTCAAAAATTGTCAAAAGGAAATGCACAAAATCCACATTAAAACCCTAGCACAAGCATTCTAACATTCACACAAACAAACATGCTTTCATACAATCCATAAAGTCATGTTAAGATAATTAGAAAATTGAGAAAAGACAAGTAAATTGAGGTGTAATCAGTGTGCAAATATATTCCAAAAAGATGGCTCAAAATCAATTACCAAACATGCTCAAAGATGCTTCACAATCTCAAACCAATCACATAAACAAATGGCTCAAAGACCTCATTCAAAAGTCAATAAAAAAAGACCTAAAAATCTATGAAAAAAGTATGAGATGCATCAATACATCACAGAGGAATGGATCAATTATCATGTGAAAATTCAACACAAAACTATGCCAAACAAATTAGAAATGAAGTATGTATCATGGATAGATGTTCACACCAAAGAAATTAAGTGGTAATTCATGGAAACATGTCAAAATATGATAAAACCAGAAAATAAAATATGTCAAAATTATTTAAACGTCTAATGATGCTTCATGAATTTTTGTGGAATTTTTGGATGCTCAAAAAGTATTTTTAAAAATCAAATGGCAAACATATATGAAAAGAAAGTAAAAAAAAAACAAAGAAATGGTCAGGGGGTGCTACACTAGCAAAAACCAAGTTATAAAACATTGGACTCAGGGAGAGGGGGTGTGAACATCAAAAAACACAAATCCCAAAGGCGCGTGGGTCTGCAGAACATATCATGAGGTTTAGTCAAAGGAATTGACTCAATTAGAGCCATTAGATTCAATCCACTTACGATGATCAATAAAGGTGTACAAATCACATGATCCACAACACAAGCACACTGTATGGTATGGTGAGGCAAACACACATAATCAATAAAATCCAAAATATTCAGAAAATGAATGCACGTGCCAGGGAGGTTGTATCATTAATGTGCTGGCATCACATGGCGCGTTGGATTCAAATGATCAGACGGCTGGGATTTAAACTGAGAAAAAAGCTAGGGTTTCAAACATCACCGGCCGAAGAAGACTCCGGTCATCTTCTCCGGCCACTCTCCACCGTGCCAAAAACTTCAAGTCACCAGATATGATCAAATAACATATAAAAATAATCCTCAAGTCATGTAGATCATGGATCCAGCATCAAAATTCACAAACACATCACACACAGAGAGAATCGAAGGAGGGAAGTTTGCCCTAGAAATTTTAACTAACCACCTAAGGTGCCTATTAACTAGCCAGAAGTTCAGATTGCTCCTATTGAGCTTCAATCACACAAAAACAAGTAAAATCGGAGCTAAAAGAGAGAAAAAAGTTTGAACTGAGACCTGTGCTTTTGATGCTTCCTTTGCTCAAAAGAAGACCAGAGAGGAGGTTCCTTTTTCTTGAACTTGATATTAAGCCAAATAAAGGCTATAGATGATGATATGTGCTTGAAAATTCAGAGGAAGAAAAATGAAATTGAAGTTGAAGATGATGTTACACGATCTACTGCTTCAGTTTCTTGATGCTTGTTGAGGAAGAGAGGAGAGAATGCATAAAGTTCTTGAGTGGAGATGAAGATTCGAGAGAGAGAAATCTCAGAGAGAGAGAGAGAGAGAGAGAGAGTGAAAATTTGGTGAAAATTGTAGAATGAACCAGGTAGTTGCAAATTCTGTTAGAGGTTTCTATATATATATGTGTGGTTAAGATCTAACTCCTATAGTTGATGGTTAGAACTCTAGTTAAGTGAGTGAGTTAACTGAGTTAAGAATGAAATGAAAATGGAGGTGAGAGTGAGCTCGAGTTGTGTTGTTTTGTTAGGGTGAGGAGAATAAAATGGAGCGTTATGGTGGAATTCAAATGGAAGATGATGATGTGGTACTAAGTTGGCATGGCTTGCTACAACAACATGTCATCTAAGTTTCTTTTTTTTTTTGTTTGAACAATTGTAGCAGGTATGGTACATGCGCAGCATGGCATGTAAGAGAGCCTTTGTTTAGTTTAAAATAGAAATGTTTGGACATGGTATGTGGGAAGCATGCGCATGACAACACCAAAATGCAGCAGGTTTTGGTTTGCTTGGTGTGGAAGGAAATAGCTAGCTTGAGGGCGAGTTTAAGACATCATATCTCTTGAACCAATGGACGAAATTGATTGGATTTTAGTTATTTGGAAAGAGGAGATGGAGTAGAGCAACTTTGGTGTAGAAAGCAAACATAACTAAAACCTCTAACATGCTTAAAATTGGCTATGAAAATACTTGCATACAACTGTGTTGGCAAGTCAGCTTGACCTGGTCGTGCCCTACCACATGCGTGTGAAGGAATCAGTTGGAGGTCACACACTTTGCCTCATTATATCTCTCAATGAGTTAATCATATGAAAATTTCTCCAACGTCAAAGTTGAAGATGAGATCAAGAGGAACAAAAACCATGTTGGACATTTTTTCAATTGAAGTCTCTATAAATGAGATATTTGGCTATGAACTTGTACACAACATGCACACCAAGTGTTTGTGAACATAACTGTGTGCTGACTGGTCATGACTTGCCAATTTGCCTTGATTTGCCTCAACTTTAATCCATCATATCTCTCTCAGTTTTGATCCAATGGAGATGTTCTTGGTATGGTTTTGAAGCTTGAAATATGAACTCTTGATAGGCCTTCATAAACTTTCAATTTGGAGCTTGGAGCATGGAGAAAGAATGCTCCAAAGATGGCCCTTCAACTTGACAAAACTTGCCATAAATGGAAACCATTCATTACTATTTTTGGCAACTTTGCACATTTCTTGATTTTTGATGAATCTCTTGATAATTCTTGATCAAACCTTCACCCAGGATCATACTTGAGATAATGAACATGAATTTGACCTCAAAAAGTCAAGGGTTGACTTTCTCTTCTGCACAATTGACTTTTCCCCAATTCTCCTGATTTTCAGTCAAATGATCAATTGAAACCCTTCCAAACCAAATTGATGGACAATTCACCCATCTTAGACACTTAAGGACATGAGGAATACAATAGAATCATGTTTTGCCCAAAAAGTCAGAAATAAACTGATCTTATGGCAAACCCTAGTTTGGTGTCCTTAGTCTAGGAGAAATCAGCATATCCTCCAAATCCAAATTCCTCTGAGCATGATATGTATCCTCTCAAACAATGATGAGATATGCCATTTGGTGAGGATAAAAACTCAAAGATCTTGCCCATTGGGGTGTTATACTCAAGAATCCCAAAACCCTAATCTTGCACTGGTTAGGAGAAGGTGGTTCCCTTGAGATTTCTTGTCAAGCTTGATCACATGATGAGATGGTAGGTCTATTAAGTTCTCTTGAGGCTCAAGGCTCCTTTAATTTGATTTAGACGCCTTGATCCCATGCTAAGAGCCAATGATATGCAAAGATGATGATGCAAGAATGCAATGAAACATAAGCCAGTTAATGCTAAAACATGAGGGCAAATTTTGAGGTGTTACATCTGCCCCTATTCAAACTTCTTGGATCTGAGGGTATGATAGCAACGGCTTTCAGACAATCAGGATACACGGGGTTTGAATACCAAAATAACCTGGAAATTTGCAACCTGTGGGGGTAAGGCAACATAGTGATTACGAGGGCGGCCGAAGGCGAACTCGAAAAGAAAAATCGACCAAAGGCGGACTCTGAGGGGGACAAGATAATACGAGGACGGCCGAAGGAGAACTCGAAAAGAAACACCAGCCGAGGGAGGAATTTCAAACAAAGGTAGACCGGCCGAAGGCGGGCTATGCTGGGGGGAAAGACAAGACCGGCCGAAGGCGAGCTAATCAACGAAAGGATACGAGAAAGGCCAAAGGAGAACACGTAAAGAAAGGATACTACGAGGACGGCCGAAGGCGGACTCGAAAAGAAAGACCAAGCCAGAGGTGGACTCTCAAAAAAAGGCTAAGCCGAGGGTAGACTTTCAAACAAAGGATACGACGAGGACGGCCGAAGGCGAACTCGAAAAGAAAGACTGAGCCGAAGGTGGATTTCAAAGAAAGGCTAAGCCGAGGGTAGACTTTCAAAGAAAGGCTAAGCCGAGGGTAGACTTTCAAACAAAGGGTACGAGGACGGCCAAAGGCGAACTCGAAAAGAAAGACCAAGCCGGAGGTGGACTCTCAAAGAAAGGCTAAGCCGAGGGTAGACTTTTAAACAAAGGGTACGAGGACGGCCAAAGGCGAACTCGAAAAGAAAGACCGAGCCGAAGGTGGACTTTCAAAGAAAGACTAAGCCGAGGTAGACTTTCAACAAAGGATACGAGACCAAGCCGAAGGTAGACTCGGAAAAGAAAGACCGAGCCGAAGGTGGACTTTCAAAGAAAGGCTAAGCCGAGGGTAGAGTTTCAAACAAAGGATACGAGACCAAGCCGAAGGTAGACTCGAAAAAGAAAGACCAAACCGAAGGTGAACTTTCAAAGAAAGACTATGCCGAAGATAGACTCTCTAACCAAGGAATACGAGACCAAGCCGAAGGTAGACTCGAAAAAGAAAGACAAAACCAAAGGAGGACTTTCAAAGAAAGACTAAGCCGAGGGTAGACTTTCTAACCAAGGAAAACGAGACCAAGCCGAAGGTAGACTCGAAAAAGAAAGACCAAACCAAAGGCGGACTTTCAAAGAAAGGCTAAGCCGAGGGTAGACTCTCTAACCAAGGAATACGAGACCAAGCCGAAGGTAGATTCGAAAAAGAAAGACCAAATCGAAGGTGGACTTTCAAAGAAATACTAAGCCGAGGGTAGACTTTCAAACAAAGGGTACGAGGACGGCAAAAGTCGAACTCGAAAAAAAAGACCAACCCGGAGGTGGACTCTCAAAGAAAGGCTAAGCCGAGGGTAGACTTTCAAACAAAGGATACGACGAGGACGGCTGAAGGCGAACTCGAAAAGAAAGATCGAGCCGAAGGTAGACTTTCAAAGAAATGCTAAGCCGAGGATAGACTTTCAAACAAAGGATACGACAAGGATGGCCGAAGGCGAACTCGAAAAGAAAGACCGAGCCGAAGGTGGACTTTCAAAGAAAGGCTAAGTCGAGGGTAGACTTTCAACAAAGGATACGAGACCAAGCCGAAGGTAGACTCGAAAAGAAAGATCGAGCCGAAGGTGGACTTTCAAAGAAAGACTATGCCGAAGGTAGACTCTCTAACCAAGGAATACGAGACGAAGCCGAAGGTAGACTCGAAAAAGAAAGACCAAACCGAAGGTGGACTTTCAAAGAAAGACTAAGCCGAGGGTAGACTTTCTATCCAAGGAAAAAGAGACCAAGTCGAAGGTAGACTCGAAAAAGAAAGACCAAACTTAAGGTGGACTTTCAAAGAAAGGCTAAACTGAGGGTAGACTCTCTAACCAAGGAATACGAGACCAAGCCTAATGTAGACTCGAAAAAGAAAGAACAAACCAAAGGTGCACTTTCAAAGAAAGACTAAGCCGATGGTAGACTTTCAAACAAAGGGTACGAGATCGGCCAAAGGTGAACTCGAAAATAAAGACCAAGCCGGAGGTGGACTCTCAAAGAAGGGCTAAGCTGAGGGTAGACTTTCAAACAAAGGATACAACGAGGACGGCCGAAGGCGAACTCGAAAAGAAAGACCGAGCCGAAGGTGGACTTTCAAAGAAAGGCTAAGCCGAGGGTAGACTTTCAAATAAAGGATACGACGAGGACGACCGAAGGCGAACTCGAAAAGAAAGACCGAGCCGAAGGTGGACTTTCAAAGAAAGGCTAAGCCGAGGGTAGACTTTCAAAGAAAGGCTAAGCCGAGGGTAGACTTTCAAACAAAGGGTACGAGGACGGCCAAAGGCGAACTCAAAAAGAAAGACCGAGCCGAAGGTGGACTTTCAAAGAAAGGCTAAGCCGAGGGTAGACTTTCAACAAAGGATACAAGACCAAGCCGAAGGTAGACTCAAAAAGAAAGACTGAGCCGAAGGTGGACTTTCAAAGAAAGACTATGCCGAAGGTAGACTTTCAACAAAGGATACGAGACCAAGCCGAAGGTAGACTCGAAAAAGAAAGACCGAGCCGAAGGTGGACTTTCAAAAAAAGGCTAAGCCGAGGGTAGACTTTCAAACAAAGGGTACGAGGACGGCCAAAGGAGAACTCGAAAAGAAAGACCGAGCCAAAGGTGGACTTTCAAAGAAAGGCTAAGCCGAGGGTAGACTTTCAAACAAAGGATACGAGAATGGCCAAAGGTGAACTCGAAAGGAATGACCGAACCGAAGGTGGACTTTCAAAGAAAGGCTAAGCCGAAGGTACACTTTCAACAAAGGGTACGAGGCCAAGCTCAAGGTAGACTCGAAAAAAGAAAGACCGAGCCGAAGGTGGACTTTCAAAGAAAGACTAAGCCGAGGGTAGACTTTCAACAAAGGATACAAGACCAAGACGAAGGTAGACTCGAAAAAGAAAGACCGAGCCGAAGGTGGACTTTCAAAGAAAGGCTAAGCCGAGGGTAGACTTTCAAACACAGGGTACGAGGATGGCCAAAGGCAAACTCGAAAAGAAAGACCGAGCCGAAGGTGGGCTTTCAAAGAAAGGCTAAGTCGAGGGTAGACTTTCAAACAAAGGGTACGAGGACGGCCAAAGGAGAACTCGAAAAGAAAGACCGAGCCGAAGGTGGACCTTCAAAGAAAGGCTAAGCCGAAGGTAGACTTTCAAACAAAGGGTACGAGGACGGCCAAAGGCGAACTCAAAAAGAAAGACCGAGCCGAAGGCGGACTCTCAAAGAAAGGCTAAGCCGAAGGTAGACTTTCAAACAAAGGGTACGAGACCAAGCCGAAGGTAGACTCGGAAAAAGGAAGACCTAGCCGAAGGTGGACTTTCAAAGAAAGACTAAGCCATGGGTAGACTTTCAATAAAGGATACGAGACCAAGCCGAAGGTAGACTCGAAAAAGAAAGACCGAGCCGAAGATGGACTTTCAAAGAAAGGCTAAGCCGAGGGTATACTTTCAAACAAAGGGTACGAGGACGGCCAAAGGCGAACTCGAAAAGAAAGACCGAGTCGAAGTTGGACTTTCAAAGAAAGGCTAAGCCGAGGGTAGAATTTCAAACAAAGGGTACGAGGACGGCCAAAGGCAAACTCGAAAAGAAAGACCGAGCCGAAGGTGGACTTTCAAAGAAAGGCTAAGCCGAAGGTAGACTTTCAAACAAAGGGTACCAGGACGGCCAAAGGCGAGCTCGAAAAGAAAGACCGAGCCGAAGGTGGACTCTCAAAGAAAGGCTTAGCCGAGGGTAGACTTTCAAACAAAGGGTACGAGACTAAGCCGAAGGTAGACTCGAAAAGAAAGAGCAAGCTGAACATGGACTTTTAAAGAAAGGCTAAGCTGAGGGTAGACTTTCAACAAAGGATACGTAGAATCAATAGATCTACAAAGGTGACTCCACTGGGGAAAAGAGAAATCTCAACAGACAACTCTGTAGGGGAGTATAGGAAGGAACAACAGTAAGAAGGACAAATCCACTGGTTGCGGTATAATGTTAAACAACATCTCCTGCATTACATTTCTTTCTGCTGGGGAATAATGTTAAACAACATCTCCTGAATTACATTTCTTTCTGCTGGGGAAAGAAACTGGTAACATATATCAAACCTGGCTTATGCTTTGAATGCATATGTTTGGATTTTCTATGGCGTAATGCTCCATACAAAATGGAAATGCTACGCGTTTGGGAGGATGCCATGCAAAAATGCTGATGCAAATGCAAAAGAGGCGCTCTAGCAAAATAAATGCTGAAGACGAAGGCAACTTCACCGGGGATGACAAACTAAATTGTCCTCTGAATTAAAAGATCCTGCTGAGGAAGATTTCACTGAACGACTTCCTGATCGCAAACTCTGCTGGAGATGAAGACTCCGAGAGAAATTCCACTCTGTTGGAGATGGATGAATATTGCATATGGAACCCAAGAAATTTCTCTCCGCTGGAAATTACCCATGGCTTCTACCGAAGACAGAAACCAAAACCTGGATCTGAAATATGCCAATAACGATTGGACTTGAATCTGCTGGGGATGTCAACCGCTGTTGAACAAACCACTGTGAAGATCACCACCAAACTCTGTTTGGGGAGACAAGTCAATAACCGAACCTGCTTGGAGATACTACTCAACTGAACCTACTGTTGGGAAAAATCGGTACCTTCACCCTACTAGGGAATATCATCCACTATTAGCAAACATGCTTAGTGATTGACGACATCAACCCTGCTAGGGGATACCATCAAGCTTACTCATCTGTTGGGGATCAGACCCTACCGTTGCTGGTTAGAAAACATTTCCTGACTAGCTGAGGAAAATGGGTGCCAAGACTCTATGGGGAAAATAACATCTTTGTCTAAGGAAGGTATTCCATTAGTCTTCTGCTAGGGATGCAGAAGTATCCACTTCTGACTGCTTGCTAAGAGGGTAATAAATCAATCACAATTCTAGTTGGGGGAATAATTCTCTATACTCTGGCTGGGGAAAGTAACAACCTGCTGAGGAGGATGAAATTTCCCTGCTGGGGATTAGAGCATGTCGTTGTTAATGGAATTATACTTCCTGACCTCGGAGCAATCCACTTCTGACTACTTGCTGGGGAATAATAAACCAACCATGCCTTTGGCTAGGGAACACAATCCTCTGTACTCTTGCTGGGGAGAGTAAGCTCTGCTGAGGATGATAAACTTTCAGTGCTGAGGGGAATAGCTCTACTGGGGAGAAACTTGTTTCCCTGCAAACAAAATCAACAGTATATGCAAAATAGCCATCTAGATTACCATCCTAATGACTGTTACTTGAGCAATTTCCCCTGTTTTCTGATATGCTTCGCGAAGCTTAACATTTTTGCATGCAATGTTTATCAAAAATATCGGACGTTTTCACAAAAACAGTTAAAGTAAAAACACAAAGGAAAGCTCTTTGAATGAAAACGAACATTTTATTGAATGAATTTGTTTGTAAATAGGCATTTACATCTGGAAGCAATTCCTGAAAAGAGGTAATTGTACAAAAGAAGTAAAAGAAAATACACATGTGGGGAACAGATATCCACCATGATTCAATTCAGCTATGACCCAATATGGCTCGTTTATCCGCAGATGTTTTAACCTTCGAAGAGACTGACTGGACTGATTCCTTTCCTTTGAAACTTCCAAGTATCAAAATGTTCACAGATCGAATGCAGATCGTAGCCTCTTGCTTTCAAATCCCTAACTTTTGCCTGGAACGCCCTTTTCGGGTTTTCAATCCACCGGGATACCCATTTTTGCCAAAGTTGCCTTTTCAGGTTTTCAACCTTGCGGGTTTATTCTTTTCTTTTCTTTTTATCCCTAATTTTTTCCCTAACCTTTTCTTTTTATGGTTCGCCGGGATGCCCTTTTTTGCCTGGATCATCTTTTTATGTCCAGTGGGTCTCTTTTATGCAAAGTATTTTTTGACTACTTCTGCGTTCACAGGGGACGTAAAATATTCACCATCAATAGTTGAGAGTAATAAAGCTTCACCAGAGAAAACCTGTCTTACTACATATGGCCCTTCGTAGTTTGGAGTCTATTTGCCCCTGTGATCTGTTTGAGGAGGAAGGATCCTTTTCAACACCAATTCACCTGCCTGAAAACACCGAGGACGCACTTTCTGATCAAAGGCTTTCTTCATCCTGCTCTGATACAACCGACCATGTGAAATGGCTGTCAATCTCTTTTCCTCGATAAGGTTCAGCTAATTCAATTTGGAACGCACCCACTCAGCTTCATCAAGCTTCACATCCGCCAGAATTCTCAAAGAAGGAATCTCAACCTCTACTGGTAGAACTGCTTCCATACCATATACCAATGAGAAAGGAGTTGCCCCAGTTGATGTACGCACCGAAGTACGATAACCGTGTAAAGCATAAGGCAACATCTCATGCCAGTCTTTATACGTTACCACCATCTTCTGCACAATCTTCTTGATATTCTTATTTGCTGCCTCAACAGCCCCATTCATCTTCGGTCGATAGGGAGAAGAATTGTGATGTTTAATCTTAAAGCTCTGACATAGCTCCTTCATCATCTTGTTATTCAAATTTGAACCATTATCAGTAATGATTCTCTCCGGGACTCCATACCGGCAGATAATGTTCTTCTTGATAAACCGAGCTACCACTTGTCTAGTGACGTTGGCATATAAGGCTGCTTCCACCCACTTTGTGAAATAATCAATGGCAACCAAGATAAAGCGATGCCCATTGGAAGCAGTCGGTTCAATCTTTCCAATCATATCAATGCCCCACATGGCGAAGGGCCAAGGTGATGACACCACATTCAAAGGAGTAGGCGGAACATGCACCTTATTTGCATATATTTGGCATTTGTGACATTTCCGGACATATTTAAAACAATCAGACTCCATAGTTATCCAGTAGTACCCCGTTCTCAACAGCTTTTTGGCCATAGCATGCCCATTGGCATGGGTACCAAAAGATCCTTCATGAACTTCTTCCATTAACAGGCTTGCCTCGTGTTCGTCAACACAACGTAGCAAGACCATGTCAAAGTTCCTCTTGTACAGCACATCGTCTTTATTCAAAAAGAAGTTCCCTGCCAACCTCCTCAGAGTTTTCTTATCTTTGGTTGACGCACCTTCTGGATACTCTTGACTCTTCAGAAAGACCTTAACATCATGATACCAAGGTTTGTCATCTGATACACCTTCCACCACAAACACAAAAGCTGGTCTATCCAGACGCATGATTCCGATTGAAGGAGTTTCGTTCTAATGGTTCACTTGATACATCGAAGACAACGTTGCCCACACATCTGTCATCTAATTCTCCAACCGGGGTATATGATGGAAATCAATTTTGTCAAAGAAAGGTAACAACCTTCTGGCATAGTTGTTATAAGGCACCAAATTCGCTTGACGAGTTTCCGACTCACCTGTAATCTGATTAACTACCAACGTGGAATCACCATAAACATTGAGGTTCTTGATTCTCAAATCAATCGCTTCTTCTAACCCCATGATGCATGCTTCATACTCTGCCTCATTGTTGGTGCATATGAACGCTAATCGGGAAGTGAAGGGTATATGTGAACCCTGTGGAGTCGTAATGATTGCCCCAATTCCGTTACCGTATGAATTAACATCCCCGTCAAAGACCAGTTTCCATTGGGATCCAATTTCAGGTCCTTCGTCATACAAAGGCTCCTCACAATCTTTCATCTTCAGAAACACGATATGTTCATCAGGAAATTCAAACTTCATCGGTTGATAATCCTCAATTGGTTGTTCAGCAAGATATTCTGATAAAACACTTCCCTTAATGGCCTTTTGGGAAACATATTGAATATCGTATTCTGTCAGAACCATCTGCCAACGGGCTATTCTTCCAGAAAGCGCTTGCTTTTCAAACACATACTTGATCGGATCCATCTTCGAAATCAAGAGGGTTTTGTGGTTTAACATATACTTCCTCAAATGCTTAGCGGCCCGAGCGAGTGCACAACATGTTTTTTCCAGCATCAAATACCTTGACTCACAATCAGTTAACTTTTTACTCAGGTAGTAGATGGCATGCTCTTTTCTACCTGACTCGTCATGTTGACCGAGCACACACCCCATTGAATTCTCAAGAACCGTAAGATACATAATCAATGGCCTTCCCGGCACTAGAGGCAAAAGGACCGGAGGTTCCTGCAAATATTCTTTTATTTTTTCAAACGCCTTTTGACAATTTTCATTCCACCTGACCGCTTGATCTTTTCTTAACAATTTGAATATTGGTTCACACGTGGCTGTAAGATGAGAGATAAATCTAGCAATGTAGTTCAACCTCCCTAAGAAACGATGAACCTCTTTTTCTGTTCTGGATTCAGGCATTTCTTGTATGGCTTTTACCTTAGCAGGATCAACTTCAATACCTCTTTCACTGACAATAAACCCCAGTAATTTTCCAGACCTCACCCCGAAGGTGCACTTGTTCGGATTCAACCTCAGTCTGAACTTTATCAACCTTTCAAACAGTTTCTGAAGATTCACCAGATGCTCTTCCTCTGTTTGTGACTTCGTAATCATGTCATCAACATAGACCTCGATCTCTTTGTGAATCATATCATGAAAGAGAGTCAGCATTGCCCGCTGATAGGTTGCCCCAGCATTTTTCAATCCAAAGGGCATTACCTTGTAACAGAATGTTCCCCACGGTGTTATGAACGTCGTCTTCTCCATGTCCTCTGGGGCCATTTTGATTTGGTTATACCCATAGAAGCCATCCATGAAGGAAAATACAGAGTATTTAGCAGTATTGTCCACTAACACGTCAATGTGAGGAAGCGGGAAATTGTCCTTCGGGCTTGCTCTATTCAAATCTCTGTAATTAACACACATCCTAACCTTTCTGTCCTTTTTAGGTACAGGCACAATGTTAGCAACCCACAGAGGATAACTTGTCACTGCCAGAAATCCATCATCTATCTGTTTCTGAACTTCTTCTTTAATCTTGACAGACATTTCCGGTTTCGTCCTTCTCAGCTTCTGCTTTACCGAAGTACAACCTTCTTTGAGCGGCAGCCGGTGTACCACAATGTCAGTATCAAGCCCGGGCATGTCTTAGTAAGACCAGGCGAAGATATCAACATACTTTCGAAGCATTTCAAAAAATCTTCCCTTTACACTGTCTTCCAAAGCAGCCCCAATCTTTCCCTCTTTCTTTGCGTCCTCGGTTCCCAGATTAACAATCTCGATTTCCTCTTGATGAGGTACAATGACCCTTTCGTCCTGTTTCAACAGTCTGGCCAATTCCTCAGGTAAGTCACAATCTTCATCAGTCCCTTCTTCAGCCTGATAAATGGGATTGTCAAAATCATACCGAGCCATAACTGAATCATGATTGGTGGTATCTGAACAAGGAAACCTATATGATTGATGATTTATGTTTATTATGTATGCAACAAACAAAATCACATTGCCATTTTGATGTGAGTTAATGCAAAAAAGTAAAAACAGAAAAACAGGGATCAAAATATTTGAATGTGAAAAACGTCCTTTATTAATGATAAAGAAAACACACAAAATATTCAAGCCCTACAAACAAAAATCACTACGCCTTGGGCAGAGCGTAGGATTGTCATAACAGGAAAACAAAGGCAATTACACTGGGACGGTCACTTGAATGGCTTTCTCTGATGACCAGTTGCAAAGACTTTGACCTGGGATGCAGGGGCGGATCCAATTATCCATATCGCAATCGCTGTCCCCTTCCTCATCAACAGCATTGACTCCGTCAAAGAACACACCAGCACTGGTAAAATGAACCAGACCATAAAACTTGGGAGGCTCCTCAAGGCGCCTGGGTGGCTTATATCCCAGCCCTTAAGTATTCTGCTTTTTTTGGACCTCGATAACCTGACCCTATTTCTGTGAATTGCCAGCTTCAACCACAGCCCGTGCATCCTTGAAGGAAGACATGGAGACCTCTGGCTGATATACCACTACAGGCTGAACCATTTCAGATTGGCTGACTTCCTTGAGAGGCTCCTCATTGATCTTCACCGCCTCAAAACCCTGACATAAAGTTTCATGTATTTCGCCATCTACCTCCACATACTTGAAGGTAGATAGATGACTTATCATGATATCCTCTTCTCCGCAAACCGTCACCACATGTCCATCTACCATGTACTTCAGTTTCTGATGTAGGGTTGGCGTAACTGCCCCAGCACTATGAATCCACGGACGGCCCAGTAAACAACTGTAAGTAGGAT
This sequence comes from Lathyrus tuberosus, assembly GCA_022829125.1. Classification (NCBI taxonomy): domain Eukaryota; kingdom Viridiplantae; phylum Streptophyta; class Magnoliopsida; order Fabales; family Fabaceae; genus Lathyrus; species Lathyrus tuberosus. The sequence goes on along the minus strand of JALAZF010000283.1, from coordinate 4,851,895 downwards.
GAATGTCCATGATATAGAAGGTAGCATCAAAAACCTCTGGACCAACCTTAATTGGCAGCACGATTTCCCCGAAGACAGATCACTTGGAACCGTCGAAAGCGCGCACCACCAAATCACTTGGTGTGCAGATTAACCCACGAGTATCCAACTTCATCAGTGCTTTCTTCGGTAAAACGTTCAAAGAGGACCCAGTCTCAACAAGCACATGCGACATCAATGATCCTCGGAACTCAACTGAAATGTGCAAAGCATTATTATGATTTCTCCCAGCTAGAGTCAAATCCACATCGGTAAATCCCAAACCGTTTCCTGCATTTACATGGGCCACTACCCCCTCAAATTGATTAACTGAGATCTCCTGGGGTACATACGCAGCATTTAATACTTTCAACAGCGCGTTTCGATGCGTCTCCGAGCACAATAACAGAGATAAAATGGATATCTTAGATGGAGGTTGGTGCAGCTGGTCAACGATTTTGTAGTCGCTGGCTTTGCTGTGGAATCGTTCACTACCGGCGTTTGTACAGAATTATCCATAACTTGCTTTCCTTTGTCTGGTATAGAACCACCAGCCTGATCATCAGATGGGATAAAGACTCTACCACTCCGGGTAATAGCTCCTGCTTCACCATTACTTTCAACACTGGAGTTCATCACTGGCGTACCCATCAACTCTTGCTTCTGCCCGTTAACAAACACTTCGGCACCGTAATTCCAAGGGATAGATTTTGTGCTCTCATACGGAACAGGCCCGGGAGTGGTGATAATGACTGACGCTAGTCTTTTCGGTGCTGAAATGGTTACCGTCTTGAAAGGTATAGTAACAGTGGCAATATCATTCCTTCTGCCAGTAAGTTCCTTCTTCTGATCGCACCTATCGAACTGTAATCGACCTTCATTAATCAGCTTCTGAATACCAGATTTCAATAGATCACAACCATTTGTTTGTAACATACACCCTGAACAGCTTTTATCACAACCACTGAATACTCCCCCCTTCAGTAGTCTCTCTTTCACTACCAACAACGGGGTCTTCAGTTCATTCACGTCTAGAACCAAATTCAAAGATCCACCCTCTTCTATAACAGCATTAACCCTTGGCCCATCATGGTTCGGCATTGGGTTTTGAATGACATTTGGCACGTCATTGGAAAAGTTGATGGCCTTCGAATCCACTAAATCTTGGACTTTATGCTTAAAAGCTTTACAGTCCTCAATGTGGTGTCCGGGTGCCCCAGAATGAAATTCACAGTGGGCATTGGGACTGTAACCCAGAGGTGGATTGCTAGTAATAGGAGCCAAAGTCCTCTTCTAAATTAACTGCAACTGCATCAAATGCTGAAACAACTGGGAATAAGGCAAGGTGGAGTATCAAAATGCCTATTCTGCTTTGGCCTGGGCTGATATTGGCGAGGAGCCTGATTCTGCTGTTGAGGTGGAAGAGCTGCAGGAATAGTTACTGAGGCCACCTGCTGATTATAGTTCTGACATTGCTTTTTCTTATCGCGGTATGAAGATACAGAATTCGCTTCCTCTTTTTTCTTGTAATTCACATAAGGTTTCTTCCCTCCGCTAGAAGAAGACCCATCATTGCCCGACACCTTTCCAGTTTTAATTCCACTTTCCAACATTTCCCCAACCAAGATCAGATCAGCAAACTTTCCTGACATGCAGGGCAACAACTTCTCGTAATAATGACCCGGCAAGGTAGCCATGAACATATTCAGCATCTCCTTCTCCAACATGGGAGGCTGTACCCTCGCTGCCAGTTCACGCCACCTCTGGGCGTATTCTTTGAAGCTTTCATTACTCTTCTGAGACATACTCTGCAGCTGAGTCCTATTGGGGGCCATATCAGTGTTATATTGGTAGTGCTTGACAAAAGCCTCCACCAGCTCTCTCCAATTGTGGACGTGACATCTCTCCAATTGCATATACCACTCCAAAGATGCCCCAGACAGGCTATCCTGGAAGAAATGCATCAGTAATTTCTCGTCACTAGAGTACGCAACCATTTTCCTTGCGTATGCCCGGACGTGAGTCTTTGGGCAAGTGGTACCATTGTAATTCTCAAAGGTGTGAACCTGAAACTTGTGCGGAATTACAACACCGGGGACCAGCCCAAGATCATCCAAATCCATGCCCACAGAGTTTTGATTCACAACCCCTTTTAGTTATTCCTCAATCAACCTGATCCTCTAATCATCAACAATAGGGGGAACACCATCCCCGCCTTGCACAGAAAATATGTCATCCTGTTGGTCATCATATCAACGGCCACGAACAGCACATACACTATTTCCTCCTCCTACAACAGAATGAATCACAACCTGCTCTCCTCCGCCCGGAGGGATGACAACAGAATGAACATGAACACCTCCGCCTGGAGGACCAATAGGAATACCATTATCATTACCCCCAACACCTCCGCCCGGAGGAATGACATCATTATGAAGACCGCCATGAAGAACTCCATCCTCGTCGACTCTTGCCACCAGGGGTTGAATAAGGGTTCTGAGTTGTTCCTGCCCCTGTACAACGCCTCGCATTAATTCCATGAACTGGGCTATGCGAGCCTGCATGGCAGCCATCTCAGCCTGCATCTGTTCCATTGCTTTCCTTTGATTGAATCTGGTAGAATACCTATGAATTTGCTGGTCAGCAATCTTGCCTGAGGAAGAACACGATAAGAAACCAGAGATAAACCTGCTATGCAAAATGCAAAATGATTATGGTTATGCAAATGCAAATGCAAACATCATATTTAAACATTCCCAGGCGTATCCGCTTTGATTCCAGTCTTTGAAACCAGGCAAGGGATTAGACACATCATCGGAAAATAAATCCGACCCCAGGAATACTGTAGAATCAAGACAAAGGAAGCACATCCTTTCAAAACCTGAGAGCTATTGAGACATATATGATTAAACCAAGCATTTTATATCACGTCATAAGAATTCATACAGACGAGTATAATACAATCAAAGGTGATTCCATCAACAATCCTGATGGTAATCCCGACAAAATATAACAACAAGATCACTACAAATTAATTCCAAACAAGTTGGCTTCAACTTCCTCAAAAAGATCCACAGTGTCTGGATGAGTAGGTCGCTCTATCAGCCCTTTGATCAATCTGTTTCTCTTATCAATATCTTGATTCAGCCTAGCAATTTGTTCTTCAACATTGTTGCCTTCGCGTCTTGACTTCTTGACTTCGGCTTGGACCTTAAGCTCTTCAATTTCCTTTTGAGCTTCTTTCTACTTACCAGAGAAGTGCTTTTTATCTGCCTTCATTTTCTGAAGTTCTTCTTTCAATTCCCCATTCTCAATCTTGAGCTTTTCCCACATTTCCTGATACGTGGAAAGCTTGGCTTCAGTCTCGGTCAAGAGCTTCTTGTTCTTCCTGTAGGCCTTGCCAGAGGCTTCAGCAACCATACTGACTTTTCTGAAGTGCTGAGCTCTGCCAGTGAGATCCTTCTCCTTCTCTTCCAGGCGCTCTATCACATCCTGAACTTTCCATTTCAATTCCCGATTGTCATGTAAAGCACCTTGCAACTGACTACTCATACCAGCATTCTCCATCCTCAAATCATGCACCAATTCTCGCTGCTTATCGAATTCTTCAAAGGGTACAGTGAGCCTCTCCTCCACAATCTCAGGGTACAAGGGAGGCGCCCAATCAAAAGGCAAGTAGAACTCTTCCACTTTTCTCTTTACCCAGTTTACATAAGGAGGGGAAACTTGATTATTGGGTTTGCCCAAAGCGGCTTTTCCTTTCTTTTGTATACAGAGCCATGCTTCAGAAGCTTTATGTGCCATAGCTAAACCATCAGCTACACGAAAGTACAAAGACTCTTTCAAATCTTTTTCAACCGGAGGATCTTTCAGAGCATATCCAAACTGCCTGATAGCCAAAGAAGGATTGTAATTAATACCCCCTTTTCTCCCTATCAATGGTACGTTAGGGTACTCACCACAATTGTGCAAAATGTCCATACCAAGGAATCCCTGATCCACCCAAACAATATCCTTAGCAGCTAGACCCATCAGACGTTTACTCCAATCCAGAGAAGTCCTAGTATCCACAAAAGCGCCTGACCGGTAGACGGTTCTCAAACCACCTATAGAAAAGAGATGCACAACAATTAACTATCCCACCTCGTCTCTTTTCATTCCTGTTGTACAAGGCATAGTGAAGATCTCCTAACAAGGTCGACACTGGATTCTGAGCTGTAAAGATCCGGATAGCGTCCATATCAACAAAATCAGATTCATTAGGAAAAAGGACAATGTCATATACACAGAGAGCCAGTATTGCATTGAAAGTTGTCCACCTCTCCTCCTTAGCCGCTTCTTGAGCCTTCTTTACCAAGTACGCCAAGTGATAGCCACAGGACTTTCCCTTGTTGGTGATGTCAGTCTCCAAAGTTGATTTGCTCAAATAAAGAGCAACAGCCACAGCTTTGAAATCAAGGTCTGCATTGGAAGCACAGAACGAAACACCTTCTTTAATGGAAATCCCCAGAATGCTTGAGTACTCCTCCAAAGTAGGGACCAATACATAATCTGGAAACACGAAGCACCTAAGGGAAGGATCATAGAACTGCATCAAGGTGTGCAAGCCATTGTATTCATACTCACTGATGTTTCGAGCGAAAGATAAGATCCAACCGTACTTCTCTTTGAACATCCCCAACACTTCCGGACCGGCCATATTCTATAAGACGCCAATCTGACCAAGTGTTAGCTTCGGGAACTTGTAAACAATGATGTTCTTCTTGCTCTTCTGAGTGTCCAATCAAAAGATCGGACACTACCTGGAAATGCAAAATATAAACGTCAGAAAAAAGAAATGCAATGCAAAGCTGGGATCAAAGTATCCACGCAAGCTGGACAATTACTGCACTGAACTGACTGAATAATCTCAAGATTCTGCCCAAATACCCAGAACACCAGAGTAACCACACTGATAAGAAATCCTGATAAGAAATCCAAAGTATCGGGTATGCTGAAAGTCAAGGTTACCTGCAAACCTGCAAACACCCAACCCCTCTCACATGTGGGTACTAGAAAGGCGAGGATCTTCAATATCACGGACTCTCAGGTCGAGAAATGATGATACGTTCACCATTTCTGGTTTGGCATCATCATCAAACGAGGAGGCCTCAACTGATTCCCCTCAAAAAGGATATCCTATAGTAAGTTCCCAGCATTGGGTCCTCGGATCAAGAATGCGTAATGGGTTTGCCATTTTTGGTATGCCATTATCACATCTCAGGAGGAGTACCGCAACTGAGTCCTCGGGAATGGTCACCAGAGTCGACAGATCCTCAAGAGAATAACTACTGGCCTGTATCAACATACAGTAGCAGATATCTCCCGATAGAACCTCGTCTGGTTATGGGTCTCGTGAACACCCGCACGTGGCCAACACCACGGGAGCGACACGTCAACCCACGCTAATACCTATGTGTATGCTTAAGCCTGGGTAGTGGGCTTATCTCTCAGAACATCCCAACCTGCCAAATAGAAAACCAGTACAGCATAGCACAGTCCAGCATAATAATGAAATGCAATGCCATAAATGCGGTAAATACAGTAAAACAGTAAAATAGTAATACAGTAATATACAACAAAATAAAGCACCACAATAACACCCAATGAAAAGAAACAGACAAGGGCTAAGGTTGACTCGCAAAAGGGATGGACCAGCAAGAGGTCAATCTTTCCCCAGCAGAGTCGCCAGCTGTCGCTCCCGAGATTTTCATCCAGGTACAAACGCGAAAGTGGCGCGGAAACAGAGTCGCCAGCAATGTGTATTTATCCCAAGAGAGGGAAAGTAAACACTGCGTAAACCTGAGGAAAGGAAAAGAACATGGTCTCGCGACCAAGAGAAACGGGTAAGGGAGTTGGTTACGCGAGGGGAAGGTGTTAGCACCCCCACGTGTCCATCATACTCGATGGGATCCACGCTTGTTATCTCGATCAAAGGGTGTCGTCGCCTGGAGCTCCCCTGATACTGGAAACGAGAAGGAACAGGAACAGAGAAGAGCGAAGAAATGGGGGAGAAAAGAAAAAGAAGTGACTCGATAGGACATCGGCGTCCTACGCCTACGTATTCCCTCGTGCAATGGGAAGTCAGAGTCAACGTAGTTCGGACACGAACTAAGGGGGGAGGTTGCTCGCCAAGACATCGTTGTCTTGTGCCTACGTATCCTTGATCTAACCAGAAGGAGGAAATCAGACCAGTCGTAGTTCGACTTAACCAAGTCTGTGTTTTTTATGAGCAACGTTAAGTTTGCATCCGGCAGTTAGGGTCGATGCTTCTTTGCGACGAGACGGAAGTAACGTGCCCTTTTCTGAAAATAGGTTTGAAACTTAACAATCCCGAAGGATAAAAAAGGTTTGAGTTTGTTTTGTGTTTTTTAGACAAGAAGTGGATTGAAGTTAGTTTGCAACTTGCATTGCACCCAAGTCTACAACATAGGAACGAATACGTCGCGTATCGTCCCCAACAGGACGTACACTAAGTACCCCAGAAGAATGAAGGGATGTTTTCCCATACCTCACTTCCTATATATAAGGCTCAAGCGCAATACCCGTTAACCTTTATTAGATGTTTTAGAAAGGTTGTGAGATGAGAAGAGGAGACTCAAAGAAGAAGAAAACACTAAGGGGAAACTAGTTTGTTCCTAATGTTATCATGCAAAAATGGCCCTAAGGTCAAGGTTTAAGAACCTAAGTCTAAAGATATGAGAGGGATAGCACTACCTAATGCTTATCCTACCTCACCTTAATCAAAAATTAAGGATGATCTAGGATCCCAAAGGGTGTGGGAAAGTTGTACACAAAGCATTATATCATGCTATTCACAAACACACAAGGGAAAGTAAAAGAGAGGAGATGAAAGGAAGAATGAACATGGATAACCATCCACATTTTAAAATGTCTTACCTCTGCCCCTACATAAAAAGTTAGTACCGAATGATTACAAGTAATGAAAACAAGTGTCAAAAAGTAAAGCAAGCAATGCAAATTATCTTAAGAAGACAACCTAAGAAGCATACAAATGTTAAACCAAAAGGGAAAGGTCCTAAGGGTTAAGGATGCTTCAAGGTCAGTAGGTATAGGCCAAGGGATCCTACTAAGGTAAACATGCCAAAAGAAACCAAACAATGTCAAACTATGCATCAAAAGTTCATACAATTACAAGCTATGCACAAACTAAGTAATATGAATGCATATGGTTCATGAACATTAATGAATGCATATGTAAACATCCAAGTCAGAAATGAATGACATTTATTAAAGCATGTGCATATCATTGAATGAACATACAAGTCATGGATGTAAGCATTTAAAGAAATGAAGTAAGAAGAAGTGAACAAACACAATTGAAGTTCAACAATGAAGCATACTTGTAATGCAAGTCAAAGATAAAAATGAAATGGGATCATACATGTCTAATGGACACAAGTTAGTAGCATATGACATTTGAAATGATATTTAGAAGTCAAGAATGTATGCACAAAGTTCACACAAGTATGATGTTGACACATGTTCAAAGGTAGAAGCAAGTATGTGCAAACAAGGTCAAACAAACATGCAAAAGTTAATGAACTTAAGAAACATGTCATTGTGCAATTATAGGTCATGGAATATGGTTGAGGATGATTGCAAACATAAGGGAATCATGTTCAAAGTACATGTGCAAGACCATACAAGAGTTGATACAAACATGTGCTCAATGAAGGTCAAGTGAGAATGCACAATTACACAACACATTTCAAGTTAAAACATGTGCATACAAGTCATGTAAGGATGAACTTTGAGTGGCCTATAACATGATATAAATGCACTATAATGTTCATGCAACATGGATTAAAAGGTCTCAACAATTGTCAAAAGGAAATGCACACAATCCACATTAAAACCCTAGCACAAGTCTTCTAACATTCACACAAAGAAACATGCTTTCATACAATCCATAAAGTCATGTTAAGATAATGAGAAAATTGAGAAAAGATAAGTAAATTAAGTTGCAATCAATGTGCAAACATATTTCAAAAAGATGGCTCAAAATAAATTACCAAACATGCTCAAAGATGCTTCACAATCTCAAACCAATCACATAAATAAATGGCTCAAAGATCTCATTCAAAAGTCAATAAAAAAAGACCTAAAAATCTATTAAAAAAGTATGAGATGCATCAATACATCACAGAGGCATGGATCAATTATCATGTGAAAATACAACACAAAACTATGCCAAACAAATTAGAAATGAAGTATGTATCATGGATAGATGTTCACACCAAAGAAATTAAGTGGAAATTCATGGAAACATGTCAAAATATGATAAACCCATAAAATAAAATATGTCAAAAATTATTTAAATGTCTAATGATGCTTCATGAATTTTTGTGGAATTTTTGGATGCACAAAAGTATTTTTAAAAATCAAATGGCAAACATATATGAAAAGAAAATAAAAAAAACAAATAAATGGTCAGGGGGTGCTACACTAGCAAAAACCAAGTTATAAAACATTGGACTCAGGGAGAGGGGGTGTGAACATCAAAAAAACCCAAAGCCCAAAGGCGCGTGGGTCTGCAGAACATATAATGAGGTTTATTCAAAGGAATTGACTCAATTAGAGCCATTGGATTCAGTCCACTTACGATGATCAATAAAGGTGTACAAATCACATGATCCACAACACAAGCACACAGTATGGTATGGTGAGGCAAACACACATAATCAATAAAATCCAAAATATTCAGAAAATGAATGCACGTGCCAAGGAGGTTGTATCATTAATGTGCTGGCATCACATGGCGCGTTGGATTCAAATAATCAGACGACTGGGATTTAAACTGAGAAAAAAGCTTGGGTTTCAAACATCACCGGCCGGAGAAGACTCCGGTCATCTTCTCCGGCCACTCTCCACCGTGTCAAAAACTTTAGGTCACCAGAAATGATCAAATCACATATTAAAACAATCCTCAAGTCATGTAGATCATGGATCCAGCATCAAAATTCACAAACACATCACACACAGAGAGAATCGAAGGAGGGAAGTTTGCCCTAGAAATTTCAACTGAGCACCTAAGGTGCCTATCAACTAGCCTGAGGTTCACATTGCTCCTATTCAGCTTCAATCACACAAAAACAAGTAGAATCAGAGCTAAAAGAGAGCAAAAAGTTTGACCTGAGACCTATGTTTTTTATGCTTCCTTTGCTCAAAAGAAGACCAGAGAGGAGGTTCCTTTTTCTTGAACTTGATATTAAGCCAAATAAAGGCTATAGATGATGCTATGTGCTTGCAAATTCAGAGGAAGAAAAATGAAATTGAAGTTGAAGATGATGCTACACGATCTACTGCTTCAGTTTCTTGATGCTTGTTGAGGAAGAGAAGAGAGAATGCAGAGAGTTCTTGAGTGGAGATGAAGATTCGAGAGAGAGAAATCTCAGAGAGAGATTGAAAATTTGGTAAAAATTGTAGAATGAACCAGGTAGTTGCAAATTCTGTTAGAGGTTTCTATATATATGTGTGGTTAAGATATAACTCCTATAGTTGATGGTTAGAACTATAGTTAAGTGAGTGAGTTAACTGAGTTAAGAATGAAATGAAAATGGAGGTGAGAGTAAGCTCGGGTTGTGTTGTTTTGTTAGGGTGAGGAGAATAACATGGAGTGTTATGGTGGAATTCAAATGGAAGATGATGATGTGGTACTGAGTTGGCATGGCTTGCTACAACAACTTGTCATCTAAGTTTCTTTTTTTTTTGTTTGAACAATTGTAGCAGGTATGGTACATTAGCAGCATGGCATGTAAGAGCCTTTGTTTAGTTTAAAATAGCAATGTTTGGACATGGTATGTGTGAAGCATGCGCATGACAACACCAAAATGTAACAGGTTTTGGTTTGCTTGGTGTGGATGGAAACAGCTAGCATGAGGGCGAGTTTAAGACATCATATCTCTTAAACCAATGGAGGAAATTGATTGGTTTTTGGTTATTTGGAAAGAGGAGATGGAGTAGAGCAACTTTGGTGTAAAAGCAAACCTAACTAAAACCTCTAACATGCTTAAAATTGGCTATGAAAATACTTGCAAACAATTGTGTTGGCAAGTCAGATTGACCTAGTCGTGCCCTACCACATGCGTGTGAATGAATCAGTTGGAGGTCACACACTTTGCCTCATTATATCTCTCAATGAATTGATCATATGAAAATTTCTCCAACATCAAAGTTGAAGATGAGATCAAGAAGAACAAAAACCATGTTAGACATTTTTTCAATTGAAGTCTCTATCAATGAGATATTTGACTATGAACTTGTACACAACATGCGCACCAAGTGTTTGTGAACATAACTGCGTGTTGACTGGTCATGACTTGCCAATTTGCCTTGATTTGCCTCAACTTTAATCCATCATATCTCTCTCAGTTTTGATCCAATGGAGATGTTCTTGGTATGGTTTTGAAACTTGAAATACGAACTCTTGATAGGCCTCCATAAACTTTCAATTTGGAGCTTGGAGCATGGAGAAAGAATGCTCCAAAGATGGCCCTTCAACTTGACAAAACTTGCCATAAATGGAAACCCTTCATTACTATTTTTGGCAACTTTGCACATTTCTTGATTTTTGATGAATCTCTTGATAATTCTTGATCAAGCCTTCACCCAGGATCATACTTGAGATAATGAACATGAATTTGACCTTAAAAAGTCAAGGATTGACTTTCTCTTCTGCACAGTTGACTTTTCCCCAATTCTCCTGATTTTTAGTCAAATGATCAATTGAAACCCTTCCAAACCAAATTGATGGACAATTCTCCCATCTTAGACACTTAAGGACATGAGGAATACCATAGAATCAAGTTTTGCCCAAAATGTCAGAAATAAACTGATCTTATGGCAAACCCTAGTTTGGTACCTTCAGTCTAGGAGAAATCAGCACATCCTCCAAATCCAAATTCCTCTGAGCATGATGTGTATCCTCTCAAACAATGATGAGATATGCCATTTGGTGAGGATAAAAACTCAAAGATCTTGCCCATTGGGGTGTTATACTCAAGAATCCCAAACCCCTAATCTTGCACTGGTTAGTAGAAGGTGGTTCCCTTGATATTTCTTGTCAAGCTTGATCACATGATGAGATGGTAGGTCTATTAAGATCTCTTGAGGCTCAAGGCTCCTTTGATTTGATTTAGATTCCTTGATACCTTGCTAAGAGCCAATGATATGCGAAGATAATGATGCAAGAATGCAATGAAACATAAGCCAGTTAATGCTAAAACATGAGGGCAAATTTTGAGGTGTTACATGGTGCCATACACTTAATTGTTTCCTTACTTGGTTCACCAAGGGGCAATTGTTCCCAAGGAGACCGCACCTGTAATTCCTCCATTCAACCCAAAGTATTATCTAAATGAGTCTTGTGCCTATCACTCTGGATACATAGGACATGCGACAGAAGACTGTATTGTTTTCAAAACCAAGGTTCAAGAGCTCATTGATCGAAAGATTTTGACTTTTACTGAGGAAGGTCCTAACATTCAACACAATACATTGCCCAATCAAGGTGGACCTGCAGTTAACCTGATTGAGGATAATTCAAGGGATGAATTGATCATGGATGTTGACGAGGTAAAGACCCAGATGACTGTGGTTATCAAGAAATTAAATGAACATGGGTTGCTGAAAGGGCTGCATGGTAAGTGTCAGATTTGTGATGATAATCCTAACCAGTGTCGAAGGCTGAAGGGTTGTGTCCAAATTTTGATGAACTGAGGTGAAGTTCAATTTGCTAGATCTAAGTCTATTAAAGAAGTCGTTACTATCGATCCATTCACCATCTTCTATAGGAAGGTTCCCGTTGAATCTCCTAAGAAGAAAGTACAACCTATTGTTGTTTGCCCGCCAAAACCATTTCCGTATCAGAAATCTAAGGAGGTACCTTGGAGGTATGGGTCTACTGTGTTTTCTGGAGGTCAAGAATTATGGTTTGCTGAGTCTGAGGTCGTGAATATTACAACTTTCGGGGGTATGACTTGTAATGGGCGGGTGTTCACTCCGAAGTTCACTACAAAGCCTGTACAAGTTCCAAATGTTGTTCCTCCCAATGAGAAGCATGCATCTGTAACCCCTGTTGTTCAACAAGGGGCATCTACTACTACAGCAAGGAGACAATTGATGATCAAGAGTTCCTAAGGTTGATCAAGAAAAGTGACTTTAAAATTATGGATCAGCTGGGACAGACTCCCTCAAGGATCTCAATCTTGTCCTTACTCATGAGCTCGCCCGCACATAGATCAACTTTGTTAAAGGTCTTGAACACTGCCCACGTGATGCATGATATATCCGTCGTCGAGTTCGATGATGTAGTGCTCAATATAACAGCAAGCAGATACTTAGGCTTTAATGAATCAGAATTTCCTCCTGAAGGAGCTGCCCACAATCGAGCACTGCACATATCCTTAACCTGCATGGATACCTTATTATCTCGTGTTCTTGTGAATATCGGTTATTCCCTCAATGTGATGTCTAAGGGCACATTGAGTCAATTACTGGTAGAAGGAAGCGAGATGAGGCCGAGCGCCTTAGTTGTTAAAGCCTTTGATGGTTCTCGAAGGCAAGTCATTGGAGAAGTGGATTTACCCATCAAGGTTGGACCGCATTTGTTCACCATTACTTTCCAAGTGATGGATATTAATCCTACATACAGTTGCCTATTGGGTCGCCTGTGGATTCACGCCGCAGGGGCTGTTACTTCCACTTTACATCAGAAATTGAAATTCATGTTTGACGATCAGCCGGTCATCATCTGTGGTGAAGAAGATCTGATTGTGAGTGAGTTATCATCTTTCCGATACGTCGATACCAAGGAAGGCATAGTTGAGGTGTAGTTGTAGTGTCTCGAGTTCGAAGATGTCAGCTCTACTTCGACTAATCAAAGTAGATCACCACAAATGACTTTGACATCCGCCAAGAGTGCTAAAGAGACCATCGAGAAAGGTGCCTTGCCTGGCTGGGGGCATGTGATTGATGTGGTTGAAAATCATAATCATTTTGGATTGGGTTATTGTCCTGGTCGACAATCTAGTTCACATGGTCAGAAGCAGTGCAGCTTGATCAAGTTCAGGAGCGTGGGTTTTCAAAAGGGTGACATCGTGGCAGCTATTGATGATGTTGGTCCTAGCAACCATATTTCAAGCTTTGTGCGCAAGTGCCCGCCGGGCTTCAAACTCAACAATTGGACATCTACTGTGATTCCTGTGGTTTTTCCAACAAACATGTAATGCATTTTGCTTTCTCATTCCCTCGTCCTTGCAATATTATGTGATCAATAAATAAATGTTTTTTGCATTCAAAATCATGATCTTTTTTCTTTGTTTATTTTACTTTTTCACAAACAAATGGCAAAAGTTTCTTTTATTTTTCACTTTTCAAAATAGCTCATTCTAAACATATTCATAAACATTCAGAACAAATAATTGGATTGATAACAACATGGCAAACATCCATTGTAATTCTGAGATTCCAATTAACCAAGCCGAAAAAGATGGTGGAAAAATTGTGAATTACCGGCTGAACTGGCAAGGCTCCTTGAGCATGAGCAAAAATAGATTCAACCGCACAAAGAGGCAGTGGAAGTTGTCAATCTTGGTACTGATGAGGTCAGAAGAGAAGTCAAGGTTGGCGCATCCCTCGATAAGCATGTACACTCCGTGTTGGTCAAGTTATTGAAAGAGTATGTGGATATCTTCGCCTGGTCTCATCAATATATGCCTGGGTTGGATACTAACATCGTTGAACATCACTTGCCACTCAAGCCCGGATGTCCTCCTGTCAAACAGAAACTCAGGAAAACTAGACCGTGTCATACCCCAAATTTTGACCACAAAGAATTCCCATCATTGTGTATATCATCACCACAATAAGGATGTACCATCATACCTCTTCAATCTCCTCAAGAATTGTTGAGCATTCACTACAATCAAGAATTAGGGATTTGAGCCCTCCCAGAGCACTTAGATAGAGGATCAATCAAGAAATGACATGATATTCAACTTGTCTAACTTCTCAAACATCCATGAAGGATCAAGAGGTCTCCCATATCAGGAATCAAGCACAAGGTTGCAACATTCCAAGTGGATCAAGCCTCAAGATCGCTAGTGTCACCAAATTAGGGTGTTGGTCGACCAAGGCCTCCAGATGAAAAATTTCATCTGGGCATGAGCCAATACTTCAAAACATGACCCAAAATGCTCAAACTGATCTCATCGACCCAATCATCAAGTCAAAATAGCCTCAGGGGAAACATTCATCAAAAATCAAGAATTAGGGTTTCTTGACCTAATTCACCCCTAAGTTAACTTTTGAGGCAAGACATGAACCAGAACATCAAGACATGATTTGAGGGCCTCAAGTTCACCATATTGATCCATTTACAATAATGGATTGATCCGAGAAGCTTGATTCACAAGTTTCAATTTCATCAGGACCACAATTAGGGTTTTGAAGAAAAAGTCAATTGTACCTTTGACTTTGGACCAAGACATGTTCCCAAACCTTGGGACATGATTCAAGACACCCTAAAACACCTATGGAATCCATCCATTAGGTTTGAATTAGGTCAAGGACTTAATTACATAGAGGATCACACAGTTTGGAATTCATCTGACAAAAAGTCAACTGTGCCCAAAATCAAGTTTGACTTTTTGAAATTTTTCACAAATGTGGTTCCCCTAAGTCAAAAACAATGTTAATGTGTGGTTTTGATCATCATCCATCAAGAAAAATCAATAAAAGTGAGGTTTCTTGCAAAAGGGCCAACCATAAGAAACTTAAATTTTTCTAATTTATGGAACAAAATGGATTTGGTACCAACTTTGCAAGGTCATAACTCCTAAACCACAAGGCCTTTTTCTTCCATCCAAAGCTCAAATGAAAGCCCATCTTACATACTTCAAATATGTCAACTACATCTCATTCCAAATCATCATGGATTCTAAGTTATGGTTGAATCAAAATCACTAAAACATGAAAATGCCTTTTTTCCAACACTTAGACAAAACTTTGTCCAAGACAGATTTTAGGTAAAACACCAAAACTTGGGAGATGTTTACACCTAGTTACAATAAGAATCAACCTCAAATGTAAACATCAAAGTTGTTATACATGTTGCCAACAATCCAAAGAGTTCATTGGCATGAAACAACTTAGCTTGAGCCAAGAGTTATGGATGCCACAAGAGGCATTGTTGCAACTGTTTTTATGACAGTTTAGATATTAACTTGTTGTCCACGATTTTGAGTCAGGGGACAATGATCAAAGGAGCCAAATACATTCAATATGATCATCACAACTCTGATCCAACCTGTAAAATTAGGCCAAGATGCTTAAAACTTGATCATTTGGCATAATGAGTCTTTGTACAAAGACTTGAATTTCAAAGGAAATTATGAGAAAATAGTGCATATTCAAGATTCTTATCCCTTGTAGTCAAGATGCTCTAATAAAAAAAATTTAAAAGGACTGCATAATGTGGATTGAGTCAATACATAGCTGAGCTATTTGGGACAGCTATTGTACCTTGTGTAAGAAGCAATTATGCCAAGCCAAGACCATTGAATTCAGTTCTTATCCTTCAAGTTCCAACTATTTATGCTTGACAAATCTATTTACCTATAAATAGAGCTCATACTTGATCACTTAAGATACACCAAAACAATCCCAACATTGTTTTCTCTGAATTCCCTCTTGTGCATCAAAATTCCAAATTCTTAAGAAGTGACTATCGAGTTTTGAAATAGAAAGCAATGCAGCTTGAACCAATGATCCAAACACATCATATATCACTTCTGTAACACGAAAATCCATATCTCCATATCTCACTTGCTTCAACATGTAGATGGATTCCAGCCAAGAGTTCTAGGGAGTTTTAAGTCATTCCAAGGCTTGCAACACAATCCTTAACACCTAAGGAAGTTATCCAGATCATTGTTTCACTTCTGTAACACCACTATAATAGCATTTGATTCCTTCTTGCAGAGGTAAGCCTTAAACTTTCAAACTCATTACTACATGTATCATAAATGTTATTTTAAGTTACCATCTTGATTCTGGTTGCTTATAGATCATTAACCCTCAACCAATTGCCATTTATCTTGCATATATGAGATTTCATTTAGTTTTTGCATTTTTTAGGGTTCATCTGGTTGCTACACGATATCTTTTGTAACACTTAATATAAATAAAATTGAAAAGAACCATCATGTTCCTTGTTAAAAAACGAACGATTTTCATTTTTATATCTTCCAAAATGATTAAGAAGCGAGAGAGATAGCATGCTTCATGAAAATCTGATGTTGGTTCAAGGAAGAAGATGGCCATGGCGCCATTTTCAGGTTTTATAACCAAACATAGTATATATTATTCCATTGCCAATATATCTTTGAATTGACATTGCGCCCTAGTGGAAACACTAGTATTTGTGTATGTAGCGAGCGAGAGGTCTGGGGTTCGAATCCCCCTCGCCCCATACCTTTTGGTTTTATTTTTTTAACCATTTTCAAAAGAGAGTTTCCTATATTATTTTCATATTCCATTCTCTATCAGCCAACACACATGGCTCAGATGGTAAAGTTTTAAACTCTCCACCCCAAGGGCGTGGGTTCAAACCTTGGGAAGACCATCCCATATTTTTTACCACTTAATTCCTTCATTTTTTTACAACTTCTAAAATAACTTCAAAAATTAATTTCTCTTTCAATTTCAATCATTTTTGAATAATTCTTTTTTCCAAAATTCACAAATATGTTAAAATATTTTATTCCACCAAAAAATCAAAAAAATATTATTTATTTAATATATTTTGAATTTTTGTAAAGAATTCCTTTTTAATTGTTTTTTAAACATTTTAAATAAATTATTTCTCTTGATTTTTCAAATTCAAATGATTTTCAAATCATTCTATGGATAGAACATGATTTTTCAAACATGATTTGTTAATCAAATTAGGGTTTTGATTATTTTCACCCTCACAAACATTTTTCAAAATATTTTTGGGCCTCTAATAGAGTGTAAGACCCATCCCTAGTCACCCACAAGCTTTTTGGGCCTCAATCATTGTTTAAGACCCTATACGATTTTCAAAAACAATGATGTGATCGCTGTTTTTCATTTGGGCCTCTCCTTGAGTTATAAGTCCCATTCTCTCTTCTTTTTAAAACTCTTGGGCCTCTTGATAAAGTGTAAGTCTCATCCCTTTGTAAATAAACCTTTTTGGGCCTCAGTCATTGTATAAGTCTCGATACGATTTTAAAAATCTCGGCGCGATCTCTGTTTTACGAACAATTTTCATCTGGGCCTACTCATCTGTTGTAAGTCCCATCTTTATTCTTTTCAAACATTTTTCGGCCTCTAATAGAGTGTAAGACACATCCTCTTTGTAAAATATAATAATTTGGGCCTCAGTCATTGTATAAGTCCCTCTGTAATTTTCAAAAACTACGACGCGATCGTCGCCTTTTCAAAAGAATTCATCTGGGTCTCTCCTTGAGTATAAGCCCCAAACTTATTTTTAAAGCAACTTTCCTTTTGATTTAGATTCAAATTCTAAGTTTTTATCAAAACTTTCTTCAATTTCTTGAATAACTAACCATATAGCTGTGGTTACAATGCTTGGGCTTGCACAACTGTAAGTTCACTACTTCTTTTATACATACTGGTTTATATATTTCATCTGTATATATATACCTGTATATACTTGCTCAGAGTTTTCCCCTGCAATTAGTTCTAGATTTCGGTTAAACCAGTGGTTACTCTTTCAACACAGTCAAAACTAGTTCCCCATAGGAAATTCCAGATACAGTCTTGCCTCCTTTTGGGCTTATACAATATGGAACAGAGAAAGGCATTATTTCCAGTGAAACTTTTCTCAAGACTATCACAACTTAGAAATATCTGTACAAGAAATTCACTTCCCCAAAGAGGATTAATTCCCAGTGAAACCTCTTTTGAATTTCTTCAAACCATAGGACTGTTCACTAAAGAAAGGATTATTCCTGGTGAAACCTTTCTTGAAATTTTCTTAGGTTTGGACCCACAGGCTTCCTGAAAGCATCCCCACCCTCCTCTTGGGCTTAGTACAAGGACCCACAGGCTTCTTAGAAGTTCTCAGCCTCCTCTTGGGCTTAGTACAAGGACCCAAAGACCTCTTACAGGTATAGAATAGAACTTAGTCATCTCTACTAGTTCATTCCTCCAAAGAGTCAGAATTCTAAAACATCAGACCAGTTTAGGGTTGAATCTCATCCCTTAAAACATCAGCCTCCTCTTAGGGATCATACAAAGATCAACCACTTTATACCAGTAGACTTGGAAAGTCTCATCTTCTCTTGGATCTCAAAGAAACCCTCAAGTTTCCTAAAAGCACAGGAAAAACCCAGATCATTCCATCAATCTCCAGTAGAGCTTGAAACCTTCATAGCTTATCACACTCAAAGTTTAAACATTTATCATCAATAAAACCTTAACAGAATCAGAACCTCAGGGAATCTGATATTCTCAGCAAGAGTTAATTCCCCAATTTGGACCTGTCTCTGGATTTCAATAATCCTCAGCAGAAGCCAACCTCCTCTTAGGCTTCATATAAGAATTTCCCTAGCCAACCTCCTCTTAGGCTTTGTATAATGATTTTCCTCAGTAGAGTTAGCCTCAATCTTGGGCTTTGTACAAGACATATAAAACCTCTCCCCAGTGGAGTCAATCTCTTTTTAGCCTCAATCTTGGGCTTTGTACAAGATAGATTATACTCACCAGCTGAGTCAATCTCTTTTAGCCTCAATCTTGGGCTTTGTACAAGACAGATATAAAACTCCCTAGTAGAGTCAACCTTTTAGCTTCAACCTTGGGCTTTGATCAAGGCACATAAAAATCAACATCCCCTCAGAGGAAATCAAGAGTTCTCTCTGTAGGAAGGCATTTCTCTATATATCACATATCAAAACAGACAATCAAAAAACCCTAATTCTAGATAACTGTTGTAAGTGGCACACTTGTTGATTCAAAAATCCAAGTTGTGGTCCTCTTTATCCTGGTAAATCTCTTCTTTCATCTAATTGTTGTAAGTGGAAAGCCTCTGGATTATTTACATCCAAGCCAATGTCCCTCTCTTAGCATGAATGATTCATAAGGAAAAATGGCATTGCTCAATACTGAGTTAAAGTTTCCTCCTTCATGACATCACCCTTATAAAGGAAATTATGACATTGTTGGATTCACATATCCCAGTTAAAGTAATTCCCCTTTATAATCAATTGTCAAACCACTGTGATGAACATGTGAATATCTCCATTTAGAGATGGCAAATTCTCTCTCAGTCAAACCTTTTAGCTTTAATCTTGGGCTTTGAACAAGACACAAATAACCCTTTAGCTTCAATCTTGGGCTTTAAACAAGACACCAAATATCTTTTCCTCCCATAAAATAGGAGGTACTACAGTTGCTCTGATTTCCCTGTTTTCTTTGACGGGAATACGTAGGCATAAGATTACGAAATCTTAGCAAGCACACGAATCAAAAACTTTAGGTCTAGTACCTTACCAAAAACAACGGAAAACCCGAAAATAACAAAAACATTCTCTCAAACCTCCCAAAGGAGAAACTTTCCCAACCCATAACAGATAAACACCAGAAAGTATTAGAAAATATGCCAAAGAATATCTATGGATAACCATATAGACACTGGGTTATTGACAACTTCCCTTTGTATAACCTGATCGCGACCCCCCAATCTCTTAGCATTTGTTAAAGAAAACATTTGCGTGCAAGGTTAGTTTTAGATAGCTTCCTTTTCCTTTCCAGCTTCATAGGATAAATAATAAATCAGAAAGTAGCACCCAATTCCAACCAATGTGGTAAGGTGGTCGCGCCACCGACAAAAATCGCATGCTACAGAAAAATGGTGACTCTGCTGGGGACGTTTTAGGATTAGAGTTCCTAAGAGGTCTACGTTTTGTTTGGCATTTTCTATACTATATATATATATATATATATATATATATATATATATATATATATCATTTATTGTTATACTACTTGATACCTGTGTTTAATTTTCTGTCAACTGGGAATGCGATTAATAGGCATGTGGAAAGTTTGAGAGAACATTAAGATAAGTGGTGGCATATCCAGGAAACGCTTATAGGGAGTGAATCCCGACCAAGCTAACTTGGCAGTCCACCGAATCAGTCGAGGTACCCGTGCGGAAGTATCGATGTTGAACGACTGATTGTCGTGAAAGCATCATCTTTCTCAGTGCGGTACCCATGACCCTGAGGATTTAGTAAACATTAACCATATGGCCATTTGGTAGTGCAGTAACTATCGGGAATAGTTGATACGTGATACTACACTCAAATAAGATTCATCCTAGGATATTACAGCTCGCTCGAGTGAATCAGCTTGCTGTTGATATCCCTAGCAGGGGTCAATGACTTTGGGAACCTTCTATAACCCGTTCTACAGGTACAAAAATTGACCAAAATAGTAAAACCTTTAGGGATGGGTAGAGCCATGACTCCATGCTCGTGACATTGAACCCTTGAACCCATGTTTTCAAATGTTTTGGTGTGCTGCATTCATGCATTCATTTAAAAAACTCTTTACAAACAAGAAAAAATCTTTTTCAAAAGAACTAAAACAATAACTGCAAATATCAGAGATTCCGTTATGGATTTCAGTAGAAGAAAGACGCACAAGTACACCTTCAAGGCTCCGAAACTAGAAGACTTAAGGAAATTGGGAAGGATGATTACCAATCCCGAGGCTTTCAAAGCTAAGCACGAAGTACTATTGTCTCTGATAAGGGTCAACGTGGTTGAAGGGATCATGTCTACACTGATTCAATTCTACGATCCGGTTTACCACTGCTTCACTTTCTCGGATTACCAACTTGCACCAACACTGGAAGAGTACTCTCACCTGATTGATTTACCTATCACTGATTAAGCTCCATTTTCTGGACTGGAAAAAATTCCAAAGAATCAGGCCATTGCAAGAGCAATCTCTCTGGATGAGTCAGAAATTAGGACTCACATAACCACTAAAGGAGGAATCCAGGGTTTACCGGCTAAATTCCTGATGAAGAAAGCTCTATACTTTGCTAGTATAGGAAACATAACTGCCTTCGAAGACATCTTTGTCCTACTCATATATGGGTTATTCCTTTTTCCCAACATTGACAACTTCGTTGATACCAATGTTGTTAAGATATTCTTAATAGGAAACCCTGTACTAACCTTGCTCGCAGATGCTTATCATTCTGTACACCTAAGGAATTTGTACAGCGGAGGAATGATCACATGCTGTGTACCCTTACTCTACAAATGGTTCATTTCTTATTTGTCCAAGTCTGCTGCTTTTTGGGATCACAAGAGTACTTTACGTTGGTCACAAAGGATTATGTCTCTTACCAACTCTGACATAGATTGGTACAATCGGATTTACGAAGGGATAGAGATCATAGACAGATGTGGAAATTTCCCTAATGTACCCCTCATTGGAACTAAAGGAGGAATCAACTATCATCCAATTTTTGCTCGCCATCAATTTGGATACCTGATGAAGAATATCCCACACAACATTTATCTGGAATGTCTTTTCTTCAAGGAAGGGGAAAGTGACAGGGCACTAAAGAAGGAAATAGTGCATGCCTGGCAACATATTCACAAAAAAGGCAGAGAGTCTCTGGGAAGACCAAACTGTACCTCCATGGAACCTTATCTCCACTGGGTACAAACCAGAGCCCTCAAGCTGAGGATTCCTTACCCTAGCCAAGAAGTTTTTGCCTTAAAGAAATTTGTCCTTTATTTCATGTCTGATACGGAAAAACTCCAGGTCGCACTTAATAAACTTCAACGTGAAAAGAGCTCTTGGAAGAACAATTACCAAATCCTTAATTTGGAATGTACAAAGATTCAGGAACTGTTAAAGGAGAAGGATGCTCTGATTGAGATATTAGAGCAGCATGCTATAGAAAGTCTGGAAGATCGAAGAAATTTGCTCGCTCCTTTCACTTGGAAAAGGGTCGTCTACCCGATAACGGCTGAAAAGCCCCGGTCAAAGAAAAGGAAAATACAGGAATCGGCATCTGAGATCTCTTCAGAGAGGACTCAGGATCCATGAGCTTAGACATTTCCTTACAGCACTTTGTAAAATACTGTACTTTTTCTTTGTAAAATACCGCAATCTTTCGAATTCAATAAAAGGGGTCTCCCCCCCACTGTGTGATATTTCCAATCTATTTGTTAAAGTTTCTTTTGAAAACAAAAA
This sequence comes from Lathyrus tuberosus, assembly GCA_022829125.1. Classification (NCBI taxonomy): domain Eukaryota; kingdom Viridiplantae; phylum Streptophyta; class Magnoliopsida; order Fabales; family Fabaceae; genus Lathyrus; species Lathyrus tuberosus. The sequence goes on along the minus strand of JALAZF010000283.1, from coordinate 4,829,548 downwards.
CTAAAAAAATATGTCATTGCATATCATTCATCATTCTCACATACCGCATTTTTTTTATCCTTGAGTCTCACGTATGTATCACAATTCTAGAGTCAAACTGTCTCACTCATACAATACTCGGGCCAATCAACAAAAGAAAATGGACGATCTCGAGGAAGAGAACAGAGAGCTGAGAAAAGAAATCGACGCTCTGAAGAAAAGTTTGGAAAAACTTCACAGCAACATGCAATCCCTGGCAGCAGCTCAGAAGCAGCGACATCAAAGGACTATGATCTTAGATATTACATCTACGCCCATTATGGAGACACATGAGAATCATCCTCGGTACAACATGCCTAAAGGACGCCCCTGGGGCAAGCCCCTTAACTTTATCCATGAAGGATATATCCCACCGGTCACTGAAGACCCAGAAGCCGTAGCAGGAATCGCTGGACCTGAAGGTTACAAACTTCAGGAAAGTGAAGATGAAAGGGTTACGATAGAAACTCCTGATGGTTACAAACTTCAGGGCACTAAAGCACCAAGAGTCACCGCTATAATTTCTATACCATAATCAGTGGTACACACTGTCCCGGAAGGAAAGATTCTGTAAGCCTCTTCTGGCAGAAACGAAGATAGTACGAAAGGATGAATGAATTCCAAGAACAATTCTTGGAAATGCAGAGGGAACTGCAAGCCATTCGAGGTCAAGACTTATTCGGAAAGGACGCCACTGACCTCTGTTTAGTCCCTAATGTAAAGATACCGCACAAATTTAAGGTGCCTGACTTTGAAAAATATAAAGGCAACTCTTGCCCTCAAAGTCATTTGGTGATGTACGCCCGAAAAATGTCTACTCAGACAGACAATCAATAACTACTGATCCATTACTTCCAAGACAGTTTAACCGGTGCCGCTCTCAAATGGTACATGAGTTTAAACAGCACCAAGATCAGTACTTTCAGAGATCTCGGCGCCATCTTCGTTCAGCAGTATAAATACAATTTGGACATGGCACCGACTCTGGACCAGCTCAGAGCAATGTCTCAAAAGGACAAAGAAACTTTCAAAGAATATGCTCAGAGATGGCGTGAAATTTCTGGTCAGATCTGTCCTCCTCTCGAGGAAAAGGAGATGACCAAGATCTTTTTGAAAACTTAAGCTCGTTCTATTACGACCGGATGGTCGCCAGTGCGCCCAGTGACTTCACCGAAATGGTGAACATGGGAGTACGCCTTGAAGGACCAGTCTGAGAAGGACGATTGGTCAAAGATACAGAGCCATCTAGCAGTACTAAGAGGTACGGTAGTGCTTTCCAAAAGAAGAAAGAGCAGGATATCAGTAATATCTCTTTAGGAAAGCAAAGGCGAAGGTATCAACCGGTAGTAGCAGTAACTCCCACTATCAACCTGACACTAGCTTCGACTTATTAACCTCAGGTTGCACAGAGCCAACCAAATCAACAACAATATCAGCAAAGGCCGCAACAACCTTTTCAACAAGCTCGCCCGCAATACAACAACAATAATCATACTACACGGCCACCAGGGCCCTATACCGATGTTGTACGCAGAACTATTTCCACTTCTACTGGCCAAGGGGCACGTCCAAACCAAGACTCCTTTTGCAGTACCAGAAAATCCACCTTTTTGGTTTAAAGCAGACCAAACTTGCTCTTACCATCAAGGAGGAACAGGGCACAACATTGAGAATTGTCTCAGCTTCAAGTCTGATGTACAGAAGCTTGTCAGGAACGAGATCTTATATTTCAAAGATACTAATCTGAATGTTCAGACGAACTTATTACTGCAACATGAGAAGGCTGCAATGAATTTAATAGAAGAAGAACCTGTCAACATTTATCAAATTCAAAATGTACTCCTGTTAGGAACCAATTTGGTGAAAATGCATTGCAGACAGAGCAGGTATGGCCACGTACCATCTCACAATTATCATCAGTTTAATATCTGCTCTAAAGACAATCAAGGGTGTACCGTAGAATAAACAGCTCTACAAGAACAAATGGATCTGGGCTAGATTCAGGATCACAGGATTCGGGAAGTCAACATGGCCCATGCGCATCCCAATATTGTTCGAACCACAACATCCGTACAATGAATGTCAACTTAGTGGCGATACATTCGAGACAAAGACAGTATTATAATCTGCCACGGCACGATTACAACACATGTCCAATCTGCTCAACAGATAATCAGGGATGCTCTTTTTTACAAGAGGCCCTCCAACGACAGATGGATCTCATATGGGTCCAAGACTACCGTGAAGGAAATTACCATCAAGTACATATGGTTTAGATCTTTCACATACGCTTGATGAATACCAATCTAATAGAATTACATGTTAAACAGGTTGAAGGAGTGAAAAACGCAAGAAAGGGGGGTTTGAATTGGTTTTTCAAAAATAATCGTTTCTTTTAAATAACTTTCTTGTTAAAACCTTTTTCCCTTTTCTAAAGAACAATAACTTAATTAAACAAAAGATGTAAACACGTTATGTTTATACTAGTTCACTTGAGAATCTCTCAAGTTAGTCTAGTCCACCCGCCAAGGTGATTTTGCCTCTCTCAACGAGGTCTTAATCCACTATTCAATAAAATAGTACACTGCACGAGCTACACAGCTGGTGACTAACAACAACCTCTAGAACTCACACGTTCTAGACTTCTCAAGTAATCCAACCGCACACGTCTTACTCAAGGCACAACCTCTAAGACACACGTCCTAGACTTCTCAAGAGATCTAATCACTAAGACTCTCTTAAGGAATACAACTTTAAGTTCAAACACAATAAGTTTATAGAGAATTGCTTCTTATCAAGCTGATAACGTAAACACAATTTTAGACCAGGAATGACTTAAGAAAGAATAGAGTTAGAAAGTATTGTCGTTGTTCGCATGTGTGTCTTTCTTCAAGTCTTTGAGCTTCCTTTTATAGCCGAGTGAAAAGAGCAGTTGAAATGAAATCATGATAGCTAAGTAGGCTTACAGCTAGAAGCGTGAGGACAGGTACAAAATATTCTGCATGCAGCGCGTCCTGTCGCGTCAGATTGCCTTGCTTGTATTTCGCACAGTCTTCAAGAATTTTAACGTTGTAATGTGGTACAGCTGTACAGTGTGGCAAGTTTTCTTGGCTTCTCAACTTCAGAGGCTTTTTGTGAGTGTGAGTAGGAAGGGAAAACATTGTATGGTTCTTGTGATTATCAAGTCTTCGAATCATCAGCTTTGCGCTTCCAGAATCTTCAAAACTTGTCTTTTGAACCTTGTTCTCTAAATTCACTTTCTTCATATCCAGAGGCTTCTGATGTTAATTTTATGAAGCATGAGTGGAGTCTTTATAGCAGAATATCTGATGCTTTAAGTCTTCCATTGATTGAAGAAGTCCATTAGGAATCAGTCTTCAGAACTTCAGCACTTGGTCTTTAAGAGCGTTATCCTTTTCTGCTTTAAGTCTTTCGAATCTTCAAAGCCTGTCTTCGGAGTCTTCAGAACTTCTTGTTTGAAAATCGTGAGGCTTCAGCAATTTTACTTTGTTCCATCAGAACTCTTGTCTCTTGATCTTCAGAACTCATTCTCTTTTCCTTTCGTATCAGAGTTATGTGAATCTTGTCTTATCTTTGAATTAAGTTTTGTTCTTCGAAGCATCTTTCATTAAGCATTGCGCCAATTCACGGAAGCAGGACCTGTTTGCTAGGTTCTCACACATAACAACATTAGTTGCACAAAATTGTTCATACAAATATTCATCTGTTATCATCAAAACTTAGAGATAATATTGCAGAACCAAATCTTGTTCTCACAATCTCCCCCTTTTTGATGATGACAAAACTATATAAATTGATGACACAATTTTGATATATATAACACAGGGAAAATGAAAAGTTTTTAGGAAGTGCTCCCCCTGAGTATTAGACTAAGGTTCTTGCTAGGGCTCCCCCTGACTTCATTAACCTTTTGAGTCTTTCTTCATCATCAGAACTTTGAGTTATCTGCACAGAGAAGAAAAAATACAGAAAAACAATCTAATAGAAATGATGGATTTATCTGTTAGCATGTAAGCAGCATTGTTTTTTGGGAGAATGACTATAGGATCAAAATTATCACAATTACATTACTTTCTCCCCCTTTTTGTCATAAATCAAAAAGATTAAAACGGGGATGTCCAAGGGTGAAAAACACAGAACTAAAGCTTAAAGGAAAACAGAGGTTTATTTGCTGTCAGAGGACAGTTTGTCCCAGATTTTCTTCATCATGATTTGAAGATTTTCATTGACAGTATCTTTCTTGTCAAACCTTTCTCTGAAGTTCTTCTGCTCAGTTCTGATTTCATCAACGGCGTCTCCCAGACGCTTGATAACAGGATCAGAGGTGGAAGCAATCACAACACTTTCTTTAGCTCTTTCAGCCTCTGTAACTTCTTGTGCCTTTCTAGCAGCTTTCTCTTCTGCTTCTTTAGCAGCCTTTTCTTCAGCTTCTTTCTGCTTAGTAGCTAAGAACTTGAGTACTCTGACTCTTTCTTCAGCTTCTGCTCTCTCCTTAGCTTTTGCTAGTTCAGCAGTTATGGTTGTGTTTGAGAAACTTACAATTCTTGTAAGTTCCATGTCTAGCCATTTTTGAAAACTTTGACAGGCACTCTCAAGTTCCATTAGCTTTGTGCTTGTACAAAGTTTCGCTCTTAACCTAGCAAACTTCTCAAGTGCTTTGTCATGAAATTGACTTGTACATTCTTCAAAGGAAGTTGGAGGTGGAGTATTGTAGACAACCAGAGCGAGGTTGGATTTATCAAAGTTGGTTTCAGATGGTGGTTGCTGAGATAAGTTAATCTCAGTAGCAGTAGGTTCAGGTGATTGTTGTTGATTGTTAGGAGAGGTGACTTCTAGATTGTCAGAGTTCATTATGTTTTTAGGTAAGACAATTTCTAGAGATTCATAGGAGGTTCCGTCAGAACTAGATTCAGTAATGGGAGCTAGAGATTCAGAGATTTGATTTGTTGTTCTAGTTCATTTGGCTGAATTGTTGAGGTAGTTGTTGTTGAAACAATCTCGTACAGGATTGGGGTAGTTATTGATGGACTGTTGGTTTATTGATTAGTGGTTGGTAAAGGAATAGAGAAAGATGGAGGTTTAAACCTTACTTGTGGATTGGAGGTAGAGGTGATTGATGAAAATGGTGCAGTAACAGATGGATTTGCATAAACTTTGTTGATTTTCTCAAGAAGAAGGGCTTCTTTTTTGGAGATTTCAGTTTCATCCTTTTTCTTCTTTTTACCCTCTGCATCCTCTTCAGCAAGCTTCCTATTACTCCTGGTAATATGCTTTGACTGAGGGATAGCCTCTTCAATTCTGGATTATGCTTCTCTCATTATGACAATGTAAGAGGCTATTGCTGTTGGATTATCTTCTTTGCGGTAGAATGGATAGTTTTCCACTGGATTCCTGATCTTTTTCACCATGTCGGGAGAAATAGGTGTTGGTTTCACCTTTACACTTGCAATCATCTTCATATGTTTAAGATTTACAGCATTGAAAAGTTCTCCAACTCTTTTATTCAGATATTCCGTGAAATTTGCTTCCTTGGTCAGATAATCCACTAATCCGCATTCAACCAGAATGTCAGAGATCAGTCTTCCAAAGGGAATGTAGTTGACAATCTTCTTTTTTGGTGAGGCCGTTGTTCTGGTTTTGCACACCCTATCCCTTAAATAGTAGAACAGAATGGAGGGAAGGCACATTTTCTCATGTTTGTGCAGGTAGTACAGCATGTGTTTTTGATTTGCGTTGGCAAAATCTGTAGCACTCTTTGTCGGTCTTGGATTGATGCATCCAAGAACGATCTTGTGCCAGATCCTTAGGTTGTTACGCAAGTTTTTGCTTTTGTAGTTCGTTGTTCCTGATTGACAACTCTTGAAGATAGCTTTGTTGATGACTGACTCAAATTTCTCAGTTTTTTCGTACACCCTCTTTCCTTCCAAGAACTTCATTCCTAGTAATTCGGAGATAGATCTCTCAGTGATGATAATCTTCTGCTCCAGAACAAAAGATACCACAAGGAATTCGTCTGTATCTGCATGTCTCCATTATCAGAGAGGTTGTCGAAATCAACATCTAGCTCTTTCAGAACAGTTAGGTCATTTGCATGTGTTATACATGTCACAGAGCGAGTTCTCTGGGTGACATGGTTTGCATCAATTGAGGGAAGATTTAATGGATCTGAACTAACTGGTTCAGCCGTTGAGAGAGTAGTAGTGGGTGTGATGGATAAGGATAGTAGTTCTTGGGAGATTTGAACAGTGTCTTGTTGATGAGTGTTCATCCTTACGGTGGTAAGAAGGAATGAGGATTGATCTTTGAGTTGATTTTGAGGGAGTGATAGATAGAGAGAGAATTAGATGAGAGTTGATTACTTTTTAGGGTTTGTGAGAGGGAAAAAAATTCTCGAGGGTTTAAAGGACAGATACACTCTTGAGGCGATAAGCTAATAAATGCGATAAAGTTGAGTCAATCTCGAGAGAAATGATGTTCATTTAATTTGAATAGTTAAAGTGACTTATTTTTATTTAAATCACGTACAAAAATAATTTTCCGAAAATATGACATGTCACAAAATTATCAGAACTTGAGATGCGTTAAGAGAGTAGTTTTGATGAAAAATGCTTTTCACATGAGGTTCTAAAAATGTTTTATTCTGAACAGTATTTCATATTCAGGTGTTTTAAAATGATTAGAAATCTATCTTCAGCTAAGGGTTCTATGAAAATATCAGCTCACTGATGGTCTGTATCAATGAATTTTAAGCATAGAGTTCCATTCTGAACATAGTCCCTAATAAAGTGATGTTTTATTTCAATGTGTTTAGCCCTAGAATGCAAAATTGGATTTTTACTTAAGCAGATAGCAGCAGTATTATCACAGTAGATAGGAATGTTACTCTCATATATCTGATAGTCTTCCAGCTAATTTTTCATCCATAGCATTTGAGTACTGCAGAGGGAAGCCAATATGTATTCTGCTTCAGCTGTTGAAAGAGCAATTGTAGATTGTCTCTTGCTTGACCATGAGATTGGATTACTTCCTAAGAACTGACGGTTCCCCGATGTGCTCTTTCTTTCTAATCTGTCTCCGACATAGTCTGCATCGCAGTAACCAGAAAGAGTATACTCTGATGTTTTCTTATACATCAGGCCAAGGTTAGTTGTTCCTTTCAGATACCTTAGAATTCGCTTGACAGCGGTTAAATGTGATTCTCTTGGATCTGATTGGAATGTAGCACATAGATGTACACTGAATAATATATCAGGTCTAGAAGTAGTTAGATATAAGAGAGAACCTATCATACCACAATAGAGTTTTTGACAAACCTTAACTCCTATTTCTTCCTTTCCCATGACACACGTTGGATGCATTGGTGTTTTAGCAATGTTGCAATCTGTCATATTAAACTTCTTCAGAAGTTCTTTTGTGTACTTGGTTTGATGAATGTAAGTTGCCTCTGATCTTTGATCAATCTGAATTCCAAGGAAGAACTTTAGTTCTCCCATGAGGCTCATTTCAAATTCGTCCTGCATTAACTTTGAAAATTCTTGACATAGAGAAGAGTTAGCAGAACCAGAAATAATGTCATCAACATAGATTTGAACAATGAGAATGTCATTCTTATATGTCTTGCAAAAAAGCGTTGTGTCAACCTTTCCTCTGGTGAAATTATTTTCTAGTAAAAACTTGCTCAATCTTTCATACCAAGCTCTGGGAGCTTGTTTTAAACCATAGAGTGATTTTTTAAGTTTAAAAACAAAGTCTGATTTTTCTGAATTTTCAAAACCAGGAGGTTGTTTGACATAAACTTCTTCTAATATATAACCATTTAAGAATGCACTCTTAATATCCATTTGATATAGAGTGATGTCATGATTTACTGAAAAGGATATTAGCAAACGTATTGCTTCAAGTCTTGCAACTGGAGCAAATGTTTCATTGTAGTCAATTCCTTCCTGTTGACTGTATCCTTGAGCAACTAGTCGTGCTTTATTTCTGACAACTTCTCCCTTTTCATTTAGCTTGTTCCTAAATACCCACTTGGTTCCTATGACATGAACATTCTTGGGTTTAAGAACTAGATCCCAAACATTATTTTTGGAGAACTGGTTGAGTTCTTCTTCCATAGCCAGAACCCAATCTTTGTCCATGAGAGCTTTTTCAATTGTAGCTGGTTCTATCAATGATACTAGTCCTACAAGTGTTTCTTCTGATGGTCTAAAGGCTGATCTAGTCCTGATAGGAGCATCTTTGTTACCCATAATTAGTTCCTCAGGATGTGATGTGGACAGTCTTCTTCTTCGTTGAGATGGGGTATTTGGAGTTACTTCAGTGGTTTCTGGTGTAGGATCTTGTTGTTCTTTGACTTCCTCTACCTTTTCCTTAGATTCAGAGAATCTGATTTCTAAATCTGCAAGTTTCTCAACTAGCTCTGACTTTTCTGAGTCAGGCTTGTCATTGAATCTAACATGAATGGATTCCTCCACAATTCTTGATTCTGTGTTGTAAACTCTGTAGCCTTTCGAGCGTTCAGAGTATCCCAACAACAGACACTTCTGTAGTTTGGAATCAAACTTGCTAAGATTCTCTTTAGTGTTAAGCATAAAATAGACATATCCAAACGGATGAAAATAAGAAATGTTGGGTAATTTATTCTTCCACAATTCATATGGAGTTTTATTCAATATAGGCCTTATAGAGATTCTATTTTGAATATAGCATGCTGTGTTGATTGCTTCTGCCCAGAAATGTTTAGCTATGTCAGTTCCTTGGATCATGGTGCGAGCCATTTCTTGCAAAGTTCGATTCTTTCTTTCTACAACTCCGTTTTGTTGTGGAGTTCTAGGGCAAGAAAAATCGTGAGATATTCCATGTGAATCAAAAAGTTCCTCAAAGTTTTTATTTTCAAATTCTCCACCATGATCACTCCTCACTCTGACTATTTTACAATTTTTCTCATTTTGTACTTGAGTGTAGAAGGAAGCAAACACAGAATGTGATTCATCCTTGTGTTTTAAGAATTTTACCCATGTCCATCTGCTGTCATCAACGATGACTAGTCCATATTTCTTACCATTGAGAGAGGCCGTTTTTACAGAGCCAAATAGATCAATGTGATGAAGTTCCAACGGTCTGGAGGTGGAAACACCATTTTTAGCTTTGAAAGAGGTTTTTGAAAACTTTCCTTTCTGACATGCTTCACAAAGAGCGTCTGAAGAATATTTCAGATTTGGCAAGCCTCTAACAAGACCAAGCTTGTTAAGCTAAGAGATTCTTCTCAGACTGACATGGCCAAGACGTCTGTGTTAGACCCATTGCTTTTCGTTTACAGAAAGAATACATTTTACATTTTGATGTTTTAAATCAGATAACTTAATTTTGTAAGTGTTGTTTTTCCTCTTTCTGTTGAATAGGACAGATCCATCCTTCTGACTTACAGCTTTACAAGATGTTTGATTAAAAATGAGATCATAACCACTGTCGCTAAGTTGGCTTATTGGCAACAGATTATGCATCAGACCTTCTACAAACAAAACATTTTTAATGGAAGGAAGCTTACCATTTCCAACGGTTCCGAAGCCAATGATTCTTCCTTTCTGATTTCCTCTGAAACCGACAACGCCTCCAGGTTTAAGTTTCAGATCTTGGGACATAATCCTTTCTCCCATCATGTGTCGCGAGCACCCACTATCCAGGTACCATGACTGGTCTTTCAATGGAACTATTAAGGATATCTGCAACATAAATTATCTTGTTTTTAGGTACCCATTTTGTGGGTCCTTTCACATTAGTTTTTCTAAAGGTTCTGACCCCTTTAGATTTCCTTACGTTAGCAAAACGGTGTGGAGTTTGTGCATAGTATTCGTGTTTGGAGTACTTCTTTAGTTGATGTGTTTGTGTAATCCTAGTGTTTGAACCTTTTGGTTCTGAATGCTTAAGGTTAGTACCAGAGGGAATAAACTGTTTGGACAGAGGTATTATTTTAATGTTTTTGGTTTCATCATATGGTTGAGATGGTCCTGAATATCCTAGACCTCTACTACCATTTCTACTGACTCCATAGATTAGTGAAGCCATTTTGCTTCTATCTACGCTTTTGGCAAGAAAGTTTTTAAATGCGTTATCATATTTGTCTTCTTTACTAGTGTTAGCTGAGTTTGAGACAATTTCTTCTTCTACCTTAGATAATTTACATTTCAGGACAGAGTCTGAGTTTTCTAAGACAAATATTTTCTCATTTTGTTCAGAGATGATTTTCTTATTTTTAGTAAGATCTTCTGAAGAAACTATAAAACTCTTTTTCAGGATTTTGAATTTGCTTTGAAGATTTTGATATCTTTTGATATGTTCAGTTAATCCTAATTCAAGTTCAGAACGTGATAAGGAAGAAAGTACCTCTCTTTCATCGTCGGAGTCTGGTAGTTCTTCCTCTGACGAGTTGCTTCTGGTTTCTACCATGAATGCCATGTTGACCCGGCCTTTATCAGCATCATCTTCAGATTCTGATTCATCCCAGGTTGCCATGAGACCATTTTTGGTTTTCCTAGGTCTTTCTTCTTTCTTGGCCTTTGGACAGTCATATTTGAGATGTCCAGGTTCTTTGCATTCAAAACACGTAACATCTTTTCCATAGTTTCTTCTTTGACCACATGTAGATTCGAATCTTCTCCTTGGTCCTTTGAACTTGTTCCTTCTGTACTTCCAAAGTTGACTTATCTTCCTTGATATGAGTGATATATCGTCTTCTTCTAAATCTTCTTCAGATTCTTCCATCTCTTCTTCTGCCTGATACGCCTTCTTCTTTTCTGGCTTTGCTTTTAGTGCAATGGATTTGTTTTTCTTCTGAGGTTCATCTCCTTGAAGCTCTATTTCATGACTTATTAAAGAATTGATAAGTTCTTCAAGACTGATATTATTTAAATCCTTTGCAACTTTCAAGGCAGTCACCATTGGTCTCCATTTTGCTGGAAGACTTCTGATGATTTTCTTGACATGATCAGCAGTAGAGTAGCCTTTGTTCAAAACTCTAAGTCCGACAACAAGCATTTGAAACCTTGAGAACATGGTTTCAACAGACTCATCTTCTTCCATTTTGAAGACTTCGTATTTTTGGATCAGCGCAAGAGCCTTCGTCTCCTTGACTTGAGCATTTCCTTCGTGAGTCATATGAAGAGAGTCAAAGATGGATTTTGCAGTTTCTTTGTTTGTGATTTTCTCATACTCGGTATAAGAAATTGCATTCAACAAAATGGTTCTTGCTTTGTGATGATTTTTGTAGGTTTTCTTCTGAGCATCTGTAAACTCACTTCTTTCAATCTTTTTACCTACAGAATCTACAGGATGACTATAGCCATCAAGTACTAGATCCCATAGATCTAGATCAAATGATAAGAAATAACTTTCAATTCTATCTTTCCAATAATCAAACTTTTCACCATCAAATATTGGAGGTTTTGCAGTGTAAGATTCTCTTTCAATAACATTTGTTTCAAAAGTTGTTGGTGGTGGTGTAGTCATTTTTTCACACTTGGATCGGTACTGAACACTATTAAGTGTTTGATTAAAATTCAATCTTTTTATCGCTTCAGAACCGGAGCTCTGATGCCAATTGAAGGAGTGAAAAACGCAAGAAAGGGGGGTTTGAAATGGGTTTTGAAAAATAATCGTTTCTTTTAAATAACTTTCTTGTTAAAAACTTTTTCCCTTTTCTAAAGAACAATAGCTTAATTAAACAAAAGATATAAACACGTTATGTTTATACTAGTTCACTTGAGAATCTCTCAAGTTAGTCTAGTCCACCCGCCAAAGTGATTTTGCCTCTCTCAACGAGGTCTTAATCCACTATTCAATAAAATAGTACACTACACGAGGTACACAGCTGGTGACTAACAACAACCTCTAGAACTCACACGTTCTAGACTTCTCAAGTAATCCAACCGCACAGGTCTTACTCAAGGCACAACCTCTAAGACACACGTACTAGACTTCTCAAGAGATCTAATCACTAAGACTCTCTTAAGGAATACAACTTTAAGTTCAAACACAATGAGTTTATAGAGAATTGCTTCTTATCAAGCTGATAATGTAAACACAATTTTAGACCAGGAATGACTTAAGAAAGAATAGAGTTAGAAAGTATTGTCGTTGTTCGCATGTGTGTCTTTCTTCAAGTCTTTGAGCTTTATTTTATAGCCGAGTGAAAAGAGCCGTTGAAATGAAATCATGATAGCTAAGTAGGCTTACGGCTAGAAGCATGAGGACAGGTACAAAATCTTCTACATGCAGCGCATCCTGTCGCGTCAGATTGCCTTGCTTGTATTTCGCACAGTCTTTGAGAATTTTAACGTTGTAATGTTGTACAACTGTACAGTGTGGCAGGTTTTCTTGGCTTCTCAACTTCAGAGGCTTTTTGTGAGCGTGAGTTGGAAGGGAAAACATTGTATGGTTCTTGTGATTATCAAGTCTTCGAATCATCAGCTCTGCGCTTCCAGAATCTTCAAAACTTGTCTTTTGAACCTTGTTCTCTAAATTCACTTTCTTCATATCCAGAGGCTTCTGATGTTAATTTGATGAAGCATGAGTGGAGTCTTTATAGCAGAATATCTGATGCTTCAAGTCTTCCGTTGATTGAAGAAATCCATTAGGCATCAGTCTTCAGAACTTCAGCACTTGGTCTTTAAGAGCGTTATCCTTTTTTGCTTTAAGTCTTTCAAATCTTCAGAGCCTGTCTTCAGAGTCTTCAGAACTTCTTGTTTGAAAATCGTGAGGCTTCAGCAATTTTACTTTGTTCCATAAGAACCCTTATCTCTTGATCTTCAGAATTCATTCTCTTTTCCTTTCGTATCAGAGTTATGTGAATCTTGTCTTATCTTCGAATTAAGTTATGTTCTTCGAAGCATCTTTCATTAAACATTGCGCCAATTCACAGAAGCAGAACCTGTTTGCTAGGTTTTCACACATAACAACATTAGTTGCACAAAATTGTTCATACAAATATTCATATGTTATCATCAAAACTTAGAGATAATATTGCAGAACCAAATCTTGTTCTCACACAGGTTAGGCTCGGTTTTCTGGCTTCACATGATTATCAAAACTGTAAAGAATGTCGTGAAGACGACCAAGGGTGGGCGCTTGTGCAAAGAACCCTACAACATCTGTTGGACCACTGGTGGCTTCCGATCTACCTAGATGAAGACACACAACAGATTAGCATGGCTAATGAGATTCCTGATAGACATCAAAGCCGTGATATCCGATCAATGGAAACAGATCTAGTAAAGATGCACTGCATACAAAGCGGGTGTGGTCGGGTACCACCGCAAAATTATGAGCATTGTAGAGTATGCTCAGAAAATAACGAAGGATGTTATCTCGTACGAGTAGCCCTCCAAATCAGTTGGATCGAAAAGAGATTCGACCGTGTTCGAGTTCTGGGTCGATCAACGTGATACAAGATTACTTCCCTAGTCAAAGCAAAAACGCTGTCATAATCGTCGATCATGGAATAACCAAGGATATTTGTGCCATAATTCCTCTGCTCAACGAGTCAAAAGTCTCTCTTGACAGTAGAAGAATTCTCAACCTCAAACTAATTGAGGCTGCCTATGATGGTCAGAGAAATCAAAAAGCTCCAGTGGTTATCTAACTACCAGGTCCAATACCGATCGAGAACGGAAAAGAAACTCCATTACCCTCCGTCGTGAACATTGCTGACATCAGTTGAGTTACCCAGAGCGGTCGGATCTTCAACAGAGGAGTTGGAGAACCTACCAAAGAAAAGGAACCTCAAATGAAAGTTCCTAACAAACAAGCCGGTCAATCCAGTAATCCAGAACTTGTAAAGAACAACGATGAGATGCTGAAGCTCATCCAGAAAAGTGAGTACAACATTGTGGACCAATTGTTTCAAACTCCGTCTCGACTCTCTGTACTATCACTCCTGCTTAGTTCAGAAGCTCATAAGGAAGCTCTACAGAGAGTCTTAGAGCAAGCCTTTGTGGAACAAGACGTAACGGTAAGACAATTTGACAGTATCATCTCCAACATCACTTCCTGCAACAATTTAGGATTCACTGATGAAGAACTGCCGGAAGAAGGAAAAAATCATAATTTGGCGCTTAACACTACAGTCAACTGCCAAGGCGATGCTTTAGCCAACGTACTGGTGGACACATGATCATCTTTGAATGTTATGCCAAAATCAACTCTGATACGACTATCATTTCAAGGAACCCCGATGAGAGGTAGTGAGATCATCGTCAAAACCTTTGACAGATCTAGAAAAATAGTTATCATCGAAGTCGATCTTCCCATAACCATCGGTCCTCACACTTTCCAAGTCACTTTCTAGGTCATGGACATCCGGGCAGCATACAGCTGTTTATTAGGAAGACCTTGGATACATGAAGCTGGGGCAGTCACTTCGACACTTCACCAGAAGCTGAAGTTCGTCAAGAATGAGAAGTTAGTCACAGTATGTGGAGAGCAAGCCTTAATCGTGAGCAACTTATCATCATTCTCCCATGTAGAACTGTAGCGCGGTTTTTGTGGTTTCGAATCACTATCGCTTTGGTACTACTGTTCGATTCATTTTTTATCCTATTGAAGCTGATGAAGGAAGGGAAATAGATGTCTCCAACTAATCCTGTTTGCAAACTGAGGTTAAACAGTCAAAACTGTTGGTTTACAGATGCGACTTTAGTTCGTGGGTCTCTCTCTGATTATTTTGTTCAAAACGAAATATCGGGACTGTTCATGGGGAATTTGTTGGGATACTACGCTAGATTGGATGGAGGTAGGGGACTTTGGGTTTTTTTATTAGTGTGCTCGCTAAGATTCTTTTTTCAATCTTATGCCTACGTATTCCCGGGATAGGGAAATCAGAGTGATCGTAGTTCCTCCTATTCTATGGGAGGAAATGGCGTTTTGGTGTCTTGTTCAAAGCCCAAGACATGAAGCTAAAGGTGGTTTATATGTTGTTCAAAGCCCAAGATGTGAAGCCGAAGGGTCTATTTGTATCTTGTTCAAAGCCCAAGATGTGAAGCTAAAAGGGTGTTGACTTTAGAGAGAATTTGTCATCTCTAAAGGGGAATATTTGGCCTGTTTGGCACGACTGTTGGGTGACTGATTATAAAGGAGAATTACTTTAACTAGGATATGCGAATCCAGCAATGCCATAATTTCCTTTATAGGGGATTTTCAACCTGAAGGAGAAGACTTTAACTCAGTTTAGAGCAATGCCATATTTCCTTAGGAATTTCTCATGCTAAAAGAGGGACAGTGGCATGGATGTAAATAATCTAGAGGCTTGCCGCTTACAGCAATTAGACGAGGTAAAAGGAGTTGTTGATGTTTGTATGCTGAGACCAAAGCATGATTTGATGCTAAAAGGTTGATTGAATCAAATGGGGATTTCTTTATACAAAGCCTAAGAGGAGGCTATTGACCCAACAAGAGGATGCTTTTGTGTCTCGTACGAAGCCCGAGATAGAGGCTAAAAGGGTTGACTCAACAAGATAGTGTTTTTATATGTGTCTTGTACGAAGCCCAAGACGGAGGCTAAAAGGGTTTGACTCAACAAGAGAGTCTTTTATACTCACCAAGAGAGTGATTTGTATCTCGTACGAAGCCAGAGATGGAGGCTAAAAGAGGATTGACTAAACAAGAGAGTCTTTTATACTTAACAAGAGAGTGATTTGTATCTCGTACGAAGCCCGAGATGAAGGATAAAAATGTTTGACTCAACAAGAGAGTCTTTTATACTCAACAAGGGAGTGTTTTGGTATCTCGTACGAAGCCCGAGATGAAGGCTAAAAATGTTTGACTCAACAAGAGAGTCTTTTATACTCAACAAGAGAGTGATTTTGTATCTCGTATAAAGCCCGAGATTGAGGCTGCAAAGGTTAGCTCTGCTGGGGAGAATAATTGTACAAAACCCAAGAGGAGGCTAGGGTTACTGTTTCAGTTGAGTGACAGGTCCAGTATGTTGGTTAAAAGAGAAAATCAGTTCTTATATGTGTAATGTTGTACTCATGGATTTGATCTGAGGACCAGGATTATTTCCTGTTCTTTAAGGAAACGGGGAATCCGAAGTATATTGAGATTGCCCAAGTCTACGGTTGTTGATGCTCCGCAAGTGCACGAATTTATCGAAGTAATATAAAAGATTGTCGAACCCACAGAGACCAATGTCAACCTACCGTAATCTATCGTTACTTTGTAAAGCTAAGGCTAATGAATGATTGACGAAGGGGAAACTAAGACTAAAACTAAAAATGAACTTTAGAAAATATGAAAGAAAGGAGAGAGACCGGAATGTGGATTCCGTGTACCTCAGGCACTCTGTAATTGATTGGCGTTAATTTACGCATGTTCCGTAGAAAATATTGGTTTAAAGACTCCGCCTCACACTCTCACGTTATTGACTAAAGCCACATCTCCTAACCACAGGATTTTGCTCTCGCTCGCCCGCTTTAATTAGAAAACGTATTTTGAAAATCAATTAGATCCTAATCGATACCTAAAGCGCTCTCGTTGTTTTTAGGATCAATGCCCCGTTCCCACTATCTGGTTCGACCCCCACGCTCCCCCAATGTCGGCTCTAACCTTTACTTGCTTCACACTCTCGTGACGAAACAGTGTTAAATAACCTCTCACTCTCGTGACGAAGTTATTTAAATTAAACTTGGAAACAAAGACCAAAACGGAATTTATTATAAGTTAACGCTAATTTAATTACCGAGTCCCGTCGGAACGACGGTCCTCACATACCGGACTCTAAACATTTAGTCGGACATGGAATTAAATGAAGACAACATAAACATTATAATTGAATTTGAAAACATCATGATAATTAATTTAGGAAAGCGATAAACAATAATAATAATAAGCAATGCGATAAAGAACCTGTAAAGACTTGAAGTAAATTGCGGGACTTGGAATAAATGCAGAACTGAAACGACATTTATTAATGGCAACAAGATTGATGATCCAAGAATTACATAAATTGTAGGCCTAAATGATAATGGTGTAGTAGTTCCTCGATGTGAGAAACTACCACTTTTACAAAGGTAATATCTGCCTAAAACTATGAAAATAAATTCTATAGCGCTTTCGCGCATAAAAACTTGGATGCCTCAAAATAACAAGGGAAATCCTATATATAGAGGGAGATTCCGTTCTGTAACTTCCATAGAGCATAAGTGAGTGGTGGAGAAAGTGGGAGGTTGGAGAAGTCTTCGGAGAAAATGTAAACGTGTGAAAGTTGATCGTCTAAAACTTCGTGACCACGTTTCTGCTCAACGTATTAAACCTGTTTTGGACGCATGACGATCGTGAAGCTTCTATTACGCTCGTGATGAATTTTGTGTCTGCCACGGTCGTGGTGGACCTGCCACGGTCGTCACACCAGCAGAATTTGGATTCTGCTATTTTCTGCTCTTTTCTGCATCTTTTCTTCATTGTTTTGCTTCTTTTCTCCACTTTGCATACTTTTAACTTGGAAATAGAAATACCTACAAAAACACTTAAACATTCTCGAGAAAATCGGATATTAGACGAAAACGATATAATAATTGAATGTAAATCAAGGCGAAAATACGATACATTTTCGTGTTATCAAACACCCCCACACTTAAACCTTTGCTTGTCCTCAAGCAGACCATGACTCGTAAGAAAAATAGTGCATACGGATACTCATCCTAGGCTACCAACTCTACTTCGGTTGAGTTAGTGTCATAGGTACTAGCTTACACACTAAGGATATCGTAACAACACAATTCCGCTTTTACGGTCATCAACCTCCATCCTATAAAAACAAATCTGAATCATGTCATTATACCTAAGCCTAACTCACTCATCCTTCTTTTATCCCTTTTCATTCTGGCGCAATCACATTAAGCCCATTATCCTTTCACACTCATGGTAAGATAGCCTGTTAGTGACTATGATCTCACTATCATCTTTCATTTTTTCTTTTGGCACATTGGCTTAAAAATCAATAAAATAAAGAAGTTTGCACCGTTGGGCTAAATGATCGGGTGAGGATCACCAAACTTTGAAGGAGCATTAATTTTTTTTCTTTTCTTAATTTACCTTTTAAGCCTGAGAACATACACTTATTCGCATCGGCTTCCTACTTAGTGTGTGCTTAGGATGGTGTTGACTGCTAAATAAACTAATTAGAGACTACTAAAAGGGTGAGAACTTAAGGCTATGGCATAACAAGTACTCAAATTGATTTCCATAATAGGGAGGCTCACGGTGTTAAGACGATACCGATCTTGCGGAATTTTTCCCACGTCTCACAATCTAACCTCAATTTCGTCTGTAACCTAAGATTTTCAAAAGAAACCCTATTTTTAACGTAAAAATTTTCAAATTATTTGGTGTGGCTCAAGGGAGTGGGAAATCGATAAACACAAAATCGCATATAAAGACTTGACAGCACATGCAAAGACGCAACGAAAATAGAAAAAATTTTAAAATCATGCTAGAAAGCAATAAATCTAACTAAAAAGCATTAAAATGAAAGCATTAGAGTTCCTCCCCCACACTTAAACCAAACATTGTCCTCAATGTTTTGATAAAAGTGGTAAAGGAAAGATAGAACCTGTATGAATGTCATTGCGTGCCACCGCGGCCAAATTCGCGCTGATTCTTCCCTTGTTGTCCCTGTCTTCGCTGGCCACTTCTACTTCGATGTCTTGTACTACGAGTTATCTGAATTTACTGAAACTTCATTGTCTTGAAGTCGCTCATCATATTACTTATTTCCGAAGGAAGTACCTGCAAAAATGTTAGAAAAATACAGTGCGGTGTGTGCAGGTGGAACCTGACCATGCGAAGAACAAGGATGATGTAAATTACGAACGGGAGAGACATGCTCTCTCCTATCATACTCATCATTGGTGTCACCACCAGCAGAGACATTCGTGGGAATGTCCATTGGCACCAATTCATCTTACGGGATTGTCATCTAGAGATCTTTCGCCTAAATGTAGCTGAGACGTGACAAGCGATACAATTCTTTATTCTCTGCGAACAGAAACAATAAAAGGAAAACATTAAATTAAAAGCTCGTGGGTTGCCACCCACGTGGAGTTTTGCTTACCGTTGATAGCTTGACGACTAAAAGTGTTACTCTTTGGTTTCCACGACCATTTATCAAGCCATCTCACATATCCCTCACCTTTTCTTTTCTTCCTTCTATAGGGTGGTTCATTCTTTTGAACTTGTGGTGGTGGTTCTGGATCTATGCTAAGTAGTAGCATTTCAAGTTTGAGCTTAGTCATTTCATCCACCATCTCAAAGGTTAACCTTACACTCTTAGCAGTAATGCTTTCCCTAGTTTTGCGGTCTGCTATTCTTTGTTTTTATGTTGGAGCTCAAACAAAGATGCATCGGTGTGGATATTTTCCAATACCTCCGCATACGTTTTGGATTGGGATTCTACCTTAGCTTCCACAAACCTTTGCGAGAAAGGAATTGGTGGGGTATATGGATGAGGAACAGTCTTAGGGGATACTTTCTCTACCTCTTTGACGACCTCCCTTTCAGGTGGTCCTAGTGAATTTTTCTCAATCTCTACTTCTTCCTCACCAGAACTCTCCTCAACCTCAATATCACTCCCCTCGACCTCATTATCACTCTCCTCGGGATTCTCGATTTGTTCTTCATTAATGATTGTTACAACATCCACATGCTCCTCAGGGGAGGGTCCTATAGGTGTCAGTGCAAGTAGTAAGATTTGGGTCTCCAATGCCTCAGTGTGAGTCACGAGGGACTCGACCATAGTGTTCATCCGCCTAAGGGTTTCATAAGTATCGAGATGTTGTTTTCTAAGTTCTTCATTCTGGAGAGTTTGTGTCTCCACAAAGTGCTCCATCATAGATTCTAACCTCGAATTAGAAGTTGTTTCAATGAAATCCTCCATTAATGCTTCAAGGTTGGAATTGACGGATTCTTGTGGTTCCTCAAAATATTGGGAGTGGTAATTTGGGTGGAAATGAGTTAGTGTCGCGTTGAAATCCTCCATTAGTATTTCGAGATTGGAATTATGTGATTCTTGCGGTTCTTCAAAATTTTGGGAATGGTAATCATAGGAAAAATTTGGTTGCGGTTCCTCAAAATATTGGGAGTATTGCGGTTGATAATTGTAGAGAAAATTTGGGTGCGGCTCCTCAAGATATTGTGAGTGGTTATCATAGAGAAAATTTGGGTGATACATAGTTTTTAATTTTTTAAATTTTTTATTATTATATTTTTTTTATAGGAGTGTCTTAGTCTATACGGTGCAACAACGGAATAACAATATTGACTGTTGGTCCCCGGCAACGGCGCCAAAAACTTGATGCTCCACAAGTGCACGGATTTATCGAAGTAATATAAAAGATTGTCGAACCCACAGAGACCAATGTCAACCTACCGTAATCTATTGTTACTTTGTAAAGCTAAGGCTAATGAATGATTGACGAAGGGGAAACTAAGACTAAAACTAAAAATGAACTTTAGAAAATATGAAAGAAATGAGAGAGACCGGAATGTGGATTCCATGTACCTCAGGCACTCTGTAATTGGTTGGCGTTAATTTACGCATGTTCCGTAGAAAATATTGGTTTAAAGACTCCGCCTCACACTCTCGCGTTATTGACTAAAGCCACATCTCCTAACCATAGGATTTTGCTCTCGCTCGCCCGCTTTAATTAGAAAACATATTTTAAAAATCAATTAGATCCTAATTGATACCTAAAGCGCTCTCGCTGTTTTTAGGATCAATGCCCCGTTCCCACTATCTGGTTCGACCCCCACGCTCTCGCAGTGCCGGCTCTAACCTTTACTTGCTTCTCACTCTCGTGACGAAATAGTGTTAAATAACCTCTCACTCTCGTGACGAAGTTATTTAAATTAAATTTGGAAACAAAGACCAAAACAGAATTTATTATAAGTTAATGCTAATTTAATTACCGAGTCCCGTCGGAACGATGGTCCTCACATACCGGACTCTAAACATTTAGTCGGACATGGAAATAAATGAAGACAATATAAACATTATAATTGAATTTGAAAACATCATGATAATTAATTTAGGAAAGCGATAAACAATAATAATAAGCAATGCGATAAAGAACCTATAAAGACTTGAAGTAAATTGCGGGACTTGGAATAAATGCAGAACTGAAACGACTTTTATTAATGGCGACAAGATTGATGATCCAAGAATTACATAAATTGTAGGCCTAAATGATAATGGTGTAGTAGTTCCTCGATGTGAGAAACTACCACTTTTGAAAAGGTAATATCTGCCTAAAACTATGAAAATAAATTCTACAGCGCTTTCGCGCATAAAAACTTGGATGCCGCAAAATAACAAGGGAAATCCTATATATAGAGGGAGATTCCGTTCTGTAACTTCCATAGAGCATAAGTGAGTGGTGGAGAAAGTGGGAGGTTGGAGAAGTCTTCGGAGAAAATGTAAACGTGTGAAAGTTGATCCTCTAAAACTTTGTGACCACGTCTCTGCTCAACGTATTAAACCTGTTTTGGACGCATGGCGACCGTGAAGCTTCTGTTATGCTCGTGATGAATTTTGTGTCTGCCACGGTCGTGGTGGACCTGCCACGGTCATCACACCAGCAGAATTTGGATTCTGCTGTTTTCTGCTCTTTTCTGCATCTTTTCTTCCTTGTTTTGCTTGTTTTCTCCACTTTGCATACTTTTAACTTGGAAATAGAAATACCTGCAAAAACACTTAAATATT
The DNA here is from genome assembly GCA_022829125.1 of Lathyrus tuberosus. NCBI lineage: Eukaryota > Viridiplantae > Streptophyta > Magnoliopsida > Fabales > Fabaceae > Lathyrus > Lathyrus tuberosus. The sequence goes on along the minus strand of JALAZF010000283.1, from coordinate 4,807,761 downwards.
CTCGAGAAAATCGGATATTAGACAAAAACGATATAATAATTGAATGTAAATCAAGGCCAAAATACGATACATTTTCATGTTATCAGTTGTTTTTTCCTATTTTTGAAAGGAACTTGAGAATGTCTTCGAGACTCAAGGAGATTAGACTGTCCAAGTCTAGAGTTTTATCTTTTGTAATATGCTTAAGAGAGATCAAGAGACAGTACGTCCGCGGTAGAAAGATCTAGACTCTTTGAAAGACTGTTTTATTAAGATGACTAATTTCTGTTCCTATACCATTAAGAGGTCGTCGGGACAATTTGTACGAAGCCCAAGAGGAGGCGAGAAAAACTTTTAAGAAGCCGAAGGGACAATTTGTACGAAGCCCAAGAGGAGGCTATCTTCCCGGAGGAAGAATCATTATACGAAGCCTAAGAGGAGGCTGTGAAAACTTCTAAGAAGCCGTCGGGTCCTTAAACAACGCCCAAGAGAAGGCGGGGATGCTTTTAGAAAGCCTGTAGGTCCTTGCACTAAGCCCAAGATGAGGCTGATGAACAGTTCCAGAAGGGGTTTCACTTGGAACATTGGCCTTCTGTATATGAACTGTTCAAGGGCGAGATTTCTTAGATCTAGTTATCTAAAATTGTTGTAAAAGAAAATTCTCATGGATTAGGTTATGTTGAAATATTAGGGAGAACGTCGGATGTAAGGAGACGAGGTTTTGTCTAGTTCTAGACGTAGTTGTCGGGGAAACTCTAAATATCTATACTAGTATTACACAGTCGATATGAGTTTATGAAAGAAGACTTACAGTGAAACAGCCCCACAATACGGTTATATACATATGAAAGTGGTAAATGAAAGCGGGTAAACACTTACTCGGTTGTAGAGCTTCCATGCTGTTTGGTTAGTTGTTCAACAAAGAAATTGAAAATAACAGTATGTTACAAAACCAAAGGAGAAAGTGCTTTTGAAAGGAAAATTGGGGCTTACAGCTCAAGGAGAGGCCCAGGGTTTTATCAGTGATCGCACTGTCGTTTTGTACAGGGACTTATACAAGTGACTGAGGCCCAAGAAAGGTTTTCTGTATAAAGGGATGGGTCTTACACTCTCTCAAGAGGCCCAAAATGATTGAAAGTGAACAAAGATGGGTCTTATAGCTCAAGAAGAAGCCCAGGGTTTATTTTGAAAAGGGCGACGATCGCGCCGAGGTTTTGAAAACACCGTGGGTCTTATACAATGACTAAGGCCCAAAAGTTTTTGGTTTCAAAAGGGGATTGGGTATTACACTCTATTATAGGCCCAAAATGATTTTGAATGGGTCTTATAGCTCGAGGAGAGGCCCAGATGGTTTGTTTTAAACAGGCGATGATCGCGCCGAACTTTTGAAATACAACGGGACTTATACAACATTTGAGGCCCAAAATAGGTTTGTATTTACAAAGGATTGGGTCTTACACTCTATTAGAGGCCCAAAAAAGTTTTTAAAAGGTTTGATGAGGGTTGAATTAATCAAAACCCTAATTTGTTTCCAAAATGTATTTTAATTGAATAAAAAATTCAATTAAAATGATTGAAATTGTTTAACATGTGGAAAAAAATTGTGATCTTGGATTAATGTTTCAAAAATCATGTTTTGACCTACAAAATGATTAGAAATCATTAAAATTTGCAAAATCAAGAAGGAAAAAATATTTTAAATGTCAAAAACAATTAAAATATTAATTCTTTGCAAAAATATCAATTATATGAAATAAATAATATTTTTGGGATTTTTTCGGAAAATAAAATATTTTAACATTTTTTTGAATTATTAAAAAAAGAATCAACTCAAAATCATTGAAACTCAGAGAGAAATTAATTTTTGACTCAATTAAATAAAATCACAAAATTCAAATATTCAAATATTTGAAAAAGGGCGCCAAGAACATGACAAGAACACGCGCCCTTCCTCTGTTTCTACAGATTTGCATTTTCTATCCAATCTCACTGAATACTTGATTATATCATGCAATCTACATATCAATCTACTCGTTTCAACCTCACGATCATGTCTATGGTCTTTAATTTCATTTATTTTAAGCATGGAATAAGAAATCAAAGAGAAACCTCAAGAACCCTAAATTATGCATGAAGGTTCAGAAATTCCATACACGATTCATACAAAGCAATTGATTGAGGGTAAACACTCTATGCATGATTATGAACATATGGCCAAATTATTGTGCAGCAAAAAATGCATGGATCATAGAGTTAGAAGAGTTCATGCTCACCTCTTGCAGCTGGTGATCGTGTTTCAGGTTAGAGGTGTTACAGCTAGGTTCCAATGATATGGATAGCTTCCCTAGGTGCCATGGAGTGTGTCTGGATGCTTGAAATGGATTGAAATGATCTAGAACTTGAGATGGCACCCCAACTGCAAATCTGTCAAAGGCTTGAGCAATTGGCTAGTGATTTTGTGATTTTGGTGTTCCAGATGTTATGTGAGTGTTTGGATCACTTCTATATGATGTTTATGAGGTGTGTGTGTGTGTGTGTGTGTGATTGGTTTGGTTGGAATTGCTTTCAAACTCAAAACCCGATGGTGACTTGCTTTGGAAGGCAATTTTGGAAGTGAGAAGGTGATTTTGAGGAAAGCATTTGTTTGATGCTTTTGGTGTACTCAAACTGAGCACAAATAAGCTCTATTTATAGTAGAGCAAGTTTGTTTTGGGATGAATAGTGAATGGCACCTGCAGCAGAGGTTTGGCCAATGTTGATCAATAGGAATCCAAGTCTCATCTAGCCATTGACTAGAGGTTAGAGTACAGAGCTGTGGTTCCCTGGTTGTTGGATCATTCTTGACTGAATTTAGTTGCAAATGTGTCAGTCCATGCCACCTTGGTGCATCCATTAAATGCTCCAATCCAAAATTGGAGTCTTGTCCCTCTTTTAGGGATCTCTAGGTTTGGCATGCTACTTTTTGTTCCAAAGACTTTGGAGGCTTGGATCAGTGTTTGTTCCCTTTAGATTTGATCCTCAGATGTGTCCAAAGTGATGACAAGGCTTGGAATTATCTAATTTTGTCAAATCGAGCAAAAGTGCAAAATTCTGCCTAGCCTTGGCAGTTTTCAACAAGGCATATTGCCATTATCATATCTCATGGCTCAAGTGGAATTTGATGGAGTTCTTGGCCATTTTGGAAAGCCCTCATATGATAAAATAACTGTTTGATCATAATTGGTTTTGATACATTTTGGATCCAAGTGAAAAATGCCCCTACATTTGGAGGAAAGTGAAGGCAGATTCTGGCTTAGTGAAAATTTCACTAAGTGTTGGAAAAAAGTGACATTTTCACTTTTTGTGATTTTGATCATTCCATAACTCAAAATCCATAATGAATTGGAATGAGGTGTAGTTGAAGCTTTTATAGAGGGCCATGAGAGCTACAAATCTAGCTTTGGATGGGGGAAAATTTCCTTGTGTTTTAGGAGTTATGATCCTCCAAAGTTGGTACCCTAGCCACTTTGTTCCATAACTTAGAAAATTTTCTAAGTTTTTTATGGTTACCCCTTTTACAAGTAATCCCACTTTTCTTGATTTTTCTTGATGAATGATGATTCCAATCATACATTAACATCATTTGGGGTCAAAGAACCATAATTGTGAAAAATCTCAAAAAGTCAAAGTTTGACTTTTGTGCACAGTTGACTTTTTGTCAGATGAATTCCACACTGTGCGATCTTCTATGAAATCAAGTCCTTGACCTAAATCAAACTTGATGGATTGATTTCATAGGTATTATAGGGTGTATTGAATCATGTCCTATGGTTTGGGAGCATGTCCTGGTCAAAAGTCAAAGATACAGTTGACTTTTTCCGCAAAACCCTAACGGTGGTTCTGATGAAATTGAAACTTGTTGCTCAAGCTTCTTGGATCAATCCGTTGTTGCAAATGGATCAATGTGATGTATTTGAGACCCTCAAATCCCCTCTTGAGGTCTTGGCTCATGTTTTGTCCCAAAAGTCAACTTAGGGGTGAATTAGGTCAAGAAACCCTAATTCCTTATTTTTAGTGAATGCATCCCCTGAGGCTAAATTGACTTGATGATGGGGTCCATGAGGTTCCATGGGGTATATTAGGTTATGATTTGAAGCATTGGCTCATGCCCAGAGGAAAATTCCTAGCTGGAGGCCCTGGTCGACCAAAACCCTAATTTGGTGACATTGGCGATCTTGAGGCTTGATCCACCTAGAAGGGAGAAGCCTTATGCTTAATCCTTGAAGTGGGAGTCCTCTTGATCCTTTGTGGATGTTTGAGAGGCTAGACAAGTTGAAGATCATGTCATTTATTAATTAATCCTTTGTCTAAGAGCTCTAAGAGGGCTTGAAACCCTAAGTCTGATTGTAGTGAATGCTTACCCATCTTTGGGGAGACTAATGGTTCATCCATATTATGATGATGATTTGCACAATGATGGGAAATCTTAGTGGTCAAAATTTGGGGTATGACAGATGCCCCTATTTAATCTCCTTGGACCCGAAGGTGTGAATGGCGAAGGTATTCGGGCATTCGGGGTGTAAGAGGATTAAATATCGGAATACCCAAAATTTTGATGGTGGTTAAGAATGGTAGTTCACGCATCCTTCTTCTTTTGCTAAGTAATGATGCTTAGAAAAGGTAAAAACTGAAGGAGTGAAAAATGCAAGAAAGGGGGGTTTGAATTGGTTTTTCAAAAATAATTGTTTCTTTTAAATAACTTCTTTTGTTAAAACCTTTTTCCCTTTTCTAAAGAACAACAGCTTAACTAAATAAAAGATATAAACACGTTATGTTTATACTAGTTCACTTGAGAATCTCTCAAGTTAGTCTAGTCCACCCGCCAAGGTGATTTTGCCTCTCTCAACGAGGTCTTAATCCACTATTCAACAAAATAGTACAATGCACGAGCTACACAACTGGTGACTAACAACAACCTCTAGAACTCACACGTTCTAGACTTCTCAAATAATCCAATCGCACATGTCTTACTCAAGGAACAACCTCTAAGACACACGTCCTAGACTTCTCAAGAGATCCAATCACTAAGACTCTCTTAAGGAATACAACTTTAAGTTCAATCACAATGAGTTTACAGAGAATTGCTTCTTATCAAGCTGATAACGTAAACACAATTTTAGACCAGGAATGACTTAAGAAAGAATAGAGTTAGAAAGTATTGTCGTTGTTCGCATGTGTATCTTTCTTCAAGTCTTTGAGCTTCCTTTTATAGCCGAGTGAAAAGAGCCGTTGAAATGAAATCATGATAGCTAAGTAGGCTTACGGCTAGAAACGTGAGGACAGGTACAACATCTTTTGCATGCAGCGCGTCCTGTCGCGTCAGATTGCCTTGCTTGTATTTCGCACAGTCTTCGAGAATTTTAACATTGTAATGTGGTACAGCTGTACAGTGTGGCAGGTTTTCTTGGCTTCTCAACTTCAGAGGCTTTTGTGAGCGTGAGTAGGAAGGGAAAACATTGTATGGTTCTTGTGATTATAAAGTCTTCGAATCATCAGCTCTGCGCTTCCAGAATCTTTAGAACTTGTATTTTGAACCTTGTTCTCTAAATTCACTTTCTTCATATCCAGAGGCTTCTGATGTTAATTTGATGAAGCATGATTGGAGTCTTTATAGCAGAATATCTGATGCTTCAAGTCTTCCGTTGATTGAAGAAGTCCATTAGGAATCAGTCTTCAGAACTTCAGCACTTGGTCTTTAAGAGCGTTATCCTTTTCTGCTTTAAGTCTTTTGAATCTTCAGAGCCTGTCTTCGGAGTCTTCAGAACTTCTCGTTTGAAAATCGTGAGGCTTCAGCAATTTTATTTTGTTCCATCAGAACCCTTGTCTCTTAATCTTCAGAATTCATTCTCTTTTCCTTTAGTATCAGAGTTATGTGAATCTTGTCTTATCTTCGAATTAAGTTATGTTCTTCGAAGCATCTTTCATTAAGCATTGCGCCAATTCACGGAAGCAGAACCTGTTTGCTAGGTTCTCACACATAACAACATTAGTTGCACAAAATTGTTCATACAAATATTCATCTGTTATCATCAAAACTTAGAGATAATATTGCAGAACCAAATTTTGTTCTCACAATCTCCCCCTTTTTGATGATGACAAAACTATATAATTTGATGACACAATTTTGATATATATAACACAGGGAAAATGAAAAGGTTTTTAGGATAGCTTATCCTTTTTATGAAGTGCTCCCCCTGAGTATTAGACTAAGGTTCTTGCTAGGGTTCCCTCTGACTTCATTAACCTTTTGAGTCTTTCTTCATCATCAGAACTCTGAGTTATCTGCACAGAGAAGAAAAAATACAGAAAAACAATCTAATAGAAATGATGGATTTATCTGTTAGCATGTAAGCAGCATTGTTTTTCGGAGAATGACTATAGTATCAAAATTATCACAATTATATTACTTTCTCCCCCTTTTTGTCATAAATCAAAAAGATTAAAACGGGGATGTCCAAGGGTGAAAAGCACAGAATTAAAGCTTAACGGAAAACAGAGGTTTATTTGCTGTCAGAGGACAGTTTGTCCCAGATTTTCTTCATCATGATCTCAAGATTTTCATTGACAGTATCTTGCTTGTTAAACCTTTCTCTGAAGTTCTTCTGCTCAGTTCTGATTTCATCAACGGCATCTCCCAGACGCTTGATAGCAGGATCAGAGGTGGAAGCAATCATAGCACTTTCTTTAGCTCTTTCAGCCTATGCATCTTCTTGTGCCTTTCTAGCAGCTTGCTCTTCTGCTTCTTTAGCAGCCTTTTCTTCAGCTTCTTTCTGCTTTGCAACTAAGAACTTGAGTACTCTGACTCTTGCTTCAGCTTCTGCTCTCTCCTTAGCTTTTGCTAGTTCAGCAGTTATGGTTGTGTTTAAGAAACTTACAATTCTTGTAAGTTCCATGTCTAGCCATTTTTGAAAACTTTGACAGGCACTCTCAAGTTCCATGAGCTTTGTGCTTGTACAAAGTTCCGCTCTTAACCTAGCAAACTTCTCAAGTGCTTTGTCATGAAATTGATTTGTACATTCTTCAAAGGAAGTAGGAGGTGGAGTATTGTAGACAACCAGAGCGAGGTTGGATTTATCAGAGTTGGTTTCAGATGGTGGTTGCTGAGATAAGTTAATCTCAGTAGCAGCAGGTTCAGGTGGTTGTTGTTGTTGATTGTTAGGAGAGGTGACTTCTAGTGTTTCCAGATTGTTACGAATTTTAGGAGGAAGAAAATCAGACGGCTGGGTTAAGGGTTCAGTTATGATTTTCTGATGAAAAGCATAGGCCATTGGTGAGACAGGTATGTCTTGTAAGGTTGTTAATGAAGGAATTTGTGGGGTTTTTGAATGAGGCCATGATGATTGTAGGTTAGATGGTTTGACATAGACTGATGAATCAGGATTTGATTTTGAACTTGTACTCTCGAGGATTTTTTATCTTTTACTCCTTTTCCGTTTCTGAGGCTTAGAAAAGATGGTAGTATGCTTTCTTTTCCTTTTAGGAGACTCCATAAGAGTTGGTTCAGAATTTGATTGACCAGTCTGCTCATTCTGCTCTATTTGCTCCCACTCTTCTTCTTCATGCTTAATTTCACAGACATCATATCCTCGTGCCTTTACTCCATCTATGTATACAGCTAATTCCTCACGTTGGTAACTTTTGTGATAGGTAGGATAACTCGGCACCGTGACCCTTCGTTTGCTTAAATCATCAGAGATGGTGAAAGGATTTACCTTTACTTTATTGATTATTCTAGTTTGCTTAAGAGTTGTGGCATTTACTGGTTCCCCAAGGGTTGTGGTCAGATCTTCTGTGTATTTGACTTCTGTAACCAGAGTGTCTATTATACCACTTTCATAGAAAATGTCTGAGAGCATTCTTCCAAAAGGGATGTATCTTGGTATATCATTTTTGTATCCACCGGTTGTCCTAGTTTTTGTTACCGTGTCTCTTAGATAGTAAAATAGGATAGAGGGTAGGCACATTCTCTCTTTGGTGATAAGATAGTAAAGCATGTATTTCATGTTGGCGTTGAAGGAATCTGCAGCATGTGATGAGGGCCTAGGGTTGATGCAGCCAAGAATGATTTTGTGCCAGATTTTTAAGTATGCATGCAAATCTTCTCTCTTGTACTCCTTTTTGCTCAGTTGATAGTTGGCGTAGATGATTGGGTTGATCCTCTTTTTCACAAATGAAGATTTACTGTTCATCCCATATACTCTCTTGTTCTTCATAAACTCCAGGTTGTAAAGATCGACAATGGATTTTTCAGTGATGACGATCTTTCTTCCCAGGACATAGGAGACAACATGGATCTTGTCACAAACAGCTTTGTTAGTTCTATTATTGGCTGCAATTTTGGTAAAACAATGTGTTGGTTCAAGATGTCATGTCTGATGTCTTAACTTGTGTTGCTAACATTCTGCTTGTGGTTTTGTTACTCAGTGTTGCAGGTCTGTGTTCTGATGTCAAATATGATGTCCTAACATCTTTTAACAGAACATCAGGACCAGTCTGTTATGTTAGGGGTGCGCTTTATTTACTGTATCTTGAGGATTGTCAGAGAGATTGCAGGTGAGATTCTTGGAGGAGATTTTATCTGATGCAATCATTTTATTTGAAGTATATTTTATTTCTATTTTAGGGCGAATAGATTTGAAATTAAGTCTATTTTTATTAAGGATCAAATCTGAGATTATGTGATTGGCCAAGCCCAAGTATTCTGATTCTATATAAAGTTGTGCCAACCCTACTTGAAGATGTGGAGAGAAGAAATCATTGTGTGCAGGGCTCACGTATTAGGGTTTGAGTTTGTGTGTTATTTGTGAGCCATTCACTCATCTCTTTGATGTTTGAATAGGACTGTCTTAGTTGAGTTGTATTTTGTCCACTCTAAGCTTTTAAGCACGAGTGTTTGTTCTTGATCAAAGCTTTTAAGCAAGATCAAGGTGTGTCCTTGAAGTGTGATCTTCTAAATATTGTAATTGTTTTATTGTAATCACTGCTGTGATTGAGGGGGAGTGAGAGGTATCTCCTATCTAAGTGAGTCTTAGATAGAAATTCCATAGGTAGGGATTAGGTGATAGGGTTGGAAAACTGTGGGTTTAGACCTTTGAACTAATTCTATTGATTGGATATTCTTCCTGGCTTGGTAGTCCCCAGACGTAGGTAGTTAGACCGAACTGGGTGAACAATTCTCTGTGTTGTTTACTGCTTTTATCTGTTACTATTATTGTCTTGCTCATACAGCAGATATTGATGTTGTGACATCTCACTTGACATCACATATCTGATACCAGAATTTCAATTGGTATTAGAGCAGGTCATCCTGCTCTGCATCTGGGTGAGTCTAGGGTTGTTACTTTCTGGTGCAATGGACAAGGAGAGTGGTGGATTTGTGAATAGACCCCTATTCTAGATGGATCAAATTATGACTATTGGAAACCTCGTATGGTTACTTTCTTGAAGTCTTTAGACAACAGGGCTTGGAAGGCTGTTTTGAAGGAATGGAAACCACCTATCATTGTGGATAAAGAAGGTGGGTCTAGGCTGAAACCTGAAGAAGAATGGACCAAGGAGGAGGATGAGCTTGCACTTGGAAATTCTAAAGCCTTGAATGCCATATTTAATTGTATTGACAAAAACATTTTCAGGCTGGTTAATACATGTGAAGTGGCTAAGGAAGCTTGGGATATTTTGAAAACTACTCATGAAGGAACCTCCAAGGTCAAGATGTCAAGACTTCAGCTGTTGACAACAAAGTTTGAAAGTCTAAGAATGAAGAAGGATGAGACCATTCATGACTTTCACATGAATATACTTGAACTATCAAATGCTTCTAGTGCCCTAGGAGAAAGGATGTCTGATGAGAAGTTGGTGAGGAAGATTCTCAGATCTCTTCCCAAGAGATTTGAAATAAAGGTGACTGCTATAAAGGAAGCTCAAGACATCAGCCAAATGAGGGTAGATGAATTGATTGGTTCACTTCATACATTTGAATTAGGGCTAAATGACAGATCAGAAAAGAAAGTCAAAAGCATTGCATTGGTGTCTAGTACTGAAGATGAAGAGAAAGAATGTGATATTGAGACACAGGAGGAGCTATCCAATGCCATTGTACTGCTGGGAAGACAATTTAATAAGGTGTTAAAGAGAATGGACAGGAAATATAGACCAAATGATAAGAACATCTCATCTGACATTAACAAGTCAATTGATCAGATGAAGAGAATAACAGTTGAAGAGAAGCCTAATCATGACAAAGGAATCCAATGTCATGAGTGTGAAGGTTATGGTCATATCAGAAAAGATGTCCTACATATCTCAAGAAACAGAAAAAGGGGTTATCTGTTTCCTGGTCTGATACTGATAGTGAGAATGATGAAGAGACTGCCAAGCATGTTAGGGCATTGACTGGAATATGTGCTTCTGATGGAGAGTATAGTGATGATGAATTGACCTTTGAAGAGCTAGCAGCTTCTTATCAAGAGTTGTGTCTGAAAAGTGAAGAGGTCTGTCAAGAAGGGGAGAAGCAGAAGAAAATTATAATCCAGCTTAAGGCTGATAAAGCTGAGCTTGAGAATGAAGTTCTGTTGTTAAAATCCCAACTTGATCAAATGTCCAAATCCATCAGAATGTTGAATAGTGGAACTGACACTCTGGATGAAATCCTTCAGGCTGGAAAAGGGGCAGGTGATAAGACTGGTCTAGGATTTGACGGTGAGAAGAAGATCTCTGCAGATGCTAGTTCTTCTGGACTTAAACAGAACATGTCTCATCAGATGTCTCAACATCATGGGAAAGGACATGTTTCTGGACCTAAGAAGGTTGTACCTCACCAGATGCCACAACGTTATGGAAAAGGTTATGTTCCTGTACCTAATCAGGTTGTGCCACAACCTCATGGGAAGGCTCACGGAGCTAGACAGTTTATGCATCATCAAGTGCCACACCATCAAGGGAGAAGATATCCCAACCACTCAAGAGGTAGATTTCAGAGATGGAGGTGTCATTACTGTGGAAGGGTTGGCCACTTAAAACCTTTCTGCTTCAGGCTCTATGGTTACCCTAAACCTGACCCTCTACCTAGACAGAATCAGAACAGGCCTCCAATTGTTAAACAATGGGTTCCAAAGACTGTCACTACTTGTTTGTTAGCTCATATGTCTCTAGGAAGCTCTACCAAAGAGGAATGGTATTTTGATAGTGGTTGCTCTAGACACATGACAAGTGTGAAGAATGTGTTGGTTGAATTTGAACCTTATTCCAGCTGTGTAACTTTTGGTGATGGTGTCAAAGGAGAAGTCAAGGGTGTGGGAATACTGAATTGTGCAGGTGCTCCGAGGTTAGATGATGTGTTACTGGTCAAAGGACTAAAAGTCAACTTGATCAGTATTAGTCAACTATGTGAGCAAGGACTTAAAGTTCACTTTACTAAAGCTGAATGTATTGTCACTAATGAGAAAGGTGGAGTTGTCATGAAGGGTGCTAAGTCCAAAGACAACTGCTATCTACGGGTATCTCTAGACTCGGGCTCTTACGCATGTGGTTATACTGAAGAAGATGAAGTCAGAGTATGGGATCAAATGGTGGAACATCTAGAGGAAGGAAGAGGTTATGAAGACTGCCAAATAGGGAAGCAGATCAAGATGATACATGAAAAGTTACAACATCTCACTTCTCCTAAAAAGTCTATGCAGGTGAAAAAGTTAGGAAGGAAAACCATGGTATGCCTTTTAAAATGGAAATTAATGACATGTATTGGTAATCAAAAGCAATCATTTCCAACTTTTCTTTCCACACGCAACATACATCCTGAGTCATACTTGTACCATTCACGTTTCATCTTCTCCTTCAGAAATTTGTTTGTCCCCAAATATAAACTTTGCAAGAAGAACAACATGTCTCAACAATCTACATCATCACCGTCCAAATCTGCTTCTAAATCGAAGGTTCGCTTTGAAGACATTTCTCCTGAAGGTGCTCTTGATGTCGTTCCTTTATCAATGATTCCTCACACTACGACTGAAACAAAAAGGATCAGAAAATCGCATGCAAAAGGTAATCCTTCTAAATCCTCTTCTGAAAATAAGGCTGGTAAAGTTAGGAAGCATGATGATAGTGAACTTAGAAGCTTTGTTACTGGGATTCTGTTTGGAGACAACAGAATTCCTTCTCATGATAATCAAAGCAAGGAAGAAACATTTTCAGTTGACAAAAGTGTAGATAAAATTGTTTCTAGGGTTTTAGATGAAGGTTTTGTTGTTGCTAGAATATCTAAACCTCTTGCTCAGATCACTGCTCCTCATTCTTCTGAGGTTACAACAGATGGTAGGGAACCTATTGGAGCTTCTGTTAGTGAAAAAGATTATAAGCTCCATAAGCTTGCTGCTTCTGTGTTAAAGGATGCTGAAACTAATGTTGAAACAGATATTGAAATGTCTACTGCTGAGAAGGGAAAGAAATATGTGAATGATGATGAAATTGTGAATGTTGATGATCTGTCTGATAACGATCTGATTGCCCGTGTAAATCCTGGGATAGCAAAGAGGATGAAGACTAGAAAAGAAAAGGTTGTTGCTATGACAGGTTCTCTTAGCAATAGTAAGAAGAAGTCGGTGGTTGTTCCTCCAAAATCTTGGAGTAAGGTGTCTACATCATCCAAGAAAAGAAAGGCAAAGGCTGATTCTGAATCTGACTATGATGTTGAAGAGTATGCTCCAGATATCTCTCCTGTGAAAAAGGCTGCTGTAAAGAAAATTGTTGACAAAGTTCCTGATGCTCCATTAGATAACAATGTGAGTAAATGGAAGTATGTTTATCTGAGAAGAATTGCTCTGGAGAGAGAGTTAGGTAGAGATGCTCTTAAGATGAAGGAGATTATGGAATTGATCAATTATGCTGGATTAATGAAGACTGTGACTAGTTTTTCAAAATGTTATGATATGCTTGTCAAGGAGTTCATTGTGAACATCCCTGAAGACATTACTGATAGCAGGAGTATGGAGTTTAGAAAGGTTTATGTAAGAGGTAGGTGTATTGAGTTTTCTCCTACTGTTATTAACAGGTACTTGGGAAGGAGTGAACAAGCAGAGAGTGAGCTAGAGGTCACTGACAATCAGATTTGCAAGGAGATTACTGCAAATCAAGTGACTGCATGGCCTTTGAAGGGAAAATTGGTTGCTAGTTTGTTAAGTGTTAAGTATGCTATACTGCATAGGATTGGAGCTGCCAACTGGGTTCCTACCAACCATAAGACTACAATTTCTGTTGGGTTGGGAAAGTTTATCTTTACAGTTGGAACCAAGAAGGACTTTGATTATGGTTCTTATATTTTTTATCAAACAGTGAAACATGCTGGAACAATGTCTGTGAAGTTGCCAATTGCTTTTCCATCCTTAATCTGTGGAATTATGTGAATCAACATCCTGGGATCTTGGCTGCTACAGATATTGCCTGCAAAAGGGAGTCGGTTTTGTCTCTTCACTCCAAACTCTTTGTAGGACAACATGTTCCTGATATTGTTTCAACATCTCCAACTGATGACAATAAGAATACCACCAAAGGTGAGTTAATCAATGAGTTGAAGGCTACTTGCAAGGATCTAGAAACAGTTATCACCATAAATACTGCTAGGAAGCTGAAATTAGAAGCCTTGATCAAAAGTTTGGAACAGGTTGATGATGAGGGAGAAAAGGAAGCTGGTGCCTCCAGTGAGGAGACTGATGAATGACTTGGTTCTGTTGATGGTGTTGCTGTTGTTCCTTGTTGGTTCTTTTGGTTTTTCTTTTGTTTTGCACCTTGGGTGTTTGCTATGTAATCTGAACATCTTGGATATTATTTCCTATATGATTATCTTGGTTGAATGTTCCATGACTTGTCTTGAAATTCTGTGGCTAACAAGGGAGTGCTAAGTTGTCTGTCTGGTAGCTAGTAAAAAGGGTGAGTTCTTGGTACTGACTTGACTTCTTTCATAACTCTTTAGCCAATTATGGCTAAAAAGGGGGAGAGTAATAGTTTGGTAGTAGTTTGGGCTTTGCTGTTATGCTGTAGGGAGTAGAGTAGAGTTTTTTTTGTATGTTCTTTGATGTTGGTTTGAAGTAGTTGGATTTATGGTTGTTGCTGGTTTCTTGGCTTGGGGGGGAGTTTGGAGTTTGGTTTGTTGTGCAGCTGGTTTTCTTGGTTGTTTTTTTTAGAATGTGTTAGATTAGTTTGTTTGAAGTGTTTGTGAGGTGTGTTTCTGCTGTTGGTATCTCTGATGTGTGCTGATATTGTTTTAGGCAAAATTAGGCAAAGGGGGAGATTGTTAGTTCTATTATTGGCTGTAATTTTGGTAAAACAATGTGTTGGTTCAAGATGTCATGTCTGACGTCTTAACTTGTGTTGCTAACATTCTGCTTGTGGTTTTGTTACTCAGTGTAGCAGGTCTATGTTCTGATGTCAAATATGATGTCTTAGCATCTTTTGACAGAACATCAGGATCAGTCTGTTATGTTAGGGTTGCGCTTTATTTGTTGTATCTTGAGGATTGTCTGAGAGATTGCAGGCGAGATTCTTGGAGGAGATTTTATCTTATGCAATCGATTTATTTAAAGTATATTTTGTTTCTATTTTAGGGCGAATAGATTTGAAATTAAGTCTATTTTTATTAAGGATCAAATCTGAGATTATGTGATTGCCCAAGCCCAAGTATTCTGATTCTATATAAAGTTGTGCCAACCCTACTTGAAGATGCGGAGAGAAGAAATCATTGAGTGCAGGGTTCACGTATTAGGGTTTGAATTTGTGTGTTATTTGTGAGCCATTTACTCATCTCTTTGATGTTTGAATAGGACTGTCTTAGTTTAGTTGTATGTTGTCCACTCTAAGCTTTTAAGCACGAGTGTTTGTTCTTGATCAAAGCTTTTAAGCAAGATCAAGGTGTGTCCTTGAAGTGTGATCTTCTAAATACTGTAATTGTTTTATTGTAATCACTGCTGTGATTGAGGGGGAGTGAGAGTTATCTCCTATCTAAGTGAGTCTTAGATAGAAATTCCATAGGTAGGGATTAGGTGATAGGGTTGGAAAACTGTGGGTTTAGATCTTTGAACTAATTCTATTGATTGGATATTCTTCCTGGCTTGGTAGCCCCCAGACGTAGGTAGTTAGACCGAACTGGGTGAACAATTCTCTGTGTTGTTTACTGCTTTTATTTGTTACTATTATTGCCTTGTTCATACAGCAGATATTGATGTTGTGATATCTCACTTGACATCACATATCTAATACCAGAATTTCAAGCTTGTCTCCAGAAATCTTTTACCAGTGCTTCAAAAACTGGTCCTTTGAGCCTATCAAAGTAATTGGTCCATTTCTGAGCTTCTACTTTTTCGATTAGACTGATTCCATTTTCGGCAAGATTTTGGAAATCTACATGCATTTCCTTGAGTACAGTTAGGTTTTCAAGATTGCAGGTGTCAGAAGCTTCTCTTTGGGTAATGTGTTCTTCGTTTATTTGAGAAGGATGAGATGGAGATAAAACGACCATTTGATTTGTTAGAGATGTTGTTGAGGGTGGCCCAGTTGAGGGAGCTGACATTCTTCTTGATGATTCTTCAAATTCTTGTGAGAACTTGACGGCTTCTTCTTGCATTGGGGTCATCATTTTGAGCGATTGAGAGGAAGAGTAGAGATTTAGGGTTTTGGTGATGAGCGAGAGTGATAGAGTGTTTTGAGGATTTGAAGAACACGAAGGAAGAAGAATGAAAGTCTTTGGAATGTTCCCAAGAAAAATTAGAGGTAATCTAGGTTACATGTGTTAACTATTCTCTAATAGATTGAGGGGTTCTGGTATTTATGAGATTGTGAGGTACTTGAGTGGATAGACACGTAAGGAAATAGGCGAATAAATGTGATAAAGTTGAGTCAATCTCGAGAGAAATGCTGTTCATTTAATTTGAATGGTTAAAGTGACTTAATTTTATTTAAATCACGTGCAAAAATAATTTTCCGAAAATCTGACATGTCACAAAATTATCAGAACTTGAGATGCGTTAAGAGAGTTGTTCTGACGAAAAATGCTTTTCACCCGAGGTTCTGAAATTGTTTTATTCTGAATAGTATTTCATATTCAGATGTTTTAAAATGATTAGAAATTTATCTTCAGCTAAGGCTTTTGTGAAAATGTTAGCCCACTGATGGTCTGTATCAATGAATTTTAAGCATAGAGTTCCCTTCTGAACATAGTCCCTAATAAAGTGATGTTTTATTTCAATGTGTTTAGCCCTAGAATACAAAATTGGATTTTTACTTAAGCAGATAGCAGCAGTATTATCACAGTAGATAGGAATGTTACTCTCATATATCTGATAGTCTTCCAGCTAATTTTTCATCCATAGCATTTGAGTACTGCATAGGGAAGCCGATATGTATTCTGCTTCAGCTGTTGAGAGAGCAATTGTAGATTATTTCTTGCTTGACCATGAGATTAGATTGCTTCCTAAGAACTGACAGTTCCCCGATGTGCTCTTTCTTTCTAATCTGTCTCCGGCATAGTCTGCATCGCAGTAACCAGAAACAGTATACTCTGATGTTTTTTTAAACATCAGGCCATGGTTAGTCGTTCCTTTCAGATACCTTAGAATTCGCTTGACAGCGGTTAAATGTGATTCTCTTGGATCTGATTGGAATCTAGCACATAGATGTACACTGAATAATATATCAAGTCTAGAAGCAGTTAGATATAAGAGAGAACCTATCATACCACGATAGAGTTTTTGACAAACCTTAACTCCTGTTTCTTCCTTTCCCATGACACACGTTGGATGCATTGGTGTTTTAGCAATGTTGCAATCCGTCATATTGAACTTCTTCAGAAGTTCTTTTGTGTACTTGGTTTGATGAATGTAAGTGGCCTCTGATCTTTGATCAATCTGAATTCCAAGGAAGAACTTTAGTTCTCCCATGAGGCTCATTTCAAATTCGGCCTGCATTAACTTTGAAAATTCTTGACATAGAGAAGAGTTAGCAGAACCAAAAATAATGTCATCAACATAGAATTGAACAATGAGAATGTCATTCTTATATGTCTTGCAGAAAAGCATTGTGTCAACCTTTCCTCTGGTGAAATTATTTTCTAGTAAAAACTTGCTCAATCTTTCATACCAAGCACTAGGAGCTTGTTTTAAACCATAGAATGATTTTTTAAGTTTAAAAACAAAGTCTGATTTTTCTGAATTTTCAAAACCAGGAGGTTGCTTGACATAAACTTCTTCTGATATATAACCATTTAAGAATTCACTCTTAACATCCATTTGATATAGAGTGATGTCATGATTTACTGAAAAGGATATTAGCAAACGTATTGCTTCAAGTCTTGCAACTGGAGCAAATGTTTCGTTGAAGTCAATTCCTTCCTGTTGACTGTATCCTTGAGCAACAAGTCGTGCTTTGTTTCTGACAACTTCTCCCTTTTCATTTAGCTTGTTTTTAAATACCCACTTGGTTCCTATGACATGAGCATTCTTGGGTTTAGGAACTAGATCCCAAACATCATTTTTGGAGAACTGGTTGAGTTCTTCTTCCATAGCCAGAACCCAGTCTTTGTCCATGAGAGCTTCTTCAATTATAGCTGGTTCTATCAACGATACTAGTCCTACAAGTATTTCTTCTGATGGTCTAAAGGCTGATCTGGTCCTGATAGGAACATCTTTGTTACCCAGAATTAGTTCCTCGGGATGTGATGTGGACAGTCTGCTTCTTCGTTGAGATGGGGTATTTGGAGTTACTTCAGTGGTTTCTGGTGTAGGATCTTGTTGTTCTTTGACTTCCTCTACCTTTTCCTTAGATTCAGAGAATCTGATTTCTAAATCTGCAAGTTTCTCAACTAGCTCTGACTTTTCTGAGTCAGGCTTGTCATTGAATCTAACATGAATGGATTCCTCCACAATTCTTGATTCTGTGTTGTAAACTCTGTAGCCTTTCGAGCGTTCAGATTATCCCAACAACAGACACTTCTGTGCTTTAGAATCAAACTTGCTAAGATTCTCTTTAGTGTTAAGCATAAAAATGACACATCCAAACGGATGAAAATAAGAAACGTTGGGTAATTTAGTCTTCCACAATTCATATGGAGTTTTATTCAATATAGGTCTTATAGAGATTCTATTTTGAATATAGCATGCTGTGTTGATTGCTTCTGCCCAGAAATTTTTAGCTATGTCAGTTTCTTGGATCATGGTGCGAGCCATTTCTTGCAAAGTTCGATTCTTTCTTTCTACAACTCCATTTTGTTGTGGAGTTCTAGGGCAAGAAAAATCGTGAGATATTCCATGTGAATCAAAAAGTTCCTCAAAGTTTTTATTTTCAAATTCTCCACCATGATCACTCCTCACTCTGACTATTTTACAATTTTTCTCATTTTGTATTTGAGTGCAGAAGGAAGCAAACACAGAATGTGATTCATCCTTGTGTTTTAAGAATTTTACCCATGTCCATCTGCGGTAGTCATCAATGATGACTAGTCCATATTTCTTACCATTGAGAGAGGCCATTTTTACAGGGCCAAACAGATCAATGTGAAGAAGTTACAACGGTCTGGAGGTGGAAACAACATTTTTAGCTTTGAAAGAGGTTTTTGAAAACTTTCCTTTCTGACATGCTTCACAAAGAGCGTCTGAAGAATATTTTAGATTTGGCAAGCCTCTAACAAGACCAAGCTTGTTAAGCTGAGAGATTCTTCTCAGACTGACATGGCCAAGACGTCTGTGCCAGACCCATTGATCTTCGTTTACAGAAAGAAGACATTTTACATTTTGATATTTTAAATCAGATAACTTAATTTTGTAAGTGTTGTTTTTCCTCTTTCCGTTGAATACGACAGATCCATCCTTCTGACTTACAGCTTTACAAGATGTTTGATTAAAAATGAGATCATAACCACTATCGCTAAGTTGGCTTATTGATAACAGATTATGCATTAGACCTTCTACTAACAGGACATTTTTAATGGAAGGAAGCTTACCATTTCCAACGGTTCCGGGGCTAATGATTCTTCCTTTCTGATTTCCTCCAAAACCGACAACGCCTCCAGGTTTAAGTTTCAGATCTTGGAACATAAGCCTTTCTCCCGTCATGTGTCGCGGGCACCCACTATCCAGGTACCATGACTGGTGTTTCAATGGAGCTATTAAGCATATCTGCAACATAAATTATCTTGTTTTTAGGTACCCATTTTGTGGCTCCTTTCTCATTAGTTTTTATAAAGGTTCTGACCCCTTTAGATTTCCTTACGTTAGCAAAACGGTGTGGAGTTTGTGCATAGTATTCGTGTTTGGAGTACTTCTTTAGTTGATGTGTTTATGTAATCCTAGTGTTTAAACCTTTTGGTTCTGAATGCTTAAGGTTAGTACCAGAGGGAATAAACTGTTTGGACAGAGGTATTATTTTAATGTTTTTGGTTTCATCATATGGTTGAGATGGTCCTGAATATCCTAGACCTCTACTACCATTTCTACTGACTCCATAGATTAGTGAAGCCATTTTGCTTCTATCTACGCTTTTGGCAAGAAAGTTTTTAAATGCGTTATCATATTTGTCTTCTTTACTAGTGTTAGCTGAGTTTGAGACAATTTCTTCTTCTACCTTAGATAATTTACATTTCAGGACAGAGTTTGAGTTTTCTAAGACAAATATTTTCTCATTTTGTTCAGAGATGATTTTCTTATTTTTAGTAAGATCTTCTGAAGAAACTATAAAACTCTTTTTCAGGATTTTGAATTTGCTTTGAAGATTTTGATATCTTTTGATAAGTTCAGTTAATCCTAATTCAAGTTCAGAACGTGATAAGGAAGAAAGTACCTCTCTTTCATCGTCGGAGTCTGGTAGTTCTTCCTCTGGCGAGTTGCTTCTGGTTTCTGCCATGAATGCCATGTTGACCCGACCTTCATCAGCATTATCTTCAGATTCTGATTCATCCCAGGTTGCCATGAGACCATTTTTGGTTTTCCTAGGTCTTTCTTCTTTCTTGGCCTTGGGACAGTCATATTTGAGATGTCCAGGTTCTTTGCATTCAAAACACGTAACATCTTTTCCATAGTTTCTTCTTTGACCACATGTAGATTCGAATCTTCTCCTTGGTCCTTTGAACTTGTTCCTTCTGTACTTCTAAAGTTAACTTATCTTCCTTGATATGAGTGATATATCGTCTTCTTCTGAATCTTCTTCAGATTCTTCCATCTCTTCTTCTGCCTGATACGCCTTCTTCTTTTCTGGCTTTGCTTTTAGTGCAATGGATTTGTTTTTCTTCTGAGGTTCATCTTCTTGAAGCTCTATTTCATGACTTCTTAAAGAACTGATAAGTTCTTCAAGACTGATATTATTCAAATCCTTTGCAAATTTCAAGGCAGACACCATTGGTCTCCATTTTGCTGGAAGACTTCTGATGATTTTCTTGACATGATCAGCAATAGAGTAGCCTTTGTTCAGAACTCTGAGTCCGGCAATAATCATTTGAAACCTTGAGAACATGGTTTCAACAGACACATCTTCTTCCATTTTGAAGACTTCGTATTTTTGGATCAGCGCAAGAGCCTTCGTCTCCTTGACTTGAGCATTTCCTTCGTGAGTCATACGAAGAGAGTCAAAGATGGATTTTGCAGTTTCTTTGTTTGTGATTTTCTCATACTCGGTATAAGAAATTGCGTTCAACAAAATGGTTCTTGCTTTGTGATGATTTTTGTAGGTTTTCTTCTGAGCATCTGTAAACTCACTTCTTTCAATCTTTTTACCTACAGAATCTACTGGATGACTATAGCCATCAAGTACTAGATCCCATAGATCTAGATCAAATGATAAGAAATAACTTTCAATTCTATCTTTCCAATAATCAAACTTTTCACCATCAACTATAGGAGGCTTTGCAGTGTAAGATTCTATTTCAATAACATTTGTTTCAGAAGTTGTTGGTGGTGGTGGTGGTGTCATTGTTTTTCACACTTGGATCGGTACTCAACACTGTTAAGTGTTTGATAAAAATTCAATCTTTTTATCACTTAAGACTCAGAGCTCTGATGCCAATTGAAGGAGTGAAAAACGCAAGAAAGGGGGGTTTGAATTGGTTTTTCAAAAATAATCGTTTCTTTTAAATAACTTTCTTGTTAAAACCTTTTTCCCTTTTCTAAAGAACAACAGCATAATTAAATAAAAGATATAAACACGTTATGTTTATACTAGTTCACTTGAGAATCTCTCAAGTTAGTCTAGTCCACCCACCAAGGTGATTTTGCCTCTCTCAACGAGGTCTTAATCCACAATTCAACAAAATAGTACACTGCACGAGCTACACAGCTGGTGACTAACAACAACCTCTAGAACTCACACGTTCTAGACTTCTTAAGTAATCCAACCGCACATGTCTTACTCAAGGCACAACCTCAAAGACACACGTCCTAGACTTCTCAAGAGATCTAATCACTAAGACTCTCTTAAGGAATACAACTTTAAGTTCAAACAAAATGAGTTAACAGAATAGAGTTAGAACGTAAACACAATTTTAGACCAGGAATGACTTAAGAAAGAATAGAGTTAGAACGTATTGTCGTTGTTCGCATGTGTATATTTCTTCAAGTCTTTGAGATTCCTTTTATAGCCGAGTGAAAAGAGCCGTTGAAATGAAATCATGATAGCTAAGTAGGCTTACGGCTAGAAGCGTGAGGACAGGTACAAAATCTTCTGCATGCAGCGCGTCCTGTCGCGTCAAATTGCCTTGCTTGTATTTCACACAGTCTTCGAGAATTTTAACGTTGTAATGTGGTACAGTTGTACAGTGTGGCAGGTTTTCTTGGCTTCTCAACTTTAGAGGCTTTTTGTGGGCGTGAGTAGGAAGGGAAAACATTGTATGTTCTTGTGATTATCAAGTCTTCGAATCATCAGCTCTGCGCTTCCAGAATCTTCAGAACTTATCTTTTGAACCTTGTTCTCTGAATTCACTTTCTTCATATCCAGAGGCTTCTGATGTTAATTTGATGAAGCATGAGTGGAGTCTTTATAGCAGAATATCTGATGCTTCAAGTTTTCAGTTGATTGAAGAAGTCCATTAGGAATCAGTCTTCAGAACTTCAGCACTTGGTCTTTAAGAGCGTTATCCTTTTCTGCTTTAAGTCTTCCGAATCTTCAGAGCCTGTCTTCGGAGTCTTCAGAACTTCTCATTTGAAAATTGTGAGGCTTCAGCAATTTTACTTTGTTCCATCAAAACCCTTGTCTCTTTATCTTCATAATTCATTCTCTTTTCCTTACGTATCAGAGTTATGTGAATCTTGTCTTATCTTCGAATTAAGTTCTGTTCTTCGAAGCATCTTTCATTAAGCATTGCGCCAATTCACAGAAGCAGAACCTGTTTGCTAGGTTCTCACACATAACAACATTAGTTACACAAATTTGTTCATACAAATATTCATCTGTTATCATCAAAACTTAGAGATAATATTGCATAACCAAATCTTGTTCTCACAAAAACTTCCCCTCGATCCTGGTCTTCAGCCAAGGAACTGGTCTCAGTTTCTGAAATAAACTTCCCCTCGATCCTGGTTTCCTACCCAGGAACTGGTCTTAGTTTCTAAAATAAACTTCCCCTCGATCCTGGTTTCCTACCCAGGAACTAGTCTTAGTTGCTGAAATGAACTTCCCCTTGATCCTGGTTTCCTACCAAGGAACTGGTCTTAGTTTCTTTTGTAAACTTCCCCTCGATCCTGGTTTCCTACCAAGGAACTAGTCTTAGTTTCTTTTGTCAATAAACTTCTTGACAAGGGACGCTGTTTGTAGCGGTTTTTCCTCAAAATTCTCGCCGAATTTTCCTGGGGAGATGCCATATGATGGAAAAAGTTTTGAGGTCAGACTTGCTGGGGAACCCATCCGTCTGAATTGTAGAGGTGTACAAACTTCTCTGTTGGAGATGCCATTTATCGACCCTACTGAGGAAAACGGGTCTCTTGAGAGACTGTGTTCGTTTGGGGAAGTTACATCATACTTTTCCTCGAGGTCTTCTTGGGGAAACGCCATATGATCTTCAGCGGATCTTTCAGAGAAAAATTGTCGTATCGTTGAATCTATGATTAAGAGGCTTTCTCTGGGGATTTTCCTTAATCCGGGAAAGCGAGGATATCATCTTCAATGGCGAAGAGTGACATTTGTCGAATGTTTTCTTGTCTTTCATAGGTTCAAGTTGTCAAAGTGGTCAAGGGCCAACTCTAATCTAGAAATAAACTGGAGAAGAGAGATTATTCAGACGCAACATTTCCTGGCGAGGAAAGGACTGACAACTCGATTGAGAGGACTGTTATCACTAGGGGATAAGACCGACTAGAGTGATAGTGATGCAATATGAATGCAAATAAATAATGCATGATGTATGTATGTATATGCTGACAAAACTGACACGACATACAGACTAGTAGATGAACACGACTGGATACTCGGCCACAGTGGGGGATGAAAAGTATCACTGGTTCACGGTAGCAATTCTGCCTTGCTTAGGAGAGATAGTCCCTGTCGGGAGCTATGTTGGTCGGGCTTAGGAGATAAGAACTCTGTCGGGGGTATCAGATGGGAAAGTCGCATCTGATACAGCTGATCCTTCATTCAGGCGCACTGGCTTAGAAGGAGTACTTTGAAGCTTGATTACTTTTGGCGAAGTGATTGATGTTCTTTCGATGTTCAACAGTCAAAAGAAATTGCCATCTTTATTTTAAAAGCAGAAAAAGTTTGACAAGTAAATTCATTTTTGTTTCGTTTCAAGAATCGTTATTCATGTTAAAATGTCGTTTTGTAAAGCTAAAACAAATAAGAGTTGCAAAAAAAAGCACAAGGGCTCAAATTTTATTGATAGGATGGAAATCAGCCAAACTCGTGATTCCATAGAGTATTTACAAAGTTAGAAAATGGTAATTTAAGGGAAAAGGGCTACATTGAAACATAATGACCACTATCCTTCTACCAACTTTGAATTCTTGACATCCTGAGCTTCTGTCGAAGATGACCTTGACTGGAGTTTTCCTAACCGATGGCATTACTACTGCTGAGGGATTTTCCCCTTTGTTGAACATAGTTACTTGCCATTATCCCTAAATTTTGCCTGGACCGCCCTTTCGGGTTTTCAATCCACTGAGACGTATTTTTTTTTAGTTCAGGCGAAGTATTTCTTGACTACGTCAACATTCGTGGGGTAGGAAAATTCCTCTCCGTCCATGGTTGCGAGTCTCAGGGCACCACCTGAGAAAGCTTTCTTGACCACATAGGGGCCGTCATAATTCAGAGTCCACTTGCCCCAGGAATCAGTGAGAAATGATTGTATCTTTTTTAGCACAAGGTCTCCTTTCCTGAAGATGCGAGGTCGAACCTTTTTGTCGAACGCCTTCTTCATCCTTTGCTGATACAACTGACCATGACATAGTGTCGTGATTCGATTTTCTTCGATCAGGTTCAGTTCATCGTATCGACTTTGACACCATTCAGCTTCTGTTAGCTTAGCTTCCATCAATGCCTGGATTGATGGGATCTCTACTTCGATGGGGAGCACTGCTTCCATGCCATATACTAGAGAGAAAGGGGTTGCCCCTGTTGAAGTGCGGACAGATGTACGATAACCGTGAAGAGTAAAGGGTAGCATTTCGTGCCAATCTTTGTAGGTTAAGACCATCTTTTGAACAATCTTCTTGATGTTCTTATTAGCCGCTTCTACCGCGTCGTTCATCTTGGGTCGGTAGGGAGATGAGTTATGGTGTTCGATCTTGAACTCTGTGCACAACTCTTTCATTATCTTGTTGTTCAAGTTAGATCCATTATCCGTAATGATCTCGCTTGGAACACCATAACGGCAGATGATATTGTTTTTGATAAATCGGACTACCACTTGTCGGGTTACATTGGCGTATGACGCTGCTTCGACCCATTTGGTGAAATAGTCAATGGCTACCAGGATGAACCGATGTCTGTTCGAAGCTTTGGGTTCAATTATGCCAATCATGTCAATTCCCCAAATGGAAAAAGGCCATGGGGAAGAAAGAACTTTGAGATGTGTAGGCGGTACATGGATTTTGTCGGAGTATATCTGACACTTGTGACACTTTCTCATGTACTTGTAGCAGTCGAATTCCATGGTTAACCAGTAGTACCCTGCTCTCAGAATTTTTCTCACCATTGTGTGTCCATTGGCATGAGTGCCAAAGGACCCTTCGTGAATTCTTTTATCAGCATGTCTGCCTCTGGTCTGTCGACGCATCGGAGCAAGACCATGTCAAAGTTCCTCTTATAGAGTGTATCACCGCTCAGGAAGAAACTTCCTGCCAGGCTTCTGAGGGTTTTTCTGTCTTTCCTTAGTGCCCCAGGTGGGTACTCTTGCTTCTGAAGGAAGCATTTGATATCGTGATACCAAGGTTTGTCGTCTATGACTGCTTCAATCGTGAAGATGTAAGCGGGCCATTCAAGGCGCATTATGTCGATCTTAGGTAGGTCATTCCATTGACCTACACTAATCATTGAAGAGAGAGCGGTTAATGCATCAGCCATGTGATTCTCCTCACGAGGGATATGATGAAACTCGACTCTGTTGAAGAAGGGTAACAACCTTCTTGCGTAATCTTTGTAAGGAATCAATCCTAATTGGTATGTGTTCCAATCTCCTTTGATCTTATTGATAACCAAAGCTGAGTCACCATATACATCCAAGTTCTTAATCCTTAAGTCGATCGCTTCTTCGAGACCCATAATACAAGCTTCGTATTCGGCCTAGTTGTTTGTGCACTTGAATGTGAGTCTGGCGGTGAAAGGAATGTGGGTACCCAGAGGTGTTATGATAATTACCCCAATTTTGTTTCCATAATGATTGACAGCTCCGTCAAAGATAAGTCCCCATTGGGAATCTGGTTCTGGCCCTTCACTGGGTAGCGGTTCATCGCAGTATTTCATTTTTAGATACATGACATCTTCGTCTGGGAAGTCACATCCGACTGATTCCTGATCGTCAATCGGTTGATTAGCTAAATGATCGGCTAAAACACTTTCTTTAATGGCTTTCTGAGCGTGGTACTCTATGTCATATTCTGATAACAACATCTGCCAACGGGCAATCCTTCCCGTGAGAGCATGCTTTTTAAAGACATACTTGATTGGATCCATTTCAGAGATTAACCAATTGGTGTGATGAATCATGTACTGGCGAAGATGTTTGGCTGGCCAAGCCAGAGCGCAGCAAGTTTTCTCGAGCATAGTGTACCGAGTCTCGCAGTCGGTGAATTTCTTGTTCAAATAGTAGATGGAAGACTCTTTTCTTTTTGTTTCGTCTTGTTGGCCAAGTACACAACCCATTGAGTCTTCCAAGACTGTTAAATATATGATTAGTGGTCTTCCTTCCATTGGATGTGATAGAATCGGCGGGTTCGACAGGTATTCCTTGATACTATTGAAGGCGGTTTGGCAGTCTTCTGTCTAAACGTAGTCCTGATTCTTTTTGAGTAATTTGAAGATTGGCGCACATGTCGCGGTCATGAGGAATATAAATCTGGAAATATATTTCGAACGTCCCAGGAATCCTCTGACTTGTTTTTCAGTCTTTGGAGCAGGCATTTCTTGAATGGCCTTGACCTTGTCAGGATCAACCTCAATTCCTTTCTGGCTGACGATGAACCCTAAGAGTTTCCCTGAACAGACACCGAAGGTGCACTTATTGGGATTCAAGCGAAGCTTGTACTTTAGCAAACGCTCGAATAGTTTTGACAGGTGGGTCACATGCTCCTCTTCTGTCTTAGATTTGGCAATCATATCATCGGCATATACCTTAATTTATTTGTGTATCATGTCATGAAAGAGAGTAGTCATGGCCCTTTGATAGGTTGCTCCGGCGTTCTTCAAACCGAACGGCATTACCTTGTAACAGAAGGTACCCCAGGGGGCAATGAACGAAGTTTTTTCCATGTTTTTCGGCGCCATTTTGATCTGGTTATAGCCCGAGAATCCATCCATGAAGGAGAAAACTTTGAACTTTGTTGTACTGTTTACCAGCATGTCAATGTGTGGTAAGGAAAAGTCATCCTTTGGACTAGCCTTGTTTAGATCTCTGTAATCCACACACATTCTGACCTTTCCGTCCTTCTTCGGAACTGGTACGATGTTGGCTAACCATTAAGGATATTCTGACGTAGCGAGGAAACCCGCGTCAATCTTTTTCTGAACTTCCTCCTTGATTTTGATGGCCATGTCTGGATGAGTCCGTCTCAACCTTCGTTTTACCGGCGGATATTCTGATCTCAACAATAGATGATGTTCCACGATGCTGGTATCCAACCCTGACATATCCTGATAGGACCAAGCGAATACATCAGGAAACTCTTTGAGAAGTTTCGTCAAACTCTCTTTGACAGTTGGACTGAGCAGTACCCCAATCTTGACTTCTTTTCTCTCTTCTTCTGATCCTAAGTTGACTGTTTCCAGCAACTCTTTGTGAGGCTCAATGGACCTTTCCTCTTGTCTGAGTAGTCAGGAGATCTCCTCTGGAATTTCGTCGTCATTTTCTTCTTCAGCCTCAAATAACGGGAACCCAAAGTTGGGAGAAGGCATTGGATCGTATGTTTCAACGGGGTTTAAAACAAGCAATCTGCATGACGTGATGATTTGTGTTTAGAAGAGATAGAGAGAATGCAAGAGTGTGTGCAGCGTATTTTTCTTTGAAAACTGCTTGTTTTTATTATTGAGTTATTTTTTAGGATTACCATTTTCTGAAAAAAGCAAAAAGAGAAAACATCAATTAATGTGGAAATTACATAACGACGTTATTTTATTAATGAACAAGTCGATTCTTGAAACTACAGCCCTATAAAACAAAAATCTGTCGCTTTGGGCAAGACGAAGAGGGATATTTACAGAAAGTGATCCCTATCAAAACATCCGTTTCACCTGGGCAAGGTGAAAGGTTAAATTAAAGATGGAAATTACTTAGACTTATGAACAATCTTCGGAACATCGACAGCAACCCATTGGCGGCGAACTCCTCGGTGAATCACAAAGTCTGGCACCTTCTTTCTTGACTTGTCCTAAAAAATGACGCTGATTTGTGGTGGAGCTGGATCATTGGAATCTATCTCCCAGGCAGAGTTGTCGTAGGAGGATTCCTCAGTTGTATTTTGCGTAGTATTTGTACTCTCAGCTGTATCTCCCCATCCAGTTGGATGGATGTCTTCGAGCCTGATACGAGAGCTTTCAGAAGAAGTGTACTTGACCTTGAAGTCAAATTTTCCACTTGGTTATCCTAAGGTGTCCCACACTTCTTTGGAACTGGAGGAGTCATCTCTCTCGATGACGTTGACCTCGGGAAAAGCATAGTTGATGAATTCTAGTCCGGCAAGCTTTGCCAATTCATCGTCGTACTGGATATTTTCTGAATGACATGGGTGTTGATCCCATAACATGGTGGGGATGCAGGTATTCTTTTCAATGATGCCCAGCTAATTTTCATTGTTCGGCTGACTTTCTTGCCCCAAGTCTCCGGGATACGGCTGCCAGATAGGCAAGCCATCCATTGGGCCATAATAGTCGTGGTCAAAGTTGTATTTCATCGGAGTGTCTTCCTCTAATGAATTTGGCGGAGCCCGGCATCCTTCAGGATCACAATCTTCGTACATCATTTTGACATCTGACCTCGGTATAAATCTCAGACTCTGTGCGGGATAGCAAAAGGGAGTCTGTGTTTCGCCCTGAGACATATAACCGTCCTCGTTGAGATAGGACTTCCATTCTTCCTCCGTATCGGAGGAATCATCTTTATTGATGGTATGCACGTCTTGAGTCACTGGTTGAAGGAAGCCTCCACTGTGGAAGAAGTTTTGAATGGGATGAAGACTTTCATCGTTAGCAGCTGTCTGGGTGCAGGTTGCAGAAAAACCAAGACCCTTCTTTATTTTGTTATCAGTGGGAATGACAAGCTGTCCACATCCTTTTGCATTGTTATTTTTTATCACTTCGAGAGCATCTCTGTATGAGGAACCTTTCTCTGATTGATTCTCATTGCTCACCGAAAGTGCTTGGAACTGAGTTCCAACAACCTCCTCGGGTTCTACACAAGTAGATAATGACAAGTTGCTCACGAGCAAGGCTTATTCTCCACAAACCATGACAAGTTGGCCGTTCTGGACAAACTTTAGCTTTTAGTGGAGGGTCGAAGTGACCGCCCAGCCTGATGTATCCAAGGTCTTCCTAATAAACAACTGTATGTTGCCCGAATGTCCATGACCTGGAAAGTGACTTGGAAAGTGTGAGGACCAATAGTTATGGGAAGGTCAACTTCACCGATAACCATTTTTTTGGATCTGTCAAATGCTTTGACAACGACCTCGCTGGTTCTCATCGGAGGTCCTTTGAATGATAATTGCATCAAAGTGGACTTCGGCATAACATTCAGGGCTGACCCTGTGTCTACCAGTACATTGGCTAAAGCATCATCCTAGCACTTGACTGTATTGTTGAGCGCCAAGTCATGACGGTGACCTTCTTCAGGTAATTCCTCATCACTAAATCCCAAGTTATTGCAGGAAGTGATGTTAGAGACAGTGCTATCGAACTGTCTGATTGTTACATTTTGTTCTACAAAGGCTTACTCTAAGACTTTCTGTAGAGCCTCTTTGTGGGCTTCGGAATTGAGTAAAAGTGACAGCACTGAGATCTTTGAACGAGTTTGTAGCAGCTGATCAACAATGTTGTATTCACTCTTTTGGATGAGCTTCAACATCTCATCATTGTTTTTTGAATAGTCGGGATTACTGGATTGACCGACTGGTGGATCGGGAACTTCTGTCTGAGGTTCCTTTTCTTTGTTGGGTTCTCCAACTCCTTTGTTGAATATTCTACCACTCCGTGTTACTCGACTGATGTCTGCAATATTCACGACGGAGAGTAACGGAATTTCCTTTCCATTCTCAATTATTGTTGCACCGTATTTGTAAGGGATAGCCTTAGTTTATTCATATGGGAGTTGTCCCGGTAGATAGATGACTATGGGAGCCTTCTGATTTTTCTGACCATCGTAAGTAATTTCGGTCCGTTCCTGGTTGGGAACTCTCAATTCGTCAAGTAGAGGGATGATGGCACAAACATCCTTAGCCCTCTGATGATCAGAGATTACGACGACGTCCTCGATTTGATCAGCGAAATAGTTGACTGGTCCAGAACTTGACCATGGTTGAATCTCTTTGCGGTCCAACTGACTTTGAAGGGTTGCTCGCATGAGGTAGCATCCTTGATTATCCACTGAGCAAACTCCACACAGCTCATAGTTGTGTAGTGGCACCTGGCCACATCCACTTTGAATATAGTGTAACCTTACTAGATCTGTTTCCATCGACCAAACATCCTGACTTTGATATCTAGAAGGATTCCCGTTAGTGATACTAATTTGCTGGGTGTCTTCATCCATATAGATTGGAAGCCACCAGTGGTTCAACAAGTGCTGAAGTGTTTCCTGGACAAGGGCACAGCCCTGATCGTCTTCGTAACCCACTTTACAGCCCTGATAATCATGTGATACCAGGAACCCGAGTCGGACCTGTTTTGCATGTAACTCCACCAGGCTGGTATTCATCAAGCGAATATCGAAGATTTGAATCATGTTGATTTGATAATGATTCCTATCATGGTAGTCTTGAATCCATCCAAGATCCATCTGACGCTGGAGGGCCTCCTGTATGAAAGAGCATCCCTGTTTGTTTACCGAGCAGGTCATACAAGAATGTTAATCGTGTCGTGGCAGATTATGATACTGGCTTTGCCTTGAGTGCATTGCCACCAGGTTGACATTCATCGCATGGATATCATGGTTTTGAATGATATTGGCATTCGTATAAACCATGTTAACTCCACGAACTCGGTGTTCTTGGATCCATCCGAGATCCATCTGTTCCTGTAGAGCTGATTGCACCGCAGATTATTCTTAATTGCTTTTAAAGCAGATATCACACTGGTGATAATTATGAGGTGGCACATGGCCATATCCACTCTGTCTACAATGCATCTTGACCAAGTTGGCCCTCAATAAGAGTACATCGTGAATTTGATAGGTGTTGTTAGACTCTCCCTCTATCAAATTGACTATAGCCTTCTTGTGTTAAGGCTGCGGGTTCGTGAGAACATTTGGATTCGTATCTTTAAAAGATAAGACCCCGCTCCTAACAAGCTTTTGCACATCGGACTTGAAACTGAGACAGCTCTCTATGTTATGCCCCAGTCCTCCTTCATGGTAAGGGCAAGTCTGATCCACCTTAAACCAAAAAGGCATATTTTTCGGTACTGTAAGAGGAGACTTAGTCTGGACATGCCCCTTGGCCAGTAGTAACGGAAATAGTTCTGCATACGATACGGGTATAGGATCAAATCCTGGTGGCCGTGTTGTACGGTTGTTGTTGTATTGAGGACGAGCCTGCTGAAAAGGCTGTTGTGTCCTTTACTGAGATTGCTGCGACTGCGGTTGGCTTTGAGTAACCTAAGGTTGATACGTAGAAATAGGTGCGGGGTTGATAGCAGGAGTTACAGCTGCTACTGGTTGGTACCGTCGCCTTTGATTTTCGAGAGAGATATTCCCAATATCTTGCTCTTTTTTCTTAGGGAGAGCACTACCGTATTTTTTAGTACCACTTGTCGACCCAGTGTCTTTGACTAGACGTCCTTCTTGAACGGCTTCCTCGAGACGCACTCCTATACCGACCATTTCGGTGAAGTCGCTGGGCGCACTGGTAACCATTCTGTCGTAGTAAAATGAGCTCAAGGTCTTTAAGAAAATCTTTGTCATCTCTTTTTCCTCAAGAGGTGGACAAATTTGAGCGTCAATTTCACGCCATCTCTGAGCGTATTCCTTAAAGGTTTCCTTGTCCTTTTGCGACATTGATCTGAGTTTATCTCTGTCTGGTGCCATGTCCAAATTGTATTTATATTGTTGGACGAAGGCAGTGCCAAGATCTCTGAAAGTGCTAATCGTAGCGTGGTTTAAACCCATGTACCATTTTAATGCGGCACCGGTTAAACTATCCTGAAAGTAGTGAATTAGTAAATCCTGGTTCTCTGTATGAGCTGACATTCGCCGAGCGTACATCACCAAATGGCTTTGAGGGCAAGAGTTACCCTTATACTTTTCAAAATCGGGTACTTGGAACTTGTGCGGGACTTTCACATTGGGGACCAAACAAAGGTCTGCGGCGTCCTTTCCAAATAAATCCTTACCGCGAATAGCTTGCAGTTCCTTCTGCATTTCCAGGAACTGTTCCTGGAATTCACCCATTCTATCGAACATACTTTCCTTTCTACCAAAAGGTATCTGTGGAATCTGTCCTTCCGGGACAGTGTGCACCACAGGGGGTGGTACCGTTACTACGGCAGTGAATCTTGGTGCTTCACGAAGTTTGTAACCTTCAGGAGTCCTCATTATGCCTCTGGCATCCTCGCTTTCCCGAAGTTTGTAACCTTCAGGCCCAGCGGCTTCTACTATGATTCCCTGATCTTTAGTGATCAGCGGAACATATCCTTCCGGGATATAGTTAACAGGCATGCCCCAGGGACGATCTTTAGGAATTTGATACCTAGGATCATACTTCCCTACTATGGGAGTTGAGGTGATCTCTGAGATCACAGTTCTTTGTAGCTGAGCTTCTACCATGGCTTGCATGTCATTACGAAGCTTTCTCATATCCTCTCTCAGAGCGTCGATCTCTTCTTTCAGCTCTCTGTTCTCTTCCTCGAGATCATCCATCTTTTTATGACGATTAGCCCGAGTATTGTACGAATGAGACAGTTTGACTCTAGAACCGAGACACAAACGTGAGATTCGTAGGTAAGAAGAATACGTGACGTGAGAATGATGAATGCAATGATTATATTAATTGTTTTTTTTGTTTAATCAAAATAACCTTCGACAATTAGATTGTAAATATCAAACAGTGGGGACACCCCCGTTTTATTGAATTCAAAGGATTGCGGAAATGGAAATACAGTAAATTACAAGGTGCAGAAACAGAAACCTAAGTTAATGCCCGAGTCCTCTCTAAGGAGAACTCGGGTGCTGATTCTGGTACTTTCCTTTTCTTGAACTGGGGCTCTTGGGCCGTTGTCGGGTTGTCATTCCTTTGCCAAGTGAAAGGAGCGAGCAAATTCCTTTGGTCATCCTGATTTTCTATAACATGTTGCTCCAAAATCTCAATTAGAGCATCCTTATCTTTCAGCAGTTGTTGTATTTTGGTATACTCCACATTGAGAATGCGGTACTTGTTCTTCCAAAACCTTCTCTCGTGTTGAACTTTGTTGAGAGTAACCTGAAGTTCTTCCAGATTCCCTTGGCGGAAGAACTCCGTGACGAGGATAAGGCATCTTTAGCTTGAGAGCTCTAGTTTATACCCAGTGGAGATAAGGCTCCACCGAGACACAGTCCAGTTTTCCTAGAGACTCCTGTCCTTTCTTATGAACATGTTTCCAAGCGTGCACTATTTCCATCTTTAGTGCCCTATCATTTTCTCCTTCCTTGAAGAAAAGACCTTCCAGATGAGCATTACGCGGGACATGCCTCATCGGGTATCCAAATTGACGACAAACTAAAACTGGATGATAATTGATTCCTCCTTTAATTCCTATGAGGGGTATGTTGAGGAAGTTTCCACAATGGTTAATGATCCTGATCCCGTCATAGATTCGATTGTACCAATCGATGTCAGAGTTGGTAAGAGACATGATTCTCTGCTACCAACGTAAAGTATTCTTTTGATCCCAAAATGCAGCAAACTTGGGCAAATGGGAAGTGAACCATTTGTATAGAAGGGGTACACAGCACGTGATCATTCCTCCACTGTATAAATTCCTTAAGTGTACAGAATGATACGCATCTGCGAGCAAGGTTGGTACGACGTTTCCAATGAGAAAAACCTTAATGGCGTTGATATCGACAAAGTTATCAATGTGTGGAAACAAAAATAACCCGTAGGTGAGCAAAACAAAGATGCTCTCGAAAGCAGTCACGTTCCCTATACTAGCAAAGTACATAGCCTTCTTTACCAGAAACTTGGCTGGTAAACCTGGGATTCCTCCCTTGGTGGTCAGGTGAGTCCTGACTTCTGATTCGTCCAAATGAATTGCTTTTACAATGGCCTGATCCTTTGGAATTTCTTCCAGTCCAGAAAAGGGAGCTTGATCAGTAATGGGTAGATCAATCAAATGAGAATACTCCTCCAGCGTTGGTGTGAGCTGGTAATCCAGGAATGTGAAACAGTGATAGATCGGATCATAAAACTGAACAAGTGCCTCCAGGATTCCCACAATTACATGGACCCTTAACAGAGATAGCAGACCTCCGTACTTGGCTCTGAAAGCGTCAGGGTTAGTGATCATCCTTGCTAATCCTCTCAAATCCTCTAGTTTTGGAACCTTGAAGGTATACTTTTGAGTTTTTCTTCTACCGAAATCCATTAGCGCAATCCTTTTCTCTCTGACATTTGCAATCATTGTCTTAGTTTAATTTGAAAAAGAGAGATTAGAAGAGAAAATTTTTCTTTGCTTAATGTTTTTTAAATGAATGTATGAATGCAGCACACAAAAACATAGAAAAAACATGGGGTCAAAGGGTCAGTGTCATGAAGTCAAGGCTCTACCCATCCCAAAGGTTTATTACTAGTGATTTTTGTACCTGTCTCTCAAAATCATTGATTCTTGTCGAGATAACATCAGCGGGCCGGGAACCGTGCTAGGTGATGTATTTCGAAGAATCTCAGAAGAGGGTAGTATCGCGTGACAACTATTTTTGATAGCTTCCGCACTACTGAAAGAGGTTTTTCCTATGTGTATACTCAATTTTTCCACATGCGGCATCACACGCATTCCCATTAGCAGAAAAATAAACATAGATATCAATTAGGAAAATCAGTATATATATTTGTCCTGATGTCCTAAACTTTTTAAGAGCTATTAATCCTATGATCCTAACAGAAAATGGCTCCCCGCCGGAGTCGCCATTCTGTGGTACCTTCCCAACTTAAAGGTTTTTGACCTAAGATCCTAGTGAGGGCCGATCCTAGCAATAATGACATTCCCCGATGGAACTGTCATTCGGTGATACCTTGTGAACCCCAGGACTCGTCTTAAGAGAAGGTTTCAACCAGAGAGATAAGAGAGACAAGATTCCTTTGTTTGGCCCCACGGTGGGCGCCATTTTTCCTGTGAAATTGTCTAAACTTAAAGTTTCCTCCTAAGAGACGGGAGAAGAACAAGTCTCTCCCACTGTGGTTGCCATTTTTCTATAGCGTGGTTTTTGTGGTTTCGAATCACTATCGCTTTGGTACTATAGTTCGATTCATTTGTTATCCTATTGAAGCTGATGAAGGAAGGGAAATAGATGTCTCCAACTAACCCTGCTTGCAAACTGAGGTTAAACAGTCAAAACTGTTGGTTTACAGATGCGTCTTTAGTTTGTGGGTCTCTCTCTGCTTATTTTGTTCAGAACGAAATATCGGGACTGTTCATGGAGAATTTGTTGGGATATTGCGCTAGATTGGATGGAGGTAGGGGACTTTGGGGTTTTTTTTATTAGTGTGCTCGCTAAGATTCTTTTTTCAATCTTATGCCTACGTATTCCCGGGATAGGGAAATCAGAGCGATCGTAGTTCCTCCTATTCTATGGGAGGAAATGGTGTTTTGGTGTCTTGTTCAAAGCCCAAGACATGAAGCTAAAGGTGGTTTGTATCTTGTTGAAAGCCCAAGATGTGAAGCTGAAGGGTCTATTTGTATCTTGTTCAAAGCCCAAGATGTGAAACTAAAAGGGTGTTGGCTTTAGAGAGAATTTGTCATCTCTAAAGAGGAATATTTGGCCTGTTTGGCATGACTGTTAGGTGACTGATTATAAAGGAGAATTACTTTAACTGGGATATGTGAATCCAGCAATGCCATAATTTCCTTTATAGGGGATTTTCAACCTGGAGGAGAAGACTTTAACTCAGTTTAGAGCAATGCCATCTTTCCTTAGGAATTTCTCATGCTAAAAGAGGGACAGTGGCGTGGATGTAAATAATCCAGAGTCTTGCCGCTTACAGCAATTAGACGAGGGAAAAGGAGTTGTTGATGTTTGTATGCTGAGACCAAAGCATGATTTGATGCTAAAAGGTTGATTGAATCAAACGGGGATTTCTTTCTACAAAGCCTAAGAGGAGGCTATTGACCCAACAATAGGATGCTTTTGTGTCTCGTACGAAGCCCGAGATAAAGGCTAAAAGGGTTGACTCAACAAGAGAGTGTTTTTATATGTGTCTTGTACGAAGCCCAAGACGGAGGCTAAAAAGGGTTTGACTCAACAAGAGAGTCTTTTATACTCACCAAGAGAGTGATTTGTATCTCGTACGAAGCCAAAGATGGAGGCTAAAAGAGGATTGACTCAACAAGAGAGTCTTTTATACTCAACAAGAGAGTGATTTGTATCTCGTACGAAGCCCGAGATGAAGGCTAAAAATGTTTGACTCAACAAGAGAGTCTTTTATACTCAACAAGAGAGTGTTTTAGTATCTCGTACGAACCCCGAGATGAAGGCTAAAAATGTTTGACTCAACAAGAGAGTCTTTTATACTCAACAAGAGAGTGATTTTGTATCTCGTACAAAGCCCTAGATGGAGGCTGCAAAGGTTAGCTCTGCTGGGGAGAATCATTGTACAAAGCCCAAGAGGAAGCTAGGGTTACTGTTTCAGTTGAGTGACAGGCCCAGTATGTTGGTTAAAAGAGAAAACCAGTTCTTATATGGGCAATGTTGTACTCATGGATTTGATCTGAGGACCGGGATTATTTCCTGTTCTTTAAGGAAACGGGGAATTCGAAGGGTATTGATATTGCCCAAGTCTACGGTTGTTTTTTCCTATTTTTGAAAGGAACTTGAGAATGTCTTCGAGACTCAAGGAGATTAGATTGTCCAAGTCTAGAGTTTTATCTTTTGTATTATGCTTAAGAGAGATCAAGAGATAGTACGTTCGCGGTAGAAAGATCTAGACTCTTTGAAAGACTGTTCTATTAAGATGACTAATTTCTGTTCCTATACCTTTAAGAGGTCGTCGGGACAATTTGTACGAAGCCCAAGAGGAGGCGAGAAAAACTTTTAAGAAGCCGAAGGGACAATTTGTACGAAGCCCAAGAGGAGGCTATCTTCCCGGAGGAAGAATCATTATACGAAGCCTAAGAGGAGGTTGTGAAAACTTCTAAGAAGCCGACGGGTCCTAGTACAACGCTCAAGAGGAGGCGGGGATGCTCTTAGGAAGCCTGTGGGTCCTTGCACTAAGCCCAAGAGGAGGCTGATGAACAGTTCCAGAAGGGGTTTCACTTGGAACATTGGCCTTCTGTATATGAACTGTTCAAGGGGGAGATTTCTTAGATCTAGTTATCTAAAATTATTGTAAAAGAAAATTCTCATGGTTTAGGTTATGTTGAAATATCCGGGAGAACGTCGGATGTAAGGAGACGAGGTTTTGTCTAGTTCTAGAGTAGTTGTCGGGGAAACTCTAAATATCTATACTAGTATTACACAGTCGATATGAGTTTATGAAAGAAGACTTACAGTGAAACAACCCCACAATACAGTTATATACATATGAAAACGGTAAATGAAAGCGGGTAAACACTTACTCGGTTGTAGAGCTTCCATGCTGTTTGGTTAGTTATTCAACAAAGAAATTGAAAATAACAGTATGTTACAAAACCAAAGGAGAAAGTACTTTTGAAAGGAAAATTGGGGCTTACAGCTCAAGGAGAGGCCCAGGGTTTTATCAGTGATCGCACTGTCGTTTTGTACAGGGACGTATACAAGTGACTGAGGTCCAAGAAAGGTTTTCTGTACAAAGGGATGGGTCTTACACTCTCTCAAGAGGCCCAAAATGATTGAAAGTAAACAAAGATGGGTCTTATAGCTCAAGCAGAAGCCCAGGGTTTATTTTGAAAACGGCGACGATCGCGCTGAGGTTTTGAAAACACCGTGGGTCTTATACAATGACTAAGGCCCAAAAGTTTTGGGTTTCAAAAGGGGATTGGGTCTTACACTCTATTAGAGACCCAAAATGATTTTGAATGGGTCTTATAGCTCGAGGAGAGGCCCAGATGGTTTGTTTTAAACAGACGATGATCGCGCCGAACTTTTAAAATACAACGGGACTTATACAACATTTGAGGCCCAAAATAGGTTTGTATTTACAAAGGATTGGGTCTTACACTCTATTAGAGGCCCAAAAATGTTTTTAAAAGGTTTGATGAGGGTTGAATTAATCAAAACCCTAATTTGTTTCCAAAATGTATTTTAATTGAATAAAAAATTCAATTAAAATGATTAAAATTGTTTAACATGTGGAAAACAAATTGTGATCTTGGATTAATGTTTCCAAAATCATGTTTTGGCCTACAAAATGATTAGAAATCATTAAAATTTGCAAAATCAAGAAGGAAAAAATATTTTAAATGTCAAAAACAATTAAAATATTAATTCTTTGCAAAAATATCAATTATATGAAATAAATAATATTTTTGGGATTTTTTGGGAAAATAAAATATTTTAATATTTTTGTGAATTATTAAAAAAAGAATCAACTCAAAATCATTAAAACTCAGAGAGAAATTAATTTTTGAATCAATTAAATAAAATCACAAAATTCAAATATTCAACTAAAAATCATTAATTCTTGAATCAACTCAAAATCATTAAAACTCATTGAGAAATTAATTTTTGAATCAATTAAATAAAATCACAAAATTCAAATATTCAAATATTTGAAAAAGGGCGCCAAGAACATGACAAGAACACGCGCCCTTCCTCTATTTCTGCAGATTTGCATTTTCTATCCAATCTCACTGAATACTTGATTATATCATGCAATCTACATATCAATCTACTCGTTTCAACCTCACGATCATGTCTATGGCCTTTAATTTCATTTATTTTAAGCATGGAATAAGAAATCAAAGAGAAACCTCAAGAACCCTAAATTCTGCATGAAGGTTCAGAAATTCCATACACGATTCATACAAAGCAATTGATTGAGGGTAAACACTCTATGCATGATTATGAACATATGTCCAAATTATTGTGCAGCAAAAAATGCATGGATCATAGAGTTAGAAGAGCTCATGCTCACCTCTTGCAGCTGGTGATCGTGTTATGGGTTAGAGGTGTTACAGCTAGGTTCCAATGATCTGGATAGCTTCCCTAGGTACCATGGAGTGTGTTTAGATGCTTGGAATGGATTGAAATGATCTGGAACTTAAGATGGTACCCCAACTGCAAATCTGTCAAAGGCTTGAGCAATTGGCTAGTGATTTTGTGATTTTGGTGTTCCAGATGTTATGTGAGTGTTTGGATCACTTCTATATGATGTTTATGAGGTGTGTGTGTGATTGGTTTGGTTGGAATTGCTCTCAAACTCAAAACTCGATGGTGACTTGCTTTGGAAGGCAATTTTGGAAGTGAGAAGGTGATTTTGAGGAAAGCATCTGTTTGATGGCTTTGGTGTACTCAAACTGAGCACAAATAAGCTCCATTTATAGTAGAGCAAGTTTTTTTTGGGATCAATAGTGAATGGCAACTGCAGCAGAGGTTTGGCCAATGTTGATCAATAGGAATCCAAGACTCCTCTAGCCATTGACTAGAGGTTAGAGCACAGAGTTGTGGTTCCCTAGTTGTTGGATCATTCTTGACTGAATTCAGTTGCAAATGTGTCAGTCCATGCCACCTTGGTGCATCCATTAAATGCTCCAATCCAAAATTGGAGTCTTGTCCCTCTTTTAGGGATTTCTAGGTTTGGCATGCTACTTCTTGTTCCAAAGACTTTGGAGGCTTGGATCAGTGTTTGTTCCCTTTATATTTGATCCTCAGATGTGTCCAAAGTGATGACAAGGCTTGGAATTATCTGATTTTGCCAAATTAAGCAAAAGTACAAAATTCTACCTAGCCTTGGCAGTTTTCACAAGGCATATTGCCATTATCATATCTCATGGCTCAAGTGGAATTTGATGGAGTTCTTGGCCATTTTGGAAAGCCCTCATATGATACAATAACTGTTTGATCATAATTGGTTTTGATACTTTTTGGATCCAAGTGAAAAATGCCCCTACATTTGGAGAAAAGTGAAGGCAGATTCTGACTTAGTGAAAATTTCACTAAGTGTTGGAAAAAAGTGACATTTTCACTTTTTATGATTTTGATCATTCCATAACTCAAAATCCATAATGAATTGGAATGAGGTGTAGTTGAAGCTTTTGTAGAGGGCCATGAGAGCTACAAATCCATCTTTGGATGGGGAAAATGGCCTTGTGGTTTAGGAGTTATGATCCTCCAAAGTTGGTACCCTAGCCACTTTGTTCCATAACTTAGAAAATTTTCTAAGTTTTTTATGGTTACCCCTTTTACAAGTTATCCCACTTTTCTTGATTTTTCTTGATGAATGATGATTCCAATCATACATTAACATCATTTTGGGGTCAAAGAACCATAATTGTGAAAAATCTCAAAAAGTCAAAGTTTGACTTTTGTGCACAGTTGACTTTTTGTCAGATGAATTCCACACTGTGTGATCCTCTATGAAATCAAGTCCTTGACCTAAATCAAACTTGATGGATTGATTTCATAGGTATTATAGGGTGTATTGAATCATGTCCTAGGATTTGGGAGCATGTCCTAGTCAAAAGTCAAAGATACAGTTGACTTTTTCCGCAAAATCCTAACTGTGGTTCTGATGAAATTGAAACTTGTTGCTCAAGCTTCTTGGATCAATCCATTGTTGCAAATGGATCAATGTGATGTATTTGAGACCCTCAAATCCCCTCTTGAGGTCTTGGCTCATGTTTTGTCCCAAAAGTCAACTTAGGGGTGAATTAGGTCAAGAAACCCTAATTCCTGATTTTTAGTGAATACATCCCCTGAGGCTAAATTGACTTGATGATGGGGTCCATGAGGTTCCATGGGGTATATTAGGTTATGCTTTGAAGCATTGGATCATGCCCAGAGGAAAATTCCCAGCTGGAGGCCCTGGTCGACCAAAACCCTAATTTGGTGACACTGGCGATCTTGAGGCTTGATCCACCTAGAAGGGAGAAACCTTATGCTTAATCCTTGAAGTGGGAGTCCTCTTGATCCTTTGTGGATGTTTGAGAGGCTAGACAAGTGGAAGATCATGTCATTTCTTGATTGATCCTTTGTATAAGAGATCTGAGAGGGCTTGAAACCCTAAGTCTG
The DNA here is from genome assembly GCA_022829125.1 of Lathyrus tuberosus. NCBI lineage: Eukaryota > Viridiplantae > Streptophyta > Magnoliopsida > Fabales > Fabaceae > Lathyrus > Lathyrus tuberosus. The sequence continues at coordinate 4,766,528 of JALAZF010000283.1, read as the reverse complement.
ATTGTAGTGAATGCTCACCCATCTTTGGGGAGACTAATGGTTCATCCATATTGTGATGATGATTTGCACAATGATGGGAAATCTTAGTGGTCAAAATTTGGGGTATGACAAGAACCAAAGGAGGTTGTTGGAACCCAGTTCCAAGCACTCTTGGTGAGCAATGATAATCGACCAGAAAGAGGGACATCGAGTTCCTCATACAAGGACGCTCTCGAAGTAATCAAGAGTAATCACACAAAAGGATGGGGATAGATTGTAATTCCTACGAATAATAAGAAAAAGAAAGGTCTTGGTTTCTCTTCAACCTGTACTCAGACCACCAAGAAAGATGAAAGTTTTCGTCCCATTCAGGATTTCTTCTGCTGCGGAGGTTTCCTCCACCCAGTGTCTCAAGAAGTACACACCATCAATGAGAGCGACTCCTCCGATGTGTATGAAGAGTGGAAATCTTACCTTAACCATGACGGTTATATGTCTGAGGGAGAGGCGCTCACGCCATTTTGCTTTCCCAAGCAGAACCCAAGATATATACCAAGGTCAGATGTCAGGATGATCGATGGAGATTGTGATCCTGAAGGATGTCGTGCTCCACATAATTCATTAGAGGAAGACAATCTAATGAAATACAACTTTGACTACGACTATTATGATCCCTTAGATGACTTGCCTATCTGGAAGCCATACACTGAAGACTTGGGGCAGAAGAGTCAGCCGGACGATGCCTGTCAGCTGAGCAATATTAAAAAGAATACCCATATCCCCACAGAGTCATGGAATCATTACTCAGGACATTCTGAAGATATCCAGCACCACGATGATGAATTTGCAAAGTTTACTGGACAAGAATTCATTAACTATGCATTTCCTGAAATCAACGTCATTGAGGAAGATGACTCATCCATTCCCACAGGAACATGGTACACCTTGGGATAGCCAAGTGGTAAGTATGACTTCCTAGTCAAATACTCTGCTCCCGAAAGCTCTCGTATTAGATACGAGGACATCCAGCCAACAGGATGGGGAGATTCCCTTGAGAATGAAAAACCCATGGAAAATACAACAGAAGAGTTCGTTTATGATAACTCTGCATGGGAGGAAGACTCCAATGATCATACTCCGCCAGAAAACAGCGTTGTTTTTGAAGACAAATCAAGGAGGGGGATACCAAACTTTGTGATTCATAGAGGATTTTGTCGCCACTAGGTTGTTGTCGATGTCCCGAAAGTTATTCATAAGTCTAAGTAATTACCATCTTTGTTTTAACCTTTCACCTTGCCCAGGTGAAACAGATGTTTTTATAGGGCTCACCTTTCTGTAGATATCCCTCTTCGCTTTCCCAAAGCAACAAAGTTTTGGTTTATAGGGTTGTATTTCAAGAATCGACAAATCATGAATAAATAATGTCATTCTAAATTCCCGCATTTATTGCTGTTTTCACTTTTCGTTTTTCAGAAAATGGTAATCCTAAAAACAACCCAAAATAAAAACAAGCATTTTTTCAGAAAATACACTGCACACACTCTTGCATTCTCTTTGTCTTTGCTAAAAATCAAATCATCACATCAAGGATATTGCTTGTTTTAAACCCCATTGAAATATACGATCCAATGCCTTCTCCCAACTTTGAATTCTCGGTATTTGAAGCTGAAGAAGAAGAGAATGAAGAAATTCCGATAGAGATATCCTGACTACTCAGACAAGAGGAAAGATCAATTGAGCCCCACAAAGAGCCATTAGAAACGGCCAATTTGGGTTCAGAAGAAGAAAAGAAAGAAGTTAAGATTGGAGCACTGCTCAGTCCAACTGTTAGAGAAGACTTAATAAAACTTCTCAAAGAGTTTCCAAATGTATTTGCTTGGTCCTATCAGGACATGCCAGGGTTGGATACCAGCATCGTGGAACACCATTTACTACTTAAAACGGAATGTCCTCCGGTAAAACAAAGACTGAGAAGGACTCATCCAAATATGGCTATCAAAATTAAGGAGGAAGTATAGAAGCAGATTGACGCAGGTTTCCTCGCCACCTCGGAATATCCTCAATGGTTAGCCAACATAGTGCCAATTCCGAAAAAGGACGGAAAAGTCAGAATGTGCGTGGACTACAGGGATCTGAACAAAGCAAGTCCAAAGGATGACTTTCCCTTACCACACATTGACATGCTGGTAGATAGCACAGCAAAATTCAAAGTCTTCTTCGTCATGGATGGATTCTCGGGCTAGAATCAGATCAAAATGGCGCCGGAAGATATGGAGAAAACTTCATTCATCACCCCATGGGGCACCTTTTATTACAAGGTAATGTCATTTAGTCTGAAGAATGCGGGGGTAACCTATCAAAGGGCCATGACAACTTTGTTTCACGACATGATGCACAAAGAAATTGAAGTATATGTCGATGACATGATTGCCAAATCTAAAACAGAAAAAGAACATGTGACACACCTGTCAAAGTTATTCGAGCATCTGAGAAAATACAAACTCCACTTGAATCCCATTAAGTGCACATTCGGTGTTCGTTCAGGAAAACTCTTAGGATTCATCGTCAGCCAGAAAGGAGTTGAGGTTGATCCTGACAAGGTCAAGGCCATTCAAGAAATGCCTTCGCCAAAGACTGAAAAACATGTCAGAGGATTTTTGGGACGTCTGAATTACATCTCAAGATTCATATCCCTCATGACCGTGACATGTGCGCCAATCTTTTAATTACTCAGAAAGAATCAAAGTTGTGTATGGATAGAAGATTGCCAAAAAGCTTTCGACAACATCAAAGAATATCTATTGAATCCACCGATTATGTCTCTTCCAGTGGAAGGAAGACCAATGATCATCTACTTAACAATCTTGGAAGAATCCATGGGTTATGTACTTGGCCAACAAGACGAGACAAAAAGAAAAGAGTCTGCCATATACTACTTAAGAAAGAAATTCACAGACTGTGAAACTCGGTACATTATGCTCGAGAAAACCTGTAGTGCTCTGGCTTGGGCATCCAAACATCTTCGCCAATACATGATTTGTCACACTACTTGGTTAATCTCCGAAATGGATCCGATCAAGTACGTCTTTGAAAAGTCTTCTCTCACGGGAAGGATTGCCCGTTGGCAGATGTTGTTATCAGAATACGACATCGAATATCATGCTCAGAAATCCGTCAAAGGAAGTGTTTTAGCCGATCATTTGGCTCATCAACCGATTGACGATCAAAAATCAGTCGGATTTGACTTCCCAGACGATGATGCCATGTACTTGAAAATGAAAGATTGCGACGAACCGCTACCCAGCGAAGGGCCAGAACCAGGTTTGCAATGGGGACTAATTTTTTACGGAGCTGTCAACACTTATGGAAACGGAATTGGGGCAATCATCGTAACACCTCAGGGTACCCATATTCCTTTCATCGTTCGATTGACATTCAAATGCACAAACAATGTGGCCGAATACGAAGCTTGTATCATGGGTCTCGAAGAAGCAATTGACTTAAGGATAAAGAACTTGGATGTGTATAGAGACTCGGATCTGGTTATCAATCAAATCAAAGGAGAGTGGAACACATACCAATCAGGATTGATTCCTTACAAAGATTACGCGAGAAGGTTGTTACCATTCTTCAACAGAATCGAGTTTCATCACATTCCTCGTGAAGAAAATCACATGGCTGATGCACTAGCCACCATATCCTCCATGATTAGTATAAGTCAATGGAACGGCGTACCTAAGATTGACATAATGAGCCTTGATAGGCCCGCTTACATCTTCATGATTGAACCAGTCATAAATGACAAACCATGGTATCATGATATCAAGTGCTTCCTTCAACAACAAGAATACCCACCTGGGGCATCCCGAAAAGACAGGAAGACTCTCAGAAGATTGGCTAAAAACTTCTTCCTGAATGGTAATACACTCTATAAGAGAAACTTCGACATGGTTTTGCTCAGATGCATAGATAGACAAGAAGTAATCATGTTGATGAAAGAGATTCACGAAGGATCCTTTGGCACTCATGCCAACGGACACATAATGGCGAGAAAAATTATGAGAGCAAGATATTATTGGCTGACAATGGAATCCAATTGCTACAAGTACATAAGAAGGTGTCACAAGTGTCATATATACACAGACAAAATCCATGTACTGTCAACGCATCTCAAAGTTCTTTCTTCTCCATGGCCTTTTTCTATATGGGGAATCGACATGATTGGCATGATTGAACCCAAAGCTTCAAACAGACATCGGTTCATCTTGGTAGCCATTGACTACTTCACCAAATGGGTCAAAGCGACGTCATATACCAATGTAACTAGACAAGTGGTGGTCCGATTTATCAAGAACAATCTCATCTGCCGTTATTGTGTTCCAAGCCAGATCATTACGGATAATGGATCTAACTTAAATAACAAGATGATGAAAGAGTTATGCGCTGAGTTCAAGATCGAACACCATAACCCATCTCCCTACCGACCTAAAATGAATGGAGTAGTATAAGTAGCTAACAAGAATATCAAAAAGATCATTCAGAAGATGGTTATAACCTACAAAGACTGGCAGGAGATGCTACCTTTTGCTCTTCACGGTTATCGCACATCCGCCCGAACTTCAACAGGGGCAATCCCTTTCTCTCTAGTATATGGCATGGAGGCAGTGCTCCCAATAGAAGTAGAGATACCATCAATCAGGGTATTGATGGAAGCCAAGCTAACATAAGCTAAATGGTGTCAAAATTGACACAATGAGCTGAACCTAATCGAAGAAAAGCGAATAACAACTCTATGCCATAGTCAGTTATATCAACAAAGAATGAAGAAAGTGTTGGACAAAAAAGTCCGACCCCGTGTCTCCAGAAAAGGAGACCTCGTGCTCAAGAGGATTCAATCATTTCTCACTGATTTCAGGGGAAAATGGACTCCAAATTATGATGGCCCTTACATTGTTAAGAAACCCTTCTCAGACGGTGCCTTGAGATTTGCAACCATGGATGGAGAGGAGTTTACCTACCCCACGAATGTTGATGTAGTCAAGAAATACTTCGCCTAAATAAAAAAAATGTCTCGGTGGATTGAAAACCCCGAAAGGGTGGTCCAGGCAAAAATTAGAGACATAAGCAAAAATCATCCCGATGGGTTAAAAACCTCGAAAGACGGTCCCGGCAAACGTTAGGGATTCATGGCAAGTAACTACATCCGACAAGGTTAAATCCCCAGTGGTAATACCATCTGTCGAAAAACTTCAGTCAAGGTCACCTTCAACAGAAGCTCATAATGTCCACAATTCAAAGTTGGTAGAAGGATAGCGGTCATTATGTTTCAATGTAGCCCTTTTCCCTTAAGTTACCATTTTATAAACTTTGTAAATGCTCTATGGGATCATGCGCTTGGCTGATTACCATTCTATCAATAAAATTTTAGCCCTAGTGCTTTTGTTTGCAATTCTCATTTATTTTGTTTTACAGAATGACATTTTTAATATGATCAACGATTCTTGAAACAAAAAAAAATGAATTTAATTTTCAAATTTTCTTCTGCTTTTAAAATAAAGATGGCAATTCTTTTTTACTACTGAGCGCAAAAAAGGAACATCGATGGCTTCTCCAGAAGTGATTAAACCTCAAAATGTAGAATAGAAGTACTCCTTTTAAACCTGTACACCTGAATGAAGGATCAACCGTTTCAGATATAATGTCTTATCTGTTATCCCCGACAGAGTTCTTACCTCTGAAAACCAATTGATGGTTTTTCTCCCCAGTAGGGTCCACCCCTCCTAAACAAGAAGGGATTAATAACACTTAACCAATGATACTTTTTATCCCTCTCAGTGGTCGAGTATCCAGTCCTGTTCATCCACCAGTCTGTATGTCGTGTCTGTTTTGTCAGCATAAACATACATACATCATGCATGATTGATTCATATTCATACACCTGTTGCATTAATATCACTCTGGTCATTTTCATCCCTAAGTGATAAAGTCCTCTCACCGATAGAGCTGTCAGTTCTTTCCTCATCCGGAAAAGTGTCGCTTAAGCAATCTCTCCCCAGTTTATTTCTGGATTGGAGATTGTCCTCGACCACTTTGATAACTTGAACCTCTGAAAGGCAAGAATACATTCGATTGACACCTTTGAAACATCACTCTTCACCATTGAAGAAGATATGTTCGCTTTCCCGGATTAAGGAAAATCCCCTAGAGAAAGCCTCTCCACTAAAAGACTCTTGGTAAAACATCGGTTTTTCTCCCAAGAAATTTGATGTTAATGAAGTCGTCAGCGCCTCAAAATTGGATTACATCGCATGGTATTTCTCCAAAAAGGTCTCGAAGAAAAGTATGATGTAATATCCCCTAGAAAAAGGAGCGGTCTCTCAAAAGACTCGTTTTCCCCAGTAGAGTCGACAAATGGCATCTCAAACTGAGAAGTTTGAACATCTCTACATTTTAGACAAATGGGTTTCCCCAGCAAGTATGACATTAAATTTTTCCATCAAATGGCGTCTCCCCAGTATAGCTCGGCGAGAAGTTTGATGAAGACCGCTACACATAGCGTTCCTTGTCGAGGAAGGAACTCGACAAGAAGAAACTGAGACCAGTTCTGTCGCTGAAGACCCAGGATCGAGGGGAAGTTTATTTTCAAAAGAAACTGAGATCAATTTCGTGGCTGAAGACCCGGATCGAGGGGAAGTTTATTTTCAAAAGAAAACTAAGACCAGTTATGTGGCTGAAGACTAGGATCGAGGGGAAGTTTTACCCTTTTCTAAGTAACATTGCTTAGAAAAAGAAGGTGGATGAGCAAACTGCTATTCAAAACCACAGTTAAAATTTTGGGTATTCCGATATTTAATCATCTTGAACCCTGAATGTCCGAATATCTTCGCCATTCACACCTTCAGGTCCAAGAAGATTAAATAGGGGCATCTGTCATACCCCAAATTTTGACCACAAAGATTTCCCATCATTGTGTAAATCATCACCACAATACAGATGTACCATCATACCTCTTCAATCTCCTCAAGAATTGTTGAGCATTCACTACAATCAAGAATTAGGGATTTAAGCCCTCCCAGAGCACTTAGACAAAGAATCAATCAAGAAATTACATGATATTCAACTTTTCTAACCTCTCAAACATCCATGAAGGATCAAGAGGTCTCCCATATCAAGAATCAAGCACAAGGTTGCAACATTCGAAGTGGATCAAGCCTCAAGATCGTCAATGTCACCAAATAAGGGTTTTGGTCGACCAAGGCCTCCAGATGAAAATTTTCATCTGGGCATGTGCCAATACTTCAAAACATGACCCAAAATGATCAAAGGGACCTCATGGACCCAATCATCAAGTCAAAATAGCCTCAGGGGAAGCATTCATCAAAAATCAGGAATTAGGGTTTCTTGACCTAATTCACCCCTAAGTTAACTTTTGAGGCAAGACATGAACCAAAACCTCAAGACATGATTTGAGGGCCTCAAATACACCATATTGATCAATTTACAACAATGGATTGATCCAAGAAGCTTGATTCACAAGTTTCAATTTCATCAAGACCACAATTAGGGATTTGATGAAAAAGTCAAATGTACCTTTGACTTTGGACCAAGACATGTTCCTAAACCTTGGGAAATGATTCAAGACACCCTAAAACACCTATGGAATCCATCCATTTGGTTTGAATTAGGTCAAGGACTTGATTACATAGAGGATCACGTAGTTTGGAATTCATCTAACAAAAAGTCAATTGTGCCCAAAATCAAGTTTGACTTTTTGAAAATTTTCACAAATGTGGTTCCCCTAAGTAAAAAACAATGTTAATGTACGGTTTTGATCATCATCCATCAAGAAAAATCAAGAAAAGTGAGGTTTCTTGCAAAAGGGGCAACCATAAGAAACTTAAATTTTTCTAAGTTATGGAACAAAATGGATTTGATACCAACTTTGCAAGGTCATAACTCCCAAACCACAAGGCCTTTTTCTTCCATCCAAAGCTTAAATGAAAGCTCATCTTACATACTTCAAATATGTCAACTACATATCATTCCAAATCATCATGGATTCTGAGTTATGGTTGAATCAAAATTACTAAAACATGAAAATACCTTTTTTTTTCAACACTTAGACAAAATTCTATCCAAGACAGATTTTAGGTAAAACACCAATACTTGGGAGATGTTTACACCTAGTTACAAGAAGAATAAATCTTAAATGTAAACATCAAAGTTGTTATACATGTTGCCAACAATCCAAAGAGTTTATTGGCATGAAACAACTTAACTTGAGCCAAGAGTTATGGCTGCCACAAGGGGCATTGTTGCAACTGTTTTCATGACAATTTGGATATTAACTTGTTGTCCACGATTTTGAGTCAAGGGACAATGATCTAAGGAGCCAAATACATTCAATATGATTATCACAACTCTGATCCAACCTGCAAAATTAGGCCAAGATGCTTAAAACTTGATCATTTTGCATAATGAGTCTTTGTACAAAGACTTGAATTTCAAAGGCAATTATGAACAAATAGTGCATATTCAAGATTCCTATCCCTTGTACTCAAGATTCTCTAATAAACAGCATTTAAAAGAACTGCAGAATGTGGATTGAGTCAATACATAGCTGAGCTATTTGGGACAACTATTGTACTTTGTGTAAGAAGCAATTATGCCAAGCCAAGACCATTGAATTCAGTTCTTATCCTTCAAGTTCCAACTGTTCATGCTTGACAAATCTATTTACCTATAAATAGAGTTCATACTTGATTACTTAAGATACACCAAAACAATCACAACATTATTTTCTCTGAATTCCCTCTTGTGCATCAAAATTCCAAATTCTTAAGTGACTATCGGGTTTTGAAATAGAAAGCAATGCAGCTTGAACAAATGATCCAAAAACATCATATATCCCTTATAGAAGTTATCTAAAACTCTAAATCACTTCTGTTACACCAGAATCTACATCTCCTTATCTCACTTGCTTCAACATGCAGATGGATTCGAGCCAAGAGTTCTAGGGAGTTTCAAATCATTCCAAGGCCTGCAACACAATCCACAACACCTAAGGAAGCTATCCAGATCATTGTTTCACTTCTGTAACACCTCTACAACAGCATTCGATTCCTTCTTGCAGAGGTAAGCCTTAAACTTTCAAACTCACTACTACATGCATCATAAATGTTATTTTAAGTTACCATCATGATTTTGGTTGCTTATAGATCATTAACCCTCAACTAATTGCCATTTATCTTGGGATATGAGATTTCATTTAGTTCTTGCATTTTTTAGGGTTCATCTAGTTGCTACACGATATCTTTTGTTACACTTAATATAAATTAAATTGAAAAGAGCCATCATGTTTCTTGTTAAAAAACGAACGATTTTCATTTTTACATCTTCCTAAATGATTGAGAAACGAGAGAGATGGCATGCTTCATGCAAATCTGATATTGGTTCAAGGAAGAAGATGGCCATGGCGCCAATTTTAGGTTTTAGAACCAAACATAGTATATATTATTCCATTGCCAATATATGTTTGAATTGGCATTGCGCCCTAGTGAAAATACTAGTATTTGTGTGTGTGTAGCGAGCGAGAGGTCTGGGGTTCGAATCCCCCTCGCCCCAGACCTTTTGGTTTTATTTTTTTAACCATTATCAAAAGAGAGTTTCCTATATTATTTTCATATTCCATTCTCTATCAGCCAACGCACATGGCTCAGATGGTAAAGTTTTAAACTCTCCACCCCAAGGGCCTGGGTTCAAACCTTGGGAGACCATCCCATATTTTTTACCACTTAATTCCTTCATTTTTTTACAACTTCTAAAATATCTTCAAAAATTAATTTCTCTTTCAATTTCAATCATTTTTGAATAATTCTTTTTTCCAAAATTCACAAATATGTTAAAATATTTTATTCCACCAAAAAATAAAAAAAAAATATTATTTATTTAATATATTTTGAATTTTTGTAAAGAGTTCCTTTTTAATTGTTTTTTAAACATTTTAAATAAATTCTTTCTCTTGATTTTTCAAATTCAAATGATTTTAAAATCATTCTATGGATAGAACATGATTTTTCAAACAATAATCCAAGATCACAATTTGTTTTTCACACATGTTTGATAATTTTGATCATTTTAATTCAAATTAAAATGCATTTTTTAATTAAATTAGGGTTTTGATTATTTTCACCCTCGCAAACATTTTTCAAAACATTTTTGGGACTTTAATAGAGTGTAAGACCCATCCCTTGTCACCTACAAACTTTTTGGGCCTCAATCATTGTTTAAGAACCTATATGATTTTCAAAAACAACGGTGCGATCGCTGTTTTTCATTTGGGCCTCTCCCTGAGTTATATGTCCCATTCTATCTTCTTTTTAAAACTCTTGAGCCTCTTGATAGAGTGTAAGTCCCATCCCTTTGATAATAAACCTTTTTGGACCTCAGTCATTGTATAAGTCCCGATACGATTTTAAAAATCTCGGCATGATCGCCATTTTTAGAATAATTTTCATCTGGACCTACTCTTGTGTTGTAAGTCCCATCTTTATTCTTTTCAAACATTTTTGGGCCTTTAATAGAGTGTACGACCCATCCTCTTTGTAAAATACAATAATTCTTGAGTATAAGCCGCAAACTTCTTTTTAAAACAACTTTCCTTTTGATTTATATTCAAATTCTAAGTTTTTATCAAAATTTTCTTCAATTTCTTGAATAACTAACCATACAGTTGTGGTTACAATGCTTGGGCTTGCACAACTGTAAGTTCTACTACTTCTTTTATACATATTGGTTTATATATTTCATCTGTATATGTATACCTGTATAAACTTGCTCAGAGTTTTCCCCAGCAATTAGGTCTAGATTTAGGTCAAACTAGTGGTTACACTTTCAACACAGTCAAAACTAGTTCCCCATAGGAAATTCCAGATACAGTCTTGCCTCTTCTTTGGCTTATACAATATGGAACAGATAAATGAATTATTCTCGGTGAAACTTTTCTCAAGACTGTCACAACTTAGAAATATCTTTCCCCAAAGAGGATTAATTCCCGGTGAAACCTCTTTTGAATTTCTTCAAACCCTAGGACTGTTCACTAAAGAAAATATTATTCCCGGTGAAACCTTTCTTGAACTTTTCTTAGGTTTGGACCCACAGGCTTCCTAAAAGCATCCCCAACCTCCTCTTGGGCTTAGAACAAGGACCCACAGGCTTCTTAGAAGTTCTCAGCCTCCTCTTGGGCTTAGTACAAGGACCCAAAGACCTCCTACAGGTATAGGACATAACTTAGTCATCTCTACTTGTTCAATCCTCCAAAGAGTCAGAATTCCAAAACATCAGACCAGTTTAGGGTTGTTTCTCATCCCTTAAAACACCAGCCTCCTCTTGGGCATCATACAAAGATCAACCTCTTCATACCAGTAGACTAGGAAAGTCTCATCTCCTCTTGGATTTTAAAGAAACCCTCAAGTTTCCTAAAAGCATGGGAAAAACCTTAATCATTCCATCAATCTCCAGCAGAGTTTGAAACCTTCATAGCTTATCACACTCAAAGTTTAAACCTTTATCATCAATAAAACCTTAACAGAATCAGAACCTCAGGGCATCTGATATTCTCAGCAAGAGTTAATTCCCCAATTTGGACCTATCTCTGGATTTCAATAATCCTCAGTAGAAGCCAGCCTCTTCTTAGGCTTCATATAAGAATTTTCCTAGCCAACCTCCTCTTAGGCTTTGTATAATTATTTTTCTCAGTAGAGTTAGCCTCAATCTTGGGCTTTGTACAAGACATATAAAACCTCTCCCCAGTGGAGTCAATCTCTTTTTAGCCTCAATATTGGGCTTTGTACAAGACAGATTATACTCTCCATCTGATTCAATCTCTTTTAGCCTCAATCTTGGGCTTTGTACAAGACAGATATAAAACTCCCTAGTAGAGTCAACCTTTTAGCTTCAATCTTGGGCCTTGATCAAGGCACATAAAATCAACATCCCCTCAGAGGAAATCAAGAGTTCTCTCTATAGGAGGGCATTTCTCTGTATATCACATATCAAAACAGACAATCAAAAAACCCTAATTCTAGATAACTGCTGTAAGTGGCACACTTGTTGATTAAAAAATCCAAGTTGTGGTCCTCTTTATCCTAGTAAATCTCTTCTTTCATCTAATTTTTGTAAGTGGCAAGCCTCTAGATTATTTACATCCAAGCCAATGTCCCTCTCTTAGCATGAAAGATTCATAAGGAAAAATGTCCTCCTTCATGACATCACCCTTATAAAGGAAATTATGGCATTGCTGGATTCACATATCCCAGTTAAAGTAATTCTCATTTATAATCAATTGCCAAACCACTGTGATGAACATGTGAATATCTCCCTTTAGAGATGACAAATTCTCTCTCAGTCAAACCTTTTAGCTTCAATCTTGGGCTGTGAACAAGACACAAATAACCCTTTAGCTTCAATCTTGGGCTTTAAGCAAGACACCAAATATCTTTTCCTCCCATAGAATAGAAGGAACTATGATTGCTCTAATTTGCCTATTTTCTTTAATGGGAATACATAGGCATAATATTACAAAATCTTAGCGAGCACACGAATCAATAACTTTAGGTCTAGTACCTTACCAAAAACAACGAAAAACCCGAAAACAACAAAAACATCCTCTCAAACCTCCCAAAGGAGAAACTTCCCAACTGAAGATGGCTGGTTTATACCTGAGTGAATCCCACACTCAAAGATAACACAGAGTCACCACCGATAAAACCCAAGGGGAAGAGAAACGGGAACGGGGATCGGTTATGCGAAAGGAAGGTACTAGCACCTTACGCATCCGTCGTACTCGACGGGAACCATTTCGCTTGCTTCTGGGCTTGGATGGGTTATCTATCTAAAGGATTCTAGCAAAAAGAAAGGAGAAAGAGGAGGAAGGGGAAAAAAGAAAGAAAATAAAGAAAGTGCTCGCAGAGGATTGGGGCCCTCGTGCCTACGTACCCTCATAGTGTAATGAGGAAATCAGAGCGTCGTAGTTCATGGAACCAGGGAAAAGATAGGGGAAATGGAATAAGGGTGGAAGTGTGCTCGCCAAGATCATCGCGATCTCGTGCCTACATATCATACATTCGAAAGAATGCAGAATCAGAGCTTCCGTAGTTCGTGGAACTAAGACGGAAAACAAAACAGGACAGAGAGAAAGTGGTGTCAAAACCAGGAGCAAAAGAGAAAGACACTCTACTGCGGAAAGCCAAACAGTAAGAGCGACTATACAAGAAATAAGAAAGGAATGGTGTCAAAACCAAGAACATGAGAAAGAGAGAAACTCCACTGGGGAATTCCAAAGTACTGATGTCATAAGCAAGAAGATAAGGGACAGAACAACAAGAGACTGCACCGGGGAAGCAAGAGAAATAGGAATTATGCTAGGAGACAGAGGGTAGCGACCCTACTGTGGGACAAGAAAAGGAATGGTGTCAAAACCAAGAGAAGAGAAATTCGGTATATTAACTGACTGACAGTGGTTAACCGAGAGAGAGAGAGAGAGAGTAGGACTCTGGTGGGGATAAAGGTTTTAATATACAGACTGTGATTAACCAAAAGAGAGAGTGTCGAACCAAGATAAGGTGTTTGACTCTGAGGGGACATCAGTATATTAACTGATAAAACAGTGGTTAACCGAGGAAAACAAAGATTGTAACTCTACGGGGAGGTAGAGGAGCATTGGTTTTAACAGAGAAAAACTCTGATCAACCAGAAGAACGGGTGTAGGACCGATCAAAGGTCGTGACCCAAAACGGATGTTGGTGTTGACTGAACAAACAGCACTTGACCAACAAAGAAGGGTATTGGAACCAAAGGAAGGTTACTAACCCAAGGGTGCGAGTATTCGAACCAAGAAAAGGTTGCTAATTGCTGGAGGCTCTATTTTAACAGAAAGCCTGTGATTAACCGAAAAGAAATAAGTGATTAACCAAGAGAAGGTGATTAACTTAAAGGGGCTCAGTATTTTAACATACAGATTGTGGTTAACTGAAAAAGTGGGTGATTAACCAAGAGAAGGTGATTAACCCAAGAGGAAACTCTGAATGTTAACAGATAGACTGTGTTTAATTGAAGAAAAGGGTAATTAACCAAGAGAAGGTGATTAACCCAAGGAACTCAGTGTATTAACAGATGGACTGTGGTTAACTGAGAAGGAGTGCAAATTGGTGTTTTAACTGACGAGCAGTGATTAACCAAACAAAAGGAGAAGAACCAAACAAGGTTTGCGAACTCCTGAGGATTCGGTTTTAGCAGAAAGACTGTGATTAACCGAAGAAAAAGGGGTTGAGACTCTTCAGGGGAATCAAAAAACAATGATTGACCACAAGAAAAGGAAGTAGGGTATTGAAACAAAGAGATTTTCTTAGCACAAGAACAATGATCTTAACCCAAAGAAAGGTGATTGGCCAAAAGAGATTAAAAGAGATAGGAGTAAATCAAAGATCGGCTCGACTGGAGAAGAAGGTACACTACCGCCTGGAGATAGAGGTGACTAAGCCAAGCACAGGGTCATTCGTCCCCTACCTGAAGTAGTCAGAATGAGAGTAGGAATTCTACCTTCTCATTCCTTCTCTAACACACAGGGTGTAATGCAGAAGTTGAAACGGACAGCACAGCAACTCTAAGTTGTACAGTGCTCCAGTGTGTTGTGAAACGGACAGCGTAACAGCTTCAAGTTATGCGAACTCTAACTTAGCCGGTGACCAAGAGAAAGCAATATCTAAAGGAATCCTAAAGAGAGCGAAGGGGAAGGATCGGTAATCGAAACAAAGTTGCGATTAAACAATCAAAAGGGAGGAAAGTGCCAACAATTTTCCAATATGAATTGAAAAACTATTAAGGCAAAAGGGTGCATTATTGATTATACAAAATTAAGCTTATCCATGAAGAATAAACTTAATGCAAGCATGAGATGGAAGGTGCAAAACATTGCCAAATAATCATCAAAATGCAACACAAAATCATGTGTCATGTGAACAAAGATAGTGCAAGAATAGTCATGTTCATACAATGCCAAGAATAAAAAAATAATTGAAAATGTGCATCGAAAGCTCATGGATATGCTTCAACCAGAAGTGAAATGACACTTAAAACACCCATACAATCAAGCATGATAATCAATGGAAGTTAAAATGAAGAAAGCATGGCAAACACACTTGAAAATGTAAGAAAATGGCCTTCTGGTTCAGTGTTAATCGATTAACACTATTGCACTGCAAAGTGTTAATCGATTAAAACTTGAAAAGTGCAAAAAAAACACTGGTTAATTGATTAACACTATTGCACTGCAAAGTGTTAATCGATTAACACTAGACAGGGAGCAGAAAATCAGTTTTGAAAAGTGCTTTTGGCCAACTTTTTTATTATGCAATCACTCCAATGCTAGGGCAAACAATTATGCACGAAAAATCAAGTTTAGACGCAGCAAATGATCAATAATAGAATCAATTAAACAATTAAGATCATGGATCAAGCAATGGTATAATCAATTCACATGCAAAAACATCGAAACTACATCGCGAATGATACGAAAACAATTGAAACAGTAAAATGAATGAGATCCACCAACCTACAAGGCTGAGATGTGCCTTTGTAAATGTTGCAATGTGATCTTGATGAAGATAATCAAAGAAAACCAGTGGAATCTTCAATTATAGTCGAAACGTATCGAAACCGATCAAATCGCGACGAAAATTTCGAAATTAGAATTATCACCGAAGAAGCTTGAATCAATCACTTGAGATGAATCCAAAAGCTACTGAAACTCCACAAAAACCAGTATAATGGAATGATGGTGAAGGTTAAGCTCAAGAAAAATCACTTTCAAGGTGAGAGTAGCTTTTCTTCAATGGTGAATTAGGAGCTTTGGTAAGGTTTTGGAAGATAATTAAGATGAAGATGAAGAAGTAGCAGAGAAAAATTAGAGAGAATGTGAGAGAATTAAGAGTGAAATGTGAGAAATTTGGTGAAAAATGGTAGATCCCCTGAAAAGTGAGTGAAAGTGTGTTTATATATACCTTTGGTTTGGAGTGTGAGAGGTTTGGAATTAGCTTTGGACTTAGCTTTGGGTTTGGAACTAGGCTAGGAGTTAGCTACACTTGACTCACCGAGTCAAGGCGGTTAACTCGGTTAGTTAGGACCAACTCGGTAACAATCCCAAGGTGAACTCCAACATCCAAAGATCCACATGACTTGGAAAACAAGGAACATGGTGCACTTAATTTAAAGTGAAGCATTAGAATAAATGCACTTGGAATGAATTGAATAGCCTTGAAATGTCTAGAGATGTCTAGAATATTCCACATGTTGCTAGAATACTGTAGAATCCAAGACCAAAGTGTGTGCAAAGGTGCTGTCATGAAAAAGCAGCAGATTATGCCTATTCTGCCTGTGTTAATCGATTAACACAATTGCACTGCAAATGGTTAATCGGTTAACCAGGCCAAAATATGCCCAATTTGCCTAAAAAATGGTGTTGTAGTCCCGGCTTTGATTTTCCACTTCTTGTATTGATGAATAGGCATAGAAACCCTCATTTTGTGCTTGTTTTGATGATGATGGTAATCTTGTGAGGATGATATCAGCCAGGCTAGAAAACTTGAAAGTCCTGTAACAAGAAACACATAGAGAAAAATGTGAATGCGTGTGTCGACGATGCGAATGCGTGTGTAGACGATGCGAATGCACATGCTTATGCAAAAAGGCAAAAGAGGAAGGTCAAATTTTGGGTTACGACAGATGCCCCTATTTAATCCTCTTGGACCTGAATGTACAAATTGCGTTAGCTTTTCGATGATTCAAGGTAAAAGGGGATTAAATAAAAGAGTAGCTCGAAAATTTGGCCGACGGCGACAAAAGAAGAGTGTTAAGAGACTGAATATCTGTAGGGGAGATGAATCAGGCCAAAAGAGAGGGGGTATGCTCGATGCATATGCCATGTATGCATCGACCTAAATGATGCTTGATATCATGTAATGCAAAAGGTACGGTTTGAGGTAATGCACGGTAAGTTAGGCAGAGGTTGTAGCAAAACGATCTCGCCATCCTTGGTCGGGGAGAGAACACATAGATAAAGACAAAATCTTTCGGGGAGAGGCCCTCAAAAGGATGATAACTCTACTGCGGAAAACCAAGGAGATGGTGAAGATTCCGCTGAGAGAGAAACTGAGAAGGCTCACCATCGACACTGCAGGGGATAAGAGATTCATACCAATCCCTTCATTAGGACTGCCTTTGCCGGGGATGGAACCAAGCAAATCTGATTTCTAAATTGCCGCCAACTCTGCTGTAGGGAATTCACAAGGCTCGGAGGATCTTCTCCACTTGGGGAAGACATGAAACCAAATCGTATAGTTGTGGGTGCATAACAACCTGACATGCTACGAATGACGCGCGACCCGTGCTGGGGAAAAGAACAAACATGTCTCCTCTCGGGGTACAGCATGGCAACTTTGCTGGAGACATTATGGATCCGTTGGGGAAATGGAATGCAATCAACCCTTCCTAAGGACCACAATGGCGACTGCTGGGGAAATGATGACCCTGCTGATGAACATTAACTTCTTCAGAGGACCCTCATATTAGCGGTCGGGCGTTAGGCTTACCAACGATATTACTGATTATCCTACAGGAATCACCAGTAAAGTATGCAATGCATACTGCTTTCTCGATTGACTTAGCTTTTTATTGTTCTCAACGTTTTATAGTATTATGTGATCACAAATAATTGTTTATTTTGCAAACAAAATACTGGAATGAAAACAATTGAGATAACAAATGATGCATTTTATTGAATGTGAAAATTTTGTACATAAGATGTGTACAAGGATGCAAAAATCCTTGATGAGGAAATTTACAATAAAATTGAAAAACAAGTGTAAATGGCAAAGGGAAATCATGTTTTGCATTGATTACAACATTGGCTACCATCCACTGTAAGTCTAGGTTCCAACGCCTTGCACCAGTTGATGACGATTTAATTGCTCTGTTACCGTCCGAGGTCTATCTATGACGAAAAGAGGCTCAAGGGTTCACAGTCAATGCCTTTATCCCTAATTTTTACCTGGACATGTTTTCATTTTTTTTTCGTCCACCGAGATACCCATTTTTGACTAAGTCGCCCTTTCGGGTTTTCAACTTAGCGGGCTGCTATTATTTTTTCATTGTCCCTAACTTTTGCATGGACATTTCTTTTTTCTAGTCCATCGGGACGCCCATTTTTTCCTAGATTGTCCTTACGGATGTCAATCTAGCGGACTCTTATTCATTTTTTTTCAGGCATAATATTTTTTGACTGTATCAGAGTTCACGGGCGATGGCAACTCCTCTCTATCCATTGTGGTGAGGATTAGGGCTCCACCTGAGAAGGCCTTCTTGACCACAAATGGTCCTTCATAATTGGGAGTCCATTTACCTCGTGGATCCGAGTGAACAGGAGAATATCTTTTGGGTACAAGTTCGCCTTCACAGAACGTTCGAGGGAGAACCTTCTTGTCAAAAGCTCGTTTTAGGCGTCTCTGATACAATTGACCATGACAGACGGCTGTAAGGCGCTTCTCTTCGATGAGATTCAGCTGGTCATATCTGGATTGAACCCATTCAGCTTCATCAAGACATGCTTCCATGATAACTCTGAGTGAAGGAATCTCAGCTTCAATGGGCATAATAGCCTCCATACCATACACAAGTGAATACGGAGTTGCCCCGGTAGAAGTGCGAACTGAAGTTCTGTAGCCATGTAGTGCAAATGGAAGCATTTCATGCCAATCCTTGTATGTCTTGACCATTTTCTGGATAATTCTCTTGATGTTTTTATTTGCTGCTTCAACGGCGCCATTCATCTTGGGCCGATATGGTGAAAATTTGTGGTGCTCGATCTTAAATTCTTGACACAACTCATTCATCATGTTATTATTCAGGTTGCTTGCATTGTCCGTGATAATGTTACTAGGGATGCCATAGCGACATATTATCTCTTTCTTGATAAATTTGGCAACCACTTGTCGTGTAACGTTTTCATAAGAAGCATCTTCAACCCACTTGGTGAAGTAGTCGATAGCAACCAAAATGAATCGGTGACCGTTGGAAGCCTTCGGTTCGATCATTCCAATTATATCTATACCCCACATAGAGAATGGCCAAGGTGAAGTCTAAACATTCAATGGAGTTGGAGACACATGGATCTTGTCTCCGTAGATTTGACACTTGTGACATTTTTTGGCAAAGTTGTAACAATCTACCTCCATCGTTGTCCAGTAATACCCAGCCCGAAGGATCTTCTTGGCCATAGTAGGACCTTTAGCATGTACACCCTTGCAGGCTTCATGTATGGACCTTATGATTGCGTGTGTTCGTGTCTACCACTTAATGTTGCGTGTGTTCCTCTTGTACAGTACACCACCACTTAAGAAGAATTTGGCGCAGAGCCGCCTAAGAGCTTTCTTGTCAGTGATAGTAATACCCTCGGGATATTCCTGTTTTTCCAGATATCTCTTAATGTCGTAGAACCAAGGCTTGTCATCAGACTCATCCTCGATTGCTAAACAGTGTGCTGGCTCGTTCAAGTGATCAATGCGGATATGAGGAGCTTCATTCTTCCACTTGACCTTGAACATGGATGCTAAAGTGGCAAGAGCATCGGTTAGTTGATTTTCCTCTCTGGGGATATGATGAAAAGAAATCTCATCAAAGTAAGGAATCAACTTCGCAATGTGTTATTGATACGAAACCAGCTTGGAATCCTTAGTCACAAAGTTCCCTCTGAATTGGCCGATAACCAAAGCAGAATCTCCATAAACCTTAAGAATCTTGATTCTCATGTCAATTGCCGCTTCATACCGTAGATACATGCTTCGTATTCAGACATATTGTTGGTGCATGCAAAGCATAATCTGGCGGTGAAGGGAAGGTGAAAACCTGTTGGATAGATGAGGATAGCACCGATTCCACGACCCTTAGAATTGGAGGCACAATCGAACACGAGCATCCATCGCGCCCCTGGTTCGGGTCCTATGTCAGGGTCTGGGGTCTCATAGTCTCTGATAAATAGAACATCCTCATCGGGAAAGTCAAACTTCATTTGTTGATAACCCTCTATAGGTTGATGAGCAAGGTAGTCAGACAAGACACACCCTTTTATTGCTTTCTGGGTAACATGTTGGATATCATACTCAGTTAACAGCATCTGCCACCGAGCAATCCTTCCAGAGACAGCAGGCTTTTCGAATATGTACTTTATCAGATCCATTTTGGATATCAACAAAGTAGTATGGCAAATCATGTATTGTCTTAGGCGCCGAGCTGCCCAGACCAGAGCACAACAAGTTTTCTCCAAGAGTGAGTATCTGGTCTCACAATCAGTGAACTTCTTGCTCAGATAGTAAATTGCATGTTCTTTTCTGCCAGTGTCATCATGTTGACCTAATACACATCTCATTGATTCATCGAGGACGGTGAGATACATGATTAAAGGCCTACCAGGAACCGGCGGTACTAAGATCGGTGGTTCTTGCAAGTATTGTTTTATTTTGTCAAATGCTTCTTGACACTCATTGTTCCATTCAACCGATTGATTTTTCCTTAGTAATTTGAATATTGGTTCACAGGTAGCCGTCAAGTGAGAAATGAATCTTGAGATGTAATTAAGTCTGCCCAGAAAGCCACGGACTTCTTTTTCTATTTTGGGAGGTGGCATGTTATGAATTGCCCGAACCTTATCAGGATCAACTTCAATGCCCTTCTGACTCACAATAAAGCCCAACAGTTTACCAGATCGAACTCCGAAGGTACACTTCACAAGATTTAACCACAATCTAAACTTCTGGAGTCTGTCAAATAGTTTCTTCAGATGGACCAGATGATCATCTTTAGTTTTGGACTTGGCAATCATATCGTCCACGTAAACCTCAATCTCTTTATGAATCATATCGTGAAAGAGGGTTGTCATGGCACGTTGGTATGTTTCCCCTGCATTCTTCAGACCGAATGGCATGACTTTGTAGCAATATGTACCCCATGGCATGATGAAAATAGTCTTTTCCATATTAGTTGGGGACATCTTGATCTGATTATATCCTGAGAAACCGTCCATAAAGGAAAAGACTGAAAACTGCGTTGTGTTGTCTACCAGGACATCAATGTGAGGCAAAGGAAAATCATCCTTTAGGCTTGCCTTATTGAGATCTCGATAATCCACACACATTCTGACTTTCCCATCTTTCTTAGGAATTGGGACGATGTTGGCAATCCATTCAGGATATTCGGAAGTGGCTAGGAACCCAGCATCAAGCTGCTTCTTTACCTCTTCTCTGATTTTGAGTGCCATGTCGGGTCTAGTCCTTCTGAGTTTCTGCTTGACAGGAGGACATCCGGGCTTGAGTGGCAAGTGATGTTCAACGATGTTGGTATCCAACCTTGGCTTATCTTGATAGGACCAAGCGAAGATATCGACATACTCTTTCAATAACTTGACCAACTCGGAATGTACATGCTTAGCGAGGGACGCACCAACCTTGACTTCTCTTCCGACTTCATCAGTACCAAGATTGACCACTTCTACTGGCTCTTTGCGTGGCTAAATCTCTCTATGCTTGTGCTCAAGGAGCCTTGCTAGTTCAGCCGAAAATTCACAATCTTCCTCACCATCTTCTTCGGCTTGGTTAATTGGAATTCCAGAATTACAATGGATGTTTTCCATGTTGTTATCAATGCTTTTATTAGTTCTACATGTTTATGAATATGTTTAGAATGAGCTATTTTGAAAAGTGAAAATAAAAGAAACTTTTGCCATTTGTTTGTGAAAAGTAAAAAATAAAGGAAGAAAATAGAGCATGATTTTGAATGCAAAAAACTTTTATTTATTGATCACATAATATTGCAAAAGTGCGAGGCCCTTTACAAGCTATCGACTCGTCTCGGGCAAGGACGAGGGAATGAGAAAGCAAAATGCATTACATGTTATTTGGAAAAACCACAGGAATCACGGTAGATGTCCAATTGTTGAGCTTGAAACCCAGCGGACACTTGCGTACAAAGCTTGAAATCTGATTACTAGGACCAGCATCATCGGTGGCTGCCACGATGTCACCTTGTTGGAAACCCGCGCTATTGAACTTGATTGAACTACACTGATTCTGACCATGTGACCTTTGACTGGGAAAACAGGAATATCCCGAGGGTATCACTATCACAAACAAGAAGGCTCTTAGGCGGCTCTGCGCCAAGTTCTTCTTAAGTGGTGGTGTACTATACAAGAGGAATTATGATTCTGTGTTGCTCAGGTGCATGGATAGACACAAAGCAAACACGATCATAAGGTCCATACATGAGGGCTAAGAGGGTGTACATGCTAAAGGTCCTGCTATGGCCAAGAAGATTCTTCGAGTTGGGTATTACTAGACAACAATAGAGGTAGATTGTTAAAACTTTGCCAAAAGATGTCACAAGTGCCAAATCTATGGTGACAAGATCCATGTGCCTCCAACTCTGCTGAATGTTTTGACCTCACCTTGGCCTTTCTCTTTGTGGGGTATAGATATGATTGGGATGATCGAAGCGAAGGCTTCCAACGGTCATCGATTCATTTTAGTTGCTATCGACTACTTCACTAAGTGGGTTGAAGCTGCTTCTTACGCAAATATTACACGACAAGTGGTTGCCAAATTTATCAAGAAAGAGATAATTTGTCGCTATGGTATTCCTAGAAGCATTATCACTGAAAATGCAAGTAAACTGAATAACAAAATTATGAAAGAGTAGTGTCAAGAATTCAAGATAGAGCACCACAACGCTTCACCATATTGGCCCAAGATGAATGGTATCGTCGAAGCAGCAAACAAAAACATCAAGAGGATTGTCCAGAAAATGGTCAAAGTATTCAAAGATTGGCATGAAATGCTTCTATATGCACTACATGGCTACAGAACTTCAGTTCGTACTTCTACTAGGGCAACTCTGTATTCACTTGTGTATGGTAAGGAGGTTGTTTTACTAATTAAAGTCGATATTCCTTCGCTCAGAGTAATCATGGAAGCAGGTCTTGATGAATCTGAATGGGTCCAAGCCAGATATGACCAGCTGAATCTCATCAAAGAGAAGCGCCTTACAGCCGTTTGTCATGGTCAATGTATCAGAGACGCCTCAAGCGAGCTTTTGATAAGAAAGTTCTCTCTCGAGCGTTCCAAGAAGGCGGACTCGTGCTCAAGAGATATTCACCTATTCACTCGGATCCACGCGGCAAGTGGACTCCCAACTACAAAGGACCTTTTGTTGTCAAGAAGGCTTTCTCAGGCGGAGCCCTGATACTCACTACTATGGATGGGGAAGAGTTTCCATCGCTCGTGAACTCCGATGCAGTCAAGAAATATTATACCTGAAAAAAAAAGGATAAAGAGCCCGCTAGATTGACATCCACAAGGATAATCTAGGCAAAAATGGGTGTCCCGATGAACCAAAAAAAAAAGAAATGTCCATGCAAAAGTTAGGGACAATGAAAAAAAACAATAACAGGCCGCTAAGTTGAAAACCCAAAAGGGCGACTTAGGCAAAAATGGGTATCCCGGTGGACGAAAAGAAAATAGAAAAAAATGTCCAGGCAAAAATTAGGGATAAAGGCATTTGACTGTGAACACTTGAGCCTCTCTTCGGCATAGCTGGATTTCAGACAGTAACAGAGCAGTCAAATCATCATCAACTGGTGCAAGGCGTTGGAACCTAGACTTACAGTGGATGGTAGCCAATGTTGTAATTAATGCAAAACATGATTTCCCTTTGCAATTTACATTTGTTCTTCAATTTTATTGCAAATTTCCTCATCAAGGATTTTTGCATCCTTGTACACATATTATGTACATGTTTTCACATTTCAATAAAAATGCATCATTTGAATTCTCAATTGTTTTCTTTTCACTATTTTGTTTGCAAAATAAACGATTAATTGTGATCACATAATACTATAAAGCGTTGAGAACAATAAAGGCTAAATCAATGGAGAAAGCATTATGCATTGCATATTTTACTGGTAATTCCTACAGGATAATCGGTCATATCCATCGGCAAGCCTAATGCCCGACCTACACTATGATGGTTCTTTGAAGATGCAGCCATCTCCCTAACAGAGCCATCATTTCCCTATCAAACACCATTATGGTTCTACGGAAAGGTTGTTTACCTCTCATTTCTCCGGTAGATCCGTAATGTCCTTAGAAAAGCTATCATGATGTGCCCCGAGAAGAGACACGATTTTTCTTTTCCCCAGCAAAGGTCGTGTGGCAATCCCAGCATATCAAAACTGTCACTCCCTAGAGGCAACGCACTTCGCTCTCCCCAAGCAGAGAGGATCATTCGGACCTTGGTAATTCCCTATAGCTGAGTCAGTTAGGGTGAAAGGACGCCCAAGTAGCAATGTTGGTGATAGCTTGGAAATCGGAGATTTCTAGGGTCGTTCCCTACACCAGAGTCAGTCATGGCATGAAGATCGGCCTGATTCTTTCATCCCCATCAATGTCAACAGTGATAATCTAGAAATATGATATTTCTCGGTTTCTTCCCCAATAGATTTGTCACCCTTTGTGGATTTTTTTTCTCCAGCAGGAGCCGTCTTCATCTGTGGGTCCTCTCCCCAACCGAGGATGTCGAGTTCGTTTTGCTACAATCTCTACCTAACCGCCGCACATGACCTTAACTTGCATTGTGCATTACATGATATCAAGCATCATGTAGATCACATGCATAGCCTATGCATCGAGCATACTAATTTTCTTTTTGTCTGATTCATCTCCCAAGCATATATTCAACCAAACTTCAAACACTCTCAAAATTCTTCTTTTCTCGCCGTCAGCCAATTTTTCGAGCTACTCTTTTATTTAATCCTCTTTTACCTCGAATCATCAAAAAGCTAGCACAATTCGTACATTCAGGTCCAAGAGGATTAAATAGGGGCAGGTGTCGTAACCCGAAATTTAACCTCCCTTTTCCCTTTTTCATAAGCATGTGCATTCGCATCGCTGGCATACGCATTCACACTTTTTCTCTGTGTTTTTTTTGTTGCAGGAATATTCAGGTTTTCTAGCCCGATTAATTGCATCCTCACAAGGTCATCACATCCTCAAAACAAGCACAAAATAGTGGTTTCCATGGTTATTCATCAAAGCAAGAGGTGGAAAATCAAAACTGGGGATTCAACACTTGTTCCTAAGCAATCTGGGCAAATTTTGCCTAGAGTAACCGATTACTCAAACAGGGTAATCGATTACTCTGCACAAAGTTGTAAATTCTGCTGCATTTTTGGGACATCAACCATGCACTCTCTTTGTTCTTGGATTCTACATGGTTCTAGCATCGTGTGGAACATTCTAGACATTTCAAGACCATTCAAGACATTCCACTTACATTTATTCCAATGCATCACTTTAAATTAAGTGCACCATGTTCCTTGATTTCCAAGCATGTGAGCCTTTGATTTGGATTTACATTGGGATTGCTCCATCGAGTTAACTACCTAACTAACTGAGTTAACCGCTGACTCAGTGAGTCAAGTGTAACTAACTCCCAACCTAGATCCAAAGCTAAGTCCAAAGCACATTCCAAACCTATCAACTCCAAACCAAAACTCTATATAAATAAACCTTCAATCATTTTTCAAAACTCTCAACCATTTCACACATTTCTCACACTTCACTCTCAATTCTTTCACATTCTCTCTGAATTTTTCTGCAACTTCTTCATCTTCATCTACATTTTCTGCCCAAACCTCACTATAGCTCTTCACCATTGAAGATTAATCACTTTCACATTGGAAGTGATTATTTCTTGAGCTTAACCTTCAACACCTTGCAATTATACTTGATTTTCTGGAGTTTTATTAGATTTTGGATTCATCTCAAGTGTTTGCTTCAAGATTCTACGGTTCGAATTCGTATTTCAGAGTTTCGTCGAAATTTGCTCAGTTTCGGTACAATTCAGCTACAATTGAAGATTCCTCTGGTTTTCTTTAATTATCTTCATCAAGACTCATTTGCAACAACATCCAAGGCACATCTCAGCCTTGTAGGTTGGTCTTTATTTTCACATTTTACTGCTTTGAACATTTTCGTATCATTCGCGATGTAGTTTCGATGCTTTTTGTGTGTGAATTGATTATGCCATTACTTGATCCATGATCTTGATGATTTAATTGATTTCATTGCTGTTTATTTGTTGTTATTAAGCTTGATTTTCGTGCATAAATTCATACCCTAGCATGTGGTAGTTTGGACAAGTGATTTAGGTGTTAAAAGTGCTTTTTGAAAAGCTATTTTTGCCACTGTTACAGTGGTAATCGATTACTCAAAGAGAGTAACCGATTACTCTGCATAAATTTACACTAGCACTGCCTTTTTTAACCAAGTAACTAATTACTCAAATAGAGTAACCGATTACTCTGCATAATTTTCACCAGTTTTGCCTTTTTCAAGCAAGTAATCGATTACCTGCTTAGGGTAATCGATTACCATTGTAACAGAGTGCTAATTTTGATGTTTTTCAAGCTTGTTTGCCATGCTTTCCTCATCTAACTTCTATGGATTGATAAGATTGATTTGCATGGATGTTTTAAGCGTTGTTTAACTTCAGTTTGAAGCATGACTGTGATTTTTCCGATGCTCGATCTTTCGATTTCATAATTGTGCTCATTCTTGGCATTGCATGAACATGATCATTCTTGCACATTTTTTATTCACATAATGGCATGATTTGTGTGGCATTTTGGATTGTCATTTGGCACTGTTTTACATTCATGTTTGAATTAAGTTTGTTCTTCAAAGAATAAGTTTAATCTTGTATAATCAATAATGCACCCTTTGCTTTAATAATTTTTCAATTCATTTTGGAAAATTATTAGTATATTCCTCCCTTTCGATTAATTAATCAAAACTTCATTTTGATTATTAATCTTCTTGTTGGCGCTTCTCTTCGGGCTTCCTTTAGAGCTTTCTTTCTCTTCCCCCCGCGGAGTCGGAGTTTCGCGCGACACTGGGGCACTGTACAACTTGGAGCTGTTACGCCGTACGTTTCAACTTTTGCACTACACCCTCTGTGTTAGAGAAGGAATGAGAATGGAGAATTCCTACTCTCATTCTGACCACTTCAGGTAGGGGACGAATGACCCTGTGCCTGGCTTAGTCACCTCTATCTCCAGGCGGTATCGTATTTCCTTCCCCAGTTGAGTTGGTCCCTGATCACTCTTACCTCTTTCAATCTCTCTTTTGATCAATCACCATTCGCTTGGTTAAAGATCATTATCTCTTGGGTTAACACCCATCTCTTGCCTCATTATTCTCTTCTTGCGGTCAATCATCATCTTTGTTTTTAGAAGAGTCTCAATCCCTTTTCTTTAGTTAAACATAGTCTTCCTGTTAAACCCCAAAACTTTTACGGAGTTCGCAACCTTCTCTTGGTTTTTCTCCCTTTGTTTGGTTAATCACTGCCTGTCAGTTAAAACACCAATTTGCACTTCTTCTCAATTAACCACGGTCTATCTGTTAACATACTGAGCATCTCTTGAGTTAATCACCTTCTCTTGGTTAATCACTTATTTTCTTTTCAGTTAATCATAGTCTTTCTGTTAACACCGAATCCCCAGCGGTTAGCAACCTTCTTTTGGTTCAAATACCCTTTTTCGTTGGCCAAGTACTGCTTGTTCAGTCAATACCGACGTCTTTTGGGTCACGGCCATCGCTTGGTCCCACACCCGTTCTTTGGGTCACGACCTTCGCTTGGTTCCACACCCGTTCTTTGGGTCACGACCTTCACTTGGTCCCACACCCGTTCTTTGGTTCACGACCTTCGCTTGGTCCCACACCCGTTCTTTGGGTCACGACCTTTGCTTGGTCCCACACACGTTCTTTGGGTCACGACCTTCGCTTGGTCCCACACCCGTCCTTTGGGTCACGACTTTCGCTTAGTCCCACACCCATCCTTTGGGTCACAACCTTCACTTGGTCCTCTCGCAACTGCGAAAAACAACCGGCATAAATAGAACAGAAGAGTCGCCACAGAACATTATTTATCCCGACGCGGGGAAAGGAAACAATCGAAGAAAACTTGAAGAAGGGAAAAGACATGGTCATCACAGCCATAGTCCGAGTTCGGGAGTCGGTTACACGAGGGGAAGGTATTAGCACCCACACGCGTCCATCGTACTCGATGGGATCCACGCTTGTTGTCTAATCAAAGGGTGAGTTATCTAAAGCCTACTGCTAAACAGAAATGGAAAACAAAAAGGGAAAAAGAGACTCGATAGGACATCGCCGTCCTAGGCCTACGTATTCCCTCGTACAATGGGAAAGTCAGAGTCAACGTAGTTCGGAGAACTACGGGTGGAGGGGGAGGTTGCTCGCCGAGACATCGTCGTCTCGTGCCTACGTATCCTCAATCTAACCAGAGAAAGGAAATCAGAGCGTTCGTAATTTATGGGACTACGGAAATGGGAGAAGGGTGCTCGCCAAGACATCGCCATCTTGTGCCTACGTATCCTCAATCTAACCAGAGAGAGCAAATCAGAGCGTCCGTAGTTCGTGGCACTACGGAAGAAAGGTGGGAGGGTGTGCTAGCCAAGACATCGCCGTCTTGTGCCTACGTATCCTCAATCTAACCAGAGAGAGCAAATCAGAGCGTCCATAGTTCGTGGTAACGACCACAATGGTTAAGTGTTTTTTATGAGCGACGTTAGGTTTGCGTCCGGCAGTTAGGGTTGATGCCTGTTTGCGACTGAACGGAAGTAACGTTCTCTTTTCTGAAAATGATTTGAAACCCGACAATCCCGAAGGATGAAAAAGATTTGAATTCGTTTTTGTGTTTTTTAGACAAAAATGGATTAAGTTGGCTTGTAACTTGTATTGCACTAAAGTCTATGACATAGGAGCGAATACGTCGCATATCGTCCCCAACAGGACATACGATAAACACCCTAGAAGAGTGGAGGGAAACACCTCATTCCTCATTTCCCACGTACTTAAGGATCATGCGCAATACGCGTTGCCTTTATTAAGTGTTTTAGACTTGTTATGAGATGAGAAAAGAAGACTCAAAGGTTGAGAAGAAAAACACTACGGGAACTCTATCCTAATGTTAGCATACATGGATTGAATCCTAATGTCTATTCTACTCCAAGCTTAATCAAAGATTAAGTTGGACTAGGGAGTCCTAAGGGAACATGCAAAACTGAATCCAAGACTTAAGCAAGTCTTGAGATCCAAAGGGGAAGAAAGAAGTAAGATGAAGAAGAGAAAGGCAACATGAGATGAGAAACAAGGTAGGGCAGCAAGCACATCATGCACATCACATCCAATTCACACCACCAAACATGTCCCAAAAGACCACAGATTGAAATTCAAACAAGAAGATAGAAGCAAACAAGAATGAGTGCAAACAACTTGCATTAGGATCACAATTGAACTCCATGAATCATCATACAATTGTGATGTGAACAAAGTAAGGTGAGAATGAAACAAAGTCAGAACTTAGGTCACATCATGATCATCCAATTCAAACATGTAGGAAAGCTTCACATTAACATGCATCATGAGCCAAAGTGGAAACAATCAAATGCTAATGAAATACATCATAGAAATCAATCAACAATGACCAAATGAAGTGAAAACATGATGTGAATCCAAGTGGGCAGTAGCAAGTGCACAATCCATGAATCATAATCAAACTCAAATCAATCAAAAATGAGCATCAAGTATCATACTCAAAGCATATGTCAAAATTAGGCATGTATTCAACAAGATCAAGTCCAAAACGATTCACATGTTTTCATACAAGTAGGACAACACCAAAGGAAGGTCATACACCAAGTGACAAGACACATCATAACCTTAAACATTCCATATCAATCCAAGAAATATCACCAAGCATCAAAGAAGCTCATGTCATTCAAAGGCACAAAATTAGGTCAAGAAGGGTTCACTAACATGCTCAAAACATCACCAAATGAGAGCATCAACCAAAAATAGCAAAGTGATTCAATAAAATACCAAAAAATATCCAAAGAAAAGTTTAAACATCCAATTAAGCATGTACAAAATATGGAAGCAAAACAAGTTTAAGAACATGCCCAAAAGTGATCAACAAGGCAAGGTAGTTAAGAAATCGAGCATGAATCGAGGGCCAACAAAAGTTGAATGGCAAGTCACTAAAAATTAACTCAAACCAAGCCCAAACCTGCATCAAATCAACCTTATATGAAGGTATAAATGTGGCTTAAAAATTATCCTCAAAAGATAAACCAAAGTCAAGAAACTTCCTAACCCTAGATGAAGGGTATCCTTGGAAATATACTTACAAATTAAATCAAAATAAAATAACAAAAAAGAAATAAAAATAAAATAAAAATCATGATAATCAAGTCAAGACATCAATTGACCTGAAAAAAAAAATTTATTTTTTAAAAATAGTTTGATAATTAAAACAAAATTGAAAACAAAAATGAAGTAAAAAGAAAAGAAATTAATCAAATGTTTAGCCAGGGGGTGCTCTAGTAATCTAGGTACAAGTGAAAACAAAACAGTGGCGCGTTGGGCTTAAAGCAGGGGAGTGTTGATAGTAAAAGGGGTTAAGCCCAAACCATGCCCATCAGAAAAATTCAAAAAAAAACAAAAGGAAAAAATGAAACACAGCGTTTCATTAACACCCGGACACACATCAGCGTGTAACCACCAATCACACGAGCCAGTCAACAAGTCAACCTGCCATGTCAACCATACACATCAGATGCCGGATCCTTAGCTCCGGTCATCTTCTCCGGGAGGCTCGCCAGAGCTCCACATAAAACCTCCACAAAAATGGCAAAACTGAACAGCATCTTACACCAATTTTCGTGAGGATGACTAATATGCCATTATTTTCTCAAAAAGATGCGTCTAACACGATGAAATCCGGCCATGAAAAAACAACATACACTCTGAAACTTCATCAAAATGAAACAACATCCATACAAACTTGATCTACACATGCTAAGGGCCTCAAAAACATGAATCACAAGCTTCCAACACACATAACAAGCCAGGAAATAAAACTGGAAAATTACCTAACAAAATACTGTCCGTTGCACCTTGAAACGAATCAAAACCTTCAAAAAACCTCTTCTCTTGATGCTAAGAATGCTCAGGAAGAATAATGGAGCAAGACATTGCAGAGAAATCCTTGGACAGATGCAATTCGAGAGCTCCAAACTTTTGAGTGAGAGTGAATATTTCAGATCTGATTTTTGTGTATAATGAAGAAGTCATATCATTTTAGGGTTTTGGAGTCTTTATATAGAGTGGGTTGGAGTTGTTTTTGTAGGCCCATGATGCAAGGAATGGTCTGCTTGAAATTTTTCAAAAAATGAGCATTTGGAGAGTACACGAGTTTCATCATTGTGTGTGTGTGTGTACTGAATGAGTAAAATGGGAGTGTGTAGAGAGTGTAATGAAGGGAAACGTGGGCCAGTATACCAAGCAAGGTTTGTGCATTTTCTTTTCACAATTGTGGCAACATTGTACATGTGGTGTATGACAAATTGCTTGACTTGTTTTGGCAAGAGTGGTACCAATTAGTACACAAAGTTTTATGGTTGAATTGGGGAGCAAAATGAATGGTCATGCGTGTGGAATATATCATGCATGGCCATGCAAGAAAATATTCAAGTTATGTGCAATGATGACAACTTGTTGATGTATTCAAACACATCCATGTGTGCCACTTTGAACCCTTATAATTTGATGAAATCCTTGCCAAATGATGAATTCTTGGGCTTAACAAAAACTAGGGAGAACATGGAACAAAAACCATGAAGGAAATGTCTTGAAATAAGGCTTGGAACATGGTGAAAAATAAGCCATGAAATCAGGCCCTTGAAGCTGCCAAAAAGACTTAGAAAAATTCTAAGTTATTGCAAAATCACAAGTTGAAAATGGCTTACTTTGCTCACTCATAACTCAATGAAAATGATCCAAATGGCATGGTTCTTGTGCCCATTTTGAAGGGAATGTTTCAAACTACAACTTTCATGTGGACAAGATTTGCAAATGAAGCCTTGATCATGATGAAAATTGGCTTTGAAAAGGATTGAAAACTTTCCCAAAATAGTAACTTTTAAAACCTAGTTTCTTCCAAAAATGGCAAGTTCTCAACTTCTTGATTTTTTTTACAATTCCTTGAACATTCCTTGACCAAATCTCATTCATTGATCAATTGACAACCTTCTGAATGAAATTGATGGACAATCTTCCAGGCCTAGACACTTAGGAACATATGGAATACCATGAAATTAAGTCTTGTCCAAAAAATCAGAAATAAACTGATTTTATGTGAAACCCTAATTTTGGTACCCACAGTCTAGGAGAACTCGACCCAAGCTCAAAACTCAAATTCCTCTGAATATGAGGTGTATCCTCTTAAACAAAGATGAAATGTGCCACATGATGATGATAAAGCTTCAACAATCTTGCCCAAAAGAGTGTTACATTCCCAAATGTTCCAATCCCTAGTTTAAGGACCAACCCATAAAAGGAAGTAAACCACTTAAAATCTCTTGCCAAACCTAATCATTTGATGAGGTGATGAACACGTTAGGATGCCTTAAGGCCTAAGAACCCAATGTAGCCTGAGTAATGGTGACATTAAGAATATCTCTTCCTTTGGTAGCTTGGACAATAACACATGATCTCTTGCTTGAACCTCTGAAATACATCTTCCTCTCTTGAATTGACCAAGACACCCTGATCCCATGCTGAGAACCAATGATATGCACAAATGATAATACAAAATGAAGTGAAACATAAGCCAGTTAGTGCTAGAAAGAGAAGACAAATTTTGAGGTGTTACAGCTGCCCCTATTCAAACTTCTTGGATCCGAGGGTATGGAAGCATAAGCTTTCAGACAGTCTGGATACACAGAGATTGAATACCAAAAGAACCCTGAAATTTGCAACCGGTGGGGAGGTAAAGTGTTCACCAACCGTAGGGGGATTCAAAGACA
The DNA here is from genome assembly GCA_022829125.1 of Lathyrus tuberosus. Classification (NCBI taxonomy): domain Eukaryota; kingdom Viridiplantae; phylum Streptophyta; class Magnoliopsida; order Fabales; family Fabaceae; genus Lathyrus; species Lathyrus tuberosus. The sequence goes on along the minus strand of JALAZF010000283.1, from coordinate 4,733,506 downwards.
GTGGATACCAACCAATAGTTGGGATAAGTCAAAAGAGACCAACACATAGTTGGGATTGAAAAAGGGTACCAACCAATAGTTGAGATGAAAGATACTAACCAATAGTTAGGATAACAAAAGGTACCAACCAATAGTTGGGATAACAAAGGGTACCAACCAATAGTTGGGATGAAATATACTAACCAGTAGTTAGGATAACAAGGATGTTGACCAAAGGCGTACTCACAACAAAAGAGGCCAACCAATAGTTGGGATGAAAGATGAGACCAACCAATAATTGGAATAAACAAAGGGTACCAACCAAAAGTTGGAAAAATAGAACGCCGACCGAAGGCGAACTCACAACGAAGAATACCAACCAAGAGTTGGAATACAACAAAGGGGACCAACCAATAGTTGGGATAAGTCAAAGGAGACCAACCAATAGGTGGGATGTAACAAAGGGGACCAACCAATAGTTGGGATTGCAAAAAGGTACCAACCAATAGTTGGGATGAAAGATACTAACCAATAGTTAGGATAACAAAAGGTACCAACCAATAGTTGGGATAACAAAGGGTACCAACCAATAGTTGGGATGAAATATACTAACCAATAGTTAGGATAACAAGGATGCTGACCAAAGGCGTACTCACAACAAAAGAGACCAACCAATAGTTGGGATGAAAGATGAGACCAACCAATAATTGAAATAAACAGAGGGTACCAACCAAAAGTTGGAAAAATAGAACGCCGACCGAAGGCGAACTCACAACGAAGAATACCAACCAAGAGTTGGAATACAACAAAGGGGGCCAACCAATAGTTGGGATAAGTCAAAGGAGACTAACCAATAGTTAGGATGTAACAAAGGGGACCAACCAATAGTTGGGATTGCAAAAGGGTACTAACCAATAGTTGGGATGAAATATACTAACCAATAGTTAGGATAACAAGGACGCCGACCAAAGGCGTACTCACAACGAAAGAGACCAACCAATAGTTGGGATAACAGATACTAACCAATAGTTAGGATAATGAGGACGCCGACCAAAGGCGTACTCACCACAAAAGAGACCAACCAAGAGTTAGGATAATAGCCAGAAATATACAGGAAGTAGAATCAACGGACTTACGTCCTGAAGAGAATGAAAGATGACTTCGCTGGGGAAAAGAGAGATCTAAACAGACAACTCTGCAAGGGAGCATGAGATAACCCCTCCGGAAGAGAACAACAATAAAAAGGACGAATCCAGTGGTTGGGGTATAAAATTAAACAACCTCTCCTGAGCTATGCCGCCTTCTGCTGGGGAAAAAGTCTGGCAAAGGATATCAAACCTGGATTATGCTTCAAATGCATATGTTTGAATTTTTCTATGGCGTAATGCTTCATGCGAAATGGAAGTGCTACGCATTTGGGATGATGCAATGCAAATGATGCTTATGCTATGCAAAAGGGACACCTCAGTGAAATAAACACTGAAGATGAATGCGACTCTACCGGGGATGACAAACTAAATTGTCTCTGAGGTCAAAACCCTGCTGAGGAAAAATCACACTGAACAACTTTCCTGATCACAATCTCTGCCGAAAATGAAACCCAAAACCTGATACTGAAAAGTACCAATAACAATTGGACTTAAAACCTGCTTGGGGTATCAACCACCGTTTGAATAGAACACTGCGAGGATCAATACCCACTTTGCTTAGGGAGAGAAGTCAATAATACGAAACCGGTTATAGATATCATTGAACTTAACCTGCTGCTGGAGAAGTGACTTTACCCTGCTGGGGATGAGAGCACACTATTGCTAGCGAAATTACACCTCCTGACCTGACGAGGAAAGTAGATACCAAGATTCTTTGGGGAAAACAATGTCTTCGTCTGGGGAAGATATCCAACAAGTCCTCTGCTGGAGATACAACACCACCCACTTTGGAGCAATCCACCTCTGACTGCTTGGTGAGGAATAATAGACCAACCATGATTTTGGCTGAGGGCACAATCCTCTGCACTCTTGCTGGGGAGAAACAACCTCACTACCCTGCAAACGTACAACAACAGAAATTCTATATACAAATGGCTACCTCGGCTACCATCCATAATATCCATTGCCTAAGCAATTCCCATTATTTTCTGTTATGCTCCGCAAAGCTTAACATTTTCACATGCAATGTTTATCAAAAATATCAGACGTTTTCGTAAACAAAATAGTAAAAGTAAAACCAGAAATGGAAAGCTTTTTGAGTGAAATGAAAATTTTATTGAATGAGTTTTCCTGTGAATAGGCATTTATAATTAGAAGCAATTCCTGAAAAGAGGTAATTGTACAAAATAACAATAAAAAGAAAATACACATGTCGGCAATGTGGGAACAGATATCCATTATGATTCGATTCAGTTATGACCCATATGCCTTGCTTATCTGCAGATGCTTTGCCCTTCGAAGAGACTGACTGGACTGATTCCTTTCCTTCAAAATTCCTAAGTGTCAAAAGTACTCACAGGTCGAACGCAGACCGCAACCTCTCGCTTTCAAATCCCTAACTTTTTCCTGGATCACCCTTTTTGGGTTTTCAATCCACTGGGATAACCATTTTTGCCAAAGTTGCCTTTTTGGGTTTTCAACTTTGCGGCTTTATTCTTTTCTCTTTCTTTTATCCCTAATTTTTGCCTGAACCTTTTCTTTTTATGGTTCGCCGGGATGCCCCTTTTTTCCTGGATTTTATTTTTATGTCCAGCGGGTCTCTTTTTATTCGAAGTATTTTTTGACTACGTATGCGTTCACAGGGGATGTAAAATCTTCGCTATCCATAGTTGAGAGTAGCAAGGCTCCACCAGAGAAAACCTTTCTTACTACATATGGCCCTTCATAATTTGGAGTCCATTTGCCCCTATGATCTGTCTGAGGAGGAAGGATCCTTTTCAAAACCAACTCGTCTGTCTAAAAACACCGAGGACGCACTTTCTAATCAAAGGCTTTTTTCATTCTGCTCTGATATAACCGGCCATGTGCAATGGCTGCTAATCTCTTCTCCTCAATAACGTTCAGTTGATTTAACCTGGCACGTACATATTCAGCTTCATCAAGCTTAACATCTGCCAGAATTCTCAAAGAAGGAATCTCAAACTCTAATGGTATGACTGCTTCCATACCATACACTAGCGAGAAAGGAGTTGCCCCAGTTGATGTACGCACCAAAGTACGATAACCGTGTAGGGCATAAGGCAACATCTCATGCCAGTCCTTATATGTTACCACCATTTTCTGCACAATCTTCTTGATATTTTTATTTTCTGCCTCAATAGCACCATTCATCTTCGGACGATATGGAGAAGAATTGTGATGTTCAATCTTAAAACTCTGACATAGCTCCTTCATCATCTTATTGTTCAAATTCGAACCATTATCCGTAATGATTATCTCCGAGACCCCATAACAACAGATGATGTCCTTCTTTATAAAACGGGCTACCACTTGTTTAGTGACGTTGGCATACGAGGTTGCTTCCACCCACTTTGTGAAATAATCAATGGCAACCAATATGAAACGATGCCCATTAGAAGCAGTCGGCTCAATCTTTCCAATCATATCGATGCCCCACATGGCAAAGGGCCAAGGTGATGACAATACATTTAGAGGAGTAGGCGGTACATGCACCTTATCAGCATAAATCTGGCATTTATGGCACTTTCAGGCATATTTGAAACAACCAAACTCCATAGTCATCCAGTAATACACCGCCCTCACCAACTTTCTAGCCATAGCATGCCTATTGGCATGAGTACCGAAAGAACCCTCATGTACCTCTTCCATTAACAGGCCTGGCTCTTGCTCATCAACACAACATAGCAAGACCATGTCGAAGTTTCTCTTATACAACACATCGTCTTCATTCAGGAAGAAATTTCCTGCTAACCTCCTCAGAGTTTTCTTATCCTTGGTAGATGCCTCAGCTGGGTACTCTTGACTCTTGAGAAAACACTTAATGTCATGATACCAAGGCTTACCATCTGATACCTCTTCAATTGCAAATACAAAATCTGGTATATCAAGACGTATAATTTTGATTGACGGTGTCTCATTCCACCGATTCACCTGATACATCGAAGCCAATGTTGCCAATGCATCTGCCATCTGATTTTCCAACCGAGGTACATGATGAAATTCAACCTTATCAAAGAATGGTAACAACCTTCTAGCATAATTATTGTAAGGCACCAAATTTGCCTGACGAGTCTCCCATTCTCCTTTGATCTAATAACCACCAACGTAGAATCGCCATAAACATCGAGGTTCTTGATTCTTAGATCAATAGCTTATTCTAACCCCATGATGCATGCTTCATACTCTACCTCATTGTTGGTGCATATGAATGCTAATCGGGCAGTGAAAGGTATATGAGAACCCTTTAGAGTTGTAATGATTGCCCCGATTCCGTTATCGTATGAATTGACAGCCCCATCAAAAACTAGTTTCCATTGAGATCCAATTTCATGTCCTTCGTCAGGCAAAGGCTCGTCACAATCCTTCATCTTCAGAAACAAGATATGCTCATCCGGAAATTCAAACTTCATCGGTTAATAATCCTCAATTGGTTGTTGAGCAAGATATTCTGACAAAACACTTCCCTTAATGGCCTTCTGGGAAACATACTGAATATCGTATTATGTCAAAACCATTAGCCAACAAGCTATTCTTCCAGAAAGTGCTTGCTTTTCAAACACGTACTTAATCGGATCCACCTTTGAAATCAACAGGGTTGTGTGGTTTAACATATACTGCCTCAAATGCTTAGCTGCCCAAGCGAGTGCACAACATGTTTTTTCCAGCGTAGAATACCTCGACTCACAATCAGTGAACTTTTTACTCAGGTAATAGATGGCATGTTCTTTCTTACCTGACTCATCGTGTTGACCGAGCACACATCCCATTGAATTCTCAAGAACCATAAGATACATAATCAACGTTCTTCCTAGCACTGGCGGTATGAGGACCGGAGGTTCTTGCAAATATTCTTTTATCTTTTCAAATTCCTTTAGACAATTTTAATTCCACCTGACCTCTTGATCCTTTCTTAACAATTTGAATATTGGTTCACATGTGGCTGTAAGATGAGAGATGAACCTAGCAATGTAGTTCAGCCTCCCTAAGAAACCACAAACCTCTTTTTCTGTTCTCGGCTCAGGCATCTCTTGTATGGCTTTTACTTTAGCAGAATCTACCTCGATACCTCTTTCACTTACAATGAACCCCAACAATTTACCAGATCTCACACCAAAAGTGCACTTGTTTGGATTCAACCTTAATCTGAACTTCCTCAACCTTTCAAATAGCTTCTGAAGATTCACCAAGTGTTCTTCCTCTGTTTGTGACTTCGCAATCATGTCATCAACATAGACTTCAATCTCTTTGTGAATCATATCATGAAAAAAAGTCACCATTGCCCGCTGATAGGTTGCCACAGCATTCTTCAATCCAAAGGGCATTGCCTTGTAGCAAAATTTTCCCCACGGTGTTATGAACGTCGTCTTCTCCATGTCCTCTGGGGCCATCTTGATTTGGTTATACCCAGAGAAGCCATCCATGAAGGAAAATACAGAATACTGAGCGGTGTTGTCCACTAACACGTCAATGTGGGGGAGCGAGAAATCATATTTTGGGCTTGCTCTATTCAAGTCTCTGTAATCAACACACATCATGGCCTTTCCATCTTTCTTCGGTACAGGAACAATATTAGCAACCCACATAGGATAATTCGTTACAGCAAGAAAACCAGCGTCTAACTATTTCTGAACCTCTTCCTTGATTTTGACAGTCATATCCGGTTTTGTCCTTCTCAGTTTCGGCTTAACCGGAGCACAACCCTCTTTGAGTGGCAACCGATGCACAACAATATCAGTATCAAGCCTGGGCATGTCTTGGTAAGACCAGGCGAAGATATCCATATACTCTCTAAGCATTTCAATCAATCTTCCCTTAATAGTGTCTTCCAAGGCAGCCCCAATTCTTACTTCCTTTTTTATGTCCTCGGTTCCCAGATTAACAGTCTCAAAGTCCTCCTGATGAGGTAGAATAACCCGTTCCTCCTGTTTCAATAGTATGGTCAATTCTTCCGGTAAGTCACAATCTTCGTCAGTCTCTTCTTCAGTCTGATAGATGGGATTGTCGAAGTCATATCGAGCCATAGCTGAATCATTATTGGTGGAATCTGAATAAAGAAACCTGCGTGGTTGATGTTTTATGTTTATTATGAATGCAACAAACAAAAATACATTGCCATTTTGATATGAATAAATGCAAAAGTAAAAACAGAAAAATAGGGATCAAAATATTTGAATGCGAAAAACGTCCTTTATTAATGATAAAATTGGAAGTAAAACATCAAAGCCCTACAGAAAAGCATCACTACATCTTGGGCATAACGTAGGACTTAACATAAGTAGAAAACAAAAGCAATTACTCTTGGCGGGTCACTTAGATGACTTTCTCAGAAGACCAGTTGCATAAACTCTGACCAGGAATGCAAGGACGGATCCATTCATCCATATCACAGTCACTATCTCCCTCTTCCCCAATAGCATTAATTCGGTTGAAGAAAACCCTGGCGCTTGTAAACTGAACTGGACCATTATACTTGGGAGGCTCTTGAAACCGTCTGGATGGCTTGTATCCCATACCATAGGTGTTCGGCTTCATTTGTACATCAATCACCTGATCCCATTTATGGGAACTGCCAGCTTTAACCACTGCATGTGCATCTTTGAAGGAGGACATTGAAACTTCAGGCTGATTATGCTCCAACAGAGGTTCCTCAGGAATCTTTACAGCTTCAAAAGCCTGACACAAAGTTTCATGTATCTCACTGTCTACATCCACATACTTGAAGGTTGATAAGTGACTCACCATAATATCTTATTCGCCACAAACTGTCACCACATGACCATCCACCATATATTTCAACTTTTGATGCAAAGTGGACGTCACTGCCCCAACACCATGGATCCATGGGCGACCCAATAAACAACTGTACGTAGGCTGGATATCCATGATGTAGAAAGTAGTATTGAAAATTTCTGGGCCAACCTTGATCGGTAGCACAATCTCCCCAAATGCATATCTCTTCGACCCATCAAAAGCACGCACCACCAAATCACTTGGCGTACAAATCAAACCTCGGGTGTCCAATTTCATCAAAACTTCCTTTGGAAATACATTCATCGACGACCCTGTATCCACCAACACATGCGACATCAAAGAACCTCTGCATTCCAAAGAGATATGCAAAGCATTATTATGATTCCTCCCAGTCGGAGTCAAGTCTACATCTGTGAAACCCAGACCATTCCCGCGTTTACATGTGCGACAACCCCTTCCAACTCATTGACGGATATTTCTTGCGGCACATAAGCAGCATTCAAAACTTTTAACAAAGCATTTATGTGCGCCTCTGAACATAACAATAAGGATAGAATGGATATTTTTTACGGTGTCTGATTGAGCTGATCAACAATCTTATAGTCACTTTTTCTGATTAACCTCATGAATTCTTCTACATTTTTGGAAAAAAAATTATCAACCTGCTTTGCCAGAGAATCATTCACGACTTGTCTCTGTACAGAATCATCCACTACTTGTTTCCCTTTATCTTGCCTTGAACTACCCACTTGATTATCAGATGGAACAAAAACTCTACCACTCCTAGTGATAGCCCCTGCTTCAACAGCACCTTCAACTTCTGAATTCACAACTGACGACCATGCCAATTCCTGCTTTTTCCCATTAACAAACACCTCGGCCCCATAATTCCATGGAACGGCTTTGGTACTTTCAAAAGGAACTGGTCTAGGAACAGTGATGATGACCGGCGCTGGTCTCGCTGGTGTTGATATGTTGATTGTTCTGTAGGGAATGGATATTGTAGCAATATCATCCCCCTCATCAATAACATTCCTCTGCCTATCACTTCGGTCAAATTGCAATTGCCCTTCATCGATCAAATTCTGGATACCCGATTTCAGCAAAGCACAACCCCTAATTGTATCAAACATTCTGTACAGCCCTCAGCACACTCAGGAAATGCTCCCCCTTTCAACAATCGCTCTTTAACCACTGATAAGGAAGTCTTCAACTCATTTTACATCCAAAACCAAATTCAAAGGTTCTCCGTCTTCAACAGCATTAACCTTCGGCCCATCATGATTTGGCATCGGGTTCCGGTTAATATTCGGAGTATCATTAGAGAAATTTATGGATTTTGAGTCCAATAAATCTTGGACCTTGTGTTTAAATGCTTTACAGTTGTTAATATGATGCCCTGGCGCTCCAGCATGGAATTTGCAATGGGCATTGGCGTCATAACCGGGTGGTGGATTACTGGTAAGAGGAGCCAAAGTCCTCTTCTGGACCAACTGTAGCTGTAACAAATGTTGGAACAATTGAGAGTAAGGCATGGGTGGCATCTTAAAATACCTGTTAGCCATTCTCTGTCTATCTGGGTATTGACGGGGAGCAGTATTTTGTTGTTGCGGTACTGCCTGTTGCTGAGGTATTGCCGGGATGGTCACAGAAGCAACCTGCTGGTTAAAATTCTGACGGGTTCTTCCTTTACCACGGTATGATGAATAAGATGAAACAGAGCTTGCATCTCCTTCCGTCTTCTTATAATTTGCATCATATGGTTTCTTTCCTCCTCCAGATGAGGATCTTTCATTGGCCGTTATCTTTCCAATCTTGACTCCACTTTCTACTCTTTCACCGACTAAAACCAAATCAGAAAACCCACCAGACATATAACTCACTAACCTTTCATAGTAAGGCCCCTGGAGAGTGGCCATGAACATATCAACCATTTCCCTTTCTACCATGGACGGTTAGACTCTGGCAGCCAGTTCACGCCACCTCTGGGCGTACTCTTTGAAACTCTCGTTGTTTTTCTGAGAAAGACTCTGTAGTTGCATTCTATTAGGAGCCATGTCTGTGTTGTATTGATAATGCTTGACAAATTCTTCAACCAGTTCGCGCCAACTACGGATGCGACTTCTCTCCAACTGCATGTACCACTCCAAGGATGCCCCAGACAGGCTGTCCTAGAAAAAATGCATCAGCATCTTTTCGTCATCTGAGTAAGCGGACATTTTCTTGAAGTAGGCCCTGACATGAGTCTTAGGGAAGGTAACACCAGTGTGTTTATCAAAAGTAGGTGCCTGGAACTTTTGAGGAACCTTTACTCTAGGAACCAACCCCCGATCCTCCATATCAAGACCCAACGAGTTTTAGCTCTTAAAAGCCTTCATCTTTTCCTTAATAATTTTAAACCTTCTATCAGTATCAGGTTGGTGACCAGCATCCCCACCTTGCATGGAAAACACGTCATCTTGTTGATCCTCCCAGTGATGGCCTCCAGCGCCATGCACCGCGCATACATTATTACCTCCTCCCACCATAGTAGGGATCACAATAACTTCACCTCCGCCCGGAGGGATAACAACATTAGGGATAGAAATGCCTCCGCCCGGAGGACCAACAGGAACACCATTACCATTACCACCTCTGCCCGGAGGAATAACATGAGTCGGAATACCACCATGAAGAACCCCATCTTCATTAACCCTAGCAATCAAAGGCTGGACAAGGGTCCTCAGTTGTTCTTGCCCTTAAGCAACATTCTGCATTAAGTCCATAAATTGATTCATATGATTGTGAACCTCCTGAAGCTCAGCCTGAACCTGTTCCATGACTTTCTGTTGTTGAGACGAGTTGCGTAACGGTGGGTACGTAATTTAACAATCCTGCTAAGAAACATCAGTCAAAGATAAGGAAACCAGAACAGAAACACCTGCTATGCAAATGAGTATGAATATGCTAATGTAAATGCTAACATCATACTTAAACATTTCCAGGGCATATCCACTTTGATTCCAGCTATTGAAACCGGGTAAGGGATCAGACACAACACCGGAAAATAAATCCGGACACAAAGATACCGCAGGGCCAATGCAACTGAAACATACCCGTTGAGAAAGAAAAACGCTGAAACACATGTGGCTGAAACAAATATTTCAATACAATACTTCGAGAATTCATACAAATGAGTCTGATATAATCAAAGGCGAGTCCATCAACAAGCCTGATGGTAATCACAATAAATGAAAAACAGTGGTATCACTACAAATCAATCCCGTACAAACTGGCTTCGACTTCCTCCAGAAGGTTCACGGTGACGGGATGCGTGGGTCACTCTATCTGCCCTTTAATCAATCTGTTTCTCTTTTCAATGTCATGGTTTAATCTGGCAATCTGCTCTACACTGTCGTCATCTCTATGCTTTGATTTCTTGACCCCAGCTTGCACCTTAAGCTCTTCAATTTCTTTCTGTGCCTCCTTCAACTTGTCAGAGAAATGCTTCTTACCTGTTCTCGCCTTTTGGAGTTCTTCCTTCAATTCCCTATTCTCAACCTCGGCTTCGTCCCACATTCTCTGAGGTGCAACAAGTTTGGCCTCCTTCTTGGACAAGAGTCGCTTGGTTTGCTTGTGGGTTATGCCCGAAGCTTCAGCAGCCATGCTGGCTTTTCGATAATACTAAGCCCTGTCAGAAAGATCATTCTCTCTCTCTTCCAGGTGCTTCGTCACATCTTGAACCTTCCACTTCAATTCCAAGTTGTCATGCAGAGCTCCTTGCAGACGACTACTCAAATCAGAATTCTTTACCCTCAGATCGTGCACCAGTTCCCGCAACTTGTTGAACTCTTCAATAGGTACAGTGATTCTCTCCTCCACAATCTCAGGATACAAAGGAGGCGCCCGATCAAAAGGCAAGTAGAAATCTTTAACTCTCTTCTTCACCCAGTCTTCGTATGGAGGATATACTTGATTGTTGGGCTTGCCCAAAGCAACTTTTCCTTACTTCTGCACACTAAACCAAGCTTCAGAAGCCTTTTGTGCTACTGCCAAACCATCCGCTGTTTGGAAATATAAAGACTCTTCCACCTCCTTCTCAACTGGCGGATCCCTCAGAGCATATTCGAACTATCTAATGGCCAAAGAAGGATTATAGTTGATTCCCCCTCTTCTCCCTATCAACGGAACATTAGGGAATTCACCACAGCTATGAATAATGTCCTTACCGAGTAATCCATGATTTATCCAGACAATGTCTTTAGCAGCCAAAGCCATCAAATGTTGACTCCATTCTAGAGAAGTTTTAGAATCCACAAAAGCACCTGACTGAGGTAGACGTTTCGCGATCCATTTATAAAAAAAGGGGTGCACAGCAATGAACCAACCCACCTCTTCTCATTTCTGTTATACAAGGCATTATGAAGATCTCCCAATAATGTTGGCACTGGATTCTGCGTCATGAATATCCTGATAGCATCTACATCAACAAAATCAGGCTCATTGGGAAACAGAACGATACCATACACACACAGAGCCAGCAATGCATTGAAAACGGTCCATTTCTTATTTTTCTCAGCCCCTTGAGCTTTCTTCACCAGATACCCCAGATGATAACCACGGAACTTTCCTTTGCTAGAAATATTGGCTTCCAATGTCGACTTGCTCAAATAAAGAGTATCAGTCACAACTCTGAAGTCAGGATCAATCTTAGAACAAAGGAATAGAGCACCTTCTTTAATGGAAATCCCCGAAATGTTTGAATATTCCTCCAAGGTAGGGACCAAAAGATAGTCTGGAAATACGAAGCATCTTAGAGGAGGATCATAGAATTGCATCAAAGTGTGAAGGCCTCTGTACTCATAATCACTGATGTTGCGAATAAAGGATAAGATCCGACCATACTTTTCCTTGAAAACCCCTAACACTTCTGGACTTACCATATCCTGCAGGCTGTTAAGATGACCGAGACTAAGCTTCGGGAACTTATAGACAATGATGTTCTTCTTCTTCTCAGTATCCATCCCTATGAAAACCCGTCGACTGGAATCAAAAGTCAGATATAACCTGGAAATAAAAAACATGAATGTTAGAAAATGATGCAATGCAGAGCATGGGATCAAAGGTGCCACATAGACTGGACAACTGCTGCACTGAACTGACTGAATAAGTTTAAATGTCTGCCCAAATACCTAGAATACCAGAATAACCAGAATACCAGAATACTACACCGATAGGAAAACTATAAAACCAGGTATATTGAGGACCAAGGTTGCCTACAAACCTGTAAACATCCTGACCTTCTCACATGTGGGTACTAGAAAAAGCGAGGATCTTCAGCATCACAAGCTCTCGGGTCGAGAAATGATGATACGTTCACCATTTCTGGTTTGGCATCATCATCAATCGAGGAGGCCTCCACTGATTCCCCTCAAAAAGGTCATCCTATGGCAAGTTCTCAGCTTCGGGTCCTCGGATCAAGAAGCGTAATGGGTTTGCCATTTCTGGTCTGCCATTATCACCTCTTGGGAGGAGTGTCTCCACTGAGTCCTCGGGAATGGTCACCAGAGTCGACATCTCATCAAGGGAAGATCCAATGGCCTGCATCAACATGCAGTATCAGATATCTCCTGAAAGAACCTCGTCTGGCTGTGGGTCTCGCGAACACTCCACGTGGTCACCACCACGTGAGCGACACTACTATCCACGCTAAAAACCTGTGTGTATACTCAAGCCTGGGTAGTGGGCTTATCTCTCAGAACACCCATCTCGCCAAACAGAAAAACCAGTACAGTCTAGCATATGACAATAATGCAATGCAATAAATGCGGTAAAAGCAGTAATATACAACAAATAATGCACAACAGTAAACACCCAATGAAAATAAATAGACAAGCACTAGGATTGACTCGCTTAGGGATGGGAAAGTCCCCAGCAGAGTCGCCAGCTGTCGCAACTGCGAAAAACAACCAGCGGAAACAAAATAGAAGAGTTGCCACCGAACGTTATTTATCCCGACGCGGGGAAAGGAAACGATCGAAGAAAACCTAAAGAAGGGAAAATACATGGTCATCGCAACCATAGTCCGGGTTTAGGAGTCGGTTACGCGAGGGGAAGGTATTAGCACCCCCACGCGTCCATCGTACTCGATGGGATCCATGCTTGTTGTCTAATCATAGGGTGAGTTATCTAAAGCCTACTACTATACAGAAACGGAAAACAAAAAAGGAAAAAGAGACTCAATAGGACATCGCCGTCCTAGGCCTACGTATTCCCTCATGCAATGGGAAAGCTAGAGTCAACGTAGTTCAGAGGACTACGGGTGGAGGGTGGAGGTTGCTCGCCAAGACATCGTCGTCTCGTGCCTACGTATCCTCAATCTAACTAGAGAGAGGAAATCAGAGCGGTCGTAGTTCATGGGACTACAGAAATGGGAGAAGGGTGCTCACCAAGACATCGTCGTCTTGTGCCTACGTATCCTCAATCTAACCAGAGAGAGGAAATCAGAGCGTCTGTAGTTCGTGGGACTACAGAAATGGGAGAAGGGTGCTCGCCAAGACATCGTCGTCTTGTGCCTACGTATCCTCAATCTAACCAGAGAGAGGAAATTAGAGCGTCTGTAGTTCGTGGCACTACGGAAGAAAGGTGGGAGGGTGCTCGCCAAGACATCGTCATCTTGTGCCTACATATCCTCAATCTAACCAGAGAGAGCAAATCAGAGCGTCTGTAGTTCGTGGTAACGACCACAATGGTTAAGTGTTATTTATGAGTGACGTTAGGTTTGCGTCCGGCAGTTAGGGTCAATGCTTGTTTGCGACTGAACGGAAGTAACGTGCTCTTTTCTGAAAATGATTTGAAACCCAACAATCCCGAAGGATGAAAAAGATTTGAATTCGTTTTTGTGTTTTTTAGACAGAAATGGATTAAGTTGGCTTGTAACTTGTATTGCACTAAAGTCTATGACATAGGAGCGAATGCGTCGCATATCGTCCCCAACAGGACATACGATAAACACCCTAGAAGACTGAAGGGAGACCCCCCATTCCTCATTTCCCACATACTTAAGTCTCATGCACAATACGTGTTGCCTTTATTAAGTGTTTTAGACTTGTTATGAGATGAGAAAAGAAGACTCAAAGGTTGAGAAGAAAAACACTACAGGAACTCTATCCTAATGTTAGCATACATAGATTGAATCCTAATGTCTATTCTACTCCAAGCTTAATCAAAGATTAAGTTAGACTATGGAGTCCTAAGGGAACATGCAAAAGTGAATCCAAGACTTAAGCAAGTCTTGAGATCCAAAGGGGAAGAAAGAAGTAAGATGAAGAAGAGAAAGGCAACATGAGATGAGAAACAAGGTAGGGCAGCAAGCACATCATGCACATCACATCCAATTCGCACCACCAAACATGTCCAAAAAGACCACAGATTGAAATTCAAACAAGAAGATAAAAGCAAACAAGAATGAGTGCAAACAACTTGCATTAGGATCACAATTGAACTCCATGAATCATCATATAATTGTGATGTGAACAAAGTAAGGTGAGAATGAAACAAATTCAGAACTTAGGTCACATCATGATCATCCAATTCAAACATGTAGGAAAGCTTCACATTAACATGCATCATGAGCCAAAGTGGAAACAATCAAATGCTAATGAAATACATCATAGAAATCAATCAACAATGACCAAATGAAGTGAAAACATGATGTGAATCCAAGTGGGCAGTAGCAAGTGCATAATCCATTAATCATAATCAAACTCAAATCAATCAAAAAGGAGCATCAAGTATCATACTCAAAGCATATGTCAAAACTAGGCATGTATTCAACAAGATCAAGTCCAAAACGATTCACATGTTCTCATACAAGTAGGACAACACCAAAGGAAGGTCATACACCATGTGCCAAGACAAATCAGACCTTTAAACATGTCATATCAATCCAAGAAAGATCAACAAGCATCAAAGAAGCTCATGTCATTCAAAGGCACAAAATTAGGTCAAGAAGGGTGCACTAACATGCTCAAAACATCACCAAATGAGAGCATCAACCAAAAATAGAAAATTGATTCAATAAAATCCCAAAAAATATCCAAAGGTAAGTTTAAACATCCAATTAAGTATGTACAAAATATGTAAGCAAAACAAGTTTAAGAACAGTCCAAAAGTGATCAACAAGGCAAGGTAGACAAGAAATAGAGCATGAATCGAGGGCCAACAAAAGTTTAATGGAAAGTCACTTAAAAGTAACTCAAACCAAGCACATACCAGTATCAAATCAACCTTATATGAAGGTCTAAATGTGGCTAAAAAATTAGCCTCAAAAGATAAACCAAAGTCAAGAAACGTCCTAACCCTAGACAAAGGGTATCCTTGGAAATATACTTACAATTTAAATCAAAATAAAATACCAAAAAAGAAATAAAAATAAAATAAAAATCATGGTAATCAAGGCAAGACATCAATTGACCTGAAAACAATTTTTGTTGATTTTTTAAAAATAGTTTGACAATTAAAACAAAATTGAAAACAAAAATGAAGTAAAAAGAAAATAAAATAATCAAATGTTTAGCCAGGGGGTGCTCTAGTAATCCAGGTACAAGTGAAAACAAAACAGTGGCGTGTTGGGCTTAAAGAAGGGGAGTGTTGATAGCAAAAAGGGTTAAGCCCAAACCATGCCCATCATAAAAATTCAAAACAAGACAAAAGGAAAAAATGAAACGCAGCGTTTCATTAACACCCGGACACACATCAGCGCGTAACCACCAATCACACGAGCCAGTCAACAAGTCAACCTGCCATGTCAACCATATACATCAGATGTCGGAGCCCTAGCTCCGGTCATCTTCTCCGTGAGGCTCGCCGGAGCTCCACATAAAACCTCCACAAAAATGGCAAAACTGAACAACATCTTACACCAATTTTCATGAGGATGACTAATATGCCATTATTTTCTCAAAAAGATGCGTCTAACACGATGAAATCAGGCCATGAAAAAACAACATACAATCTGAAACTTCATCAAAACGAAATAACATCCATACAAACTTGATCTACACATGCTAAGGACATAAAAAACGTGAATCACAGGCTTCCAACACACATAACAAGCCAGGAAATGAAACTTGAAAATTACCTATCTGAATAATGTCCATTGCACCTTGAAACGAATCAAAACCTTCAGAAAACCTCTTCTCTTGATGCTAAGAATGCTCAGGAAGAATAATGGAGCACAAAATTTAACTTCAAAAATTAATAATAATTTTGTTTTTTGTCCAAAAATTCTGAAAATAATTTTTAAAATTCTCTTTTATTTTTCTTTATCTGGTTTTATTTTTGGAGATTTTATTTTTATCATTTGCTATTTTTCTTTGATTTTCTATTTTTTCCTTTATTTTAATTGGTTTAAAATTAGTTTTATGTTTTAAAAAATTCTGAAAAATTTTCCATGTGCTTCTTGATTTATTTCTGAACTTCCATAATTTTTTTGGCCATTTATTGGGTGTTTTAAAGGACTTTATGGATTTTCTCTTTTATTTTTCTTTTAATAATCTTTTTGATGCATTTTATTGCATATTATATTTGTTTGACCTATGTTGAATTCTGTTAGACTTGGATCTTAGTTGAATTGATCTTAAGTTTCATCAAACTCAATGGATCTTGGGTGTTGATAGGGTGAAAACCCTAATCCACCAAAATGGATGATTGAATTTGATGATAACTTGATTAATGCCTTAATCCAATTTGGTTTTGCTTTTTATTTGGTTATCTACTTCTATTTTCATCTCTTTCTTTTTTTCTTTTTCACCTTTCCTCTTGATCAATTGGAGGATGTGTAGTCCATCTTGTTCATGAGATCTTGAATGGTGCTTGATGAACTTTCATCATTTTAAATCTAACATTTGATTGATCATTGATCAATTGAGGTACTTTGGATTGATGCATAAGTTTGTCCTAAGTATCATGAATGATTGATTGATGTAATGGATCCATCTTCCTTGACTTAGGTCTAGATCCACCTTGTTTTGACTTGTGCTACATGTTTTAGGAGTATGATATCTATATCATATATCTACCATGTATGGTACATAAATTGTTATTGACCGACCTCCCATAGTATGATCTTCCTTAAAGATTGTGCTACGATTGCTTAACATAGTGCTAAATTTGTCCCGAATCGGATTATTAATTCTAACACTAACATTAACCATATAATTGCGCTAACATTTATTTTTATGCACCTTTATCTTTAAGTCATTTACTTTCTTGGAGCTTATATATATATATATATATATATATATATATATATATATATATATATATATATATATATATATATATATATATATATTGCTTTATTATTGTCATTTACATATCATATTGCTATTATTTATGTTTATGCCTTTTTTTCTCTTTGTCCACTTGGACTTTCTTTTTCTTTTCCTTAAGACATTAATAAATGCTTAAACCATTAAAAGACTTAATGCTTCCTTAGACTATTTGGTGACTATTGACTTAGATGATGGACTTATGGACTTATGGACTTAGAATTAGGTTCTTTGCCTTATGCTTTGGAGTTGTGACTTGAGACCTTGGGAATTCATCTGGTACCTTGACCTTGAGATGACCTCTTATGAAGACTTGGCTTAGATACTTTGGTTTTCATCTGAAGCTTGGTTATTTCTTTTCTTATTTGGTTGCTTATTTGCTTGAATTTAAAGGATGTGATAGCTTGGTATCTTGGTTAGATCTTTCCTTCCTTAACTTTTATTGTATACTTTAGGATAGTCTCTTTGTAACACCCTTCTACCCACAAGCATTCACGACAGTTACAAACAAATATATCAGAGTAAAATCCCAAAAGGGCGTCACATTTCAGCATAAAACATCAAATGGTAACATCCTGCTCCGTAACACGGGTTATAATCATCAAAATTAAATTATTTACTATGCAGAGGAAAACTTCAAAAAAACATCATAAGTTATAACATCAAAAGGTTTTTAAAACAACTTTAAAGCATCATAACATCATCAATCCAAAGAACACCATGGTTCGACTCAAAACGTCCCGACCCGATGTTACATATTAGATCAAGACCCTCTACTCGACCAAAATAATCAAAAGTACTTCAAGTAAGCTCTTCACGCACCAAAAAGCTAGTCCTGATCACCTGCAAGTTACCCACGTGGAGGTAACATTCAAACAGGCAGGGTGAGTAATCATAAACCATTATACAAGATATAAGATAAGAAATAATAAGGTAGCATGCATCGTAATAAAACAACATCGTCATTATACATCAACATCATTATACATCGAGAAAATCGTGTCATCAACATCATTCATTCACAGTCATGCAATGCCACATAATATGAAATGCACAACACAGACTCATGCATGTGGTACCAATTCATCATGTTTGATGAACACTGGGCCATCACCTTCCAAATATCCCCACCAATAGGATCGATTATACACAAGAATCGGAGCAACGTCATACACCCCAATCCACACAATGGGATTGAAGCCACCACTGGACCTAAGTCCTAACATCATCACTGGAGCGAAGTCCTAACATCGTCATTGGACCGAAGTCCTAACATCATCACTGGACTGAATTCCTAACATATGCTATGAATGCATGATGCAAAACGTCACAGATTCACGACCACGGCTAGTCAAATTGCATCATCATTCATAAAATCGTCATAATACTTTACATAGCATGTATAAATATCAACATGTACATCATCATCATAAATGTCATAACATCATCATAAACATCGTAGTACAACATCACAAACGCATCAAAGTCATCATAATAGTTCCCAAAAATTCCATCATATTCACCGATAAGATCAACGTATTCCTAAGCACTAATTACTCAAGGTATCCACAAGTATTCAACAAGATGACATAACTCGACGCGTACTAAGTACCTATCCATGCATCAAATAGTTTAAAATCTGGTACTTAAAATAATTTTAAAATAAAGTACATCTAACCAGCTTTCCAACTATTCGAACCATGCGTCGATCGGACACTCACTGCTAGAGTTATGAATTTTTGAAGTTTTAGAAATAATTCTACCAGCTGCCCCTCGGCTGAAGCTCACCCGACGAAACAGTCTGTTCGCCTGTGGCTTGCCCGGGAAAGCTGGAGCGAAACATTACCCCTTACATTTTCCAAGATCACCTCTTTTCCACCCTTCTTTCGCCTCTCATCTCGCCCGGCGAAGCTCGAGTGAATTGCTTCGCCCTGCAACGCAGAAGGCTCGCTCGGTGAAAGCCTCATGATAGCAACTTCCTGTTGCATTTTCTACACCTAAACAATCACAAATCTCATACCATTTCAATACCCATTTATTCCAACACTCATATGATTCAACATATTTTCACAATACGACAATAATACATCACAATAGACATTACCTACACCAAATCATAGTATTTCAACATCATAAACCATCATAAATTATCATGATGGAATGTAACATAATTGCACACGCACATCACCAAATCATCATCATGAATCACATCATTTACATCACAACAACATCATTAACAAACCACCACAATAAAACATCATAATCAACATCATGTTTATCATCAAACAGCATATCATAGCATAGCAACATGTGGTAAATCAATCTCATAAACAAATAGATACTGTAATAATGCATTAAAACACTCATATAATTCAATCATAATGTAGTTCATCACGTCAGCTTTCCAATGCTTCGAACGGCGCGTCAAACGGACTCACAAAACTCAAGTTACGACACTACAAAGATTCAGTCTGCTGCCCTCGCTTGAAGCTCGCCCGGCGAGTCTGGGGCGACTGCCGGCGAGACAGCACTGCTCAGCCTGCGATTTTCTACGGTTGGAGGCCTTCCGAACCTCCGAATTCGATTCCGTAAAAAGTCCCAGTTTCGTAATTCAAAATCCTATGATTGTATAACATTTATAACATCATATAACACTTATTTAGGGGTCCTAATCATCATGTATTCACCAAGGATTCATTCATTCATTCACTCAATTACATGGTTTTCACCAATTCCATCAATCTCCACCTAATTCATCGCACAAAACACAAACCTACTACCTACATATTCCTACACTTATATCAATTATAATGATGAATAATACTCCTCATACCTTAGAAAATTGCTTTCCAATTCTTCCTCTTTGAGTTCTTCCGAAACCTCTCTGAGCCCTAGTCTCCTTCACCTTTTACCCTTAGGACCCTTAATAGGCTTTTCCAACATTGCCCTCATTTAACTCGTCCAATTTTACCATCTTACCCCTAATGTTTCACTTAATTATTTATAATAATAATAATAGTAATATATTTCACATAATTCCATATTATTATTAACAAAATAATATTAATAATCCTCATACTTCTAAATACCTTCAGCATCCCCTTAACATCATCATACCCCATAAATCAAGACATCAGTCATCAAAATAATTCACCAAAAATTCACCGAAAATACGAATATTTATAATAAATCAATTAAATAAATATTCTACTCATTTTGGGGTGTTACAACTCTCCCCCACTTAAAGAATTTTCGTTCTCGAAAATTACCTGAAGGAAACAAAGTCGGATACGACTCCTTCATCTGATCCTCGCGCTCCCAAGTCCAACTCTCACCAGCTAGTCCACCTCATAACACCTTCACCAAAGATATATCTTTACCCCACAGTTGCTTCATTTCTCGTCCATTAATCCGCACAGGTAACGCTTCAACAGTCAAATTATCTTTCACCTGTACGTCATCCATCTGGATCACATGCGATGAATCTGGAATGTGCTTCCTCAATTGAGACACATGGAACACATCATGTAAATTCGCAAGCGACGGTGGTAAAGCAATCTAATAGGCCACTTCCCCTATTCTCTGCAAAATCTGATACGGACCAACAAAACATGGAGTGGGCTTCCTAGACTTCAAAAATGGACCCACACCATTCACCGGCGTAACTCTCAAAAACACGTGATATCCCTCTTGGAATCTGAGTGCCTTCCTTCTCTTATCATGATTTTTCCAGAACCTCAACGTAAATCTCGGGTCTCTGTCTGACACAATACACGAAGGAATCCCATGCAACTTCACAATCTCCTCAATGTACATCTCATCTAACTTTTGCATAGAATGGTTAATCTTCATCGGCAAGAAATGAGCCGATTTAGGCAACCTGTCTATAATCACCCAGATAGAATCATTCTCTTTTGCAGTCTTCGGTAATCTTGACACAAAATCCATGGAAATACTATCTCATTTCTATTCTAGAATATTCAATGGTTGCATCATACCCAAAGACTTCTGATGTTCAATCTTGGACTTCTGACAAATCAAACAGGCATAAACAAATTCAGTGATATCCTTCTTCATACCTGGCCACCAAAATAGTTTCTGCAAATCCTGGTACATCTTCGTAGCACCGGGATGAATACTTAATCTACTTTGATGTCCTTCTTCAAGAATACTCTTCTTAATTTCGGGAATATCTGGGACACACACTTTGTCTCTGAACCATATCACACCATTCTCATTAATCCAGAATTCACCTCCGAAACATTCCCCCATACATTTTTCAGGAGCACCTCTTTTCCACCCTTCTTTCGCCTCTTATCTCGCCCCGCGATGCTCGAGCGAATTGCTTCGCCCTGCGACGCAGAAGGCTCGCTCGACGAAAGCCTCGTGACAATAACTTCCTATTGCATCTTCTGCACCAGAACAATCACAAATCTCATACCATTTCAATACCCATTTATTCCAACACTCATATGATTCAACATATTTTCACAATACGATAATAATACATCACAATAGACATTACCTACACCAAATCATAGTATTTCAACATCATAAACCATCATAAATTATCACGATGGCATGTAACATATTTGCACACGCACATCACCAAATTGTTATTTCTTTGGTTTTATGGTTGGCATTATTTTGCTAAAACTCATGTAGCAGCAGATGTTGAATCTTAATGTTTTAAGTGGCTGTTTTTCAACATGTCGTATGAAGATGTTCCATGGCAGCTCATAGGACATCGCGCTGTGAAGTTAGTTTTAATGCAGATTCTGTTACTATGATTTGTAACTAAATATTCTGTGAATATTTGGTTATCCTATGTGGCATCCAAAGCATTTTTGGATTAGGGTTATTTGTTGGTTTTCGGATTTGCTACTGTTTCTAATTATGGAGACATAATAGGAAACTTTGGATTGAAGACCTATTTTATTGGAGTTAATTTTGCAGAATTGTGAGCAGTCTAATTGCTGCGTTTTTTAAGCCCAATTCAGTCTAGATTACAAGTTATAAATAGACTGATGTATACCTAGTTTTAGGTGTCGAACTTACATGTATTTTTAGGGTTGTGTGCTTGTGTTTTGTGAGCCTAACTGGTATCTTATGATAACAGTATAAGGACTGTAGTGTAAGTTGTGTAAGGTTGCTCATAAGCTTTTAAGCATTGAGTAGTTGTGTGTTAATTCTCATAAGTTGTGAAGTATTGAGAATTTGTGTTTCGACCATTGTTACTTGTCTTGTAAGGAACCAGTCACGGGTTGTGATTGAAGAGGGATTTGAGGAGGGCCTCATACCTAGGGGAGTCTTAGGTAGAAGTCATAGGAAGGGTAGTGATTAAGTGAGCTGATTGAACCGGGTGTGGTTATCAGTGAATTGATACTATCGAATATTGATTTCATCCCTGGCTTGGTAGCCCCCAGATGTAGGATAGTTAGATCCGAACTGGGTTAACAATTTCTGGTGTTCTTTACATTTTCTGCACACTATTTGTTTTAAACTTGTTCATTGTTATTGTATTTCAGTGTCTCGACATCTCGATAGGACATCTGATATACTAGCCAGAATTTCAATTGGTATCAGAGCAGGCACCCTTAGTTGTTTCTGGGTGAGATTCAGGGAAGGTACTTTCTGGTAAAATGGACAAGGATGGAGGAGCTTTGAATAAACCACCTCTGCTGGATGGTTCAAACTATGAGTATTGGAAACCTAGGATGATAGCTTTCATCAAGTTCATGGATGATCAAGCATGGAAAGCGGTTCTCAAAGGTTGGGACCCTCCAAAGGTAAGAGATGGAGAAGGAAATCTTACTGATGTTCTGAAGGAAGAGGAAGACTGGGATGATGCTGACTACAAAGGGTCTGTTGGAAATTATAAAGCCATGAATGCATTGTTCAATGGTGTCAACAGAAATATCTTCAGGCTGATTGAGCACTGTACTATTGCCAAAGAGGCGTGGCAGGTCTTGAAAGTTGCTCATGAAGGGACTTCAAAGGTGAAAATGTCAAAGCTTCAGCTTCTCACTAGCAAGTTTGAGAGTTTGAAAATGAAAGAGGATGAGAGCATTCATGATTTTCATATGAACATTATTGTGATAGCTAATGCCTCTAGTGCCTTAGGAGAAAAGATGTCTGACAGCAAGCTGGTCAGGAAGATTCTCAGGTCTCTACCTAAGAGATTTGATATGAAGGTCACTGTTATTGAGGAAGCTCAGGACATTGACAAGATGAAGGTGGATGAGCTTATGGGATCACTCCAAACCTTTGAGTTAGGAGTCAGTGAAAAAGCTTAAAAGAAGAAGAGTATAGCATTTGTGTCAGGTGCTGATGACTCAGATGATGAAGGAAAACTGGTCAAAGATGAAGATGTGTCCAAAGAGCTAGTGTTGCTTGGAAGACAATTTAATAAAGTGTTGAAAAGGATGGACTGGAAGTCAAGAGAAAATGTTCGAAACAAGTCTCTTGACATCAACAGAGAACAGGATGGAGGCAGGAGAACCAGAACTGAAGAAGACTCTAATCAAGGGAAGAGGGTTCAATGCTATGAATGTGAAAGATTTGGGCACATAAAAACTGAGTGCCCCACTTATCTCAAAAGACAGAAGAAGGGATTATCTGTGACATGGTCAGAAGATGATTCTGATACTGAAGCTGATGAGAAATATGCAAAATTGGTGACAGCATTAACAGGAGTATGTGAGTCAGATGAAGAATCTGAAGAGCTTACTTTTGAAGAGCTGGCTATCTCTTACAAGAAGTTGTGCATTGAACATGAAGTATGTCAGCAGAAAGAAGAACAAGCATGTGTTATTGTTCATTTAAAAGCTGTGAATACTGAGCATGTGTCTACTATAGCTGATCTACAAAGTGAAGTAAGTGTTTTGAATTCAAAATTGGACAACATGATCAAAAATGTCAGAATGTTAAATGGAAGTTCTGATATACTTGATGAAATTTTGAAGTCAGGAAGAGATGCTAGAAATGTCAGTGGTATTGGATTTGAAGGTACAAATGAATTAGATGAAGGAATGAAATCTGAGGAAGTACCCGTTCAAGATAAGGGAAGTTTGAAGATGTTGAATAACATGTTGCAACATCCTCCCAGGCATCAGAAGATGTTCATAAAGAAAAAGAATCAAAGATGGACATGCTACCATTGTGGGAAGTTTGGTCATATAAAAGCATTTTGCTACAAGCTACATGGTTATTCCAAACCCATGCATCAGTATAGTAGGAAAAAGGGCAGGGTTGAAACAAAAAGGATATGGAAGGATTTTGTAAAAGAACATAGGGACTACAAGTCCTTCAGAGTCTCTACAGATGAAAAATGGTTCTTTGATAGTGGATGTTCTCGACATATGACAGGTGGTAGTAGATATATGTCAGATGTTAAGTATCATGCTCCTAATGAGGTGATTTTTGGTAATGGATCAAAAGGAAAAGTGATTGGTGTTGGAAGAGTGGATTGCCCAGGACATCCAATTTTGGAAGAAGTATTGCTTGTTAAAGGTTTAGATACTAATCTAATAAGCATAAGCCAATTGTGTGATCAAGGTCTTAGGGTCATCTTTACAAACTACGAATGTTTAATAGTGGATGAAAAGAATTCTGTTGTTATGAGAGGTGAAAGAACCTCAGAGAATTGCTATTTGTGGAAAGATGAAAGCACCATTGTGGAAGTGTTAAACCAAAGAACTTGTGAATGGCACGTGTATAAGGACCCATTTCCAAAACTTATAAATAGCACAGCTGACACATTCCAACTTCAATCCTACAGTGCAAAAACTTCATCTGACCTATTCTTCCAAATCTCTTCTCTGCTAGGGTTTGCTCTTACTTTCTTCAATACTGCATTTTGTGAACAACAAAAAATGTCTCAACATCATGATTCTCCTGCTGATTCAAGAACTTCTTAAGTCAATGATGAAGACTATGATTCGCGCCGAATGATCAAACTCTCCGACCTTGTGCTTGATATCGCCCCGTTGAATGTTGTTCCTGCTAACACTAGAGGTGAGCAACCAGCTTCCCACTCTGTAAATGAAAGTATGAAGTCTAAACCCCTGTCATCTAGGAAGAAAGACAAAATGATTACTAGGTTTTATTCTGATAAGATAAGCCCTAGGAAAAATGTTACTGACAAGGACTCAAATAGGAGGGTGGATAAAACTAAGAATGGTAGTAGGACTCTTGATGATAATGTTTCCAGTAGAGAGCAGAGTCTCAGAAGATTTGCCACCATTGCTGTTAGTGAAGCTGATAAAGATGTCGGGTCTGATGTCCCAATATCCATGGCTGGAAATACAAATAATAGTCCTACTGATAGGACTGAGAGTTGTATACCAGTTCAGGTGGCTAGGGAAAGAAGAAGCAAGAAGAGGGCTGAGATGTGTAGTAATATTGCTGAGAAAAACTCTGATGAGGAACCAATAGCTGACATACTTCAAAGAATCAGGAGTAGAAAAGAGAATACCATTGTGACTAAGACTTCAAAGGATGCAGAAATGATTAGGAAATCTGCTGATGTGGGGAGTAGCAAAAGAAAGGCTGGAGCAGGTCCCTCTAAGCAATGGAGTAAAGTTGTGGTTCCAATCAAGAAAAGAAGGGTCACAGAACTGAATGAGTCAAATGCTGGAACTGATGTCCAGGACATCAGTGGGAGAAGGGAGGAGCAAACTGTCAGGTCTCAGAGGCAAACTGATAAGTTAAACATTGTCAACCAAAGAAGAGTAGCTTTAGATAGAGAACTGGGAAAAGACTTCAACAAGTATAAGGAAGTGGTTGATCTTATTGAAGCTGCTGGGTTGATGAAGACTGTGTCTGACATAGGACCATGTTATGAGAAGTTGCTTAAGGAGTTTGTTGTGAGTATCCCTGAAGACTGTAATAGCAAACTCAGAAAAGTCTATGTAAGAGGCAAAGCTGTGAAATTTTCTCCCAGAGTGATTAATAACTTTTTGGGGAGACCTACGGACCATCAGGCTGAGTTAGAAACAACAGATGATGAAATCTGTGAGGAGATAACAGGTGGCTGCATCAAAGTTTGGCCAAATGAAGGAAAGCTCTCTTCTGGGAAGCTAAGTGTCAAATATGTTATCCTTCACAGAATTGCAGTGGTAAACTGGGTATCTACCAACCATATTTCCACCATCTCATCCATGCTTGGAAAATTTATCTATGTTATTGGAAAGAAGGTCCCATTCAACTTTGGAGCATATATATTTGAACAAGTTTTGAAGCAAGCTAGCTCATCTGCTGTTAAGCTACCCATATGTTTTCCATCCTTAATCTGTGGAATGATCCTGGACCAATTTCCTGAATGCTTAGTAAGAAGTGACAAAGTCAGCAAGAGAAAACCTCCAATGACTTTGAATTATAGGCTGTTAGGTGGAGATCATGTGTCTGATGTTGTTGGAACATCCTTCTCAACTTCAAGTCATGCCACTCTTGATGATGAAGTCATTGCTCAGATGCAAGAGACTTGCAAAGAGCTGGAAGAATCTATCAGGAGAGATACATCAAGGAAGGCTAAGCTAGAGCAGCTGATGAAAGCCTTGATTGAAAAGAGAAATGCTGCTAAAGATCAAGAGCTGACTGAAGATGATGGACAAGGTGAATCTACTGAGTCTGATAGAAGGAGTGTCCAGCAGTCTGAAGATTCTGGTTCTGAGAATTGTGCTTCTGACGGTGAAAGTGATGAGGTTGCTGATGAAGAGGACAGTGCTGATTAGCTAGGCTATCTGCAAGTTTATTTTCTGTTTTTGTCTGTTTTTTTTTCTCTTTCCTTCTTTTTGGACATCTTTATTCTGGTTTGGTGTTGAACAATTTACTGCTATGTAATATGTTTACATTTATCTATGACCTCTCTTTGTCATATTTGTGGCTAAAAAGGGGGAGTAGTAAGTGTGAGGGAGAGCAACTTTGGTATGTGCTTGAAACTAATAAGAGTGAGGGAGAGCAGCTTGGGTATGTGCTTGTGCTATTGAGGGGGAGTATGTGTGCTGCAGGTAGATTATGTTTGTGATGCTGCAGCTGCTGAGGGGGAGAATGTGAAATGTTGCTGCTATTGAGGGGGAGTTTTTTTTTTTGCCAGTTTACTATAATGAGTGCTTTTGCTGTAATGTGTGGTTTATGTAGCTGAAGGGGAGTTGTTTTTGCTGCAGATGTGGGAATTGGTTTTTGTTGGTGTTTGAGTATTTTTTCCGCTGCTGATTCTGATGGTGTTTGAGTGTGTGTGGAGTTTTAGCCAAAAATAAGCCAAAGGGGGAGATTGTTATTTCCTTGGTTTTATGGTTGGCATTATTTTGCTAAAACTCATGTAGCAGCAGATGTTGAATCTTAATGTTTTAAGTGGCTGTTTTTCAGCATGTCGTATGAAGATGTTCCATGGCAGCTCATAGGACATCGCGCTGTGAAGTTAGTTTTAATGCAGATTCTGTTACTATGATTTGTAACTAAATATTCTGTGAATATTTGGTTATCCTATGTGGCATCCAAAGCATTTTTGGATTAGGGTTATTTGTTGGTTTTCAGATTTGTTGTTGTTTCTAATTATGGAGACATAATAGGAAACTTTGGATTGAAGACCTATTTTATTGGAGTTAATTTTACAGAATTATGAGCAGTCTAATTGCTGCGTTTTTGAAGCCCAATTCAGTCCAGATTACAAACTATAAATAGACTGATGTATACCTAGTTTTAGGTGTCGAACTTACATGTATTTTTAGGGTTGTGTGCTTGTGTTTTGTGAGCCTAACTGGTATCTTATGATAACAGTATAAGGACTATAGTGTAAGTTGTGTAAGGTTGCTCATAAGCTTTTAAGCATTGAGTAGCTGTGTGTTAATTCTCATAAGCTGTGAAGTATTGAGAATTTGTGTTTCGACCATTGTTACTTGTCTTGTAAGGAACCAGTCACGGGTTGTGATTGAAGAGGGATTTGAGGAGGGCCTCATACCTAGGGGGGTCTTAGGTAGAAGTCATAGGAAGGGTAGTGATTAAGTGAGCTGATTGAACCGGGTGTGGTTATCAGTGAATTGATACTATCGAATATTGATTTCATCCCTGGCTTGGTAGCCCCCAGATGTAGGATAGTTAGATCCGAACTGGGTTAACAATTTCTGGTGTTCTTTACATTTTCTGCACACTATTTGTTTTAAACTTGTTCATTATTGTTGTATATCAGTGTCTCAACATCTCGATAGGACATCTGATATACTAGCCAGAATTTCACAAATCATCATCATGAATCACATCATTTACGTCACAACAACATCATTAACAAACCACCACAATAAAACATCATTATCAACATCATGTTTATCATCAAACAACACATCATAGCATAACAACATGTGATAAATCAATCTCATAAACAAATAGATATTGGAATAATGCATCAAAACACTCATATAATTTAATCATAATGTAGTTCATCACGTCAGCTTTCCAACGCTTCGAACGGCGCGTCAAACGGACTCACGAAACTCAAGTTACGACACTACGAAGATTCAGTCCACTGCCCTCGCTTGAAGCTCGCCCGGCGAATCTGGGGTGACTGCCGGCGAGACAACATTGCTCAACCTGCGATTTTCTACGGTTGTAGGCCTTCCGGACCTCCGAATTCAATTTCGTAAAAAGTCTCAGTTTTGTAATTCAAAATCCTACGATTGTATAACATTTATAACAGGATATAACACTTATTTAGGGGTCCTAATCATCATGTATTCACCAAGGATTCATTCACTTATTCTCTCAATTACATAGTTTTCACCAATTCCATCAATCTCCATCAAATTCATCGCACAAAACACAAACCTACTACCTACATATTTCTACACTTATATCAATTATAATGATGAATAATACTCCCATACCTTAGAAAATTGCTTTCTGATTCTTCCTCTTTGAGTTCTTCCGAAATCTCTCTGAGCCCTAGCCTCCTTCACCTTTTTCCTCAGAGCCTTTTCTCCCAAAACTGATCGTATCACAAATATGACTTCTCACTCTCTCTCTCTAATTCCCTTTCTGTCCATCTTACCCCTAGGACCCTTAATAGGCTTTTCCAACATTGCCTTCATTTAACTCGCCTAATTTTACCATCTTGCCTCTAATGTTTCACTTAATTATTTATAATAATAATAATAGTAATATATTTCACATAATTCCATATTATTATTACCAAAATAATATTAATAATCCTCATACTTCTAAATACTTTCAGCATCCCCTTAACATCATCATACCCCGCAAATCAAGACATCAGTCATCAAAATAATTCACCAAAAATACGAATATTTATAATAAATCAATTAAATAAATATTCTACTCATTTTGGGGTGTTACACTCTTCATCTCCTCCCCCTTCTTCAATTTTCAAAATCTTCTCCCTTTTTCAAAACCTTCTTGTTTTTAAACTTGAACCTCTTTCTTAATAAATGTTGACTTTGTCAAGTGATTTTCAAACTCTTTTCTTGAATAAAGTGCTAATCAATCTTAAGAATATCAAGACCATCTTCATAAGACTTAAAAAATACTTAACTCATTCAAATCATTTTGTGCCCTTTGTGCACTTTTCTTTTAAACTTTTTCTTAAGGTTTAGACATGAGTCAATTTTATAGTTTAGATGTAATTCTCCTATCCCCATTGTGATGATTAATGTTGATTCTCTTCCACTCAAGAGAGCTAGTGACATACTTGTTAATCTCTATCCAGGTTGGAGCCCTTCTCAATAGTAATGCAAAGGTCCATTTTCATACACTTGTGGATTATTAGTTGAGTATTCTCCTTAAAATGACAACTATTCTTGTCCATTTAAAATCAATCACAATAAATCTCTTTTGTTATTTTTACCACGAACTATGAGGTTTTGATCCTCCATTGCACTTTGTAGGTACGTAGGCACGAGGCTCAGGAAGTCTTGTCAAACACAAAAATTTTAAAAATATTTCTCTTCTCATCTCCACCATATGTTGCAAACAACACCTTTTAAGCCAAACATAGATTTTTAAGAGGTTCCTATAGAGTACTATAGATGTTTTGGGTGTTAACACATTTCCATTGTATAACTAACCCCCTTACCCTTGTCTATGTTTTTATTAGTTTTGTTTTAAAACTTCTTTGGGTTTTGTTCGTTCTTTTCCCCATTCCTTTGGGAAAATAAAAGTGTGGCGGCGACTCTTGCATTATGAGTTAAGTTAATTAATAGCTTAATCTCAAAGGCTCCTGCCACAGGAAGAAATAAGATCTTAGATCCCA
The DNA here is from genome assembly GCA_022829125.1 of Lathyrus tuberosus. Classification (NCBI taxonomy): domain Eukaryota; kingdom Viridiplantae; phylum Streptophyta; class Magnoliopsida; order Fabales; family Fabaceae; genus Lathyrus; species Lathyrus tuberosus. The sequence goes on along the minus strand of JALAZF010000283.1, from coordinate 4,703,033 downwards.
TTCTTTATACCTTACTCTAGCTTATCATGTCCATCTCTATAAGGTAACTTGTTCCTTTTATATGGGATTTATGTGCTTATATAAATCGTTTTATCCACCTTTTTTATTTTGACAAAGGGGGAGAAGTATACTCGCAGGGGGAGTAAAGTATACTCTCTGCTTAATTGAGGGGGAGTTTAATCACTCAAAATATATTTGTTGGTTTCTTTTACCACCACCCTGAGAGATGTGTTGTCATCATCAAAAAAAGGAGAATATGGATCAATATGCTTGAAGGTATAAAGTTGAAAATGTCGTAGAAGATCTGTCCGAAGTCTCGATGATGACAACGATGATTAAAGTCGGTGGTAATAGCTTTCAACCTTTATGATGGTGATATAACCAGAGAAATATCATATACCTCATCAACAAAAGGATAATCAAAATTAAAGTGATTATATGATTAGCAGCATTATAGCAAAAGATTCTCAAAGCCTCAGATTAAAGGTGTGAAAGCTCGCCAGATCATATGTGTGTGTCTGTCTGAGTGACCCAATTTTTGTAAAAGTAAGAAGTAAATTTGAATTACTAAGGCAGTTCACACACACATACACACCTTAAAATATCTTTTTCAAATTTTTTATCTTGAAAATTATTTTCTAAGCAAAGCCAAGTGATAAAAAAGTTTTCCAAGCAATTTTTGAACTAATTAATCGATCAGTAACTTGTGCCAATTGATTGACAAAACGTTTTTGAGACAACCATTTGATTGGGGCATTAAACCAATTGATTGGAGAGGGGCTAATCGATAAACTAGACGATTAGGTCAACACATTAATGACTTGAAATGATTATATATTAATATTTTCTATATGAGCATGATAATTGATTCAAAAGGAGTTAGCCAATCGACTAGAGATTTATGGCAATTGATTGGCTCATCAATTTCACCCATGGATCATTTCTTTTTTGGGTTCTTCCACCTCCTATATAAAGGACACTTGTCTCCTCTTCATTTCATGCCACTTTCCAACGATTTACATTTTCTTTGGAATTTATCTCTTTAAACCTCTCTCTCTCTCTCCCTCTCTCTCTCTCTCCCCCTCTCTCTCTCTCAAATATTTCCTTCACTTGAAATTTCCTTAGTGCTTATAAGTGAAATTTTGCTTGTGAGGAAGAATTTTTGTAAGTGGTCATGTTTTTGGTTTAATTCTTAAGAGTGCGATACTCTTGAGAAGATTGAGTTTGGATCATGAGATAAGCCAGTCTTAAAATAATTGTTTTGGTTTATTTAGATTTGTCGGAAAAAGTTATGCTTTTGGTTATTGAGATCAGTTTGAAAATCTCTAAGAAGGTTATAGATTAGCCTATGGCAAAAGCTATCTTTGGTTGGGGATAAGCCTGTAAAAATCTCAAGATCAGTTTGTATAAAGGTTCTTGGGCATAACCTTCAAAAGCTCAAAGTTTATAGTCAAACATTCAAGAAGACCTGTTGGGGATAGAACTAGGTCAACGTTCGACCAAATCTGTATAAATCTCTTGTGCAATCTCTCTAACCCTATCCTTTTATTTTATGTTATTTAATTTTATTGTTTTTTTTATCTCCGCTGCAATTTAATCTTAAGAAATTACTAGCACGGTCTTAATCGAAAAAAGTATGAAAGTAATCGTGAATTTTAAATACCATAATTCACCTCTCCTCTTGTGTTTGAAGTCACTTGTCCAACAAATTCCGATCTTTTCACTATAAATCCACATGAGATACTTGGCGTTTATCCTAGTGTAGGGTGTCACAAATTAAATGTGGACACCGCCGCTCACTACGTCTCTCAGCGTTGGAGGAGGAAATCCTTGGAGAAAGCTGGAGCCACTGCTAGCACGATTAGTGGCCTATTAGACACCAAATTCATTTCTAAAGCCAAGTTTACAGAGTGGTTATCCAACACTATCTTAGTAACGAAGGCCTTGAGAAAGTGGAGGATGTGCGTCAACTACACTAATTTTAACAGAGCTTATCCAAAGGATCATTATCCGCTCCTGAACATTGATAAACTCCTAGATAATTCAGCTGGATATCAGTTGCTTTTGTTCATGGACTCCTATTCGGAGTATAATCAAATACCTATGTTCAGACCCGACCGAGTAAAAATAACCTTCATTACCGAGCATGCCAATTATCAGTTCAACATCATGCCTTTTGAGATAAAGAATTTCCGCGCGACATACTGGATAATGATGAATAAGATATTCCAAGAGGAAATAAGGGAGGCACTATGTCGCTCCCGAGGATTTACATCCATGGTACAAACGCGAAAGTGGCGCGAAAACAGAATCGCCAGCAATGTGTATTTATCCCAAGAGAGGGAAAGGAAACACTGCATAAACCTGAGGGAAAGGAAAGAGCATGGTCTCGCGACCAAGAGAAACGGGTAAGGGAGTCGGTTACGCAAAGGGAAGGTGTTAGCACCCTGTGATACGGTGGAGAACTGACTTTTTAATTTTGTTTTCGCAAAACATGTTGCGGTTAGCAAGAGTCACCACTGACTTTTCTTTTATCCAATTTATTTAGGAAAGGTGAAAAGAACAGGAAAGACCTTTTTGAAAAGATTTTGAGTTCGGGGGGTAAGTTATGAAAAGGGAAGGTGTTAGCACCCCTTTTCATCTGTAGTTATCTATGGGCTCTTAATTGATTGCTCACTTTAACTTGCTTTTTTTTTAATGTGGTGTGTGTTTAGAAAATATTTTGTAAAAGTTGACTTTGTAATAATTCGTGTAAGAATGTATACAAAGTGTTTGTTTTTGAAAATATTTTTGAAAGTGTGAGGTGTGAAAAGTATTTGTTTTTTTTTAGTTGTGAGCAAGCATTTAAAAGTTACTTACCCTTAATTAATAAGGTCTTTCTTGTACTTATCATCTTCCTTGAGAGATAGTACTATCCATACCATTAGTGGGTAGGTAGTCCTATCTATTGGATGTGAAGGGACAGCGAAGGGTCATCGAATGGTCATAGAAGGCAACATGTAAGGATACCTTAGCAATTCAAAGGGACTATCATCATTTTTCCGTAGGGTCATCGAGGGACAAGATCATTTTTTGTAGACAACTCGAAGGGTCATCGAGGGACAAGATCATCTTTTCGTAGGCAACTCGAAGGGTCATCGAGGGACTATGATCTTTATATCGAAGGGACTATGATCTTTATATCGAAGGGACTATGATGATATTATTCGTAAGTGTCTTTTGCTAAAGTATCCCTACGTTCGAGGGACGTGACCATTATTTCATAAGACAAACGAAGAGAGGTTACCCTAGAGGTGCATGTGTGTGCATTAGGTCGATGGCGATGCTAAAAAGCAGTCGACTTACAGGGTTTTAAAAAAAGGGGCTCGATTATTGAATCGAGAATTGTTTGATATTTTTGAAAAAAAAGGTTTTAATATTGTAGCAAGATATGAGCGAAATAAAGGAAAGCAACAAAATTATTTTACACATCATGGGAATTGGGATACATTTTGCCAATGGGGATAAAATGAGCGATAAATATACAATTCAAACACGCGATAATTCAACAGTAATTAGCAAAAGTTTTAATCCAAACTTAATAACCAGATTAATAATAAAAAAAAAAGATAACAATATTTAAATCTAAATTCAAACAAGATTAAGATTAAAATTGAAACAAGATTCACATCAAGAATTAAGAAAAATGAAATTAAAATTATTCGAGAATTAATAAGAGAATATCGCTAACGCAAAGGATGCGATCATCGCAATAGGGATTAAGAGTGCGCGGATCTAAAATTATAAAATAAAAATGCATAGAAAAATTAAAATTTTAAACGTCTTAAACAATAATGTTGCTAACGCAAGAAATGCGATCATCGCTACCGGATCAAATTACAAATGAATGTCACGCATCACGTACATAAATATACATATAGCGTATCGACACAATTCGATCTGAAAAATCTAATAAAAAAAGAATTAACAAACAAAAAAGTAAATTGCTACCGTGTAAGCAGTCATCGCAAATTGGATCAATAAGCCACTACGTAATAAAAAATTAAATTAAGGCACAAAGTTGCAAATCGAAACACGAATTGGTTGGTGAACAACAAACGGATTACCGTTAGACCAAACCACCGGACGTGTGTACAAAATCGAAACGCAACGATAATCAATTTAAAAGAGTAAAATTGCAAATAAACTGATAAAATTAATTAACAGCTTGCTACACTTAACGTGATCATCGCAATGGGATCGAATAAAAATATGTCACGCATTATACACGTCTATATGTAAACAGCGTATCGACACGTTCGATCTGAAAAACAAAAAATAAATATAAATAAATAAATAAAACAATATATTAAAACTGAGATATATTAAACAATATGATTATCAAAAACTTGGTGTATATTACGAGTATAAAAAAAACTACATATTATGATTATAAAAATAAACATGTTGTATCATGTAAATACAAAAACGTTATACACAATGATCAGTAAAAAAAACATATCATATATATAGAAAAAATTGAATCAATTAGGATAAACATGTTATATTAGAAAAAACTATCCTATGATCAGTAAAATAAGTATCTTATATATTATAATATGTATATATGTGTAAACGTTCCAGAAAGTTTATAATATGCGTATTTAAACAATACAGAAAAAGCATGGCGGTTACTTTACCGATGTCATATGTATATATTGAAACGAACCACACCGATCAACTGCCAACGTTACCAAACCGATCAAGCATGTACCTGTTAATTGTAACTAAAAACAAACACAAATGAAAATAGATTCGCCGCCGCTGTGTTTTTTTTTCGTCCCCCTGTTATGTGTAAAACAACCTGTATTTATAGATTTAGAAAATTAGGTTAAAAAGTTTAAAAAGGAAAATATAATCAGTCTTAATTCATATTGATCAAATAACATCTGAATAAAATCATATAGTATCTGATTTTTACTTGGTCACCAAGTAGACTAAGTATGACACAAAAATGACACAAACTGACCAATAGGAAATGAGTACACAAGAAAGGAAATATTTTTTTGTATCTATTATGATTTTTGCACTCCTTTTTGGTAAAAAGTACATAAAATCAAATAAATAATTATTTTTCAAAAATGCCTTAAAATTAAAAACGAAAATTAAAAACAAATAATAAAAAAATACAATTTTTGTGATTTTTTAAAAATAATTTAAAATGGAAAGAAAGTTAGTAACAAATAACATAAACAAATTCAAAATGTAACATGTGAGATTCGAACCCGCGACCTCATACTTGCAAGCCTTATCTCCTTTCCAATTGTGCAAATTCATTTATTCGGAAAAAATATGCACTTGAACGCATATGAAGGTCAAACATATATTTGTTATTTAAACAATTTAAAGTAAACTGTTACATATTTTTTGAATAAAACTTACTGTTTAAATGTTAGTAAAATTGAACCAAAAAAACTTATAAAATCAAAGTTAAAAATCAATTAAATGTTAGAAAAAGGGCGGACAAATTTTGGGGTACAACAGCTGCCCCTGTTTAATCTTTTTAAACCTGAAGAGTTAGATTGGCATGTCTGTCATTCGTGATCTGAAGGTGGAAGAGGATTTAACACTTAAGTGCCCCGAAATTTGCACTCACGGATGCACGAAGTAACGCTTGTTGGTTGATTATATTGTTTGAATGGGCTTAAAGATGCCATTCAGAAAGATGACAAGATGGAGATGGTCTTATAGATGTCATCCAAAGTAACTGCTGATAGGAGTATCAGAATGAGTCTAGGTTTGACTGTATCTGAGGAATATACTAGAATGAGTCTGTGCCTAACTGTATCTAGCAGACGTGCTGGGGAGTGCCAGAATGATTCTTATGCCTTGATTGTATCTGTATGATGTTCTAGAATGAGTCTATGTCTTGACTGCATCTATAAGGAGATCAGAATGAGTCTTTGTCTGACTGTATCTGAGAGCCGTATTAGAATGAGTCTATGTCTGACTGTATCTAAAAAATTAGTATTAGAATGAGTCTTCGAACGACTGTATCTAAAAGATGTACTGGAATAAGTATCAGAATGAATCTGTGTCTTGATTGTATCTGAACTGTGTCTAGAAGATGTATTGGAATGAGTATCAGAATGAATCTATGTCTTGATTGTATCTGAACTGTGTCTAGAAGATGTACTGGAATAAGTATCAGAATGAATCTGTGTCTTGATTGTATCTGAACTGTGTCTAGAAGATGTACTGGAATGAGTCTACTCCTGACTGTATCCAAAGGAGTATCAGAATGAATCTTCTACTGATTGTCTCTGAAAGATGATAAACTGTTGATAATATTTGTCCGTTTGAAAACTAACCTGAAAAAACCAAGTTAGTTTTATGCAATGTCATGATATATGTAATGCATTGCGTAATGATGCTATTTAAATAAATGAGAATGTTATATGCGTTTTGTATGCATATGCTATGATGTATTGTAAATGATGTATGGGTATGAAATGTCGCTGAAGGTAGCAGTGGCTTTGAATAGTAATGTCTGATTGGGGAAAATAAATCCCTGACTGTTGCTGGGGATGGAGAAAATAAATCTTCAAATCCTGTTTAGAATGACTCTACTGGGAATTCAAACTTCCCGTTTGGGAATATTCCGCTGGGGATCTTTGACTTCCGCTTGGGGATAGAAGTATTCTGTCAGGAGAGTCGGTCGTTCGTCGTGCTTTTTATTGAAGGATTTGATTCTTATGTACCCTGACTGGGGATAAAAGAGATGGATAATCCTCTGATGCACTATCTGACCAAGTTTCGGATATGGGTGACCACTCTTCTGGGAGTAGCAACCATGGACGAAATCATGTTGGAGAAGAGAACTCTGTCGGGTAATTTCTAGTGTTGGAGAAGCAAACTCCGCTGGGGAATTGAATTCTGTATACTTCCAAGAGGGAATATTATCTGATGGGGATCAAAATTCCATAGGCTATGCTGAGGACATATCTACAATAGGTTGGGGAATGATTAAATTCCTTTATCTGTTAGGGGATCTATTGGGAAGATGGTCATGTCAGACCGTCCGTTGGGGAGGTTTCTTTATGTACTCTACTGGGGACGCAATCTCGAATAGACCTGGCTAAAGAGAGAAATTTTGTCGTGAAGGAGATGTTGGAGAAATAAACTCCGTTGGGGAACTCTCTGGAGCGTGCTGTGGAAAGAATCAAACCTCTGTCTTGTTGGGCAATCCTTTGGGGATATGGGAGTGAATTACTGGAAAGTATCCCAACTATTGCTTGAGAGTATGTTAATTCTGTTGGGGAGTATATCTCTGTTGAGGATGATCTCCACTAGGGAAGCAACGCTGCTGAGGAATAAACTCTATTGGGGACGAGCTTGTGAAAATAGCTCTGTAGAGATAGTTCCATGGAGATTGCTCTGTGGGGATATTACCATGACACCGGCTCCGTGGGGGTGATTCTGTTAAGATCTGTTGGATACAGGACTTGCTGGGGATTCCAACCTCCAAGAGTCTTTAGTAAATGCTGATTCTGTGATAGCAAACCGGGTGGAAAAGATCACTTCGGACTTCAACTCTGCTATTGCCCCTATGTCTTCAAGTATTTCATCACTTGCTGTCGGTAGAGAATGATAAGATTGATATACGTTGTTTGAACGGAGTTGGCAATGAAAACTGGTACTGACTCGTAAGTGGATGATCCAACGGGACATAGTCGTACGCTTTAATCCCTAACTTCAGCCTAGACTGCCTTTTTAGGTTTTTAGTCCACCGGGATACCCTTTCTTGCCCAAGCCGCCTTTTCAGGTTTTCGACTTGTCGGGTGTACAATTCTTTTATATATGTCCCTAATTTTTTCCCGAACCTTTTTGGTTCGCCGGGATGCCCTTATTTTTGCCTAGGCTTGTCAACCTAGCGGGTCTTTTTCATGCGTAGTATTTTTTTTACTATGTCCGCGTTCACAGGGTGCGAGAAATCTTCGCTGTCCATGGTAGTAATCCTCGTAGCGTCGTCAGAAAATATCTTTTTGATTACGAATGGCTCTTCGCACGTAAGAGTTCGTTTGCCCCCGAGAGCACCTGTATTTAGAACTTTCGATAGTTTCGACTTCCCCAAACAATTTCTAGGAATTATCATGACTGGATCCGAAGACATGATACTGACACCATCTGATACTATTGGCACAGACAAGTAACTCCCACAATGGCTCTTACTGAAACTCGGGATCAGTACCATGTAACAGGAGGAATGTGCTTCCAGACTGTGGTGGGTCGTGTATTCCTTGGTTAATGGTTGAGGAGCTTGCAACTGAACTCGATTTGATCAGATTTGAAAAGAAAGCGTTGCCCCTAGCGGAGGGTGATTTGCCCTAGAATGGAAGTATTTGAAAAGAGCTGCCTCAAGAGAAATAACCGGGATGCCCCATGATAATATGCCCCTTGATTGGAAGATAGTGACCATGCCCCTTTTATACATTGGCTTTTAACCAACTGAGTCAGCGCAGGAAATATTTCTGCTTTTCGATGCACCTCTGAAGCAACTTTGTCTGTCGGGAGGACTTTTGTTCATTGAATGTTCATCATGTGAACTTCTCTGTTGTCAAACACTTAGTTATATGCAAACAATGATATTCAAAATGCAACGCTTATGTATGTCTTGAAGTTTTGAAAAAGAATTATTTAGCAAAACCAGGTTTGTAAAAACTGTGATGTCAACTCAAGATTTATAATAAGCCCTAAAGGAGTCAGGATACCTTTTGGTAACAGTATGCCTTCGAACTAACCATGCTTCAGCTAGGACTTTTAAAGGGTTGTAACGTGGCCTGGTTCACGGTTTAAGAAACAAAGGATAAAGGCTCAAAGTTTATTTGTACCCAACCCATTCTCCGTGATGTTCTTCAGTCCTATACTCAGTTAACTATGCATTCAGATTCCTAGAGATTTTGGAATTTTAACACTGATGTTTGGTGATGGTTCAAAAACCGGAAGTTTATTTGAAAAGGCAGTCATTATTTTTTGTAACATTTTCTTTTGAGGGTTTGTAGTGACCTCTTTTTGACTTTGTTATCCCTAACTTTTGCCTGAACTGTTTATTTTGAGATCACAGTCAGCGGGATGTCTCAATTTTTACTAATTCTCCTTCATAGATTTTGACTTAGCGGGCTTTTCTTTTGATAGATATTGATTGCCTGACTTAATGATTACAGGGAACCATCACTAATTGTGTACAAAAGATCAACTAGCATAATTGAGTTAACTGAGGAACTACCTTGCCCCAGGTTATGATTAAGAGTTTTAATTTGCATGAGAAGGAAAACTCCTACTTCTTAGGCTCAAAGGGGTTGACTAGGGATTAACTTCCTTATAACTCCACTGTTTAGGATTTGAAACAATGCATGTACATCGTCAACACGGTCTGTTCAAAAGCATACCGTATGAAATTATGGTACCGTTTTCGCCATCCTCCCTCTAAAGGCTTACAGCTTCAACGAGAGTTAAATATCACAAAAGAGAAGTAAGAAGCATAGTTTAAATATAGTGAAACGAATGGATAAATTCAAGACGAACATACGCAATGCATTAATGTGAAAAAACCAAAGTTTGACATAATAGTAAGTGCTTAAGCCAACAAAAGAAATTACAAATGAAAATTCAAATGATTTCAAAGCTTCCCTTCCTGAACCTGTCACTTCAGACGATGTGTCTTGCAGCTTCGATATTAGATGGGCGATAGAAGAACTCAATCTGACCATCTGGTGTGAACTCGAGGACTCCTTCGTCAATCAGGTCTTGGATCCTATATTTCAATGGACCACAGTCTTCAGTATCATGACCAGGACTATTCGAATTATAAGCACATCTTGCGTTAGGTTCGTAACCAGGAGCAGGGTTGGCTGGAGCTGAGTATGAAGGCAACAGAGTTATCAAGTTCTGATTGAGCAATTGTTGCAAAGCCTGAGACAGCGGCATGTGCAACGAGGTAAATGGTCGTTTAGGTTTGGATTTCCATGTACGTTGACCACCATGCTGCCTACGCTGATCTTTTTGTTGTTGAACTGGTGGTGCGACAACCCTATAAAGCCTTCTTCCTTCAATTGAAAGACTATCAGTAGTAACCTGTCTCTTTCCTTCTTTTATCCTCATCTTTTTCTCAACCAAGTCGACTGATGATCTGATCCCCGACTCTGTTGTCTTGAAGTTTATTGACGAGGACTCTCAGCTCTTCTTGCCCCCGAGCTAAGTTTTGGATAAGAGCCATCTGACTATACATCTGGATTCTCATCTTTGCCATCTCAGCTTGCAGTTGTTCCAATTGATCATCCTTGTTGTCTTTAGGATTTTTCTTTTTCATGTCCTTAGTGAGGAGGGCTTTCAACTCTTCTTGCCCCTTGAATAGGCTCAGGATCATCTCTTGGAATTGGGTGTTCTGAGTCTGGAGATCCTTGACAACTTGTTCTAATGCCATTTTCTGCTGAAATAAACAGCGAGGAGATGAGAAACCCGTTGTGGAAACCTGTTATGATATGTATGTAAATGCATATGCAATGTTTTCAAGGATCTTTATGGAATCTAGTTTGCAACATTAGAAATTGAATTTGGTTGCAGCTTTGTCTGAAGAACTTTGACTTTTCATCTTTGAACGTCCTTCTATAAGAATCAAGCTCGCCATATCAAGTGGGTCATAGCCTCTGATTCAAGATACTGTTCTTTTGAGTTTGAAGGCATCTGGCTAGAGGAAAATAAATCCTCTTGCCCCTTGATAGAAATTTGGCTTTTGATAATCTTTCCATAATAGCACCTGCAAATTGTGCGCCATAAATCCCTAAGATCCTTGAAAAAGGTTAGTTAACATGCTATGTTATGATGGTATGTGGATGCTATGCATTAAGTAAAAGCATGAGGACAAGTAAGTCCCGCAAAGAGTTCAAGTTGTTAGAGTACAAACAAATCCTGCAAGGAATTCAAGTTGTTAGATAGTGAATACAAACAAGTCACACAAGTAACCTTAGGTTTAAAGGCTTGCATGAAGTCCAAAGGTAAGTACCCTTCCCATACCAAGGTTTAGTTGGTTCAACCTGTCCTAAAATAGTAACTGGGTTCTAGGAATCTCATATCACAGATCCTTCTCGCAGGCTTTATTTTGGTGCGACACTCGAGCGGCCGACCAAAACATCCCGAAATTCCAATCTCAATGAGCGTAGTCTCGAGTATCAACCAACTTTGGAACATGCCAAACCGGTTATCTCACTACCTTCTAATGGCCAAGGCTAAGTTCAACTAGGGTTCTAAGGGCAAATTAGTGCTTAATGACACCACGCAGCAGCCTAATGTTATCCCCAATCCAAGTCTCGAGGAACATCAGTATAAACCAAAGTGTTACACTAATGATGGCTACCATATCAACCGTAGCGGTACATGCCGTACAGTCTCCTTGGTCTCTTGCCACTTACCTAAGGTCCTAGATCCGGGTGTAGGATCATTTACCCAAGTAATACCCCCCATGACAAAACCCTTAAAAGTAAAGCACACAAAACAGATAATTAAAGCAGTTAAAGTGATCTAAACCCTAAGGTAACCCCTCTTTTAAGTATTTCCCCAGCAGAGTCGCCAGTTCTGTGATACGGTGGAGAACTGACTTTTTAATTTTATTTTCGCAAAACATGTTGCGGTTAGCAAGAGTCACCACCGACTTTTCTTTTATCCAATTTATTTAGGAAAGGTGAAAAGAACAGGAAAGACCTTTTTGAAAAGATTTTGAGTTCGGGGGGTAAGTTATGAAAAGGGAAGGTGTTAGCACCCCTTTTCATCCGTAGTTATCTACGGGCTCTTAATTGCTTGCTCACTTTAACTTGCTTTTTTTTTTAAATGTGGTGTGTGTTTAGAAAATATTTTGTAAAAGTTGACTTTGTAATAATTCGTGTAAGAATGTATACAAAGTGTTTGTTTTTGAAAGTGTGAGGTGTGAAAAGTATTTGTTTTTTTTGAGTTGTGAGCAAGCATTTAAAAGTTACTTACCCTTAATTAATAAGGTCTTTCTTGTACTTATCATCTTCCTTGAGAGATAGTACTCTCCATAGCATTAGTGGGTAGGTAGTCCTATCTATTGGATGTGAAGGGACAGCGAAGGGTCATCGAATGGTCATAGAAGGCAACATGTAAGGATACCTTAGCAATTCGAAGGGACTATCATCATTTTTCTGTAGGGTCATCGAGGGACAAGATCATTTTTTGTAGACAACTCGAAGGGTCATCGAGGGACAAGATCATCTTTTCGTAGGCAACTCGAAGGGTCATCGAGGGACTATGATCTTTATATCGAAGGGACTATGATCTTTATATCGAAGGGACTATGATGATATTATTCGTAAGCGTCTTTTGCTAAAGTATCCCTACGTTCGAGGGACATGACAATTATTTCGTAAGGCAAACGAAGAGAGGTTACCCAAGAGGGGTATGTGTGTGCATTAGGTCGATGGCGATGCTAAAAAGCAGTCGGCTTACAGGGTTTTAAAAAAAGGGGCTCGATTATTGAATCGAGAATTGTTTGATATTTTTGAAAAAAGAGGTTTTAATATTATAGCAAGATATGAGCGAAATAAAGGAAAGCAACAAAATTATTTTACACATCATGGGAATTGGGATACATTTTGCCAATGGGGATAAAATGAGCGATAAATATACAATTCAAACACGCGATAATTCAACAGTAATTAGCAAAAGTTTTAATCCAAACTGAATAACCAGATTAATAATAAAAAAAAGATAACAATATTTAAATCTAAATTCAAACAAGATTAAGATTAAAATTGAAACAAGATTCACATCAAGAATTAAGAAAAATGGAATTAAAATTATTCGAGAATTAATAAGAGAATATCGCTAACGCAAAGGATGCGATCATCGCAATAGGGATTAAGAGTGTGCGGATCTAAAATTATAAAATAAAAATGCATAGAAAAATTAAAATTTTAAACGTCTTAAACAATAATGTTGCTAACGCAAGAAATGCGATCATCGCTACCGGATCAAATTACACATGAATGTCACGCATCACGTACATAAATATACATATAGCGTATCGACACAATTCGATTCGAAAAATCTAATAAAAAAAGAATTAACAAACAAAAAAGCAAATTGCTACCGCGTAAGCACTCATCGCAAATTGGATCAATAAGCCACTACGTAATAAAAAATTAAATTAAGGCACAAAGTTGCAAATCGAAACACAAATTGGTTGGTGAACAACAAACGGATTACCGCTAGACCAAACCACCGGATGTGTGTACAAAATCGAAACGCAATGATAATCAATTTAAAAGAGTAAAATTGCAAATAAACTGATAAAATTAATTAACAGCTTGCTACACTTAACGTGATCATCGTAATGGGATCGAATAAAAATATGTCACGCATTATACACGTCTATATGTAAACAGCGTATAAAACTGAGATATATTAAACAATATGATTATCAAAAACTTGGTGTATATTACGAGTATTAAAAAAAACTATATATTATGATTATAAAAATAAACATGTTGTATCATGTAAATACAAAAACGTTATACACAATGATCAGTAAAATAAACATATCATATATATAGAAAAAATTGAATCAATTAGGATAAACATGTTATATTAGAAAAAATTATCCTATGATCAGTAAAATAAGTATCTTATATATTATAATATGTATATATGTGTAAACGTTCCAGAAAGTTTATAATATGCGTATTTAAACAATACAGAAAAAGCATGGCGGTTACTTTACTGATGTCATATGTATATATTGAAACGAACCACACCGATCAACTGCCAACGTTACCAAATCGATCAAGCATGTACCTGTTAATTGTAACTAAAAACAAACACAAATGAAAATAGATTCGCCGCCGCTGTGTTTTTTTTTTTCGTCCCCCTGTTATGTGTAAAACAACCTGTATTTATAGATCTAGAAAATTAGATTAAAAAGTTTAAAAAGGAAAATATAATCAGTCTTAATTCATATTGATTAAATAACATCTGAATAAAATCATATAGTATCTAATTTTTACTTGGTCACCAAGTAGACTAAGTATGACACAAAAATGACACAAAATGACCAATAGGAAATGAGTACACAAGAAAGGAAATATTTTTTTGTATCTATTATGATTTTTGCACTCCTTTTTGGTAAAAAGTACATAAAATCAAATAAATAATTATTTTTCAAAAATGCCTTAAAATTAAAAACGAAAATTAAAAACAAATAATAAAAAAAATACAATTTTTGTGATTTTTTGAAAATAATTTAAAATGGAAAGAAAGTTAGTAACAAATAACATAAACAAATTCAAAATGTAACATGTGAGATTCGAACCCACGACCTCATACTTGCAAGCCTTATCTCCTTTCCAATTGTGCCAATTCATTTATTCGAAACAAAAATGCACTTGAACGCATATTAAGGTCAAACAACTATTTGTTATTTAAACAATTTAATGTAAACTGTTACATATTTTTTGAATAAAACTTATTGTTTAAATGTTAGTAAAATTGAACCAAAAAAAACTTATAAAATCAAAGTTAAAAATCAATTAAATGTTAGAAATAGGGCGGACAAATTTTTGGGTACAACACACCCCACACATCCATCGTACTCGACGGGATCCACGCTTGTTGTCTCGATCAAAGGGTGTCGTCATCTGGAGCTCCACTGCTACTGGAAAGGAAAAGGAACGGGAACGGAAAGGAACGAAGAAACGGGGGAGAAAAGAAAAAGAAGTGACTCGATAGGACATCGCTCGTCCTACGCATATGTATTCCCTCGTGCAATGGAAAAGTCAGAGTCAATGTAGTTCGGACACGAACTAAAAGGGAGAGGTTGCTCGCCAAGACATCGCCGTCTCGTGCCTACGTATCCTTAATCGGACGAGAAAGAGGAAATCAGAGCAGGCGTAGTTCGACCTGACGAGGTCGGTTAGTGTTTTTTATGAGCGACGTTAGATTCGCGTCTGGCAGTTAGGGTCGATGCCTGTTTGCGACGAGACAGAAGTAACGTGCCCTTTTCTGAAAATGATTTGAACTTAACGATCCCGAAGGATGAAAAAAGGTTTAAATTTGTTTTTGTGTTTTTTAGACAGAAGTGGATTGAAGTTAGTTCGTAACTTACATTGCACTAGAGTCTACCATGCGGGACGTATGCTAAACACTCTAGAAGAGGAGGGGAGACCCCTCGTTCTTCATTTCCTACACTTAAGGCTCGAGCGCAATATTCGTTATATTTATTAAGTGTTTTAGAAGTGTTATGAGATGAGAAGAGAAGACTCAATGGAAAAAAGAAAACACTAAGGGGAATTCTATCCTAATGTTATCATGCAAAGGTGGCCCTATGGTTGAGGTTGAAAGGGAAACGTCTACCTAAGTTAGCATACAAAGGGAAACCTAATGCTAATCCTACTCCAAGCTTAACCGAAAATTAAGTTGGACTAGGTAGCTCTAAGGGAGTGAATCCAAGACTTAAACAAGTCTTGAGATTCAAGGGAAGAGAAGGAGTGAAAGAGATGAAGAAGGAAAGAAGAAAAGAGCAAAAACAACAGCTACAACAGCGCATCTGCACCAATACTGCAGTTAAAGACAGCACTCAAGCAAAACAGCTTATGACAGCACACAATTCAGCACAAGAAAAGGTGCAAAAGGCCAAACAGCTGCACATATAACAGCACATATGCACATAGATAGCAGTAGAAATAGGGCAGCATGTGATTCACTTGAATACAACTCAATCATGGCAGAGCAAATGTGCATCAAGCATTACATGTTCTGATCATGATCACAAACACGTCACATCATATTTAATGAATTTGAAAACATCATGGAAAAATGCACGTTATGAAAGGATGCACATCATTAAGCATGTGAACAAATTAAAACAAGTATGCGTCTCACGGAAGAGAAAGGCAAACAAGCACGTACAACACAATTCCAACAACACACACATTAATTCACAATTATCATGCTCAAGTAGTATGTGCTATGTGTTCATGGCATCAAGCATGCAACAATGTAAGCAATGTTCATAAACGATGAAAATACAAGAGCCACGTGTCGGAAAATTGTGCACATACAATGGTGTGAGGTGCAACAGCTCAAGAATGATCCACAAATCATCATCATATCAATCTATAAAGTTTAGACATGCAAAGGATCTCAAACAAGCAAGAAAATGCAAGAAAATCACATTCTGCAGCAGTGGTAACCGGTTAGCAAACAACCTGAAAATACGCAAAAAACATGTTAACCGGTTACAGCATAACTGCTAATCGGTTACACAACAACAGAATTAAAAAAAACAGCTCCAAAAGCACTTTTCAACAGCTTATCACTTCTCCAAACACCTGCATGTTAGGGCATCTCAATATGCACAAAAATTACATCTCAAGACCAGCAAACACACATCAATTAACAAACAACAACAGTCAAATCCACAATCCAATAGATCAAACACAACAAATTCAAGATCTACATCATGAACAAGCAAAATAAGCTAAAATGAAAAGTTGATCTGAAATTCACCAACCTACAAAGCTGAGAATTGCTTTGGTGAGTGTCGATAAGCTGCAATAGGTAAATCTAAGCAAGAAAACCAGAGATCAAATGCTATCTTCACCAAAAATGCAAAATAAATGCAATGTGATGAACTTGCTTCAAGCTTCTCCAAAATCACTTCCAAGAACTTAGATCCAAAAGCAAAATAGTAGCAAAATCAGAATTCCTTCAAGGATTAATGGATGGATGAAGGTTTAGTTCCAAGATCAACAAATTTCAATGCAAAATTTGTTGAACTTTGATGGTGGAACTTTGAGTGAGGGTTTTGGAACGAGAGAGAAGTTGAGAGAAAATTGGAGTGAAATGTGTAGAAAATTCAGAAAATGGATCAAAGTTATGTGAGGTTTGGAATGAATTAATTTAAATAGAAGCTAGGTTAGGAATTCAAATGTGGTTTGGAGTGAGGTTTAGTGGGTGGAAATTGGGGTGAAAAGTGGATTAGGAAATGAAATGAGGAATTAGAGTGGAAAATGTTGGAAGGAATTTGAATTTTGGGTGGAAAATGATGAAAATATCAATTCTAGATCCTTCCCCCACGTGCACATGCCAAGCACATGATCACAAATGATGCAAACAGAATTTCCCAAATTTTGCCCAGAGTAACTGGTTACAGCACATCTGCTAACCGGTTACTCAGTTCAAAAATTGAAGAAATGCGCAGAAAAACCAAAGGGTAACCGGTTATCAGATACGCTGTAACCGGTTACACAGTGCAAATTTTGAATTTTGGCGCCTTTTGGAGGGAAACTTTGAAAAGTGACTTCTAATAGCTGTTTTGAAACCATTAAGCCTCTGAACCCCAAAACTTGGCATTGTTACTGGGTAACACTGAAACACACTTGAAATATGCTGTGAATTTCGTTTTGTGCTCGGAATACTGCTGAAAATAATCGTCTGGTGCTGAATCGCTGATCAAAAAATGACTGCCAGAGCTTCTGATTGTCAAAATGTCTAATGGGAAAAATAAATGCTTAAAAAGACTTGGAAAGTTATCTGCTTAGCCTTGAACACTGTTAAAAATCATACTGGAACTGATGACGCCGTGAGCTGCTAGAGAATACCTTGATCCCATGCCCAAAAGAAATATGCAAATGCAAAAATGACAATGCAAATGAAATGAAGCATAATCCAGTTAGTGCTGAAAAAAGACGGCAAATTTTGAGGTGTTACAGCTGCCCCTATTCAAACTTCTTGGATCCGAGGGTATGGAAGCGAAGGCTTCTAGACGGTCGAGATACATGGAGATTGAATACCAAAAGAACCCTGAAATTTGCAAACTGTGAGGATAATGAAATGGAGTGCTTGCCAGCCGAAGGCGGGCTACCTAACAAAATAATACGAGGACGGCCGAAGACGAACTCGAAAAGGAAGACCGACCGAAGGCGCTCTACCCAACACCATAATACGAGGACGGCCGAAGACGAACTCGAAAAGGAATATCAAGCCAAATGTGGACTTCGCTAGGGATAAAGTGAAACAAACTCTTCTGAGTTATGCCATCTCTGCTGAGAAAGAGAACTGGGTTTCACGAAATAAGTCAGACGAGAACTGACTACCAGGCGAGAACTGGATTTCACAAAAATAGGTCAGACAAGAACTGACTACCAGGCGAGAACTAGATTTACCAAAGAGATGTCAGGCGAGAACTGACTACTAGGCGAGAACTGGGTTTCACGAAATAAGTCAGACGAGAACTGACTACCAAAGAGATATCAGGCGAGAACTGACTACTAGGCGAGAACTGGGTTTCACGAAATAAGGTCAGACGAGAACTGACTACCAGGCGAGAACTGGATTTACTAAAGAGATGTCAGGCGAGAACTGACTACCAGGCGAGAACTGGGTTTCACGAAATAAGTCAGACGAGAACTGACTACCAGGCGAGAACTGGGTTTCACGAAATAAGTCAGACGAGAACTGACTACCAGGCGAGAACTGGGTTTACAAAAGAGATTGGTCAATCAAAGGAAAACTCCTAGCAAGGATACGGTCATGAACCGAAAGGGTGAGAGGTAAAATCAAAGGACTTACAACCCACAGATAAGATGACTCCGCTGGGGAAAGGAGAAGTCTAAATAAAAGACTCTGTCGGGGAGCACAGGTAGGATGAACACATCCCTCGGCGATCTCACCGAGGATAAACCAAAATCTCCTGAGTTATGCCATCTCTGCTGAGAAAGAGAACTGGCAAACAAAATCTCCTAAGTTATGCCATCTCTGCTGAGAAAGAGAACTGGCAAACAAAATCTCCTGAGTTATACCATCTCTGCTGAGAAAGAGAACTGGCAAACAAAATCTCCTGAGATATGCCATCTCTGCTGAGAAAGAGAACTGGCAAACAAAACATCAAACTTGGCCTTAGCTTCGAATGCATATGTTTGAATTTTCTATGGCGTAATGCTCCATACGAAATGGAAATGCTACGCGTTTGCGAGGATGCCATGCAAGAATGCTTATGCAATGCAAAAGAGGCGCCCCAGCAAAATAAATGCTGAAGGCGAAAGCAATTCCACCGGGGATGACAAACTAAATTGTCCTTCGAATCCAAGAACTCTGTTGAGAAGGATCACACTGAACAACTCCTTTGATCAACAACCTCTGCTGGAGATGAAATCCAGAAGAAAATCCATTCTGCTAGGGATTATATAACTCTTTGAAAAAGGAAACCAATACCTGAATTGGAAGAGTGCCAAATATCACTTGGGCTTAAAACCTGTTGGGGATGTCAACCATCGTTGAACAAACCTACTGCAAAGACTACCACCAAACTCTGCTTGGGGAGACACATCACAAGTACCAGACCTGCTGGGGACATCATTGAACTTAACCTGCTGCTGGGGAAATGACTTCGCCCTTATCTTGCTGTTGCCGGTGAAAACACGTTTCCTGACTGGCCGAAGGGAGTAGACACCAATACTCTGCGAGGAAGACAACATCTTTTTCTCGGGAATATGCTCCACAAGTCTCCTGTGGTAACAAAGCAACATCCACCTTAAAGTAATCCAATATAACTGTTGGCTGAGGAACAATCTTTTGTACCCTGACTGAGGAGAGTGACAGTCTGATGAGGATGACGAAACATCAATGCTAGGGAGAATGCCCTGCTGGGGAGAAAAGTCACGAAACATGCCGAGGGATATCATTGAGCTTAACCTGCTGTTGGAGGAAAGAATTTACACTGCTGGAGATTAGAGCATGTCGTTGCTGACGGAAGTACCCTTCCTGACCTACTAAGGAAAGTGAGTACCAGGCTCTGTGGGGAAAATAAAATCTTTTCAAAGACATCCAACACATCTCCTGCTGGAGATACAACCGCATTCACCTCGGAGCAATCCACTTTAACTGCTTGCTAGGGAATAATAAGCCAACCATGACTTCGGCTGGGGAACACAATCCTCTGTACTCTTGCTGGGGAGAATAAGCTCTGCTGAGGATGGTGAACTTTTAGTGCTAGGGAGAGTAATGCTACTGGGGAAAAGCAAAACTTGTTACCCAGCCTGACCTGCCTTTATGGTCATAAACGACTCTTTGAACTCCCCACTTGCCCCAGACCACCAGGTCTAAAGGAAGAAATCATCTCAAGAGGATTTTATAGAAGACCGAGCCTTCACACTGCCCCAGGGTCTTCAAACTCTTGGAGAGATTTATCAGATCTCGACGCAACTGCCTCAGACTTCATAATTTATGAAGTAGATTACCTCGAAAGGAATTGTAATGACTTGAAAATACTACTTTCAATTAACCGTCTTCAAGAGTTGACAACTTCTCACGCTCTAGAGGTGGCGTGCCCCAAGTTTTGAAGAAACTTTGCCCCTGACTGATCTTACAGAGATTTGTCAAATCGCCCTGATTGCCCCATATTGGCTGCTTTAAGGAGAATTTTCAATGTGACTGCTCCAGATTGGCTGCATCTTATCACCATTTATCGGGAACCTCTAGGCTGCGCATAGTCTCTTAGCCACATACCCCTTGACATGACTGTCCTTTGGAGTTTTCCCCATCTCAACTTGTGACGTTCATCATGTAAGATTCTTTGATGTCAAACACATGCAAGCAGAAAATGTTTATTATGAGAATGACAATTCTAATGCAACACTCGTGTTATCCCGAAGTTTTATTAAAAATGCGTCGCCAAGCCTTGTGAACAAATCACTAGCTGGGATGCGACATTGACTTTTGAATGGGAAACAATACGCACATGCAATACCAACAAAAATCTTATTAGCGTAACCCATGGGAGTCAGGAACGCTATCTTGCTGAAATACACTTTTAGATAAAACCCTGCTTCAATTAGGACTTTGAAGGGTTATAACATGGCCTGGTTTGCGGTTTTAGAAAAAAGGATTTATGGCTCAAAATTTATCGGTGTCCACCCACTATTCGTGATGTTCTCCAGTCCTACATTCAGCTAATCTGACATAAGTGCTCATCTCTCGAAAGGTTTTATGATCCTTAAGGAACCCATGCAATCGATGGTTTGAGACCCAATGAGGTTTTAGAGCAATAATCACCCCTTTTGTCTTTTGTGTCTGTAGCCACACGACTTTGTTCTTATCGGAGGATTTTTCTCTTGATCATCCTTTTCCGCTTTTCGCCTTTATATATATATATATATATATATTTTCCCTGATTTTGCCTAGACTGATTCTTTTGAATTTTTCGATTTTTGAAGTCCAACGGGATGCCCTAACTTTTGCCTAAGTCGCTTGTTCTCAAGTTTCGACTTAGCGGGCTTTCTTGCTTCTTTTTTGAACAAATCGTGTGACACCGTTTTGTGTGACTTGCTGGAAAGGGTTGTGACTGCCTCACTCCTTGATTGTTGATGGATAACCATTGGGGTTTCACATCTTTTGACCTCTTGATATGTGAGGAAGGAAAGGTAATGGATCCTCAGATGTGCACTCCTTTTGCAATTTGAACGCTCGGTCAGACTAACTGACGCCTACCCTGCCCCAGGTTAAGATTGAGGGTTTTTCGTTTCTAGAAAGAAACTCCTACTTCAAGGCTCAAAGGGGTTAATGAGGGTCTATCTCCCTTATATCTCCAGTGTTTAGGGATTTGAAACAATGCCCGTACATCCTCAACAGGGTTTTATCCAAAGGCGCCTAACCGAAGATTTTACGTTTTTCACTTCATCATCCTCCCTCAAGAGTTCTAGACAAGAAAGGTTGGTATTGCAATGCATATAAACATGATATGAGTGCATAAAAGTAAATTACTTCAAGAACAACACATTCATTGCATTAAAATCATCATTCAAAACACAAATAAGTTTTTACATGCAGACAGTGTTTAAACAAATAAATGAAAGCTACATATAAAAATGCAGTAAAGGAAGCTGATGACTGCCATTGTTGAGGAGAATTGACTCCGTCTGGACTTATTGCTCTAGGAGGTGACCCTTGAAGTCTTCAAACAGATGAGAAGTCGACATGCACAACCAAGTCTCCTTCTGGAAAGGATATATACCCTTTGTCAATCAATTGTTGCACTTTGGCCTGGAAGGCTTTGCAATCTTCAGTTGAGTGCCCCATAGATCCTCCATGATATCCACATTGCACATAGGGATTGTACCCCAGAGGGTATGGTTCTGGAACAGGCTTCAAAGTCTTAGGCTCCACCAATGAGTTTTGAACCAGGTGTGGCAAGAGTTGACTGTACAACATGGGAACTGGATGAAGAGGAGCATTCCTTCTTTCCAGGTTGTTGTGAGGCCTATGCTGATTCTGACGCCGATAGTTCTGTTGTTGAGGAGCATAAGGTTGTTGGTACTGAACAACATTAGTCTCTCCTTCTTCTCCACTGTAACGTTTCTTTGCATTTTCAGAAGAATCAGGAGCAACTTGAATCTTTCCCATTTTGATACCGCTTTCGACCATTTCTCCAACTAAGATCAAGTCGACAAATTTGCCTGACATGCAAGGTAACAGTTTCTCATAATAACGTCCCGGCAAAGTATCCATAAACAAGTTCAACATCCCCTTCTCCAATAAGGGTGGCTGCACCCTTGCCGCTAGTTCACGCCATCTCTGCGCGTATTCCTTAAAGCTTTCGTTATTCTTCTGAGACAAATTCTATAGCTGGGTTCTATTGAGAGCCATATCAGTGTTATATTGGTAGTGCTTGATAAAGGCCTCGACTAACTCTCTCCAATTACGGACATGGCATCTCTCTAATTGCATATACCATTCCAAGGATGCCCTTGACAGGCTGTCCTGGAAGAAATGCATCAGCAATTTCTCATCTTTAAAATACGCAGCCATCTTTCGCGCATATAACCTGACATGCGTCTTGGGACAAGTGGTACCATTGTATTCCTCAAAAGTGGGCACCTGAAATTTATGCGGAATTACAACACCGGGAACCAGCCCCAAATCCTTCAGATCCATACCCACAGAATTTTGATTCACAACCCCCCTTAGTTGTTCTTTAATCACTCTGAACCTTTGATCATTATCCACCTGAGGAATAGCATCAACACCTTACATAGAAAAAATGTCGTCCTGTTGGTCATCATAACGACGTCCATGAACAGCACAAACACTATTTCCTCCTCCGACAACAGAGGGAATCACCACCTGCTCTCCTCCACCCGGAGGTATCACAACACCAGGAATGGGGATCCCTACGCCCAAAGGACCTCCCTGAGCACCGTTACCAGCGACTCCTCTGCCCGGAGGAACGACGTCATTATGGACTCCGCCATGAAGAATCCCGTCTTCATCCACTCTTGCCACTAGGGTTTGGACCAGAGTCCTCAGTTGCTCTTGAACTTGGGCAACACCTTGCATCAATTCCATGAACTGGGCCATGCGAGCCTGCATGGCGGCCATCTCAGATTGCATCTGTTCCATAGCTCTCTTTTAATTTGCTCAAGTAGGATACGGCTGAAAAAACAAAGTCGAATCTACAACCATGAAGAAAACCCGATCGGGATCAAAAGACCAACCTCAAACACCTGCCATGCATATGAGTATGGAAATGCAATGCAAAATGCCATGTTCGCATATTTCCAAAGAATCATTCTACTTTGATTCAAGTTTTTTTTCACAGACGAACCACAAGAAATGGATGGAAATGCTCAACTGCGAGTCTCAAAGTTAATATCCCTTGGAAATACAAGAACATGTATGCAAAAATGATGATGCAGATGCAACAGACATGGGATCAAGGCTTCCATAAAGCTCTGTACTGCTATGCCGCTGAATGGATAAGTTCAAAGGTCTGCTCAGAATACCAGAATATCCAAATAACCAGAATACCAGGCTGATAAGTTCACACTGATAGGAAAACCAGAATATCGGGTAGGTTGAAGGTCAAGGTTACCTGCAGACCTGCAAACACCCAACCCCTCTCACATGTGGGTTATAGAAAGGCGAGGATCCTCAATATCACGGACTCTCAGGTCGAGAAATGATGATAAGTTCACCATTTCTGGTTTGGCATCATCATCAATTGAGGAGGCCTCAACTGATTTCCCTCAAAGATAAGGTCATCCTATGCAAGTTCCCAGCATTGGGTCCTCGGGTCGACAAGTGTAATGGGTTTGCCATTTCTGGTCTGCCATTATCACATGTCGGGAGGAGAGGCATTGATGAGTCCTCGGAGAAACGGTCGCCAGAGTCGACAGTTTTCCAGGTTATATTCCATCGTCTGCCCCAAATGAGCAGGATAGAATATTACCAAGAAAACCTCGTCTGGATGTGGAGTTTTCATGTATACTAAGTCTAGCCAAATGCCAAATAAGTCACACTACTTTCCACGCTAATCATAGGTGTATGCTCAAGCCTAGGTATTGGGCTTTTCTCTCATGAATCCAACCCACCCTACAAACAGAAAATCCAGCAGCAGAATAGTACAGCATAATAATGAAATGAAATGCAATAAATGCGGTAAATACAGTAAAATAGTAATACAGTAATATACAATAAAATAAAGCACAATAATAAACACCCAATGACAACAAACAAACAAGCGCCAGGATTGACTCACAAAAGGGGATGTACCAGCAAGAGGTCAACCTGTCCCCAACAGAGTCGCCAGTTGTCGCTCCCGAGGATTTGCATCCATGGTACAAACGCGAAAGTGGCGCGAAAATAGAGTCGCCAGCAATGTGTATTTATCCCAAGAGAGGGAAAGGAAACACTACATAAACCTGAGGGAAAGGAAAGAGCATGGTCTCGCGACCAAGAGAAACGGGTAAGGGAGTCGGTTACGCGAAGGGAAGGTGTTAGCACCCCACACGTCCATCGTACTCGACGGGATCCACGCTTGTTGTCTCGATCAAAGGGTGTCGTCATCTAGAGCTCCACTGCTACTGGAAAGGAAAAGGAACGAGAATGGAAAGGAACGAAGAAACGGGGGAGAAAAGAAAAAGAAGTGACTCGATAGGACATCGCTCGTCCTACGCCTACGTATTCCCTCGTGCAATGGGAAAGTCAGAGTCAACGTAGTTCGGACACGAACTAAAAGGGGGAGGTTGCTCGCCAAGACATCGTCGTCTCGTGTCTACGTATCCTTAATCGGACGAGAAAGAGGAAATTAGAGCAGTCGTAGTTCGACCTAACGAGGTCGGTTAGTGTTTTTTATGAGCGATGTTAGATTCGCGTCCGGCAGTTAGGGTCGATGCCTGTTTGCGACGAAACGGAAGTAACGTGCCCTTTTCTGAAAATGATTTGAACTTAACGATCCCGAAGGATGAAAAAAGGTTTGAATTTGTTTTTGTGTTTTTTAGACAGAAGTGGATTGAAGTTAGTTCGCAACTTACATTGCACTAGAGTCTACCATGCGGGAACGAGTGAATCGCATGGTCGCCCCCAAATGGGACGTATGCTAAACACTCTAGAAGAGGAGGGGAGACCCCTCGTTCTTCATTTCCTACACTTAAGGCTCGAGCGCAATATTCGTTATATTTATTAAGTGTTTTAGAAGTGTTATGAGATGAGAAGAGAAGACTCAAAGGAAAAAAGAAAACACTAAGGGGAATTCTATCCTAATGTTATCATGCAAAGGTGGCCCTATGGTTGAGGTTGAAAGGGAAACGTCTACCTAAGTTAGCATGCAAAGGGAAGCCTAACGTCATGAAAGGATGCACATCATTAAGCATGTGAACAAATTGAAACAAGTATGTGTCTCACGGAAGAGAAAGGCAAACAAGCACGTACAACACAATTCCAGCAACACACGCATTAATTCACAATTATCATGCTCAAGTAGTATGTGTTATGTGTTCATGGCATCAAGCATGCAACAATGTAAGCAATGTTCATAAACGATGAAAATACAAGAGCCGCATGTCGGAAAATTGTGCACATACAATGGTGTGAGGTGCAACAGCTCAAGAATGATCCACAAATCATCATCATATCAATCCATAAAGTTTTGACATGCAAAGGATCTCAAACAAGCAAGAAAATGCAATAAAATCACATTCTGCAGCAGTGGTAACTGGTTAGCAGTTACGCTGTAACCGGTTACACAGTTCAAAACAGCCTGAAAATACGCAAAAAACAATATGTTAACCGGTTACAGCATAACTGCTAACCGGTTACACAGCAACAGAATTAAAAAAAAAACAGCTCCAAAAGCACTTTTCAGCAGCTTATCACTTCTCCAAACACCTGCATGTTAGGGCATCTCAATATGCACGAAAATTACATCTCAAGACCAGCAAACACACATCAATTAACAAACAACAACAGTCAAATCCACAATCCAATGGATCAAACACAACAAATTCAAGATCTACATCATGAACAAGCAAAATAAGCTACAATGAAAAGTAGATCTGAAATTCACCAACCTACAAAGCTGAGAATTGCTTTGGTGAGTGTTGCTAAGTTGCAATAAATGAATCTAAGCAAGAAAACTAGAGATCCAATGCTATCTTCACCAAAAATGCAAAATAAATGCAATGTGATGAACTTGCTTCAAGATTCTCCAAAATCACTTCCAAGAACTTAGATCCAAAAGCAAAACAGTAGCAAACTCAGAATTCCTTCAAGGATTAATGGATGGATGAAGGTTTAGTTCCAAGATCAACAAATTTCAATGCAAAATTTGTTGAACTTTGATGGTGGAACTTTGAGTGAGGGTTTTGGAACGAGAGAGAAGTTAAGAGAAAATTGGAGTGAAATGTGTAGAAAATTCAGAAAATGGATCAAAGTTATGTGAGGTTTAGAATGAATTAATTTAAATAGAAGCTAGGTTAGGAATTCAAATGTGGTTTGGAGTGAGGTTTAGTGGGTGGAAATTGGGGTGAAAAGTGGATTAGGAAATGAAATGAGGAATTAGAGTGGAAAATGTTGGAAGGAATTTGAATTTTGGGTGGAAAATGATGAAAATATCAATTCTAGATCCTTCCCCCACATGCACATGCCAAGCACATGATCACAAATGATGCAAACAGAATTTCCCAAATTTTTCCCAGAGTAACCGGTTACAGCACATTCGCTAACCGGTTACTCAGTTCAAAAACTGAAGAAATACGCAGAAAAACCAAAGGGTAACCGGTTATCAGATACGCTGTAACCGGTTACACAGTGCAAATTTTGAATTTTGGCGCCTTTTGGAGGGAAACTTGGAAAAGTGACTTCTGATAGCTGTTTTGAAACCATTAAGCCTCTGAACCCCAAAACTTGGCATTGCTACTGGGTAACACTGAAACACACTTGAAATAGGCTGTGAATTCCGTTTTGTGCTCGGAATACTGCTGAAAATAATCGTCTGGTGCTGAATCGCTGATTAAAAAATGACTGCCAGAGCTTCTGATTGTCAAAATGTCTAATGGGCAAAATAAATGCTCAAAAAGACTTGGAAAGCTATCTGCTTGGCCTTGAACACTGTTAAAAATCATACTGGAACTGATGACACCGTGAGCTGCTAGAGAATACCTTGATCCCATGCCCAAAAGAAATATGCAAATGCAAAAATGACAATGCAAATGAAATGAAGTATAAGCCAGTTAGTGCTGAAAAAAGAGGGCAAATTTTGAGGTGTTACACACTAGAAGTATATATGGATGATATGATCATAAAATTTGGTCGAGATAAAGCTTCACACTCAACACCTTTAGCGGGTATTCAGGAAGGTCTGGCAATATGATATGCAACTCAACTCGGAAAATTCACTTTCTGGGTAAGGACCAACAAGTTTATATGCTTCTATTTGTCAACTCAAGGAATCGAGGCAAACCTTGATATGTGTGAGGCCGTGATCCAAATGAACTCACTGATGTCAGAAAGGGAAGTTCAAAAATGGAATGGTATGTTGACCGCCTTGAATAAGTTTATTTCAAAATACGCATAACATGCTCTTCCCTTTTACAAATTGTTAAGGGAAAAATCGATTTCGAGTTGACAAATGATTGCAAAGAAGCGTTTGAATCTTTGAAAATAACCTTAGCCACATCGCAGTACTTACCTGGCCACTTACGGGGGAAGTCTGTTAGAATAAGATTTGTTCATGACATATTTTCCTTGGGTTTTGATGATAACAAAGTATTGAAAGAATAATGGTTTATTTGATGTGTGTGTTACATGTGTGCAGGTTCTAATACTTGTAAATATTATAGTCAGAATCTGTTTTACATTAACA
The DNA here is from genome assembly GCA_022829125.1 of Lathyrus tuberosus. Lineage (NCBI taxonomy): Eukaryota > Viridiplantae > Streptophyta > Magnoliopsida > Fabales > Fabaceae > Lathyrus > Lathyrus tuberosus. The sequence goes on along the minus strand of JALAZF010000283.1, from coordinate 4,674,850 downwards.
CATTTGGGAGTTGCTGAATTGCTAGCTTCTGGTGGAAGAATCTGAAGAACACTTGCTAAGTGATGTCTAGCGTAGACTCTGAAGCTAAAGGTCTCTGCATCAGAAGAAGCAACATAATTGTCTCTACACTTAGTGAATGCAAATTAGCTTCTGGTACCATTCAGAGTTGGTGATAAAGCTGAACCTGTTTGTACTGTAGAAAGTAAGTTGTATTGTCAAATCAGTTTGTCAGTTATAGTCTATAGATTGTAAGGCTCAAGAAAGGCAGACATGCTTTATGGATATCTACTCTCAACAGCTCTAATAGTACATGATCTCTTGAAGACTCAAAGGTCAAACATGTTACACATTGGATCAAGATCTTCTAGTGTATTTATCTTCAACGTTTCTTGTACTATAGAGTAAAAGCAAAGACTCTTGATCAAGTTACCTCTTCAATGACTAGTTTCTGCAAAGGCTATATATATATGTGGCTAAAGGTTCAAATTGAATCTTTAACAAGGATTATCCAGAAGAAGGAGTAACAAGATAAGCAATTATCAACACTATTGTATATGTCGATTTTCTGTTGTATGTTGTAATTGTAAAAGCCTTAATATTTCTTACACATTGAATATCTTAGAAATATTAAGTGCTTTAAGTCTTTGTTATGGTGATATCACGTACCTCTGATACTTGTATCCAGTACAACTTGTTCTCTATTTTTCTGAACTTGTTTAGCTGTTTAGATCAAAGTCTCTGGCTATGTGCTTGAGCAAAAGTCTTAAGTCACTGGGACTTAAGAAAGGAAGTATCGATCCAAGATGCTTGAGCCATGTAAGTCTATTGCTATGTGCTTGAGCAATGCAAGTCTTAATAAACTAGGTTGATTGAGCAGAAGTCTTAAGTCATTGGGACTTAAGCAAGGAAGTCTCGAGCCAAGATGCTTGAGCCACGTAAGTCTCTTACTATGTGCTTGAGCTGTGAAAGTCTTAATCAAGTGGATTGATTAAGTAGGAAAGTCTTGGGTTACGGTTCAAGCAGGAAAGTCTCGACCATAGTGGCTTAGAGCAGAAGTCTCAGCTAGAGTGGCTTAGAGCATAAGTCTCAACCAAAGTGGCTTGAAGTAGAAGTCTCGACCAGAGTGGCTTGGAGCAGAAGTCTTAGCCAGGGTGGCTTGGAGCAGAAGTCTTGGGTCTGAGGAACTTGAGCAGAATTCTTGGGATGAGGGCCTAAGCATGGAAGTCTTGGGTTCGTGGAACCTTAGAAAGAAGTCTCGAGTGAGGAGCTTGAGCAAGAAGTCTTGGATCTTGGGTCTAAGCAAATGTAAAAGTCTTATGCACAATGCACAAGCGATTGTAATCATGTTTTAATTATAGTGAAAATCTCTTATGAAGCAAGGGGATTGGACTACTCTCAGTTTAGGAGGAACCAGTATAAATCTTTGTGTCTTCTCATATTATTTATTTTCTTCTATTAACATTCTGCTGCTAAGAATTAACCAGAATTTGAACACCAGTTTAGATTCTGAACTCTGATTAGATACAAACTAAGAAAACGGAAAATATAATTCAACCCCTATTCTTTTGTACGTTTGTCACCTTCAAAGTCTTGTATATATACCTTATTATTGTTGAAAAGGTAGTAAGCACCATTTTGATTAGAGTAGGACACCAACTAGAGCCCTATCTACTTCAACTCAAAGGCCCCGACGGGGGCGGAAATGTTGTACAAGAAGATCGAAAATGAAGCTTTGGCATTAGTAACAACATCATGCAAGCTTCAACGACACTTCCTCGCACATTCCATAGTGGTTCTAACAAATTTACCTCTAAAACAGGTGCTATACTGACCAGATCTGGCTGAACATTTGACCCAATGGGCCAATTAGTTGTTTGAGTTCGAAGTATCATTTGAAGCAAGGAAAGGTTTGAAATCCTAGAAGTTTCTTGACTTCCTAGCCGAAATGACCCCCGTGCCCGTAAAGCCAAACCGCACATGGGTGGTATTCACATATGATTCATCTAACAATAGGGGAAATAATGAGGGCGTAATTTTAGAAAATAACTCTAGTTTGTTTATGGAAGTGTTCTTGAGGTTTGACTTCCCGACCACCAATAAAATTACTAAGTATGAGGCCGTCATCATCGGGATCGCACTCCCGAGGGGAAATTGAGCTAATTGCATCAAGCTGTGAGCACACTCCCAATTGGTTGCTTCCAAACTAAGAGGGGAGCTCTAGGAAAATGACCCTTTACTCCGGCGATACCTCAAGCTGACTGCTAAGAAGTTTGAGAAGATCATGGCCTTCGAGATTATCCATGTTCACGGGAGGAGAACACCGAGTCGATGTCCTATCTCGATTGGCTAACACCATAAGTCTCAGTATTAACGACTATTTTGTCCAAGAAACTAGAAAGATCTCCAACATTAAATCTAATAGGAAGATAGTAGCACAAGTGGATAACGATGTTCCACCTTCTTGGATGACCCCAATTCAACAATATATCGAATATGTAATTCTTCTATCAAATCCATCTGAAGCAACCCTGGTGAGAAAAATGGAAAGTGAATACACTATAGTTGAAGGAATTTTATACAAATGGGGCTTGTCCACGCCATTACAGAGGTGATTGGGGAAAGCAGGGGTCGGTTACGCCCTCCTAAAATCACATGAAGTAATCATCGGGCAACACTTGGGAGCAAGGGAACTAGTAAAGAAGGTTCTAAGAGTAGGGTAATACTGGCTGACCATGATCATGTACGCCCAAGAATACGTGAAAAAATGTGACCAGCATCAGATGCACGAAGATGTTTTCAATGCCCAACCACCTAACTACACTAATTGACATCACCATGGCCATTTTTGTAGTGGGGGACGGATATCCTCGGGCCCTTCCCCCCGACCTTGTGACAACTCTGATACCTTATCGTAGTTATAGATTTTTTTTTTAAATCTTGGACCGAGGCTGAGGCATTGGTGAATATTACTACAACAAACATTGTAAAATTCTTCAAAAGGAAAGTGATGGACAAGTTTGGGGTACCCCAAGCCGTTGTAACAGACAATGGGACACAATTCATCGATAAAAGATTAACAAAATCTCTAGGAAGAGTTAAAGATTGAACAATGTTTCACGTCAATGGAGTATCCGCAAACGAACGACCAAGTCGAGGCTGCAAACCAGGTAATAGTAAGAGGTTTGAAGTGAAGATTGGAAAAAGCAAATGGCAATTGGGTCGGCGAACTACCACTTATCTTGTGGGCCTACTGTACCACCCTCAGTCGATCACGAGAGAAACCCCCTTTCATCTAACATATGGGTAGGGTGGTAAAATGGATCGGGCCTGCCAGACGGGCCCGTTTGACCCACCAATTTCGGCGGGTCGGGCAAAGGTTTTTGGCTCGAAGCCTTAAGTTAGTCTGCCCTTCCTAACCCGCTTAAAAAATGGGGCGGGCAGTGTAACACCCCATTTCTACCCAGTAATTATATAAAAATCAGAGTTATAAAATTTTCGACATAAAACGGGATATCACATTTTCAACTTTAAAAATCAACCACATAATAGTTATTCATGAAAGATACATAACGCTTCAGGGAACACAAAACAACAAATGGTCTTCAACTTTATTCAGCTTAAGCAAACACAACGCAGCGGATTCATTAACAACTTAGTAGCATCTTTATTCAACATAAAACAACTTCAAATTAAACAACAAAGTATATTTTTTTAGCGATTCCATTAAAATTCAGCATGTAGACAACTAAATAAAAGATATGCATCATCCCCCCGAGTGCTACGTATAAGAGCGACAACCACCAACTCGAACTAAGGTAACCGGCTACTCCTCTTGATGCCAACATAGGGACAACATTCAAACAGAAGGGGTGAGTTACCGAAAATTATAAACGGAGTATGATAAATAATACATAGGCAAGAATCATACAAACAATCACCACTTCACATCAACAACCAACAAGTAAAAATCAACAACAATAAATAAAATATCAACAACAACTTAAGAAAATGCAACTTTAATGAGACTCGACAATGTTATGCATGTGGTACCATCGGAGTAAAACTCCCAACTTAATATTGCCAGTTTATTAAGGCATCAAGGCATAAGCCTTCAACTTTTAACTTTCAACATATGCCAATCCTGGCCAACGTGGTGTGAGCAACGCTCCGACACAAGATGCAATGTATGTTTTATGACATGCACAACTCATCAACATAAACAACTCAACAACCTCCACAACATAATCAACTTAAACAACATAGCAACTTTTTCGACATAAACAACTTATATCAACGTTGGCTTATCAAGCCTACAACTTACAATTCGTCCGTAAACCGGAACAATATTACAACTCAGCTGTACCTGCAATTCGACTTTTTCAACATAATTTCAACAAAATAATTTAACAAAAGTTACCTACTAAATTACCCGACTTACCCCGACAATTTTCGTTAAATTCCGGACAACTAAGTTTTTCGCCTAAACCGGCTAAACCGACTAAAACGGTACTGTTTCACATTTACTAATTACTACTGATTACTTTTATTAATTCAGTTGAATTTTAAATCACTGCTGCAACATATTATGCTACTAACTTTTACTGTCATCAAAATCAACTCTGTTACCAAATTGTCACCACCTGCTAAAGACCTGCTATTACTACAATTCCAATTTTCTGTCAAAATTCTGTTTTCTGCTACTTGTTCTACTATCTGTCAATTTACCACTGCTACTTATTTTCAAATAAATCTGATTCCAATTGCTTTTCTGCCATGAGAATTCATTAAGTACCTGCTACCTACTGCTATTAATATATTGATTCAGTAACATGTGGTTTCTATTAATTCATTAGCCTTAACAATTATGCCTTACATATACTAATATGTGATGGTTTAAATAATTAATATTCCATGACTTTATGTTCATTTAGGCCCATAACTAAAAACAAACCAATTTCTGAGAATACACAGTGGCGTGCACCACATTTCTAACCAATTCACAAAGAGGGCATGATAAATAATAATGTGTTAATAATAATAATGTGTTAATAATAATGGTATATAAAAAAAATAAAGTGGATATCCCTTTTATATGGGTGGCTTGCGCCACCCTTTAAGAAAGCTTCATGGCTTGCGCAGGTTCATTGTGGCTCTTGCCACTTATTATTTTTCTATTTTTTTTCTTTCAGAAACAACCCAATTTCTTAAATGCATGTAAAACAAAATGGCTAATTCCTTTAACTTATGGGTGGCCTGCGCCGCCCTTATTGACTTTATGTGTTTGGTGAGGTATCATACAACGTATCACTTCATTTATGAAACAACTCATTAAATTAATTAATCCAAAGCCATATCCCTTCTTTTATGAAACAACTTATTAAATTAATTAATCCACATACTTTCTATCAACTATATACCATTTATGTGCTACTGGAACTACCCCCCCCCCCCCCCTCCCCCACACCAGTTCTCTGCGCCTAACCATAAGCCACTTAAATACTACCGCCACATACTACCATTCGCAGCACTGTTTCAATTATATATACATTTTTATGCTACATTGAAATAGAAATAGGGGAGTATTTTCCAGATTTTCAACATCAGTAAGTACCCCAAATATCAAATGGGTCTCTAACCTATCACCAAAAATCAATTTCTAAATACCCAAAATTTAGTAATTCCAGAAAATATTCCCAAACACATAATACCAGAATAAATTCCACAATAAAATCAACACAAAATCAACACCACAGTAGAGAAATTATATAACCCAATCCCACGTATTAATTCATCCTAACCCGGTTATAATAATCGAACCCACCCTTACCTTGGATTGAAGGCAGCTCGACAATCGATCGGATTCCGGAAATTCGACGCCGGTAGCGGTTTCTCTCTCGATCCCAACTTCTCTCACGTTCTTCCTTTTTCCTCTAATTGACTCTCCAAACTTCACTATTCTTTCTATTTCTCTTATTTTCCTCTTATTTTATTAAAATAATAATATTCAATTATAATATCTAATGGGCCTAAACATACACCCCCTAATTTACTAATTCCGATACGAAACTAAGCCCACTTAATCGAACACACTCCAACTACGAGAATATTACTACTAATATTATTCCGCGACTATAATATTATTTCTACGACTTACCAACTTAAAAATTATGACTTAACGACTAAATTCACCGCAACACCAAAAATCAACCGAATAATCCACAACAATTAACTAAATATTCAATTAAATAAATAATTAAATATTTGGGTGTTACAACTCTCCCCCACTTAGAATATTTTCGTCCTCAAAAATTTACCTGATTCAAACAGCTCGGGATAGGAGTCTCGCATCTTGCTCTCCAACTCCCACGTCATGCTTTCTCCGGTAGCTCCCAACCAGACAACTTTCACCAACGCGATCTCTTTCCCTCACAAAGTCTTCATTTCACGGTCCGCGATTCGCACAGGCTTCGTCTCCACCGTGAGATTATCCTGTACTTGTACATCATCCATATTAACCACATGAGACGGATCTGAAATGTATTTCCGAAGCTGCGACACATGAAACACATCATGCAGATTCGAAAGATTTGGCGGTAACGCCATTCGGTAAGCAACTTTCCCAACTCTGTCCAAAATCTGATACGGGCCAATAAAACGAGGAGTGAGCTTTTTAGACTTCAAAGCTCTCCCAACACCAGTCACAGGCGTGACTCTCAAAAACACATGATCACCCGCTTGGAATTCCAAATCCTTCTTTCGCTTGTCATGGTAACTTTTCTGTCTACTTTGAGAAGCTTTCATCTTCTCTCGGATCAACTTCACTTTCTCGGTAGTTTCTCGAACTAATTCCGGTCCAAGTACTACACTTTCACCAGATTCATGCCAACACAACGGAGTTCTACACCTCCGACCATACAGCGCTTCAAAAGGTGTCATTCCGATACTAGAATGGTGACTATTATTATAAGTGAACTCGATCAATGGAAGATAAGTATCCCACGAACCTCCCTGCTCAAGCACACAAGCTCTCAACAGATCCTCCAACGACTAAATAGTTCTCTCAGTTTGACCATCTGTTTGAGGATGATACGCCGAACTCAACCTTAGCTTAGAACCCAACGCTTCTTGTAGGCTCTTCCAAAACTCCGACGTAAACCTCAGATCTCTATCCGACACAATACATAAAGGAACACCATGCAACTTCACAATTACTCGGATATAAATCTCTGCCAACTTCGCAATTGGATATGTGATGTTAATAGGTATAAAATGAGCCGACTTCGTAAGCCTATCAACAATCACCTAAATTGAATCATGTCCTCTTGAAGTCATAGGCAGCCTTGTCACAAAGTCCATAGAAATGCTATCCCATTTCCATTCTGGAATTTCTAACGGTTGCATCAACCCAGCAGGCTTCTGATGCTCAACTTTCGACTTCTGACAAATCAAACATGCATACACAAATCGTGCCACATCTTCTTTCAGTCCGGACCACCAAAATATCTTCTTCAAGTCTTGATACATTTTAGTAGCTCCCGGATGAATACTCAGATTACTTCTATGACCCTCTTCAAGAATTTTCTTTTTCATATCTGTATCATCTGGTATACAAATTCGATCATGCAGTCTCAACACACCTCGTGCATCAATCTTAAAGTCACTTTCATCCGATTGACCACAACTATTCATGATGTCCACTAGTTTCACATCCCGCTTCTGAGCCTCTCGAATACTGTCCAAAAAATCATTGTTAATCTTCAACATACCCAGCATAACACTCTGCGGTGTCACTTCGCAAACCAAACTCATATCTCGAAACTGCTCAATTAATTCCAATTCCTTAATCATCATTGCTGACATATGCAAGGTCTTTCGGCTTAAAGCATCAGCCACAACATTGGCTTTGCCCGGATGATAATTCAAACCGAAATCATAATCTTTCAGCAATTCTAACCACCGTCACTGTCTCATATTCAACTCCTTCTGATCAAATAAGTACTTTAAGCTCTTATGATCACTATAAACTTCAAATCTAGAACCATAGAGATAATGCCTCCAAATCTTCAGCACAAAAACCACTGCCGCAAGTTCCAAATCATGCGTAGGATAATTCCTTTCATGAGTTCTCAACTGTCGAGACGCATAAGCAATTACTTTATTATTCTGCATAAGCACACCTCCTAAACCCATCAACGAAGCATCACAATAAACCACAAACGGTTCTCCTGGATTCGGTAATGTCAAAACCGGAGCCGACGTCAACTTCTTCTTCAATTCTGTAAAACTTTCTTCGCACTGAACATCCCACACAAAAGCTTTACTTTTACAAGTCAATCTGGTTAACGGAAGTGCCAACTTAGAAAACCCTTCAATAAACCTTCTATAATAATCAGCTAGTCCCATAAAACTTCTAATCTCAGTAGCTGACCTTGGAGTTTCCCATTGCAACACAGCATCTACCTTAGAAGGATCCACGGCTATACCACTACCTGAAATCACATGACCAAGGAAACTAACTTCTTTCAACCAGAACTCGCACTTGGACAGCTTCGCATACAACTGCTTGTCTTTCAAAACTTCTAACATTGTTCTCAAATGTTCCTTATGCTCTTCTTCTGACTTAGAATAAATCAGAATATCATCAATGAATACAACCACAAAACGATCCAGATAAGTATGAAAAATGTGGTTCATGTATTCCATGAATACTCCCGGCGCATTAGTAACACCGAAAGGCATCACTGAATACTCATAATGTCCATACCGTGTTCTGAACGCCGTCTTCTGGATATCCTCATCTTTCACTTTAATCTGATGATAGCCTGATCTCAAATCAATTTTGCTAAACATACGAGCACCCACTAACTGATCCATCAAATTATCTATTCTCGGAAGTAGATACTTGTTCTTGATTGTTACTTTATTCAGCTGTCTATAATCAACACAAAGTCTCATACTCCCATCTTTCTTCTTTACTAACAACACTGGAGCTCCCCACGGCGATACACTTGGTCTTATAAACTTCTTCTCAAGTAACTCTTCTAACTGCTTCTTTAATTTAGATAACTCGGATGCCGACATTCTGTATGGTGCCATCGAAACAGGTCTAGTACCAGGTACCAGATCAATTGCAAATTCAACCTCTCTCTCTGGCGGCACATCAGGAATTTCATCAGGGAAGACTTCAGGAAATTCATTCACCACTTGCAATTATTTAATCTTAGCTTTGCTCTCAATAGACAACGTTGCCATCAATGAAAACATCTGAGCTTCTTCTTTCATCAATTGCTGTAACTCTCTGAAAGACAACAACCCAACTCCTTCCTCTTCAGGAGTAGAAAACTTCACCAACTTACGATAACAATTTATATGAACATAGTTATACTCTAACCAGTTCATACCTAGGATTACATCCATTCTGGTCAGCGGCAAACAAACCAAATCAACATAAAAGTCTTTATCGAAGATCGATAAAGGACACCTTAAACACACAAGAGAAGTAGTCACCGATCCCTTAGCCGGAGTCTCGACGACCATTTCTCCATTCAAAGCAGATAACTTAAGACCCAATCTTTGAACACAATCAGCAGAAACAAAATAATGTGTAGCACCAGTATCAATAATAGTAATTAAAAGAGTACTATTAATGAAACATGTACCTCTGATAAGTCTGTCCTCATTAGCGGTCTGAGTTCCTGCTAACGCGAACACTTTTCCGGTCTGAGCTTTCTTTGGCTTCTGACACTGATTACCAATATGCCCTTCTTCACCACAATTAAAACAGATCATCTCCTTGTGCTTGCAGTCAGATATTGCATGTCCAATCTTACCACATCGGAAACACCTCTTCGCCTCAGCAGTACACACAGTACTCTTATGACCAGATTTTCCATACTTGAAACAAGTTATGCCAGCAGGAGCATCTCCCTTACTAGTCTTCTTGCCCTCAGTCGCTCTCTGTTTACCTTTTCTAGCTGGAGCATCATAAGGCTTACCACGGTTCTGTTGTTGCTTGCCTCTTCTATCACTAACAATCTTGTAGTGAGCATTATTGTCCTCTTCATAAATTCTGCAACTATCAACCAAATCAGAAAAGACACGAATTTTTTGATACCCAATAGCTTTCTTGATCTCAGAGCGCAAACCTCTTTAAAACTTAATGCATTTAGAAAACTCAGCATCATCACCGGTATAGTACGGATAAAACTTAGCCAGCTCAACAAACTTCATAGCATAATCAGTAACCGACATAGTTCCTTGCTTCAACTCAAGAAACTCAATCTACTTCTTACCACGGACATCCTCTGGATAATACTTCCTCAGAAACTCACTTCGGAACACATCCCAAGTGATAACTTCACCTGTAGTCTCCAACCTCTGACGAGTCTCTAGCCACCAGTCATCAGCTTCGACTGCTAGCATATGAGTCCCATAACGAACCTTCTGCGCTGGAGTGCAGTCCATCACACGGAAGATCCTCTCAATCTCTTTCAACCAATCCAACGCTCCATCAGGATCATACTTGCCCTTGAAGGTAGGCGGATCTCTCTCTAAAAAGTCGCCAGACTACAAGATCCATCATTCTCGCCAGCGTTCGGTAGATTCTGCACAGCTTGAGCCACTGCTTGCATTGCAGCAGCCATTGCAGCATCGTTCCTTCCAGCCATCTCAAATTATCACTACAACATAAATAAAAGTTAGAACCAAATAACAATACTCGATTGTTAGACAACTACGACTCGACACTTGGCCGGACGGACCGACCTGCTCTGATACCACTAATGTAACACCCCATTTCTACCCAGTAATTATATAAAAATCAGAGTTATAAAATTTTCGACATAAAACGGGATATCACATTTTCAACTTTAAAAATCAACCACATAATAGTTATTTATGAAAGATACATAACGCTTCAGGGAACACAAAACAACAAATGGTCTTCAACTTTATTCAACTTAAGCAAACACAACGCAACGGATTCATTAACAACTTAGTAGCATCTTTATTCAACATAAAACAACTTCAAATTAAACAACAAAGTATATTTTTTTTAGCAATTCCATTAAAATTCAGCATGTAGACAACTAAATAAAAGACATGCATCATCCCCCCGAGTGCTACGTATCAGAGCGACAACCACCGACTCGAACTAAGGTAACCGGCTACTCCTCTTGATTACTTGCACGTTGCCAACATAGGGACAATATTCAAACAGAAGGGGTGAGTTACCGAAAATTATAAACGGAGTATGATAAATAATACATAGGCAAGAATCATACAAACAATCACCACTTCACATCAACAACCAACAAGTAAAAATCAACAACAACAAATAAAAAATCAACAACAACTTAAGAAAATGCAACTTTAATGAGACTCGACAATGTTATGCATGTGGTACCATCGGAGTAAAACTCCCAACTTAATATTGCCAGTTTATCGAGGCATCAAGGCATAAGCCTTCAACTTTCAACTTTCAACATATGCCAATCCAGGCCAACGTGGTGTGAGCAACGCTCCGACACAAGATGCAATGTATGTTTTATGACATGCACAACTCATCAACATAAACAACTCAACAACCTCCACAACATAATCAACTTAAACAACATAGCAACTTTTTCGACATAAACAACTTATATCAACGTTGACTTATCAAGCCTACAACTTACAATTCGTCCGTAAACCGGAACAATATTACAACTCAGCTGTACCTGCAATTTGACTTTTTCGACATAATTTCAACGAAATAATTCAACAAAAGTCACCTACTAAATTACCCGACTTACCCCGACAATTTTCGTTAAATTCCGGACAACTAAGTTTTTCGCCTAAACCGGCTAAACCGACTAAAACGGTACTGTTTCACATTTACTAATTACTACTGATTACTTTTATTAATTCAGTTGAATTTTAAATCACTGTTGCAACATATTATGCTACTAATTTTTACTGTCATCAAAATCAACTCTGTTACCAAATTGTCACCACCTGCTAAAGACCTGCTATTACTACAATTCCAATTTTCTGTCAAAATTCTGTTTTCTGCTACTTGTTCTACTATCTGTCAATTTACCACTGCTACTTATTTTCAAATAAATCTGATTCCAATTGCTTTTCTGCCATGAGAATTCATTAAGTACCTGCTACCTACTGCTATTAATATATTGATTCAGTAACATGTGGTTTCTATTAATTCATTAGCCTTAACAATTATGCCTTACATATACTAATATGTGATGGTTTAAATAATTAATATTCCATGACTTTATGTTCATTTAGGCCCATCACTAAAAACAAACCAATTTCTGAGAATACACAGTGGCGTGCACCACATTTCTAACCAATTCACAAAGAGGGCATGATAAATAATAATGTGTTAATAATAATGGTATATAAAAAAAATAAAGTGGATATCCCTTTTATATGGGTGGCTTGCGCCACCCTTTAAGAAAGCTTCATGGCTTGCGCAGGTTCATTGTGGCTCTTGCCACTTATTATTTTTCTATTTTTTTCTTTCAGAAACAACCCAATTTCTTAAATGCATGTAAAACAAAATGGCTAATTCCTTTAACTTATGGGTGGCCTGCGCCGCCCTTATTGACTTTATGTGTTTAGTGAGGTATCATACAACATATCACTTCATTTATGAAACAACTCATTAAATTAATTAATCCAAAGCCATATCCCTTCTTTTATGAAACAACTTATTAAATTAATTAATCCACATACTTTCTATCAACTATATACCATTTATGTGCTACTGGAACTACCCCCCCACCAGTTCTCTGCGCCTAACCATAAGCCACTTAAATACTACCGCCACATACTACCATTCGCAACACTGTTTCAATTATATATACATTTTTACGCTACATTGAAATAGAAATAGGGGAGTATTTCCCAGATTTTCAACATCAGTAAGTACCCCAAATATCAAATGGGTCTCTAACCTATCACCAAAAATCAATTTCTAAATACCCAAAATTTAGTAATTCCAGAAAATATTCCCAAACACATAATACCAGAATAAATTCCACAATAAAATCAACACAAAATCAACACCACAGTAGAGAAATTATATAACCCAATCCCACGTATTAATTCATCCTAACCCGGTTATAATAATCGAACCCACCCTTACCTTGGATTGAAGGCAGCTCGACAATCGATCGGATTCCGGAAATTCGACGCCGGTAGCGGTTTCTCTCTCGATCCCAACTTCTCTCACGTTCTTCCTTTTTCCTCTAATTGACTCTCCAAACTTCACTATTCTTTCTATTTCTCTTATTTTCCTCTTATTTTATTAAAATAATAATATTCAATTATAATATCTAATGGGCCTAAACATACACCCCCTAATTTACTAATTCCGATACGAAACTAAGCCCACTTAATCGAACACACTCCAACTACGAGAATATTACTACTAATATTATTCCGCGACTATAATATTATTTCTACGACTTACCAACTTAAAAATTCTGACTTAACGACTAAATTCACCGCAACACCAAAAATCAACCGAATAATCCACAACAATTAACTAAATATTCAATTAAATAAATAATTAAATATTTGGGCGTTACAGGCGGGATTTTCCCATGGACTTTTTCTTAAAAAAATTATTTTATTTATAATGACAATTGGGAAGTGGATTTAGGAGCCCAATCCACTAATTATTTTCTCTCTTTATTGGTAAAAAATTGAACTTCTATTTTTCTTATATAAATTTAATCTTATCCCATTCTCCCAAAAATTAGGTTTTTTCCATTTGTTTAATTTGCAGTCGGGCTATCCCTCTACTCCACCTTCGTTATATTCGATCATCAATGCCAAGCGAGACAAATACTTTTAAAGTAAGATTCAACTCAATCTTTATATTTTTATATTTAACATGCAAAGCGAGACATATAGTTTTAAGGTAAGATTTAACTCAACCTTTATATTCTTCCTCTTCAAAGACACACACTTTTATGGTAAGATTCAACTCAATCTTTATATTTTTATATATAACATGCAAAGCGAGACAAATACTTAAACACCTCAATGAACTTTGTAGAGATGACAAATTTACAAACCAGTTTTAGATTTATTGTAGTTTTAGTATTGTACATTTGTACTATCATGATCTCAATACAAACTTCACAAAAAACTTTGATTTTTTGGTGTTATAGTTATGTTGTTTTTCTTATGTCAAAGAGTATGATATTGACATTAAGACTTGTTGAAGTTCTACTACGCCTTGTTAAAAAATATCTTTTGTCGACCTTTTAATAATGATTAAAAATTTTGTAAATAATGTAGTAAATCAAATTGTAAAATTTTTTTGGCGGGTTAACGCATTAGTAAACAAGGCAGACTTGACTTTTGAGCTCAGACACCTAAGTTTGTCCGCCACGCTTTTGGAAGGGCTTAAACGGGGCAGGCCTCCCACTTTTGCACCTCAACACATGGGATAAAAGTTGTCATTCTAGTAGAAATTGAATAGCTGAGCTAAAGGACAACTAATTTGTTGCCTGTAGAAGGCAACGAAAATTTCATTAGAGAAGAAATTGACCTTTTGGAAGAAAAGAGAATAGTACCCTCCTTCACTAGCACTGTTGTCAAGCAAAGCGCTGCTTTAGGGTACAACTGTTGCGTCCGGCCCTTAGAATTCCACACTTGAGACTTAGTGCTTCGAAGGGCGGATATCGGAAAGAAGAATGACAGGGTTGGAAAGATAGCAGTTAATTGGGAAGGTCTCTACCGCGTACGAGCCAAGACCGAGAAAAGGCCGTACTTCTTAGAGTCCCTTGAAGGAGAGCAGATACAGAGGACATGGAACATTGCCAATTTGAAGATATATTATATTTAATGACTCTTTTTTTCGATTCAATTTCATCTTCATGTAACTAATTGATTCTAGTATGAATACAAATATTTGATTATTGGCGTTCCTCTATTGTTTTCTTTCCTATCTATATTTTTATAAGGCACTAAAGCCAAAAATTACACATACTTTTGTGTAGCCAAAGATTACACTCACTTATGGTAGCCAAAGATTACACACATTTTCGCGTAAACAAAGAATACACACATTTATGCGTAGCCAGAGATCACACACATTTATATGTAGACAAAGGTTACATGTATTTTGTGTAGCCAAAGATTACAAGCATTTTAGTGTAGTTGGCACACTCCCATATGATCTAGCCAATCCAAGGGCGTTAGGCAGTGAAGCCCAAAGATTGATCCGAGTCATACCTCGGGATCAGGGACAGAGATCCTACCATTGGCTCGAAAATAATATTTTGTGACGCAAAACGCTTTTCAAATATATGACCATATCTCGCTGGATTCGAGCCCCACCACTGGGTGAAGCAATATCTAGAAACACTAAATACAACGTTTAGAAGTGTAAGAACAAGATTTGGTTCTACACCTGGCCATTAAGTTTTGATGATAACTGCACATGTTATCTAAGAGAACGACTCTGTATGATATGGTTTCTGTCTAGTGTGTGGCTGTTGTCAATATGATTTTGACTTTGATAAGAAGGCGTGTGACGTCATCAGACTCTGTTATCAACACTCTGGAAGAAAAACATATGTGTGTACAAGTTGAAGTCAAGATTCATGAATGTTTCTAATACAACGGTTCTAATGAACGTTAGTTCTGAACATTCTAATTAAGACTTTATAAGAAAGGTCTACAAGACTTTCTAATGTGATGTGTTTCTATTGTTACAAGTTCTGAAGATTCTGAAGACGTGGTTCAGGTGAACAAAGTTTTGAAGATTCTGAAGACACAATTTATGAAGATCAAGTTCTGAAGAGTTTCTGAAGACAAGGTTCTAATTGAACAAAGTGCTGAAGACTCTGAAGACAAAGAACATGCTTAATGAAATCTGAAGACTCTGAAGACAAGGTTCTGAAGGAACAGGTTCTGAAGACTCTGAAGATAATGCTTCTAAAAGAGCGAGTGCTGAAGATTCTCAAGATAGATTTTGCTGAACAAAGATATTAAAATTTTGAAGATTGGGTTTCTGAAGACTACACAAAGAATGAATCTTCTACAACATGCTTTATCAAGTTAATATCTGAAGCCTCTGAAGATGCTAGAAGATTGAATATCAGAATGGTTTTAAGCTGAATATAATAGTACTAAAACTATGTATCCTCTACCTCGAAAAAGTGGTGCAGGAGCAGCTTTTTGTACAGTGATGTTGACCATTCCTTCATGTGAACGTTGAGATATTGCTGTTGGAATATGTTTCCAAGAATACCCCAAAGAAATAGAAAGCAGTCGAAATTATGCTTATCTCAAAAGGCATACTTACGGAAGATTCTCGAAAAGTTTGGTATGTCGAATTCAAAGCCCATTGTGACTCCGACAAACCCTCAATTCAAGCTGAGTATAGATCAGTGTCCCAGTACTGATGTCTAAAAAGCTTATATGAATATCATCCCATATGCTAATATAGTGGATTCTTTGATGTATGCTATGGTCTGTACTAGACCCGACATAGCATATGTAGTAAGTCTTGTAAGTAGGTACATGGCGAATCCTGGAAAGGCTCAATAACAAGCATTGAAGTGGATTCTAAGGTATATAAATGGATCTCTGAACAGAGCTCTAATTTATGGTGGAGTCTTAGGTGAAGATAGTAAAGCAGCAATCGAAGGATATGTCGACTCTGATTATGAATGTTGTATAGATTCCAGAAAATATATTTTTGGATATGTGTTCACTATGTTTGGAACAACAATCAGTTAGAAAGCAACATTTCAGAAGGTTATTGCCTTATCAACCACTGAAGCGAAATATATCACCCTAACTGAAGCTGTGAAGGAAGCGTTGTGGCTTGAAGGTTTTGCAAAGGAGCTGAAACTTCAAGGTCGAGTTATCACTGTTAAATGTGATAGTCAAAGTGCAATACACCTGTCAAAGAATTCAACCTATCATGAGCGAACCAAGCACATCGATGTGAGGTTGCATTTTGTTAGAGGGGGTAATCGAGCTTGGAGAAGTCCAAGTGCTAAAGGTTTTGACATATCATAATGCTGCTGATATGATCACCAAGACGTTGCCCAGTTGCAAATTTTTCCACTGTATGCAGTTGATAAAGCTGCATGAAGAAAGCTAGTTTGTTTCTTGATGATTATAGAGTTTGTTCAAAGGTGGAGATTTGTGAGATATTGCATCAAACTCTAGTATTGTCGATAGAGGTTTAGCATGCCGTCGAAGTCTGCTCACATGCTGTTGTCGAAGACCTACATGCTGTAGTCGAAATGTGTTATAGTGTGTAGTTGTCGAATTGGGTTTGTTTGTTATGTCCAATTATTTAAGTTAGCTTGTATCCTAAGTTAGCTTGTAATGGGTAATTGTTAAAAAGCCCATTAGTTTAATATGTTAGGTTTTATTATAAATAATATACTAGTCTCTCATCTTAAGTGTGACAAATCCTAATTAGGGTGAGAGAGTTATTTGTTATTCTTGAGTACTTGTAATCTGATTTAAAGATAAAGTAAAAAATAACATTTGTAACCAATTCTTGTTGTTCTTCTTCTTTTACCATCTTTTCTACTCTTGATTATTTCTTGATCATAAAGAAACAGTTTATAATTTGTTTCAAGACATCGAATTTTACAACAATATTTTTATTTATAAAGTTCAACAACATATTTATATATGATAATTTGTCATATTTTACAAGTAAGTTGTCGTTTAAAAACTGAAAACATAAGTAAGTTTAAATGCAAAAGTATTAAAGTGGAATTAAAATTTAAAATAAAATTTTAAAACTCTTTTAAATGATCAATTTCATGAATAGTACGTTTAAGTGCAAAAGTATTAAAGTGGAATTAAAATTTAAAATAAAATTTTAAAACTCTTTTAAATGATCAATTTCGTGAATCATATAAAATAGAGGATGAAAACTCTAATTAAACTTAAATTAATTATATAATTTTAATATATGAAAAAAAATTAAAACAACTTATAATAAGAAAATAGAGATGGTCGAATTACTTGACACGTGTAGGTTGTAATTAACGGCAATACGGATCGGTAACTCTCTACGCTCTAACCTGAACTTTATCAGCTTTGGTTCGTTGACGAGCCTCAGCTTCGGAATCTCGTTCATTCAACTGCAGAAAAGCGCATTGAACCAGTTCGAAACTCTACTCATCAAAGTCATTGTGTCACGAACCCTATTTCCCCTTCCTCTCTCATCACCTTCGATCTTATCAGCGATCAAGTGTTAGCTGGTGCCAAATTTGTGTAATTCACAAGAAACTCTCTGTTTCATGATCGGGGAAATGTTTTTTTCTTCCACATTTTGTGATCTCTAAAATTGATCGTGGGTGCATGCATCTCATGATTGGTAATGCGGGATCTTTGATCCATCTATTTGTCTCGTTTCGAGGCTGGTAGCGCATTCTGTGTTCCGAGGCTTTTTATGATTATATTGATTTGATTTTCTCATTGTTTGTTGTGAGATTCAATTGATCTCAATTGTTCTATATCTTGTCCAATTTAGTGATTTGCTGTAGTTAATTTTGCTTGTGAAAGGAAACTATGGCGCAGAGTAATTGGGAAGCTGATAAGATGTAAGTGTATTCATTTATGTTTGATACAAAATTAATAGTTAATTGATCCGTATAAAGAATTTCATTTAATATTTTTTCTTGTCTTTTTCTGTTAGGCTTGATGTTTACATATATGATTATTTGGTGAAGAAAAAGTTGCCCATTACTGCCAAGTCTTTTATGACAGAAGGGAAGGTTTCTCCTGATCCAGTAGGTGAGAGTTTGTTAAAGTAGTAGTTTAGTGCTAATTCGTTAACCTGATTATTTAATTATATAAAAATGATTAGTTAGTACCATGTTCGCGTTGTGTCGCCTGGGTGAAATATTTATAGATTAATTATAACACAATTGATTATAGTTAACACTGAAAATGCAGCAATTGATGCTCCTGGAGGTTTTCTTTTTGAGTGGTGGTCTGTTTTTTGGGATATTTTTATTGCAAGGACAAATGAAAAACATTCTGAGAATGCTGCAGCATATTTAGAGGTACCTCTCTTTTCTTCATTTGGCTTTAGTGGAACTAGATACAAAAATGATTAACGAGCCTTCACGTAATAGTTAGCCTTAACCTAAATGATATTGTTTTTATTGGATTAAAATAAATAGAGTAGTGATTATATACTCTTTCCTAAATTGCAGACTCAGCAGATTAAAGCGAAAGAACAACAATTGCAAATGCAGCAGTTGCAATTAATGCGTCATGCTCAGCTGCAAAGAAGGGATCCGAATCATCCTCCCATTGGAAGTCCTCTAAATGCTATTGCTACAGAAGGAGTGCTAGGGCAATCTACTGCCACTGCTTTGGCTGCAAAAATGTATGAGGATCGGATGAAGAACTCTAACCCTATGGATACGGAGACATCCCAACCACTTTTAGATGCTAGAATGGCCCTTTTGAAATCAACAAATCATCCTGGGTAATACTATTTTAATTGCATTGAAATTGAAATATATGTAGTATGTAGTCTTGTACATGTTTATGACTTTTCTGCCTTTTGCCCAAACAGTCAGATGGGTCAAGGAAATTCAGTAAATGTGACAGCAGCTTTGCAGCAAATGCAGGTTCGAACTCAGCAAATCCCTGTATGTGTTTTCATTGCTTGGTCTTGTTTTAACTTCCTTCTTTCCTTTCCTCCTTCCTTCCTTTATATGTACTCTATATTTTAATGTGTTCATCTCTAATTTTTCCTCCTCAGCAGGATATCAAAAGCGAAGTCAACACGGGAAACATGCAGAGATCCTTACCTATGGATCCTTCTTCAATTTATGGGCAGGGTGGAATGCAGTCAAAGTCTGGAATCACAAATGCAGGTTTGAACTGCCGGGGAAAATGAATTTAAAGAATATTCAAAATTTTTATGAATTAAAATTTACAGCACTTTATATCATGTAAAACAGGCAACAGAACACTACTTATTTATTTTGCTTGTACAGCTTTGGGTGTCTGCATGGTTCATTTGTCATAAAGTTCTTGAAGATTTTTATTTTTATTTCATCAATTATGGTTATAACAAAATCTCCACACAATTTCATCAAATAATCATCTTTCTAGGTTTCAATAGTTCTCTTCTCCATTTTCAGGATTAAATCAGGGAGTTGGTGGTCTCACATTAAAAGGATGGCCATTAACCGTGAGTTTTGCTATGAGCCTTTAGTTCACCTTTAGATATTCGTCAATATATCTGATCTGGTTTAAATCAATAATCATATCAGGGCATAGAACAAATTCGCCCGGGTTTTGGAGCTCAAGTTCAAAAGCCTCTTCTTCAGAGTGCAAATCAGTTTCAGCTTTTGCCACAACAACAACAGCAGCAGCTCCTTGCACAGGTACATGCACAAGGAAATATCGGCAATTCACAAGTGTATGGAGATATGGACCCACAACGATTAAGGGGATTAGCTAGGGGAGGTTTGAATGTGAAAGACAGCCAGCCAATTGCAAATGATGGGTCAATAGGTTCTCCAATGCAATCTACTTCATCTAAGGTATCATTTATTCTATGCATCTTGCCTGGCCTCATGCTACATGAACTTGATAATTACTCTATAATAGAAGAATTTGCATGATTTCAATTAATAAGTTTGCTTTATGCTTTTTGCTATCCTGAGCATTGAATGATTTGGATGTGTTTGTGGATGATCCGTAGGTTATATTTTCACATGAACAATTGTTAGGACTAGAGAATCATAATTAGTTAATTCTTTTAGAGCCAACTCAACTGAATTCATAACCGAATTCTGACAGAAGGAAAAGGGAGAGAATTGGGCCAATACAAGGGAAACCCAGCCTATATTCCTAAAAACAATTATCGTTCCCTACTTACTTGACTATTCTTTCACCCGACCACGTTCTATTTACATATTCGCATCTGAATATTTAGTTCCTCTCAACATACAAATGGCCATTTTAGAATTATAATAAACACTTTATTTATGGTTGAAAAACAAACACTTTATATCCATTTGTTGATATTTTTTGTTTCTAATATTTTTTAAGCAGATCAACATGCCACAGATACAACAGTCCATCTCCCAGCAACAGCAGGATCCTTTACACCCGCAGCAACTGGGTCAGGTGTTTTTTTCCTTCTTTTTTTGTTGTTGTGTTTGTTTACAAATGAACTGTGTTATTTTGACACAAAATTGAATAACAAATTTGACAACAATTACGATGGTTAATGTAGTTCAAATACATGGTTAACTACGTTTAGTAGATGTTTAATGATAGGATCCCCACACAAGAAGGTGGGCTCATAGGGACACCTTTCACATCAGTTGTCCAAGCCTATATTGTGGAGAGTTTTTGTTAAGAGAAGAACAAAATGGGAATATCTACATGGCTGAGAGTGAGAAGAGGAAATGAGAAGTGAATTGTGTAAGGAAATGAGAAGTGAATTGTGTAAGGGAATGTCGTTGGACATACAATGTCACTATCTCTGCTGAAGTCCGCCTACTTTGTGGCCAACTCCACCGGAGCCGTCTATTTCATCGCCATCAAGGAAGCCTCCTTCCGGAGGTTCACTTGTGGTGGTCCATCCACAACCTCAAAGGAAAAGGGCATGTATATGTGCAACGACAAAGGAGCCCATTTTAGGCGAGAAGGTACCTTTCAGGACTGTTCAGCTCATAAAGTTCTAGAGGAGGCAGGGGAAAAATGAGTAGTTGGTGAGCCGCGTATCATTTTAAATCTGATGGGCAGACCCAAAATAGCTCTAGTTTATTTGAAAAGGAAATTACAACTTCTAAAAGCCGCGTATCATTTTAAATCTGATGGGCAGACCCAAAATAGCTCTAGTTTATTTGAAAAGGAAATTACAACTTCTAAAATAGTTAGCCACTGAAGCCAACCCAAATTGGTGATATTGGTAACATATGGATTCAAGAAAAAAGGGGGCTTGGTTATCCTAAATTCAATTTTAATTTTTGTGGGCTTGCCTCGGGACAACATTTATGTTGAATCTGAAGAGAACACACAAACGATGTTCTCTTTTGCAGAAATATCCGGTGAGTACACTGTCCCCTCACGAGGCCCTACTTGAAGTTTGTGAAACCATCTAAGCCAAAGTCCAATTGGGGAATTGGGTTGCTGAGCATATTGCCAAAGACAATGAAACAAGTGGTGCAAATCATAAAAGAGAATAATGGGCATCTGTGGAGGAGTCCGTCATCGTCACATTACTTGGAGCTTTCGTAAAAACAGTGGACATGTATGGATATTTCTAAATTCAACCGATAACCATATTTCTTAATGAACCCAGTGTTGTTATGGACGCGGAAATGCAAAAGAAATGTCCCCCATTGCTCCCAACTCCCATGTGTGCAGCTCTGTTCACCATGGTACTTGTCAAGTTATTCAATGCAGGTGCTTGTAGGAAGCTCCAAATAGCTGTCCCCTCTGTGGGTCTGGTTGGTGGGTTGGAGTCACATATTTATGTGAGTAATTCTTTCTTTTCGATTTACTCCAAATTTAGGGACATTAAAATTGCAAGGTTACTGTTTGCTAAAACATTTGTGATGGATTTTTGTTCTCGGAGAATTGTGATATATCAAGGTATGTTAAGAATGACAAGGTAGTGAATACTTGGAGGTTTCTAATGACATAAGAAGAGTTTGGGTCGATGGAGAGGAAACTATCATGCTGATCCTCATCGGTTCTCGTGGTGATCTTATGGCTTTGGAGGTGAGAGAAGCAGTTCATGGGTGTGTTTTTAGGAATATTGGTAAACTGTGTAATAAAGTTTATGATGCCTTCCGATCCCTTGATTGGCACATACCGAAAGTGATGGATATTGCATCTGGATATTGCATCGTGGAACTCTTTGATTTCCAACTTTGTAGAATGTGGGAGAATGCTTTTAAAGTTCAGGAACAAATCTCAACTCATATTTTTGGAGTTAAGCTCACATATTGATTCAAGATTGCCGTCTAATTATTGTGGAGTCCAACTTGTGCTTCACTAACCGATCCGAGAATTGATTTGGAGATTTCCCCTTAATGATAAAATACTACAAAAAATAATCAAGCTTTATTCATAAAGGGGTTAGTTACATGGGTCAAATTACGCATAATCTTCTATCTAAGAGTATATTTCTATAGAATTTGTTAATCTCGAGATCTTCCTTAATAGTTTTTCTTATAGTTTATTTAGTTCTTCCTCTACCTTTAGTTTTTTTGATTCCTCTCCATCTGACCTACACTCCTTACAGCAGAATCTACAAATCTTTTCTCTACATGTCCAAACTACCTAAGTCTATTTTCCACTATGTTTTCTACTATAGGTGCTACTCCAACACTTTCTTTAATAGTCATTTTTAATCTTATCCTATCTAGCCTCACCACACATCCAACGCGACATACTCATCTCTGCTGCACTTATTTTATCCTCGTATTGATTCTTAACCGTCCAACATTCTATCACTTACAACATCGCATGTCTTACTGTTTTTCGATAAAATTTCCCCTTTAATTTGAGCGATACTTTTGTGTCACATAAAATCCCGGAGACTTTTGTGTCGCATAAGTTACCACCTAAAAAAACACAATAACCTGAGGTGGATCTCCTATCAGAAGGAGAACCTGCCCAATCTGCATCCGAGTATCCTACAACTCGAGTGTGTCCCTTGTCTTCATAAAGTAAGCCTTTTCCTGAAGCTCCTTTAATATATTTTAAGATGCGAATCACAGTTTCCCAATGCCCTTCACAAGGAGAGTTAAGAAATTGACTTACCACACTAACAGGAAATGAAATATCTGGGCGAGTAACTGTGAGATAATTCAGTTTTCCGACTAATCTTCTATATTTTTCAGGATCGGAGAGTGGCTCCCCCAGAGCTGGCATAAGTTTAGCATTGGGATCCCTCGAAGTGTCAACTGACTTGACATTTAACAATCCCGTCTCCTCCAAAATATCCATAGCATACTTCCTTTGTGAAATTACAATCCCCTATTTGGATTGGGCAATCTCTATGCCCAAGAAATAACGAAGTCTGCCGAGGTCTTTTGTCTGGAAATAGTGACAAAGGTGTTGTTTTACCTGTGTGATTCCATGATGATCATTACTTGTAATGACAATGTCGTCCACATACACAATTAAGTAAATACACCCAACAACTAAGTGACGATAAAACACTGAGTGATCAGCTTCACATCGCGTCATACCAAACTGTTGAATAACAGTGCTAAATCTCTCAGACCAAGCCCTACGAGATTGCTTAAGACCATACAAACACTTCCGAACACGACAAACTAATCCATAAGACTCCCCCTGAGCAACAAACCCAGGAGGTTGTTCCATATAAACTTCCTCACACAGATAACCATGAGGAATGCGTTCTTGATGTCAAGCTAGTAAAGGGGCCAGTGGCGAATAGCTGTCATAGAGAGAAATAATCGAACCGAGGCCATTTTAGCCACGGGAGAGAAGGTGTCACCATAATCTAGGCCAAACATCTGTGTATAACCTTTGGCCACTAAACGTGCCTTGAGACGATCAACTTGTCCATCAGGCCCAACTTTGACTGTGAAAACCCACCTGCAACCTACAACAGATTTCCCAAGAGGAAGAGGAACAAGGTCCCACGTGCCACTGTTCTGAAGAGCACACATCTCATAAAGCATAGCTTGTTTCCAGCCAGGGTGAGATAAAGCATCACCTACAGTCTTAGGAATAGACACAGAAGACAAAGAGGAAATACAAGCATAATGCGAAGAAGACAAGCGATGATAAGACAAATTAACATAATGAAGAAATGGGTTACGATTGGAACGTATACCTTTACGAAGTGCAATTGAAAGATCAGTCTCAGGGGGTAGGGCCGGAGGGGACGAAGGAGTTGGATCTGGAGGGGAGTCTATGGTAATTTCTGTATTAGCTGATGGTAGTGGTGGTGGCCGTGGTCGACGCTGATAAACCTGCAAAGGAGCTGAAGGGGGTGGATTGACTGGCAAAGGAGACATAATTACGTTTGGTGGGGCAGTAGTGGGAGATGAAGAAAACATGGGTGATGGGGACTCGGACCCTATAGACGTCCTAAAGTAAGGGACTGACTCAAAGAATGTGACATCAGCAGAGACAAAATATGGACGAAGAGACGAGGAGTAACATTTATATCCCTTTTGGGATCTTGTGTAGCCTAAGAACACACACACTTATGAGAACGAGCTGAGAGTTTGTCTAGCCTAGGACTAACATTATGGACAAAACATGTAAACCCAAAGACTCTAGGTTGTAAGGAGTGAAGAGACTGGTGAGAAAATAGAATAGAGTGAGGGATCTGATTGTTGAGGACAGAGGATGGCATCCTATTTATGAGATAACAAGCCGTAAGGACAGCATCACCCCAAAAATGTTGAGGAACATTATTGTGAAGTAAGAGTGTCCTAGTGGTTTCAACTAAATGTCTATTTTTACGTTCAGCGACCCCGTTTTGTTGTGGTGTGTGAGCACAAGACGTTTGATGAAGCATACCGTTAGTAGCCATGAAAGTTTGAAATTGAGTAGATAAATATTCTCGAGCATTGTCACTGTGCAAAGTACTAATGGAAATACCAAACTGATTTTTGATTTCTTTATAAAATGTTTGAAAAATAGCAAATAACTCGGATCGATTTTCCATTAAAAATAACCAAGTACATCGAGAATAATCATCGATGAAAGTAACAAAATACTTGGACCCTAAAGTGGAAACAATGCGACTAGGACCCCAAACATCTGAATGAACTAGAGTAAACGGAGATTTAGACCGACGATTGACATGATTCGGAAAAGAACTACGAACATTTTTTCCTAACTGACAAGACTCACAAGACAACAGAGATAACTTGGAAAGGTTTGGCACCAACTTTTGCAACTTTGCAAGACTTGGATGTCCTAACTGAGCATGAACCAGGAATCCACCACGGAACCAGCCTGTGCAGATGGTTGAAGTAGACTCACATCCGGTGCCAATCATCCGTCTTGAACTCCGGTCCTGCAAGAAAAAAGAATCTTTGGTGAATGAGGTAGTACAATCAAGAGATCGAGTCAAACGACTTAGAGACAACAAGTTAAATGGAGATCCGGGTACATAAAGAACATTAGTAATGGAAAGCGAGGGAAAAAGGTGGATAGTACCAGTACCCTGAGATTGAGTTTGGGAGCCATTTGCTAATGTGACAAAGGGTAACGAACCGGAAGTAGAGAATGAAGAAAAAAGGGATTTATTACCAGTAATGTGATCAGTGGCGCCTAGGGGTGAGAATAGACCAGGCCAACTAACAGGGTCCTACGACCTAGCCTACATAGGCTCAGACCAGGCCAGACTTTTCCTTAAATAGAAAAGGCCTAGGCTTTTTTATAAGCCTATTTAGCTAAAGAGGCTAGGCCACACGCCGTAAGAAAAACCTTTTAAGCCTATCAGGCAGACCTATTTAAGAAAAAATCAATAAATTTATTATTATTATATTCTATTTTGTACTTTGAATTAAAATACGAAAATAAAACTTAGTTATCTTGAAGAACTTATGAAAATAAGTTGAAAAAACATTATAAACAATGTCGTAAGTTGTTGTCATAAGTTTTTTTCATAAGTTATCTTCAACAAATAGTATCACCAAACTTATGCTAACAAGAAAACTTGAACGAGACAATGAAAACAAACATTTAATCTCATTGATCTTTTAACTTGTTAGTCTATTTAACATTAGTTGAATTTCTTATTTACAGATGTTCAAATGAAGTAGGTTTTTAAATAGGCTAGTAGGCTAATCAGGCATTCGAAAAGGCCAGACTTAGGCCTAAAAATAAGCCTATGATAGGCTACAGGCCAGACTTAGGCTTTGAATTTTTTAGCAGGCCAGACTCAAGCTTGGCAAAGCCTAGCTCGGCCCAGCCTATTCCCACCCCTAGTGGCGCCTGAATCAAGGATCCATGGGCCAATAGATGTGGAGTGAGAAAGACCAGCAAAAGAATTACCCGTGTGTGCAACAGAGGCAGTGGAACTAGCGGCCTGACGCTTCTAATACCACTTGATAAAGTCGTTGAAGATAGCAGGTGAGGTGGCATAATCGGTCGGAGTAGCTGCCTGTGAAAGTGGAGCAGTCTGGTCAACGTGGCCAGTCCGAGGAGAGGGACGTCCATGTAAAGCATAACACCGATCAATAGTGTGGCTAAGCTTATGACAATGATCACACTTAGGACGAGGCTTTCCTGTCTTCTGAAAGTGGCCTCGATCACTACCCGGAGCACGATAACCTCCCTGAGAAACCAAAGCAGATGAATCAACTGGTGTGGGTGCCACTCTGCCGTCATATGATGATTGTACTGGGACACGTAGCAAGGTAGACCATGCAGTATCCAGAGTGGGGATTGTAGGAGATCCCAGTATCTAATCATGAACAGACGAATACTCTAAAGGTAAGCCATACAGAGCTAGAAGCATGAAGAAGGATCGACGTTGCTCAAGTTCCTTAGCAGTGGTGGCAGCTAGGGGCAACAATTCATTGAAATCATGAAGGAGGCCTTGAACACGGCCCAAGTATTCAGCCGTAGAACCATCCAGGCGACGAGGGGAAATAACATTCTGCAAATTTTGACATACGCCATATAAGCGTTGTGTATGATTGGTATAAAGGATCTTAGCCTGTGCCCAAACAGACTCGCAAGTCTCATGAGAGCGAAAAATTTGTTTCAAGGATGGACTAATGGTCGACTTAATGAGACTGCAGAGTTGGGCATCAATTTTCTTCCAACGAGCACTATCAGTGGCAGCCACCGAGTCAGCCTTCGTAGTGAGGTGATCTTCATAGGCTTGTCCCCGGAGCCTTAACTTGACATCAGAAGCCCAAGAATCATAGTTAGTACCGTCCAGTTTGTCAACGGCAAGAGGAGTAGTGATGTAACTTGTGAAAATAGGGGCCTCCTCCCTTGGAGGGGGATTGGCAGCCATGAGTTCCAAAGACGGTAAGAGAAGTGAAAAAAAAACCGTAGATCCGAGGAGACGAGAGGCGGCCGCGGGAGAAGCCGGAAACCGGAGATGAAGCACTGGAAAAAAAATTTTGCGCCGATAGACAGTGGGTCTACTGGAAAAGCACAGATTAGGGTTGCCTCTTGTTAGGCTCTGATACCATGTTGAATAATGAGAGAACAAGAGGAAGGTTGGATTGAATCCATGTGTTTGAATTACACAGCGGAGCTCATTATATATAATAGGAGGAATAAATGTCATACTAATTACATAATATTCTATTTCCTATTTACACAATATCCTAATTATTTACCGAATATTCTATTTACATAACACGGAATATTCCGATATCTAACCACCCTAAACAAATTCAAAGGAGGCGGACTGCCAAGAGAAAAAGAAGAGGAACTCGGACTCTCAAGCGCTATTCTTCCTCTCTCTCACGCATAACTCTCTCTGTTTCTCTCTTGCTCGCGAATTCTTTCTTTTTCTTCTAAATCTTTGATTTTGGTTTTTTGTTAAGGCTCTGTTGTTGGTTTGTGAGGTGAGTTTGAGAGGTTTGGCCGGCGATTCCAAATCAACAACGGTGGCGGTGGTGATGGTTGTTTGGTGTGTGATGCGTGGCTTTGTGTTTCGGTGGTGTGAGATGTGAGGGGTTTCGCCGGAAATGTTAGCGGTTAGCGGCAGAGGGTGGCTGTTCCATGATGGGAGTCGTGGTTGTTGTGGGTGTGTTGGTGAAGGAGTTCAAGGTGGTAATGATATTGTTAATCCGAACTCATGTTGTGTTGTTGTGTTGATTCCACTTTTCTCTTTTAATTTAATTTAATTTAATTTTTTATTTTTTATGAATCTGTTGATGTTGTTTTGTTTCACTGAGCTGGTTGTTGTGTATGACTAGTTTATGGTGTTTTGGTTATGTTTAAAGAGGATGGTCATGGCGGTCAAGGTTGTGAAGAAAGGTTGGAGGAGATGATTTGCGAAAGTGAATGGTGAAGGGTTTAGCAGAGAGTTTGAAGGTTTGGGGCAGAATTTCTGCAGAGTTTCCTTAGGGATTTTTTTTTCTCTTAAAGAGTGATTTGAGTTGAATATATAGGAAATAGTTGGATGAAATACATGTGATTTTTTTGCCGAGTGTGTGAAGCAATGCATGCGTTTGGCATTTTTTGATCTTGCAGGTTGGAAGAAACGTACGACCAAATACGTGAAAGAAGAAAACTCTCCTCACTATCTTTTTATTTTTTTATTTTTTTTCTGGATTTTGGAAATTGGGTAAATTTAGATATCCATGGATATACTGGTTTTTGAAGTGAATAATTTAGATATGGACCGATGGATATAATGGATTAAGACTTGGATAAAATTTAGTTTCTAAAAAAAACAAACTAATAACAAATAATTAAAAAACATTTTTATAATAATTAAATTCATTATTATTAAAAAAAGAAAATTCAATTAACCATAAATCTAATTATTAAAAAACGATCTTAATTAAAACAAAGATCAATTAAAAATGCAAAATTAAATGAAAAATGCAAATACTATTGAAAATAGTTATTGAATTGAAACAAAACATCGAACACAAATCAAATTGAAATAAAAGCCGATTAATTTAGAAAATGAAATGACAATGCATGATGAATGACACATTTATGTTTGACTTTTTAACAATGCGGCCATATGCGTCAGATAAAAAAAAATAGGGGTAAAAATTTGGGGTATGACAGAAAGCATCAAAAAAGAGGGACCAAACCAACAAAGAGGCAATGAAAGGTATATATGATCGATGATCTTTAAACACACAAAGTGGTATACGACATGCTGAGAACAATTTGTCATTCAACAAGAGGATTTTTTAATCGAACCTATCATTAAAAAAAGTCAAAACAACACGCATTCCCAAACTTTTGGGAACTCAGTTGCGGAAGCGATCGGTAGTTCAAGTAGCATCGAAAGAAACTCTTGATACCATGTTAAGATTTGTGGTTGGGCCTAACTCAACCTTACGAAACCGATTTGTAAGGTGAGGATTGCTCCCACTTTTAAACACATGTTCAGGCCATATATTGTCCGATGTAGGACTCTTAACACCCCCTCACTCCAAGGATTGAACATCTGGAGCGTAAATATAAATGGCAGGTGGCCCGATAGCAGACACTTGATAAGAGGTGGCCTAAAGGATTCTTAAACTAGACTAAGAACAATTTGTCGATTCGACATGAGATTTTTTTAATAGAACATATCATTAAGAAAAGTCAAAACAACAATCATTCCCAAACTTTTTGGACTCAATAGTGGAAGCGATCGGTAGTTCAAGAAGGATCGAAACAATCTCTAGATACCATGTTAAGATTTGTGGTTGGGTGTAACATGACCTTACAAAACCGGCTTGTATGGTGATGATTGCCACATTTTTAAACACATGTTCAGGCCACATATTGTTCGATGTGAACATCTTAACACCCCTCCTCACGCCTAGGATTGGACATCTGTAGTGTGAATATAAGTGGCGTGTGACCCAATAACGGACACTTGATAGTAGGTGGTCCAACAGTTTTTTAAGCCAGACTCTAATACCATGTTATGTGTTGGACTTTCCGCCTTAATTGCGGTCCGCCCTTAGTCGCCTTGATTGCGACACTTTGGCTTGCCTCATTGGAGCCCCCAACACCTTCATTGTGTTAGCTTTGAAGGGGCCTGTGTTATGTGTGTTATGTTTATAAATGGGGGCAATCCTCACCTTACAAGCCGGTTTTGTAGGGATGAGTTAGGCCTAATCAAAATTCTGAAATGGTATCAGAGCCTATCCAGATCTATTGTTGGGCTTCCTGCATCGTCCACACTTTAGCTCATTGAGGCCCAAGTGTGAGGGGGTGTGTTGGACTTTCCGCCTTAATTGCGGTCTGCCCCTAGTCGTCTTAATTGCGACACTTTGGCTTGTCTCATTGCAGCTCCCAACACCTTCATTGTGTTGGCTTTGAAGGGGTGGATTTAGTCCCGCATTGCTTAGAGATATGACCATTGTTGTGTTTATAAGTGGGGGCAATCCTCACCTTACAAGCCGGTTTTGTAGGGATGAGTTAGACCCAACCCAAATTTTAAGATGGTATCAGAGTTTATCCTAGATCTATTGTTGGGCAAACCGGTTTTGTAGGGATGAGTTAGGCCCAACCCAAATTCTGAGATGGTAGGTTTCCCGCATCGTCCACGCTTCGGGCTCATTGAGGCCCAAGCGTGAGGGGTGTGTTGGATTTTCCACCTTAATTGCGGTCCGCCCCTAATCGCCTTAATTGCAGCACTTTGGCTTGTCTTAATTACAACCCCCAACACCTTCATTATGTTGGCTTTGAAGGGGTGGATTTAGTCCCACATTGTTTAGAGATATGGCCAGTGTTGTGTTTATAAGTGGGGGTAATCTTCACCTTACAAGCCGGTTTTGTTAGACCCAACCCAAATTCTGAGATTATGAAATGTGGTTCGACCTAACTGGTTTGTAAGGTGAAAATTGTCCCACATGTTCAGATCATATGTTGTCCGATGTGGGACTCTTGACAGAAATTAAGTGGAGTGTTTAGTTTGTCAAACTCACAACAGTGGGATTGGGATTCTTGGATAAAAGACTTGGTCTTTCACTACTATTGCACAAGGAGAGTTACATGCGTGTTAACAGTCTAAGTCCCAATGACAAGTCTGTATTTCAAAAGGAGGGCAATGATTGGATCTCACATGAGAAGGTGGGCTCAAAGGGACAGTTTACACATCAGTTGTCCAAGCCCAGCCCATATTGTGGAGTTTATGTTAGGATAAATAGAGAGGGACAAAGTGGTATCAACATGACTGAGAGTGAGAAAAGGAAACAAGAAATAAATTAAGGGAATTATGTTCTAAAGATTCTGAGTGGAGAGAGAAAGGTATGAAGTGGAATCATACAATTCGTTATAGGCATAGAACAATGGTTCTTGGCGCTCACTGTGGACAATAGAATCTCATTAGGCGCTTTGTTCTGCTGTATACATCTTTATCTTTTAAATTTTTTATGTTAATTCTATCTTTGTTGTATTTAATGATGCTAGGTTCGAATTAGTTAATGAATATAACAAGGTGTTGCAACTCATTAACCATCCACGAAACACAATTAACCACAAATTTCAAACGAATATTTTTGAACAAACATTATTGTTAATACATTTCATGTATATTTGAAAACCTCAAAATCATGTATTGGACGGTTATCATGATTATCACGTATATTTGAACACCTATATTTGAGCACCTGGTTAAAGACATTCAAAGCTGTATATTTGAACACCTGAAAATCATGGTTAAAGACATTCAAAGTTGTAGTTAATTATGTTCAACGGATGGTTATTGGATTGCGACACCTTGCTATATTTATTAACCATCTAATGAACATAATTAACCACATATTTGAACGGCGTTAACCATCCAAATTGTTCAGTTTTGTTGTCAAATTTGTGTGTCAAACTATCATTTCTCTTTTTAATTATATATGACTATTTGCATGCTATATTATAGAATAACCGAAAAAGGAAAGGGCCTACATCATCGGGAGCTGCCAATAGTACTGGCACAGGAAATACACTCGGCCCTTCTAATTCTCAACCATCAACTCCATCTACTCACACTCCTGGTGATGGAGTTGCTATGGCAGGTAACTTGCAGAATGTTACTGGCGTATCCAAAGGTTTGATGATGTTTGGTACTGAAGGAGCAGGCGGTCATGCATCTTCCACAAACCAGCTGGTAAATCAACTTGCATATTTTGTAACTTGTATTACCCAAGGGAATTATTAATGTATTTTTCCTACATATGTTGCTTACAAATAAAACATTTAATGCGAAAAATGTTACAGTACACCACCCTGAATAGTAGGAGTACGGAACTACTCAATTTTTTCTATTTTAGACAAATGACTTGTTCCTGAAAACATTCATGCTTGTAGCTATTATGTTTGAACAACATGATAATGCTTCATTGCTGATGTAAATGATACTTGGATTATATAAATATTAATGTTATTCAATTGCCTTTACTCTGCACGTTGAAGTTGCTACCGTTCCCTCTCAAGACACAGGTCATTAAATTAAATATTTGTGATTCTGTGTCTTAATCAAGCTACACTTATCTCTACTTATAATAGCATATAAAATAAATACTAATTGATATTACTACCTCCGTCCCAAATTATAAGACGTTTTGGGTATTTTATACGAATTAAGAAACTTAATTATTACTTTATGGGAAAGACAAATTAGGTACGACTTTACAGTAATGCCCTTCATAATTACACAAGAGAAAGAAATTAAAAGAGTTGAATGAATAAATAATAACAAATACTTAAGGGTATATTGGGGAAAGTGTCATTGAAACGTAAAATGACTTATAATTTAGGACAAATTTTTTTGGCAAAGTGACTTATAATTTGGGACTGGTAGTAATTTCTAATTCTAATCCGAATAACAAATATTTGAATTTGATTATTTAATTCCAACACTTCCCTTCAAACTAAAGCTTACAAAGCTTTAAGCTTTTTACAATGGGTGGTTGTAGCATAGATATTTATGCTTGTCAGAGGATTCCAAAGGTGGCTATGGAGGTTTCGAAAAAAGGTCTCTCTGGAGAAGACGTGGCTGATTGAATCACAGCTGGATGCGGAGATAAACAAGCTGACGAGAAGGAGTGACTGTCTGGATGATGACGGAAGAGGAAATTTGGCAGAGAATTTGTAGACATGCTGAAGGATGACACAGACGTGGAGAACATGCTTGAAAACAAACTTGCCGAAAAACATTTCCGAGAAATGGAGGCACATGGATGCTTCAACAACTTTCCTAACGTGCTGATCTGGCAGAAGCATGTGAGGAGGAATACAACATCGGGATAATGACCGTCATGCTTGCCAGAGGATTACGTGACAATATATGATTGTGCATGGTGGTGGGTTGCACTAAATAAGGGGTCCATTGATTATAGCACAGTTGGACAGAACATACATTCAAAAAGAAAAAAGCATTGCAGCCTTAAAAATCACTATTTTGATTGAATGTCTATTGAATAAGCACTAATCTAAAAAAGTTGTATATTGTAAAAATACTAACAATCAGTCTAGAATATCTACAAGGTTTATTTAGTTTTAACAATAAATAATAAACTGTTTAGGAGGCTCAGGAATAGAGATGCAGAAACATTGGAAAAGTATGTGTTGAGATATTGATATTTATCGTAAAGATATTGATATTTATGGCAGTATGATCTCTTAGTATCCTTTGGAATTATAATAAGATTACATTCTTATTTAGTTTATATATACTCATGTATATAAATAGTTGTTGAATCCTTTTCATTTCAATAAAAAAATATTCAGATTTAAGTTGGTATCAGAGTCTGGTTTAAGATCTGTTGGACTATCTGTTATCGAGTTTCTGCTATTGGGCCACCCACCATTTATATCCACACTTCAGATGGCCAGTTCTGAACATGAGGGGTGTGTGTTAAACATTAGAAACATCAGACAATATATGGTCTGAGCATGTGTTTGTAAGTGAGAGCAATTTTCACTTTACAAGTCGGTTTTGCAAGGATGAGTTAGGCCTAACCCACAAATTCTAAGAGTATTCTAAGAATATGTATGTTTGACAAGAATTTTTTGTCGCCGCGACGTTCCCACCTGCAGCAGTGATAAACCCCACTAGCTACATGATCATAACTTTGTGATTCTGAATGTCTAAATCAGACTCTATTTTTTGTTCTTGTTTTGATATGCACACTCAGCTCTACTTAAAATATTATATAGAATAAATACAATAAATACTAGTAATCGGTATTATTTACAAATTTTAATCCTAATAATAAACTCAGATGTTAATAAATATTTGAATTTGATTCTTTGATTCTAACAATTACTATGTTTTTTTTTTCCGGCGCAACAATTACTATGTTTGATAATGTATAAATAATATTCTTGAATTGACAAAGGATTTGAGACTTGAAAAATTGTGCACTATATTCTTAGAATTTATGTTTTGTTTCCCTGTATTATTAGATGAATCTTATTGTTTTGAAGTTAGAGATGATAGTTAATACTTGATTATTCACTTTGTTTTATTTGCAGGATGACCTGGAACCTTTTGGAGATGTTGGCTCCTTAGATGATAATGTGGAATCATTTCTCTCACCAGATGATGGTGATGGAAAGGACTTATTCGGGACACTGAAACGGAATCCTTCCGAGCATGCTACAGATGCTTCAAAAGGTAATTTTGATGTACTTGTGTGTATGTCAAAGTATCGGTGTTGCATACGTATCCTACATTGATATGTGTTTGATAAGTTCCGTTACGTATTAGAGAAGTATCTGTCAATTAAATTTTAAAATTTTTAAAATATTGTGGGCGGATATATTTGGGATACGTTGTATATGTGCACTGGATAGAGCAGGCTTGTTCGGATATGCTCGAGATGTATTTCTTTTGTGGCCGATACATTTGGGATTAATCGTATATGTGCACGAGATGTATATTGTGTTTATAAATATTATGGTTGTTGAGTGCTTTACTCTCTCAAGCACATTTAGAAAATTTCTTATTTTTGTTTATAAATATTATGGTTGTTGAGTGCTTTACTCACTCAAGCACATTCAGAAAATTTCTTACTTTTATTTTTCACATGGTATCGGTGTCCCTGATCTTGGGGACTCAACTTCCACAAATAATTTATCGGTGTCCCTGATCTTGGGGACTCAACTTCCACAAATAATTTATGGGAAAATCTAACTAGGAATTTTCTGTTGTCAATAACCTCAAATCTTGACTGGGCACTGCATGCTGTCAAGTTCTTCAAGTTAAACACTATCTATACTTTTCCAACCGCCGTCTGTACAGTTCCGTACACTTTTTGGAAGCCGTTCATATAGTTTCCTGTCGTCGCCAGTATAACTTGGCACATTTTTTAGCAGCCGTCTTTTGGGTTGATTTCTTCATCGATTTTTGTTTTCTTTGGTGTCTTATACATAAATATTTAGTGGTTGCTTTTGTTTCCTTCATGACCAATAGTATTAAAAAATCATCAGGTAATTGTAGTGTGGTGATTTCCGACAAGCTTCCACTCTCATTCCCCTTGTCCCAGAAATAAAAAAATTGCTACCGCGGATGGTACTATTGTAATTGTACCTGGCGTTGGAGATATCCAAATAAATTATTTTATAGCCTTAAAAAGGGTCCTTCATGTTCCAAAACTATCTATGAACCTTGTCTCCATACAAAAACTTACAAACCGTTTCTCCTATAGTGTGACTTTTCATAATGATTGTTGTATATTTCAAGATAAAGAGTCTGAAATGTGCTAGAGAAAGAAATGACCTTTACCATCTTGAAGAACTAGATTAGTGTACAAAAGTTCACTTGTCCCACTCATTTATGTCAGAGTCAGTATTCTCTAAAAAGGAAAAAATCTTTCCTTTTCATTGTCGATTAGATCATCCTTCTTTTGGAGGCATTAAAGTTTTATTTATGCTTTATTCAATAAGGTAGATATTGAAAATCTTCACTATGATGTGTTGTGATGTGTGCGAGTATGTAAACATAAGTGCCTACCTTTTCCATTAAACAACAAAAGAAGCCTTTCCCCATTCAATCTTATTCATTCATATGTTTAGGGTCCTACCCATCCAAATGTAACTGGTGGTAAACATAAGCGCCTACCTTATAAACTGCATGCCTTCATCTGTCCTTAACAATAATATCCCCCATTCAATACTTTTTTCCCATTGCCCCCTCACCCAATTCCTTCTTGTGTCTTCGGGTTTACATGTTTTGCTCACAATCTCTCCCATGTTCTCCTAAATTTGATAAACTATCAGCCCGATTACTCAAGTGTCTTTCTTGGTTATCATCAATTTCAAAAAGAATATTGTTATTCTCCTACACTACAACGATACCACATATATCGGTCGATGTTACCTTTTTTTAGTGCATATTTAGAGTCCAACCACGTGACTTCCGAACCTTTCAAGAAATTACTCCTACACCTCTTCCGGAAGTTATTAATGTCTCGTCCGCCATTGTTCTTTATGAGTCCAGGGAGTCTGATCCATTAGATACCCCTACGTTTGAACCCCCCATTTCACAACCATTACAAACATACCAGCGTTGTCACCCGACGTCTTCTGTACCTGTCCCTGAGGTCGTTGTAGACTTTCCTCTAACACTGTCTCCATCACTGGATCCGATCTTGTAGCCTGATTCCGAACTTCCAATTTGCCCTTTGGAAAGATATACATCAAACATGAAATCCCTCTCACATTATATTGATTTATGTTATCACCGTCTTTCCCCTTTGCATTATACGTGCTTGTCTTTGTTTTCTGTTTCTTTGTCTTCTTTGTCACCCTGAGTGGAGGCAAACAATGATTGACGAGATGTGTGCTCTTCAAAGTAGTGGTGTCCGGGAATTGGTTCCTCTACCCGAATGAGAAATCTTTGGTAGGTTGTTGTTGGCTTTATATCATGAAGCTTGATAGTCAAATGATACACTCAGATTTTTGGGCTTGATTATAGTGATATTTTCTTGCATGTAGCTAAGAAGTTACACTTATTCTCGCCATTGCAGCCATTCGACATTGGCCTCTTCATCAACTTGATATAGGGATGTCAATTTGCATTCATTAACGGGAATAATCCCTGTGGGGATTATCTGTTTGGAGCTTTGAAGTTGGGGATTTTATTCCCCGCGGGGACGGGGATGGAGGGAAAAGTTCCCCCGATGACACTTTGGGATGGGGATTGGAGAAGTACCCTCCGCCTCGCGGATTCCCCGATCCCGACCATAATATTTAACTTTATATTATATAATATATAATTATATAATTTGGCATGTTTATTTTATAAAAAATTAATTAATATATTAGGAAATGAAGAGTTGTAAGTGGATCATTTTTTGTTTTATTGTATAATGTATTGGTCCACCATTGAAGTACCTCAACCTAGAAAAGTGCACTCAATACATACAATGTATACACCCTTTCCTTTTCTTTTCTCAATTCTCTTTGTCTCCTCCATTCCTCATCTCCTCTATTCTCATCATCATCATCAAAACAACCACTCTCATTTGTTCATTGTGCTTATGGTAATTACTCTTCAACTTCAATATACTTTAATTATCAAGCTGATTTTTGTTCAATTAATAAATTAGTGGTTATGTTTTTGTAACTGCAAATGATTTTTCATTTGTTTATTATTGATTCAAGATGTGTTTTTATTTATTAAAAAAAATGCAAAATATATGTTTTAAAAAAAGAAAAAAAAAAAACTAAACACTAGTGTCATAATTTTGATAAAAAAATAATTTTTTTTTATGATTCGATCTCCGTGGATCTCCTATTCTCTGTGGGGATCTGTGGGGATGAGGATGGGGAAAAATATTCTCCCGTGGCGGGGATGGGAAAAATATTGGGGGGTGGGGCGGGGAGCGGAGAAGCATCCTCCGCGCATTCCCTGCTCCGTTGACATCCCTAACTTGATATAAAAAATGCATTTTTATACGGTGATCTTGAAGAAGTATATATGGAGCAGGCACCTGGGTTTGTTGTTTAGCGGGAGTCATTGACTATGGTTTGTCGGCTACACAAATTTCTTTATGGTCTTAAGCAATCTCCGAGAGCTTAGTTTGAGAGATTCAGCCACCGTAGTACAACAGTTTTGTATGGTTCGTAGTGAAGTCGTCCATTCTATTTTTTATCGCCACTCTGTCCAACGATGCATTTGTCTTATTGTGTATGTAAATGATATGATCATAATTGGTAGTGATCAGTAGGGAATACTTCAGTTGAAACAACATATTTTGAATCAATTTTAGACACAAGACATAGATAAACAACGTTATTTTTTGGGTATTGAGGTAGCCCAATCTAAAGATGGTTTGGTAATTTCTCAGCGGAAATATGCTATGGACTTTGTTAAGAGTCCCACATCGAATAATATATGGCATGAACATGTCTTTATAAGTGGGGGCAATCCTCACCTTACCAACCGGTTTTGTAGGGTTGAGTTAGGCCCAACCACATTTCTTAACACATGTAATTAGTTATAATATCTCTATATATAATAATGTCTCCGTAGTGCTTTTCAAAACACACGGTTTACTCATATGTCTCTTAGTCTCTTGTATTTCAACAGACCTTTTGAAAGAAACATGTTTGTTGAACGCTAAACCAGCTGATACCCCATGGACCCAAGTGTCAAACTCCTACCCAACCAAGGGGAGCCTCTATCTAACTGAGGAAGGTATAAGAGACTGGTTGGAAAATTGAATTATCTTACAATCACTCGTTCGGACATTTCTTTTACAGTTAGTGCGGTAAACCAATTCTTAAATTTTCCTTGCCAAGAATACATGGATGCTGAAATCCGGATTCTGAGATACATCAAAAGTGCTCCAGAAAAAGGTGGCATACATGAAGACATATGATATACTCAGATAGTTGGATACTCCGATGTTGACCGGGTAGACTCACTCATTGATAGAGGATCCACTTATGGGTATTGTCTAATAGAGTTTGATTAAGAGAGCATTATGATGAAGAATACAACTTGTATTAACTAATTCTTAGATTTGAACTATTACAACAGAATGCTATTTATACTAGCATGGGTAGATGACAACTCAACATAACTATTTGAGTTAGTTATGACTGAGACCTAATGCTATTACAAAGTGCTGCCAGCTCAACATAGTTAAGTCTAAAGCATAGTTATACTCTAATATTTTCCCATCAAATGGTGCTGCCTCCTGAGGTAGCCATTTGCACACATAAAAGAGAAAACTTGTCAATAACTTTGATACTGTCCCTAAGGGTTAGAAATCTGAGTGCAGACAGAGACTTGGTAAGAATGTCTACAGTTTGTAGATTAGCTAAGATATGGTTAACAATAAAGGTGTGATTGAGCACTTATTCTCTAAGAAAAAAATATCTAGCTTCATGTGCTTAGTCTTGGCATGGAGAACAGGGTTATGAGATAAGGCCTCAATACTCAAATTATCACAATAGAGTATTGGAGTTTGAGAGGGTGCCTTTAATTCTGTAAGAAGTGACTTGATCCAAAGGACTTCTGATGCAGTGCTGGCTAAGCTCCTGTACTCAGCTTCAGTGCTGGATCGAGCTACAAGGGTTTGTTTCTTGGACCACCAAGTGACCATATTAGAACCTAGGAATATACAGGACCTTGATGTGGATTTTCTATCATCAGGGTCAGATCCCCAGTCAACATCAGAGTAGGCAGTGATGGGGAGAGGTTGCTGAGGGTTGAAAGACAACATTTGAAGACCATGATGAATTGTACCCTTGAGATACCTGAGTATCCTTTTGACAGCAACTCAGTGACTCTGCATAGGTTGTGACAGAAACTGGCAAGCCTTGTTGACAGAAAAACTGATTTCTGGCCTAGTGATAGTAGCATATTGCAAGGCTCTTACCACTGACCTATAGTAAGTGGGGTCTGGTAAATAGTCTGACCCTTCCTTAGTGACCTTTAGGTTAGACACCATAGGAGTAGGAAGACTCTTAGCTTCACTCGTATTAGTCCTAGCTAAAAGATCTCCAAGGTATTTGGTTTGAGAGAGAAAGAGGCCTCCTTGAGAAGTTTTGGATACCTCAATACCCAGAAAATAGTTTAGATCCCAAGCTGTTTGAGAAAATTGAGCATTGAGTTTAGTAACTAAAGTATGAATATGGTTAGGAGAATTTCCTGTGACAATGATGCCATCTACATACACTAGCATGAAGATAGTGTGAGTAGGAGCAGTTAAGATAAACAAGGAGGGATCACACTTGCTTGTGATGAAACCAAGATTATGCAAAGCATTAGAGAGTCTCCCAAACTAAGCCCTGGGTGCCTGCTTCAGCCCATAAATAGCTTTGTCCAGTTTGCATACTAGTGTTGAATTAGACTGCACAAACCCAGGTGGTGGTTGCATATAAACTTCCTCTGTTAGGATGCCATTTAAGAAGACATTATTAACATTAAGCTGAGTAATTTGTCATTGTTTTGAGAGAGCTAAGGTTAGCGCAACTCTAACTGTGACAGGTTTGACCACTGTTGAGAAGGTCTCATGAAAATCAAAGCCTTGAACCTGGTGAAATCCATTTGCCACCAGTCTGGCCTTGTATTTTAGAATTAAACCATCTAGATTTTGCTTAAGCCTAAACTCCCATTTACAACCTATTGCTTTCCTGCCTGGAGGAAGAGAGGTGAGAGTCCAGGTATGATTGTTTAAAAGGGCATCATACTCAGATTTCATAGCTTCAAGCCATTTGGGATCCTTGAGGGAAACTTTGTAGGTTGTGGGTTCAAGTTCAGTCAAGAGGAGGGTGGGATGAAGTCTAGGCTGCACAATACCAGCTTTTGACCTTGTGATCATAAAGTGAGTGTTTTGAGGAAATGGCTGAGCTATGGGGAGTTTTTTGAACTTGAGGCAGATAGTGAAATATCTGATGGAGAACAAGTAGGACTAGAGGTGTTAGAAGACTGAGGAGAGAGTGTGTTCAGTGTTGCAGAAGGTGTGACTAGGGGAGGAGAAATTGGGATGGCAGTCAGAGGGATAGGCTGAAGTAACTCAGAACTAGAGGGAGCACCATGTGGAGAGCATGAAGAGTAGGATAGAGGAACTGGTACAGATATTGATTGTGGCGTGGGCAGTGAGTTGGTGTCTTTGTGAAACAAGTGCATATATGGAAACCTTATCTCATTGAAGATT
Source organism: Lathyrus tuberosus (assembly GCA_022829125.1). Classification (NCBI taxonomy): domain Eukaryota; kingdom Viridiplantae; phylum Streptophyta; class Magnoliopsida; order Fabales; family Fabaceae; genus Lathyrus; species Lathyrus tuberosus. The sequence continues at coordinate 4,633,064 of JALAZF010000283.1, read as the reverse complement.
ACATCCTTTGAGATGTAAATCTTCCCATCAGGTGCCATACACTCATAGCCTTTGTGATGTGGAGAATAGCCAAGGAAAAGACATTCCTTGGTGTGAAAGCAAACTTGTGTGGATTGTAAGGCCCGAGGTGAGGAAAACAGGCACAACCAAAGACTCTAAGAGACTTGTAGTCAGGATCATAATTGAATAACATGCTGTAGGGAGACTGCATAGTTAGAATAGGAGTAGGCATCCTGTTGATAAGATAAGTAGCTGCTTGAAAAGCATGGTCCCAAAACTTCAAGGGAAGGGATGCTTGTGCCAATAGAGTGAGACCTATTTCTACAACATGTCTGTGTTTCCTCTCCACAGCACCATTTTAGTGATGTGTATGAGGACAAGTGAATCTGTGGACTATTCCTTGTGTGGCTAGGATAGAAGTGAGTGGCTGAAATTCACCACCTCTATCAGTTTGAACTGTCTTAAGTTGACAGTTAAACTGAGTAGAGATATGTGCCATAAAATTTCTGAAGATAGAGGTTACCTCAGATTTCTGTACCATGAGAAATACCCAAGTATATCTTGTGAAAGCATCCACATAAGTGAGGAGATACTTGAAGCCAGCAGTGGAAGTCATAGGAGCTGGACCCCAAACATATGCAAATAGCAATTCAAATGGAGCATGATATTGTGTAGTGGAAGCATGAGATGGCATCCTATGAACTATACCCAAACAACTAGCTGTGCATAAGTCTAATTTTGATTGATTAGAAATAGAAACATTACACTTGGTGAGAACAGCTTTGAGGACCTCATGATGAGGATGCCCCAGTCTGTTATGCCACTGAGAGTACACAGAATGTCCTAAACCAGTTACATTATTTGCACTAGAATTCAAAGTAATTGAAGGTAAAGTATTATTAGTGAGTGTGTGCACATAAGGTGACTTATTTGTGGAATCAGAAACAACCTTGAGCTTGCCAAAAGAGTAGAGTCCATCCTTCCCAAGTGTCCTTTGAAATAGCACTTTAGAAGTAGTCTGGGATTTAACAAGACAGAAATTAGGAGGGAATTCAAAGTAGACCTTGTTGTCACGTGCAAACTGACTAACTGAGATCAAATTCTTTGTAATCTGAGGCACTAGCATTTAGTTATTCAGAATAAGTGTGACATGTGGTTTGTGTGCAGATGTGAAGGATGTGTTACCAATGGAAGTTATAGACAGTCTTTGACCATTGTCAAGCATGACTTGATCAGATCCTGAAGTGGAGATGCTGTCTAGGAAGTGATCAGCCGAAGTGGAGATGCTGTCTAGGAAGTGATCAGCTGAATTTGTAACATGATGAATGGATCCAAGAATCTGCATACCACTGAGAATTACCATCTAGATAACTGCCAGTGTCAGTTCCTGCATGATAAGCCTGAGGTTGCTTGCCAGAATGAGAAGGTGTGGCAGGATTGGAAAAGAAGCCTTGTGCAAGACCACGCCATTGAGTGGGAGGCATCCATTGATGTGGTATCTGAGCTGGAGAAACAGCTTGAATCCAGGGAACTGAGAAATTTGACATAGGTGGAGTTGCCACATTGGGAGCACGCCACTGATTGGAACCAGAAGGAGCTACAGAGAGTATATAGTAACACACCTTGGCATCGTGACCAGATTTAACACAAATCTGACACTGTACCTTAGATCTTCCACCATTACGACCACTGCCACGAGCGAACCGGCCACCACGACCACCGCGATTGCCGTGAAATTGCGACGGAGGTTCCGCAACAGTGTGTTGCGTAGTCGCATCAGAAACAGTGGACGACGGCGAATCTTGTGGTTGCGACACCGCACCTTGCGTAAGATTGACAGAAAGAACTTCTTGAGGTGCGACGCGTGTAGATCTGTCCAAGCGAGCCTCATGAGAGAGAAGCATCGTTTCAGCAACCACAATTTCACAAGGCTGATCGCGATACTGAATGATTGAAGTTAGGGCTTGATATTCCGGTGGTAAGCCATCAACGAAGCTGCTGCGTTTTGAGAAGAAGTGGTGCTACTCGCCGGAGAATTGTTTTCCGGTGAGGACGACGGTGTAGGAGTTGCAGAGGACGTCATGACTGTGATGGATCACAAGCTCATGATACCATAATAGAGTTTGATAAAGAGAGCATTATGATGAAGAATACAACTTGTATTAACTGACATGCTTACAAAGTTCCTACAAGGTCCCATATCATATTCTGTAAATATGCCTTTACCGTAGTATATTTTTTATATAATTAATACAATTAATTGTGAAATTCACTAAATAATAGAACTGCCGTAATGCTATTTAGACACACGGTTTTACCTAAATATCTCTTTTTTCTCGTATTTCTTACTATCCTTTTCATCATCCGTGATGCTTCGTCGTTTCTTTTGACAATCATTATTAAATAATGTGAATGTTTCTTTATTATCCTTTTTAGTTATGTTATAAACCGCACACTTATATTTTTAATATTAAATTTAATTTTTTATTGAAGTATCTTGGCTGTATCATATCTTGAATTTTAAAATTGTCCCGTAGATCCATATTTCCGTATTGAAGTATCCAGGTTTCATGTGTATAAGTTTTTGTTATTTATATATATTGACTGTGTATAGGTTCCTTTCAGGCTTTTCCTTCAATGAAGTTGGTTCTGTACGCAAAAGCAATGGAAAAGTTGTTTGTTGTCATTTCTCCTCAGATGGGAAATTATTAGCCAGTGCTGGACATGACAAGAAGGTAAAATGAATTTAATTCTTCAATTTATTGCTTTAAAAGAGATATCAGAATTACCAAATAGTTATAACACAGTTTCAGAACAATAAAGAAATATTTGCCAATGAATTCTAAATTAAAGATCTAAAATTGGTTTTCTTTTTTGTTTTTTATAGATTAAATCTTGACAAGATTAATTCTTTTAACATGTTTGTAATAATGCACTTGAATCAGCTGCTATCAGTGATACCTTATCGAAGTGATACCTTATCGATCTGATTGTTGTCTGCTCCTATTAAGGGATGCTTCCTTTATTGTCGTTTGCTTAACATTATGTTTTGCCTTAATACAAGGCATTTGTGTTTAATGTGATTTGGTTGTAATGCTGGGTATATGATTCCACCTTAACAAGCATGGGTAGAATTTAACTTGAGTTTTTAACGCATGGAAAAAGAACCATTATTAATTAGTTAAGACAGTAGAACATGCTTTAAGTTGTGAACTAATGATCAAAACCCTAAGTATCTAGTGTCTGTCTCGCTCTGGTCCCATATGCTAATAGGTGATGGTTCATGGATAGTTATGTATAATTTCCCCTCACACTCTCAGACAATGCATTTTACCTCATGCCTTAAGAATCAACTTTCTAGAATGCATATGTTGATGTGTCAAGGTTGATGGATGGTTGTTTTGTACTATAACACTGAGCATTAGTTAGAGGACTATTATTGTTGAGTTCCGGAAATTTATCTTCTCATAAAAAAAATCATGTCAAGTGTTTTTTTTTTTATTTTTAATTTCTGCTCAAGTCTGTATAATAAGAATTTTATGCCGTAAATATATAAGATGCTATATTGTCAATAAAAATAGAAAATATATCTTTTCGCAAGCATTTTGTGGTCTTATGCTGCTATTGATTCTTTTGTTCTCCTAGTTTGAATCCATAATGATAAGGACTTTGAAAGGAGAAAAGGACTAAATATAGGAGAGTATTATTATAATCAAAAGGACTAACTATAGAAAATGAATAAATAAGGAAATTATACGGTTGCTCCAACAAATTGCATAGTAGGCATGCTTTAATTCAGTATTCATTGGGTGTTGGCATGTTTTTCTTGTTTATCTAAAGATAAGAATAGCATCAAATGTTTACTTCTGGTATCAGTAATATGGTATGGGGATAAAAATTGGAGTGAAAGGGTCAGTTGTCAATACTCTTTTAAACTTGTAAACATATACACAATTTTCACTTTCATTTTTGCCCTTCATATGGAACAGACCCTTATTGTGTTAAAGAAACAGTTGCTTATCCTATCCCTTGTCATTAGGTTGTTCTATGGAACATGGAGACACTGCAAACACAGAGCACACCAGAGGAACACACTGTTATTATTACTGATGTTCGCTTCAGACCAAATTCAACTCAGCTGGCAACATCTTCGTTTGATACAACTGTGCGACTTTGGGATGCTGCAGATGTAATTTTTTTATTTTAATTGATTCTCTTTTGAGTGTTATATTTGATCATTCCTTGTCTTTCCTTGAGTATTTGGGATTATGATATGCTTTCTTTCTAATTGAATGCATTTTTCTCTTCCTCACGGGGATTATTATTTTATTTACTGATAGTTTTTTTTTTTTTTTTCCGAATGACGTGTTAGTATGTTTCGGTTATGCTGTGAGCGGGGATAAATCTTCAACCTCCTTATCACTCCACTCCTTAACTCTGTCCCAACCACCAAACCAACCTTATATTTCTTTTTCTGTTGAAAATGAAAGTCATTATATCTAGGTGTTGTCTAGGTTTAGTGTAAAGTGTGAAAACTGAATATCATATATTTCGGTATAAATAATACAGCACTAATCATTTTATATAGACTATTCAAACTTAATGGGCTTGACTAATAATGTTAAAAACTTAGAATGATATAATATTTTATAATTGATCGATTTGTTTTTACTAGAAATGCGGCTAACAAGTACAAACGTTGGTGCTCGCACGGGTATGGGCTCGGGTACGAAGATACTTTCAAACCGTGGATATGGGGATGAGTACTATAGTACATTGCCTTAACCCTTTCCATTGCCATCCCTACGTGTTCAACATTGTGACATCCTTATATCACTATTTAGAAATTTTGCATATTTTTAGCATGTGTCTAAACACATGGTTAATTGTAATATGTCAGCTTCTGTAAACTAGCTAGAAACTGTTGTTCTTGGAAGCTGATGTCTTAGATTTGGAACCCTTCTTTAGCCATTCATTACGTTTATGGTCAGTTGTGTATCATTCCGTTTCACAGGTTTAAAATTTTAGACACTTGGTGGTGTATGGTTTGCCTGTTGTTGTATGTTTGACAGTCCATGTTTTAAATTACATTTTATACCTCAGTGGGTAAAACTACTATCAAAGGGCTATGTATTTATCTATAAGAAATATCCTGTGTTTCCTTTTTTAGTATATATCATTTGGTGTTTGTTTAGCATAATCATGAAACCGGGTGTTCAAAGCTTATACCTTCTATGCCTTAGACAGTAGTATTTATTTAAAATGTTGGTTTGCTTAAAGCTGGGTCTAACCTTTGGCTATTACTTTTGCAGCCAAGCTTTTCCTTGCAGGCATATAGTGGTCATTCTTCTCATGTTGCATCCCTTGATTTTCACCCTAAGAAAAATGACCTTTTCTGTTCCTGTGATGATAACAGTGAGATTCGCTTCTGGAATATTAATCAATATTCTTGTACTCGCGTTTTTAAGGTCATGTGCGAAATTTATTTGATTTACTCATAAATGTGATGGATTTGGCATATTCTCTCTTCTGAAACTGGTTAAGTTTATCGAGCAGGGAGGATCTACACAGGTGAGGTTTCAGCCAAGGAGTGGACACCTTCTGGCTGCAGCATCTGGCAATGTTGTTTCTCTCTTTGATGTTGAGACTGACAGGAAAATGCACTCATTAAATGTAAACAAGGGCACCAAATTTCAATAAATCTATGCATAAAATACAATTCCATTTTTGCTTTTATTATATTATCCTTTAATATTTATTTATATTTTGAATTTACGTATTTCTAGGGACACTCTGCGGATGTACATTGTATATGCTGGGATACAAATGGAGATTATTTGGCATCTGTGAGTCAAGAATCTGTCAAAGTCTGGTCACTTGCCTCTGGGGACTGCATTCATGAACTTAATTCCAGTGGAAACATGTTTCATTCTTGTGTTTTTCACCCAAGCTACTCCAACCTCTTGGTTATTGGAGGATACCAGGTATGTTTGTACATATCAAGTTATGGGTTTACTACTATATTTTTCAGGTTTATTCCTTAACTGTTTGCTACTATATTGACAGTTATTAATAATGTCAGTGACTGTCTGTCTCTCTTACACGAGTTAGTTTAATTCAGTTACATATATATACACGCAGAAATTGTTCATGTGTAGTTAATGCAGAACATTTATATTCTAGAGCAAGCTACGGCTCTCTAAAAAACTTGTTTTCATTTGTTTCTTTAATGGTTTGCAGTCATTGGAGCTATGGTTAATGGCCGAAAATAAATGTATGACAATACCAGCTCACGAGGGTGTAATATCAGCTCTAGCACAATCACCAGTGACAGGGATGGTTGCTTCTGCCAGTCATGACAAGTCTGTAAAATTATGGAAATAAAAAGGATTATTCTGTGGTTCAAAAACAGCCATATAATGTGTTATACCAGTTACATTCTGATGGGCAGTACCCGTCCGATTAAAGAACAGCTAGTAACATAGATATACATTCGAGATAAGAATCCTCCATGTATCCCTGCCTCCACCCCCCTTCTTTCTTTCTGCTCCTCCATTATCTACTGTGATGAGGTGCTTTGTGTCTTTTCTCTGTTCACAGTTAATTTAACCGTTTACTTCTCCTTTGTTTTTTTCTAAAGCAAATTAAATTAAAGTTCTTTTGCAAGTTCTTTGTTTTTTCTGATTAGAAGATAGTGTCAATCAATCTCTCTAATCAATGTATAAATTATTTGTACAAGTCCTTTGTGTAATCTTAAATTCTTATCTGTTAGAGTTAGAAACCTTTGTTTAGTGAGTAATTTACACTCATTCTATATTATTGAATTTCTAATTTTGCTGTCTTATTGAAATTGTTCTCAATCTTCCATGACCGCTCTTTCTTGTAGTTGGCGAAGTTGTCTCTGATATTTGTTTTCGAATTTAGAGATTTGATTATTCATTGTTATACATTATGTAAATGGCAAGTATATCCACTTTCAAATTTAGGAAATTTCTTTTCTCATTTCTGTAGCTTCTCACAAATCTCTGGTGAAAATCTGAAAATGTCCATAGAGTTCAGAGATGCATCCTCCGAATGCTCCTATTTCTCACAAAATTGAATGCAAACTAGTGAGCAATCCCTATTATACTTAATTTTAGTCCGGAGTTGCAACTCTGAAAATGTATTTGGTATAATTCGGACATGCATATTCAAAAATTGCCTTAATACTTCAAACCAGAATCAGAGATGGTATGAACAAGATTTAGAAACAAAAATGACTTGACATTAAATTAAAACACTCAACATTACACAAATAGTTGTTAACATAACATATCGTTATAAACAGGTAGTTCAGGACATTGCAACATTTGATAATATCGTCGACGGATCTTGCAATCTTCGCATCTACTTCAATCGAACCTTTTGATGCCTAACGGTAAAATGTACTTCACATGACCTTTAAATCTTCATTTGTCTTCGGTTCAAAGTTGATGAACTATATCTTCTCTTCATTGCCAAACGAGGCTGAATGATACTTAGGCTTGACAACTCTGTGTTTTTTTTGGATATCGCAGGAGAGTATTTCGTTTAGGTATCAGATCGGCGAGAGGTCTGTCAACGGTAATCCTAAATTGAAATGGCGGTTTCGCACCATTTAAATACACTAATGCAAAGTGGGAATATGCATTCATTCTCTGATTGTGGTGTGTTTTATAGAAAATATGAGAATAAAGACACCTTATTTATACAAGTTTTGAGTCACTTTTGACCTTAGAAATCTTATCCTGTCATTAGGGAGTTTTTCGGAGATGCATATCCGTAAACTGCTCTGTTGTATTTTTTAATTTAGTGTGGAAATATGCATATCTGGAATCACTCTGAATCAGACTCACACAAGAAACTGTGTAAACAAAAACATAAAATTTGTAAACTGAAACTATTGACATTTACACAATCATTGCTGAATATATATTACTTATGTATTAATTCGTATCAAGATTACATCGTTGACGATAATACATTCAAAAAGTGTATCAATTATAATCTAAAATGTATCAAAAGATGCATCACCACATAAATCTACTACTGGTCCCTCCTTCGAATTTTTCTTATTTGATTCTCTTTCAAGTTCGCTTTGGTGAATTGTTTCATCCTTTTCAAAAATTGATCCGGCCAAGTTTCTGCCTTTTTTGTGGAATGTGTCGTCCACTCCAATGATGTACTTGGTATAAGACACCCAAGTTTCAAACAAACCTCAACAAAATGTAGCGATTTTGAAAACCACCCAATACACATGATGCACCCATATGGATCTTGAGGTGGACCACTCCGAAGTGGAAAAAATGTCTTTGAGAAGCCATATATTGTTAGATCGATGCACACCTTGTTATATGCACTTGCGATAAGATGATCAATTTTAGGGAAGCACATCCATTTTGATTCCGGTACGAGACCGCTAACACAAGGAATAAGAGCATCGTAAATTGCATCAAAATGTTCTTTTTTTTTTCCATATAGCGATGTATAAAATTTCCTATGTGACGTCAACTCTTTCAAAAGTTGTTGGAAGACAAGAAAGTCATTCTCCTTTCCTCGACATATGATGTGTCAGGATGGATCTTGAGGTGGACCACTCCGAAGTGGAAAAATGTTCCAGAGAAACCATATCTTGTCAGATCGATACACATTATGTTATATGCATTTGCTATAAGATGATCCATTTCAGTGAAACATATCCATTTTGACTCCGATACGAGACCGTTAACACAAGGAATAAGAGCATCGTGCATTGCATCAAATGTTCTTTATATTAGTATTATTATTAATTTAAATAATATTAGAGGAATTAAGGGTAAAATGGACTTTTGAGAAGGATTAGTGAGGGTATTATTGGGAAAACCCATTTTAGAAGCCCAAAGGTTTAACAAAAAGGAGAATTTGAGAGGAATAGGTTTCATTTTGTTAGACCGTGAAAAGAAGGAAAAGGGCAGAGCTCTGAGGAAAGAGGGAAAAACTTAGGATTCGAGAAGGTTTTCGAGAACTCAAGAAAGAAAGCTTGGAATCGACAATCTAAGGTATGGTCTGAGATACCAGCTTAACCGTATTCGTGCATTTGGAGGTATCCGTCCTATGCACCTGAACGTTTGCTTTAACCGTGGCATTATTGCTAATCTATGACCTGTTGAGTTTGAGTTTCTGATTGATAACAAAGTGGTCCATAATTTCACCTTGCCCAACCATGAGAAAACCAATGTTCACAACAAGGATAACTGGCTTTATGATTTAGAGGAACAAAGTGAGTCGCCAACCCCACCAGATAGCCCTCAACCTTATGAAATTCAGGATGCCATTCCCCCTGATGCTGTTTCTCACGTCTCTGGAGCTAGTCATTTTAATCCTCCTATAGACTTTGCCACCGCTATTGGTACTTTGTAGTTTGAGGTGGATTTTCTTAGGAGCAAGATAACTTCTATAAGAGGGGATCTCATTGGTTTTATGGATGTCGCCAATGAGCAGTTTGATCATTTATACTAGCAAGTTTACTCATTTAGGCGCCACATTGGTTGATGTTGATGACTTGTACCGTTGATACCGTTGTTTCCGTTATTTCCGTTGTTTCTTTGTTTTGAATTATTATAGTTTATCATTGTATTTCCCTTCATTGTTGTTTTGCATTTACTGTACCGCCGCGTTATCGACGAAGACATGTTGTTAATGTTATTTGATTTAATGTGATTTCGCTTTCCGTTGTTTATTTTTATTCCTAGTTATTAGCTTTATCTAATTTTATGCATTTCAAACTTCTAAATGGACCATCTGCACCTATAACTCATAATAGCAGTATTTTGGCTCTTAGAAATACCCCATTCGCTTTTTCTGGACTTAAAAAATTAAAATTGCGCATTTTAGCCTAATGGCGTTCGCCATTATGCTAATGGTGTTTGCCATTGGCCTTTTATTTTGAAAACCAACGTTCCAAACACATGGCGTTCGCCATGTACTTAATGGTGTTCGCCATCACAGCGTAACGAACGGGTACTACGCATTTTTCAGTTTCTTTTTGCGCGTTTTCCTAACACAAACCCATTCAAATTCCTTAACCTCTCCATAACCACCCACATTAACCTCTATTAACTCCTATCCTAACCCCCAACTATTCAAATTCTTCTCATTCTCTATAAAACACCAAAAAAAATCACTCTTACTCCATCATCACTACCATTCCTTTATTCTTCTCACAAATCTCCATTCCCAATCTTTCAAACCTTCTCATTATCATCCAATCTCCATCATGCTTCCAAGAATCACTAGAGATATCGATTACACAGGCATTGAATTCGCGGAAGGCATCGTTGGTGAGAATCAAAGAACCAACTTCCACAAGCTGTGCAAAAGACCCATTGTCGCAACGCGGTACCCCTATGTTGGTGCTATCCGCGACTTAGGGTTGTTCGATAGCATAAACTGGATGTTAAACAACCTAGGTATGTCACACTTATGTTCTCTTACCAACCCCATATACACTAGGTTGACTTATGAGTTTTTGAGTACTTTTCAATATTCCCACGACCTATCCCGCACTACTGGTTCCATAAATTTTGGGATGTTTAACAAGGATTACACACTCACCCAAGAACGAATTGGCACAATCTTTCAGTTCCCTAGCGGAGAGGCATATTCTTGCCAAGCACCTCTCGAGAATGAGTAACAATCTAGTGCTCTAGGCTTTTGGCGTCAAATTACTGGTAAAACCTCCACCACTTGGGAAGGTCTTAAAGCCACCGTCATTCATAACCCAGCCATAAGGTATCTGCACCGTATCTTAGCTAACACCATATTTGGTTGGGAAAACACTGAGAATGTGAATTCCGAAGATATTTTCTTCATCCATTGTGCACTCTCTGAAACTAAGGTTAACCCGACACCTTTTCTTTTATTGCATCTTGCATCCGCCGCCGGTAGAGCCGGTGGTCATATTTGTGTTGGAGGGGTGATTACCTCTATAGCCTATGCTTTAGGCTTAGACACCGAGTTGGATACTCTTGAGCAGTTAGCCATACCCTTTGCTGATTTAGAGTACTGCCGCTCCATGCACCTTATCAAGAATTTGCCTAGCGACAAATATCGTTTGATGATTAGTAACCGGGAGGTTAGGAGCGTCACTTTGCCTTGCGCCGCATGCATTAATATGTGTGTTAGTGCTAACTGGATTTTTGACACTAAGGCCCCCGATCATGAGGAAGAGACGGTTAACCGGGCTTATGCTGACCTTATGGGGCGAAATGCTCCACAGATTGGCACTCGTGCCCAAGCTGCTGATGCTCCCAGGCCTAGCACCCGCGCACACACCACACCTGTTTTTTCTGACCAATTTTCAGGTACCTACCAGCCTCGTGAGGAGTATGATTACATTGCCATCCAGAGTACACTTGATGATATTTTGTCCGAGCTTAGGCATCAGAATGATAGGGGGCAGAACGTGATCTACTACTTCAGAGCATGCAGAGGCAGTAAGAGGAGCTGAGAGTTGCCATTGACCAGGTCAGCCAACAGTAGGTTGATTTTGTTGACAGGACCGAGCACGGCATGGGTGACCTTATTGAGCAAATAGACGGACTAAGGATAAAGGTGATGACTATGAGAGAGTTTATTCAGCGTGTTCCACACCCTGCACTTGGTAGAGGATTTAAATGCCCCCGCGCCCGAGTCCGGCATCACTAAGCCTCACACCAGGTTTCTCTACTCCTTCTTTCACATTGTACTAAAACATTGAGGACAATGTTTAGTTCAAGTGTGGGGGGAGCTTTACTGCTCTATTTTTACTTTTCCTGTTGATTTTATGTTGCTTTTATGTTTTCTAGTTAGTTTATGTTAAATTGTTTTTTGGTTGTTGAGTCTTATATGCGCCGTTGAGTCCTATTATATGTTACTTTTCTTTTTGTTAGAAAATTCCCTTAAAATTGATCCCCAATGAAAAATAGTTGTTCTGATTCAATGGCATGACACTCTGAGAGTATAGGTTGTCTTTCATTTCTAGGCTATGTTAAGTATACTTGGGAAAGTTTTGATAATATCGGTACCGTCCTAACACCCTAGATTCCCTAAGTATGTGGAATCGATTTAAATAACCATTATGCTGAGACCTTGATTTCTGAGTTTTTGTATTAGCCTCTTGAGTAGTTTATACTAGTGGTCAGCACCATTCTAAGGCGCACACTAAGTAATGAAATGATGCAAATATGTGTTCGATATCCAAAAATTGAATTGAATAGTTTTATAGAAAAAGCGAATGAAAGGATACGTTCCCTCTAAGTTAGGTGGTCCTCACCCGGCCATTTAGCCCAACAGATGGATTCTTGACATTTGAAAAGAAAAGAAAAATAAAAGAAGAAAAAGTGAAAAAATTGAATAACGAGATCATAAACACTAACAGGTTCATTTACCATGTGAGTGCGGGGATAACAAGCTTAATGTGATTGAGCGAGAATGAAAAAAAGGTGAAAAGGAACGAATAATGTAGGTCGAGGCATAATGGCATGATTTGGATTGGTATTGCACAGGGGGAAGTCTTTGTCCGCAAATGCAGATATATGTCATTACGGTGTCCTTGTTGTCAATATTTAGTACCTATCTATTTAGCATTAGCCTGGCAGCCGCGTACGTTTAGGAGTCACGTCGTTCCTATGTTCAGATAATATACTTACTGTTTTCATTGCGTTGGGAGTTTACTTGAGGACAATCAAAGGTCTAAGTGTGGGGGAGTTTGATAACGAGAAATCGTATCATGTTTTTAGGCTCATTGTGCGTATTATTTATCCGTATTTTATCGAGTCCTATTGCATTTTACTTCGTTTTATTGTGTTTTGCAGATATCAGGTTCATTCTTTGCGGATTCGGAAGCAAACCGGAAAAAGAGGGAGAGAATAGCAAAAGGGGCAGCAAAAGAAGCAATTTTGCCTGTGTCGCTGATATGGCGTTCGCCATAGGTAGATGATTTTCGCCATCACCCTGCCTGCCACGTCGTTTAAAGTGAAGAAGGCAATGGCGTTCGCCATTGCCCAATGGCCTTCGCCATTAGTTCACAGCAGCAGTTTCAGGCCCTCTATATATAGGACCTTTGGGACACATTCTGGAGCATCCAAGACGTGCGGAAGCACTGCAGAAATTCCGAATTAGTTCTTAGGCAAAATTCACTTGTAAAAGCAGCAATAACTCACATCGAGGGATTGTCGCAACTGCTTTTCTATTTTTATTTTCCTTGTACTGTACTCTTGGATTGCAATTTCAAGCCTGCCGGCATTTGCATTTCAATCGCGTTTTCCTTAATTTCAGGTTTTTACTATTTCTTGTTTTTACTTGTTATTGCTTTTAATTTTTGTTCAACATGAAAGCTTTAAATTTGTTAAGTATGAATATGTTAGTTGTAGTTAATATAATGTTTGACTAAATTTAACTGAGACCGGCGTATGAGGACCGTTGTTACCAAAGGGACTCGGTAGAAAACTTTAGGTGCGAACTTATGATTGTATGATAGTTTTGGTTTTAGTTTCCAAATTGCATGACTTATTATTTTGACACGAGAGTGAGGAATAAACTAAAGTTCAGGCCGATAGCGCGAGAGTGTGAGGAATGAATTGGATAGTGGAAACTAGGCATCGATCCTAAAAACAGCGAGAGCACTTTAGGCATCGTTTAGAATCTCATTGACTTTTAAAACACGATTTTTAATTGAAACGGATGAGCGAGAGAAAAATTCTACGGTTGGAAAGTGTGGTTCTTGTCAATAGCGCGAGAGTGTGAGACGGAGTCTATAAGTCGGTATTTTCTAATGAACTGAGTTCAGTCGTAATTAGCACCCGATTTCTACAAGTCCCTTAGGCACGCGGAATCCATATTTCAGACTCGTTTCATGATTATTTTCACACCTTCAAAAATTAGTACTTTTCTTCCCGTTCGTAATCTGTTAACCACTAGTCTTAGCTTTGCACTACAACGATAGATGACATTAGTTTGATTATCAATCCCTGTGGGTTCGACAACCTTTTTAAAACTAAACGAACAGCTGTATACTTGTAGTTATTATCCGAAGGACACTTCAGTGTCACGCGTGGTCAAGGATCCCATAATTATTTAGGTTTGACAATTTATTCACTCCCATCTTTAGCCTTGAGGTTTTTAGTTTTTGGATAGTAGTGTAAGAGATAGCTTTCTAATGAAAAGGAAGAGTGGGTGTACCGTTTTTAGAGAGAGAGAGAGAGAGAGAAAGAGAGAGAGAGATTTTACGTGGTGCTAAAAAAATGTGTTGGGGCAGTTTAGGAATAGTTGTGAGATATTTTGGCTATACTGAAAAAAAAAACAAGAGCACGTGTAGATTCTTTGTGGACCTTCTCTCTATTTTTTATTTGATTCTTAAAATCAAGTGTTAAAAATAAATAAAACTAATTAAGATAAAATTAGAATACCACATTATTAAATCATATTAAAAAATATAGTTAATTCTAATTAATTCTACTGATTAATTTGGCTAACAAACAAAAATAGACGGATAAAAATAAAATAAAAATTTGACAAAAAAGTGCCCGAAAAATTAAAACGGATGCACTAAAATAATCGGTGCAAAATAAACTTCTCGAAAACATACAGGTTTTGATCAATTTTTTAAATAAAAATCGACCGGTTAAATGGCTCAGGAAGACAAAAGTGCGACCGAAAAATTATTCGAAAAATTAAAACGAGAACACTAGGTTAAACTAGGTTAAACTACGTGAGCGTAGATTAAGAATACTGACGTCTGCAAGCTCAATTTTGAAAATTTTCACCCGCTAATTTTTCACTCCCTGATTTTGAAATTTTTCACCTGCTAATTTTTCCAAAAATTCCAGTGGTCTGTCTGTAGATCTAAAAAATTATTTTTGTTGATATTTTCAGCATCACACGGGATAGAATGCATGTTGTGATAAGTAGAAAATGTAGACGTCTAGTAAATGCATTGGTTTACTGAATGAAGAATTGTAAATAAACAATCAGATGCAAAGGAATCGCTCTTGGACCATTTGCTTCTGATTCTCAAATACAATTAAAACTCTATAGAGATTCAGATGATGATAATACTCTTGATTGTCACCCTTTAGACCTCTGAAACATGGTGCAACATAATGAACGATGCATTGAGATTGAGAAACCAAGTTTTTTGACTTCTTAATCAACGGATGATTGAATGAATGTCATCAAGATCAGATAAATTTCAAGAACTCTTGACTTTTCATCTAAACCATGATGAATGCTTTTGACTAAAAGAATGCATGATAAAAATGTAGGTGAACAGGCTATGCTGATGCAGGTAAAACTCAGGATAATATTTAGGATATGACAGCTGCCCCTATTTAAAGATCTTTAACTGAGGATATGAAGAACTCTAGTCTTCAAATCGTCATGGTGAAAGATAGTTTAAATACCAAACATACCCAAAAT
The DNA here is from genome assembly GCA_022829125.1 of Lathyrus tuberosus. NCBI lineage: Eukaryota > Viridiplantae > Streptophyta > Magnoliopsida > Fabales > Fabaceae > Lathyrus > Lathyrus tuberosus. Next base: position 4,617,611 of record JALAZF010000283.1, on the reverse strand, counting down.
TTTCCCTTTTATGCAATATAATGATATGCTTATGGTTATGACTGAATACAACTTTACTGGGGATGGATTTGTTAAAAAGAATCATGTTCGACTATTCTTCAAATGCTCTTTGTTGAAGGTAGACTCTCCTGGGTAAGAAATGACCATACTCAGCTGCTTTTGTCTGACAATAGAATCCTCTAGGGCTTGAGATGTTCAACTACTCCTGCTGCTTGGATCTAACACATAGAGATCTTTTCCTTTTGCTGAATATGAATACTCTGATCTAACACAAAGATATTTTTGTACTGTTGATATTTGAAATGCTTTGATATAACACAAAGAGATCGTTACATTGTTGGGCATGATGCTTTGATCTAATAGAAAAAGATCATCGCACTGCTGAAAAAAGGATACTTGGATCTACCACAAAGAGATCCTCGTACGCTGGAGGTAAAATGTTCAGATTTAACACAGAGAGATCTGCATACCCTTGAAAATAGAGAAACTCCAATCTAACACAAAGAGATCGCCGCCATTGCTGAAAAGGATATTCTCGTCTAACACATAGATCTCTTCGTACTTGTTGGGAAATGGATGTTAGGCCTAACACAAAGAGATCAAAACAACCTTCTTGAATTCTTAAAGCTTCAATCTAACACACATATATCTTAACATTGTCGAAAATGATACTAAGATCTAACACAAAGAGATATTGGCACTGCTGGAAATGGTACTAAGATCTAACACAAAGAGACCTTGGAACTGTTAAAAAGAAACTCAGATCTAACATAAAGAGATCATCGCCCTGAAAATAAGAAACGTAGATCTTTCACACGAAGACCGTCACAAGCTTAAAATGATGTTAAGATCTATCACCAAGATATCTTAGTACTGCTGGTAAGAAGCTCTGATCTAACATAAAGAGATTATTGCCTTTGAACCAATATGATTGGATCTAACACAAAGAGATCTTCGCCTCTAATAAGCTGAAGGTTCTGATCTAACACACGAAGATCTTCACACTGCGGAAAACGATGCTAAAATCTAACACAAAAATATCTTAGTACTGTTGGGGATGATGTTTTGATCTAACATAAAGAGATCATCATACTCAAAAGAGACTTTGATCTAACACAAAGAGATCCTTTCCCAGGTTAAAAGCTGATGTTCCAATTTAATACAAAGAGATCTTCGCAAACGGAGAAGGATGCTAAGATCAAACACAAAGAGATCTTGCCCTAAAAATGATGATTTGATCTAACACAAAGAGATCATTGCACTACCGAGAATGACTTCGATCTAACACAAAGAGATAGTCACATTCTGAAAAAAGACACTAAGATCTAACACAAAGAGATCTTGCCCTGAAAATGATGCTCTGATCTAACACAAAGTGATCTTTATACTACTGAGAAGAGACTTCGATCTAGCACAAAGAAATCATCACTCTGTTGAAAGTAATGTTTAGACCTAACACAAAAAGACCGTCACACGCAGAAAAAAGACTTTGATCTAACACAAAGAGATCATCGCCCTTGAATAAAGTTGTTTAGATCTAATACAAAGAGGTCCTTGCACTACTGAAAAGTTTGATGCTAAGATCTACCACAAAGAGATCTTCACAAGCTGGGGATAAATGCTTAGATCTAACACAAAGAGGTCCTCGCGTTTTTTGAGAATTTTGAAAGTTCTGATCTAACACAAAGAGATCTTCACATTGCTGAAAATGTAAACAAATATCTAACACAAAAGAGATCTCCACATTACTGAAAAAACTATGATCTAACACGAAGAGATCACCACCTTCTGAAAAATGATGTTAAGATCTAACAAAAAGAGATTAGTACATTGATGATGTTTAAATGTTCTGATCTAACATAAAGAGATCTTCACATGTTGAAATGATGCAAAGACCTAACACAAAGAGATCTTCGCATGCTGAAAAACTTGAGTTATGTTGATTGTTGTCTACCCAGAGGTTGTTGCTTAGATCAAACATAAATATTCTCTAGGGAATGAGACGATCTCGGAGCTTTGGTGGGGAATGAAAGGTTAATACTAACCCAGAAGGAGTTCAATGTTTACCTTCAAACATTGGATGGAATGGTCCAATCCGATTGCTTCTTCGAAGAGTAGATCAGTAAGGATCCCTAACTCTGCCGAGAATTGACTTAAGTAATTTGTTGAGAAATACAAAAGACTCTCTAAGAATCAATACATAGAATACTTGTTGGAGATATATTTAGAATCATTTAGTGGAACTTGTCTGTTTAGGGAACTCTTGTCCATTAGACTTGCTGGAGAGATAGTTGACTTGAGCTATCCTTGTCAATAGATGTCCATTTTAGACAAATACTTTGAAGAGACTTACTGAGGATAATGTTGTTTGGGATACCTTTCTAAGGAATCCTGCCAATATGAAACTAGTCTGGTGAGTTCATGAAGTTTTGCTGGAGAAAAATCTAGAGGAAACTCTGTGGAGAGATATCTACTAGGGAAACCAAGTAGAAATTCCGTTGACACCAGAGTTCATTTGGTGAATATCAATCACCTTGTTGGGGGAGAAAACTCATCTTGAGAATCAAACATCAATACTGATTTCTGAATAGCTTGCAACTTGTACTGAAGAAAGGAATTGTTCTACTCTTGAGAACAACTCTTGCATCTTGGTCTACTGAGGATTACAATGAACTTCCTTGAGAGGTTGCTAAATTCGACTGAGGTTTATGCATGATATGTTTTTCACATGATATGCAAGACGAAAATGAATGCATGAATATACTGGTTTATGCATTTTGGGGGTATCAAGCTCCGATTCCCTGACACCCTGGTCTTGAATAGTTTTCTAACACCATGAAGATGGTTTGCAAAACCTTGAGAATACGGTACTTGTTCTTCCAAGACTTCTTCTCCTGTTGAACTTTGTTGAGAGTAACCTGAAGTTTTTCCATATTAGACATAAAGTAAAGGGCAGATTCCTTTAATGGAAGAACTTCTTGACGAGGGTAAGGTATCCTCAGTTTGAGCGCTAGTGGAGATAAGGTTCCACAGAGACACAGTCCGGTTTTCCTAGAGACTCTCTTCCTTTCCTGTGAATGTGTCTCTAGGCATGCACTATTTCTATCTTTAGTGCTCTGTCATTTTCTCCTTCCTTGAAGAAAATACCTTCCAGATGAGCATTACGCGGGACATGCCTCATCGGGTATCCGAATTGACGACGAACTAAAATTGGATGATAGTTGATTCCTTCTTTAGTTCCTATGAGGGGTACATTAGGGAAGTTTCCACAACGGTCAATGATTCTGATCCCGTCATAGATTCGATTGTACCAGTCGACGTCAGAGTTGGTAAGAGACATGATTCTCTGTGACCAACGTAAAGTATTCTTAGGATCCCAAAATGCAGCAGACTTGGGCAAGTGGGAAATGAACCATTTGTACAGCAGGGGTACACAGCAGGTGATCATTCCTCCGCTGTACAAATTCCTTAAGTGTACAGAATGATAAGCATCTGTGAGCAAGGTCGGTACAGGGTTTCCAATCAAAAATATCTTAATGGCATTGATATCTACGAAGTTATCGATGTTGGGAAACAAAAATAACCCATAGGTGAGCAAAACAAAGATGCTCTCGAAAGCGGCCACGTTCCCTATACTGGCAAAGCACAGGGCTTTCTTTATCAAAAACTGGGCTGGAAAACCTTGGATTCCACCCTTAGTGGTCATGTAAGTCCTGACTTCTGACTCGTCCAAATAGATTGCCCTTGTAATGGTTTGATCCCTTGGAATTTCTTCCAGTCCAGAAAAGGGAGATTGGTCAGTGATACGTAAATCAGTCAGGTGAGAGTACTCCTCCAGTGTTGGTGCTAGTTGATAATCCGGGAATGTGAAACAATGATAGACCGGATCATAAAACTGAATGAGCGTAGTCAGTATTCCTTCAATTACATGGACCCTTAACAAAGGCAGCAGTCCTCCGTACTTGGCTCTAAAAGCATCAGGGTTGGTGATCATCCTTGCCAGACCTCTCAAATCCTCTAGTTTTGGAACCTTGAAGGTGTACTTGTGAGTCTTCCTTCTACTGAAATCCATAATGCAATCTCCTTTCTCTGATATTTGAAGTCACTGTCTTAGTTTAATTTGAAAAAAGAGAGAGTAGAAGAGAAGATTTTTTTTTATTAATGTTTTTTTAATGAAATGAATGCATGAATGCAGCATATAAAAACATAGAAAAAACATGGGGTCAAAGGTTCGGTGTCATGAAGTCATGGCTCTACCCATCCCCAGAGGTTATACTGGTGATTTTTGTACCTGTCCTCAAAATCATTGACCCCTCTTAGGATAACAACAGCAGGCTGGTTCACCCGAGCGAGCTGATGTATCTTAGAGTAATCTAAAATGAGGGTAGTATCACGTGACAACTATTTCCGATAGCTTCCGCACTACCAAATAGTAACATGGTTTCTATCTACTAAAATCCTCAGCTTCTCAAATAACCAAATCGAACAATCTGCTTTTAACAACCAAAGTCGTATAGGAATTGAATCCGCAAAGGGTCTCTCCACTGATTTGATGGTCGACCGGGGTCTCTTATTTGGGAGTCACTCCCTGTAAGATTACCCGTCTAGTGCCATCACTTATCTTAGATGTATACTCAATCTTTCCAGATGCGGCATCACCCGCAGTTCCATTAGCAGAAAAATAAATACGGATATCAATTAGGAAAAGCGATATATATACTTATCCTAAAACTAACATCCTAGACCTCTTAAGAGCTATAGCCTATTCCTATACAGTCAATGACTCCCCAGCAGTGTCACCATTTTTCTGTAGCGAGCAATTTTTGTCGGTGACGGGACCACCTTATTGCTGAAGTTTGGGTTTTCCTCCTCAAGGAGAAAGGGTGCTACTTTCTGATTTCTTATTTATCCCATGAAGCTGGAAGGGAAAGGGAAGCTATCTAAAACTAACCTTGCACGCAGTTGTTTAACTGAACAAAAGCTTTAAAGAGATTTGGGGGTCCGGGGTCAGGTTATACAATTGGTAGTTGTCAATTACCCATCCTATATGTGGTTATCCATAGGATATTAGCTTTAGGGGTTTGCTTTGTAATTGATGGTGTTTATCTGGTAATGGGTTGGGAAAGTATGACAGGGAGAATGAGTTTTTGTTGATGTTCGGGTTTTTCCCGATGTTTTCGGTAAGGTACTAGAACTTAGTTTTGATTGATATGAAGGTACTGGACCTAGAGTTTTTGATTAGTATGCTCGCTAAGATTTCACAATCTTATGCCTACGTATTCCCGTTTAAACAAAACAGGGAAATCAGAGCAATCTTAGTTCCTCCTATTCTAAGGGAGGAAAAAGATGTTTTGGTGTCTTATTCAAAGCCCAAGATAGAGGCTAAAGGGTGTATTTGTGTCTTGTTCAAAGCCCAATATTGAAGCTAAAAGGTTAATTGAATCGTCTAGGAGATTTGTATGTGTCTTGTACAAAGCCCAAGATAGAGGCTGAAATGAGAAATTTAATCGACTCGACTGAGGATATTTTGAGTGTCTTGTATAAGGCCCAAGATGGAGGCTACACAGATTTGACTCTACTGGAGAGTAATATCTATCCTGTACAACACCCAAGATGGAGGCGGAAAAGAGTTTGACTCGGCTTGGGAGTTTATTCCTCAAAGTCTAATAAAGGCTCGGAGGAATTGACTTCGCAGGGGGAAATGTTTGTCCCAAACTTATGAAGGTTTATATCTCGTACAAAGCCCAAGATAGAGGCTAAAAGTGATTGACTCAACAAGAGAGTGCTTTTATCTGTCCTATACAAAGCCCAGGATTGTGGCTGAACAAGCTGGAGAAATCAATCTACACAACTCGAGAGGAGGCTAACTCCTGCTAGGGGAAATCTTTATACAAAGCCTAAGAGGAGGCTATGGACTCAACAAGAGAGTGTTTTTATTTGTCTCGTACGAAGCCCGAGATAGAGGCTGAAAGGGTCGACTCAATAAGAGAGTGCTTGACTCAACAAGAGAGTTTGAAAAGTGATTGACTCAACAAGAGAGTCTGAAAAGTGATTGACTCAACAAGAGAGTCTGAAAAGTGATTGACTCAACAAGAGAGTCTGAAAAGGTTAGCTCCGCTGGGGAGAATCATCTATACAAAGCCTAAGAGGAGGCTGATTTTGCTGAGGAAAGGATCATTATACAAAGCCTAAGAGGAGGCTAGCTTCTACGGGGGGATCATTGAGATCCCGAGGCAGGTCCAAATGGGGGAATCAACTCTTGCTGGGGATTATAGAAGAGTTGAGGTATCAGATCCCTTGAGGTTTTAATTTGAGATAGCGTTATCCTAATGATAAAGTGACCCTGGTTGGGGGATTTTAGGAGAGAGACGAGGTTTTAGAACCCACAAGTTTTAACTCTTGCCGGAGATTAATCCAGAATCCGGGGTTTCTCCTATGTTTTGTAGGGAACTTGAGAATGTCTTTGAGACTCAAGGGTATTTAGACCATCCAAGTCTACTGGCGTGGAAGATTTTTATGTTTTGTATGATGCCCAAGAGGAGGCCGACTCCTTTTAAGGGATGAGCATCAACCCTAAAATTGGTCTGAGGGTTTTGACTCTTTTTAGAAAGACAACTTTAATGAAGGATGACTAAGTTCTGTCCTATACCTTTAAGAGGTATTCAGGGTCCTTATATTAAGCCCAAGAGAAGGCATGAAAACTTCTAAGAAGCCGAAGGATCCTTGTACAAAGCCCAAGAGGAGGCGGGGATGCTTTTAGGAAGCCTGTGGGTCCCAAACCAAGAAAAGTTCAAGAAATGCTATTCACCGAGAATAGATCATTTAGTGAAAGTTCTGTGATTTGAAGAAACTCAAGAGATGCTATTCACCGAGAATAGATCAACTCTGGGGAGTAGAATTTCTTTGACAATTTCTAGGGGTGACAGTCTGAGAAAAAGTTCACCGAGAATACTGCCTTTCTCTTTGTTCCATATTGTTTAACCCCAAGAGAAGGGAAGATTGTATCTGGAAATCCTATGGGGGATCTAGTTTTGTTTGTATTTAAGAGTGACCAACATGGCTTTACCTAGTTCTAACCTAGTTGCCGGGGAAAACTCTAAATAACTATACTAGTATATATACAGTTGATATATGACAAGCATTTTAAAAGGTATGAAAGAAGACTAACCATGCGCAGCTTCCCACAATACAGTTATATATATATATATATTTGACATGTATTTAAAATAGATGAAAGAAGACTAACCGTGCGCAACTTCCTACAATACAGTTATATATATTAAAGCGAGTAAATGAAAGCTGTTAAAACTTACAAGTGAGCGAGCTTCCATGCTGTATTGTTAGTTGTTCAGAGAAATTAAAGAAAGTTTTGATAACAACTGCATATTTGAACCTAATTCAAAAGGGAGTTATTTGTGAAAAAATTGTTGGGGCTTATACTCAAGGAGAGGCCCAAGGTTTGAACAATGATTGTACTGTTGTTTTGAATATCGTATCGGGACTTATACAACGACTGAGGCCTAAAAAGTTTTCTATACAAAGGGATGGGTCTTACAACTCAAAGAGAAGCCCAAAGGTTATTTAAAGAAAAGAACTGGGACTTATAACTCGAGGGTAGGCCCAATTAAAAATAGTTTGAAAACGACGATCTCGTCGGAGTTTCTGAAACTGTATCGGGACTTATACAATACACTGAGGCCCAAAAATGGTTTTGGTTAAAAGGGGATTGGGTCTTACACTCTATTGGAGGCCCAAAGTTTATTTTTGTATAGGAGATGGGGCTTACAACTCAGGGAGAGACCCGAATGATTTTGAAAAGGCGACGATCGCGCCGTTGTTTTGAAAATATACAGGGGGACTTATACAATATGTGAGGCCCAAAAATGTTTATTTACAAAAAAGGGGTTGGGTCTTACACTCAATTAGAGGCCCAAAGTGTTTGAAAAAAGTTTGTTAGGGTGAAAATCAAAGAAACCCTAATTTCATCATTTTTAAAAGTAATCCTTTTAATAAAATGAATAAAATGACAAAAATACCAAATAAGTCTAAATAGACTACTTGTGATTTTTGGTTAAGGTTTGAAAAATGAAGTTTTAATCAAAAGATGATTTAGAACTCATTTGGTTTTGTTTTTTCAAGGTGAATATTCATTTTTAAAACGTTTAAAAACAATAAAAATGAATTTATTTACAAAAATATCAACTATATTAAATAATTCATATAAATATGATTTTTTTGTGGAATAAAATATTTTAACATTTTTGTGATTTTTTGCAAAAAGAACCAATCAAAATTAATTAAAATTGAAGGAGAAATTAATTTTCCAAATCATTTAAAATATAACAAAATATATAAAAAAAATGGAAAAAAAAGTGGTAAAAAAAGGATCTGGGGCGAGGGGGATTCGAACCCCAGACCTCTAGGGTGCAGCGCGCGCCTTCTACCACTGTGGTGGTAATACATCCGTGTATCAAAACCACCCCATGAATATATGAGGCATGCCTTGTTTTTGGCCTGGCCTAGGCAAGGCAAGGCAAGGTTTTGGCCAAAAACGTGAAGCTTGTAACTTTCTCATTTCTCCATGGATTGGGACAAAATTTAGGTCTATCCTGCCTAGAATTTCACAAGGAATCCAATGGTGGTGGTGGTTTTTCCAGATGAGGCTCCTATTTCAAAACCCGACGGTGTTCTTGAAATAGACCTATAATTGCATTTTCTATGCTACCTCTTGTTACAGGCATGAATTACATGATGAATTGGTTCAACCACAACATATATAACATGTATGAGATGTGCATGATCAGTGTACTTCAAAGCAATGCATATTTCAAAGAGTTCAAGTTGTGATGCTTACCTCTTTAGGAGCTTTTTGGGCTATCTTCTAAGTTTCTTGTGCCATAAGTAATTTGATGCTTTAGACACTCTCAATTGATCCCTTAGAAGCTTTTAGAATGGTTGGAACCAGCTAGAATCCTCAGGAACAAGTTTGAGCTCTTTCTTGCAAAAGGGGAAAAAGTGACCAATATAGCAACTCGTTCAAATGGTGTTCCTGATGTGGGGAACCATTTGGGACAGTTCAAGGATGATATTTGGAGGGTGTTTGAGGTCTTATTTGGTTTTGAAAGCGACTGAATCAAGACATGGCTTGAAAAATGAAAAAAGTCCAATTTTGAGGTTTTGAGAGGGGACTTTGTGATTTTGGTGTTACAGGTCACATATGAGAGTTTGGACAGCTTAGATGTGACAGGAAATGTTTTGTCTAAACAATCTTTCTCCCCCAGTTTATTTCTGGGATAGAGACGGTCTTCGACCACTTTGATAACTTGAACCTTTGAAAAACAAGAAGGCATTCGACAAACGTCACTCTTCGCCATTGAAGATGATATTTTCGCTTTCCTGGATTAAGAAAAATCCCTAGAGAAAGCCTCGCAACCAAAGACTCTCAGCAACACATTGGTTTTTCTCCCCAAGAGAGTCAATGATAATGAAGTCATCAGCACCTCAAAATTGGATTACAACACATGACATTTCTCCGAAAAGATCTCGAAGAAAAGTATGATGTAATATCCCCAAGCAGAAAGCAGTATTTCAAGAGACTCGTTTTCCCCAGTAAAGTCAACAAATGGCATCTCCAACATAGAAGTTTGCACTCCTCTACGGCTCAGACGAATGGGTTCCCCAGCAAGTCTGACATCAAAATTTTTTTTCCCATCAAATGGCATCTCCCAAGGAAAATTTGGCGAGAAGTTTGAGGAAAACTGCTACAAACAGAGTCCCTTGTCAAGAAAGTTTATTGACAAAGAAACTAAGACCAGTTCCTTGGTAGGAAACCAGGATCGAGGGTAAGTTTATTTCAGAAACTTAGACCAGTTCCTTGGTAGGAAACCAGGATCGAGGGGAAGTTTATTTCAGAAACTTAGACCAGTTCCTTGGTAGGGAACCAGGATCGAGGGGAAGTTTATTTCAGAAACTTAGACCAGTTCCTTGGTAGGAAACCAGGATCGAGGGGAAGTTTATTTCAGAAACTAAGACCAGTTCCGTGGTTGAAGACCAGGATCGAGGGGAAGTTTCACCCCATTTCTAAGCATCATTGCTTAGCAAAATAAGATGAATGAGCAAACTGCCATTCATAACCACCATCAAAATTTCGGGTATTCCGATATTTAATCCTCTTGCACCCCGAATGTTCGAATACCTTCGCCATTCACACCTTCGGGTCCAAGAAGATTAAATAGGGGCATCTGTCATACCCCAAATTTTGACCACTAAGATTTCCCATCATTGTGAAAATCATCATCACAATATGGATGTTACTTCATGCCTCATCAATCTCCTCAAGGATTGTTGAGCATTCACCAATATCAAGAATTGGGGTTTCAAGTCCTCTCAGAGCACTTAGACAAAGGATCAATCAAGAAATGACATGATCTTTAACTTGTCTCAAACCTAAAATGGATTAAGAGGACTCCCACATCAAGAATCAAGCACAAGGTTGCAACATTCCAAGTGGATCAAGCCTCCAGATCGCCAGTGTCACCAAATTAGGGTTTTGGTCGACCAAGGCCTCCAGATGGAATTTTTCCTCTGGGCATGAGCCAATGCTCCAAAGCACAACCCAAGATACTCCAAGGGACCTCATGGACCCAATCATCAAGTCAATTTAACCTCAGGGGATGCATTCATAAAAAATCAGGAATTAGGGTTTCTTGACCTAATTCACCCCTCAGTTAACTTTTGAAGCAAAACATGAGCCAAGACCTCAAAACATGATTTGAGAGTTTCCAATACACCACATTGATCCATTTGCAACAATGGATTGATCCAAGAAGCTTGATCCACAAGTTTCAACTTCATCTGGACCACAATTAGGGTTTTAAGGGAAAAGTCAACTGTACCTTTGACTTTTGACCAAGACATGCTCCCAAACCTTGGGACATGATTCAATACACCCTATATCACCTATGGAATCCATCCATTAGGTTTGATTTAGGTCAAGGACTTGATTTCATAAAGGATCACACAGTTTGGATTTCATCCGAGAAAAAGTCAACTGTGCACAAAATCAGTTTGACTTTTTGGAAAATTTCACAATTATAGTTCTTTAACCCTAAAACAATGTTAATATGTGATTGGAATCATCATTCATCAAGAAAAATCAAAGAAAGTGAGTTAACTTGTAAAAGGGGTAACCATTAAAAACTCAGAATTTTTCTAAGTTATGGAACAAAGTGGCTAGGGTACCAACTTCCAAGGACCATAATTTGAGATCCAAGCAACCATTTTGGATGGTCCAAAGCTGGATTTGTAGCTCTCATGGCATACTTCAAAAGTGTCAACTACATCTCATTCCAATTCTCCATGGATTTTTAGTTATGGAGTGATCAAAATGGCAAAAAGCATGAAAGTGACATTTTTCCAACACTTAGTGAAATTTTCACAAAGTCAGAATCTGCCTTATTTTTTCCCAAATGTAGAGGCATTTTTCATTGTAATTCAAGTTAGTTCAAAACCAAAGTTGGACATCATGTTGAAATAGGATATGTCAGCTTTCCAAAGTGACCAAGAACTCCCTCGAACTCCATCTGAGCTAGAGTTATGACAGCTGCAACATGCCTTGCTGCAAACTGTCTTGTCAAGGCAGATTTATGCATAAGGGTTCGATTTGATTAAATTGTGCAATAACAAGCATGGTTATCCATCTGTACACCTCAAGGGGGAACAAACAAGGGACAAGCACTGATCTATCAGCCTCCAAAGTCCCAAAATCTACAAGTAACATGCCAAACCTAAAAAGCATAAAAGAGGCCAAGACTCCAATTTTGTTTCCAAGTATTCAATGGATGCACCAAGGTGGCATGAACTGAGCCTATTCCAACTGAATGAGTCAAGGATAAGCTCTGAATCAAAGAACCATAGGCTTGTGCTCTAATCTCAAGTCAATGGCTAGAGGAGACTTGAGATTCCATTTGATCCACATTGGCCAAAGGCCTGCTGCAGTTGCCATTCCCTATTGATGCCAAATTAAACTTGACACACTATAAATAGACCTCATTTCTGATCAGTTTGAGTACACCAAAGGCCTATAACACTTGCCTTTCTCAAAATCACACTCTCACTTCCAAAAATGCCTTCTAATGCAAGCTACTATCGGGTTTTGAATTAGAATGTGTTTCCAACCAAACCAATCACACACACACACACACACACCTCATAAACATCATATGTGAGCTGATCAAACACTAAACCAACAACTGGAACACCAAATTCATGAAATCATCATCCATTTGCTCAAGTTTTCAACAAAGTTGCAGTTGAGGTGCCATAATCTGTTCCAGTTCATTTCAAATCAATCCAAGCTTTCAAACACACTCCATATGGTGTAGGGAAGCTATTCAGATCATCACAACTCATCTGTAACACCTCTAACTCAAAAATCAAATTGCTCTTGCTGCCACGACCTTCAAGTAAGCCTAAACTTGGTCATCTCATAATTTATGCATATTTCCTCGCACAAAACTTTTGCCAAATGTTCATAATCATGCATAGAATGTTTCCCCTCTATTTATTACTTTGTATGAATCGTGTATCAAATTTCTCAGCCTTCATGCAAAAATTAGGGTTCTTGAGGTTTTGCTTTGATTTCTCATTCCATGTTTAAAATAAATGAAATTAAAGACCATAGACATGATCGTGAGCTGAAAACGAGCAGATTGATATGTGGATTGTATGATTCCATCAAGTATTCAGTGAGATTGATGAGAAAAAGCAAATCTAGGCAAAACAGGGCACGCGGGCAAGAACAAGGTGTTCTTGGCGCCCTTTTTCAAATATTTGAATATTTGAAGTTTTGTGATTTTATTTAATTGATTCAAAAATTAATTTCTCTCTGAATTTTAATGATTTTGAGTTGATTTTTTTTAATAATTCACAAAAATGATAAAATATTTTATTTTACAAAAATTCCCCAAAAATATTATTTATTTCATATATTTGATATTTTTGAAAAGAATTAATTTTTATTTGTTTTTCAACATTTTGAAAATTTTCTTTCTCTTGATTTTCCAAACTTAAATGGTTTTCAATCAATTTGTGGATAAAAACATGATTTTTGAAACATTGATCCAAGGTCACCACTCATTTTACACATGTTTTCAATAAGTTTTATTAATTTTTAAACAAAATTAATTCCATTTTAAATAAAATTAGGGTTTTGATTAATTTCACCCTCATCAATCTTTTTCAAAACACTCATGGGCCTCTAATAGAGTGTAAGATTCAATCTCTTTTTAGCCAAAATAATTTTGGGCCTCAGATATTGTATAAGTCCCTCGGCATTAAAAGAATCTCGGCGCGATCGCCATTTCAGAGCAAAAACAATTTTGGGGCTACCCTCGTGTTGTAAGTCCCACTTTGCTTTTTCAAAACCTTTTGTGGGCCTCTATTAGAGTGTAAGACCCAACCCTTTTAAATAACCCTCTTTGGGCCTCAGTCGTTGTATAAGTCCCGATACGGTATTCAAAACAGCGGTGCGATCACTGTTAAACCTTGGGCCTCTCGTTGAGTATAAGCCCCAACAATCTTTTCAAAACAATTTTCCTTTTGATTTAGATTCAAATATACATGTTGTTATCAAAACTTTCTTTAATTTCTTTGAACAACTAACAATACAACATGGAAGCTTGCTCACCTGTAAGTTTTAAACAACTTTCATTTACTCGCTTTCATATAAATATAACTGTATTGTGGGAAGCTGCGCATGGTTAGTCTTCTTTCATATCCTTTTAGATACTTGTCATATATCAAGTGTATATATACTAGTATAGCTATTTAGAGTTTTCCCCGGCAACTAGGTCTAGAACTAGGTAAAGCCAGTTGGTCACTCTTGGATACAGTCAAAACTAGATCCCCACAGGATTTCCAGATATAGTCTTGCCTTATCTTGGGCTTAAACAATATGGAATAAAGTGAAAGGCAATATTCTTCGTGAACCTTTTCTCAGGCTGTCACTTTAGAAATTGTCAAAGGGATTCTACTCCCCAGAGTTGATCTATTCTCGGTGAATTGCATCTCTTGAGTTTCTTCAAACCTTCGAACTTTCACTAAATGATCTATTCTCGGTGAATAACATTTCTTGAACTTTTCTTAGTTTGGGACCCATAGGCTTCCTAAAAGCATCCCCGCCTCCTCTTAGGCTTTGTACAAGGACCCTTTGGCTTCTTAGAAGTTCTCATGCCTTCTCTTGGGCTTAATACAAGGACCCTAACGACCTTTTAAAGGTATAAGACATGACTTAGTCATCCTTTGCTAGAGCAGTCTTTCCAGTGTCAAATATCAGATTTTAGGGTTGATCCTCATCCCTTAATACCCGTGCCTCCTCTTGGGCATCATACAAAAGATAAAACTCTTCCACGATAGTAGACTTGGACTGTCTAAACCCATTGAGTCTCAAAGACATTCTCAAGTTCCCTACAAAAACATAGGAGAAACCCTGATCACTCTGGATCAATCTCTAGCAGAGCTAAAACCCAGTCTCTCTCCTAAAAATCCCCAAGCCAGGATCAGTTTATCATCAGTATAACACTATCCCAAATCAGAACCTCAAGGTATCTGATACCTCAACTCTTCTGCAATCCCCTGCAAGAGTTGATTCCCCCATTTGGACCTGCCTCGGGATCTCAATGATCCCTGACAAAAGATAACCTCCTCTTAGGTTTTGTATAATGATCTTTCCTCAGCAAAGTTAGCCTTCTCTTGGGCTTTGTACAATGATTCTCCCCAGCGGAGCTAACCTTTTCAGACTCTCTTGTTGAGTCAATTACTTTTCAAACTCTCTTATTGAGTCCATTACCTTTCAGACTCTCTTGTTGAGTCACTCACCCTTTGGACTCTCTCGTTGAGTCAATCACCTTTTCAGACTCTCTTGTTGAGTCAACCTTTTTAGCCTCGATCTTGGGCTTTATATAAGACAGATAAAATCACTCTTTTGTTGAGTCAAACCCTTTCAGCCACGATCTTGGGCTTTGTACAAGACATAAATCTTCATAACCTTCTCTTAAGCTTGGGACCAACATCTTTCCCAAGCAGAGTCAAACTCATTTTTTCCTCAATCTTGGGCTTTGTACAAGACAGATAATACTCTCCAGCAAGAGTCAAACTCGTTTCAGCCTCAATCTTGGGCTTTGTACAAGACACATACAAATCTCCCCGGCGGAGTCAAAACCCCTTTTAGCCTCAATCTTGGGCTTTGTACAAGACAGATAAAACATTTTTCCCGGAAAAGTCAAGCTTTTAGCCTCCTCTTAGGCTTTGTATAAAGATATCCCTAAAGGGTCATCCACTTTTTGCCTCAATCTCGGGCTTTGTACAGGACAGATAAACACTCTCTTGTTGAGTCAGTCATTTCTAGCCTCCTCTTAGGCTTTGTATAAGGACTTCCCCAGTGGAGTCAATCAACCTCTTAGCTTCAACCTTGGGCTTCAATCAAGGCACACAAAGATCAACAATCCCTTTTTAGAGATGACAAATTCTCTCTCAGTCAAAACCTTTTAGCTTCAATCTTGGGCTTTGAACAAGACACCAAAACATCTTTTTTCCTCCCGTAGAATAGGAGGAACTACGATTGCTTTGATTTCCCTGTTTCATTTAAACGGGAATACGTAGGAATAAGATTGCGAAATCTTAGCGAGCATATTAATAAAAAACTTTAGGTTCAGTACCTTCACACATCATTCAAAACTTAGGTCCAATACTTTACCAAAAACATCAACAAAAACTCACTCACTCACTCATATTTCCCAAGAAACTTTCCCAACCCATTAACAGATAAACACCATTAATTACAAAGCGAAACCTAAAGCTAATATCCTGTGGATAACCACATATAGGATGGGTAATTGACAACTCCCCGTTGTATAACCTGACCCCGGACCCCCAATCTCTTTTAAGCGTTTGTTCAGTTAAACATTCGCGTGCAAGGTTAGTTTTAGATAGCTTCCCTTTCCCTTTTAGTTTCATGGGATAAATAAGAAATCAGAAAGTAGCACCCCCTCCTCCTCATTGCGGTGAGGAAAATCCAGCGATAAGGTGGTCGCGTCACCGAAAAAAATCACTCGCTACAGTCACTCTCAATTGATAAAAAATCGCTTCTGCGTCAAAGAAGAAAATTTGCTTCTGATCCGCTTTACTTCAGAAAGATTCTGAGAAGACAATATGTGGCTGCTGCAATGTCCTCTTGGATTCTGGCTATGAATATAACTCTGATATTTATCTTCTTAAGACTAAGTGCTAAAGACTCTGAAGACAAGGTCCTGATGAACAACGTTCTAAAGACTCTGAAGACTTAAGTTTCTGAAGACTAAGAGCTGAAGACTCTGAAGACAAGGTTCTGCTGAACAACGTTCTGAAGACTCTGAAGACTTAAGTTTCTAATAACCAAGGGTTTTGAAGAAGGAGTACTGAAGACTCTGAAGACAAGGTTCTGCTGAACAAGTTCTGAAGACTCTAAAGACTCAAGGCTCTGAAGACCCAGTGATATATTCTTCTGATCATGCTTCAACCATATACATTCAGAAACCTTTGATAAATAGAAGAAGATGAAACATTTACGAGGGAAAATAGTACATAGTACAGATCAAACACGTTCTTTTCCACTACCCTAATTTGGTGGTACAAAGGACAACTTCAGTGTACGATTTCATCCCAGCATAACGACTTTATTTCAAGTCGCCAGCAATTTTACTGATATTCCTGATCTTCCCTTCAACGAATCTTTTTCTGGCTATATAAGGACTTGATCTCTTGTAGAAGTGTAAGAGATTGACACACACCGATACACTGATTCATACGAGAAAGAAACACAGAAATACAAAAAGAGAAATCCATGAGTGAATAGTAAAACACTACAATACAAAGAAGAAATATTGTTTCATACTGTATAGATCTTATCTAAGTTAGTTTGAGCTAGAAACTGTGTTTATATCAGCCTGTGTAGAAACATTTCATTGTAAACATTATATTTGATCAAACAATTATTTTTATTCCTTAAGGGACCAGTTGGGTCAGAATCCTTAAGAAAAGACGGTTAGTCTGTGTATGTTAGTCACCAGCAGTTGCTAGTACAGTTGTAATCAGTTTGGTTATAGTGGATTAAGTCCTTGTGTATAAGGAAAAATCTCCTTGGCAGGTGGACTGGATTACTTTTATAGTTTTCAAGTGAACCAGGATATATCGTGTGTCTTTCTCTATTGCTATTTTATTTGTGATCTTTGTTTGAGTTTCACAAAAAGCTTTCATTTTGAAAACCCAATTCAAACCCCCGTTTCTTGTGTTTTCTCACACCTTCACTTCAGTATACTTAGATGGTTTCATCTCTATTTCTTTCATGCATCGTTGATGACGTCTAGAAAGTAACATGAATCATCTATAGTTGGGGCCTTTAAGAATTGAGCTAAGATAAATTCGACTTTAACTTCACCAACTTCAAAAGTTAGCTTTCCTTTCTTGACAACAATGATGACTCCGGCTGTAGCTAAAAAGGGTCTTCCTAAAATAATAGGAATGTTAGAATCCTCCTTTATATCCATTACCACAAAGTCGGTAGGAATATAGAATTGACCTATACGAATAGGCACATTCTGTAGCATACCTATAGGAAATTTAACAGAACGGTCTGCTAGTTGTAGAGACATTTTCGTTGGTCTTAACTCTCCTTAATCAATTTCTTACATGTGGATAAGGGCATTAAACTAACACTGGCTCCTAAGTCACATAGAGCGTTGTCTATGACAAACTTTCCGATTACACAAGGTATGGAGAAACTACCCGGGTCTTTCAGCTTAGGAGGCATGTTGTTTTGAATGATGGCGCTACACTCGGCAGTAAGCATAACTGTTTCATTATCCTCACGATTTTTCTTGTTGGATAGGACCTCTTTAAGGAATTTAGCATATGAAGACATTTACGTTATGGCTTCAGTGAATGGTATAGTGATATTAAGTTGTTTCAGAAGTTCTATGAATTTGTTAAATTGTCCTTCATTTTTAGACTTAGCAAGTCTTTGAGGATAAGGTATAAGTGGCTTGTATGGCGGCGGAGGCACATAAGGTGTTTCTTTCTCTGCGGCCTCTTCGCTTTTGTCTTCCTTTTCTATATTATTTGGTTCGTTCACCTTTTCAGTTCCTTTACTAGGGTTTTGATACATGGCAGAATTTTGGAGTCTTGGGTCGACTGGTCCATCAAGTTCTATTCCGCTTCGCAGTGTGATAGCATTAGCATGCCCTTTCGGGTTTGGTTGTGATAGCATTAGCAACTGTTTCTTGTTGTTGGGTTACTTGAGAAATTTGAGTTTCTAACATTTTGTTATGGGTAGCCATATCATCAAGTTTAGTTGCCATTTGCTTTAACAATTCACTCGTGTGCACATTTTGGTTGGCGAACTCTTTGTTTTGTTGAGTTTGAGTTGCAATGAAATTTTCTAATAACAGCTCAACGTTTGACTTCCTGGGTGCTTGAGGAGCATTGGGGGCTTCTTTCTGATATCTTGGAGGAACAACAGGGGCTTAAAAGAAGGTTCAGCTTGACCCAATTCCTATGACATATGTTGAATTATATCCTACTTTAGTTCAAAAGAATCTTGTGCAAACCAAGGATCCACCTGCTATCCCAAAGGATCTCCCTTGGTGGTACAAGTCTGACCACTTTTGTGCTTATCATCAAGGGGCACATGGTCACAATATTGAGAATTATTTCGCGCTGAAGGTTGAAGTTCAAAGGTTGGTTTGAAGCGGTATTCTATCTTTCAAAGACTGTGGACCCAATGCCCAAGTTAATCCATTACCCAAGCATGAGGCTGCTGCTGTGAATATGGTGGATGGTCATCCTGGGGACTACAATATCTTTGATATTAATCTGGTTAGGGGATCTTTGGTTGAGATGCATATCAGTTTGTGTAGGCTCAGTTATTATGAACATGACCATGCTTTTTGCAGAATTTGTTCAAGGAGTTCTCGTGGATGTTCTGTTGTGAAAAGTCATCTTCAAGAGACGTTGGATCAGAGACTTCCCCATGTTACAAGAGCAAGGGCCGATGTTGATCATGAAGTGAATGTTGTGGTTACTCATTTTAATATACCAGAACAAGTGGAAATTTCTTACAACAGTCACAAATCTTCTGTCTCTCCTTTGGTTATCTGTTTTCCAAGTCCTACACCTTACAACTTTGATAAGGCTGTGCCTTATAAGGACAATGTTACCATGATTAAGGATGGTAAGGAAGTTCCTATTCCATCCCTCTCTTTTGTTGTTAACATTGCTAATGTTATTAGAGTGACCCGTAGTGGCCGTGTGTTTGCTTCTATGCCTTCCAAGAGGGTTGAGGGTGTTTCTGCTGATAAGACAGTTCAAGTTGAAGTGCCTGTTATGCAGTCTGAATCTGGGTTTATGACAAGACAATCTAGTGGATCGAACAAGAATTCTGATGCTGATGAAGTTTTGAAGCTAATCAAGAAGAGTGAGTATAAGGTTGTTGATCAACTCCTTCATACCCCGCCTAAAATCTCTGTTCTATCTTTGCTAATGAATTCTGAAGTTCATGGGGATGCTTTGAGGAGGGAATTGGAATAAGATTTTGTAGATCATGATGTTACCATTGACCAATTTGATGGTATTGTTGGAAATATAACCGTATGCAACAATTTGAGTTTCAGTGACGAAGAGTTGCCTGAGGAAGGCAGGAATCACAACCTTGCTTTGCATATCTCAATGAACTGTCAAGCTATTGCCTTATCCAATGTTTTGGTTGATACTGATTCCTCTTTAAACATGATGCCCAAGTCTACTTTATCTAGGTTTTCTTATCAAAGTACTCCAATGCGGTATAGTGGAGTCGTTGTCAAGGCTTTTGATGGATCTAGAAAGACTATTATAGGGGAAGTTGATCTCCCCATGAAGATAGGCCCTCAATCTTTTCGTATTACATTCCCAGTAATGGATATCCATCCCGCTTATAGTTTCCTGTTGGGTCATCCTTGGATCCATAAAGCTGGGGTAGTTACTTCAACACTCCATCAGAAGTTGAAGTTTGTGAAAAATGGAAAGTTGGTAGTAGTGGGTGGTGAGCAAGAAATGTTGGTGAGTCATATCTCATCTTTTTCTTACATTGATGCTGGTGAAGCTGTTGGAACTCTATTCCAAGCTCTTTCTATTGTTGATAGTGCTGCTAAGAAGGATGGTGCATCCATCTTTTCCTTGAAGGATGCACAACAAGTGGTTCAGCATGGTCCAACTATTGGTGGGGGACAAGTCATGAATCTTCTTGAAAACAAGTATCGTGCCGGTCTCGGGTTTTCTCATAAGTCTGCAAAAGCTATTAATCAAGAGGTTGTTATTCGCCCAATTCAAGAGACTTTTCGTAGTAGAGGCTTTATCCATCCTACTTCTCCAAAAGTGGATGCCATTACTAAAGATGATCCAAAGCAAGATTTTCCAGACTTCGTGACGCGTGGAGTCATTTTCCAAAACTGGATTGCTGTTGATGTTCCTTCTGTTATGCACATTTCAAAGTAATTTGTTTTTTTTTTATTATTTTCAAAAATCCTTTCACTATGCCCAAGGTGAAAGTAACTATGTGTGGGTTTTGTTTCAGATTTTAAGATATTTAATAAAATGTAATTTTGTTTATCCATTTGAGTTTTTAGTTTTTGGTTTTTGGTTTTTTCTAGAAAATGGTAATCTAAAAAACCAAAATATAATAAAAATAATTTCAATATCTGCATAATACTTGCACATTTATCTGTTTCCTAAAATCGAGCATATATCATTGTGCAGATTGATTCATGATAAACCCATTGAAAACAATGACCCTATGCCCTCTCCCAACTTTTATTACCTGTGTTTGAAGCAGAAGAAGAGAGTATTGAGGAAATTCCTGATGAGATTTCTCAGTTGCTTGAGCACAAGGAGAAGACCATTCAACCTTATAAAGATCCAGTAGAAGTGATCAACTTGGGTTCTGAGGAAGACAAGAAAGAAGTCAAGACTGGGGCATTACTTGGTCCAGATGCTAAGAAGAGGATGGTGGAGCATTTTAAAGAATATGTGGATATGTTTGCTTGGTCTTACAAGGATATGCCAGGTCTTGATACAAATATTATGGAGCATAGATTGCCTTTAAAGCCAGAATGTTCACCAGTCAAGAAGAAGTTGAGAAGAAATCACCCTGATATGGTTGTCAAAATCAAAGAGGAGGTTCAAAAGCAGATTGATACAGGTTTCCTTGTTACCTCTGGATATCCTCAATGGGTGGCCAATATTGTTCCTGTTCCAAAGAAAGATGGTAAAGTCCAGATGTGTGTTGATTACAGATATTTGAACAAAGCTAGCCCAAAAGATGATTTTCCATTGCCACATATTGTTGTGTTGGTAGATAATACATCTAAGTTCAATATCTTCTCCTTTATGGATGGTTTTTCTGGTTATAATCAAATTAAAATGGTACCCAAGGATATGAAAAAGACAATGTTTATTACACCCTGGGGAACATTCTGTTATAGAGTGATGCCTTTCGGTTTGAAAAATGTTGGTGCAACGTACTAGAGAGCCATGACTACTCTTTTCCATGATATGATGGACAAAGAGATAAAAGTCTATGTTGATGATCTGATTGCTAAGTCGAAGTCTGAAGAAGATCAAGTTGAGTATTTGTTGAAGTTGTTTCAGCGTTTGAGAAAGTTTAAACTCCGCTTGAATCCTAATAAATGTACTTTTGGTGTCCGTTCAGGAAAACTTTTGGGTTTCATTGTCAGCCAAAATGGTATTGTGGTAGATCCTGATAAAGTCAGTGCTATTCAAGAGATGCCTACACCCAAGATAGAAAAGTAAGTCAGAGGATTCCTTGGGCGTTTGAATTACATTTCAGGGTTTATATCTCACATGACTGCCACTTGTGGGCCAATCTTCAAGCTTCTCCGTAAAGACCAAGGTTGTGTTTGGACAAAACACTATCAGAAAGCTTTTGATAGCATTAAAGAGTATCTGCTTGAACCTCCTATCTTGTCTCCTCTAGTGGAAGAAAAACCTCTAATAATGTATTTAACTATGTTGGAAGAGTCCATGGGTTGTGTACTTGGACAGCAAGCTGAAACTGGTAGAAAAGAGCATGCCATCTACTATCTGAGTAAGAAGTTCAGACTGTGAGTCTCGGTACTCTATGCTTGAAAAAACTTATTGTGCTTTGGCCTGGGCTGCTAAACGTCTATGCCAGTATATGATAAATAATACCAATTGGTTGATATAAAAAATGGATTCAATCAAGTACATTTTTGAAAAGCCTGCTTTGACTGGAAAGATTGCTCGTTGGCAGATGTTGTTATCTGAATATGATATTGAGTATCGTACACAGAAAGCAATTAAAGGAAGTATTATGGATGATCATTTGGCTCATCCACCAATTGATGATTATTAATCCATCAGGTTTAAATTCCCTGATAAAGGTGTTATGTATTTGAAAGCCAAAGATTATAATGAACCATTGCCCGAAGAAGGACCAGATCCTGAATCTCGGTGGGGCTTAGTATTTGATGGGGTTGTTAATGCCTATGGTAATGGAATTGGGGTAATAGTTATTACTTGAAATTTTGGCATGCAGATCACATATGTCTTAACAACATGTCAAGACATTGATCTCTGCATCACTTTAAAACAAGGACAGAATAAACAAGCTGATACTCTAAATATCACCAAAAGAGTCACAACTGATGTTTCAACATCTGTTACAACATGTTAATCAACAAGCAAATACTAAACTATAAATTTGCATAATGATAAATAACACAAGATATGTTAACCCAGTACGGTGCAATTCACCTACATCTGGGGGCTACCAAGCCAGGAAGAAGAATCCAATATCAGTAGTATAGTTTTATGTAAAAAACCTCTGATTTACAATAAACAACCTCTGGTTTACCTATCACTACCCAATGAAAACTTTATCATTATAAATCCCATCTAATTGATAAGAGAACCCCATCTCACTTCCTATATCACATCCTGTGACATCTAACAGTTACAATTGACATCAACTGCATCATCCTACTTGAAATAGCCCTCTTTCAATGTAAAGTTCAGCCAAGCAACCTTGACTAACAATCCTACTCGGATTCTATTAGATTTGCTTCAAAGCTTATCCAAGAACAATATACAATTCATTACCTCAAGGCTTCTGAATCTGTATAAACATCTATGTCTACCACAATGTATCCAACTGATATAAAGGGAGACTTACAACACAAGAAAGCCCTACGACTCTCAAAATCCTAAACCCTTATTTTCTACATTACAAAAGTG
Organism: Lathyrus tuberosus; assembly: GCA_022829125.1. Taxonomy (NCBI): domain Eukaryota; kingdom Viridiplantae; phylum Streptophyta; class Magnoliopsida; order Fabales; family Fabaceae; genus Lathyrus; species Lathyrus tuberosus. The sequence goes on along the minus strand of JALAZF010000283.1, from coordinate 4,594,271 downwards.
TTACAAGGATTCATCAAATATGTTTCTACTTGTCATACCAAAAATTTTGACCACTAAGATTTCCCATCATTGTCCAAATCATCATCACAATGTGGATGAACCATTATACCTCATTAGTCTCCCCAAAGATGGGTGAGCATCCACTACAATCAAATTTAGGGTTTCAAGCCCTCTCAGAGATCTTAAACAAAGGATCAATCAAGAAATGACATAATCTTCAACTTGTCTAACCTCTCAAATATCCACAATGGATCAAGAGGACTCCCACCTCAAGAATCAAGCACAATGTTGCAGCATTCCAGGTGGATTAAGCCTCAAGATCGCTAGTGTCACCAAATTAGGGTTTTGGTAGACTGGGGCCTCCAGATGGAAATCTTCATCTGGGCATAAGCCAATGCTTCAAAATATGACTCAAGATGACTTTTTCCTCAGGGGATGCATTCATAAAAAATCAGGAATTAAGGTTCCTTGACCTAATTCACCCTAAGTTGACTTTTGGGACAAAACATGAGCTAAGACCTCAAGAGAGGATTTGAGGGTCTCTAACACACTACATTGATCCATTTGCAACAATGGATTGATCCAAGAAGCTTGATCAACAAGTTTCAAATTCATCAGAACCATAATTAGGGTTTCGCGGGAAAAGTCAACCGTGCCTTTGACTTTTGACCCAGGCATGCTCCCAAACCTTGGGACATGATTCAATACACTCTATAACACCCATGAAATCAATCCATCAAGTTTGATTTAGGTCAAGGACTTGATTTCATAGAGGATCGCACCGTTTGGATTTCATCTGATAAAAAGTCAACTGTGCACAAAAGTCAACTTTGACTTTTTGAGATTTTTCACAATTACGGTTCTTTGACCCTAAAATGATGTTAATGTGTGATTGGAATCATCATTCATCAAGAAAAATCAAGAAAAGTGGGATAACTTGTAAAAGGGGTAACCATAAAAAACTTAGAAATTTTCTAAGTTATGGAACAAAGTGGCTAGGGTACCAACTTCCAAGGATCATAACTTGAGATCCAAGCAACCATTTTGGCTGATCCAAATATAGATGTGTAGCTCTCATGGCATACTTTAAAAGTGTCAACTACACCTCATTCCAATTCATCATGGATTTTGAGTTATGGAATGATCAAAATGACTGAAAACATGAAATGTCACTTTTTCCAACACTTAGTGAAATTTTCACTAAGTCAGAAGCTGTCTTGCTTTTTTTTTTTCAAAAGTAGGGGCATTTTTCACTCAGATCCAAAAAGTATCAAGACAAACTATGATCACACATAATTTGTATCATATGAGATCTCTCCAAAATGGCCAAGAACTCCATCAAATTCCATTTGAGCCATAAGATATGACAATGGCAACGTGCCTTGCTGCAAACTGTCATGGCAAGGCAGATTTGTGCATTTTGCTCGATTTGAGCAAATTTTGCAAATGATAAACAAGTTTATCCATCTGAACACCTCAGGGGGAGACCAAGGAGGGACAAACACTGATCCATCAGCCTCCCAAGTCCTTGGAACCAAAAGTAGCATGCCAAACCTAGAAATGCCTAAAAGAGGGACAAGACTCCAATTTTGGTTTAGAGCATTTAATGGATGCACCAAGGTGGCATGGACTGAGCCCTTTCAAACTCAATTCAGTCAAGACTTATCCAAAAACTAGGGAACCTGCAGCCTGTGCTCTAACCTCTAGTCAATGGCTAGAGGAGACTTGGATTCCTATTGATCAACATTGGCCAAACCTCTGCAGCAGTTGCCATTCACTATTGCTTGTAAAACAAACTTGCTCTACTATAAATAAAGCTCATTTGTGCTCAGTTTGAGTACACCAAAGCACTACAACACCTGCTTTCCTCAAAATCTCTTTCTCTAGGCAAAAATACCTTCTTTAACAAGGTAACTCTGAGTTTTTGAGTTAGAGAGCATTTCCATCACAGCTCATGATCCAAACACATCCAATATGTCATATCTAAGCTGTCCAAACTCTCACAAGTGACCTGTAACACCAAGATCACAAAGTCCCCTCTCAAAACCTCAAAATTGGACTTTTTTGCACTTTTCAAGCCATGTCTTGATTCAGTCACTTTTAAAACCAGATAAAACCTCAAACACACTCCAAATATCATCCTTGAACTATCCTAAATGGTTCCCAACATCTGGAACATCATTTGAGAGAGTTGCTATTTTGGCCACTTTTGCCCCTTTTGCAAGAAAGGGCCAGTTTCCATTCCTGAGGTTTTCAGCTGATTCCAATCATCCTAAAAGCTTCTAAGGGATCATTTGAGAGTGTTCAAAGCATCAAAACATTTCTGGAACAAAGCACTTGATAGATTGCCCAAAAAGCTCCTAAAGAGGTAAGCATCTCAACTTGAACTTTTTAAAATATGCCTTGCTTTGAGGTCCACTGATCATGCACATCTCATACATGTTATATGTGTTGTGTTTGAACCAATTCATCATGTAATTCATGCCTATAACAAGGGATAGCACATAAAATGCAAATCATGGCCTATTTCAAAACCACTATCGGGTTTTGAGGAGGATCGGTTTTCTAGAAAAGCCACCACCACCATTGGATTCCTTGTGAAATTCTAGGCCAGATGCATATAAATTTTGTCTCCATCCATGGAGAAATGAAGAAGTTATGACCTTCACGTTTCTGACCAAAAACCTTGCCTTGCCTTGCCTTGGCCAGGCCAAGAACAAGGCAAGCCTTGTATATTTATGGCTGGGGTTTGATACACGGATGTATAAACACCCCAGTGGTAAGGCGCGCATGCTGCACACAAGAGGTCTGGGGTTCGAATCCCCCTCGCCCCAGACCCCTTTTTAATGGTTTTTTCACTTTTTTTATTATTTTCATATTATTTTTAATGATTTGAAAAATTAATTACTCCCTCAATTTTAATTATTTTTTATTGGTTCTTTTTGCAAAAAATCACTAAAATGTTGAAATATTTTATTAAAAAAAAATCAAATTTATATTAGTTATTTAATATAATTAGTATTTTTGTGAATAAATTCATTTTGAATTGTTTTTAAACATTTAAAAGTGAATGTTTATTTTGAAAATCAAAACCAAATGAGTTCTAAATTATCTTGTGATTAAAACCTCATTTTTCAAACCTTAAGTAAAAATCACAAGTGTTTTATTCAAACTTATTTGGTATTTTTATCATTTTAATTGATTTTCTTTAAATGTTTACTTTTAAAGGAAAACAAAATTAGGGTTTCTTTGATTTTCACCCTCACAAATCTTTTTTAAAAAAACTCCTTGGGCCTCTAATAGAGTGTAAGACCCCACCCCCTTTGTAAATACACCACCTTTTGTGCCTCGCTCATCGTATAAGACCCATTGTGTTTTCAAACCTCGGCGCGATCGCCAGTTTTCAAACAAATAATCACTTGGGCCTCTCCTCGAGCTATAAGTCCCAATTCTTTTTCTTACAAAATCCTTGGGCCTCTAATAGAGTGTAAGACCCAATCCCCTTTTAACCAAAACATTTTTGGGCCTCAGATATTGTATAAGTCCCTCTGCGTTAAAAGAAAAATCTCGGCGCGATCGCCAGTTCAAAAATCATATCATCTGGGCCTACCCTCGTGTTATAAGCCCCATTTATTTTCTTTAAATATCCTTGGGAGTCTAAAAGAGTGTAAGACCCAACCCTTTTTTTTTGAAACCAAAACGATTTGGGCCTCAGATGTTGTATAAGACCCACTGTGTTTTCAAAAACCTCGACGCGATCGCCGTTTTCAAATCAATAACCCTGGGCTTTTCCTTGAGCTGTAAGTCCCATCCCTTGTACAAAAATAAATCCTTGGGCCTCTAATAGAGTGTAAGATCCATCCCCTTTGTACATAAAAACAATTTTGGGCCTCACATATTGTATAAGTCCCTCTGTATAGTTTTCAAAACAACGGTGCGATCATCGTTAAAACTTGGGCCTTCCTCGAGCTGTAAGCCCCAAAAATATTTTCAAAGCACTTTCTCCTTTGATTTTGAATTAAAATATATGTTGTTATCAAAACTTTCTTTGTTGAACAACTAACCAAACAACATGGAAGCTCTACAACGGGTAAGTGTTTATCCGCTTTCATTTACCGCTTTCATATGTACATAACTGTATTGTGGGGCTGCTTCATTGTGAGTCTTCTTTCACATCCTTTTATATACTTGTCACATATCCACTGTGTAATACTAGTATAGTTTTCTAGATTTTTCCCCGGCAACTACGTCTAGCACTAGGTAAAGCCTTGTTTGTCACTCTTAAATACAAACAAAACTAGATCCCCCGTAGGATTACTAGATACAGTCTTCCCTCCTCTTGGGGTTAAACAATATGGAAACGTGAAAGGCATCATTCTCGGGTGAACCCTTTCTCAGACTGTCACTCTTAGAAATTGTCAAAGAAACTCTAACTTCCCAGAGATGATCTTTTCTCTGTGAATGGAATCTCTTGAGTTTCTTCCAAATCCTCGAACTTTCCTAGAATGATCTCTTCTCGGTGAATTGCATTTCTTGAACTTCTCTTGGTTTAGGGATCCACAGGCTTCTTAAAGGCATCTCCGCCTCCTCTTGGGCGCTGTACAAGGACCCTCCGGCTTCTTAGAAGTTCTCATGCCTTCTATTGGGCTTAATACAAGGACCATGATTACCACTTAAAGGTATAAGACAGAACTTAGACATCCTTTGCTAGAGCAGTCTTTCTAGATTAAAAACTCCGGCCGTTGTAGGGTTGATACTCATCCCTTAATGCCCGTGCCTCCTCTTGGGTATTGTACAAAAGGTAAAACTCTAGACTCGGACAGTCTAAGACCCTTGAGACTCAAAGACATTCTCAAGTTCCTTTCAAACATAGGAAAAAACCCAGGTCTCTCTCATGAGAGTTCCCCACACTTGGACCCGCTTCAGGATCTCCAGAATCCACAGTGGTAAGGTAACCTCCTCTTGGGCTTTGTACAAATATTGGTCCCCAGCGGAGCTAACCTTTTCAGACTCTCTTGTTGAGTCACCTCCCCTTTAGCCTCCATCTCGGGCTTCATACGAGATAGAAATCACTCTCTTGTTGAGTATAAAAGACTCTCTTGTTGAGTCAACACTTTTTAGCCTCCGTCTTGGGCATTGTGCAAGACACATATAAATCACTCTCTTGTTGAGTATAAAAGACTCTCTTGTTGAGTCAATTTCCTTTTAGCCTCCATCTCGGGCTTCGTACGAGAGAAAAATACACTCTCTTGTTGAGTATAAAAGACTCTCTTGTTGAGTCAACAACCTTTTTAGCCTCCGTCTTGGGCTTTGTGCAAGACACGTATAAATCACTCTCTTGTTGAGCATAAAATACTCTCTTGTTGAGTCAAACAACTTTCAGACTCTCTTGTTGAGTCAATCACCTATTCAAGACTCTCTTGTTGAGTCAACCCTTTTTAGCCTCTGTCTTGGGCTTTGTACAGGGCAGATAAAAGCACTCTCTTGTTAAGTCAAACCCATTTCAGCCTCCATCTTGGGCTTTATACAAGATACATTCTCCCCAACGGAGTTAAATTCCCTTTTAGCCTCAATCTTGGGCTTTGTACAAGACAGAAAGAACATTTTCCTCTGGAAAAGTCAAACTTCCCGCCTCCTCTTAGGCTTTGTATAAAGAAAACCCCGGTTGAGTCAATCAACCTTTTAGTATCAAAGTTGTGCTTTGCTCACATCATACAAACATCAACAAACTCCTCTTTAGAGATGACAAATTCTCTCTCAGCCAAAACCCTTTAGCTTCACATCTTGGGCTTTGAACAAGATGCAAATCACCTTTAGCTTCACGTCTTGGGCTTTGAACAAGACACCAAAACACCTCTTTCCTCCCATAGAATAGGAGGAACTACGATCGCTCTGATTTCCCTATTTCGTTAAACGGGAATAGGTAGGCATAAGATTGCAAAATTTTAGCAAGCATACTAATCAACAACCCAAAATCCAGTACCCCCCATATATCAACCCAAAAGCACCAAATCCTAACATCTTACCAAAAACCTCGCAAATAGTCCAGACATTCTAAATTTAAACAAAATAAACCGAAGAAGGACCCACATCTTAATAGCATCTGTAACCTAACAGACAGCTGTTTAAACTCAGTATGCAAGCAGGGTTAATTGGAGACATATATTTCCCTTCCTTAGTCAGCTCAATAGGATAAAAAATGAATCGAACTGTAGTACCCAAGCGATCGTGATTCAAGACCACAAAAATCGCGCTACAGAAAAATGGCGCCCACCGTGGGGCCTTCTTCTCTTTCTTACAATCTTCGGTGGAAACCTTTAAATTCAACCAGATGGCACAGAAATGGCGACTCTGCTGGGGAGTCATTGTCTGTATAGGATCATAAGACTAGAGGTCTAGGATGATTAAGACAAATATATATACTGCTTTTCATAATTGATATCTGTGTTTAATTTTCTGCTAATGGGAATGCGTGTGATGCCGCATGTCGAAAGATTGAGTATACACCTAAGATAGGTGATGGCAATGCGGGTAATCTTACTGAGAGTGAATTCCAGTTAAGAGCCCCCGATCGACCATCAAACTCAGTGGAGACTCCCTTTGCAGATACATTGCCTATACGACTTCGGTTGTTGAAAGTAGTGTGGTCGACTGGGTTATCTGAGAAGCTGAGGTTTTTAGTAGACTGAAACCATTTTGTAGTGCGGAAGCTATCGAAAATAGTTGTCACACGATACTACCCTCATTTGAGACCACTCTAAGATACATCAGTTCGCTGGCGATCCGCTTGCTATTGTTATCCCAAGAGGTATCAATGATTTTGCGGACATGTACAAAAAATCACCAGTATAAACCTTTAGGGGGGGGGGTAAAGCTTTGACTTCATGACACCGACCCTTTGACCCCATGTTTTTCTATGTTTTTGTGTGCTGCATTCATACATTCATTTAAAAAAAAACATTCAAAAAAAAAGAAAAATCTTCTCTTCTAGTCTCTCTTTTTCAAATTAAACTAAGACAGTGATTGCAAATGTCAGATAAAGAGATTGCTAATGGATTTCAGTAGAAGGAAAACTCATAAGTACACCTTCAAGGTTCCAAAACTAAAGGATTTAAGAGGTCTGGTGAGAATGATCACCAACCACGAGGAATCCTGTTAAGGGTCTATGTAATCGGAGGAATCCTGTCCATACTAATCTAGTTCTACGATCTGGTCTATCACTGTTTCACATTCCCGGATTATCAGCTAGCACCAATGCTAGAGGAGTACTCTCACCTGACTGATTTGCATATTACTGTTCAAGCTCCCTTTTCTGGACTGGAAGAAATTCCAAAAGATCAAACCATTGCAAGAGCAATTTATTTGGACGAGTCGGAGGTCAGGACTCACATGACCACTAAGGAAGGAATCCAGGGTTTGCCAGCCCAATTCTTGACAAAGAAAGCCCTGTACTTTGCTAGTATAGGGAACGTGGCCGCTTTCGAGAGCATCTTTGTTTTTCTTACCTACGAGTTATTTTTGTTTCCCAACATCGATAACTTTGTAGATATCAATTCCATTAAGGTTTTTCTGATTGGAAACCCTGTACCAACCTTGCTCGCAGATGCTTATCATTCTGTACACTTAAGGAATTTGTACAGCAGATGAATGATCACATGCTGTGTACCCTGCTATACAAATGGTTCACTTCCCACTTGCCCAAGCCTGCTGCATTTTGGGATCAAAAGAATACTTTCTGTTGGTCGCAGAGAATCATGTCTCTTACCAACTATGACATCGATTGGTACAATCGAATCTATGACGGGATCAGAATCATTGACCGTTGTGGAAATTTCCCAAATGTACCCCTTATAGGAACTAAGGGAGGAATTAACTATCATCCAATTTTAGTTCATCGTCAATTTGGATACTCGATGAGGCATGTCCCGTATAATGCTCATCTAGAAGGTCTTTTCTTAAAGGAAGGAGAAAATGACAGGGCACTAAAGACGGAAATAGTGCATTCCTGGAAACATATTCATAGGAAAGGAAGAGAGTCTCTGGGAAAACCAGACTGTGTCTCGGTGGAGCCTTATCTCCACTGGGTACAAACTAGAGCCCCCAAGCTGAGGATGCCTTACCCTCGTCAGGAAGTTCTTCCGTTAAGGGACCCTGTCCTTTATTTTATGTCTGAGACAAAAAAACTTCAGGTTACTCTCAACAAAGTTCAGCAGGAGAAGAGGTCTTGGAGGAACAAGTACCATATTCTCAATGTGGAGTGCAAGAAAATACAACAACTATTGAAAGATAAAGATACTCTGATTGAGATTTTAGAGCAACATGCTGTAGAAAATCAGGATGACCAAAGGAATTTTCTCACTCTTTTCACTTGGAAAAGGAATGACAACCCGGCAATGGCCTAAGAGCCCCGGTCAAAGAAAAGGAAAGTACTGGAACCCGTACCTGAGCTAGCTTCAGAGAGGACTCAGGGCCCATAAGTTTATATTTCCTTTTACAACACTTTGTAAATTACTGTATTTCCATTCCGCAATCTTTGAATTCAATAAAATGGGGTTTCCCCACTGGTTAATATTTACAATCCAATTGTCGAAGTTTATTTTTATTAAATAAAAAATATATACAATTAATATAATTATTGCATATCATTCATCATTCTCGCATAAACACATTCTTCTTCCCTACGAATCTCATGTTTGCGTCTCGATTCTAGAGTCAAACTGTCTCATTCGTACAATACTCGGGCCAATCGTCAGAAAAAGATGGATGATCTCGAGGAATAGAACATTGAGTTGAGAGAAGAAATCGACACTCTGAAAGAGGATATGAGAAAGCTTCATAACAGCATGCAAGCTTTAGCAGAAGCTCAAATGCAACAACAAAGGACTGTGATCTTAGAGATCACATCAACGCCCATAGTGGAAAAATATGATCCTAGGTACAAAATGCCGAAAGATCGCCCCTGGGGCATGCCACTCAACTATATCCCGGAAGGATATGTTCTGCCGATCATTGAAGATCCGGAAACTTCAGCGGGAGCCGTTGGGCCTGAAGGTTACAAAATTCAGGAAAGCGAAGATGCCAGGGGCTTGACAGCAACTCCTGAAGGTTACAAACTTCGGGAGGCACCGAGAATTCCAGCCATAATGACTATACCACCACCCGTGGTACACACTGTCCCGGAAGGACAGATTCCACAAATACCTTTTGGTGGAAACGAACGTATGTTCGACAGAATGAATGAGTTCCAGGAACAATTCCTGGAGATGCAGAAAGAACTGCAAGCCCTTCGCGGTCAGGATTTATTTGGAAAGGACGCCGCAGACCTTTGTTTGGTCCCCAATGTGAAAGTTCCGTACAAGTTCCAGGTACCCAATTTTGAAAAGTACAAGGGTAACGCTTGCCCTCAAAGCCACTTGGTGATGTACGCTCGGCGAATGGCAGCTCAGACAAAGAACCAGGAGCTACTGATCCATTATTTTTAGGATAGTTTAACCGGTGCCGCACTCAAATGGTACATGGGATTAAACCGCACTAAGATCGGCACTTTCAGAGATCTTGGCGCTGGCTTCGTTCAACAATATAAGTATAACCTGGACATGGCACCGAACAGAGATCAACTCAGAGCCGTGTCACAGAAGGACAAGGAAACCTTTAAGGAGTACGCTCAGAGATGGCGTGAAATTTCCGCTCAGATTTGTCCACCTCTTGAGGAAAGAGAGATGACAAAGATCTTCTTGAAAACCTTAAGCTCATTTTACTACGACAGAATGGTCGCCAGTGCGCCCAATGACTTCACCGAGATGGTGGACATGGGAGTTCGTCTTGAGGAAGCAGTTCGAGAAGGACGTTTAGTTAAAAACGCTGGATCATCAAGTAATACAAAACGATACGGTAGTGCTCTCCCTAAGAAAAAAGAGCAAGATATTGGGAATATCTCTCTTAGAAATCAAAGGCGATGATACCAACCAGTAGCAGCCGTAACTCCTGCTATCAACCCCGCGCCTGTTCCTACGTATCAACCTCAGGTTGCTCAAAGCCAACCGAATCAACAACAATATCAGCAAAGGACACAGCAGCCTCTTCAGTAGGCTCTCCCTCCATACAACAACAATCGTACAATGCGACCACCAGGGTTTGATCCAATACCGGTGTTGTACACAGAACTATTTCTGTTATTACTGGTCAAGGGACACGTCCAAACTAGGTCTCCTCTTACAGTACTGGAGAATCCGCCTTTTTGGTTCAAAGCGGATCAGACTTGCCCTTACCACCAAGGAGGACCGGGGCATAACGTAGAAAACCGTCTCAGTTTCAAATCCGACGTGCAAAAGCTTGTTAGGAGCGGGGTCTTATCTTTCAAAGATACGAATCCGAATGTTCTCATGAACCCGCTGCCTCAACACGAGAAAACTGCAGTCAATTTGATAGAGGGAGAGTCTAACGACAGCTATTAAATTCATGATGTACTCTTATTGAGGGCTAACTTGGTCAAGATGCATTGTAGACAGAGTGGATACGACCATGTGCCACCTCATAATTATCACCAGTGTGATATCTGCTCTAAAAATAATCAGGGATTTTCTATGGTGCAATCAGCTCTACAGGAACAGTTGGGTCTCGGATGGATCTAAGAGCATCGAATTCGTGGAGTTAACATGACTCATGAAAGTTTCAACATCATTCAGAACCACGACATCCGTGTAAGGAATGTTAACTTGGTGGAAATGCACTCAAGGCAAAGCCAGTATCATAATCTGCCACGGCATGATTATAATTCATGTCTGACTTGCTAGGTAAACAAACAGGGATGCTCTTTCATACAAGAGGCCCTCAAGCGTCAGATGGATCTTGGATGGATCCAGAACTACCGTGATAGAAATCCCTATCAGATCAACATGATTCAAATCTTCGACATTCGTTTGATGAATACCAGCTTGGTGGAGTTACACACCAAGCAAGTCCAACTCGGTTTTCTCACTTCACATGATTATCTGAGCTGTAAAGTATGTTGTCAGAGTAACCAAGGGTGCGCTCTCGTTTAAAGAACTTTACAACACTTGTTAAACCACTGGTGGCTTCCAATTTATATGGATAAAAACACGCAACAAATCAATGTGGTTAATGGGAACCCTACTAGGCATCAAAGTCAGGATGTCCGATCTCTGGAAACAGATCTAGTGAGGTTACAATGCATTCAAAGCGGACGTGGCCAGGTGCCACCACACAACTATGAGCACTGTCGGGTCTGCTCGAAAAATAACCAAGGATGTTACCTCGTGCGAGCAGCCCTCCAGAGTCAGTTGGGCTGCAAAGAGATTCAACCATGTCTGAGTTCAATCAACTGGACGCCAGACTATTTCGCTGATCAGATTAAGGATGTTGTCGTAATCTCTGATCATGAAGGGACTGAGGATGTTTGTACCATCATCCCTCTACTGGACGAATCAAAGGTTCCTAGCCAGGAACTGATTGGAGTTATCCACGATAGTAAAAAAAATCAGAAGGCTCCTGTAGTTATTTATCTACCAGGACCAGTGCAGTATGAATCAACTAAGGCGATCCCTTACAAATACGGTGCAACAATAATTGAGAATGGAAAGGAAATTCCATTACCCTCTGTCGTGAATATTGCAGACATCAGTCGAGTAACACGGAGTGGTCGAATCTTCAACAGAGGAGTTGGAGAACCTAACAGAGAAAAGGAACCTCAAACGGAAGTTCCAAATCCACCAGTCATTCCATCCAGTGGTCCCGACCTTTCAAAGAACTATGATGAGATGCTGAAGCTCATCCAAAGGAGTGAATACAACATTATTGATCAACTGTTACAAACTCCTTCAAAGATCTCTGTGTTATCTCTTTTACTTAGTTCTGAAGCCCACAAAGAGGCTCTACAGAAAGTATTAGAGCAGGCCTTTGTGGAACAGGATGTGTCAATACGACAATTTGACAGCATTATCTCTAATATTACTTCCTGCAACAACTTGGGGTTTAATGATGAGGAATTGCCCGAGGAAGGCAAAAGTCACAACATGGCGCTTAATATCACAGTCAACTGCCAGGATGATGCTTTAGCCAGCGTACTGGTAGACATCAGCTCTCAACGTTATGCCGAAGACCAACCTAATGCGACTATCATTCAAAGGGTCCCCGATGAGAGGCAGTGAGGTCGTCGTCAAAGCCTTTGATGGGTCAAGAAAAACAGTTATCGGCGAAGTCGACCTTCCCATAACTATTAGTCCTCACACTTTTTTGGTCACTTTCCAGGTCATGGACACCCGGGCAACATACAGTTGCTTATTAGGAATGCCTTGGATACACCAGGCTGGGGTAGTCACTTCGACACTGCACCCGAAACTGAAGTTCGTCAAGAATGATCAACTCGTCATGGTATGTGGAGAACAAGCCTTGATCGTGAATAACCTTTCCTTATCCACTTGTGTAGAGCCCGAGGAGGTTGTTGGAACGCAGTTCCAGGCACTCTCTATGAGCAATGGAAATCAGTCAGAAAAAGGAACATCGATTTCCTCATACAAAGATGCTCTTGAAGTGATCAAAAGTAACAACGCAAAGGGTAGGGGACAACTTGTCATTCCTACTGATAACAAAATAAGGAAGGGTCTTGGTTTTCCTGCAACCTGTACCCAGACTGCCACTAACGGCGAAAGTCTTCATCCTATTCAGAACTTATTCCATAGTGGAGGTTTCCTTCACCCAGTGTCTCAAGAAGTACATACCATCAACGAGGGAGATTCCTCCGATACAGATGAAGAGCGAAAGTCCTATCTTAACGAGGACGGTTATATGTCTAAGGAAGAGGTGCCTACGCCCTTTTGCTATCCCGTAAGAGTTCGAGATTTATACCTAGGTCAGATGTCAGAATGATATATGGAGATTGTGATCCTGAAGGATGTCGTGCTCCACCAAATTCATTAAAGGAGGACACTCCAATGAAATACAACTTTGACCACGACTATTACGGCCCGATGGATGGTCTACCTATCTGAGAGCACAAATACTATGCAAAATAAAACCGAGGAATCCTCCTATGACAACTCTGTCTGGAAGACAGATTCCAATGATCCTGCTCCACCAGAAATTAGATTTATTTCTGAAGACAAATCAAGAAGGAAGGTACCAGACTTTGTGATTCACTGAGGTGTTCGCCGCCAATGGGTTGCAGTTGATGTTCTGAAGATCGTTCATAAGTCTAAGTAATTTCCGTCTTTATCTTAACCTTTCACCCTGCCCAGGTGAAACAGATATTTTGATAGGGCTCACTTTTCTATAAATACCTCTTCGCTTTGCCCAAAGCGACAGAGTTTTGTTTTATAGGGCTGTAGTTTCATGAATCGACAAAGTCATAAATAAATAACGTCGTTCTGTAATTTCCGCATTTATTGCTGTTTTCTCTTTTCTTTCTTCAGAAAATGGTAATCCTAAAAAATAACTAATAAAAACAAGCAGTTTTTAGAAAAACACTGCACACACTCTTGCATTTTCTCTGTCTCTCCAAAACACAAATCATCACGTCATGCAGATTGCTTGTTTTAAACCCCGTTGAAACATACGATCCGATGCCTTCTCCCAACTTTGAATTCCCGGTATTTGGGGCTGAAGAAGAAGATGACGACGAAATTCCAGAAGAGATCTCCCGATTACTCAGACAAGAGGAAAGGTCCATTAAACCTCACAAAGAGCCGTTGGGAACTGTCAACTTGGGCTCAGAGGAAGCTGTAAACCCCAAAATTTTCCCTCTTATTGTTCTCAATAATTGGCTTATGTTTCACTCATTTGCATTTCATAATAGGTCATACTAAATCATATACATCATTGGTTGCAAGTCATAGGATCAGGTGTTTCAAGGCATAAACAGTTCAAGGTCAAAGGACAAGAGAAAAGCTTTTCCAAACAAGTCACAAGGGTTTTTCATATCTCAATTCATTTCATTTGAGTCCTCAAGGTATCACAAGATGAGAATTCAATAGAAGATTGAAGGAAGTCATATTCTCATAACCAGTGCAAACTAGGGTTTTGGAATGCTGAAGTATAATACCCCAATGGGTAGGATCTTGGAGCTTTTATCATTTCCAAATGGCATATCTCATCTTTGTTGGAGAGGATATACATCATACTCAGAGGAATTTAGATTTGGAGGATGTACTGATTTCTCCTAGACTGAGGGGTCAAAATTAGGGTTTACCATAAGATCAGTTTATTTCTGATTTTTTGGGTAAAAATAGATTCTATGGTATTCTACATGTCCTCAAGGGTCTAAGGATGAAGAATTGTCCATTAATTTGATTTGGAAGAGGTTCAATTGATTCATTGATTGAGAATCATGATAATTGGGGAAAAGTCAACTGTGCAGAGGAAAACGTCAACTCTTGACTTTTTGAGGTCAAATACATGTTCCCCATGTCAAACATGATCATTGGTGGGGGTTTGGTCAAGAAATAATGAAAGGTTCATCAAAAATCAAGAAATGTGCAAAGTTGCCAAAAATAGAAATTAGGGTTTCTATTTATGGCAAGTTTTGGCAAGGTGAGAGGTCAACTTTGGGGCTTTCTTTCTCTATACTCCAAGAACTAAATGGAAGGGGTAGGGAGGCCTATCAAAAGTTCACATTTCAAGCTTCAAAACCATAGCAAGAACTCCTCAATTGGATCAAAATTGAAGGAGTTATGATTGATTAAAGTTGGAGGTTTGTAGGGCATTTTTGACCAGCTAGGCATGTCATGGGCGAGCCAGCACGCAGTCATTTTATCAAACATCTTGTGTGCATATTTTGTCCAACTTCCAAGCCAAATATCTCATTGATGCAAGCTTCAAATGGAAAATTGTTCAACATCAATTTTGTTCCTCTTGATGTCCTCTTTAACTTTTATGTTGAACAAATTTTCATTTGATCAACCATTGGAGAGATAGAGTAGCTCAAAGTTAGGTGTTTTCGACTGGTTCATTCCCATGCACATGGCCAGGCACGAGTAGGGCAAGATACATGTGTAACTCAGTGGTAACCAAGCATGTTCATCATTATTTTTAGATACCTTAGAGGCTTCCATGACATTCATGGTGAACATCAATGTTGTTCCATTCCATGTCCTCTTTCCAAATAGCCCAAGAGCTTGTCATTCCATCCATGGGTCCATGAGATATTGCTTGCCAAAGTTGCCATCCCCAAACCTGATCTTCTTACATACCAAGCAAACCAAACTAGGACAAACCTTGTTCTCTTTTCATTCTCATGCGCATGCCACACAAATTCAACCATGACATGTCCCAAAACATTGCTTTTTAAAGCCAAGCATACCTTAAATCACATACCATGCTCATGTACATATTACTATCTATGTGTAAACCAAAGGGAAGGAGGAGAGAAACTTGTGAAGCAAGCTCTGTCAAGCTCAGAACAACATCACCACCACTCATTTCATGCCAACTCTCACCATAACTCTAAGATCTGTTCCACACTTAAACAAAACCATGCAACTCGTGCCAATAACCAACTTAACTCACTATAAACTCAGTTAACTTGAGTTCTAACTGTTAACCAAGGTAGTTAACAGTTAACTCACCTTATAAATTCAATCTCCAGCAGAATTTGGAAAACTCTTGGCTCATTCTTCATTTTCTCTCAACATTCCACTCTCTCTTTCTCTGAGTCTCTCTCTTTCACGAAGCTTGTTTCTCTTCAATCTCTGAAGATTTCTCTTGAGTTCTCTTCAAACAAAGCATCAATGGAATCAAAGGATTTAAGATTAGCATTGTATTCCAATTTTCTCCACTTCTCTGCAACTGAATTTCTTGTAAACAACAAACATTTTCATAACCTTTATTTGGCCAAAAGCAAGTTCAATCAGCAAGGAATCTCACCTCTGGTCTTCTCTTGCTCAAAGCTCCATATACAACAGGTTTTGTTTCAATCTCTTTCTTGCCATTTCTACTGATTTAAGCTTGTTTTTGCATGATTGAAGCTCAGTAGGAGCAATGTGAGTATCCGGCTAGTTGATAGGCATTATAGATGCTTAGTTGAAATTTCTAGGGCAATTTGTTTTGCTTCAGTTTGCATTGTGTGTACATTATTTGTGAATTTTAATGGTGGATCTATGTTCTACGTGTTGAGATGAAGAGAATGAGGTATAGCTTGCTAATTTCTGTGATGTTTGATGATTGAGCACGGTGGAGAAGTCACCGGAGAAGGTGACCAGAGATACCAGTCCGGCCACCGTCCATAAACCCTAATTGCATGCCAGATTTAATCTCAGCCTTTGGTTTGTTTTGGATCCAACGTGTATCATGTAGCCAGCACATTAATGAACCACTCCCCTTGCACGTGATTTTTTTTTCTTTTTCTGAAATAATTTGATTTGTGTGATTTTGTGTGTGTGACTTACTCTTGCTTATCATGTGCCTGTATGTTGATCCATGTGATTGGTTTGCTTCTTTAATAATCATACGCTGACCTGATCGTGTGGCTCTTGATGAGTCAACATGTTGACAGAATCCCATAACATACACCTCCTCTGAACACGCTTAGTGGACTGGATTGTTTTTGTTACGCGCACCCCTTATCCTGGGCCCAATATGCATGTTTAACTGAGTTTTTACTAATGTTGCACCTCCCTGCTCTATTTTCTTGTTTTTTTTTGTTTTTTTCACATACATGTTTGGTTTTTAATTTTTAAAATTGTTTCTAAGCATGATAAAATTCTACAGAAATTCATGAGACATTACAACACGTTTAAATAATTTTTGATCATTTTATTTTCTGATTTTATGATATTTAACCATATTTTCATGAATTTTCTTTCATTTTCTTTTGTTTGTGCATTGCATCATGACACATGCTACATCTTGATTTTATTTGACATAGTTGTACCTTGAATTTTTGCATAATAATTGGTATGTGCATTTAGAATATGATGAGGCATGTTGTGAATTTTTTTTGAATTTTCTAAGTCATTTCTTGATGACTTTTGAGTGATGCTTTTGAGTCAATTGTTAAGGTGCTTTGTATGATATTGTTAGACCTCTTTGAACATGTTTCTCAATGATTTTTGAGCCATCTTCTTGTGAAATGTTTACCCACTGGTTGCATTTCAAATAACTTGAATCTCATAATTTTGTTGAGCCTTTAAATTCCATCTTGATCCATTAAAATGCATGTGTGTTTGTGTAAGCATTAGATGATTTGTGCTTAGGTTTTGATTTGTATTATGTGCCAATCTTCTTTGACTACTTGTTGAGGTTTTTTAATTCATGTTGTATGAATATTATAGGTCATTTTTACCATGTCATAAGTCATTCAAAGTTCATTCTTATATGGTTTTTGTGCACATGTTCTAAAGTGAAATATCTTGTGTAATTGTGTTTTCTTCTCTAATCTTCTTTGAATACATGTTTGCCCCAATACATGAGTGATCCCAAATCATACCTTGACCATGATTCACTTCTGTTTTCAACCATTTTCATATTCCATGACCTATAATTTCATGTTACATGTTTCTAAAGCTCACAAACTTTTGCATACTTTGTTTGAACTTGTTTGACCTAACTTGAACTTGTTTGCTCTTAATCTTCTAAGTGCTTCAACATGACAATTGTATGAATTTTGTACTTACATTATTAACCTATAAATGTCATTTCAAATGTCCTAAGCTACTGACTTGCATTCATTTTGTTTTGTTATTTAATTTGCATATTCATTTCTTACTTACATGTCTTGTATGATGCATTGTTGGAACTTTAATGATGTTTGCTCCCATCTTTTGTTTTCTTGATCAATGCTTGCTCTTGTGAATCATATACCATTTGAATAACATCTTCACTCATTCTTAAATGACATTTACTTCCGACTTTGATGTTCACATATGCATTTATTCATGTTTACTTTACAATTATATACATCTTGTGTAGTTAATGTTCAACTCACATTTGCATGATTGTTTGGTGCATAGTTTGACTTTGTTTGATATCATATGACATGTTTACATTAGCATGGTACCTTAGCATATACCTACTAACTTGGTATGTCCATTAACCATTAGGACCCTTCTTTTTTGGTGTGAACTTCATTTTCTTATTAACTTGTCTTCTTGAATCAAATAGTTTTGTTTGGTTTGAGTTCCATGTACTAGTTTTCAATTACTTGTGATAATAATGCACTAACCTTTTGTGTAGGGGTAGAGGTAAGTCACTTGAGTAAGTGGATGTTAATCCGTACTCATCTCTTCTTTTATCCCTTCTTTCATCTCTCATCTCTTTCACTTATCATTCTTTTTGTGAATATCATGATATAATGCTTGATTGTGTAGAACTTTCTCACATCCCTTAGGGATCCTAGCTCATCCTTAATTTTTGATTAAGGTGAGGTAGGATAAGCATTAGGTAGTGCTATCCCTTTCTCTTCTTTAGACTTAGGTGGTTCTTATGCCTCACATAACCATAGGATCTCCATGCATGATAACTTTAGGGTTGTTAGTCTCCCTGATTAGACTTTTTCCTTTCTTAAACCCTTTGAGTCTCTTTCTCATCTAAAAAAAAAGTAAAAACATCTAAAAAAGGATTAACATGTATTGCACATGAGCCTTGCATGTGGGTAATGGAAGAAGGAGGGTTTCCCTTCGTCTTTCTAGAGTGTTTAGCATACGTCCTGTTAGGGCGACCATGCGATGCATTCGATCCTATGTCATAGACTTTGATGCAATACGTGTTATAAAAACAAAAATAAGCAAAGAAATTCTTCTTAAAAGACAAAAACAAACAAAAATTCTCTTCTTATCTTCCTCAATCCATTCATAAAGGATTTGTCACTTCCATTCTACCGCAAACAGGTAAATGCCTAAGACTCCGTACAACGAGCTGCGAGACCTAACTGCTGGAACGTGAACCTTGGCGTCTTCCATTAAAAAACACAAACAAAGAAAATCCATCCCTAGTGAGGGGAACTACGTCGCTCTGATTCTCGCGTGCGAGCGGGATACGTAGGCAGGAGATCGTGCGAGATCTCTCCGAGCACCATCCTTCTCTTTTCCCCCCGAACCATAGTCCGAACTACGTTGACTCTGACTTTCCCATTACACAAGGGAATACGTAGGCCTAGGACGCGACGTCCCATCGAGTCACTTCTTTTTCTCTTCTTCCTCGTTCCTTCGTTCTTTTCCATCCATGTTCTTTCTCCTTTCTAGTAGCAGTGGAGCTCCTGACAACGACACCCTTTGATCGAGACAACAAGCGTGGATCCCATCGAGTACGATGGACACGAGGGGGTGCTAATACCTTCCTCTCGCGTAACCGAATCCCTTACCCGTTTCTCTTGGTCGCGAGACCATGCTTTTTCCTTCTCCTCAGGTTTACGTAGTGTTTCCTTTCCCTCTCTTGGGATAAATACACATTGCTGGCGACTCTGTTTCTGCGCCACTTTCGCGTTTGTACTTGGATGAAAATCCCGGGAGCGACAGTTGGCGACTCTGCTGGGGAAAGGTTGGCCTCTTGCTGGTCCATTCCCTAAGTGAGTCAATCCTAGCGTTTGTTTGTTTTCGATTATAGGGTGTTTTATCTGTTTGCTTTACTCACATTATTTATGGCATTGTTGCATGTTTATTGTTTTATTGCATTTACATGCTTTTCATTTACTGTTGTCATATATTATACTGTGCTGGATTTTTTTGTTTGGTGGGCAGGGTGTTCTGAGAGATAAGCCCACTACCCAGGCTTGAGCATACACATAGGTATTAGAGTGGATAGTCGTGACGCTTGCGTGGTGGTGACCACGTATTGTTGTTCATGAGACCCACAACCAGATGAGGTTCTATCAGGAGCTATCTGCTACTGTATGTTGATACAGGCCAGTGGATATTCTCTTGAGGGACTGTCAACTCTGGTGACCATTCCCGAGAACTCAGTAACGACACTCCTCCCGAGTTGTGATAACGGCAGACCAGAAATGGCAAACCCATTACACTTCTCGATCTGAGGACCCAATGCTGGGAACTTGCTATAGGATATCCTTTTTGAAAGAGAATCAATGGAGGCACTCCTCGATTGGTGATAGTACTGTACCCCGAGGGATGGATGTACTATTGCTTCTCGACCTCAGTGCCAGAAGCTGAGGACCTTTCGTTTTGAGGGGAATCAGTTGAGGCCTCCTCGATTGATGATGATGCCAAACCAAAAATGGTGAACGTATCGTCATTTCTCGACCTGAGAGCCCGGGATACTGAGGATCCTCGGTTTTTTAGTACCCACATGTGAGAGGGGCGGGTTGTTTACAGGTTTGCAGGTAACCATAACCTCTTACGTACCCAATTTTATGATGTCATTACGCAAAAAAGAGGATTCATCCTATTGTATTCAGTTGGTTCTTGTCCACGGTTCTATAATATTCTCAGAGCTACACTGA
Organism: Lathyrus tuberosus; assembly: GCA_022829125.1. NCBI lineage: Eukaryota > Viridiplantae > Streptophyta > Magnoliopsida > Fabales > Fabaceae > Lathyrus > Lathyrus tuberosus. Next base: position 4,573,867 of record JALAZF010000283.1, on the reverse strand, counting down.
CACCGTTCACAGTCCAGCACAGACACGCGACACTTTGGTACCATGTCTTTTGCATTGCATTTACATATTCTAACATACATGTTTACTCATTTCCAGGTTCATATTCTACCCTTGATTCCAGTCACCGGGTTCTCACAAGGATGAATACTAAAGAGAAGAAGAACATCATTAGTTACAAATTCCTCACGCCTACTCTAGGTTCCATTACTATCTTGAAAGGAATGGCAAGCCCCGATGTGTTGGAAGCTTTCAAAGAAAAATATGGGTGGATTTTATCTTTTGTTCATAATGTCAGTGATTACGAATACAGGGGTCTTCACACTTTGATGCAGTCCTATGACCCTCCTCTGAGGTGCTTTGTATTTCCAGATTATCTGTTGGTACCTACCTTAGAGGAGTATTCCAACATGCTAGGGATTGCTATCAAGGAGGAGTCTCCATTCTTTGGGTCTAGGGGCGATCTGGACTTTGGGAAAGTGGCTGGTGCTCTTTATTTGAGTAAGTCAGAGTTAGAGGCCAATATCTCTAACAAAGGAAAGCTTCGTGGTTATAAGCTGGGGTATCTGATAAAGAAAGCTCAGGAGGCAGCAAAAGATAAGAAATGGGTCGTTTTTAATGCATTGCTGACCCTTTGCGTATATGGTATTGTATTGTTCCCCAACGAGCCCGATTTTGTTGATGTGGATGCCATTAGGATATTCATGATGAAAAATCCAGTACCAACACTGTTGGGAGATCTTCATTACGCATTATACAATAAAAACGAAAAGAAAAGAGGAGGGGTAGTTCGTTGCTGTGCACCTTTGTTCTATAAGAGGTTCGCAAGTCGCTTACTGCAATCAGGTGCTTTCGTGGATTCTAAAGGTTCTCTAGAATGGAGTCAGCGCTTAATGGGACTAGTTGCCAAGGACATCGTATGGATAGATCATGGGCTACTCGGCAAGAACATTATCCATAGCTGTGGTGAGTTCCCCAATGTTCCATTGATGGGAAGAAAAGGGGGAATCAACTACAATCCTTCTTTGGCCATTAGGCAATTTGGGTACGCTCTGATAGGTCTGCCCATTAAGAGGGATGTAGAAGATTCATTGTATTTCCACACATCAGATGGTTTAGAAACAGCACGAAAAGCCTCCGAGGCCTGGGCCAGTGTACTAAAGAAAGGAAAAGTCGCTCTAGGCAAACCCAATAATCGGGCTTATCCAGCATATGAAGAGTGGGTGCAGAAGAGAGTTGAAGATTTTCACTTTCCTTTTGATAGGGTACCCCTTTTGTATCCTGAGAATGAGAAAGAAGGAAGTACTGCCACTATGAAAGAATTCGACAAATTGCAAGCCTTGGTGAAAAAGCTTCGAGGAGAGAATTCTGAGCTAAGCAGCCGTCTTCAAGACGCTCTAGATACCAACAAGAGATTGGAATGGAAAGCCCAAGATGCAGAAAAGGTCTTAGAAGCAAGAGAAAGAGATTTTGCTGAAAGGGCTCGACATTTCCAAAAAGTAAATATGGCTGTTGAAACCTCGGCTCAAACTTACAGGCAGACTAAACAGTATTTGGCCCAAACAAAAGCCAAGCTCACTCAACTTCGGCAAGCATGGGACAAAGTAAGAATTGAGAATGCAGAGCTGCAAGAGCAGTTAAAATCCAGAGATGATGAACTTCAGAAAGCGCATGCACAACAAAGAAAGCATCGCGAAGACGTCAGTAAAAGTCAAGAATAGTTGAAGAAGGTCATAGATGAGCTGGAAGCTTCCAAGAAGGAACTTGAAGATGCTGTAACAGAGATGGAAGAACTCAAAGTGTTAGCTGGTGTGAAAAAGCCTAGGCAGGTGAGTGAAGATGAAGCTCTTTTGATGCAGTCGGATTCATTAGCCGAAGCTTTGAAGAAGAGGGACATTTTGATCAAAGAGATGATTGAGAAGACAAATCATCAGCGCACCAGAGTACTCTTTGAAGAGATCAAGTACTCTAGCGAGAAGTTGAAAGATTTGGAACTGAATGATTGATAGTCTCCTCTTTATTTTCCTAGTGCAGTTTTGTTGATGTACCGTGGTTACCATCAGGCTTGTTGATGGATCCACTATCTTGATGTATTTCCTATTTTTGAATTCATTGTAGAATGCTTCAGTGCGTATTGATTAGTTTTCTGTTAAATTCAAATGAATGGTTTATTCAGAAATAGTTCTTTGGCAGCGTTCAATTCACAAGCACATTATCACAGCACGGTGTCACAGCACAATTTCTCTCGACAATATCTGCACATTACTCAGTTTCTTGTGATTAAGACTGGAATCAGGGTGTGAAATGCCCTGGAAGTGGTTAAACATGACATTTGCATGCATTTCATAATATATCATGTTGCATAACAGGTGTAGCGAGCGATTTTGGACGTGGTTCTTAAGCACTGTCGCTCTGGGGTTACTACAGGTCGATTCATTTTTTATCCTATTGAGCTGACTAAGGAAGGGAAATAGATGTCTCCAATTAACCCTGCTTGCATACTGAGTTTAAATAGCGGTCTGTTAGGTTACGGATGCTATATGGTAATGGGGCCTTTTTCTTCTTACTTTGTTTAGAACGAAACCCCGAGAATGTTTATGGGGAGTTTTGTTAGGATGCTAGGACTGCTGCTTTTCATTTGATATGTGAAGGTACGGTATTTGGGCCTTTGGATTTGTGTGTTCGCTAAGATTTTTCTTTCAATCTTATGCCTACGTATTCCCGTTTACCGAACCAAGGAAATCAGAGCGATCGTAGTTCCTCCTATTCTATGGGAGGAAATGGTGCTTTGGTGTCTTGTTCAAAGCCCAAGACGTGAAGCTGAAAAGGTGGTTTATATCTTGTTCAAAGCCCAAGATGTGAAGCTGAAAAGGTGTTGTCTTCAGAGAGAATTTGTCATCTTTAAAGGGGGTCTGTTTGTCACAACTGTTGGGTGACTGACTATAAAGGAGGATTACTTTAACCGGGATATGTGAATCCTAGCAATGCCACAATTTCCTTTATAGGGGGTTTTAACCTGAAGGAGAAGACTTTAACTCAGTGTAGAGCAATGCTATCTTTCCTTAGGAATTTCCCATGCTAAAAGAGGGACAGTGGTGTGGATGTAAATAATTCAGAGGCTTGCCGCTTACAGGGATTAGATGAAAGGAGTTGTTGATGTTTGTATCCTGTGAACGAGGCACAGTTTTGATGCTAAAAGGTTGATTGACTCAACCGGGGTTTTTCTTATACAAAGCCCAAGAGGAGGCTATTGACCCAACAAGAGGATGCTTTTGTGTCTCGTACGAAGGCCGAGAGGGAGGCTAAAAGGAGTTGACTCAACAAGAGAGTGCTTTTAGATGTGTCTTATACGAAGCCCAAGGCGGAGGCTAAAGGTTGACTCAACAAGAGAGTCTTTTATACTCAACAAGAGAGTGTTTTTGTATCTCGTACGAAGCCCGAGATGGAGGCTAAAAGAGAGATTGACTCAACAAGAGAGTCTTTTTGTATCTCGTACGAAGCCCGAGATGGAGGATAAAAGGATTGCTGTTTCAGTTGAGTGACAGGTCCAGTAGGTTGGTTAAAAGAGAAAATCAGTTCTTATAAAGAGACTAATTAAAGGCAAGGCTATGCTTTGGGATTGATCAGAAGATTAGGGTTATTTCCTGTTCTTTAAGGAAATGGGGAATCCAGAGGGTATTGAAGACTGCCCGAGTCTATTGGTGTTTTCCCCTACTTGAGAATGCCTTCGAGACTTAAGGAGATTAGACTGTCTAAGTCTAGAGTTTTATCTTTTGTACTATGCTTAAAGAAACAGTAGTAGTACGTTCACGGAAGAAAGATCTAGACTCTTTGAAAGACTGTTCTATTAAGATGACTAATTTCGGTTCTTATACCTCTAGGAGGTCGTCAGGACAATTTGTACGAAGCCCAAGAGGAGGCTGGAAACTTTTAAGAAGCCGAGGGACAATTTGTACAAAGCCCAATAGGAGGCTCTCTTCCCGAAGGAAGAATCCTTATACGAAGCCTAAGAGGAGGCTGTGAATACTTCTAAGAAGCCGTAGGGTCCTTGTACAATGCCCAAGAGGAGGCGGGGATGCTTTTAGGAAGCCTGTGTGTCCCCAAACCCTGAGAAATTCAAGACAGGCTATTCACAGAGAATAGATCAAGCCAGGAAAGTCCAAGAATTTTGAAGAAACTCAAGAGATGCCATTCAAGGAGAAAAGATTATCTCTGGGGAGTAGAGTTTCTTTGACGATTTCTAAGGGTGACAGTCTGAGAAAAGGTTCACCGAGAATGCTGCCTTTCACGTCTCCATATTGTTTAACCCGAAGAGGAGGGAAGACTGTATCTGGTAATCCTATGGGGATCTAGTTTTGATTGTACTTAAGAGTGACCAACAGGGCTTAGTGCTATACGTTGTTGCCGGGGAAACTTTAAATATCTATACTAGTATTACACAGTTGATATGAGTTTATGAAAGAAGACTTACAGTGAAACAGCCCCACAATACAGTTTATATGTATATGAAAGCGGATAAAGAAAGCATATAACCACTTACTCGTTTGTAGAGTTCCATGCTGTTTGGTTAGTTGTTCAACAAAGAAAGATTGAAAACAACAGTATATTCAAAATTTAAAGGAGAAAATATTTTGAAAAGATGTTGGGGCTTACAGCTTAACGAGAGGCCCAAGGTTTATCAGTGATCGCACTTTCGTTTTGTACAGAGGGACTTATACAAGTGACTGAGGCCCCAGAAAGGTTTTCTGTACAAGGGGATGGGTCTTACACTCTCTCAAGAGGCCCAAAAGATTTATTTTTGTATAAGTGGTGGGGCTTACAGCTCAAGGAGAGGCCCAGGATCATTTGTTTAAAAAATGGCGATCGCGCCGAGATTTTCGAAAACGCGGTGGGTCTTATACAATGCATTGAGGTCCAAAATGGTTTGGTTTTCAAAGGGGGTTGGGTCTTACACTCTAATGGAGGCCCAATGATTTTGAACGGGTCTTATAGCTCGAGGAGAGGCCCAGGGTTTGTTTTTCAAAGGATGATGATCGCGTCGAACTTTTTGAAATACAACGGGACTTATACAATAAGTGAGGCCCAAAAATAGGTTTGTATTTACAAAGGATTGGGTCTTACACTCTATAGAGGCCCAAAAGTTTTTGAAATTGTTTGATGAGGGTGAAAATCAAAGAAACCCTAATTTGTTATTCTTTAAAAGTAAGTATTTAAAGAAAATCAAATAAAATATCAAATGAGTTTGAATAAACCATTTGTGATTTTTGTTTAAGGTTTGAGAAATTAGGGATTAATCACAAGGTGAATTAAAACTCACTTGGTTTTGCTTTTCAAAGTAAGTATTCACTTTTAAAATGTTTAAAAACATTAAAAAGGAATTTATTCACAAAAATACTAATTATATTAAATAAATAATATAAACTTAATTTTTTTGTGGAATAAAATATTTCAACATTTTTGTGATTTTTTGCAAAAAGAACCAATAAAAAATAATTAAAATTGAAGGAGTTATTAATTTTCCAATTAATTAATAAAACATGAAAATATTGGAAAAAATAGCAAAAATGTGAGAAAACACAAAATGGCATGGGTGGGGTTTGAACCCACGACCTCAAAGTTATAGGGCGCGCGCCTTATCATTGGGGTGGTGATACATCCATTGCTTGAAGTGAAACCACAAATATACAAGGCATGCCTTGTTTTCTAGGCCTGGCCAAGGCAAGGCAAGGCAAGTTTTGCCAAGAAACGGGAAGGTCCATAACTTTCTCATTTCTCAATGGTTGGGGACAAAATTTATATGCATCTGGCCTAGAATTTCACAAGGAATTCAATGGTGGTGGTATTTTTTTCAGATCATACTCCCTCCTCAAAACCCGATAGTGGTTTTGAAAAAGGCCTATAATTGCATTTTCTATGCTACACTTTGATACAAGCATGAATTACATGATGAATTGGTTCAAACACAACATATATAACATGTATGAGGTGTGTATGATCAGTGGACTTCAAAGCAATGCATAATTGGAAAGTTCAAGTCATGATGCTTACCTCTTTTTGAGCTTTTGGAGTTTTCTGTGCAATCTGCCAAACTTCTTGTTCCAGAAATGGTTTGATGCTTTGGACACTCTCAAATGATCCCTTAGAAGCTTTAAGGATGGTTGGAATTAGCTGGAACTTGCAAAAACACAAACTGGCCCTTTCTTGCAAAAGGGGTTAAAATGACCAAAATAACAACTCTCTCAAATGGTGTTCCAGATGGGGGGAACCATTTGGGACATTTCAAGGATGTTATTTGGAGTGTGTTTGAGGTTTTATCTGGTTTCGAAAGTGACTGAATCAAGACATGGCTTGAAAAATGCACAAAAGGCCTATTTTGAGGTTTTGAGAGGTGACTTTGTGATTTTGGTGTTACAGGTCACTTTTGATAGTTTGGATCACCTACATATGATGCTTATGAGATGTTAGGATCATGAGTTGTGATGGAAATGCTTTCTAACTCAAAAACTCAGAGCTACCTTGCTAAAGAAGGCATTTTGGCCTAAAGAGAGGGATTTTGAGGAAAGCATATGTTTGATGGCTTTGGTGTACTCAAACTGAGCATAAATGACCTCTATTTATAGTAGAGCAAGTTTGTTTTAGGATCAATAGTGAATGGCAACTGCAGCAGAGGTTTGGCCAATGGTTACACTTTGGAATCCAAGTCTCCTCTAGCCATTGACTAGAGGTTAGGGCACAGGGCTGTGGTTCCCTTGGTCTTGGATAAGTCTTGACTGAATTCAGTTGCAAATGGCTGAGTCCATGCCACCTTGGTGTATGCATTGAAGGCTCCAATCCAAAATTGGAGTCTTGTCCCTCTTTTAGGCAATTCTAGGTTTGGCATGCTACTTCTTATTCCAAGGACTTTGGAGGCTTGGCTCAGTGTTTGTCCCCTTTAGATTTAATCCTCAGATGTGTCCAAAGTGATGACAAGGCTTGGAATTATCTAATTTTTCCAAATCAAGCAAAAATGCAAAATTCTGCCTAGCCTTTGCAGTTTTCAGCAAGGCATATTGCCATTATCATATCTCTTGGCCCAAGTGGAATTTGGTGATGTTCTTGGCCATTTTGGAAAGCCCTCATATGATACAACAATTGTTTGATCATATTTGGTTTTGATACTTTTTGGATCCAAGTGAAAAATGCCCCTACATTTGGAAAAAAGTGAAGGCAAATTCGGACTTAGTGAAAATTTCACTAAGTGTTGGAAAAAAGTGACATTTTCACCTTTTGTGATTTTGATCATTCCATAACTCAAAATCTATGATGAATTTGGAGGGAGGTCTATTTTAAGCTTTTGTAGAGGGTAATGAGATCTACAAATCAAGCTTTGGATAGGGAAAAATGGCTTTGTGGTTTAGGAGTTATGATCCTCCAAAGTTGGTACCCTTGCCACATTGTTCATAACTTAGAAAATTTTCTAAGTTTTTATGGTTACCCCTTTTACAAGTTATCCCACTTTTCTTGATTTTTCTTGATGAATGATGATTCAAATCATACATTAACATTATTTTAGGGTTAAAAACCCATTTTTGTGAAAAATCTCAAAAAGTCAAAGTTGACTTTTGTGCACAGTTGACTTTTTGTCAGACGAATTCCAAACTGTGCGATCCTCTATGAAATCAAGTCCTTGACCTAAATCAAACTTGATGGATTGATTTCATAGGTGCTATAGGGTGTATTGAATCATGTCCTAGGGTTTGGGAGCATGTCCTGGTCAAAAGTCAAAGCTACAGTTGACTTTTTCCTCAAAACCCTAACTGTGGTACTGATGAAATTGAGACTTGCTGCTCAAGCTTCTTGGATCAATCCATTGTTGCAAATGGATCAATGTGGTATATTGGAGACCCTCAAATCCTCTCTTGAGGTCTTGGCTCATGATTTGTCCCAAAAGTCAACTTAGGGGTGAATTAGGTCAAGAAACCCTAATTCCTGATTTTTGATGTATGCATCCCCGGAGGTCAAATTGACTTGATGCTTGGGCCCATGAGGTTCCATGGAGTATTTTAGGATATGCTTTGAAGCATTGGCTCATGCCCAGAGGAAAATTTTCATCTGGAGGCCCTGGTCGACCAAACCCTAATTTGGTGACACTGGCGATCTTGAGGCTTGATCCACCTGGAAGGGAGCAACCTTGTGCTTAATCCTTGAAGTGGGAGTCCTCTTGATACCTTGTGGATATTTGAGAGGCTAGACAAGTTGAATATCATGTCATTTATTGATTGATCCTTTGTCTAAGAACTCTGAGAGGGTTTGAAACCCTAATTTTGATTGTAGTGGATGCTCACCCATCTTTGGGGAGACTGATGAGGCAAGATGGTTCCTCCATATCGTGATGATGATTTGCACAATGATGGGAAATATTAGTGGTCAAAATTTGGGGTATGACAGATGCCCCTATTTAATCTTCTTGGACCCGAAGGTGTGAATGGCGAAGGTATTCGGGCATTCGGGGTGTAAGAGGATTAAATATTGGAATACCCGAAATTTTGATGGTGGTTATGAATGGCAGCTTGCGCATCCATCTTCTTTTTCTAAGCAATGATGCTTAGAAAAGGTAAAAACTTCCCTTCGATCCTGGTCTCCTACCAAGGAACTGGTCTCAGTTTCTCATATAAACTTCCGCTCGATCCTGGTTTCCTACCAAGGAGCTGGTCTTAGTTTCTGATATAAACTTCCCCTCGATCCTGGTTTCCTACCAAGGATCTAGTCTAAGTTTCTGATATAAACTTCCCCTCGATCCTGGTTTCCTTCCAAGGAACTGGTCTCAGTTTCTGAAATAAATTTCCCCTTGATCCTGGTTTCCTACCAAGGAACTGGTCTAAGTTTCTTTTGTCAATTAACTTTTTTGACAAGGGACGCTATTCGTAGCGGCTTTCCTCAAACTTCTCGCCGAATTTTCCTGGGGAGATGCCATTTGATAGAAAAAGTTTTGATGTCAGAGTTGCTGGGGAACCCAGTCATCTGAGTTGTAGAGGTGTACAAACTTCTTTGTTTGGAAATGCCATTTGCCGATTCTACTGGGGAAACCGAGTCTCTTGAGAGATTGCTTTCATGCTTGGGGATATTACATCATACTTTTCTCGGGATCTTCCCAGAGAAACGCCATATGATGTGATCCAATTTTGAGGTGCTGATGACCTTTTCATCAGCGGTTTTTTCGGAGAAAAACTGCTGTATTTCTGAATCTCTGCTTAAGAGGCTTCCTCTAGGGATTTTCCTTAATCTGGGAAAGCGAAAATATCATCTTCAATGGCGAAAAGTGACATCGATTGAAGGTTCTCTGGTCTTTCAGAGGTTCAAGTTATCAAAGTGGTCAAGGGCCAATTCTGATCTAGAAATAAACTGGAGGAGAGAGATTATTCAGATGCAACCTTTCCTGACGAGGAAAGAACTTGACAACTCGATTGAGAAGATTGTCACCACTACGGGACAAGACCGAAGGGAGTGATAGTGATGCAATATTAATGCGAATGCAAATCAATAATGCATGATGTATGTATGTATATGCTGACAAAACTGACGCGACATACAAACTAATAGATGAACACGACTGGATCCTCGGCCATCGCGGGGCGAAGAAGTACCGCTGGTTCAAGATAGAAATTCTGCCTTGCTTAGGAGAAACGGTCCCTGTTGGGAGCGACGCTGGTCGGGCTTAGGAGATGGGAACTCGGCCGAAGAGGTTAGATGGAGCATTCGCATCTAACATAGCTGATCCTTCATTCAGGCATACTGGTTTAGAAGGAGTACTTTGGTTCTGCACTTTGAGGCTCGAACACCTTTGGAGAAGTGATCGATGTTCTTTCGAATTTCAACCGTCAAAAGAAATTGCCATCTTTATTTTTAAAAGCAGAACAATTTTAACAAGTAAATTCATTTTTGTTTCATTTCAAGAATAGTTGATCATGTTAAAACATCATTCTGTAAAGCTAAAACAAATATGAATTGCAAACAAAAGCACAAGGGCTCAAATTTTATTGATAGGATGGAAATCAGCCAAACGCTTGATTCCATAGAGCATTTACAAAGTTTGAAAATGGTAATTTAAGGGAAAAGGGCTACATTGAAACATAACGACCACTATCCTTCTACCAACTTTGAATTCGGGACATCCTGAGCTTCTGTCGATGATGACCTTAACTGGAGTTTTCCTGACGGATGATGTAACTGCTGCCGAGGGACTTGCCCCTTTGTCGAAAGTAGTTACTTGCCATTATCCCTAATTTTTGCCTGAATTGTACTTTGAGATTTCCATTCCACCGAGATGATTTTTGATTATGTCTCTAATTTTTGTCTGGACCGCCCTTTCGGGTTTTCAATCCACCGAGACGTTTTTTTTAGGCGAAGTATTTCTTGACTACATTAATGTTCGAGGGGTAGGCAAATTCCTCTCCGTCCATAGTTACAAGTCTCAAGGCGCCGCCTGAGAAAGCTTTCTTGACCACATAGGGGCCATCATAATTCGGAGTCCACTTGCCCCAAGAATCAGTGAGAAATGATTGTATCTTCTTGAGCACAAGGTCTCCTTTCCTGAAGACGCGAGGTCGAACCTTTTTGTCAAACTCCATCTTCATTCTTTGCTGATATAACTGACTGTGGCATATTGCTGTTATTCGTTTCTCTTCGATCAGGTTGAGTTCGTCGTGTCGACTTTGACACCATTCAGCTTCTGTAAGCTTAGCTTCCATCAATACCCGGATTGATGGGATCTCTACTTCTATGGGAAGCACTGCTTCTATGCGATATACTAGAGAGAAAGGGGTTTCCCCTATTGAAGTGCGGACAGATGTACGATAACCGTGAAGAGAAAAGGGTAGCATCTCGTGCCAATCTTTGTAGGTTACAACCATCTTTTAAACAATCTTCTTGATGTTCTTGTTAGCCGCTTCTACCGCTCCGTTCAACTTTGGTCGGTAGGGAGATGAGTTATAGTGTTCGATCTTGAACTCTGCGTATAACTCTTTCATCATCTTATTGTTCAATTTGGATCCATTATCGGTAATGATCTGGCCTGGAACACCATAACGGCAGATGATATTGTTTTTGATAAATCGGACCACCACTTGTCAGGTTACATTAGCGTACGACGCTGCTTCGACCCACTTAGTGAAGTAATCAATGGCTACCAGGATGAACGGATGTCCATTTGTAGCTTTAGGCTCAATCAAGCCAATCATGTCGATTCCCCATATGGAAAAAGGCCATGGGGAAGAAAGAACTTTGAGATGCGTTGTCGGTACATGAATTTTGTCGGAGTATATCTGACACTTGTGGCACTTCCTCATGTACTTGTAGCAGTCAGATTCCATTGTCAACTAATAGTACCCTGCTCTTAGAATTTTTCTCGTCATTGTATGTCCGTTGACATGAGTGCCAAAGGACCCTTTGTGAATTTCTTTTATCAGCATGTCTGCTTCTGGTCTGTCTACACATCGGAGCAAGACCATGTCAAAATTTCTCTTATAGAGTGTATCACCGCTCAGGAAGAATCTACCTTCCAGCCTTCTAAGGGTTTTCCTGTCCTTCCTTAGTGCCCCAGGTGGGTACTCATGTTTCTGAAGGAAGCATTTGATATCGTGATACCAAGGTTTGTCGTCTATGACTGCTTCAATCGTGAAGATGTAAGCGGGCCGTTCAAGGAGCATTATGTCGATCTTAGGTATGTCATTCCATTGACCTACACTGATCATGGAAGAGAGAGTGGCTAATGCATCAGCCAGGTGATTCTCCTCACGAGGGATTTGATGAAACTCAACTCTGTTGAAGAAGGGTAGCAACCTTCTCACGTAGTCTTTGTAAGGAATCAATCCTGATTGGTATGTGTTCCATTCTCCTTTAATCTGATTGATAACCAGGGCTGAGTCGCCATATACATCCAAGTTTTTGATCCTCAAATCAATCGCTTCCTCGAGACCCATAATACAAGCTTCGTATTCGGCCTTGTTGTTTGTGCACTTGAATGTCAGTCTGGCGGTGAAAGGAATGTGGGTACCCTGAGGGGTGACAATGATTGCCCCAATTCCGTTTCCGTAATGATTGATAACTCCGTCAAAGATAAACCCCCATTGGGAACCTGGTTCTGGCCCTTCACTGGGTAGCGGTTCATCGTAGTCTTTCATTTTTAGATACATGACATCTTCATCTGGGAAGTCAAACCCGATTGATTCCTGATCGTCAATCGGTTGATGAGCCAAATGATCGGCTAAAACACTTCCTTTAACGGCTTTGTGAGCGTGGTATTCAATGTCGTATTCTGACATCAACATCTGCCAACGGGCAATCTTTCCCATGAGAGAAGGTTTTTCAAAGACATACTTGATTGGATCCATCTCGGAAATCAACCAAGTAGTGTGATGAATCATGTACTGGCGCAGACGTTTGGCTGCCCAAGCCAAAGCGCAGCAAGTTTTCTCAAGCATAGTGTACCGAGTCTCGCAGTCGGTGAATTTCTTGCTCAAATAGTAGATGGCAGACTCCTTCCTTTTGGTTTCATCTTGTTGGCCAAGTACACATCCCATTGAGTCCTCTAGGACTGTTAAATAGATGATCAGTGGTCTTCCTTCCACTGGAGGTGATAAAATCAGAGGGTTCAACAGGTATTCCTTAATACTATCAAAGGCAGTTTGGCAGTCTTCTGTCCAAATGTAGTCCTGATTCTTTTTGAGTAATTTGAAAATCGACGCACATGTCGCGGTCATGAGGAATATAAATCTGGAAATGTAATTCAAACGTCCCAGGAATCCTCTGACTTGTTTTTCTGTTTTCGGAGAAGGCATTTCTCGAATGGCCTTGACCTTGTCAGGATCAACCTCAATTCCTTTCTGGCTGACGATGAACCTTAAAAGTTTTCCCGAACGGACATCGAAGGTGCACTTGTTGGGATTCAAGCGGAGTTTGTACTTTCTCAACCGCTCGAATAACTTTTCCAGATGGGTCACATGCTCCTCTTCTGTCTTAGATTTGGCAATCATATCATCGACATATACCTCAATTTCTTTGTGTATCATGTCATGAAACAGAGTAGTCATGGCCCGTTGATAGGTTGCCCCGGCGTTCTTCAAACCGAACGACATCACCTTGTAACAAAAGGTACCTCATAGGGTAATGAACAAAGTTTTCTCCATGTCTTTCAGCGCTATTTTGATTTGATTATAGCCCAAGAATCCATCCATGAAGGAGAAAACTTTGAACTTTGCTGTACTGTCTACCATCATGTCAATGTGTGGTAAAGGAAAGTCGTCCTTCGGACTAGCCTTGTTTAGATCTCTGTAATCCACACACATTCTGACTTTTCCGTCCTTTTTGGGAACGGGTACGATGTTGGCTAACCATTGAAGATATTCTGATGTGGCGAGGAAACCCGCGTCAATCTGTTTCTGTACCTCCTCTTTGATTTTGATGGCCATGTCCGGGTGAGTCCGTCTCAACCTCTGTTTTACGGGTGGACATTCCGATCTCAATGGTAAATGATGATCCACGATGCTGGTATCCAACCCTGGCATATCCTGATAGGACCAAGCAAATACATCGGGGAATTCTTTGAGAAGCTTTACCAAACCCTCTCTGGCAGTTAGACTGAGCAGTGCCCCAATCCTGATTTCTTTTCTCTCTTTTTCCGAACCTAAGTTTACCGTTTGCAACGGCTCTTTATGAGGTTCAATGGAACTTTCCTCCTGTCTGAGTAATCAGGAGATCTCTTCTGGAATTTCGTCGTCATTCTCTTCTTCAGCCCCAAATACCGGGAACTCAAAGTTAGGAGAAGACATCAGATCGTATGTTTCAATGGGGTTTAAAACAAGCAATCTGCATGACGGTATGATTTATGTTTAGCAGAGATAGAGAGAATGCAAGAGTGTGTGCAGTGTATTTCTTTGAAAAACTGCTTGTTTATTATTATTGATTTGTTTTTTAGGATTACCATTTTCTGAGAAAAGCAAAAAGAGAAAACAACAATTAATGTGGAAATTACAGAACGACGTTATTTTATTAATGAACAAGTTGATTCTTGAAACTACAGCCTTATAAAACAAAGCTCTATTGCTTTGGGCGAAACGAAGAGGGAAATTTACAGAAAGTGAGCCCTATCAAAACATCTGTTTCACCTGGGCGAGGCGAAAGGTTAAAGACGACAATTACTTTGACTTATGAACAATCTTCGAAACATCGACAACAACCCATTGGCGGCGAACTCCTCGGTGAATCACAAAGTCTGGCACCGTCCTTGATTTTTCTTCAGAAATAACGCTGATTTCTGGTGGAGCAGGATCATTGGAATCTGTCTCCCAGGCAGAGTTGTCGTAGGAGGATTCCTCAGTTGTATTTTGCATAGTATTTGTTCTCTCAGGAAAATCTCCCCATCCAGTTGGCTGGATGTCTTCGAGCCTGATACGAGATCTTTCAGGAGAGGTGTACTTGACCATATAGTCGTATTTCCCACTTGGTTGTCCCAGGGTGTCCCATACTTATTTGGAAATGGAGGAGTCATTCCTCTCGATGACGTTGACCTCTAGAAAAGCATAGTTGATGAATTCAAGTCCTGCAAACGTTGCAAATTCATCGTCGTACTGGACATTTTCCGAATGACCTGATTGTTGATCCCATGACATGATGGGGACGCAGGTATTCTGTTTAATGACGCTCGGCTGATTTTCATTGTTCGACTGATTTCCTTGCCCCAAGTCTCCTAGATACGGCTGCCACATTGGCAGGCCATCCATTGGGCCATAATGGTTATGGTCAAAGTTGTCCTTCATCAGAGTGTCCTCCTCTAATGAGTTTGGTGGAGCACGGCATCCTTCCGGATCACAATCTCCATATATCATTTCGACATCTGACCTGGGTATAAATCTCGGACTCTGTGTGGGAAAGCAAAAGGGAGTCTGCGTTTCGTCCTGAGACATATAACCGTCCTTGTTAAGATAGGACTCCCATTCTTCCTCCATATCAGAGGAATCATCTTTATTGATGGTATGCACTTCTTGAGGCACTGGGTGAAGGAAACCTCTACTGTGGAAGAAGTTTTGAATGGGATGAAGACTTTCATTGCTGGTAGTAGCTGTCTGGGTACAGGTTGCAGAAAAACCAAGACCCTTCCTTGTTTTATTGTCAGTAGGAATGACTAGCTGTCCCCATCCGGTTGTATTGGTACTCTCGACCGCTTTAATAACATCTTTGTATGAGGAAATGGAAGTTCCCTCTTTGGATTGATTGTCCTTGCTCATCGACAGTGCTTGGAATTGAGTTCCAATAACCTCCTCGGGTTTTATACCAGTAGATGATGATAAGTTACTCACGGGCAAGGCTTGTTCTCCACAGACCGTGACGAGCTGGTTGTTCTGGACGAACTTTAACTTTTGGTGGAGGGTCGAGGTGACCGCCCCAGCCTGATGTATCTAAGGTCTTCCTAATAAACAACTGTACGTTGCCCGGATGTCCATGACCTGGAAAGTGACTTGGAAAGTGTGAGGACCAATAGTTATGGGAAGGTCGACTTCGCCGATAACCATTTTTATGGACCCGTCAAATGCTTTGACGACGACCTCAGTGGTTCTCATCGGGGGTCCTTTGAAGGATAGTTGCATCAAATTAGACTTTGGCATAACATTCAGGGCTGACCCCGTGTCTACCAGTACGCTGGCTAAAGCATCGCCCTGGCAACTGACCGTGATATTGAGCGCCATGTTATGACGGCGACCCTCTTCAGGTAATTCCTCATCACTAAATCCCAAGTTATTGCAGGAAGTGATGTTAGAGACAATGCTATCAATCTGTCTGATTATTATATCCTGTTCTACAAAGGCTTGCTCCAAGACTTTCTGTAGAGCCTCCCTGTGTGCTTCTGAACTGAGTAAAAGTGACAGCACAGAGATCTTTGAAGGAGTTTGTAACAGTTGATCAATAATGTTGTATTCACTCCTTTGGATAAGCTTCAGCATCTCATCATCGTTTTTCGAAAGGTCAGGATTACTGGATTGACCGACCGATGGATTGGGAACTTCTGTCTGAGGTTCCTTTTCTTTGTTAATTTCTCCAACTCCTCGGTTGAAGATTCGACCGCTCCGTGTTACTCGACTGATGTCTGCATTATTCACGATGGAGGGTAATGGAATTTCCTTTCCATTCTCGACTGTTGTTGCACCGTATTTGTAAGGGATATCCTTAGTTGATTCATACGGTAATGGTCCCGATAGATAGATGACTATGGGAGCCTTCTGATTTTTTCGACCATCGTAAGCAATTTCGATCCGTTCCTGGTTGGGAACTCTCGATTCGTCAAGTAGAGGGATGATGGTACAAACATCCCTAGCCTTCTGATGATCAGAGATTATGACAACGTCCTCAATTTGATCAGCGAGGTAGTCCGGTACCCAGTTGATTGGTCCGGAACCCGGATATAGGCGAATCTTTCTACGATCCACCTGACCCTGAAGAGCTGCTCGCACAAGGTAACATCCTTGGTTACTTTCCGAACAAACTCTACAACGTTCATAGTTGTGTGGTGGCACCTGGCCACGCCCGCTTTGAATACAATGTAACCTCACTAGGTCAGTTTCCACAAATCGAACGTCCCGACTTTGATGCCGAGTAGGGTTCCCGTTGGTAATACTAATTTGCTGGGTGTCTTCATCCATATAGATTCGAAGCCACCAGTGGTTCAACAAGTGCTGAAGGGTTTCCTGGACAAGGGCACAACCTTGATCGTTTTCGCAACCCGCCCTACAGCTCTAATAATCATGTGATACCAGGAACCCGAGCCGGATCTGTTTAGCATGTAACTCCACCAGGCTGGTATTCATCAAGAGAATATCGAAGATTTGAATCATGTTGATCTGATAGGGATTCCTATCATGGTAGTCCTGGATCCATCCAAGATCCATCTGATGCTGGAGGGCCTCTTGTACAAAAGAGCATCCCTGTTTGTTTACCGAGTAAGTCAGACAGGAACTATAATCGTGCCGCGACAGATTATGATACTGGCTTTGCCTGGAGTGCATCGCCACCAAGTTGACATTCATTGCACGGACTTCGTGGTTCTGAATGATGTTAGAATTTGGTTTAAGGGTACTTTAAGTGAGATTATGCTTAGTGCGATTTGAGGGCGCTTATTGTGGTTGTAATTTCCAGTTTTGTATAAATACCCCTCATTCAGATTTTTAGGTTGTGGTATTGGGGATTTTTTCCTCCCAACACCATCAACACTACTCTTTGTGGAAATAAGCTCAGAAACAACAAATGGAAGTTGCTTCTTGACGAACCGAAGTCGAATCCACTTCAATCGGTGTTGACAAACCGAGAGATGTTTGTTCTTCTTCTTTCTTCTCTATGTATTTTCCATTTATTGGGGTTGTTGTATGTATGTTTACTTTGATTGTATGTGTATTTATGGATCTTTGTATAAAATATCTTTTACAAATCTTAATCGATGTCATCTTTGATTTAATCTCTATCTTAATGGGTTTGATTTTATACATACTTATACTTTTTGAACTCGACCTAAGACGAATGTCTATTATCTATAGGAAGTGGGCTAATATTCACATGTGTGTGTGTGTCAGATCTTAATGCTCTGTGTTGTCGAGTTGCGTGAGACATCACCTATGAGATGATAGGGTTGATCTCTTAACTTTGCGTTAGACATAACCTTTATTGTGAGCGATACGTGGGGATTTTGACGAGTGATTTAGGTTGCGTGCAATTGATCCATAGTTTTTTTTGGTACTTGATGGGTAAAATGAAATACAACTTCTGAAGAGTTATTTCCCGTACTTTATTTACTTGTCATATGTTTTTCTTTTTGTATTTTACTCCCATACCATTCAAACCAAGCTTAGAAACGTAGAGATTGTCGAACGACATTATTTCCCTTGCACTGATCCCCGTGGAGACGATATAAATCCAGGAGGGAATTCTATCAAATCAAATTTTTTTGCATCTTTCCGCTATATTGCTGTTGTCGGGGATTGGTGTTTTGAAATTGAATTGCATTGCAATAGTTTCGATATTTCTATGCTTTGTACATAATTGTCTATATTGTATATATGCTTGTATAGATACTTGTTTTTCTTTTTTTCCATTATGTTTGTTCAAGTGTTGTATATATATTGTTCCTGTATCATTTGTTCAAGTGTTTGGTTTGGGCACTTTCTTTATATTTTCGCTTTGGAGAAAAGAATCAGGATGTCTGTGAGGAAGTTACTAGCAAAGCACAATAAAGGCGTCAAGCTGACGACGTGAAACAAGCGCTAGTTGGGAGGCAACCCAATGGTTTTTGATTTTGTGCAGTTTTATATTTAGTAGTATAGTTAATATAAAGTGAGAATGGGTGGATTGAATGAGAGAAAGAACTTAAAAATCTAAGTTTTCCTTCTCGCGCTTAGCGCGTGCAGAGGGCGCTTAACGTACCCTGTTTTGTGTGGAAAAATCTCTCATTTTCCATCCACTTTCACCAATTTTGGTCTTTGTGTTTAGTTAGTTTTAGTTCAATTTTGTTAGGTTGTTAGAATAATATCTGTGATTGCTCTCAAGTTTGTTTTTAATTATCTTGAGGATGCATTTTGTGATTTTCCAAGTTTGATCGTTTCAACTTGCGAATGTATGGTAATGATATTTTTTGAAGTTGCTACTTTGCAAGGTACTCGTTTATCGCTTTCTAGAACATAGCATGATTAGGAGACTTTTCATTTATACAATTTTCATGTCATTCATTCTTTTGCTATACTTGTTCAATTTTGAATCACTTTAGAACAAAACCCTTTTTGTGAGGAGCTTTCCATTGTTTACTATATGCAGGAGACCAACATTCTTGTTTAACTCGGTTTTATTATGTTTAATCTTGTACTTGTGTTGATGTGTATGAAAGCATGAAAAGGATCGAGGCATTTTTTGAATTTAAGCATAAACACCTAACCAAAAGTAATTTACCCTGTGAGTGTACGAGCATTTGTTATCCCTTTGAGCCTTAATGACATGATCCATATTGGTATAGAAAATTTTGAACTTGTAAATAACTAACTAGTTCTTCATTGATTTTTTGTATGGATTCTGAATTTGTTTCTTGAAACACTTGACCCTTCAAACATAACTTGTGGTTTATTTTTTTTCCTTGCCTTAGAAAGTTAGGAGCATTCACATTACATGTCCGGTTGTGATCAAGTTGGGGAGAGCATTATTTGGTTGCTTATATGTTAGTTACTTTGTGGTTGAAAAGAAATAAGTGGTTGGAGCCAAGAAAAAGAAAAGAAAGAAAAAAATGTGAACAAGAATAAGAAAAAGAAAAAGAAAAGAGAAAGAAAAAGAAAAAAAAGTGTGTGAATAAAATCAAGGTTGTAGCAAATGAGCAAAGTGAGGGTGAATAAATTTTTTGATTGCTTGAATGTGTGTGATTTAATTGCTCTCATAGGTTTAAGCAATTTCGATTCATTAGCTTTAGAAATAACTCTTTTTTATTACCCAAGCCCAATTACAACCCTTGAAAGTCCTTGTGATTCTTGCTTTCATACTGTTCAAAATGAGTTTTTTCTTGATGAATGCATAATTTAACTTGTTGTTAGCTTGATTGTTGGGTGAGAGTTAAACCCCTCATGGTTTTTTATTTATCTACAGATGAAGTGTGTGCTAGGTGTGATTCATTTTTGAACATTGTATTGTCTTATAATTTTTGACATGTGTTTTGGATTTAAGAGTTGTTTCGTTTTCATGTTGTCGTTGTAGTTTGGTGGTAAGTTTAGCTTTGCTTGTACGTTTTTGTTTTGAACCATACATTTGTTTTTGTTTTTCAAAACCTGTTAAGCATGACATTCTTGAAAATTACTTTTGTTTCTTTGATTGGATCGATTCTTGTTTGAGGACAAACACGTTTAAGTTGGGGAGAGTTTGATAAGTGCTAAATTCTAGTGATTTTTAGTGTCAATAATTGGCACTTATTGGCTTGATTCATTGATTTTCCGTTAATAATCCCCTATTTTTTATACATTTTGTATAGTTACATACTGTTGTATATTTTGCGATATTGTGTACATATCAGCATGTTTGATAGTTTCTCTTCTATTTTTATAGGTAATAATGCATGGTTGAAGTATAGGCCCAATTGAGCCAAGAGAATGCTTCAAGATGCACATTTTGACCAACAAAATGCTGCCATTCACGCTTAGCACGCGACGAGATTGTGGCAGTGGCAGAATCAGTGTTTTTGTTATCCTAACTGCACTTAGTGCGATCTGACTGCGCTTAGCACGGTTTATGTCAGTTTAAGTGTACTTTAAGTGAGATTGCGCTTAGCGCAATCTGAGGGTGCTTAGCGCGGTTGTAATTTTCAGTTTTGTATAAATACCCCTCATTCAGATTTTTAGGTTATGGTTTTGGGGGTTTTTTACTCCCAACTCCATCAACACTATTCTTTGCGGAACTAAGCTCAGAAACAACAAATGGAGGATGCATCTTGACGATCCGAAGTCAAATCCACTTCAATCGGTGTTGACAACTAAGAAATGTTTGTTCTTTTTCTTTTTTCTCTATGTATTTTTCATTTATTGGGGTTGTTATATGTATGTTTACTTTGATTGTATGTGTATTTATGGATCTTTGTATAAAACCTCTTTTACAACTCTTAATCGATGTCATCTTTGATTTAATCTCTATCTTAATGGGTTTGATTCACTATAGACTTATACTTTTCGAACTCGGGGTAAGATGAATGTCTATTGTCTATGGGAAGTGTCTAATATTCACACGTGTGTGTCGGATCTTAATGCTCTGTGTTGTCGAGTTGCGTGAGACATCACATATGAGATGATATAGTTGATCTCTCAACTTTGAGTTAGACATAACCTTTGTTATGAGCGATACGTGGGGATTTTGACGAGTGATTTAGGTTGCGTGCAATTTATCCATAGTTTTTTTAGTACTTGATGAGTAAAATGAAATACAACTCCTAAAGAATTATTTCTTGTACTTTATTTACTTGTCATATGTTTTTCTTTTTTCATTTTACTCCCATACCATTCAAACCAAGCTTAGAAACATAGAGATTATCGAACGGTATTCTTTCCCTCACACCGATCCCTGTGGAGACAATATAAATCACAAAGGGAATTCTTCCAAATCAAAATTTTTGCTTCTTGCCGCTATACTGCAGCTCGAACTGCGACTTGATTAAAGAAGAAGTTAAGCCATATTCTAATAGTGGAAGCTTGCTATCAATTCGACTAGGTTCTTTATTTGAACATGTGTTTATCTTCTTAATTGAGAATCCTTTTTTGATCAAGTGAATCTTTCATCCCCAACAGATGGTTGTCTCTTTATTTGAGAAGTCTGTTGTGTGATCTCACCTGCTCACATCTCTTTTGAGTATTTCCGGCAGAGTTAGTAATTATCTACAGCAAGTAGATATCCTACGTGAAGCTTGTCTGTTGCCCTTTTGAAGTCTGAGACTTGATTAAAGAAGAAGGCGAGATCCATTCTAGGTTGAATACCAAAAATAGTGGAATCTTGTTATCATGTTAATCTTTATTGACCGTCATTCTTTTAGTCGGTGTTATATTGTTTACTGCCTTCAACAATAAGTTGGTAGTGATTCATTTTTCCTCTATAACCACTAATAAAAATGGATGCAGAAGCTAGGGAGGAGAAGGACTTCCGATGGGGTAGAGCAGGGGTGTACCTGCAAGGTTAGCACTTCGACACTCATATTAGTATGTGAAAGAGGAGAGGGTATTCAAATTGTGTTCAAAATTCGTTACCAGAAATTACACCATTCCATATATATATATATATATATATATATATATATATATATATATGAGAAGGATAACGTCCTCGCTATCTTTCAACCGTAGATGTGATGGATTGTTAGATACGTCTGAGATATAACAATTCTCCTGCAACGAGTATCATACCCTAATTTTTACACAAAGATCCCACCTCATTTACATCATTTCAATGCATCAAGATCACAAGCTTGGTTGTCTCCTAACCCTCTCATCTTTGGGTTTGCCTTTGCAAAGATCTTTATGCACCTATTTTTGTATCTTTTACATTTTTTTGTACTTATATGCTTTATAACTCACTAACCATTAATTGAAATACAAATAAATATGACTTGTCCCTTTTGTTTCTTTTGCTAGGTAGGTTTTGGAGTCTAGAGCATCAAGTGATTATCTCCTCGGTTAGGGTTTGAGTTCCCCAAGTCAAAGTGTGGTCAAACATTGATTTTCAAAAGGGTTATTCATCAAAGCATGACCTCTAATATCAAATCATATGGTCTTAAGTATTATTCAACTTCATTTGATCAAATATGTTTCAAAGTTTGATAGCTTGTTTCTCAATACGCTTCAAAGGTTCATGTGTTTATTTCCATGCCTTCATCAACAAGTTTCCTCAAGCCATTGCAAGTTTCATCAAAGGACAATCATGATTACAACATTTTGAGTTCATATGATCATCAATGTTCCTTGAAATGCAAGAAAAAGTCCAAGGTTGCAAGTTTGTTCAAAGAGGTTTGACCTAAAAAGTCAACATTCTAAGTCCAACTTCTTAACATCATAGAATACTCCTTCTTGTGCCCAGATCCCTCCTTTCTAGCTCGCATTTTTTCTTTATCATTTTGGGATCTCTTTTCCATGTTACTTTCCTCCCCTTTTATGTAGCATTTTGCTCTGGTAATAAACCCATCCATGTTAAATGTCAACTTTTGTGCTAAGGATTCATTGAACTATCTGGCTTTGAGGCCATGTTGAAATGCTCCCACGAACATTTCTTGATTCGGATGAGAGACTTTAATTTTTTCTTCATTGAACCTTGCCAGATATTGTTTGAGATATTCTGAGTACCCTTGCCAAACGTTAATAAACTGATCGTCGGCACTTTTCTATGTTTGCTTTCTAAAAAGTGTTGTAACATCTTTTTAGTTAGGTCCTGGTAGTTAATGACCGAGAATCTAGGTAAACTCATATACCATCGCAGGGCTCCCTCTTTAAAGGTCTCGGCAATGAGTTTACACTTAAGGGAGTCGGAAGCCCCCTAATGTAACACCCCCAATCTATACCCCCGAATACTTAAATAGATAATTCAAAATTCAAAATTTCGTCAGAGTATATTTAAATTATCATGGCATAGACATGGAGAATCACATTATACTGAAACAAAACATACAACACCTGCTCATAAAGATATGCAACAGTGGGGTAGCAATCAACAGAGGAACTCAGTTCCTTACACCCACATTTCAGATTTTAGAATAAAAGCGGAAAATCTAAAACTGAATATCATATATATATCACTAAAAAAGTTTGTCATACATCAAGTTACACATGCACAAGCCAAAAGATATATATACATAATACACAAATAATCACAAACGGCCTCCCTAACTACCCGGTGCCACATATCAGAGCCGACCGACAAAAGAATGAAGACGCAAAGTTTCACAAAAAGACCTCCAGCAACTCTAATCTGCAATGCCTCATAGAGCATTATAAAACAACAGAAGGGTGAGAAACACAATCATAATACAGTTGCATACAATTATATATAACACAGAATGCACACGTAAAATATTCTCACCACAAATGCACCACAATCAAATATAACACAACACAGTGCAAGTATCAGGTATTCATCACCAATGCACATCATTCATACACAATGCACTCATCATCACCACAATTACACCTATTCCATCTCAGTAATCACATTCACAATTAACATACACAATTAATCCATGATTATGCAAATGCACAGAGATTGACACAACGACTCTATGCACATGCCATGCGGTACCGACTCCAATATTTCATGTCTCATCACCAGTTCACTCAGGAACTATTGGAACCATCGCTCATTACTGAGGGTCGCTCAAGTAACACCCCTTCGGGCATACGATGTTCACCCGGCGCTTTAGGTCCCCACATGGGCACACGACGTTTATGGATTGCTTTAGGTCCTCTGGGTATAAGGCGCACAATCCGATTGCTTTAGGTCCCCACATGGGCACACGACCGTCTATAACCATGGCTTTAGGTCCTCTATATTTTTAAGGCACACGATATATCAAATCGCTTTAAGTCCTCTTATGTTTAAGGCGCACGATGTTATAGCAGATTCCCTCTGGAACCAAACCGTCAGTCAGGACGTCACAACAATGCATATCATGATGCTTGGCATACAATGACTCATGAAATTTAATATGAACACATATACACATCCATAATCATGCATATTCACATCATACAATAGCACACAAGCTACACCTTACATAACAAAAGCGTATATCATGATAACACACCAATCACACACAATTAACGCGATAGAAACCCGACAACCCGACTATTTTTCCAAAAACACGAATTAATTAAATCATATTCTACTCTCCAAACCATTTTTAATAGAAATAAATTTTCATTAGCTTTCCAACGCTTCAAACGGGGGTCAAAACGGACTTACGGTTCAAACGTTATGAAGAAAACAAAATCGGACATTTTGGAAAACCTGTGATCATGCGCCGATGCATGAAGCTTGGGGGTCAGCGCATGAACATTTGAATTTCGCTCGGGTCAGCGCATGAAATCACGAGTCGACGCACAGTTGCATGGGGTTAGCGCACGAGGTGCAGATTTTGCCGAAAAATCAGTTTTCGATCGTTAAATGACTTCCGGACCTCCGTTTTCGATTCCGTAAAAAGCTGCGATCTCAGAATTCAACGTACTACAATATTTTCACCATAAAAAAGCAATCCAACACATTTTCCATTTTTGAAATATTTTGAAACATAGTTTTATCAATTTACTCTACTCCAAACTCGCTCAAAACCACTCAAAAACACAAAAACCACCATTCCCGATTAATTCCTATCCTTACCCGATTAAATATCAACCTATACCAATGTTACCAGACATATCCAAACACTTTTACTCGATCACAACATCAATTTTCACCAAAACATCAATATATATCAAAAACTCAACAGTTACAAATTCGACTCGATTCAATCAAACGATCACGCTAGATCACGACCCAACATCACTCGACTCTACTACGCGATTTATTCCGACTTTCGTCCGTAAAAACATCGATTCTACTCGTTTATCTCATTTCGACCTATATTTGGACAACCAACAAAATTTCCACACAAACATACATAATCATACACAAATATAGTATAATCGAGTTTCGCACCCTTACCTGATTAATTCGCGTTTGAAAAGTCAGTTGAATCGGTTCCTAAATCCACAAGTTTTTCCTCTTTTTCTTCTTTTTCCTCTTCTCTTTCTCTTCTTCTTCTCTTTCTCTCTATTTTTCTGTTTTCTTTATTTTCTCTCTTTTCTTACTACTCTTCTATTTTTATAAAAATAAAAATATCTAACCACCCAAAAAGACCAAAATACCCCTACACTCAAATTTCTCGCAAACGTTCTCAAAACGCGATAAAACATCACAACATTGAAAAATAACATATTTCCAAATAAAAGTCAGAAATAAAATAATATAATAATAAAATAATAATCAAATAATCAAAACGACTCGATTAAATAAAACTCACACAAAACTGGGGCGTTACA
Organism: Lathyrus tuberosus; assembly: GCA_022829125.1. NCBI lineage: Eukaryota > Viridiplantae > Streptophyta > Magnoliopsida > Fabales > Fabaceae > Lathyrus > Lathyrus tuberosus. Next base: position 4,548,278 of record JALAZF010000283.1, on the reverse strand, counting down.
ACTCTCCCCCACTTAGAAATTTTCGTCCTCGAAAATCTTACCTGAGACGAACAACTCTGGATACGACTCCCGCATCCGACTCTCCCATTCCCAAGTCAAATTGCCCTCAGCAGCGCCTCCCCACGCTACCTTCACTAATACAATATCCTTACCCCTCAACCGCTTTACCTCGCGATCCAAAATACTAACTGGTAGTGCCTCAACCGTAAGGTTCTCCCTTACCTCAACCTCATCCATCGGAATCACATGCGACGGATCCGAAACATACTTCCGAAGCTGTGAAACATGGAACACATCATGCAAATTTGATAGATTCGGCGGCAACGCTACCCTATACGCCACAGCACCCACTCTCGCAGATATCTGGTAAGGACCAATAAACCGAGAAGTAATTTTCTTCGATTTCAACGCCCTACCAACACCCGTTACTGGCGTAACCCTCAGAAATACATGATCGCCCTCTTGAAGCTCAAGATCCTTCCGTCTCCGATCATGATAACTCTTTTGCCTACTCTGAGAAGCCTTCATTTTCTCTTGAATAAGCTTCACTTTCTCCGTAGTCTGCTGTACCAATTCCGGTCCTACCACCGAGCTCTCACCAGATTCGTGCCAACACAACGGTGTTCGACACCTTTGTCCATATAGTGCTTCAAACGGTTCCATTCCAATACTCGAATGAAAACTGTTATTATACGTGAATTCAATCAACGCAAGATAACTATCCCACGCACCACCTTGTTCAAGAACGCAAGCCCTCAACAAATCTTCCAACGACTGAATCATCCTCTCCGTCTGACCATCCGTCTGCGGATGATAAGCCGAACTCAACCTCAATTTAGATCCCAAAGCCTTCTGTAAACTCTCCTAAAATCTCGATGTAAACCTTGGATCTCGATCAGAAACAATACTCAATGGAACCCCATGCAATTTCACAATCACACTGATGTAAATCTCAGCTAACCGCTCCAAAGAAAAACTGATGTCAATCGGAATAAAATGAGCCAATTTAGTCAGCCTATCAACGATCACCCAAATAGAATTATGCCCTCTCTGAGTGCTCGGTAACCCCGTTACAAAATCCATCGAAATGCTATCCCATTTCCATTCAGGAATATCCAACGGTTGCAACAAACCACTAGGCCTTTGATGTCACTTTCGACTTCTGACAAGTCAAACAAGCATACACAAACTGAGCCACATCTCTTTTCAATCCCGACCACCAGAAAATCTTTTTCAAATCTTGGTACATCTTATTCGCTCCCGGATGTATACTCAAATTACTCCGGTGTCCTTCTTCCAAAATCATCCTTTTCAACTCTGAATCATCCGGAATACAAATTCTCCCACGGAACCTCAAAAAACCATTAACATCCACCTGAAAATCACTATTCGCATCTTTTCCTCCCGCCAACATCAAATCCACCAATTTCACATCCAACTTCTGTTTCTCACTTACCGTCATCAGAAAATCATTAGTAATCGTTAGCATTCCAAGCTTCACACTATCCGAAGTCACTTCACACACCAAACTCAAGTCTCTAAACGATTCCAAAATTTCCAACTCCTTAACCATCAAAGCCGACAAATGCAACGATTTCCGACTCAACGCATCGGCTACCACGTTAGCTTTACCAGGATGGTAATTCAAGCCAAAGTCATAGTCTTTCAAGAATTCCAACCACCTACGTTGCCTCATATTCAGTTCCTTCTGATCAAACAGATATTTCAAACTTTTGTGATCACTAAAGACTTCAAACCTCGCACCAAAAAGATAATGTCTCCAAATCTTCAACACAAAAACCACAGCCGCTAACTCAAGATCATGAGTAGGATAATTTTTCTCATGCACTCTTAACTGCCTCGAAGCATAAGCCACGACCTTACCTTCTTGCATCAGAACACCACCTAGACCAATCAAAGACGCATCATAATACACCATAAAAGGTTCATTAGGATCCGGTAAAATCAAAATCGGAGCTGTCGTCAATCTTCTCTTCAGCTCGTTAAAACTCTCCTCACACCGAATATCCCTAATAAACGCTTGACCTTTGCAAGTCAACTGGGTCAAAGGTAATGCTAGCTTAGAAAACCCTTCAATGAACCGTCGATAATAACCGGCCAAACCCAAAAACCTTCGAATTTCAGTAACAGATCTCGGAGCCTCCCATTGTAGAACTGCTTCTACTTTAGATGGATCCACAGAAATACCATTACCTGAAATCACGTGCCCAAGAAAACTCACTTCCGACAACCAGAATTCACACTTGGACAATTTAGCAAAAAGCTTCTTTCCCTTCAAAACCTGCAAAACAATGCGCAAATGCTCCACGTGCTCCTCCCGAGACTTAGAATAAATCAAAATGTCATCAATAAACACAACAACAAATCGATCCAAATGCTCGTGGAAAATACGATTCATGTATTCCATAAACACACCTGGCGCGTTAAAAACCCCGAACGGCATCACAGAATATTCATAATGACCGTATCGTGACCTAAAGGCCGTCTTCTGAATATCTTCCTCCTTCACCCTTATCTGATGATACCCTGATCTCAAATCAATCTTACTAAACACACAAGCACCAACCAATTGATCCATCAGATCATCAATCCTTGGAAGAGGATACTTATTCTTAATCGTCACCTTATTCAACTGGCGATAATCAATACACAATCGCATACTTCCATCTTTCTTTTTCACCAACAAAACTGGCGCACCCCAAGGAGAAACACTTGGCCTCACAAACCTCTTCTCCAACAAGTCATTCAACTGCTTTTTCAATTCAACCAACTCAGATGCCGACATTCTATAAGGTGCCAGAGAAACAGGTCTAGTACCAGGAACTAGATCTATCAAAAACTCCACCTCTCTCTCTGGCGGCAAGTCCGAGATATCCTCAGGAAACACTTCAGGAAAATCACACACAACAGGAAACACATCAAGTGAAACTTGACTATCCACAGTTAAAGATGCAAACAACCCAAACAACTGAGCTTCATCCGCCAAAAGTCTCTTCAACTCTTTGGTAGATAAGAAACTCGAGTCTTTGTCTTTCTCAAGAGAAGGAAACCTTACCAGCTTATGATAACAATCAATATGAACCCTATTGAATTGCAACCAATTCATTCCCAAAACCACATCCAAACCTTCCAACGGCAAACACACTAAATCCAACACAAAGTCTTTACCATAAATGGTCAAAGGACAACTTAGACAAACCAAAGAAGTAGTTACTGACCCCATTGCTAGAGTATCAATAACCATCTCACCATCCATCAAAGACAACACAAGATTCAAACGCTTCACGCACTCAGACGAAATAAACGAATGAGTCGTTCCAGTATCAATAATAGCAACTAAAGGAGTACTATTAATAAAGCAAGTACCTCTAATTAGACGATCTGCACTTGAAGTCTGAGTCCCCGCCAATGAAAACACCTTCCCACCAGTTGGAGCTTTCTTCAGGTTAGGACACTTCGTACTAATGTGACCAGGTTCCCCACAATTGTAACATTTCACCACATTCTTCCTTTTACAATCAGCTACAACATGCCCTACACCTCCACAATTAGAACACTTATCCAAATTCTTCCTACATTCGGACTGACGGTGCCCCAACTCACCACATCTAAAACACCTCGGAGCATTAGACACACCTCCTCCACCCGACCTTCGATCGAAATTACCCCTTTGTTTACCCTTGTTAGCTGGTGTTACATACGGACAACTACGAAACTGTTGCTTCCCTTTTCTGTCACTCAAACTCTTGTAATGAGTAGAACGAGCCTTACTGTCTTCTTAAAAAATCCTACAACAATCCACCAAGTCTACAAACCTTCGAATCCTCTGATAACCAATAGCTTCCTTAATTTCAGGGCGCAACCCACTTTCAAACTTAACACACTTAGAAAACTCCGCAGTCGCTTCCGCATAATGAGGATAAAACTGCACCAGCTCAACAAACTTAGCAGTATAATCAACAACAGACATATTACCTTATTTCAGTTCCAAGAACTCAATTTCCTTTTTTCCTCTTACATCCTCGGGAGAATACTTCCTCAGAAACTCCCTGCTAAACACTTCCCAAGTAATCTCTTCCTCCTCTGCAGCTTCCAACACATGACGAGTACCAACCCACCAATCATCAGCTTCTTCTAGTAACATGTGAGTACCCAGTCTCACCTTCTGATCCTCGTCACAATCCATCACTCAGAAAATCCTTTCAATCTCTTTCAACCAAATTTGTGCACCATCAGGATCATATCTTCCTTTGAAGACAGGCGGTTTATTCTTCCTGAACTCATCATTAACCGCAGCATTCAGTGCACCCTGCACAACCCGAGCCATAGCTTGCATCGCAGTAGCTAAAGCAGCATCGTTCCTTCCAGCCATATTCTCTTCATTCCCAATAACAGTACTATGGTTAAACAAACAACTCACCGAACCACAAAGACCAACAAGGACTAACACGGACTGGCTCTGATACCACTTAATGTAACACCCCCAATCTATACCCCCAAATACTTAAATAGATAATTAAAAATTCAAAATTTCGTCAGAGTATATTTAAATTATCATGGCATAGACAGGGAGAATCACATACTGAAACAAAACATACAACACCTGCTCATAAAGATATGCAACAGTGGGGTAGCAATCAACAGAGGAACTCAGTTCCTTACACCCACATTTCAGATTTTAGAATAAAAGCGGAAAATCTAAAACTGAATATCACACACACACACATATATATATATATATATATATATATATATATATATATATATATATATATATATATATATATCACTAAAAAAGTTTGTCATACATCAAGTTATACATGCACAAGCCAAAAGATATATATATATACATAATACAAAAATATTTACAAACGGCCTCCCTAACTACCCGATGCCACATATCAGAGCCGACCGACAAAAGAATGAAGACGCAAAGCTTCACAAAAAGACCTCCAGCAACTCTAATCTGCAATGCCTCATAGAGCATTATAAAACAGCAGAAGGGTGAGAAACACAATCATAATACAGTTGCATACAATTATATATAACACAGAATGCACACGTAAAATATTCTCACAATAAATGCACCAAAATCAAATATAACACAACATAGTGCAAGTATCAGGTATTCATCACCAATGCACATCATTCATACACAATGCACTCATCATCACCACAATTACACCTATTCCATCTCAGTAATCACATTCACAATTAACATACACAATTAATCCATGATTATGCAAATGCACAGAGACCGACACAACGACTCTATGCACATGCCATGCGGTACCGACTCCAATATTTCATGTCTCATCACCAGTTCACTCAGGAACTATTGGAACCATCGCTCGTTACTGAGGGTCGCTCAAGTAACACCCCGTCGGGCATACGATGTTCACCCGTCGCTTTAGGTCCCCACATGGGCACACGACGTTTATGGATTGCTTTAGGTCCTCTGGGTATAAGGCACACAATCCGATCGCTTTAGGTCCCCACATGGGCACACGATCGTCTATAACCATCGCTTTAGGTCCTCTATATTTTTAAGGCACACGATATATCAAATCGCTTTAAGTCCTCTTATGTTTAAGGCGCACGATGTTATAGCAGATTCCCTCTGGAACCAAACCGTTACTCAGGACGTCACAACAATGCATATCATGATGCTTTGCATACAATGACTCATGACATTTAATATGCACACATATACACATCCATGATCATGCATATTCACATCATACAACAGCACACAAGCTACACCTTACATAACAAAAGCGTATAGCATGATAACACACCAATCACACACAATTAACGCGATAGAAACCCGAAAACCCGACTATTTTTCCAAAAACATGAATTAATTAAATCATATTCTACTCTCCAAACCATTTTTAATATAAAGAACTTTTCTTTAGCTTTCCAACGCTTCAAACGGGGGTCAAAACGGACTTACGGTTCAAAAGTTATGAAGAAAACAAAATCGGACATTTTGGAAAACCTGTGATCATACGCCGACGCATGAAGCTTGGGGGTCAGCGCATGAACATTTGAATTTCGCCCGGGTCAGCGAATGAAATCACGAGTCGACGCACAGTTGCAGGGGGTTAGCGCACGAGGTGCAGATTTTGCCGAAAAATCAGTTTTCGATCGTTAAATGACTTCCGGACCTCCGATTTCGATTCCGTAAAAAGCTGCGATCTCAGAATTCAACGTACTACAATATTTTCACCATTAAAAAGCCATCCAACACATTTTACATTTTGAAATATTTTGAAACATAGTTTTATCAATTTACTCTACTCCAAACTCGCGCAACACCACTAAAAAACACAAAAATCACCATTCCCGATTAATTCCTATCCTTACCCGATTAAATATCAACCTATACCAATGTTACCAGACATATCCAAACACTTTTACTCGATCGCAACATCAATTTGCACCAAAACATCAATATATATAAAAAACTCAACAGTTACAAATTCGACTCGATTCAATCAAACGATCACGCTAAATCACGACCCAACATCACTCGACTCTACTACGCGATTTATTACGACTTTCGTCAGTAAAAACATCGATTCTACTCGTTTATCTCATTTCGACCTATATTTGGACAACCAACAAAATTTCCGCACAAACATACATAATCATACACAAATATAGTATAATCGAGTTTCGCACCCTTACCCGATTAATTCGCGTTTGAAAAGTCGGTTGAATCGGTTCCTAAATCCATAAGTTTTTCCTCTTTTTCTTCTTTTTTCTCTTCTCTTTCTCTCTATTTTTCTGTTTTCTTTATTTTCTCTCTTTTCTTACTACTTTTCTATTTTTATAAAAATCAAAATATCTAACCACCCAAAAAGACCAAAATACCCCTACACTCAAATTTCTCGTAAACGTTCTCAAAACGCGATAAAACATCACAACATTGAAAAATAACATATTTCCAAATAAAAGTCAGAAATAAAATAATATAATAATAAAATAATCAAAACGACTCAATTAAATAAAACTCACACAAAACTGGGGCGTTACACCTAATATTTCCATCTGAATATTGATCGCAATAATATGTTCATGAGGGTCTGTTTTACCGTCAAAAGATACTAATGACGGTGATTTGAAGTTCTCAGGAACTTGATCATCCCATATTTCCTCGGACAAAGGTTGGGAATCTAGAGCCTCCCCCTCTATGTCCTCATCCCGTTTACTCTGTGTTTGTAAAATATGAACAACATCTTGCAGGGTTTTATTTTGTTGACAGAGAGCCTCCACTACCGCGTGTAGTAAGGTTAGATCCGGCAGTGGAGGTGGATCACTTTGACTGGGAGTTGACCCAGACATCGCACAACGGGGCTATTAGCGATTTTGATGATAATTTTTGTGAGGCCTAGGAAATTTTTACCAAGGTCCCACGGTGGGCGCCAAATGTTTTTGCTAAAAAATACTAAAAGGTTAACTTCCCCATTCCCAGCCAGGGAGATCCTAAAATGATTGGTTCAAGTGTCTATTTATGTATTCTCCGGTGATTCATTTTCTCCTTAGCATGATTTTCGGGCCCCAACAATCATGACGTATCCTTTCCTATACCTTACTGCATTCATGACCTCGAAACCACCCTTGTTTTAATCATTCAACTCTCTATCTTAATGGCTTGTAATGTTTCCTTCACCACTGTGTTGTTACGACCATTCATTTTCCGAGACTGTTTCTAGATGATGTCCCTAAACCAATGATAACCTCGGTCTATCAGGGCTTACAACCCGACAATCATGACGACTTCTAACTCTGTCTATTATCCTGCATCTATCCATTACCCGTCAATGTAGGACTCTAGTTTTATCTATAACTCGACTTTCACCTGAACCATCCTGATCCGCTGTCGCGCGCGGATCAAAACGAGTAAAATTTGAAAACATAGTATAGCGATAATGACTCGAATCGTCTCACAAGGATTCTTGATCTTATTAACTAACAATTGTAAGATTGGGGGGGGGGGGGGTTGGTTTTCAATTTAGAAAATAAGTGATTATAAAAAGTGATTATGAAATAAGCTGAAACGACAATTCTACTGATTCGGACATCGACTTATCATTGATTCAATAAACTTCAATCCCCCAAACGGATTCTATTCCCCTACCGATTACAACACTAATTAACAAGCGAAATTGACATTATAAGATTGTATTCCTATTTTCCGAATAAAGCATACGGATAAGCACAATCACGAATTAAGCAAACGTGATTCTAACATATGTGGTCTAACGATTAAGCAACGGTAAACTACGCTAAAACTCAAGGAATATCCATCAATCAATATAAATCAATAGTATTCTATATAACCCGAATTAAGCAAACAAGGCATATAGATTAATTTTGAAAAGGGAAAAGAAATTGTATTAAAGATTAAAAAAACCTCAAAGTATGGAATCCCTAACAGCAGAATTTTGCCTTCGGAATTAGTTCTCCATTGATCGTACAAACTCCAATTATTTTTTTTGTGAATAGTGTCTAAATCATTAATAGTCACGGCTGCAAGGTAATAGGGAGAATAAAATTCGGTTTACAACCCAACTGGGTCAAATACATAAACCCGACCCAAAACAAATGACCCAAAACAAATTATATCTAATGCTGCAACTTCAATGACTTTTTAAGGTCTGCTACATTCCGATTCAGCTTCTTCGTCCAACATAAAAGTTGTATATATTTTTCTTAGCTTTCCATCGACTAGTAGAATGTCTCAAGCCGATTCCCGTAGCTCCAGTTATGATCATTTTAGTGCAGACTGCTAATGCTGAAAATAAAGTGCGAAAATCAAACAAGTGCAAAAATAAACTATTTATAAAAACACATTAAAACAAAAAAATAACCAAAGTAAAGTATGGAAATGCATAAGTATAAACATAGAGGAACGTGCATCAAAATGCACTGATCAAATTCCCCTACACTTGAACTTTTGCACTCCGAGCAAAATAAAATAAAAACTCAAGAAACACAAAAACATCACCAGTTACTAATTCCAGGCTACAAACTCTTCTTCAGTTAAGGTTGCGTCGATAGGTACTAATCTTGCAGACTAAGGATATCGTAAGAACACTAATCCGCAATTATGCAGTCATAAGCCTCCTTCCTATACAAACCATTCCGAATCATGTTATTATGCCAAAGCCTAACTTACTCATCCTTCTTTTTGCTCTCTTTCATTCTGACGCAATCACATTAAGCCCGTTATCTCCACACACTCATAGCAAGGCGACCGGTTAGTGACTCTGATCCAACTAACAACGAGTTTTATTATCAAACTTTTTTTTTGAAGGTTCCACAACCGTTGGGTTAAGTGACCGGGTGAGGGTCACCAAACTTAGAAGCTGCATTCCCTTTTTTTTTTTTTTTTTTTTTTTTTTTTGTAAAACTTGGATCACTCACTTATTTTCATCGGCTTCCCTGCGTAGAGTGCGTGTGAGATGGTGCTGACTGCTGAAATAAACTACTCAAGAGCTGTTAAAAAAAATTTGAGAATTCAAGGCTATGTCATAACAAGTATTCAAAATGATTTCCACACACAGGAGACTTACGGTGTTAAGACGATACCGATCTTGCGAACTTTTCCCAAATCTCCACAACTAACCTCAAATAAATCTATAGCCTAAAACTTTCAAAAAGATGCACTTTATTTTTTTTTATACTAAAAACTAACCGAAAACAAAACAAAACAAAAGCAAAGACACAACTGATTTCCTCTCCCACACTTAAAATAGGCATTGTCCTCAATGAAAGGACATAACTAATAAGGTAGAGAGAAGGAAAGAAGGACTCCCTGATCAAATTGCAGAATAGTTTGGTGCTTCCAAAGAAAGATCTTCTATGGTTGCATCTTCGCCCACTGAACTTTCATGGAATAGCTTCAGGCGCTGTCCATTGACTTTGAAAACTTTGCCAGTACCTGCACTTTTAATTTCTACTGCATCATGAGGGAAAACATTAGTAACAACAAAAGGGCCAATCCATTTGGATCGAAGTTTCCCAGCCATAAGCTTAAGGCGGGAATTAAACAGTAAAACCTGTTGGCCCACAGAGAATTCCTTCCTAGAAATCATTTTATCATGGAAGTGCTTTGTTTTCTCTTTATAAATCCTAGAGCTTTCATAAGCCTCTAGCCTAAGCTCTTCCAGCTGTTGTAATTGGAGTTTTCTTTCAATACCTGCTTGTTGCATTTCCAAATTACAACTTTTCACCGCCCAATAAGCACGGTGTTCTATCTCTACAGGAAGATGACATGCCTTACCAAAAACAAGTCGATAAGGAGACATCCCAATGGGTGTCTTGAAAGCTGTTCTTTGAGCCCAAAGTTCGTCTTCTAGACGGCGGCTCCAATCTTTTCTGTTTGGCTGCACCATTTTCTCTAAAACCTGTTTAATCTCTCTGTTTGAGATCTCAGCTTGCCCATTAGTTTGTGGGTGATATGCAGTAGAGACTCTATGCATAACTCCATACTTCCGGAGCAAAGCTTCCATGGTGCGGTTACAGAAATGAGTGCCTTGGTCACTTATGATAGCTCATGATATTCCAAACCTGCAAAAGATATTAGACCTGACAAACTCTGCAACAACTCTAGAATCATTAGTCCTAGTGGGGATAACTTCCACCCACTTTGAAACATAATCAACAGCAAGTAAAATATAGAGAAAACCAAATGATACAGGAAAGGGACCCATGAAGTCAATTCCCCATACATCAAATACCTCACAGAAAAGCATAGGTTGCTGAGGCATTTCACTCTTACGAGTGATGGTTGTACCTGTATCTGGCACTCTTTACAAGTGCGGTAAGTCTCATAAGCATCCTTAAAAATTGTGGGCCAATAGAAACCTGAGTCAAGGACTTTTCTTGCAGTCCTTTGCGGACCAAAGTGTCCTCCGAATTGAGATGCATGAGAAAAATTCAAAATAGATTCAATCTCATAATCGGGGACACATCTCCTAATTACCTGATCACTACCAAACTTCCACAGATATGGATCATCCCAAACATAATATTTGGCATCACTCTTAAGTTTGTGAATCTGTGACTTAGTTGCACCTGCAGGAAAAACACCAGCAACAAGATAATTAACAATGTCAGCAAACCAAGGAGTAACTCCCTGTAAAAGTAGCAGCTGCTCATTAGGAAAGTCATCCTGAATGGGAGAAGGATCTGCATCCCGCTCTATTCTGCTCAAGTGGTCAGCTACTAGATTCTCGGATCCACTTTTGTCCTTAATCTCTACATTAAACTCTTGGAGCAACAACATCCACCTAATTAATCTCGGTTTAGCTTCTGGCTTTTTCAGCAAGTACTTCAAAGCTGCATGGTCAGTGAAAACAACAACCTTGGAACCTAGCAAATATTGTCTAAATTTGTCAAGAGCAAAAACAATCGCTAAAAGTTCCTTTTCAGTGGTAGTGTAATTAGCTTGTGCAGAATCTAAAGTCCTAGAAGCATAGTAAATAACATGGGCACCTTGTCCACCCTTTGTGCAAGGACCGCTCCAACAGTATAGTTAGAAGCATCACACATAATCTTAAAAGGGAGGGTCCAGTTAGGGGGCTGAATGATGGGAGCGGAGGTCAATTATTCCTTCAAGAAATCAAACGACTGTTTGCATTTCTCATCAAAAGTGAAAGTCACGTCGTTCTTCAACAAGTTTGAAAGCGGAAGAGCTATCTTGCTTGAATCCTTAATGAAGCGCCTGTAAAAACCTGCATGACCAAGAAAAGAACGAATCTCGCAAATGCAAGAGGGGTAAGGCAATGTAGAAATCACATCAATCTTAGCGGGATCTACAAAAATTCCTTTCTCAGAAATAATGTGACCCAAGACAATTCCCTGCTCAACCATAAAATGGCATTTTTCATAATTTAAAACAAGGTCAGTTTCGATGTATCTCTCTAAAACCATATTCAAACTGTTCAAACATGCATCAAAAGAAGAACCATAAACAGTGAAATCATCCATAAACACTTCCATGCAATTTTCAATAAAATCAGAAAAAATGCTAATCATGCATCGCTGGAAAGTGCCAGGAGCATTGCAAAGACCAAAAGGCATCCTCCTGTAAGCAAAGGTGCTGAAAGGGCAGGTGAAAGTGGTCTTTTCTTGATCTTCAGGTGCAATATGAATCTAAAAGTAACCTGAAAAACCATCAAGAAAACAATAATGTGATTTACCCGCGAGCCGTTCGAGCATCTGATCAATGAACGACAAAGGAAAATGATCCTTTCTAGTCGCCTGGTTCAACCTCCTATAATCAATACAAACTCTCCAGCTATTCTGAACTCTAGTGGGAACAAGTTCATTCTTTTCATTTTTTATCACAGTGAGTCCAGATTTCTTTGGTACAACCTGCACTGGACTTACCCAGTTGCTGTCAGAGATAGGATATGTGATACCTGCTTGTAACAGTTTGGTTACCTCCTTCTTCACCACATCAAGAATTAAAGGATTAAGCCTCCTTTGGGGCTGCCTCACCACCTTAGCTCCTTCTTCAAGCAGAATCCGATGCATGCACATGGAAGGGCTAATACCGGGAATGTCCGCCAAGGTCCACCCAATTGCCTTTTTGTGCCTCTTTAAATCCTGCAAAAGTCTACATTCTTGATCGAAATCAAGGTTAGATAAAATAATAACAGGAAGCTTATCATTTATGTCCAAGTAGGCATATTTGAGATTTTCTGGAAGAGGTTTGAGGTCTAAAATAGGGGGCTGCTCAATGGATGGAATGGTCGGGGCAGCAGGGATGTCCAGAGCATCAACTGCAAAAACAGTGTCATCGACAACAACTTCACCTGTAATAAACATCTCAGCACATAAAACACAAATGTTATTGTCAGTACAATCAGAACATGAGTATACATCATCAAAACCACATAAAGATGGAAAATCAAGTGCAAACAATTCAGAGCAAGTGTTATAAACTAATTCAGAGATTGGTTCAATATGGAAAACTGAATGCTCCTCCACGGGGTGTTTCATGGCATCGAAAATGTTAAATTTTGTGACAATGTTACCAAATTCCATAGATATGGTTCCATCGTCAACATCAATTTTTGTTTTCGCTGTTTTCATGAACGGTCTGCCTAAAATGATGGGAGCTTTGTTTGACTTAGTTTCTCCTTCCATGTCCAGAATGTAGAAATCTGCAGGAAAAATCAAGTCGTTAACTTGAACAAGGACATCTTCCACTACGCCAGCAGGGCGGGCGTTGCTCCTGTTCGCCAGTTGAATGATTAAACCTGTATGCTGCAAAGGACCAAGACAAAGGTTATTATAAACAGAAGTAGGCATAACATTAATGCCTGCTCCTAAATCAAGCATGCAATTATCAAATTTACTATCCCCGATGGTATAAGGAATAGCAAAAGTTCCTGGATCCTTGCACTTTTGTGGCAAGACTTGAGTAAGGGCTGACACATTTTGCTCGTCTGCAAATTTTTCGGATGAAGGCTTGGGCTGAATAAAAGCAGAATATTTCTTCCCAAGTTAACTCTCTCACTTCCTTTCATTCTCCTCTTGTTTGTACACAAATCTTTCAGAAACTTTGCATACTTAGGAACCTGCTTAATTACATCAAGAAGCGGAATGTTTACCGCCCCTTTTTTAAACACATCCAAAATCTCTCTCTCCTTGTCTTCCTCAAGAACATTCTTATTTTTCTGCACTCGGTGAGGGAAAGGTATCTTAGGTACATATTCTTTTTCGGGGGCAGAATCTGCAACAACTAAAGGCTCAGGCTCCGAGTCAACAACCACATAAGGTTCAGCAACTTCCTCATTTTTTTCAGGGCAGAATCTGCAGCTTTTCCAGATCGCAAGGTCATGACACTCACATTAGGACCTTTAGGATTCACCACTGTTTGAGAAGGTAGTTGGTTGGATCCTTGTGCTTGCTGAATACCATTAACTGAAGAAGCAAGTTTTCCTATTTGTGTTTGCAAGGCTTGGATGGTGGATTCTGTCCGTTGTTGGAATTGGAGATTATTGGTAGCCATTTGCTTAACAATATCCTCTAAGGAAGGGCTAGAAGCTGGGGCAGCGGTGGTTGCATCCTGTGGAGGATTTTGTGGTGGTGGCAAGGGTAGCATCAATTGTTGTTGGTAGGGATAGTGGTTTCCATATCGGAGGTTTGGATGGTTCCTCCAATTTGGATGGTATTTATTAGTGGACAGGTCAGGAATGTTGTTGTACCGGTTTTGGTTGTTACCTTGATTGTAAAGGGCTGCAGCATATGCTTGAGGCAGTTCAGTAGGCTTTTCATCTTGCAGAATAGGACATGTATCGGTAGGATGGTCAGAAGAAGTACAAATACCACATAACCTTGTTGTTTGGGCTTGTTGGGCTACTTGAGCTTTACCTACCACTACCAACTGTTTCACTAAATCAGTCAGCTCACTCATTCTGTTTTCGAAGGCCTTATCAGAATGAGAAACATGAGAGGAAATGTGAACCTCATTCACACCCTTTATTTGAACAGAATTGTCTCTTGTTGTGAATTGTTGGGAATTAAGTGACATGTTCTCAATCAAAGCCTTGGCAGCTGCTGGAATCTTATCAACAAGTGCTCCACCACTAGCAGCATCAAAAATTTTTCCTAGCCATTGGTTTCAGTCCTTCATAAAAATACTGAATCAATAATTGCTCGGTGATCTGATGTCGTGGGAAGCTCGAAACTAATTGTTTGAATCTCCCTCAATATTCAGCTAATGATTCATTATCCCACTGTCTAATACCGCAAATGTCCTTTCGTATCGAGGCAGCTCTGGATGCAGGAAAGTATCTCTCCAGGAATACCTTCTTCAAATCATTCCAAGTAGCAACAGAATTCGGTTCCAGATAATATAACCAGTCCTTGGCTGCACCTTGTAGAGAAAACGAAAAAGATCTCAGCTTAATGTGATCTTCTGTAATTCCTTCAGGCCTAAGTGGAGTAGAACAAACAATCTGGAATTCTTTGAGATGCTTGTGTGGATCTTCACCTGCAAGACCACTAAATCTCGGCAACAAGTGTATTAATCCAGATTTTAATTCAAAAGGAACAGCAAGGTCAGCATATTCAATACATAAGTTATTATAGTTAACATCAGGAGCAGCCAACTGCCTTAAAGTTCTTTGGTCAGCCATGTCAACAACAATTTCAGTATCCGAATCAAATAAGTTATTAAAATAATCCGAATCAGAATCACTTGTGGGTGGTGAACTATTAATAGCCTGGACAGCTCTACGACGTTCGTGAAAAGTTCTTTCTACTTCAGGATCAAAATTCAAAAGATTAGAACACGAAGACCTAGTAGCCAGGACTAAAGCACAGCAATGCAGCAACAATTGTGTAAATGCCAATAATGTCCCTAAACCCTAAAACAAGCAGAATGAAGGAAAACGATTAAAGAAAATTCAAAAAAATATGAAAACACCAAAATTAATCTAATGAAGCAAATTAAGAAGTTTGATAATTTTTTTGGATTTTTTCGAAACTGTGAAAACAGTAAAAAATTAATTAAAAATAGAAAAAAGAGGAATTTGGCGATTTGAGACCGAACTCCCGTAACTCTTTTAGAGTACGGGACAATTGATCGCACGATTTTTTTGCTCCCAGTACGAAATGTTTTTTTACAATCGGACACAAATTTCTCAAAACCGATTTTTTTGACTAGGCGGGACGCGAGACGGGACGTCCGGACGCGAAAACCTGCGAAACCGCAGAAAATTTCAGAAAAATAACAGAAAATTGCAAAATATCAAAACACACAATACCTAAAACTAAAAAATTGGCTAATTCGACAAGAATCCCCGGCAACGGCGCCAATTTGATCCGCTGTCGCACGCAGATCAGAACGAGTAAAATTTGAAAACGTAGTATAGCGACAATGACTCGAATCGTCTCACAAGGATTCTTGATCTTATTAACTAAAAATTGTAAGATTGGGGGGAGGGGGGGGGGTTTGGTTTTCGATTTAGAAAATAAGTGATTATAAAAAGTGATTATGAAATAAGCTGAAACGACAATTCTACTGATTCGGGCATCGACTTATCATTGATTCAATAAACTTCAATCCCCCAAACGGATTCTATTCCCCTACCGATTACAACACCAATTAACAAGCGAAATTGACATTATAAGATTGTATTCCTATTTTCTGAATAAAGCATACGGATAAGCACAATCACGAATTAAGCAAACGTGATTCTAACATACGTGGTCTAACGATTAAGCAACGGTAAACTATGCTAAAACTCAAGGAATATCAATCAATCGATATAAATCAGTAGTATTCTATATAACTCGAATTAAGCAAACAAGGCATATAGATTAATATTGGATTAAAGATTAAAAAAACCTCAAAGTATGGAATCCCTAACAGCAAAATTTTGCCTTCGGAATTAGTTCTCCATTGATCGTACAAACTCCAATTATTTTTTTCGTGAATAGTGTCTAAATCATTAACAGTCACGGCTGCAAGGTAATAGGGAGAATAAAATTCGGTTTACAACCCAACTGGGTCAAATACATAAACCCGGCCCAAAACAAATGACCCAAAACAAATTATATCTAATGCTGCAACTTCAACGACTTTTTAAGGTCTGCTACACTCCGATTCAGCTTCTTCGTCTAACATAAAAGTTGTAGATATTTTTCTTAGCTTTCCATCGACTAGTAGAATGTCTCAAGCCGATTCCCGTAGCTCCAGTTATGATCATTTTAGTGCAGACTGCTAATGCTGAAAATAAAGTGCGAAAATCAAATAAGTGCAAAAATAAACTAATTTATAAAAACACATTAAAACAGAAAAATAACCAAAGTAAAGTTTGGAAATGCATAAGTATAAACATAGAGGAACGTGCATCAAAATGCACTGATCACATCCCTATTTCATTATAGACTTTTTTCGACTTATAAATTGACTGATCAAACAAATTTCTGGGATATGTATGTATGTATATATATATATATATATATATATATATATATATATATATATATATATATATATACACTTTATTTTGACTTTTTTCAAATTTTTTCTGTCTATATATATATATATATATATATATATATATATATAGACTTTATTTTGACTTTTTTCTGTCTATATATATATATATATATATATATATGAGAAGGATAACGTTCTCACTATCTTTCAACCGTAGATATGGAGGGCTGTTAGATACGTCTGAGATAAAAAAATTATCCTACAACGAGTGTCATACTCTAATTTTTACCCATAAGATCCCACCTCATTTACATCGTTGCAATGCCTCAAGATCACAAGCTTGGTTGTCTCCTAACCCTCTCACCTTTGGGTTTGCCTTTGCAAAGATCAACATGCACCTCTTTTTGTATCTTTTACAATTTTTGTACTTATATGCTTTATAACTCACTAACCATTACTCGAAATACAAAAAATATATCTTGTCCCTTTTGTTTCTTTTGCAAGGTAGGGTTTGGAGTCAAGAGCATCAAGTGATTATCTCCTCGGTTAGAGTTTGAGTTCCTCAAGTCAAAGTATGGTCAACCATTGATCTTCAAAAGGGATATTCATCAAAGCATGACCTCTAATATTTGATCAAAGATGTTTCAAAGTTTGATAGCTTATTTCTCGAGACGCTACAAAGCTTCGTGTGTTTATTTTCATGCCTTCATCAACAAGTTTCCTCAAGCCATTGCAAGTTTCATCAAAGGACAATCAAGAGTACAAATTTTGAGTTCATATGATCATTAATGTACCTTAAAATGAAAGAAAAAGTCCAACATTCTAAGTCCAACTTCTTAGTATCATTGAATACTTCTTCTTGTGCCCAGATCCCTCCTTTCTAGCTCGCATTTTTTCTTTATCATTTCGGGATCTCTTTTCCATGTTACTTTCCTCCCCTTTTATGTTGCATATTGCTCTGGTAATAAACCCATCCATGTTGGATGCCGACTTTTGTGCTAAGGATTCATTGAACTGTCCGGCTTTGAGGCCATGTTGAAATGCTCCCACGAACATTTCTTGATTTGGATGAGAGACTTTAATTTTTTCTTCTTTGAAACTTGCTAGATATTCTTTGAGATATCCTTCTTATATATACATATATATATATATATATATATATATATATATATATATATATATATATATATATATATATATATATATATATATATATATATATATATATATATATATATATATGGAATGGTGTAATTTCAGGTAACGAATTGCAAACATAATTTGAATACATAAATAGATCCCATAGATCCCACCTCATTTACATCGTTGCAATGCATCAAGATCACAACACTACTACAAAACGCGCAAACAACAACGCCAGGTTTACAACGGATTCATATCCACCGTTGTAATAGGTTAAAATTTTCGCGCCCAGTGACTAGCTGGATTAATAAACATTAATTTAATGACGATTGTCTTAAAACACCCTAGTGTAGCCGTCGGTTTTTTCCGGTGACGCGACCACCTTACCGTATGATTGGTGCTACTTTCTGATTTCTGTATTTATCCTATAAAGCTCGAAAGGAAGGGGGAGATATCTTAAACTAACTCTACACGCATATGTTTTCTTTAACAAATGCTAAGAGATCAGGGATCAGGGTCTGGTTATACAAAGGGAAGTTGTTAACCCAGTGTATCTATAGTAATCTATAGGAACCTTCTTTTGTATGTATTTCTGTTATTTTTGAAATGCTTTCTTGTGTTTATCTGCTGTGGATTGGGAAAGTTTCTCCTTTGGGAGAATTAAGAGAAAGTTTTTGTTGTTTTTGGATTTTCTGTTTGTTTTTTGGGAAGGTACTGGACCTAAGATTTTGATTTGTGTGCTCGCTAAGATTTCGCAATCTTATGCCTACGTATTCCCATAAAGAGATTTGGGAAATCAGAGCAATCGTTGTTCCTTCTATTTCTATGGGAGGAAAGATATTTTGTGTCTTGTTCAAAGCCCAAGATTGAAGCTATTTGAGTATTTGTGTCTTATTTAAAGCCCAAGATTGAAGCTAAAAGGGGTGATTGAGAGAGAATTTGTCATCTCTAAAGGGAGAAATCTCACCTATTCATCACAAAATGTTGAGTAATTGGTTATAAGGGAAATTACTTTAACTGGGATGTGTGGAATCCAGCAATGCCATAATTTCCTTTATAAGAGAGATGTCATGAAGGAATAAGCTTTAACTCAGTATAGAGTGTAGCGTGCGATTTTTGTCGGTGACGCGACCACATTACCGCATTGGTTGGAATTGGGTGCTACTTTCTGATTTCTTATTTATCCTATGAAGCTGGAAAGGAAAGGGAAGATATCTAAAACTAACCTTGCACGCAAATATTTTCTTTAACAAATGCTAAGAGATTGGGGATTCGGGGTCAGGTTATACAAAGGGAAGTTGTCAATCACCCAGTGTATATATGGTTATCCATAGATCTTCTGTGGCATATTTAAATACCTTCTGGTGTTTATTTGTTATGGTTTGGGAAAGTTTCTCCTTTGGAAGTGTTGAGAGAGTGTTTTTGTTGTTTTCGGGTTTTCTTCGATGTTTTTTGTGAAGGTGCTGGACCTAAGGTTTTTGGTATGTGTGCTCGCTAAGATTTCACAATCTTATGCCTACGTATTCCCGTAAAGATAACTTGGAAATCAAAGCAATCGTAGTTCCTCCTATTTCTATGGGAGGAAAAATGTTTGCTGTCTTGTTTAAAGCCCAAGATTGAAGCTAGAGGTTAAGTATTTTGTGTCTTGTTCAAAGCCCAAGATTGAAGCTAAAGGTTGACTGAGAGAGAATTTGTCATCTCTAAAGGGAGATATCTCATCTATTCATCACAAAATGTTGAGGGATTGGTTATAAAGGGGAATTTTCCTGAAGGAATAAACTTTAACTCGGTGTAGAGCAATGCCATTTTTCCTTAGGAGTCTTTCATGCTAAGAGAGGGACATTGGCTTGGATGTAAATAATCTAGAGGCTTGCCACTTACAGCAATTAGATGAAAGATGAAGTTTACCAAGATAAGAGATGGACTACAGTTTGGATTTTTGAATCAACAAGTGTGCCGCTTACAACAATTATCTGGAATTAGGGTTTTTTGATTGTCTGTTTGATATGTGATGTATAGAGAAATGTCTTCCTACAGAGAGAATTCTTGATTTCCTCTGAGGGGATGATGATTTTTGTGTGCCTTGATCAAAGCCCAAGGTTGAAGCTAAAAGGTTGACTCTACTAGGGGAGTTTTATATATGTCTTGTACAAATCCCAAGGTTGAGGCTGAAAAGAGATTGACTCTTCCGGGGAATGTTTTTGTCTGTCTTGTACAAAGCCCAAGATTGAGGCTAAAAAAAAAGATTGATTCCACTGGAGAGGTTTTAATGTCTTGTACAAAGCCCAAGATTGAGGCTGAAAATAAATTGACTCCACTGGGGGGGGGGGGTCATTATACAAAGCCTAAGAGGATTCTGGCTTCTGCTGAGGATTATTGAAATCCAGAGGCAGCTCCAAATTGTATTGGGAATCAACTCTTGCTGGGGATTGGAGAAGAATTGAGATATCAGAGACCATGAGGCTCTGATTCTGTTAGGGGTTTTATTGATGGTAAAGGTTTAAACCTTGAGTTTGAAAACCTATGGAGGTTTTAATTCTACTAGAGATTGATGAAATGATCAAGATTTTTCCTGTGTTTTTAGGAAACTTGAGGGTTTTTCTTAGTGAGGTCCAAGAGAAAATGAGACTTTCCAAGTCTACTGGTATGAAGAGGTTAACTCTTAGCTAGAGGATTATCTTTGTATGATGCCCAAGAGGAGGTTGTGGTTTTAAGGGATGAGAATTATCCCTAGAATGGTCTGATGTTTTGGAATTCTGACTCTCTGAAGGATTAAAATAGTAGAGATGACTAAGTTCTATCCTATACCTGTAGGAGGTCTTCAGGTCCTTGTACTAAGCCCAAGAGGAGGCTGAGAACATCTAAGAAGCATGTGGGTCCTTGTACTAAGCCCAAGAGGAAGTTGGGGATGCTTTTAGGAAGCCTGTGGATCCTTGTACTAAGCCCAAGAGGAGGCTGGGGATGCTTTTAGGAAGCCTGTGGGTCCAAGCCTAATAAAAGTTCAAGAAAGGTTTCATCGGGAATAAGTCCTTTCTTTGTAGAACAGTTCTAGGGTTTGAAGAAATTCAAAAGAGGTTTCATCGGGAATTAATCCTCTTTGGGGAAATGAATTTCTTGTACACATATACTTCTAAATTTGGACAGTCTTGAGAAAAGTTTCACCGGGAATAATGCCTTTCTCTGTTCCATATTGTATAAGCCCAAGAGGAGGCAAGACTGTATCAGGAATTTCCTATGGGGAACTAGTTTTGACTGTGTTGAAAGATTAACCACAAGTTTGATCTAAACCTAGACCTAATTTCTAGGGGAAAACTATAAGCAAGCATATACAAGCATACATATACAGATGAAATATATAAACAAGTATGTGTAGAAGGAATAGTAGAACTTACAGTTGTGCAAGCCCAAGCATTGTAACCACAGCTGCATGGTTAGTTAATCAAGAAATTGAAGAAAGTTTGGATAATAACTTTGAATTTGAATTTGAATAAAAAAGAAAGTTATTTTAAAAGGAAGTTTGGGGCTTATACTCACAGGAGAGGCCCAGATGAATTATTTTAAAAAAGCGACGATTGCATCGTAGTTTTGAAAACCACAGAGGGACTTATACAATGATTGAGGCCCAAATTGTTGTATTTACAAAAAGGATGGGTCTTACACTCTATTAGAGGCCCAAAATTTTATTTTTATACAAGAGATGGGACTTATAGCTCAAGGAGAGGCACAAATGAAAAACAGCGGTCACACTGTTTATTTTGAAAATCGCGTAGGGACTTATACAATGACTGAGGCCCAAATCACTTATGTATAAAAGGGGGTTGGGTCTTACACTCTATTAGAGGCCCAAAAGTGTTTGAAAAAGAAGGAAAATGGGACTTACAACCAAAAGGAGGCCCAAATGAAAAATTGTTTGAAAATGGCGATCGCGCCGAGATTTTTAAAATCGTATCGGGACTTATACAATGACTGAGGCCCAAAAAGGTTTATTTACAAAGGGATGGGACTTACACTCTATCAAGAGGCCCAAAAGTGTTTTGAAAAATGTTTGTGAGGGTGAAAATAATTAAAACTCATATTTGATTTTAAAATGTATTTAATTTGAATAAAAATTAAATAAAATGATCAAAATTATCAAACATGTATGAAAAACAAGTTGTGATCTTGGATTAATGTTTGAAAAATCATGTTTTATCCATAGAATGATTTGAAAATCATTTGAATATGAAAAATCAAGAGAAAGAAATATTTTTAAATGCTTAAAAACAAATAAAAATAAATTCTTTACAAAAATATTAAATATATAAAATAAATAATATTTTTGTGAAGTTTTTGTAGAATAAAATATTTTAACGTTTTTGTGAATTTTGAAAAAAAGAATCAATTCAAAAACCATAAAATTCAGAGAGAAATTAAATTTTGAATCAATTAATAAAATTAACTAAAATTCAAAAATTTTAAAATTCAAAAAAAGGGCGCCAAGAACAAGTCATCTTCTTCGCGCTGTAATACCCTAATTTTTACCCCTAAGATCCCACATGTCATTTGCATCTCATACCACAAACAAGATCACGAGCTTTGGTTCTCTTACCCTCCTCTGAAGGTTTGTTCTTGAGTGAGATCTCCAAGCACCCGTGTTTTTTTGTTTGTTTAATGTTTGTTTTTGTTTATGTTTACTAACCATATATTAAAACCCAAAAATATGTTTGTTTTTTTCCCTTTACTAACTTTTCAGAAAGAATTTGGATTAAGGATATCAAAATCTGTCCCTTAGCTCGAATGAATTTCATCTGAACAAAGTCAAAGTTGATCTGTAAACAATTCAAAAAATCATCTGATCAAGAGTTTCCAAGATTTAATTGATTATTATTCAAGAGACTCCAAGGTTCATGTGTTTATTTCCATGCCTTCTTTAACAAGCAAGAAAAATCGAGCCAGAGCTAAGACAGCACATCAAAAAGCCAATTTTCTCATTTTTTTTACTGTGTTAATCGATTTACACATTTTGCACTGAAAATGGTTAATCGATTAACCTGTGCGTTTTTGAAGAAAATGTGCCAAATTAAAATTCTGCAGCAATTGGCACCAATTTTCATCATTTTGATCTCATGTGAAATATTCTAGACCATCTCATTTTAATTCACCTACCTCATCATAATTAATTCCCACCATACACCCTCATTAATCACCACTTGATTTTGATTTTACCTCCAAAATTCAAATTCCAATCCTAATTTTGTTTCCAAACCAAATTTCAAACCACCAAATTTTCCAAGCCTAAACTCTGTAAATAGAGACCTCATTTCATTCATTTCACAAGCTTTTGATAGCCAAAAAACCTCTTGCAAATTCTCTCCCCAACCACAAAACTCACTCAAAGCTCACTTTTCTTCTCTTGAAAGTTAAAAAGAATTCACATTGAATCTTGTTCAACTTTGAGCTAAACCTTCATCCAAACTTGTTTTCTTCATTAATTCTTGTAGATCAAGGCTTTGGAGTTTGGATCTTGGAGCAATTTGAAGGAATTTTCAGATTTTGGATTGGTAATTCATCTCTCACCATTGTTGAAGCTTCAATTTCATCTTCCATAGTGTAGATCCTTGGTGGATTCTTGTTACTTGATCCTTTGGATCTTGTAATTATGTTTGATTGCTAGTTTTTGCTGTTGTTTTACTCAAAATTTAGTGCACAATTGCATCCTTGATCATGAGGTGTTTGAAGAAATGAGTGATCAAGGATTTTGCAATTTTCAAATTGATTTGTTGCTGTTTTTACATTGTTAATCGATTAACCAAAACAAACACAAATTGGTTAATCGATTAACAGTTGGTTTCTGCGCCAAAAATTGCAATTTTACACAGGCTAATTGATTAATCAAATTGCACTGCAAATGGTTAATCTGTTAACCAGTGTCTAGAATGTGTTTTTTTGCTTGTTTTTGGGGTTTTTTTTGGTTTTTCCTCCTTTTTCTCCCCCTTTCTTTTTGTTTTGGCCTTGAATTGTTGAGATTAATTTCTCTTCAATTTCAATGGACTTTGGATATGGTTAAAGTAATTAAACATTCAGTAGTTGAAATCTATCTTTAAATGAATTATTGAATTCATTTGAGGTGCTATGAATTAGTGATATGTTTTCACACTTAAACCTATAAATTAAAGGTGATTGAACTTGAAGATGAAAGGATTTTGAAAGTGTAATTCAATTTGGCTTTCTCTTCATCTATTTATTTTTTTCTATTTTGATTGATGAAAGTCTTATGGATCTTGGAATTTCTTTGTTGAATTATTGATCAAGACTAGATCGCTACCTATTTTCTTTTCGTGCGGTATTGCTTTCGGATGACGATTTACATATCGTTCATCTAGCATGCATTAGCACAAAGATCACTATTGACCGGCCTCAAGTAGGGTGACTTCTTTATAAGTCACTTGGCGATTGCTTAACATAGCGCTACATTTGTCCCTCCCCATCCAAATCGGAACTTGAACTTTCGTGGCCCGAACTTATGATCGTCCGCCCAAGCATGGTTATTCTTTTGTATTAGGCTCATAATCTTTGAAGCTTTTTACGTAGAGGCTTTGATTCTATCAATCTTCTGATAAGTCTTCATTAACCTTGACCTAAGCACATTGTTCAACCATATAGTTCAAGACGCGAGACAGACTATTCGGTGTTGCCTTTTTGAGGACTCTTGGCACTTGTGCCTTTGTGCTACTATTATGTATATTCTATAATATTATATTACTATATTTTTACGATTCCTTCTTGCTCCCTATCTCTCTTTATTTTTTATTGCTCATTGCTCATTATATCATATCATGTTTATGTTTATGTCATTTTTCTTTTGTCCACTTGGACCATATTATCTTGTGCTTTTGTTTTTCTTTTGTCCATTTGGACTCAAAAACATTAATAAAGGATTAAACTACTAAAAGACTTGTGCTCTTAATGTTGGACTTTGGCCACTATCCCTTGCATTGGAGGATCTCTACTCTTAGACTTCTTGGCTTGATTATGGACTTATGGACTTAGAATTATGATTCTCTCCCTTATGCTTTGGATTATTATGGAGTTTGGTATTCTAGCCTTTATTTGGCTTGCTTATTGGCTCAAGAGAATGTAATTCTTTTCTTATTATGCCTTGAAGAGGGCCTCCATGTGTAACACCCTTTTCTACCCCCAAAAATGTTACAGCAGAAACAACTCAAATATTAGAGTAAAACATAAAAGTTCCCTCAAAGGGTGAACATTTCTCATTTAAATCAAAATAATACACTTGCCCTGTAAACAAGGGATTTCCTCAAAATAACTCAAAAGCCTTCACATGGCAGCGGAACTCAAAATTCTCAATTAAAAGGTTTTCAACAAACATCGTAATAATCCAAAAAGGTTTTCAACATATAAAACCATATCATCAAATGACAACAAAATAAGGAAAAAACATAGTTCGACTCAAAGGACCCCAACCCGATGTTACACTATCAAAGCAAGACCCTCTAAATCGACCAAAAGCAAATAAACTTCAAGGTCCTCGAAGCATCCACAACTAGACCTGATCACCTGCACGTTACCCACGAGGAGGCAACATTCAAACAGGCAGGGTGAGTAATCACAATTCATAATAATCATTATAAAACAAGATATACATAAAATGGCATTATCTTCATATACAACATCTTCAGGGTCATCACAAGGAAACATCGAAATCACGAACAACATCATAAAACACAACAATGCCAATTAAATGCAAATGCACAACAAGACTCATGCATGTGGTACCAATGGTCATAATAGATGGACACTAGGCCATCTACCCTCCAAAGATCTTCATCAATAGGATCGATCCCGCAATCGGAACCGGAGCACGTCATAGTTACCTCATATCCGCACAATAGGAATAAAGCGTCGTCACAGAGTATGCATATGAATGTATGATACACAACATCATTAATCATCATCATCAATTAAACATCAAAATGTGCATCATCATTCATCAATTCTCATATACGTCATGTCGTCACATATTCGTCAAATAATCATCAAAACATCATCATAAAATACAGCAACAACATCATGAAAAATCATCATAAAATCACAGCATTGAAACATCACAACAACACATCAGCATAAACAGAAATTCGCAAACGGCATACGTTCGCTCCAGGGTTCGCCTAGCAAAACTGTTCGCTGTGGCCTTCGCCTAACGAAGCGGCCAGCGAACCTCACAGACACCACCCTCAACACCAGAAACACAACCATCTGTCATACTCGCTGGTTCGTTCGCTTAGCGAACATACTCGCTGTTCCCTTCGCCTAGCGAGGCTTCCAGCTAATCACTCCTCCTACTCCAAAATCACCTATGTACTCACACTCATATTATCGCGCATTCACTGTGCTGCTCGCTTAGCGAGCCTTGGCGAACATTCACCTAGTGAAGCAATGGTTCGCCTAGCGAACCTGCAATTACAGCAAATCGCTGCTACGCATCAGTAGCTCCACAACCACCAAAGTTCCTGCGATTACAGTCCCAAACAACTTAAAATCATCCCTACAACAGTCCTAACACATCACCGAATTTAAAGGCCTAAAACCTACGTCTGTTAGGTCGATCCAGGACACTACGGGAAACCTTAATTTCTCCTAAACCTTCAAAACTCTCAAACTTCATATAAACTCCATAGATCCTTCCCACAAGGTTAAAACTACAACAACGAAGGGGAAATCAGCCCTAAGGTCTACTTTAGCGGTTCAATTCAACGTTATGGATCGATGTCTCTCCCAGGATTTTCATCCAAGTACAAACGCGAAAGTGGCGCGGAAACAGAGTCGCCAACAATGTGTATTTATCCCAAGAGAGGGAAAGGAAACACTGCGTAAACCTGAGGGAAAGGAAAGAGCATGGTCTCGCGACCAAGAGAAATGGGTAAGGGAGTCGGTTACGCGAGGGGAAGGTATTAGCACCCCACGCGTCCATCGTACTCGATGGGATCCACGCTTGTTGTCTCAATCAAAGGGTGTCGGAAACTGGAAATCAACTGCTAATTAGAGAACTGGAAATGAAAGGTAGAAAGGAGAAGGGGGGTAGGAAAGAAGTGACTCGATAGGACACTATCGTTGTCCTAGGCCTACGTATTCCCTCAGTACAATGGGAAAGTCAGAGTTAACGTAGTTCGACGTACTACAGGAAAGGTTGCTCGTTGAGATATATGGCATCTCGTGCCTACGTATCTTCAATCAGACGAGAAAGAAAAATCAGAGCAAACATAGTTCGGCTCAACAAGGGTTGCTTTGTTTGTGTTTTTTAGTGGAAACATCAAAGTGCCCGTCCTAGCAGTTAGGTGTTGCAGCTCGCTGTAGGGAGACTTAGGCGTTACCTGTTGGCGGTAGAACGGACATGACGAGTCCTTTTAGAAAGGAGTGAAGAGATGAGGAGAGAATTGTTTGTTTGTTTTTGTATTCTAGAAAGAAGTGTTTTGATCATTTTTGTGTTAGTAACACGTATTGCATTCAAGTCTATTGCATAAGATCGAATGCATCGCATGGTCGTCCTAACAGGACGTATGCTAAACATTCTAGAAAGGCGGAGAGAAACTCCCCTCCTTCCATTTCCTCTACTCTAAGCTCACGTGCAATACGTGTTAATCCTTTATTAAGTGTTTTTCTTTTGCTGTTGTTTTAAGATGAGAAAAAGAGAGACTCAAAGATTGAGAAAGGCAAAAGTCTAAAGGGAGACTAATAATCCTAAGAGTTGTCATGCTTGGAGATCCTAAGGGTTAGTGTGGTTTGAAGAACTCTAATCCTAAAGAAAATAAGAAGAGAGCAAGAGGTATCATAACTCACTTCTAAAGTAGAAGACGAGTTATGAACCAAAAAGGAGAAGAAAGAAGTTGTACAAAGAAAGCATAGAAATGCTTATCACAAATGCAAAAGAGAAAGCTTTAAAGAGATGAAGGAAGAAGGTGTATGTGGATGCACATCCACACCCTCAACTTACCATTAGCCCCTACATGAAAAGGTTAGCTAAACAATTGAATATGAAAGCATAAGTGAAAGAAATCACACAAGTAAGCACCAAACATCTCATGAAATGAAATTATGAATCAAACAAAGCCTAAGTCTAAAGAGAAGGGATCCTAAGTGTTAAATTACTTCTAAAGTTAGTAGCATGTCTAATGAGGTTCAATTAAAGTTAAGGTACCTAATGAGATCAAACTATGTCAAGAAAGGTGCCAAAGATTCACACAAGTTCAAGTTATGAAACATGGATGAAGTATGAATGCATATGGCATACAAACATGAATGAATGCTTGGATAAATATCAAAATTAAACATCATATTTGAATATCCTATAATGTCTATGAACAAGCATACAAATCATGAAAAAGAATATTCAAGTAGAAGAAATTAGATGAAGAAGAAGTAAGAAGAAAAGAAACAAGTTTCACTTAAAGAAAAGAAATAACTTGCAACACAAGTCAAAGTTGAAACTCAAAGATAAATGAACATAGATTATAGGTCAGTACCAAATGACATTTAAGATGCAATTAAAATTTAAGAATTAATCATACAATATGCATATGCAAATCACATTGAAACTCATAAAGAAAGAAAGATGAAATAGATCAAACATAAACAAGTATGCAAGATGAATGACATTTGAATGCATGAGATGATTATGGGTCAGTAGCATACCAAAGATAAGATGCAATTAGAATGCATGAATAGGCATTGATGATTCACAAACAAGTCATATTGGTGATTAAAAGAGAAGAGAAGCGAAACTAGGTCATAAGAAATCAAGTAAGGATGTATTTAGAACATATACACAATCCAAATGAAAATACAATGAAAATGACTTATGATTCATATCAAGGGACCTATAACATCCTAATGAGGTCCTATAATCTCACACAAAGCAAACCTAATAAGATGGCACAAGTGCCTTCTCAAACTATGCTAGAAAGAAGTAAAAGAATGAACACAAATGTTACTTCAAACACAAGTCATCAAACAATTACCAAACCAAATGATAAAATTATGAAAGTAGGTCACAAACCACCTAAGTCAGAGGTAAAACATACGTCAAAATCTCATGGTAAAATTCAAAAGGGAACATGCTCAAACCAATGCACAAAGACATACATGAGAATTAATGATGTAATGACTTTAAAAATACAAAAAAAAAATTTAGATGCATCAAGATGTTATTCAAACATGGTGAAAATATTAAAGGCCAAATGTCTTAGGAACTATGTAAAAATAATTGGACAATGCACAAATATCATGAAGAAAATCATTCAAAAAGAAAATAAAAGGAAATTATGAAAATATGAGCCAAAATCAATAAAATCAGAATTAAAAATGTAGAAAATTAGTTGAATGTGTTATAATGCTATATTAATTTATTTGGAATTTTTGGATGAACTTTAGTATTTTTAATAAAAAGAAATGAAACTATGTCAAAAGAAATTAAAAGAAAAAAAGAAATATGCAGGGGGGGTGCCACGAAAGTAAATCTGTAGTTCAAAAGTGATTGGGCTCCAACAAGGGGTGTGTAAATAGCATTTTAAGTCCAGTCCAGTTATACGCGTATGTGCATGTGAGTTAAGGTGGAATGCAGTTAAACATTGACTCAATCAGAACCACACAATTCAGTCAACAGATGATAATCACACAAGTAATCAAATCTAACGAATCAGAATGCACACGCATGCTAACAATGATGAACGCACGCACACCAAGCCAAGTCAAGGTCAACATCTGAAGAAAGAGAGCCACCCGAGAGGCATGAGATTCATTTATGTGTTGGTAACACACACGCCCTAGGATTGAAATGGTCTAATGGCTGTGACATGTTCTGAAGACAAAACCCTAACTGAACCTCACCGGCCGGAGAAGGACCTCCGGTCATCTTCTCCGGCCATCTTCGGCGACCTGCAACACTCACATGTTTCCAGAAATGCATAAAATGTATATCAAACGAAAACTGAGCTCAAGCACAACACGAATCTAGCAATGGAATTCACAAATCATGCACACATCAAGGGAGTCGAAGGGAGAAAGTTTGCCCTAAAAATTCATCTAAGCTTCTAACAAGCTCTATCAACTAGCCAGAGTTTCCACAACTTCTATTAAGCTCAAATCACAACAACAATAAGCTAAAATCAGTAAAAACATGCAAAGGAAGTTTGAATTGAAACCTGAAAATTTGAAGTAACTTGAATCTTCAGAAAACCAGAGATGCTTCAAGATGAACTTTGAGCTTAATCTGGCCAAATAAAGGCTTATAGAAGCTTGATCTTGCGGAGGAATTGAGATCTGGAACTCGAAGGTGCTTCCACTATTCAATGCTTCAAAGCTTCAAAGGTGCTTGATGATGAAGATTGGAGATGAACTATGATGAATTCGTGCAGAGAGAGAGAGAGAGAGGATTCAGAGAGAAATTTGAGAGCTCTAGTTTGTGAAATGTGAAGAATGAGAAAGTGTTCTTCCAAAGTTAGTTAGAGCTTTGTATTTATATGCAAGGTTAGTTTCTAACTGTCTTAGTTGACAGTTAGAACTATGGTTGAGTTAAAAAGGTAATTGAAGCAAAGAGAGGGTGTGTAAAGCAATCTAAAATGAGGGTGAAGAGAAGCTCGTGTGCAGCTTATGATCATGTGTGGAGAGAGCTCATGATAGTTATGATGAGGATGATGAAGGATGGTGATGATGTATAGATGCTGCCGCCTTGCCTTGCAATACAAGTTTCTCATTTTCCTCTTTGGTGTATGGCTCTATGTATGTGCATGATGGCATTTGGAAATGTCTGGCCAAATGGAGTAAACAAAAGTACACCATTACATGAGATCATTTGTAGTAAAACTGAACCAAACACAATGCATGAACTACTATTCAAGACAATCAAGGCATCAATGCAAATAGTGATGTTTGCAGAAGAATTTCTCTAAGCATGAGACATGAAATGGAAAGGTTCTGGTGTCATTGAAAAGAGAATGCATCATAGAATAATGTTGATGTTCATCTCAAGTGGAATTGGAACCTCTAATGTAGTGAAAAGTAGCTTAGAACACAAGGATGTAAGACTGCGTCATATGTGTACCAAGCTGCCTGCAGACCTAGTCATGGACCTAAGGATTTTTTAGTGTGAAACCTCTTTCTTTGAACCCTTATATGACCTTCATAACTTGTCCAAATGAGAAAATGCCCAACATCAAAGTTAAAGAGGGCATGGAGATGAACAACTTTGATGTTCAACAATTTTTCATTTAAAGCTTTCTTGATGGAGAAAACTAGCTTGCCATTGGCACACCACATGTTTGATGAAATTATGGCTGGGTGCCTTGAGATTACCTTGTCATGACCTGGTTCTTGCCTTGATTTTGTCAAACTTTGATTGATCATAACTCTCTCAATTTTGATCCAATGGAAGAGTTCTTTATATGGATTTGAAGCTTAAGATGTGATCTTTGATTGGCTCAACTTAGGCCTGAATTTTGAAGCCTTTATCCTGAAGAAAGAATGCCTTGAAATGGAGTCCAAAATGGTCCAAACTTGCCATTTTTAGAAACCCTAAATTTCTAAAAATGGAAACTTTGTACAATTCTTGATTTATGATGAATCTCTTGACATTTCTTGATCAAATATTGTCCAATGAACATATGTAACTTGAGGAACATGAATTTGACTTCAAAAAGTCAAGGGTTGACTTTTTCCTCTGCACAGTTAACTTTTCCCCAATTCTCCTGATTTTCAATCAATTGGTCAATTGAAACCTTTCCAAACCAAGTTGATGGACAATTCTCCATCCTTAGACTCTTGAGGACATATAGAATACCATGAGATCAAATCTTGCCCAAAAAATCAGAAATAAACTGATTTTATGGCAAACCCTAATTTTAAACCCTCAGTCTAGAAGAAATCAGCATATCCTCCAAATCCAAATTCCTCTGAATATGATGTATATCCTTTCTAACAAAGATGAGATATGACATTTGGAGGTGATAAAAGCTCAAAGATCTTTCCCATTGGGGAATTATACTCAAGAATTCCAAAACCCTAGTTTTGTACTGGTTAGGATGATGTGATTCCCATGCATTCTCTTGTCAAGCTTGACCATATGATAAGGTGATGACTCAATTAAGACCCCTTGAGGCTCAATGCTCCTTGGATTTAGTTTAGACACCCTGATCCCATGCCAATGAAATGCAAATGATGATAATGCCAAAATGCCATAAACATTAGCCAGTAAAAGCTAAAAGTAAGAGGGAAAATTTTGAGGTGTTACAGCTGCCCCTATTCAAACTTCTTGGATCTGCGGGTATGGAAACGAAGATTTCCAGACAATCGAGATACATGAAGATTGAATACTAAAATAACCTGGAAATTTGCAAACTGTGCGGATTACGAAATAGAGTTGTTTACGAGGATGGCGGCAGACGAACTCGAAAAGGAAAACCGGCCACAAACGGGCTACCTCAAAAGAATAAAATGAGGACGGCCGCAGACGAACTCGAAAAGGAAGACCGGCCACAGACGGGCTACCCAACAAAAGAAAACGAGGACGGCCACAAACGAACTCGAAAAGGAAGACCGGCCACAGACGGGCTACCTAGCAAAAATAATACGAGGACGACCGCAGACGAACTCGAAAAGGAAGACCGGCCACAGACGGGCTACCTCACAAAACTAAAACGAGGACAGCCACAGACGAACTCGAAAAGGAAGACTGGCCACAGACAGGCTACCTCAAAAAAGATAAAACGAGGACGACCGCAGACGAACTCGAAAAGGATGATCGACAACAGACAGGCTACCTCACAAAAGATAAAACGAGGAGGACCGCAGACGAACTCGAAAAGGAAGACCGGCCACAGACAGGCTACCTAGCAAAAAATAAAACGAGGACGACCGCAGACGAACTCGAAAAGGAAGACCGGCCACAGACGGGCTACCCAACAAAAGAAAACGAGGACGGCCGCAGAGGAACTCGAAAAGGAAGACCGGTCACAGACGGGTTACCTAGCAAAAATAATACGAGGACGGCCGCAGACGAACTCGAAAAGGAAGACCAGCCACAGATGGGCAACCTCACAAAAGATAAAATGAGGACGGCCGCAGACGAACTCGAAAAGGAAGACCGACCACAGACGGGCTACCAAACAAAAGAAAACGAGGACGGCAGCAGACGAACTCGAAAAGGAAGACCGGCCATAGACGGGCTACCTAGCAAAAATAATACGAGGACGGCCGCAGACGAACTCGAAAAGGAAGACCGTCCACAAACGGGCTACCTCACAAAAGATAAAATGAGGACTACCGCAGACGAACTCGAAAAGGAAGACCGGCCACAGACGGGCTACCCAACAAAAGAAAATGATGACGGCCGCAGACGAACTCGAAAAGGAAGACCGGCCACAGACGGGCTACCTAGTAAAAATAATACGAGGACGGCCACAGACGAACTCGAAAAGGAAGACCGGCCACAGACGGGCTACCTCACAAAAGATAAAACGAGGACGGCCGTAGACGAACTCAAAAAGGAAGACCGGCCACAGACGGGCTACCCAACAAAACTAAAACGAGGACGGCCACAGACGAACTCGAAAAAGGAAGACCAGCCACCGAAGGGATACCCAACAAAAGATGAAACGAGGACAGCCGCAGATGAACTCGAAAAGGAGGACCGGCCACAGACAGGCTACCCAACAAAAGATGAAACGAGGACGGCCACATACGAACTTGAAAAGGGAAGATCGACTACAAATGGGCTACCCAAGAAAAGACAAAACGAGGACGGCCGCAGACGAACTCGAAAAGGAAGACCGGCCACAAACGGGCTACCCAAGAAAAGACAAAACGAGGACGGCCGCAGACGAACTCGAAAAGGAAGACCGGCCACAGACGGGCTACCCAAGAAAAGACAACACGAGGGCGGCTGCAGACGAACTCGAAAAGGAAGACCGGCCACAGATGGGCTACCCAAGAAAAGACAACATGAGGGCGGCCGTAGACGAACTCGAAAAGGAAGACCGGCCACAGACGAGCTACCCAACAAAAGAAAGACCGAGGACGGCCGCAGACGAACTCGAAAAGGAAGACATGCAACAGACGGGCTACCCAAAGATTAGTAGAATCAACAGATCTACAAAAAAGACTCCGCTGGGGAAAAGAGAAATCTAGACAGACAACTCTGTAGGGGAGTACATGAAAGAATAGGAAGGACGAATCTGTTGGTTGCTATGTAATGTTAAACAACGTCTCCTGAGTTACATCATTTTCTGCTGGGGAAAGAGACTGGCAAAAGAAATCAAACCTGACTTATGCTTCGAATGCATATGTTTGAATTTTTCTATGGCGTAATGCTCCATACGAAATGGAAATGCTACACGTTTGGGAGGATGCCATGCAAGAATTCTTATGCAATGTAAAAGAGGCGCTCCAGCAAAATAAATGCTGAAGACGAAGGCAACTCCACCGGGGATGACAGACTGAATTGTCCTCTGAAATAAGAGACCCTGCTGAGAAAGACATTGATCACAAACTCTGCTGGAGATGAAAACTCCGAGAGACTACCACTCTGTTGGGGATGGATAACAATGAATATTGAAGATGGAACCCAAAGAGAAATTCTCTCCACTAGGGATTACCAATGACTTCTACCTGAATCTGAAAGAATGCCAATAATAATTAAACTTAAGACCTGCTGAGGATATCAACCGCTATTGAACAAACCACTGAGAAGATCACCACCACACTCGGCTTGGGAGAACCGGTCAATAACGCCAACCCTGCTTGGGGTATTACTGAACTTACCCTGCTGTTGGGAGATGCTCTTACCTTTATCCTGCTGGGGAATATCAGCCAATACCAGCAAATCTGCTTGGGGAATTTTGATTGATAACATCCGCTCTGCTAGAGGATACCACCAAGATTAATCCTCTGCTGGGGATCAGACCAAACCATTGTTGGTGAGAAAACATTTCCTGATTAGCTGAGGAAGATAGGTGTTCAGACTCTGTGGCGAAATAACATCTTTGTCCAAATAAGATACTCCTCCAGTCTCTTGCTGGGGATACAGACGTATCAACTTCTGGTTATTTGCTAAGAGAGTAATGGACCAACCACCACTCTGACTGGGGAAGTAAGCCTCTGTATTCTGCCTGGGGAAGGTAATTTCTACTGAGGAAAAGATTCACCTTACCCTGTTGGGGATTAGAGCACACAACTGCTAGTGCAACATACATTCCCTGTCCTGCGGAAACAAATACCAGCCTCTGTAGGGATGATAAAATCTTCAACAGAGACAACCAACATGTCGTCTGCTGAAGATACCGCAACATCTACCTTGAAGCAATCCACTTCTGATTGCTTGCTGGGGAATAATGGATCAACCATGACTTCAGTTGGGGACACAATCCATTGTACGCTTACAGGGGAGAGTAAGCTCTGCTGAGGATGATGATCTTTCAGATGCTGAGAAGAGTAACTCTATTGGGGAGAAATCCTACTATCCTACAAACAAAGTCAACAGACAATGCAAAATGGCTATCTAGACTATCATCCTAATGACTATTTCATGAGCAACTTCCACTGTTTTTCGATATGTTCCATAAAGCTTAACATTTTGCATGCAATGTCTTATCAAAATATCGGACTTTTCACAAACAAAACAGTAAAAATAAAACATAAATGGAACGCTCTTTGACTAAAATGAAAATTTTATTGAATGAATTGGCCTGTAAATAGGCATTTACATTCGGAGGCAATTCCTGAAAAGGGGTAATTGCGCAAAAAAGTAAAAGAAAATACACATGTCGGCAATGTGGGGAACAAATATCCACCATGATTCAATTCAGCTATGACTCGTATGTCCCGCTTATCCTCATATGTTTTGACCTTCGAAGAGGCTGACTGGGTTGATTCCTTTCCTTCGAAATTCCAATGTATCAAAAGTGTTCACAGATCGAACGCAGATCGTAGCCTCTTGCTTTCAAATCCCTAATTTTTGCCTGGACCGCCCTTTTTGGGTTTTCAATCCACCGGGATACCCATTTTTGCCAAAGTTGCCTTGTCAGGTTTTCAACTTTGCGGGTTCATTCTCTTTTTCCTTTTTATCCCTAACTTTTGCCCGAACCTTTCTTTTTATGGTTCGTCGGGATGCCCCATTTTTGCCTGGACTTTCTTTTTGTGTCCAGCGGGTCTCTTTTATGCAAAGTATTTTTTGACTACCTCTGCGTTCACAGGGGACGTAAAATCTTTGCCATCCATAGGTGAGAGTAATAAGGCTCCACCAGAGAAAACCTGTCTTACTACATATGGTCCTTCGTAATTTGGAGTCCATTTGCCCCTGTGATCTGTTTGTGGAGGAAGGATCCTTTTCAAAACCAATTCACCAGCTTGAAAACACCGAGGACGCACTTTCTGATCAAAGGCTTTCTTCATCCTGCTCTGGTACAACCGGCCATGTGCAATGGCTGCCAATCTCTTTTCCTCGATCAGGTTCAGCTGATTCAACCGGGAACGCACCCATTCAGCTTCATCAAGCTTCACATCTGCCAGAATTCTTAACGAAGGAATCTTAACTTCTACTGGTAGAACTGCTTCCATACCATATACAAGTGAGAAAGGACTTGCCTCAGTTGACGTACGCACCGAAGTACGATAACCATGTAAAGCATACGGCAACATCTCATGCCAGTCTTTATACGTCACTACCATTTTCTGCATAATCTTCTTGATATTCTTATTTGCCGCTTCAACAGCCCCATTCATCTTTGGGCGATAGGGAGAAGAATTGTGATGTTCAATCTTAAAGCTCTGACACAGCTCCTTCATCATCTTATTATTCAGATTTGAACCATTATCAGTAATGATTCTCTCCGAGACTCCATACCGACAGATGATGTCCTTCTTGATAAACCGGGCTACTACTTATTTGGTAACGTTAGCGTACGAGGTTGCCTCCACCCACTTTGTGAAGTAATCAATGGCAACCAAAATGAAACGATGCCCATTGGAAGCAGTCGGCTCGATTTTTCCGATCATATCAATGCCCCACATAGCAAAGGGCCAAGGTGACGATAACACATTCAGAGGAGTAGGCAGCACATGCACCTTATCAGCATAGATCTGGCACTTGTGACATTTTCGGGCGTATTTAAAATAATCGGACTCCATAGTCATCCAATAATACCCCGCTCTCAACAATTTTCTGGCTATAGCGTGCCCATTGGCATGAGTACCGAAAGAACCTTTATGAACTTCCTCCATCAACAGGCTTGCCTCGTGTTCATCAACACAACGTAGCAAGACCATGTCAAAGTTCCTCTTGTACAGCACATCATCTTTGTTCAAAAAGAAATTTCCCGCCAGCCTCCTTAGAGTTTTCTTATCTTTGGTGGACGTATCAACCGGATACTCTTGACTCTTCAGAAAGACCTTAATATCATGATACCAAGGCTTGCCATCTGATACCCCTTCGACTGCAAACACAAAAGCGGGTCTATCCAGATGCATGATTCTGATCGAGGGAGTTTCATTCCAACGGTTCACCTGATACATCAAAGATAACATTGCCAACGCATCCGCCATCTGATTCTCTAACCGGGGTATATGATGGAAATCGACTCTGTTAAAGAAAGGTAACAACCTTCTGGCATAGTTGTTATAAGGCACCAAATTTTCTTGACGAGTTTCCCATTCACCTGTGATCTGATTAACCACCAATGCGGAATCACCATAAACATCGAGGTTCTTGATTCTTAAATCAATTGCTTCTTCTAACCCCATGATGCATGCTTCATATTCCGCCTCATTATTGGTGCATATGAATGCTAATTGGGCAGTGAAGGGTATATGGGAACCCTGTGGAGTCGTAATGACTGCCCTGATTCCGTTACCATACGAATTGACTCTCCCATCAAAGACTAGCTTCCACTGGGATCCAATTTCAGGTCCTTCATCATGTAGAGGCTCTTCACAGTCTTTCATCTTCAGATACATAATATGCTCATCAAGAAATTCAAACTTCATCGGTTGATAATCCTCAATTGGTTGTTCAGCAAGATATTCTGACAAAACACTTCCCTTAATGGCTTTTTGGGAAACATATTGAATATCGTACTCTGTCAGAACCATCTGCCAACGGGCTATTCTTCTAGAAAGCGCCTGTTTTTCAAACACATACTTGATCAGATCCATCTTCGAAATCAAGAGGGTTGTGTGGTTTAACATATACTGCCTCAAACGCTTAGCTGCCCAAGCGAGTGCACAACATGTTTTTTCCAGCATTGAGTACCTTGATTCACAATCAGTGAATTTTTTATTCAGGTAGTATATGGCATGCTCTTTTCTATCTGACTCGTCATGTTGACCGAGCACACACCCCATTGAATTCTCAAGAACCGTAAGATACATAATCAATGGCCTTCCTGGTACTGGCGGTATAAGGACCGGAGGTTCCTGCAAATATCCTTTTATTTTTTCAAACACCTTCTGACAATTTTCATTCCACCTAACCGCTTGATATTTTCTTAGAAATTTGAATATTGGTTCACAAGTGGCTGTAAGATGAGAGATGAATCTAGCAATGTAGTTTAACCTCCCCAAGAAGCCACAAACCTCTTTTTCTATTCTTGGCTCATGCATTTCTTGTATGGCTTTTACTTTAGCAGGATCAACCTCGATACCTCTTTCACTGACAATAAACCCAAGTATTTTTCCAGATCTCACCCCGAAGGTGCACTTGTTCGGATTCAACCTCAGTCTGAACTTTATCAACCTATCAAAAAGCTTCTGAAGATTCACCAGATGCTCTTCCTCCGCTTGTGACTTCGCGATCATGTCATCAACATAGACCTCGATCTCTTTGTGAATCATGTCATGAAAGAGAGTCACCATTGCCCGCTGATAAGTTGCCCCAGCATTTTTCAATCCAAAGGGCATCACTTTGTAACAGAATGTCCCCCACGGTGTTATGAACGTTGTTTTCTCCATGTCCTCCGGGGCCATTTTGATTTGGTTATACCCAGAGAAGCCATCCATGAAGGAAAACACAGAGTATTGAGTAGTGTTGTCTACTAACACGTCGATGTGAGGGAGCGGGAAATCATCTTTCGGGCTTGCTCTATTCAGATCTCTGTAATCAACACACATCCTGACCTTTCCGTCCTTCTTAGGTACAGGTACAATGTTAGCAACCCACGGAGGATAACTTGTCACAGCCAGAAATCCAGCATCTATCTGCTTCTGAACCTCCTCTTTAATCTTGACAGACATTTCAGGTTTCGTTCTCCTCAACTTCTGCTTAACCGGAGTACATCCCTCTTTGAGCGGCAACCGGTGTACCACGATGTCAGTGTCAAGCCCAGACATGTCTTGGTAAGACCAGGCGAAGATATCCACATACTTTCGAAGCATTTCAATCAATCTTCTCTTTACACTGTCTTCCAAAGCAGCCCCAATCTTTACCTCTTTCTTCGCATCCTTGATTCCCAAATTAACAATCTCAATCTCCTCCCGATGAGGCACGATGACCCTTTTCTCCTGCTTTAGCAGTTTGGCCAATTCCTCGGGTAGGTCACAGTCTTCCTCAGCCTCTTCTTCAGCCTGATATATGGGATTATCGAAATCATACCGAGCCTGTTAGTTCTTGGATTGGCTAGAATTTTGGTAAAACAAAGTTTGTTCAATGTTGATGTCAAGGTGGTGATGTTGCAACATTGAGTCTTAACACTGGGTTGTGTTAAGAAGTGAAGCTGTTCAATGTTTGATGTCAAATGGGCGATGTCATAACATTGAGTCTTAACATTGGGTTATGTTAAGAGTTAAGTTGGATGTCTGATGTCACATGCGATGGTGAGACATTAGATCTGCAGAATTAATAACATCAGGTTTAGTGATGTTGTTAGGGTTTGCGTTTTAGCTGGAATTGTGGAGAGCAGGTAGTCTCATTGGATGCGAATATCTTGGGTTAGATATTCTCTGTTTCATAGAGATTTGATGCAGGTTTGTAGGAGATTTAAAAGGTTAAGATTTAAAATGATTTTGGGGGATAAAATCTGTTTTGAAGATTGAGTTTTAAATAACAAATTAGATCAAATATTGCAAGGAGTCCAAGCCCAATTCAGGTGGCTATATAAAGCGCATAGATCAAAGGAAGAAGGTACAGAAAACAGACAGAAGATAGGGAGCTTTAACTGGAGGTAAAATATTGTCTTTGTGCGTGTTTTTGTATACACCATTCTAGTGTGAATTGGTGAGTTGTGTTCTGTCCTCTCTAAAGCTGTGAAGCAAAGAGAGTTGTGTAACTTGATCAAAGTTGTGAAGCAGGATCAAGGTTTCTCAAAGACGTTGTTCTTTGAGTGTTTTAGGGATTGAGTAGTGTTCTCATATCTAAGTGGTTTCTTAGGTAGGAAGTCACTAGTAGGAATTAAGTTTAGGAGATTGTCAACTGGGTTGTTGAGTCTGTAAATTAATTCTACAAGTAGTGAATTTCATCCCTGGCTTGGTAGCCCCCAGATTAGGTTGTTTGAACTGAATTGGGTTAACAATTTGGTGTGTTCTTCTGTTGTTTATTTTGTCCATTGTGCAGAGTGTGTTGTTGTAACATCGTGTGTGACATCACACATATCTGGTACCAGAATTTCAGAGCCATAACTGAATCATGAGGGGTGGAATCTGAACAAGGTAACCTGCATGATAGATGATTCATGTTTTATTATGTATGCAACAAACAAAACACATTGCCATTTTGATGTGATTTTATGCACAAAATAAAACAGAAAAACAGGGATCAGAAATATTTGAATGCGAAAAGTCCTTTATTATTGACAAAGAAAAAACCTACAAAATGCTCAAGCCCTACAAACAAGAATCACTACGTCTTGGGCAGAACGTAGGATCAAACATAATAGAAAAACAGAGACAATTACTCTGGGCCAGTCACTTGGATGATCTTCTCCGAAGACCAGTTGCATGGGCTTTGACCAGGCATGCAGGGGCGGATCCAATTATCCATATCGCAATCGTTGTCTCCATCCTCCTCAATAGCGTTGACTCTATTAAAGAA
Source organism: Lathyrus tuberosus (assembly GCA_022829125.1). NCBI lineage: Eukaryota > Viridiplantae > Streptophyta > Magnoliopsida > Fabales > Fabaceae > Lathyrus > Lathyrus tuberosus. Next base: position 4,507,074 of record JALAZF010000283.1, on the reverse strand, counting down.
TACCCCAGCACTGGTAAAACGAACCAGGCCGTAAAACTTCGGAGGCTCTTCAAGACGCCTGGGTGGCTTGTACCCCAGCCCATAAGTATCTTGCTTATTCTGATCCTCAATAATCTGACCCCATTTTTGTGAGCCTCCAGCTTCAACTACAGCCCGAGCATCCTTGAAGGAAGACATAGAGATCTCTGGCTGATCTACCACTGTAAGCTGCTTAACCACTTCAGATGGGCTAGCCTCCTTGGGAACTTCCTCATGTACATTTATCGTTTCAAAAGCCTGACATAACGTTTCCTGTATTTCGCCATCTACCTCCACATATTTGAAAGTAGATAGATGGCTTATCATAATGTCTTCTTCTCCGCAAGCTGTCACCACGTGTCCGTCCACCATATACTTCAGCTTCTGATGGAGCATAGACATTACAGCCCCATCACTGTGAATCCACGGCCTACCAAGTAGACAACTGTAAGCGGGCTGAATATCCGTTATATAGAATGTGGTGTCAAAGACCTCCGGGCCAACCTTAATTGGCAGCACAACCTCTCCAAAAACAACCCTTTTAGAACCATAAAATGCGCACACCACCAAATCACTTGGCGTGCATATCAACCCTCGGGTGTCTAGCTTCATCAATGCCTTCTTAGGCAAAACATTTAAAGACGATCCTGTATCCACAAGCACATGAGACATCAATGACCCACAACACTCAACAGAAATATGTAAGGCATTATTATGGTTTCTCCCAGCTGGAGTCAAGTCAGCATCAGTAAACCCCAAACTGTTGCCTGCATTAACATGGGCTATCACCCCTCAAGCTAATTGACTGAGATCTCTTGGGGCACATAAGCGGCATTCACTACTTTCAACAACGCATTTCGGTGAGCTTTCGAACACAACAACAAGGTTAATATGGATATCTTGGATGGTGTCTGATGCAAATGATCCATAATTTTATAGTCACTTCTTCGAATCAACCTCATGAATTCTTCTACATTCTCGGAGAAGGGACTATCAGCTGGCCTTACTACGGAGTCAGTCACTACCGGGGTTTGCACAAAATTATCTACGGCCTGTTTATCCTTGTCATGTCTGGAATTACCAGCCTGTTCATCGGAATGAGTGAAGATTCTGCCACTTCGGGTAATAGCTCCTGCTTCCTCAAGATTGGAACTTGCTACCGACGTTCCCATTAACTCTTGTTTCTGCCTATTAAGAAAAACTTTTGCCCCATAGTTCCAAGGAACGGCCTTGGTACTCTCATAAGGAATGGGTCCAGAACTTGTAATTATAACCGGTGCTGGTCTTGCCACCGTTGAAATTGTGATTGTCTTAAAGGGAATAGTGATGTAGCTACATCGCTGCCAATAACCTCTTTTTGTTGGTCACACCTGTCAAACTACAACCTACCTTCATCGATCAACTTTTGAATTCCCGATTTCAACATCCCACAACCATTCATCTATAACATACATTCTGAACAATTCTTGTCACAACCGGGGTATACTCCACCCATCAATAATTTCTCCTTTACCACCATCAAAGGAGTCCTTAGTTCATTCACATCCATAACCAGATTCAGAAATTCATTCTCTTCTAACACAGTATTAACCCTTGGCCCGCCATGATCAGGCATTGGGTTCTGGATAACATTCGGCACGTCATTTGAAAAGTTTATGGCCTTAGAATCCACCAAGTCTTGAACTGTGTGCTTAAAAGCTTTGCAGTCCTCGATATGATGTCCGGGTGCCCCAGAATGAAAGTCGCAATGGGCGTTAGGATTATATCCCTGAGGTGGATTACCAGTGGGAGGAGCTAGAGTCCTTTTTTGGATTAGCTGCAGCTGAAGTAAGTGTTGGAATAACTGTGAATATGGTAGAGGCGGAGTATCAAAATGCCTATCCCGTTTGGGCTTGTACTGTTGTTGGCGAGGAGCTTGATTTTGCTGCTGAGGTGGAAGTGCTGCAGGGATAGTTACTGACGCCACCTGCTGATTATAGTTCTGGCGTTGCTTCCCTTTACCTCGGTAAGATGAGACAATATTCGTTTCCTCTTTCTTTTTATAATTCCCATAAGGCTTCTTCCCCTGACAAGAAGACGACCCATCATTACCTGAAACTTTCCCAGCTTTGATTCCGCCCTCTAACATCTCCCCAACCATGATCAAGTCAGCAAACTTGCCCGACATGCAAGGCAACCATTTTTCATAATAATGTCCCGGCAAAGTATCTATAAACAGATTCAACATCTCCTTCTCCAGCATGGGCGGCTGCACTCTTGCCGCTAGCTCGCGCCATCTCTGCACGTACTCCTTAAATCTTTCACCACCCTTTTAGGACTTATTCTGTAACTGTGTACGATTGGGAACCAAATCAGTATTATACTGATAGTGTTTCACAAATGCTTCAACCATCTCTCTCCAGTTGCGTACGTGGCTCATCTCAAGCTGCATATACCATTCCAGAGACGCTCCAGATAAGCTATCCTGGAAGAAGTGCATCAGCAATTTTTCATCACGGGAGTACGTAACCATCTTTCTTGCGTATGCCCGAACATGTGTCCTGGGGCAAGTAGTGCCGTTGTACTTATCAAAAGTGGGGACTTGAAACTTATGAGGAATTCTCACATCAGGAACCAGCCCTAGGTCATCCAGATCCTTTCCCACCGAATTTTGATTTACCACCCCTCTCAACTGTTCTTCAATCATTCTAATCCTTTGGTCATCAACAATCGGGAGACCAACATCTCCACCTGGCACAGAGAAAACATCGTCTTGTTGGTCATCAAAGTGATGGCCATGAACTGCATGAATACTGTTTCCCACTCCAACCACAGAAGGAATTACCACATTTTCTCCTCCACCCGGAGGGATAACAACAGTGGGAACTGGAACTCTGCCCGGAGGTCCATTCTGAATATTGTGTCCATTAGCACCTCCGCCCGGAGGAATAACATTGTTCTGGAGACCACCATGTAGTACACCATTGTCATCTAATCTTGCCACGAGAGGTTGAACGAGAGTTCTGAGTTGCTCCTGTCCCTGTACGACTCCTTGCATCATTTCCATGAATTGGGTGATACGGGCTTGCATGACGGCCATCTCTGCTTGCATTTGCTCCATTACTTTTTTCTGATTGATTCGAGTAGAATATTGGTGAATCGGTTGGTCAGCTATCCTGCCTGTAACCAAATAAAGGTTAGGAAAAAAAATTGGAACGAGTACATGTTATGCAAAAATGCTTATGATTATGAAATGCATGCAAATGTCATGTTTAACCACTTCTAGGGCATTTCACACCCTGATTCCAGTCTTAATCACAAGAAGCTGAGCGGTGTATAGATATCATCGAGAGAAACCATGCTGTGACATAGTGCTGTGATAATGTGCTTGTGACAACGTGTTTGTGAGTAGAGCGCTGCCTAAGAACCACTTCTAAATAAACCATTCATTTGAATTTAACGGAACCAATACACATTGAAGCGTTCTACAATGAATTCAAAAACAGTAAATACATCAAGATAGTGGATCCATTAACAAGCCCGCTGGTAACCACGGTGCATCAGCACAACTACACTAAGAAACCAAAGAGGAGACTATCAATCATTCAGTTCCAAGTCTTTCAGCTTCTCACTAGAGTACTTGATCTCTTCAAAGAGTATTCTAGTGCGCTGATGATTTGGCCTCTCGATCATCTCTTTGATCAAAATGTCCCTCTTCTTTAGAGCTTCGGCTAATGAATTCGCGTGCATCAAGAGAGCTTCATCTTCACTCATCTGCATAGGCTTTTTCACACCAGCTTGTATCTGGAGTCTTCCCATCTCCATCATGGCATCTTCAAGCTTTTTCTTAGAGATTTTCAGCTCATCCCGGACATTCTTCAGCTGCTCCTGGCTTTTTCCAAAGTCTTCCCGGTGTTTTCTCCGCTGTTCATGTGCTCTCTGGAGTTCATCGCCCCGGGCCTTTGATTGCTCTCGCAGTTATGCATTCTCCATTCTGACCTCATCCCAAGCCTGTTGAAGTTGAGTGAGAAAGACTGCTTAGTCTGCCTGTGAGTTCGAGTCGAAGTTTCAACAGCCATACTAACCTTTTGGAAATATCGGGCCCTTTCAGCAAAATCCTCTTCTCTTGCTGCTAAGGTTTTTTCTGCATCTTGGGATTTCTGCTCCAATCTCTTGTTGGCATGTAGAGCTTCTTGAAGATGGCTGCTCAGCTCAGAACTCTCTCCTCGAAGCTTTTTCACCAAGGCCTGCAACCTGTCGAATTCTTCCATAGTGGCAGTATTTCCTTCTTTCTCATTCTCAGGATACAACAGGGGTGCCCTATCAAAAGGTAAGTGAAAATCTTTAACTCTCTTCTTCACCCACTCTTCATACGCTGGGTAAGCCAAATTGTTGGGTTTGCCTAGCGTGGCTTTTCCTTTCTTTAGCACACTAGCCCAGCTCTCAGAGACTTTTTGTGCTGTTTCCAAACCATCTGATGCATGGAAATACAATGACTCTTCTACATCCCTCTTAATGGGCGGACCCATCAGAGTGTACCCAAATTTCCTAATGGCCAAAGAAGGATTGTAGTTGATTCCCCCCTTTCTTCCTATCAATGAAACATTAGGGAACTCACCACAGCTATGGATAATGTTCTTGCCGATTAGCCCATGATCTACCCATACGATGTCTTTGGCAACTAATCCCATTAAGCACCGACTCCATTCTTGAGAACCTTTAGAATCCACGAAAGCCCCTGATTGCGGTAAGCGACTTGCGAACCACTTATAGAACAGAGGTACACAGCAACGAACTACCCCCCTATTTTCTTTTCGTTTCTATTGTATAAGGCATAATGAAGATCTCCCAAAAGTGTTGGTACTGGATTTTTCATCATGAATATCCTAATGGCGTCCGTATCAACAAAATCAGGCTCGTTGGGGAACAATACAATACCATATACACAAAGGGCTAGCAATGCATTAAAAACAACCCATTTCTTGCCTTTCGCTGCCTCCTGAGCCTTCTTTATCAGATACCCCAACTTATAACCATGAAGCTTTCCTTTGTTAGAGATATTGGCTTCTAACTCTGACTTGCTCAAATAAAGAGCACCAGCCACCTTCCCTAAATCCAGATCACCCTTAGACCCAAAGGATGGAGGCTCCTCCTTGATAGCAATCCCTAACATGTTGGAATACTCCTCTAAGGTAGGTACCAACAAATAATCTGGAAATACAAAGCACCTCAGAGGAGGGTCGTAGAACTGCATCAGAGTATGAAGACCCCGGCATTCGTAATCACTGACATTGTGAATAAAAGATAAAATCCACCCATACTTTTCTTTGAAAGCTTCCAACACCTCAGGGCTCGCCATTCCTTTCAGGACAATAATAGGGCCTAGAGTAGGCGTGAGGAATTTGTAACTGATGATATTCTTCTTCTCTTTAGTATTCATCCTTGTGAGAACCTGATGACTGGAATCGAGGGTAAAATATGCACCTGGAAATGAGTAAACATGTATGTTAGGATATGTAAATGTAATGCAAAAGGCATGGTATCAAGGTGCCAAGTGTCTGTGCTGGACTGTGAACGATGTTAGTGTAGCTCTGAGAACATTATAGAACCATAGATAGGAACCATCTGAATACAATTGGATGAATTCTCCTTTTGCGTAATGACATCTGAAAACTGGGTATGTAGGAGGTTATGGTTACCTGCAAACCAGTAAACAACCCGCCCTTCTCACATGTGGGAACTAGAAAATCGAGGATCCTCAGTATCCCGGGCTCTCAGGTCGAGAAATGATGATACGTTCACCATTTCTGGTTTGGCATCATCATCAATCGAGGAGGCCTCAACTTATTTTCCTAAAAACGAAAGGTCCTCAGCTTCTGGCACTGAGGTCGAGAAGCTATAGTACATTCATCCCTCGGGGTACAGTACTATCGCCAATCGAGGAGTGCCTCCACTGATTCCCTTTCACAAAGGATATCCTATAGCAAGTTCCCAGCATTGGGTCCTCGGATCAAGAATATGTAATGGGTTTTCCATTTCTGGTCTGCCATTATCACATCTCGGGAGGAGTGCCGCAACTGAGTCCTCGGGAATGGTCACCAGAGTCGACAGTTCCTCAAGAGAATAACTACTGGCCTGTATAAACATACAGTAGCAGATAGCTCCTGATAGAACCTCATCTGGTTGTGGGTCTCATGAACAACAATACGTGGTCACCACCACGCAAGCGTCATGACTATCCACTCTAAAACTTATGTGTATGCTCAAGCCTGGGTAGTGGGCTTATCTCTCAGAACACCCTGCCCACCAAACAGAAAACAACAGCACAATCCAGCATAATAATGATATGTAATGCAGTGAATGCAGTAAAATAGTAATACAACAATATAAAGTAAAGCAGTAATACGGTAAACAACAATACAATAAACACCCACTGAAAGAAAAACAGACAAGCGCTAGGATTGATCCGCTTAGAGGACCTTCGTCCCCAGCAGAGTCACCAGCTGTCGCTCCCAGGATTTTCATCCAAGTACAAACGCGAAAGTAGCGCGGAAACAGAGTCGCCAGCAATGTGTATTTATCCCAAGAGAGGGAAAGGAAACACTGCGTAAACCTGAGGGAAAGGAAAGAGCATGGTCTTGCGACCAAGAGAAATGGGTAAGGGAGTCGGTTACGCGAGGGGAAGGTATTAGCACCCCACGCGTCCATCGTACTCGACGGGATCCACGCTTGTTATCTCGATCAAAGGGTGTCGGAAACTGGAAATCAACTACTAATTAGAGATCTGGAAATGAAAGGTAGAAATGAGAAGGGGGGTAGGAAAGAAGTGACTCGATAGGACACTATCGTTGTCCTAGGCCTACGTATTCCCTCAGTGCAATGGGAAAGTCAGAGTCAACGTAGTTCGACGGACTACAGGAAAGGTTGCTCATCGAGATATCGCATCTCGTGCCTACGTATCTTCAATCAGACGAGAAAGAATAATCAGAGCAAATGTAGTTCGGCTCAACAAGTGTTGCTTTGTTTGTGTTTTTTAGTGGAAACATCAAAGTGCGCGTCCCAGCAGTTAGGTGTTGCAGCTCGCTGTAGGGAGACTTAGGCGTTACCTGTTGGCGGTAGAACGGACATGACGAGTCCTTTTAGAAAGGAGTGAAGAGATAATGAGATAATTGTTTGTTTGTTTTTGTATTTTAGAAAGAAGTGTTTTGATCATTTTTGTGTTAGTAACACGTATTGTATTCAAGTCTATTGCATAAGATCGAATGAATCGCATGGTCGTCCTAACAGGACGTATGCTAAACATTCTAGAAAGTCGGAGAGAAACTCCCCTCCTTCCATTTCCCGTGCTCTAGGCTCACGTGCAATATGCGTTAATCCTTTATTAAGTGTTTTTCTTTTGCTTTTGTTTTAAGATGAGAAAAAGAGAGACTCAAAGATTGAGAAAGGCAAAAGTCTAAAGGGAGACTAATAATCCTAAGAGTTGTCATGCTTGGAGATCCTAAGGGTTAGTGTGGTTTGAAGAACTCTAATCCTAAAGAAAAGAAGAAGAGAGCAAGAGGTATCACAACTCACTTCTAAAGTAGAAGACGAGTTATGAACCAAAAAGGAGAAGAAAGAAGTTGTACAAAGAAAGCATAGAAATGCTTATCACAAATGCAAAAGAGAAAGCTTTAAAGAGATGAAGGAAGAAGGTGTATGTGGATGCACATCCACACCCTCAACTTACCATTAGCCCCTACATGAAAAGGTTAGCTAAACAATTGAATATGAAAGCATAAGTGAAAGAAATCACACAAGTAAGCACCAAACATCTCATGAAATGAAATTATGAATCAAACAAAGCTTAAGTCTAAAGAGAAGGGATCCTAAGTGTTAAATGAGTTCTAAAGTCTGTAGCATGTCTAATGAGGTTCAATTAAAGTTAAGGTACCTAATGAGATCAAACTATGTCAAGAAAGGTGCCAAAGATTCACACAAGTTCATGTTATGAAACATGGATGAAGTATGAATGCATATGGCATACAAAAATGAATGAATGCTTGGATAAATGTCAAAATCAGAATTGAATGTCATATTATAATGCTCATGGATGTCAATGAATGAACATACAAAGCATGAGTGAAATGATTTAAGAAGATAAAGCAAATAGAAGCAAACAATGTTCAAGTTCAAGTAAAAAAGGAAGAAACTTGTAACACAAGTCAAAGTTGAAAAAAGAACATGAAATCAAATGCAAATGGATGCAAGTCAGAATTAAACATCATATTTGAATATCTTATAATGTCTATGAACAAGCATACAAATCATGAAAAAGAATATTCAAGTAGAAGAAATTAGATGAAGAAGAAGTAAGAAGAAAAGAAACAAGTTTCACTTAAAGAAAAGAAACAAGTTTCACTTAAAGAAAAGAAATAACTTGCAACACAAGTCAAAGTTGAAACTCAAAGATAAATGAACATGGATTATAGGTCAGTACCAAATGACATTTAATATGCAATTAAAATGTAAGAATTAATCATACAATATGCATATGCAAATCACATTGAAACTAATTAAGAAAGAAAGATGAAATAGATCAAACATAAACAAGTATGCAAGATGAATGACATTTGAATGCATGAGATGATTATAGGTCAGTAGCATACCAAATATGAGATGCAATTAGAATGCATGAATAGGCATTGATGATTCACAAACAAGTCATATTGGTGATTAAAAGAGAAGAGAAGTGAAACTAGGTCATAAGAAATCAAGTAAGGATGTATTTAGAACATATACACAACCCAAATGAAAATACAATGCAAATGACTTATGATTCACATCAAGGGACCTATAACATCCTAATGAGGTCCTATAATCTCACACAAAGCAAACCTAATAAGATGGCACAAGTGCCTTCTCAAATTATGCTAGAAAGAAGTAAAAGAATGAACACAAATGTTACTTCAAACACAAGGCATCAAACAATTACCAAAACAAATGATAAAATTATGAAAGTAGGTCAAAAACCACCTAAGTCAGAGGTAAAACATACATCAAAATATCATGGTAAAATTCAAAAGGGAACATGCTCAAACCAATCCACAAAGTCATATTGAATCACATCAAAAGAATGCACAAAGACATACATGAGAATTAATGATAAAATGACTTTAAAAATACAAGAAATTTTTTTTAGATGCATCAAGATGTTATTAAAATATGGTGAAAAGATTAGAGGCCAAATGGCTTAGGAACTATGCAAAAATAATTGGACAATGCACAAATATCATGAAGAAAATCATTCAAAAAGAAAATAAAAGGAAATTATGAAAATATTAGTCAAAATCAATAAAATCAGAATTAAAAAATGTAGGAAATTAGATGAATGTGTTATAATGCTATATGAATTTATTTGGAAGTTTTGGATGAACTTTTGTATTTTTAATAAAAAGAAATGAAACTATGTCAAAAAGAAATTAAAAGAAAAAAAGAAATATGCAGGGGGGTGCCACGAAAGTAAATCTGTAGTTCAAAAGTGATTGGGCTCCAACAAGGTGTGTGTGAATAGAATTTTAAGTCCAGTCCAGTTGTACGCGTATGTGGATGTGAGTTAAGGTGGAATGCAGTCAAACATTGACTCAATCAGAACCACACAATTCAGTCAACAGATGATAATCACACAAGTAATCAAATCTAACGAATCAGAATGCACACGCATGCTAACAATGATGAATGCACGCACACCAAGCCAAGTCAAAATCTGATGAAAGAGAGGCACATGAGAGGCATGAGATTCATTTATGTGCTGGCAACACACACACCCTAGGATTGAAATGATCTAACGGCTGTGATATGTTCTGAAGACAAAACCCTAACTGAACCTCACCGGCCAGAGAAGGACCTCTGATCATCTTATCCGGCCATCTCCGGCGACCTGTAACACTCACATGTTTCCAGAAATGCATAAAATGTATATCAAACAAAAGTTGAGCTCAAGCAGAACACGAATCTAGCAATGGAATTCACAAATCATGCACACATAAAGGGAATCGAAGGGAGAAAGTTTGCCCTAAAAATTCATCTAAGCTTCTAACAAGCTCTATCAACTAGCCAGAGTTTCCACAACTTCTATTAAGCTCAAATCACAACAACAATAAGCTAAAATCAGTAAAAACGTGCAAAGGAAGTTTGAATTGAAACCTGGAAATTTGAAGTAACTTGAATCTTCAGAAAACCAGAGATGCTTCAAGATGAACTTTGAGCTTAATCTGGCCAAATAAAGGCTTATAGAAGCTTGATCTTGCGGAGGAATTGAGATCTGGAACTCGAAGGTACTTCCACTATTCAATGGTTCAAAGCTTCAAAGGTACTTGATGATGAAGATTGGAGATGAACTATGATGAATTCGTGCAGAGAGAGAGAGAGAGAGAGGATTCAGAGAGAAATTTGAGAGCTCTGGTTTGTGAAATGTGAAGAATGAGAAAGTGTTCTTCCAAAGTTAGTTAGAGCTTTCTATTTATATGCAAGGTTAGTTTCTAACAGTCTTAGTTAGCAGTTAGAACTATGGTTGAGTTAAAATGGTGATTGAAGCAAAGAGAGGGTGTGTAAAGCAATCTGAAATAAGGGTGAAGAGAAGCTCGTGTGCAGCTTATGATCATGTGTGGAGAGAGCTCATGATAGTTATGATGAGGATGAAGAAGGATGGTGATGATGTATAGATGCTACCGCCTTGCCTTGCAATACAAGTTTCTCATTTTCCTCTTTGGTGTATGGCTCTATGTATGTGCATGATGGCATGTGGAAATGTCTGGCCAAATGGAGTAAACAAAAGTACACCATTACATGAGAGCATTTGTAGTAAAACTGAACCAAACACAATGCATGAACTACTATTCAAGATAATCAAGGCATCAATGCAAATAATGATGTTTGCAGAAGAATTTCTCTAAGCATGAGACATGAAATGGAAAGGTTCTGGTGTCATTGAAAAGAGAATGCATCGTAGAACAATGTTGATGTTCATCTCAAGTGGAATTGGAACCTCTAATGTAGTGAAAAGTTGCTTAGAACACAAGGATGTAAGACTGCCTCATATGTGTACCAAGCTGTCTGCAGACTTAGTCATGGACCTAAGGATTTTTTAGTTGAAACCTTTCTCTTTGAACCCTTATATGACCTTCATAACTTGTTCAAATGAGAAAATGCCCAACATCAAAGTTAAAGAGGACATGGAGATGAACAACTTTGATGTTCAACAATTTTCATTTGAAGCATTCTTGATGGAGAAAACTAGCTTGCCATTTGGTACACCACATGTTTGATGAAATTATGGCCGGGTGCCTTGAGATTACCTTGTCATGACCTGGTTCTTGCCTTGATTTTTTCAAACTTTGATTGATCATAACTCTCTCAATTTTGATCCAATGGAAGAGTTCTTTATATGGATTTGAAGCTTAAGATGTGATCTTTGATTAGCTCAACTTAGGACTGAAGTTTGAAGCCTTTATCCTGAAGAAAGAATGCCTTGAAATCGAGTGCAAAATGGTCCAAACTTGCCATTTTTAGAAACCCTAAATTTCTAAAAATGAAAACTTTGTAAAATTCTTGATTTATGATGAATCTCTTGACATTTCTTGATACAATCTTGTCCAATGAACATATGTAACTTGAGGAACATGAATTTGACTTCAAAAAGTCAAGGGTTGACTTTTTCCTCTGTACAGTTGACTTTTTCCCAATTCTCCTGATTTTCAATCAATTGGTCAATTGAAACCTTTCCAAACCAAGTTGATGGACAATTCTCCATCCTTAGACTCTTGAGGACATATAGAATACCATGAGATCAAATATTGCCCAAAAAATCAGAAATAAACTGATTTTATGGCAAACCCTAATTTTAAACCTTCAGTCTAGGAGAAATCAGCACATCCTCCAAATCCAAATTCCTCTGAATATGATGTATATCCTTTCTATCAAAGATGCGACATGACATTTGGAGGTGATAAAAGCTCAAAGATCTTGCCCATTGGAGCATTATACTCAAGAATTCGGAAACCCTAGTTTTGCACTGGTTAGGATGATGTGATTCCCTTGCATTCTCTTGTCAAGCTTGACCATATGATAAGGTGATGACTCAATTAAGACCCCTTGAGGCTCAAGACTCCTTGGATTTAGTTTAGACGCCCTGATCCCATGCCAATGAAATGCAAATGATGATAAAGCCAAAATGCAATGAAACATTAGCCAGTAAAAGCTAAAAGCAAGAGGGCAAATTTTGAGGTGTTACAATCGATTCACAAAAATGCCCTTAAAATCATCAGTTTACCTCAAAACCGATAAACCCCCAAAAACCCCAAAAATCCACTTTAATCAATCGAATCCTATAATGAAAACAATGAAAGGCAATTACTCCCCATACCTTAGATTGTCGATCCGACGAGTTCTTTCTTGAGCCTTTGGAAAACTTCACGAAAATCCTTGTAACACCCCAATTCCCAACACACTAAATAATACATAATTAAATCATAGTGAATAAAAATAAATTCTTTTTGACATAAATAAGGATGCCATATTTGAGAAGAACACAATCCCTACTCATAAATTTTATACATAATACAAAATGGAATAAACATAAAAGGGAAACTTTTTCCAACAAAAGGAAAGTTCAATTATGGAATAAAGCGGAAAGCTCCATAACTGACTTGTTTTACAAAATAAATTGTTTTATAACATCAAAATATTCATACAAAGGTAATATCAAATAGATCCAACAAATGTATATATATATAACAAAAGTGTTCCCCGACTCCCGTGTTACGTATCAGAGCAGACAGATCGACAAAAGGGTGGAGAACTAATCTTCACAAAAGCCTCCAAGATACTAATCTACAATTGCCTCATAGAGCAACAAACCACAGCAGAAGGGTTAGAAATAACAACTAAATCAAGATTGCATAATAATATGCAAACACATATAAATTCACATGCATAATTATTCTCACCACAAGCATCACGTACTAATACATATAGCATGCCACAGATACATAACATGTTTCTAATAATCCAACAACATAGCATATATCAATTATACCAACATAATCAAATATTCACACATAAGGCATACCAAAGTTATAACATATGGAAACACACCGCCACCTCACATATATTCATCTATAGCATACCATAGATAATTAATACAATCATTATAATGTACAACATCCCCACAAAACATAGCATATGTCTATACGTAAAACATATCATCCATAACCAATGCATTTATCACAAATTCATATCAAATCACCAATGTTATCACGAGCTCAACACATAATAAATCAATTCACAATTTCCCACATATAATCAATCCATTCACAAATTCCCACATATAATCAATCCATTCATGATTTATGCAAATGCACAGAGACCGACACAACGACTCTATGCAATGCAATGCAGTACCATCCATCCATCATTCTCATCATTAATTAACTCAGGAATTATTGGAATCATCGCTTGTTACTTAGTGTAACTTCCCGTCGGGAACACGATGTTCCCCGTCGCTTTAGGTCCTCTTTGTATAAGGCACACGACGTTTATGGATCGCTTTAGGTCCTCTTTGTATAAGGCACATGATCCGATCGCTTTAGGTCCTCTTTGTATAAGGCACACGATCGTCTATAACGTCGCTTTAGGTCCTCTTTGTATAAGGCACACGACCGTTACAGCAGATTCCCTCAGGAATCATTTCGTCGCTCACACCCACTAGGGCACACGACATCACAAGAATGCATATCATGATGTTTGCAATACAATGACTCATGACAATCAAATGCATAACATACATAACCATGTGAACCATATCAACATCAATAATCATGCATTGAAATCAAACCCAAAACAATGCATTTATTTGCCACAAGGCCACAAACCATCATCACAACATTCCCACAAAACATCATAACAACATACATTAATATTCAATCAAACAATGTATTTTACCACACAACAACATCATTATCACATGCATCAACATCGTATAAATAGCACAAAAGCCCACACATTTATATGACGATAACATATCGCATCGAACACCAACAAACACAACAAAACCTACAAACCACTAATCATCCTCTACCAAATATTCTTAGTTAACACATGGTATCACATAACCATTTACTAGCATGTTGGATTCTCTTTCCAAGGCTTCAAGTCCCATATCAATAGGATTCCCGATTCATGAATTTTGGTGGAAACATAAACTACACTTATCACATTCATCACAATATTTAACTCTACCATATCAATCCATGACATAAACATATATTTCTATTCCACTATCATAAAGAGAATTGAAATACCTTTCCAACGCATCCGACCATGCCCCAATCTGAGTTACGAATCAAAAGTTATGAAGAAAACAAAATGGAAAATCTGTCACGTTCGCTTTCCTATTCGCAATGCGAACCCCCAGCGAACCGTGGCAGAGAAAAAACAGCATAAAGTTCGCAATGCGAACTTCTGGGCAAACCTTCACTTCCCCTTTGCTGGGGTTCACAAAGCGAACCTGCGAACCCAGAAAGTCACAGCAGCGTCAATATAGGTCATATGGGACCAAAATTCATCATTTCTTCCACCCAAACACTTCCAAATCACAATATATCAACCAAAACATGTTCCAACATAATCAACAAGTATTCTACGCAGTTTATATCGAGTTTCACCCTTGAAAACATCGATTTCTATCAATTGTTCATCAATTTATCAAATGTAAAAACATTGTAAAAACAAGAAAACATTCACACAATCACACTCATATACATATACAATCGCAATATAATCGAAACTTCTCACCCTTACCCTATTAATCACGCTTGAAACGGATGAGTTCTTCTATCCCAAGTTTTCCTCTTCTTTTCCTTTCTCTTCCTTTCTCTCTTCTCTTTTTCTTTCTCTCTATTTTCTCTCTAAACTCTCTTTTCTTTCTTTCTTATAATAACAAATATCTAAACCCCCAAAAAGACTATTTTACCTCTCAGCTCAAATATCTCGCAAACGCTCTCAAAACGCGATAAAACATAATAACAATGAAAAATAATATATTGTCAAATAAAATTCAAGAATAAAATAATATAAATATGAAAATAATTAAATCAACTCGATTAAATAAATCGGACAAAATGGGGCGTTACAATTCTCCCCCACTTAGACATTTTCGTCCTCGAAAATATACTGATACGAACAACTCTAGATACGACTCTCGCATCCGACTAACAAACTATCATGCCAACAAAAGGCACACCACGAATAACACAAACTGGCAAACCACTTTGCTAACAGCAACTACAACAACGGCACGACAACGACGACAATGACGACAACTACAACGACAAGATGCAAAGCCCATACAATGCACTTGACGACTAATTCACGACTCAAAGAAAACCATGTTACCAACACCCAGGTAACACTCCCCTAATCCCCCACACCGGAATTAGCTACTCGCACTCGAACCAGCATGATAGAAACGAGGCAACAGCACAAGCAAGAACATAAATTTCCACGACCCAACATCGTTTCAACAACTTCTACATAACCATAATACCAACATCCTTGTCACCCAACAATATTGCAACAATGCTACGATTCCCCAATCGAACATATAACCAAAACATCCATCTACATAGTAGCCCATGAATAATATTTAAACCTTTCACCTAACACTTCCATTCTGAAACGTCCAATAGTCTCATCACTCCTACATGTTTAAAATGTTCAACCTATGAACTCTTACAAGTCACACATGCACATACGAAATGTGCCACATCATGCTTTCGATGCGCACTTTGATTACTCGTAACCATCAAAACTATCAACCCCACGTCCAAAGTCTAACTCTTTCTCATATTCGCCAAAAATCACTATTCACTTTTAATATACCCAACCTCATACTATCAGATGTCAATTCACACACCAAATCAAATCTCTAAATTCTTCCAAAAGTTCCCACTCTTTAACCATCAAAGCAGACATATGTACAAACTTTCGACTTAACTCATCAGGCACGACGTTAACTTACCAATAGGATAATTCGATCCAAGGTCATAACTAATCAGGAATTCCAACCATCCTCGTTGTCTCCTACTTTATTCTTTCTGACCAAACAAGTACTCTAAATCCTTATGATTACCAAACACCTTGAACCTAAAGCCCTCAAAATAATACCTCTAGATTCTCAACACAAAAGTAATCGCAGCCATCTTGAAATCATGAATCCCCAATTGTCGTAAAGCATAAGAAATGACTTTACCCTCTCGCATTAACACACTAACTACACTCATCAACGACACATCCCAATATTCCATAAACAGTTTATTAGGATCAAGCATAATCAAAATTGGAGCCGTAGTCAATCTCTACTTCAGCTCACCAAAACTTACTCACAACGAACATCCAAAACAAACAACTTACCCTTTTCAAGTCAACTGAGATAACAGAAGTACGAACTTAGCAAAGTCTTCCATAACCTGCAGTAACAACCAACTAAGCCCAAAAGTTTTTAATCTCCTTAGCCAACTTCGGAGTCTCTCAATGTAGAACTGCATCTATTTTGGATAGATACACAACAATACCATCATCGGAAATAACATAACCAAGAAAACTAACCTTTTTCAACCAAAATTCTCACTTCGATAATTTAGTAGAAAGCTCCCTCTCTTTCAGCCCTTGTAACTCAATCCTCAAATACACTACATACTCATCCCTTGATTTAAAATAAATCATAATATCATCTAATAAACATCACTATAAACTTATCCAAACAAGTATGGAAGATACGATTCATATACTCCACAACCATAACATATACAACCTTCAAAATTCATTCTAAGCTCGAAACAATTTATCCAAAATAGCTTAACAATCTCTTGTTACCACATTCCATATCAATTCTTCTTACGGGGTTCCAACTCACTCGAGGTTTCTGCTGACACGAGATCTCAACCCATAACAAAAGTAATACCATCAAGGAACTTCAAATCATTCGCAATTCGTCACAATTCGAAACTCAAGCTATCCAGAACACAACCGCAAGTTTCCATACTACTCACTGATTAACACGCAACCTCATAATATCATCCTTTTCCTTACCAACCATACTGAACCTCTTCAAGTCGACACACTAATGTTTCATCCAAAAACACATCTGAAAACCATGCACAACTGAAGGCCCATCACTGTGGCTTCCTGCCAATTTCTAGAACACTTTCATCACAAACATGACAAACATCTGAGTATCACTTCCTAAAAGTTCTTCTACTTACTTAGCAGATCCAAACCTCAAATCCTCACCTTCGTCAAATTTGAGTTCACACTCTACTCTCTGAGAACAACCATTAACGATACCCAATCGTTCTCTCTCAATGACTTCCCAACTGGACCAACATACCAAAACCTCTAATCCGTCTCATCTTCCTATATAAGAATCTTCATAGACTCATCAAAACAATCCGTAACCATTTTCTTAAATTCCAAACAATTTATTGCACACACTATCAAAGCCGGAAAGACACGTCTATTCCATCCAACATAATTTCGTCTATTATCAACAAGAGATTAAGGGTGATCAGTTCCTCAATTTATAAATAGACAGCCGACAATCATGATGGGGCATAAACCGTCTTTACCAAACTATAATAGCATTTCTTGCATCTTGTGCACACAACTACCTAAGGCATAAATCCTTAGTCGACATAAACTTTACCTCCACATTCCCTCTGGAATCGGGAACAACACTGTCCAAACAACACATACAATCTTGCAACCAACGCTCCACAACTGAAGCAACTTGGAGAAGCACAAGCTCCTCCCCCACTTATCTCATTCTAAATCCTGCACACAAAGGATAAGAAAACCAAAAAGTACTGATAGTGTTTCACACACATATCACATACTAAGGAACAAATAACATCGACAGTATTCAACTGTCACACCAACTGACTCAACAACTTGGTCGGACGGACCGACCTGCTCTGATACCACAAATGTAACACCCCAATTCCCATCGCACTAAATAATACATAATTAAATCAGAGTGAATAAAAATAAATTCTTTTCGACAGAAATAAGGATGCCACATTTGAGAAAAACACAATCCCTGCTCATAAATTTGATACATAACACAAAATGGAATAAACATAAAAGGGAAACTTTTTCCAACAAAAGGAAAGTTCAATTATGGAATAAAGCGGAAAGATCTATAACTGACTTGTTTTACAAAATAAATTGTTTTATAACATCAAAATATTCATACAAAGGTAATACCAAATAGATCCAATAAATGTATACATATATAACAAAAGCGTTCCCCGACTCCCGTGTTACGTATCAGAGCAGACAGACCGACAAAAGGGTGGAGAACTAATCTTCACAAAAGCCTCCAAGATACTAATCTGCAATTGCCTCATAGAGCAACAAACCACGGCAGAAGGGTGAGAAATAACAACCAAATCAAGATTGCATAATAATATGCAAACACATATAAATTCACATGCATAATTATTCTCACCACAAGCATCACATACTAATACATATAGCATGCCACAGATACATAACATATTTCTAATAATGCAACAACATAGCATATATCAATTATACCAACATAATCAAATATTCACACATAAGGCATACCGAAGTTATAACATATGGAAACACACCGCCACATCACATATATTCATCTATAGCATACCATAGATAATTAATACAATCATTGTAATGTACAACATCCCCACAAAACATAGCATATGTCTATACATAAAACATATCATCCATAACCAATGCATTTATCACAAATGCATATCAAATCACCAATGCTATCACGAGCTCAACACATAATCAATCAATTAACAATTTCCCACATATAATCAATCCATTCACAAATTCCCACATATAATCAATCCATTCATAAATTCCCACATATAATCAATCTATTCATGATTTATGCAAATGCACAGAGACCGACACAACGACTCTATGCAATGCAATGCAGTACCATCCATCCATCATTCTCATCATTAATTCACTCAGGAATTATTGGAATCATCACTTGTTACTTAGTGTAATTCCCCGTCGGGAACACGATGATCCCCATCGCTTTAGGTCCTCTTTGTATAAGGCACACGACGTTTATGGATCGCTTTAGGTCCTCTTTGTATAAGGCACACGATCCGATCGCTTTAGGTCCTCTTTGTATAAGGCACACGATCGTCTATAACGTCGCTTTAGGTCCTCTTTGAATAAGGCACACGACCGTTACAGCAGATTCCCTCAGGAATCGTTTCGTCGCTCACACCCACTAGGGCACACGACATCACAAGAATGCATATCATGATGTTTGGCATACAATGACTCATGACAATCAAATGCATAACATACATAACCATGTGAACCATCTCAACATCAATAATCATGCATTGAAATCAAACCCAAAACAATGCATTTATTTGCCATAAGGCCACAAACCATCATCACAACATTCCCACAAAACATCATAACAACATACATTGATATTCAATCAAACAATGTATTTTACCACACAACAACATCATTATCACATGCAACAACATCGTATAAATAACACAAAAGCCCGACATTTATATGACGATAGCATATCGTATCGAACACCAACAAACACAACAAAACCTACAAACCACTAATCATCCTCTACCAAATATTCTTAGTTAACACATGGTATCACATATCCATTTACTAGCATGTTGGATTCTCTTTCCAAGGCTTCAAGTCCCATATCAATCGGATTCCCGATTCATGAATTTTGGTGGAAACATAAACTACACTTATCACATTCATCACAATATTTAACTCTACCATATCAATCCATGACATAAACATATGCTTCTATTCCACTATCATAAAGAGCATTGAAATAGATTTCCAACGCATCCGACCGTGCCTCAATCCGAGTTACGGATCAAAAGTTATGAAGAAAACAAAATGGAAAATTTGTCACGTTCGCTTTCCTATTCGCAATGCGAACCCCCAGCGAACCGTGGCAGAGAAAAAACAGCATAAAGTTCGCAGTGCGAACTTCTGGGAAAACCTTTGCTTCCCCTTCGCCGGGGTTCGCAAAGCGAACCTGCAAACCTAGAAATTCACAGCAGCGTCATTATAGGTCATATGGGACCAAAATTCATCATTTCTTCCACCCAAACACTTCCAAATCACAATATATCAACCAAAACATGTTCCAACATAATCAACAAGTATTCTACGCAATTTATATCGAGTTTCACCCATGAAATCATCGATTTCTATCAATTGTTCATCAATTTATCAAATGTAAAAACATTGTAAAAACAAGAAAACATTCACACAATCACACACATATACATATACAATTGCAATATAATCGAAACTTCTCACCCTTACCCGATTAATCGCGCTTGAAACGGCTGATTTCTTCTATCCCAAGTTTTCCTCTTCTTTTCCCTTCTCTTACTTTCTCTCTTCACTTTTTCTTTCTCTCTATTTTCTCTCTAAACTCTCTTTTCTTTCTTTCTTATAATAGCAAATATTTAAACCCCTAAAAAGACTATTTTACCCCTCAGCTCAAATATCTCGCAAACGCTCTCAAAACGCGATAAAACATAATAACAATGAAAAATAATATATTGTCAAATAAAAGTCAAGAATAAAATAATATAAAAACGAAAATAATTAAATCGACTCGATTAAATAAATCAGACAAAATGGGGCGTTACAATCCTCACCTTCTCCCTTTTTCCTCAGAGCTCTGCACTTTCTCCTTATTTTCACGATCTCCACAAATGAATCCTAATTCTCCTCAATTCCTCCTTTTTGGTTAATTTAACTCTTGGGCCTCAAAATTGGGCTTTCTCCATAATACCCTCACTAATTCTCTTCAATGTTCATCTTACCATTAATTCCTCTAATATTATTTTAAATTAATAATAATACTAATATATCCATATTACATACTATTATTTACTTAAAATAACCAAAACTTCATAAAAACACCGACATCGATACAATCCACCAAAAATCACAGAAAACCAAGAATATAATATTTAAATAAATTAAATAAATATTCTTACGAAAATCGGGGTGTTACAACTCTCCCCCACTTAAAGGATTTTCGCCCTCGAAAATTACCTCAAGGTAATAGAGTCGGATACGACTCCCTCATCTGATCTTCACGTTCCCAAGTCCAACTTTTGCCAGCTGGTCAACCCCACAGCACCTTCACCAAAGTTATGTCTTTACCCCACAATTGCTTCATTACTCGACCCTCGACACGCACAGGCAATGCTTCAATGGTCAGATTATCCCTCAGTTGTACATCATCCATCTGGATCACATGCGACGGATCCAGAATGTACTTCCTCAACTGAGACACATGGAACACGTCATGCAAATTCGCAAGTGACGGCGGTAAAGCAATTCAATATGCTACCTCTCCTATCCTATACGATATCTGATTTGGACCAACAAAACGTGGAGTGAGCTTCCTAGACTTCAAAGCTCGACTCACACCAGTCACTGGCGTCACTCTCAAAAACACGTGATCTCCCTCTTGGATTTCAAGTGCTTTCCTCCTCTTATCATGGTAGCTCTTCCGACGACTCTGCGAAGCTTTCATCCTCTCTTGGATCTTTTTAATATTCTCAGTCGTCTCTTGCACAATTTCAGGTCTGAGTACAACACTCTCGCCCGATTCATACCAACACAATGGAGTCCTACACCTTCTCTCATACAAAGCTTCGTAGGGCGTCATTCCAATACTAGCATGGAAACTATTATTGTACGTGTACTCAATCAACGGCAAATGACTATCCCACGATCCTCCATGATCCAACACACAAGCCCTCAGCAAATCCTCTAAAGATTGGATCGTCCTTTCTGTCTGACCGTCCATCTGCGGATGATATGCAGAACTCATCCTCAACTTAGTACCCAAAGCATCTAGCAAACTCTTCCGGAACCTCGATGTAAACCTCGGATCTCTATCTGACATAATACTTGAAGGTACCCCATGTAACTTCACAATCTCCTCAATGTACAACTCGGCTAACTTCTGCATAGAATGATTAATCTTCATCGGAAAGAAATGAGCCGACTTAGTTAATCTATCCACGATCATCCAAATTGAATCATTTCCCTTAGCAGTCTTCGGCAATTCCACCACAAAATCCATGGAAATACTATCCCATTTCCATTCTGGAATCCTCAACGGCTGCATCATACCTAAAGGCTTCCGATGCTCAACCTTCCACTTCTGACAAGTCAAACATGCATAAACAAACTCTGCAACATCTTTCTTCATACTTGGCCACCAAAACAACTTTTTCAAATCTTGGTACATCTTCGTAGCACCGGGATGAATACTCAACCTACTTCGATGTCCATCTTCAAGAATGCTCTTCTTAATATCTGGGACATCTGGGACACACACCCTATCTCTGAACATCATCACACCATTCTCGTCAATCCGGAAGTCACCTCCGTTACCTTGGTTAATCAAAGTCAATTGGTCAACCAACTTTAAATCAGATTGCTGTCCCACTCTGATCTCTTCCAGAATACCACTAATCAACTTCAACATTCCCAACTTCACACTGTCAGGAGTCGCTTCACATACCAAACTCAAATCTCTGAATTGCTCAATCAACTCCAATTCTTTCACCATAAGCATTGACATATGCAATGACTTTCTGCTCAACGCATCGGCCACTACATTTGCTTTGCCCGAATGATAACTCAAATCAAAATCGAAATCCTTCAACAGCTCTAACCACCTTCTCTGCCTCATATTTAATTCCTTCTTATTAAATAAGTACTTCAGACTTTTATGATCACTGAACACTTCAAATTTAGAGCCAAACAGATAATGTCTCCAAATCTTCAACACAAACACCACAACGGCCAACTCCAAGTCATGTGTAGGATAATTCCTCTCATGAACTCGCAATTGTCTCGAAGCATAGGCAACCACTTGTCCATTCTGCGTCAATACTCCACCAAGACCCGTCTTCGACGCTTCACAATACACCACAAAAGATTCACTCGGATTAGGAAAAATCAACACTGGAGTAGTAGTCAATTTCTTCTTCAATTCCACAAAAATCTCTTCACAAGCTACATCCCACACAAAAGTCTGACCCTTTCGAGTCAACTAAGTCAAAGGTAATTCCAACTTAGAAAAGCCTTCAATAAACTTGCGGTAGTAACCCGCTAATCCCAGAAAACTCCGTATCTCAGTAGCAGACTTCGGAGTCTCCCGCTGTAACACGACGTCAATCTTAGAAGGATCAACAACAACACCACCACTTGAAATCACATGGCCAAGGAAACTCATTTCCTTCAACCAAAACTCACACTTCGACAGCTTTGCATACAACTTCTTCTCTTTCAACACTTGTAACACAGTCCTCAAATGCTCGGCATGTTCTTCATCAGATCTATAATATATCAAGATATCATCGATAAACACCACCACAAACTTATCCAAATACTCATGGAAAATCCGATTCATATACTCCATGAACACACCAGGTGCATTGGATACACCAAACAGCATCACAGTGTATTCATAGTGTCCATATCTCGTTCTGAAAGCCGTCTTCGGAATATCACCAGGCTTCACTCGAATTTGAAGATAACCAGACCTCAAATAAATCTTGCTAAACACACAAGAACCTACTAGCTGATCCATCAAATCGTCGATTCTCGGAAGTGGATACTTATTCTTGATCATCACTTTATTCAACTGCCGATAATCAACGCACAACCTCATACTTCCATCTTTCTTCTTTACTAGCAACACAGGAGCACCCCACGGAGAAACACTTGGTCGAACAAACCTCTTCTCAAGCAATTCTTCCAGTTGTTTCTTCAATTCACTTAGCTCAGAAGCTGAAATCCGATAAGGAGCCATCGGCACTGGACTCGTACCTGGTATTAAGTCCACTGCAAACTCTACTTCACGCTCTAGAGGCAAATCACCGATGTCATCTGGAAACACATCTGGAAATTCACAGACAACCGGCAACTCCACACTCGCAGCTTCACGATCAATTTGCAATGATGCAAACATTGCAAACACCAAAGCTTCGTCTTCCACAAGTTCGTCTACTTGCTTAGTAGATAAGAACATCAACTCCCCACTATCATCAATCTCAGGAAACTCTACAGTCTTGTTATAACAATTAATATGAACACGGTTAAACTCCAACCAGTTTATTCCAAAGATCACATCGATCTGGTGCAAGGGTAAGCACACCAAATCCATCACAAAGCTCTTCTCAAAAATCATCACAGGACATCTCAAACACACAAGGGTAGTAGTAACAGAACCATTAGCTGGAGTTTCTATTACCATATTACCATTCATATCAGATAACTTCAAACCCAATCTATTAGCACATTCAAGCGAGATAAAAGAATGAGTAGCACCAGTATCAATAATAGCAACCAATTCGATATTATTAATAAAACAAGTACCTCGAATCAGGTTGTCCTTCTCTGGCGTCTCTGCACCACTCAAAGCAAACACGCGACCACTAGTCTGGGCAGCAGTAGTAATCTTCTTTGGCTTCTGGCATTGAGTACTGATGTGACCTTTCTCACCATAATTGAAATAGGTTGGACCTTCATCTTTGCAGTCAGTAGCTCTATGCCCCTTCTTACCACATCTGTAGCACCTCACCACATTATTGGTGCACACATCAGCACGGTGACCTTGCTCGCCACACTTATGACACTTTCCAAAAGCGGGAACTGCTCTCCCCCACTTGACTTTTTCCCATCTGAAGCCTTCTGCTTCCCTTTGTCAGCTGAAGTCGTATAAGGCTTACCCCTATACTGCCCTTTCTTCTCACTCAATTGCTTATAGTGAGCAGATCGAGCTCGGCTATCCTCATCGTAGATCCTGCTCTTGTCAACCAACTCAGCACACCTGTGGATCTACTAATATCCAATACCCTGCTTAATCTCTGGTCTCAGCCCATTCTCGAATTTGAGACACTTAGACATCTCAGCATCAGCACGATTGTAGTGCGGACAGAACTTCACTAGCTTCTCAAACTTCGCGGCATACTCTGCCACAGTCATATCTCCTTGCTTCAGCTCAAGGAATTCCACTTCCCTCTTGCCACGAGCATCCTCTGGAAAATACTTCCCCAGAAACTCCTGCTTAAATACAGCCCAAGTTATCATAGTGCCAACATCTGCAAGTCTCTGACGGGTGTTATCCCACCAGTCCTCAGCTTCCTCTTCCAACATGTACGTTCCGAACTGAACCTGTTGCTCATCAGAACACCCCATCACTCGGAAAATTTTCTCGATCGCCTTCAGCCACTTGTGTGCACTTACTGGATCATGCGTAACCACAAAAGTCGGTGGATTGTTCCTTTGAAACTTTCCCAAAGCACGAAACTCATCAGGAGCTCCACCATTTGGATTCAGCTGCGCCACCACGTTAGCAACCGATTCCAACGCATCAGCAATCACACGATCGTTTCTTCCAGCCATCCTGCACACCACCAACAAGGTTAGAAGAACTAAAACATCGACAGTGTACACACACTCGTCGACTGACAGGGTACTGACATCACGTAAAAACCTGGCTGGACGGACCGACCTGCTCTGATACCACTAATGTAACACCCTTTTCTACCCCCACAAATGTTACAGCAGAAACAACTCAAATATCCGAGTAAAACATAAAAGTTCCCTCAAAGGGTGCACATTTCTCATTTAAATCAAAATAATACACTTGCCCTGTAAACAAGGGATTTCCTCAAAATAACTCAAAAGCCTTCACATGGCAGCGGAACTCAAAATTCTCAATTAAAAGGTTTTCAACAAACATCGTAATAATCCAAAAAGGTTTTCAACATATAAAACCATATCATCAAATGACAACAAAATAAGGAAAAAACATAGTTCGACTCAAAGGACCCCAACCCGATGTTACACTATTAGAGCAAGACCCTCTAAATCGACCAAAACCAAATAAACTTCAAGGTCCTCGAAGCATCCACAGCTAAACCTGATCACCTGCACGTTACCCACGTGGAGGCAACATTCATACAGGCAGGGTGAGTAATCACAATTCATAATAATCATTATAAAACAAGATATACATAAAATGGCATTATTTTCATATACAACATCTTCGGGTCATCACAAGGAAACATCGAAATCACGAACAACATCATAAAACACAACAATGCCAATTAAATGCAAATACACAACAAGACTCATGCGTGTGGTACCAATCGTAATAATAGATGGACACTAGGCCATCGACCCTCCAAAGATCCCCGTCAATAGGATCGATCCCGCAATCGGAACCGGAGCACATCATAGTTACCTCATATCTGCACAATGGGAATGAAGCGTCGTCACAGAGTATGCATATGAATGTATGATACACAATATCATTAATCATCATCATCAATTAAACATCAAAAAGTGCATCATCATTCATCAATTCTCATATATGTCATGTCGTCACATATTCGTCAAATAATCATCAAAACATCATCATAAAATACAACAACAACATCATGAAAAATCATCATAAAATCACAGCATCGAAACATCACATCAGCACAACAGCATAAACAGAAATTCACAAACGGCATACGTTCGCTCCAGGGTTCGCCTAGCGAACCTGTTCGCTGTGGCCTTCGCCTAGCGAAGCGGCCAGCAAACCTCACAGACACCACCCTCAACACCAGAAACACAACCATCTGTCATACTCGCTGTTTCGTTCGCTTAGCGAACCTACTCATTGTTCCCTTCGCCTAGCGAGGGTTCCAGCGAATCACTCCTCCTACTCCAGAATCACCTCTGTACTCACACTCATATTATCGCGCATTCGCTGCGCTGCTCGCTTAGCGAGCCTTGGCGAACATTCGCCTAGCGAAGCAATGGTTCGCCTAGCGAACCTGTGATTACAGCAAATCGCTGCTACGCATCAGTAGCTCCACAACCACCAAAGTTCCTGCGATTACATCCCTAAACGACCTAAAATCATCCCTACAACTGTCCTAACACATCACCGAATTTAAAGGCCTAAAACCTACGTCTGTTAGGTCGATCCAGGACACTACGGGAAACCTTAATTTCTCCTAAACGTTCAAAACTCTCAAACTTCATATAAACTCCATAGATCCTTCCCACAAGGTTAAAACTACAACAACGACCGGGAAATCAGCCCCAAGGTCTACTTTAGCAGTTCAATTCCACGTTATTGATCGATTCACAAAAATGCCCTTAAAATCATCAGTTTACCTCAAAACCTATAAACACTCAAAAACCCCAAAAATCCACTTTAATCAATCGAATCCTATAATGAAAACAATGAAAGGCAATTACTCCCTATACCTTAGATTGTCGATCCGATGAGTTCTCTCTTGAGCCTTTGGAAAACTTCACGAAAATCCTCGCCTTCTCCCTTTTTCTTCAGAGCTCCGCACTTTCTCCTTATTTTCACGATCTCCACAAATGAATCCTAATTCTCCTCAATTCCTCCTTTTTGGTTAATTTAACTCTTGGGCCTCAAAATTGAGCTTTCTCCATAATACCCTCACTAATTCTCTCCAATGTTCATCTTACCCTTAATTCCTCTAATATTATTTTAAATTAATAATAATACTAATATATCCATATTACATACTATTATTTAATTAAAATAACCAAAACTTCATAAAAACACCGACATCGACACAATCCACCAAAAATCATAGAAAACCACGAATATAATATTTAAATAAAATAAATAAATATTCTTATGAAAATCGGGGTGTTACACCATGTGGTTAGATCTTTCTTACCTTAGCTTTTATTTTATGCACTAGGATAGTCTCTTCTTCTCCACCCCTTCTTAATTGTTCAAAATCTTCTCCCTTTTTCAAAACCTTCTTGTTTTCAAACTTCAAAACCGCTTTCATAATAAAACCTTGACTTTGGTCAAGTGATTTTCAAACTTTGTTTTCTTTAATAAATGTCAATCAATGTTAATCATATTTTGACCATTTCAAAAAGACATAAAAAATACAAAAAATCATTCAAACTTTTTGTGCTTGGTGCACCTTTTTTCTTTTGAACTTTTCAAAAAGAATTAGACATGAGTCATTTTCTTTGTTGAGATGTAAAGCTCCTAACCATGGTATGTTGTGTAAAGTATGGCCATTTTCCACTTAGATGTTGAAGCGATAGTCTTGTTGATTTTTATCCAAGCAAATCCTCCATCTTAATGTGATGCAAATGCCTCTTTCCCATGCCTTTGGGTAATTAGTTGAGTATTCTATCTTGAGAATGACGGGTTGTCTTTTTCAAGATAAAATGAACCATAACCAATAAATTTTTGTTATTTGTAACACGAACTACGGGGGTTTGATCCTATATTGCACTTTGTGGGTACGTAGGCATGAGGCGATAAGTCTCTCCAAACACAAAATCTAAAAAATATTTCTCTTCTCACATCCCCAATCTTTTTTCAAACAAACATTTTCAAACCAAAAAACGATAGATATTTCAAAGGGTTCCTATAGAGTACTATAGACGTTTTGGGTGCTAACACCTTCCCTTAATATAACCAACCCCCTTACCCATTCTCTTATTATTCTTGTTTTTTTAGAACTCTTTAGGTTTTGTTCGCTCTTTTTCCTTTCCTTTTTAGGATAAAATAAAAGTGCGGTGGTGACTCTTGCTTTATGAGTTAAGTTAATCAATAGCTTACACTCACAATTTTTACCGCTACAGAAAAGTGGCGACTCTGCTGGGGACTCTAGTTCTTAGTAGGTTTAGCCTACTTTGATTTATTTATCGCATTTTGTTTGATTTATTTGTAATTGATTGTTCTGTTAGGGTGCTTGGTGATCTGTGTGGTGAGATAAGTCCTATACCCGGACTTGAGTGCACTTATGATAGGAGGGTGGTATAGTCTTGTTCGGCTTACGTGGAGTAGTCCTTACTAAGCTGACTTGAGATCCCCCGCTTAGTGGAGGCCCCTTTGGGACTATTGATGTCATACGAGTAGTCGTATTTGACATTACTTTTTCCGACCTGGGAGCCCGAGAAGATGAGGACCGTAGAACCTTTAACCCATCTTGGCCTTATTAGGACGCGGTACGGTGGCTATTCAGGTGTAGACTTGGATCAGTTATTACACAATACCACCTCAGACGAGTCTCTCTTGAGAATATTGTTGGCTGACGAGTAGTCGTTTAAGCCGATAATATCTGAAAGATGGATCTATGACTCTGGGAACTTTTTAGAACCTTGTTCTACAGGCGGATATAAACCCTAGTACATACCATTGTGGGAGGTTCTTAACCTTGACTCCATGCTCGTGACTCGGAATCTTGAACCTGTGTGCCTTGTGTGATCTTGTTTGTGGTTGCTGCATACATGCACGCATGCATTCATAGACATCTTGTTTCCATCAATTTTCAAGGATCTTAGAGATTTTCCTTTGCAAACATCACAGATATTGAGATCATGGATATTGGAAGGAGAAACACTCAAAATTACTATTTCAAAGCTCCTGATCTTATAGATTTGAAAAGCTAGTGTCCTTGGTAGTTGATCGTGTAGACTTAAGATCTCGTCGTGGGAGACTTCTATCTATTCTTTCTACCAACATTGAAGACGGAATTCTGAACACCCTTGTGTAGTTCTATGATCCTGTCTACCGATGCTTTACTTTTCCTGATTATTAGCTTATGCCGACTTTGGAAGAGTATGCTTATCTGTTGGGTATATCAGTTTCTGATAAGGTTCCTTATACTGGTTTGGTGGAAGCTCTTAAGCCCCAAGATATTACTGCAGCCACCCGTTTGATGAAATCTGATATAGATGCTAACCTTAAGATCAAGGGAGGCATCAAGGGTTTGACTTCTAAGTTCTTCATTGGGAAAGCCACTTTCTTTACTAACGCTGGTAGCATATTGGCATTTGAGGCTATATTTGCTTTTCTTATCTACGGACTAGTCTTATTCCCTAACGTTGACAACTTTGTGGATGTCAACGCTATTAGGATTTTCTTGACTGGGAACCTTGTTCCGACTTTACTTGGTGATACTTACTTCTCCATCCATCATAGGACTTCTAAGGGGAATGGTACCATTGTTTATTGCGCACCTCTACTGTACAAATGGTTTATTTTGCACTTGCCACGGTCATCGGCTTTCAAGGAAAATAAGAGTTGCTTAAGGTGGTCTCAGAGGATCATGTCCCTTACTAATGCTGACATTACTTAGTCTTCTTCTATTTATGATGGTGTCCAAATTATTGATAGTTGTGGGGAATTCGCAAATGTGCCTCTTCTTGGCACACAAGGTGGAATTAACTACAACCCAAGTTTAGCATGTCGTCAGCTTGGTTATATGTTGAAGGATAAGCCTAAAAATATTCATTTAGAGGGTTCATTTTTCCAAGGAGGGAATGACTCTCTTGGTTTGAGGAAAAGAATGGCTCATGCTTGGACTAAGATTCATAGGATGGGTAGAGGACAGCTTGGGAGACAAGTTTGCATTGCCTTGGAACCTTATATGCTTTGGGTGAAGGAGAGAGCTAAGGAGCTCAAAATGCCTTATTCTTTTGAGAAACCCATGTCTACAGTGGTCGCTACATCACTCCCTTTTCTTTCTGATGAGGTGAAGACTCTTCAAGATGCTTTGGCCAAGATGAAGGAAGAAAAAGATCTTTGGGAATCCAAGTTTCATGCTTCAAACCTTGAGAAGTTAGAGTTGAAAAAGCAGATAAAGGAGAAAAATGACTTGATTGAATTGCTTGAGCGACGTGTTGGGAAGAGACATGTAAAGGATTTATTTTCCTCTACTACTTCATTATCTCATCCTCCTACTTCCGGTGCTTGGAAGGGTATCATGGATCGGCTCGTGTTAGAGAAGACGACCATGAAGGACAACTATGAGAGAGAGATTAAGAGACTCCGAAAGAAGTATCGGCTTGGATTGTCATCAGATGCTCCTTAGGATCTTTAGGATCTAGCTTTTTCTTATTGTATTTTGATCCTTTGTAACTTGAACTTCCAAGTGTAACTCTTTCCAATATTCAATAAAATGAGATGTTTATCAGTATTTCAAAAGTGTTATTTCTTTATGATGTTTGCAATTGCTTTATATTTTAAAGATCCTTGAAAGTTGAATGAAACATTTGCATTTTTACATTTGCATTCGCATCTTGCATTGTGTTTTACTTTTACAGGTGTCTTATGTTTCCCTTTGGTCTTCATTCAGCCAAGCTGTCGCACTAGTATAATACTCGGGCTAATCTAAAGAAGAAGAAGGATCAGTTGTAACAAGAGAACCGTGAGCTTCATGAGGAAATGACAACTTTGAAGGATAGTTTGGAAAAACTCACTGCTATGATGGAATCGTTGGTTGCTGCTCAGAATCAACCACCCCTTCCTCCTCTGCTTTCGACTCTTGTGCAAAAGACATTCATTTCTGAGATTGTCTCTACGGCCATATCTGTGGTGCCTGCCAGCGTTCTTCAACACTCCATGCCTCTTGGCTTCCCCTGGGGCATGCCTATTAACTTTGTTCCTGAAGGTTGTCAACCACCACCACCACCACCTCCTGAAGTTCCAGTTGTTCCTACTGTTCAGCCTGTGATGTCTGTACCGCAACTTGTGGTTCATACCGTTCCTTTTGGTGAAGAGCAGATTTTCCACACTGCTCCAAGTGAGAATGTCAGTGCTTAAGATAGAATGGAAGAGATTCAAGACCAGTTTGCTGAAATGCAGAAAGAAATCAAAGCTTTGAGGGGTAAAGAACTTATTGGGAAGAATGCTCATGAGTTATGCTTGGTTCCTAATG
Source organism: Lathyrus tuberosus (assembly GCA_022829125.1). Classification (NCBI taxonomy): domain Eukaryota; kingdom Viridiplantae; phylum Streptophyta; class Magnoliopsida; order Fabales; family Fabaceae; genus Lathyrus; species Lathyrus tuberosus. The sequence goes on along the minus strand of JALAZF010000283.1, from coordinate 4,475,212 downwards.
TGAAGATCCCACATAAGTTCAAGATCCCTGACTTTGAAAAGTATAAGGGTAACTCTTGTCCGTTGAGTCATTTGACTATGTTTGCTCGTAAGATCTCAACTCAGACCGATAATAATTAGCTTCTCATTCACTACTTTCAAGACAGTTTGTCTGGTGCAGCCTTGAAATGTTATATGGGACTCGACAATACTCGAATTCGCACTTTCAAAGACTTGGGTGAGGCTTTTGTAAAGCAGTATAAGTATAATGTGGATATGGCTCCCGATCATGACCAGCTTCGAGCAATGGCTTAGAAAGATAAGCAGACATTCAAAGAATACGCGCAGAGGTGGTGCGAGATTGCTGCTCAGATCAATCCTCCTTTGGAAGAAAAAGAGATGACTAAGATTTTTCTGAAAACTCTAAGTCCTTTTTATTATGAGCGTATGATTTCTAGTCCCCCGAGTGATTTCACTGAGCTGGTTAATATAGGGATGAGATTGGAAGAAAATGTCTGTGAGGGATGATTGTCAAAAGATGGTAATTCTGCCAGTAATTCCAAGAAATATAGGGGAGGACTTGCCAAGAAGAAAGAAGGTGAGACCAATGATATTTCCCGTGGAGGACGCAAAAAGAGTTACAGTAAGAACAATCGGTGTCAGCAACATGTTGCATCTGTTACGCCTGTTATCAATTCAACTCCTGTTGTTCAAGCTGCTCATCAACAACATTCTAATCAACAAAAAAATCAACGAGGCTATTATCATAAGGATTTTGATCTAATTCCGATGACCTATACGGATTTGCTTCATGGTTTAATTCAAAAGAATCTTGTTCAGACCCGTGCACCACCTGCTGCTCCGAAAGATTTGCCGTGGTGGTATAAGCCTGAAGCTCATTGGGCTTTTCATCAGGGAGGAGCTGGTCATGGCACTGAGAATTGTTATCCATTAAAGACGGAAGTGCAAAGATTGGTTAGAAGCGGATTTTTGTCTTTCGAAGACACCAATCCTAATGTACAATCAAACTCATTGCCTAATCATGGTAAGGCATTTGTCAATATGGTTTATGGTTGTCCTGGTACATTCAAATTTTTTGATATCCGTTGAATCCAAAGATCTATTGTGAAAATGCATGCACTTTTGAGTGAATACCATGATATTGATCATGATTATGCAGCTTGTTGTATCTGTTCTGTGAATCCGCGTGGTTGTGTGATAGTGAAGAGGGACATTCAAGGGATGATGAATCAGAATTTGATTGAGGTCACTGCTAAAAGAGATGAATATCAGAATGAAGTGAATGTTATTGCGCCACACTTTAATATTCCTAAATGAGTTGTTATCTCTTATGATAGTCGGAAGACCGCTGTTACACCTTTGGTTATTTGGTTACCCGGTCCAGTATCCTATGAATTTGACAAGGCTATTCCATATAAGTACAATGCTACCATGGTAGAAGATGGTAAGGAAGTGCCCATTCCTTTTTTGTCTTATGTGGTAAGTATCGCTGATGTTAGTAGAGTGACCCGGAGTGGTCCTGTCTTCGCTCATGAGCCTCCAAATATTGTGGAGAATGTTGTTGCTGGCAAACGACCTCAAGATGAGGGTAATGCTGATACTTTCGGTTAGTCCAGTGTTTTGAATAAGAAGGTTTATGAGGATGAGGTTTTGAAATTGATCAAGAAGAGTGAGTACAGTGTTGTAGATCAACTCTTGCACACCCCGTCCAAGATTTCAGTGTTGTCCCTACTAATGAATTCTGAAGCTCATAGGATGTCTTTGCAGAAGGTATTGGAACAAGCATATGTTGAGCATGATGTGACTGTTAATCAATTTGATGGCATTGTTGCCAACCTCACAGGATGCAATAATTTGAGTTTCTGTGATGAAGAGTTACCCGAGGAGCGGAAAAATCACAATTTGGCTTTACATATCTCTATGAACTATCAAGAAGATGCATTTTCCAATGTGTTGGTTGATACTGGCTCTTCTTAGAATGTGTTGCCAAAATCTACTTTGTCAAGGATTTTGTACCAAGGTGCTCCCATGAGGTATAGTGGGGTTGTTGTTAAAGCTTTTGATGAATCTAGAAAATTTGTGATTGGAGAGGTTGATCTTCCAATCAAGATAGGACCATGCTTCTTCCAAATTACTATTCAAGTAATGGATATTCGTCCTACTTATAGTTGTCTGCTTGGCCGACCCTGGATTCATGAAGTTGGGGCAGCGACTTCGACTCTTCATCAGAAATTGAAATTTGTTCAGAATAACAACCTGGTAATTGTTGGAGGCAAGCAAGCGATGTTGGTGAGCCATCTTTCATCCTTTTCGCATGTTGATGCCGACAAGACTGTTGGGACTCTATTCCAAGATCTTTCCGTTGATGATAAATCTGTTAAAAAGATTGAGTTACCCATGTCTTCTTTGAAAGATGCTCTGCATGTATTAAAGACTGGTCGGTCTGTTGGTTGGGGCCGAGTTATTGATGTGGTTGATAACCTGGGTAAAACTGGGTTAGCCTTTACGCCTGGTACAGTTAGAAGTGATTTTAAGCGTATTAATGAGGCCTTTCACAACGTCGGATTCATCAACGAAGATCACTCTGCTGCTGCCATCATTGAAGATGATGAAGAGGAAGAACTTCCCAATTTCGTGACACATGGACAGATCTGCCAGAATTGGATAGCTGTTGATGTTCCCACTGTTGTTCATATTTCAAAGTAATTTGTTTTTGTTTCTTTCAAAATCCTTTCACTTTGCCCAAGGTGAAAGTGAATTTGCGAGGGCTTTGTTTCAAATTTTATCATCATCAATAAAATGTTATTTTGTTTATCCATATTATGTTTTTCCCTTTTTACTTTATTTCTGAAAAAATGGTAACATAAAAAACCAAAAATAATAATGTGATAATCAATTTTATCTGCATAATACTTGCACTTCATGTTCATATTCTAAAATCATTGTGCAGATTGGTTGTTAAACCCATTGAAAACAATGACCCTATGCCCTCTCCCAACTTTGAGTTCCCTGTGTTTGGAGCTGAAGAAGAGGATATTAAGGAGATTCCTGATGAAATTTATCAGTTGCTTAAGCACGAGGAAAAAGCCATTCAGCCTCATGAAGATCTGGTAGAATTGGTAAATTTGGGTTCAGATGATGATAAGAAAGAAATCAAGATTGGGGCACTGCTTCAGTCAGATGTTAAGAAGAAGATTGTGGAGCTTCTTAGAGAATATGTCGATGTGTTTGCTTGGTCCTATCAAGACATGCCTGGTCTTGATACTGATATTGTGGAACACCATTTGCCATTGAAGCCTGAATGTCCACCTGTGAAGCAGAAATTGAGAAGAACTCATCCCGGCATGGATGTGAAGATCAAAGAGGAGGTTCAAAAGCAGATTGATGCTGGTTTTCTTATGACTTCTGAGTATCCTCAATGGGTGGCCAATATTGTGCCTGTTCCAAAGAAAGACGGAAAAGTCCGAATTTGCGTTGACTACAGAGATTTGAATAAAGCGAGTCCGAAAGATGATTTTCCACTGCCACACATTGATATGTTGGTAGATAATACTGCTAAATTCAGTACCTTTTCTTTTATGGACGGATTTTCCGGTTATAATCAAATAAAGATGGCACCCTAGGATATGGAAAAAAACAACATTCATTACGCCCTGGGGAACATTATGTTACAGAGTGATGCCCTTTGGTTTGAAAAATGATGGTGCAACGTACCAGAGAGCTATGACCACTCTGTTCCATGATATGATGCATAAAGAAATTGAGGTCTATGTGGATGATATGATTTGTAAGTCGAAGACTGAAGAAGACCATATTGTGTACTTACTGAAGCTGTTTCAACGTTTGAGAAAGTTTAAGCTCCGTTTGAATCCTAATAAGTGCACTTTTGGTGTCCGTTCTGTAATGTTGTTGGGCTTTATTGTCTGCCAAAAAGGCATTGAAGTTGATCCTAGTAAAGTTAAAGCTATTCAGGAAAAGCCTGCGCCCAAAACGAAAAATCAAGTAAGAGAATTCTTGGGACGTTTGAATTATATCTCCCGATTTATATCCAATATGACTGCCACATGTGCACCGATCTTCAATCTTCTTCGCAAAGATCAGGGTTGTGTCTAGACAGACGATTGTCAGAAAGCTTTTGAAAGAATTAAAGAGTATATGCTTGAACCTACGATTTTGTCTCCTCCCGTGGAAGGAAGACCTTTGATCATGAATTTGATTGTGTTGGAAGAGTCTATGGGCAGTGTTCTGGGTCAACAAGATGAATTTGGTCGAAAAGAATATTCCATTTATTATTTGAGCAAGAAGTTCACCGATTGTGAGTCTTGGTACTCAATGCTTGAAAAGACATGTTGTGCTTTAGCTTGGGCTGCCAAGCGCCTCCTCCAATATATGTTGGATCATACAACTTGGTTAATATCCAAAATGGATTCAATCAAGTTTATCTTTGAAAAGCCTGCTTTGACTGGGCAGACCGCTCATTGGAAAATGTTGTTGTCAGATTATGATATCGAGTACCGAACTCAAAAAGAAATAAAAGGAAGTCTTTTGGCTGATCATTTGGCACACCAGCCAATTGATGATTATCAACCTATCAGGTTTGATTTTCCTGATGAGTATGTGATGTATTTAAAGGTTAAAGATTGTGAAGAACCATTACCTGATGAAGGGCCTGAGCCTGGATCCCGTTGGGGTTTGATTTTTGATGGAGCTATTAATGAGTATGGCAATGGTATTGGGGCAATAATTGTTACTCCTCATGGTTCTCATATTCCTTTAACTGCAAGGTTGATGTTCACTTGCACAAATAATGTGGCTGAGTATGAAGCATGTATTATGGGCATGGAAGAAGCTATTGATTTAAGAATCAAGATTCTAGACGTGTACGAAGATTCAGCCCTGGTGATTAATCAGATTAAAGGAGAATGGGAGACACGTCAACCTGATTTGATTCCTTATCGAGATTATGCAAGAAGGTTGTCAACTTTCTTCAATAAGGTTGAGTTTCACCATATACCCAGAATAGAGAATCGAATGGTAGATTCTTTAGTAACTATATCCTCCATGATTGTTGTGAATCGGTGGAATGATGTGCCCAAAAACGACGTTATGCGCCTTGATAGACCAGCTCATGTGTTTGCCGTTGAAGAGGTCGTTGATGATAAACCGTGGTATTATGATATTAAATGTTTTCTTTAGAATCAAGAGTACCCACTTGGGGCATCGAAGAAAGATAAGAAGACTTTGAAAAGATTGGCTGGTAGTTTTTTCTTGAATGATGATGTGCTGTATAAGAGAAATTATGACATGGTCTTGCTTAGATCCGTGGATTGACACGAAGCAGACATGTTGATGAAAGAAATTCATGAAGGATCCTTTGGTACCCATGCCAATGGGAATGCAATGGCTAAGAAAATGTTGAGGGCAGGTTACTATTGGCTGACAATGGAATCTGACTGTTGCAAATATGTCAAGAAGTGCCACAAGTGCCAGGTTTATGTTGACAAAATTCATGTACCTCAAACTCCTCTCAATGTTATCTCTTCTCCATGGCCTTTCTCCATGTGGGGGATTGATATGATTGGAATGATTAAGCCTAAAGTGTCGAACGGGCAACATTTCATATTGGTGGCTATTGACTATTTTACCAAGTGGATTGAAGCGGCATCATATGCCAATGTGACCAAGCAAGTAGTGGTCCGGTTTATCAAGAACCAAATCATCTGTCGATATGGTGTTTTGAGCAAGATTATCACTGATAATGGGTCGAATCTGAACAATAAGATGTTGAAGGAATTATGCGATGAGTTTAAGATTGAGCATCATAATTCTTCTCCTTACAGACCTAAGATGAATGAGGATGTTGAAGCTGCTAATAAGAACATTAAGAAGATCATTCAGAAGATGGTTGTTACATACAAGGATTGGAATGAGATGCTCCCTTTTGCTTTGCATGGGTATCGTACATTCGTCTGCACTTCAACAGGGGTAACCCCTTTCTCTCTTGTTTATGGTATGGATGCAGTGCTCCTGGAAGAAGTTGAAATCCTTTCTATAAGAGTTTTGATGGAAGCTGAATTGTCTGAGGTTGAATGGTGCCAAAGCAGATATGATCAGTTGAATTTGATTGAAGAGAAAAGAATGACAACCTTGTGTCATGGCCAATTGTATCAACAAAGAATGAAGAAAGCTTTTGATAAGAAGGTACGACCTCGTGTGTTCAGAGAAGGCGACCTCGTGCTTAAAAAGATCTCGACTTTTACTATTGATTCTAGGGGCAAGTGGACTCCTAATTATGAAGGCCCATACGTTGGTAAGAGAACCTTCTCTGGTGGTGCATTACTTCTTACAACTATGGATGGTGAAGAGTTCACTCGTCCTATGAATGCCGATGCAGTCAAGAAATACTTCGCTTAAAAAATAAAAAGAACAACTCGCTAAGTTGAAAACCCGAAAGGGCAGCTTAGGCAAAAATGAGCGTCTCGGTGGATTGAAAACCCGAAAGGGCGGTCCAGGCAAAAAATAGAGACAAAAACAGAAATAATCATCCTGGTAGATTGAAAACCCGAGAGGGCAATCTAGGAAAAAGTTAGGGATTATGGCAAGTAACTGCATCTGTCTAGTCTTGATCATTCAAAGCAACATCGTTTGTTAAAGATTCTGCTTCAATCATCCTTAGTTGAAGTTTTGAGCACAATGGAATTCAAAGTTGTTAGGGAGAATAGTGGTCATTGTATTTCAATGTAACCCTTTCCATGTATTTACCATTTTTCAAACTTTGTAATGATCCATGGAGTTACGCCATTTGCAGACTTCCATTCTATTAATAAGATTTGGGCCTTTGTCCCTTTATCTGCAATTCTTTCTTTGTTTCTGTTTGCAAAATTTCATTTATTTTTTATGATGATTTTTGAAACAAAATGTGAATAATTGATTTAATTTTTTGAAAATTATAAGAACATTTTCCTTTGATTTATGAATATAAAAAGGAATGTCAACGGTTATTCCAAGAATGGTAAGATCGATGTTTTCCTCAGCAAGGTTTGTTCCTACTCTTATAGTATAATTTATTGACAGATTCCCAATAGAGTTTGTTGATATTTTTTCCAATAGAATTGTTGATATTTCCTCAGCAGAGTTTGTTCATGTAACTAGTTGTTGACAAGTTGATGGTATACCGGTTTGTGTTTTCTCTATGCGAGTGTTGTTCGGTTGTTTCCCAGCTATTTCTAGATCCAGATTTTCTCCAGCTGATTATGTTATGAACAGAAAGTTGAGCAATTTTGAAGGCCATCTCTCATTGGTGTTGATCCCCAAGCAGAGATTCAATCTTTTGCTATCCCCAGCAAAAAATCATATGAAGAATCCTCACTCAGAGTTTTATCCTCTAGACATGTTGTTATTGCTTTGGATGTTCCCAAACAGAGAGCAATGATGTTTCCTTTTAAGAAGCATTGACATAGTGGCTGCTTGTTCGATTTTATCTTGCCTTGTGGATATATTTCTCTCTAGGTTGTTGTACCCAGAGATTTATCCTTGCCGATTCCCCAAAGGAGGCATTGCATTATCGTTTCAATTGTTTCCTAAGCATAGAGCAGTGATGTTAATTTCTTATCATCCTCGACAAGTACAGGGTGTTTCTTCTCTCTAGATTATTTTATTAAGAAATTCCTCCCAGTGAAGATTGTGCATCACTATTGCGGCCATTCCCCAAGAAGTCGCTGATGATATCTCTATTAGTCACCTGTAGGGTTTTCTCTCATTTATAATGAGTATTGATCTAAAATTCCCCACGGTTTGACCTTTTGCTGCTTCCTCAGCAAGTCCAAGATGCTTTGCTCAAATTTGGGTTAACCCCCTGAGAGTGTTCTCGTATCTCCAGCAGATCTGCCTTGTTTTCCTAGTGGATTTTGCGTAGATGTTTATATGTCTACAATTCCCGGCGGATTCATTTCTTTTTTCCACAGCAGATCTCCTCATCTTATTGAAGTGGAAGTTCCTGTAAATTCTTTATTATCCCTAGGTAGATTCAGAAAGATTTGGGTTTGTCATACTCCAAATTTTGAGCACCAAGATTTCCCATCATTGTGCAAATCATCACCACAATATGGATGTACCTTCATGCCTCATCAATCTCCTCTAAGATGGTTAAGCATTCACCATAATCAAGAATTGGGGTTTTGAGCCCTCTCAGAGCACTTAGACAAATGATCAATCAAGAAATGACATGATCTTCAACTTGTCTAACCTCTCAAACACCCATAAGGGATCAAGAGGACTCCCACATCAAGAATCAAGCACAAAGTTGCAACATTCCAAGTGGATCAAGCCTCAAGATCGCCAGTGTCACCAAATTAGGGTTTTGGTCGACCAAGGCCTCCAGATGGAATTTTTACTCTGGGAATGAGCCAATGCTTCAAAGCACAACCCAAAATACTCCAAGGGACCTCATGGACCCAATCATCAAGTCAATTTAGCCTCAGGGGATGCATTCACAAAAAAATCAAGAATTAGGGTTTCTTGACCTAATTCACCCCTAAGTTTACTTTTGATGCAATACATAAGCCAAGACCTCAATACATGATTTGAGGGCCTCAAATACACTACATTGATCCATTTGCAAAAATGGATTGACCTAAGAAGCTTGGTTCACAGGTTTCAATTTTATCTGGACCACAATTAGGGTTTTGAAGGAAAAGTCAACAGTACCTTTGACTTTTGACCAAGACATGCTCCCAAACCTTGGGACATGATTCAATACACCCTATAACTCCTAAGGAATCTATCCATTATGTTTGAATTAGGTCAAGAACTTGATTTCATAAAGGATCGAACAGTTTGCGTTTCATCTGACAAAAAGTCAATTGTGCACAAAATCAAGTTTGACTTTTTGGAATTTTTCACAAATATGGTTCCCCTAAGTCAAAAATAATGTTAATGTATGGTATTGATCATCATTCGTTAAGAAAAATCAAGAAAAGTAAGGTTTCTTGCAAAAGGGGCAACCATGAGAAACCAAAATTTTTCTAAGTTATGGACCAAAAGTGATTTTGCACCAACTTTGCAAGGTCATAACTCCTAAACCACAAGGCCTTTTTCTCCAACTCAAAGCTCAAATGAATGTCCATCTGACATACTTTAAAAGTGTCAACTACAAGAGATTCCCAATCCTCATGGATTTTGAGTTCTGGATTGATCAAAATCACAAAAACATGAAAATGGCCACTTTTCCAACACTTAGTGAAATTTTCAATAAGTCAGAATCTGCCTTACTTTTTCCAAAATGTAGGGACATTTTTCACCTTGATCCAAGTTAAACCAGGTCCATTGGTGAACATCAAAGTTGAAGTATGCCATGAGGGCTTTCCAGTAAGTACCATATCATCTCCAAATTCAATTTGAGTTGGGAGATACAACCCTTGGAACATGGCGTCATGGACTGATTTTTACAAGGCAGATTTGTGCATTTTGCTCGAGTTAGCTAATTTGGACAACTCCAAGCCTTGTCATCCATTTGGACACATCAGAGGATAACAACCAAGAGAAAAGATCTGATCCACAAGCCTCCCAAGTCCAAGGAACTACATGTAGCCATAAGTGCCCTAAAAGGGCTAAAAAGCTCAAAGACTCCAATTTTGTTTCCAAGCATCCAATGGATGCATCAAGGTGGCATGGACTGAGACATTCCTAACTGAATGAGTCAAGATTCAGCTCTGAATCAAAGAACCATAGGCATATGCCCTAACCTCAAGTCAATGGCTATAGGAGACTAAAGATGCCTTTATGCTACAATTGGCCAAGGGACTGTCCAAGTTGCCATTCACTATTGCTTGAAAAACAAGCTTGATCTACTATAAATAGAGCTCATTTGTGGCCAGTTTGAGTACACAAAAGCACTACAACTGATGCTTTCCTCAAAATCTCTCTCTTTAGGCCAAAATGCCTTCTTTTGCAAGTCATCTCTGATTTTTTGAGTTAGAGAGTAATTCCACCACAACTCATGATCCAAACACATTCAATGTATCATATCTAAGCTATTCAAACACTCACCCTTGATCTAAAACACCAAAATCAGAAAGTCAACCTCCAAAACCTTAAAATTTGACTTTTCTGCATTTTTCAAGCCATGTCTTGATTCAGTCACTACCAAAACCAAACTAAGCCTCAAACACACTCCAAATATCATCCTCAAACTGTCCCAATTAGTTTCCCTCATCTGGAACACCATTTGAGAGAGTTATTATCTTGGTCACTTTTGCCCCTTTTGCAAGAAAGAGTCAATTCTTGTTCCTGAGGATTCCAACTGGTTTTGATCATCCTAAAAGCTTCTAAGGGATGAATCAAGAGTGTTCAAAGCATTTACTTACTTCTGGCACAAGGAACTTGACAGATTGCACAAGAAGCTTCAAGAGGTAAGTGCATCACAACTTGAATTCTCTAAATCATGCATTGCTTTGAGGTCCATTGATCATGGACATCTCATACATATAATATATGTTGTGTTTGAACCAATTTACCATGCTATTGCTACCTGTATGATGAGATAACATAGAACATGCAAATCTAGGCCTATTTTGAAATCACAATCGGATTTTAAAATAGGGAAATTTTCTAAAAATTCCAAGTGCACCATTGGATTCCTCATGAAATTCTAGGCATGATACACCTAAATTTTGTCCCAATCCATGGAGAAATGAGAAAGTTAGAGCCTTCACGCAAGAGGCCTAAAATCAGGCCTTGCCTTGGGCAAGGGCCAGGCCATGGCGCATTGGCCAGGCCTAAAAACAAGGCCCCCATATATGTTGATGGGGGTGGTTTTGATACACGGATGTATCGCCACTCTAGTGGTAGTGCGCATGTGTGTTTGAATGGAAGGTCGTGGGTTCAACACCCACCCATACCATTTTTCCATTTCTCATATTTTTTGCTATTTTTCGCTTTTTTATGGTTTTTATTAATTAATTCCAAAATTAATTTCTCTCTCAATTTTAATTATTTTTGATTGGTTCTTTTTTTGAAAATTTCCAAAAATGTTAAGATATTTTATTCTTAAAAAATTTCACAAAAATATTATTTATTTTATATATTTGGTATTTTTGTAAAGAATTATGTTTTTATTTGTTTTTAAACATTTAAAAATATTTCTTTCTCTTGATTTTGCAAATTCAAATGATTTTCAAATCATTCTATGAATGAAGCATGATTTTTCAAAGTTAATCCAAGATCACAACTTGTTTTTCACACATGTTTGATAATTTTGATCATTTTAATTGAATTTTTATTCAATTAAAAATACATTTTTAAATCAAATTAGGGTTTTGATTATTTTCACCCTCACAAATCTTTTTCAAAACACTTTGGGCCTCTAATAGAGTGTAAGACCTAACCCCTTTGTACAGGAAACCATTTTGGGCCTCAATCATTGTATAAGTCCCTCTGTGATTCTTAAAACGACGGTGTGATCACTGTCTTTCATTGGACCTCCCCTTGTGTTGTAAGTCCCATCTTTGTTTTTAAAATACACTCTGGGCCTCTAATAGAGTGTAAGACCCAACCCTCTTTTGTACATAAATAATGTTGGGCCTCAGTCATTGTATAAGTCCCCGTACAGTTTTGAAAAACAACGGTGCGATCACTATTATTTTTGGGCCTCTCCTTGAGTATAAGCCCCAATCTTCTTTTCAAAAACAACTTTCCCTTTTGATTTATGTTCAAACTCATAGTTGTTATCAAAACTTTCTTTAATTTCTTGAACAACTAACCATACAGCTGTTAACATGGAAGCTTGCTCGCCTGTAAGTTTTAAACAACTTTCTTTTACATACTTGCACACACACACACACACACACACACACACACACACATATATATATATATATATATATATATATATATATATATATATATATATATATATATATATATATTTGTGCTGGAAGCTTGCTCACCTGTAAGTCCTCCTACCCTCTTTTTACATACAGTATATATTTCATCTGTATATATATATATATATATATATATATAATTGTATATTATCTGCTTAGAGTTTTCCCCGGCAATTAAGTCTAGGATTAGATAAAGCTAGTGGTCACTCTTTCAACACAGTCAAAACTAATTCCCCATAGGAATTCCAGATACAGTCTTGCCTCCTCTTGGGCTTATATAATATGGAACAGAGAAAGGCATTATTCCCGGTGAAACTTTTCTCAAGACTGTCACTACTAGATATTTGTCTAAGAAATTCATTTCCCCTAGAGAGGATTAATTCCCGGTGAAACCTCTATTGAATTTCATCAAACCCTAGAACTGTTCACTAAAGAAAGGATTATTCCCGGTGAAACTTTTCTTGAACTTTTCTTAGGTTTGGACCCACATGCTTCCTAAAAGCATCCCAGCCTCCTCTTGGGCTTTGTACAAGGACCCTCCGGCTTCTTAGAAGTTCTCATGCCTTCTCTTTGGCTTAATACAAGGACCCTGAAGACCTCTTAAAGGTATAGGACAAAATCTAGTCATCCTTTGTTAGAGCAGTCTTTCCAAAGAGTCAAAACCTCAGACCAACTTAGGGTTGATTCTCATCCCTTAAAACACCAGCCTCCTCTTGGGCATCATACAAATATAAACTCTTCCATACTGATAGACTTGGACAGTCTAATCTCCTCTTGGATCTCAAAGACATTCTCAAGTTCCCTACAAACACAGGAAAAAACCCTGGTCATTTAACCAATCTCTAGTAGAGTTAAAACCCTCACAGGATCTAAAACTCAGTCTTTCATCCTAAATTTCCCCAGATAGGGTCAGCTTATCATCAGGATAACACAATCCCAAATCAGAATCTCAAGGTATCTGATACCTCAACTCTTCTGTAAACCATCGACAAGAGTTGATCCCCCGACTTAGGCCTGCCTCTGGATCTCAATAATCCTCAGCAGAAGATAGCCTCCTCTTAGGCTTTGTATAATGATCCCTAATAATCATTTATAGCCTCCTCTTAGGCTTTGTATAAGGATCTTTCCACACTCTCTTGTTGAGTCAATCATTTTCAACCTCCTCTTAGGCTTTGTATAATGATCCTTATTTTCCTCAGCAAAAGTCAGCCTCAATCTTGGGCTTTGTACAAGACAGATAAAAACACTCTCTTGTTGAGTCAATCACCTCAAAAGCACTCTATTGTTGAGTCAATCTCCTTTCTTAAACCACTCTCTTGTTGAGTCAACCTTTTTTAGCCTCCTCTTAGGCTTTGTATAATGATTTCCCTCAGTAGAGTTAGCCTCAAAAAACACTCTCTTGTTGAGTCAATCATCTTTTCAGCCTCAATCTTGGGATTTATACAAGACACCCATAAATATCTTCAGCTGAGTCAGTCAAATATCTTTTAGCCTCAATCTTGGGCTTTGTACAAGACATATAAAATTTCCCTAAGCAGAGTCAATCCTCTTTTCAGCCTCAATCTTGGGCTTTGTTCAAAACAAATCATACTCTCCAACAGAGTCAACTTCTTTTAGCCACAATCTTGGGCTTTGTACAAGACGGATAAAACCTCTCACCAGTAGCGTCAGTTTCCCCTTTTAGCCTCAATCTTGGGCTTTGTACAAGACACATAATAATATTCCCCAGCGGAGTAAAAAACCCATTTTAGCCTCAAACTTGGGCTTTGTACAAGACAAACAAAATATTTCCCCAGAAAAGTCAACTTTCAGCCTCCTCTTAGTCTTTGTATAATGATAAGCCCTAAAGAGTCAGTCTCTTCTTTGCCTCAATCTTGGGCTTTATATAAGACAGATAATAAACTCCCCAGTGGAGTCAATCAATCTTTTAGCTTCAACCTTGGGCTTTGATCAAGGCACACAATAAAATCAACATCCCCTCAGAGAAAATCAAAAGCCTCTCTGTAGGAAGACATTTCTCTGTATATCACACATTCAAAACAAACCTTAATCACAGATAGTTGCTGTAAGTGGCACACTTGTGTAGTGAGCGATTTTTGTCGATGACACGACCACCTTATCGCTGAAGTTTGGGTTTTCCTACTCGAGGAGAAAGGGTGCTACTTTCTGATTTCTTATTTATCGCGTGAAGCTGGAAGGGAAATGGAAGGTATCTAAAACTAACCTTGTACCCGAATGTTTAACTGAACAAACGCTTTAAAGAGATTGGGGGGTCCGGGGTCAGGTTATACAATGGGTAGTTGTCAATTACCCATCCTATATGTGGTTATCCACAGGATGTTAGCTTTTAGGTTTCGCTTTGTAATTGATAGTGTTTATCTGCTGATGGGTTGGGAAAGTTTCTTGGAAAAATGTGACAGGGAGAGTGAGTTTTGTTTATGTTTTTGGTAAGGTACTGGACCTAAGTTTTGATTGATGTGAAGGTACTGGACCTAGAGTTTTTGATTAGTATGCTCACTAAGATTTCACAATCTTATGCCTACGTATTCCCGTTTAAACGAAATAGGGAAATCAGAGCAATCGTAGTTTCTCCTATTTTAAGGGAGGAAAAAGATATTTTGGTGTCTTGTTCAAAGCCCAATACATAAAGCTAAAGGTGATTTGTATCTTGTTCAAAGCCCAAGATATGAAGCTAAAGGGTTTTGGCTGAGAGAGAATTTGTCATCTCTAAAGAGGAACGGTTGACTTTTGTGTGCCTTGATCAAAGCACAAGGTTGATGCTAAAAGGATAATTGATTTGGCTAGGGGATTTCTTTATACAAAGCCTAAGAGGAGGATAGAAGTGACCAACTCAACAAGAGATTGTTTTTATCTGTCTTGTACAAAGCCCAAGATTGAGGCTAAAAAGAGACTGACTCTTTGGTGATATCATTATACAAAGCCTAAGAGAAGGCTAAAAATGGTTTGACCCCATCAGGGAGGTCTATATGTGTCTTCTACAAAGCCCAAGATTGAGGCTAAAACGAGTTTGACTCTTGCTGGAGAGTATTATCTGTCTTGTATAAAGCCCAAGATTGAGGTTAAAACGGGGAATTTAACTGACTCTGGTGAGGATGTGTCTTGTACAAATCCCAAAATTGAGGTTGCAATGAGTTTGACTCTGCTTAGGGAAATTATTCCTCAAAAGCATAAACGAAGGTTGGGTGGAAATAACTTGGCTGGGGAAGATTTCTGTCCCTAGTTTAAGAGATGGAAATTTATGTCTTGTATAAAGCCCAAGATTAAGGCTAAAGGGTTCTGACTCGACAAGAGAGTGTTTTTATTTGTCTTGTACAAAGCCCAAGATTGAGGCTAAAAGGGGTTGACTCAACAAGAGAGTGCTTGACTCAACAAGAGAGTCTGAAAAGTGATTGACTCAACAAGAGAATATGAAAGTTGCTTGACTCAACAAGAGAGTCTTTTATACTTAACAAAAGAGTGATTTTATTTGTCTCGTACGAAGCCCGAGATAGAGGCTAAAAGGGGTCTTGACTCAACAAGAGAGTTTAAAAAGGTTAGCTCTGCTGGGGAGAATCATTTGTACAAAGCCCAAGAAGAGGCTGACTTCGCTGAGGAAGGATCATTATACAAAGCCTAAGAGGAGGCTATCTTTTGCCGGTGATAATTGAGATCCCCAGGCAGGTCCAAGTGGGGGATCAACTATTTCTGAGGATTAAAGAAGAGTTGAGGTGTCAGATACCTTGAGGTTCTGATTTGGGATAGTGTTGACCCTGGTCGGGGAACTCTCATGAGAGCGGCTGGGTTTCAGCTGGAGATCGATCTAGAATGCCCGGGGTTTCTTCCTATAGTTGTAAGGAACTTCAGAATGTCTTTGAGACTCAAGGGGGCTTAGACTGTCCAAGTCTACGGGTATGGAAGAGTTTTATCTTTTGTATGATGCCTCCAAGAGGAGGTAAGGGAATTAAGGGATGAGAATCAACCCTAAAGTGGCCTGAGGTCTGACACTGGAAAGACTGCTCTAGCAAAGGATGACTAAGTTTTGTCTTATACCTTTAAGAGGTCGTCAGGGTCCTTGTATTAAGCCCAAGAGAAGGGATGAGAACTTCTAAGAAGCCGAAAGGTCCTTGTACAAAGCCCAAGAGGAGGCGAGGATGCTTTTAGGAAGCCCGTGGGTCCCCAAACCAAGAGAAGTTCAAGAAATGCAATTCACAGAGAAGAGATCATTCCAGGAAAATTTGAGTGTTTGGAAGAAACTTAGGAGATGCTATTCACAGAGAATAGATCAACTCCGGGGAGTAGAATTTCTTTGACAATTTCGAAGGGTGACAATCTGAGAAAAGGTTCACCGAGAATACTGCCTTTCTCTTTGTTCCATATTGTTTAACCCCAAGAGAAGGGAAGACTGTATCTGGAAATCCTACGAGGGATCTAGTTTTGTTTGTATTTAAGAGTGACCAACATGGCTTTACCTAGTTCTAGACCTAGCTGACGGGGAAAACTCTAAATAACTATACTAGTATATATACAATTGATATATGACAAGTATTTAAAAAGGTATGAAAGAAGACTAACCATGC
The DNA here is from genome assembly GCA_022829125.1 of Lathyrus tuberosus. Lineage (NCBI taxonomy): Eukaryota > Viridiplantae > Streptophyta > Magnoliopsida > Fabales > Fabaceae > Lathyrus > Lathyrus tuberosus. The sequence goes on along the minus strand of JALAZF010000283.1, from coordinate 4,458,754 downwards.
GCAGCTTCCCATAATACTGTTATATATATTTGACATGTATTTAAAAGAATGAAAGAAAACTAACCATGCACCGCTTCCCACAATACAGTTATATATATCTGACGTGTATTTAAAAGAATGAAAGAAGACTAACCATGCGCCGCTTCCCACAATACAATTATATATTAAAGCGCGTAAATGAAAGCTGTTAAAACTTACAAGTGAGCAAGCTTCCATGTTGTATTGTTAGTTGTTCAGAGAAATTAAAGAAAGTTTTGATAACAACTGTATATTTGAACCTAAATCAAAAGGGAGTTGTTTGTGAAAGATTGCGGGGGCTTATACTCAAAGAGAGGCCCAAGGTTTGAACAGTGATTGTACTGTTGTTTTGAATATCGTATCTGGACTTATACAACGACTGAGGCCCAAAAAGTTTTGGTCAAAAGGGGATTGGGTCTTACACTCTATTAGAGGCCCAAAGAGTTTGAAAATGAATAAAGATGGGTCTTATAGCTCAAGGAGAAGCCCAATTGATTTTGTTAAAAAGGCGATGATCGCGCCGAACGTTTGAAAATATATAGAGGGACTTATACAATGTGTGAGGCCCAAAAATGTATTATTTACAAAGGGGTGGGACTTACACTCTATCAAGAGGCCCAAAGAGTATTTAAAGAAAAGATATGGGACTTATAGCTCGAGGAGAGGCCCAAGGTTATTTGTTTGAAAAATGGCGATCACGCCGAGGTTTGAAAACACAGTGGGTTTGAAAATACAGTGGGTCTTATACGATGACCGAGGCCCAAATTAATTTGGATTTCAAAAGGGGTTGGGTCTTACACTCTATTAGAGGCCCAAAGGTTTATTTTTGTACAAGTGATGGGGCTTACAACTCAAGGATAGGCCCATGGAAAAACAGTGATCGCACCGTCGTTTTGAAAATTGTATCGGGACTTATACAATGATTGAGGCCCAAATTATTCTATGTACAAAAAGGGGTTGGGTCTTACACTCTATTAGAGGCTCATGAGTGTTTGAAAAAGATTGATGAGGGTGGAATTAATCAAAACCCTAATTTTGTTTAAAATGGAATTAATTTTTTTAAAAAATTATTGAAAACATGTGAAAAATGAGTGGTGATCTTGGATCAATGTTTCAAAAATCATGTTTTATTCACAAAATGATTGGAAACCATTTAAGTTTGGAAAATCAAGAAGGAACAAATATTTTAAATGTTAAAAAACAATTAAAATTAATTCTTTTCAAAAATATCAAGTATATGAAATAAATAATATTTTTCAGAAATTTTTGTAAAATAAAATATTTTAACATTTTTGTGAATTATTAAAAAAAGAATCAACTCAAAATCATTAAAATTCAGAGAGAAATTAATTTTTGAATCAATTAAATAAAATCACAAAATTCAAATATTTGAATATTTGAAAAAGGCGCCAAGAACACACCTAGAACATGCGCGGGTTCTGAGTTTTGCCCAGATTTGCATTTTCTCACCAATCTCACTGAATACTTGATGAAATCACACAATCCACATATCAATCTACTCGTTTTCACCTCACGATCATGCTTATGGTCTTTAATTTCATTTATTTTAAGCACGGAATAAGAAATCAAAGAGAAACCTCAAGAAACCTAAATTCTGCATAAAGGCTCAGAAATTCCACACACGATTCATACAAAGCAATTAATTGAGGGGAAACATTCCATACATGATTATGAACATATGGAAAAATTATTGTGCGAGGAAATATGCATGAATCATGAGATGACCAAGTTGAGGCTTACGTCTTGCAGCTGGTGATCGTGTTTTGAGTTAGAGGTGTTACAACTTGGTTCCAATGATGTGGATAGCTTCCCTAGGTGCTATGGAGTACGTCTGAATGCTTGGAATGGTTGGAAACAAGCTGGAACTTAAAATGGTACCCCAACTGCAAGTCAGCTAAAAGGTTGAGCAGTTGGATGATGATTTTGTGAAATTGGTGTTCCAGATGTTGTTTAAGTGTTTGGATCACTTCTATATGATGTTTATGAGGTATGCGTGTGTGATTGGTTTGGTTGGAATTGTTCTCAAGCTCAAAACCCGATAGTGACTTGCTTTGGAAGGCAAAATTGGAGTTAAAGATGTGATTTTGAGGAAAACATCAGTTTAGTTGCTTTGGTGTACTCAAACTGATCACAAATGAGGTCTATTTATAGTGCACCAAGTTTGTTTTGGCTGCAATAGTGTATGGAAACTGGTACAGGTCTGTGGCCAATTGGATCATTTTGGAATCTCAAGTCTCCTCTAGCCATTGACTTGAGATTAGAGCATAGGCCTATGGTTCTTTTATTTAAGGATAAGGCTTGACTGAAGTGTTCGTCTTTTCTCTAATACATGCCACCTCTAAGCATCCATTGAATGCCTCAAAACAAAATTGGAGTCTTGAGGCATCTTTAGCTTTTAGGGGTGCAAAACCTATATGTAGTTCCAAAGACTTGGGAGGCTTATGGATCAGTGTTTGTTCCTCCATGGTCTCCCCCTGAGGTGTGCAGATGGATAAACTTGTTTGTCATTTGCACAAATTGATCAAATCGAGCCCTAATGCATAATCTACCTTGCCAAGACAGTTTGCAGCAAGGCATGTTGCAGCTGTCATAACTCCTAGCTCAGATGGAGTTTAATAGAGTTCTTGGACATTTTGGAAAGCCCTTATGTGACACAACACATGTGTGATCATAGTTTGTCTTGAAACTTTTTGGATCTAAGTGAAAAATGCCCCTACATTTTGAAAAAATGCAAGACAGATTCTGACTTAGTAAAAATTTCACTAAGTGTTGGAAAAAGTGACATTTCATGTTTTCAGCCATTTTGATCACTCCATAACTAAAAATCCATGAAGAATTGGAATGATGTGTATTTGACACTTTTAAAGTATGCCATGAGAGCTACAAATCCATCTTTGGATCATTCAAAATGGTTTCTTGGATCTCAAGTTAGGATCCTTGGAAGTTTGTACCCTAGCCACGTTGTTCCATAACTTAGAAAAATTTTAAGTTTTTTATGGTTACCCCTTTTACAAGTTATCCTACTTTCTTTGATTTTTCTTGATGAATGATGATTTAAATCACATATTAACATTGTTTTAGGGTCAAAGAACCATAATTGTGAAAAATCTCAAAAAGTCAAACTTGACTTTCGTGCACAGTTGACTTTTTATCAGATGAATTCCAAACTGTGCGATCCTTTGTGAAATCAAGTCCTTGACCTAAATCAAACTTGATTTTCCTCAAAACCCTAATTGTGGTCCCGATGAAATTGAAACTGTCGCTCCCGGGATTTTCATCCTAGTACAAACGCGAAAGTGGCACCAAAATAGAGTCGCCAGCAATGTGTATTTATCCCATGAGAGGGAAAGGAAACACCGCGTAAACCTGAAGGAAAGGAAAGAATATGGTCTTGCGACCAAGAGAATGGGTAAGGGAGTCGGTTACACGAGAGGAAGGTATTAGCACCCCCTCGCGTCCATCGTACCCGATGGGATCCACGCTTTCTTGTCTCGATCAAAGGGTGATAGAAAAGAATACTGGAAAAGGAACGAAAAGAGAACTGGAAAAGGAACGAGAAACAAATGTAGGGAAAATAAAAGAAGTGCTCGTACGGGCCCTACCCCACTGCCTACGTATCTCATCGGGAGCATGAGAATCAGAGCGACGTAGTTCCCCTCACTAGGGATGAATTGTTTGTGTTTTTTAGGGAACGGCTTACGTTCTAGCTCAGGTGTTGCAGGCTCGCTGGTCCGAGTGCGTTACCATCTTGCAAGAGAACGAGTAGAAGCGCGTTCGTGCGTTGAGAATGAATGAGATGCGAAAAGAATTCCCGAAGGAAAGACGTTATTGTTTGTTTTTGTCTTTTAAGAGTTTTTCATTTGTTTGCATATGATAGTGTATCTGGATCTTAATCATTGGAATGTGTACATTCTCACATTCCAAGATGGAATGGGTAAGAAAGCACACTAAGAGTGAAGAAGACCCCCACACTTAGTTCCAATTGTCAAGGTTCAAACACACTAGCATACTTGTGTTTATTAAGTGTTTTTGTTAATTAAGAAATGAAGAAGTGTTTTTATTTGTACCTCCAACAAGTATTGCATTTAAGTCCCTCATACAAGATCAAATGTTTAACACATTGACCCAAGATGGGCTATATGCTACACATTCTAAGATTATAAGAGAAGACCCCTTTATAATCTCTTCTTTATATGAAAGGCCTAAATGCAATAAATGCCCACCTTTATTAAATGCTTTGAGTTTCCTTTAAGAGATGAGAAGAGAGAGACTCAAGAGAGGATAAAGGTAAAAATCTATATGGACTAAGACTCAATCCTAATTGAAGATTAAAGGGAGTGATCCTAATGGTTCGTGAGGTTTCAACCTAAAGTCTAAAGAAAGAATGAATTAAACAATTCACTTCTAAAGTAGAAGATGAATTGTAATTCAAAAAGGGAAAGTAATGAGTTATTAACAGAAAGCACATAAATGCTTAACAAAACATAAAATGGAATTGTAAAAGAGAAAGGATAGAAGTTGAATGTGGATTCCTTATCCACACTCAATTGAAACTTACCAAAGCCCCTACATGGTTAGTAAACATGGAAACATGTATAAGAAGCAAAAAGTACTTAATACACATTAAAGTCCAAAAGAAAAAGATGAAGAATCAAATCTTAAGATCACAACCAGAATGGGCATCATATGGACAACAAGTGAATATCATCATACAAGTTCAAATGAACAAGCAACAATCATCATCCATAGCATTTAAACATGTTACAAGAAGAAGGGATAGATGAAAGATGGAAAGAAATGAAAAGGACATGCATAAATGGAACATGTAAATCAACAACCAGAATTGAAACTAAATGGAAAATGGTTTATAAACATCTCAAAAGTATTTATGAATCAACATCAAGACATTCAAGAAGTAATATAAGAAGAATTGAAATGAAAGTTCAAAAAGAAAGTGCAAACAATACATGTTAATGATGCACAAAGTTCAAATTGAAATGAACATGTAAAGATGACCTATAATGTGTATCAAAGACCTATAATATCATATGAATGGCTCATAACATATGCAAATGCTCATACAAATATGCACAAAAGAATTCATGTAAACATGCACTAAAGTTGTAATGACATGCCATGGATTATGCTTCAAATGTAATGCATAAAAAAAAAATCAAATGGACCTATGAAAATTATGCAAGCATGGTATTGGAATGCCTAAGTCAGAAGCAAGTCATATATCAAAATAGCCTGTCAAAATTCAAATAAAAAATGACTTCAAACAAAGCAATTAGGTCAAGTTGAAACATCAAACAAAGTGGTGCAAAGACAAGCATAAAAACATGTCATAAAGTGTTCTAAAAAATAAAAAAAAAAATCAACTAACATGCTTCAATGTATTAGTGAATCAATGCAAAAAGAATCATGTCAAAACAGTTTGTAATGAGCAAGAACAAAATTAAACAAATTCATGTATCATGCTTAGAATGCATCTAAATGGAAATTCAAAGAAAATTGTGCAACAGGGGCAAAAGTGTCATAAAATCATGAAATGAAAATATCAAAAATTTCCTAAATGTCTTAATAACATTCATAAATTTTCCCAGAATTTTCTAATAACATTTTGTAATTTTAAAAATTAAAAAGGAAACGTGCACAAAATTAAGAAAATAAAAAGAAATGAAATAAGAGAGGGAGGTGTAAGCATAGCAATTGTTCAATTCAAATTGTTTGGGCTTTGGAACGCAAGGGTGTGAATAGCAAACAATCTTGGGTCCAAGTCTGCGCAATACACACTAACTATCATGCTCACTCAGTCAAACCAAAGTCAATCAATTATCACCCTTGGATCAAGTCAAGTCAACACCAAAGTCAAAGTAATTGAATCCAACACACGCGCGTGAAGACACACACTACATACCATGCACTGCACCACACAATGATTAAATGAAATCAGAAATAAAAACACGTGACATGCACGCCTATTTTAATGCGCTGTCACATTTTTCACCACACGATGGGAACACATCAACGGCTACGATTAAAACATACAAAACCCTAGCATTAACAGTCACCGGCCGGAGATGACCTCCGGTCACCTTCTCCGGTCGTGCGCCACCGTCTGCAACTTTATGTTTCCCAGAATTTCACAAATGTTATACCAAAATGAAGAGGAAGTCACACACGTTCCAAATCCACCAATGAAATCATCAAACTATTCACATACGGCAAGAAACAAGCACACACATATTGCCCTAATTTTTTGGATCTAAGCTTCTAAGAAGCTCTATCAACTAGCCGGAGTTCAAATGCTCCTAGTGAGCTCATATCAACAAAATAAGCTAAACAAAATCTAAATCATGCCAGAAAAGTTTGAGATGATGAAACCTGAAAATGCTGCAAACTGGAGTTAAACAAAAAAACAGAGAATCGTGCTTCTTCTTTGAGCTACTCTTGGCCAAATAAAGGCTTGAGAATCTTGAAATCGTGCAGAGAATCACACTGAAAATTCCAATCTCTTGAAACTGAACTTGATTACTTGGATATGTATGCTCTTATTCTTGATCCAGAATGAAACAATGAAGATGATGGAGGCGAAATGTGAAAGGAGATGGTGAAAATGGAGTGCAGTCAGAGAGAAAACAAAGAGATTGAGAGAAAAAGTTTGAAGTATTGGAGAGGGAGAGTGAAAAAAATGAAGCTGAAAATGAAAATTGAGAGTGAGGATTTGATTTATAGTATGAGTTAACCAAGGTTAAACTGAGTGAGGTTAACTGAGTTGAAGTGGTTTAGGTGAGTCCATCCTAACTAACTGAGTCAAGTTAGTTAGGGGACGAGCTGTGATATAGTGATGATGATCTATGGCGAGCTAGGGTGGATTACAAAGGATCAGTGGTGGTGGTAAACTCGTGTGTGAGCTGCAGCAACATAAACTTGCTCTACAAGTTTCATTCTTTCCACTTCCATGTAATGAGCCTGAGCAGCACGTGCAAGCAAGGACAATGTTAGTTCTGAAAAGGCAAAGTGTCATAAGGTGTGGGATATGTGCATACACTTTGAAATAACAACAGCAACAACACTTGTTTTTTTCTGATTTTATGACAGTTGGAACCAATGAAAACAAGCAAGTTTGAGAAGGAAATTCTCCATGTATTGTGAATAATTTGATGAGGCTTTGTGATCATTAGAAAGAGGGATCATAGTAGAACATGTTTGGTATGACAAATGAATTGAAATGAGGCTTGAAATAAGTTGCAAAATGACTTATAACATCCACATTTGGAACTGATAGAAGGGCGTGGCAACTGGTTGGTTGACAATGCATCTTGGCACCTGGATTTTCAGCATGATTACCATGACTTGAGGCCACTATTTCTCCATCATAACTTGATCAGATGAAATTTTGCCCAACATGAACATTGAAGAGGGCATTGCAAGGAACAATATTGATGTTGACAAGTTTTTCATTTGAGGCCTTTAACCATGAGAAAAATAGGCGAATATATGGCACACCAACTGTTTGTAGAAATGACACGCGCGTGACCTGAAGATACTTGGTCATGACCTAGTTTTGAACCTACTTTGCTCAAACTTTGGCCACTCATATCTCACTCAATTTTTATCCAATGGAGATGTTCTACACATAGATTTGAAGCTTGAAACAAGATCTTTTGTTGTGGCCGAGTGGAATTTTCATTTGATGCTCCAATTTTGAATGGCCTTAGCTCAAACTCTGATGCAAAATGGCCTAAAATTACTATTTTTGGAAACCCTATTTCTTCCAAAAATGGCAACTTTTCAAATCTTGATTTTTCTATGATCCTTTTGGAGTTTCTTGATCAAATTTTGTACATTGGACATATGTAACATGAATTTCATGATTTTGGGCTCAAAAAGTCAAGAGTTGACTTTTTCCTCTGATTATTTGACTTGGCCCCAAATTTCCTGATTTTTTATCTTTCTTCCAATTGAACCACCTCCAAAACCAATTGAGGGGCAATTCTCCATACACATACACTTAAGAACATGTAGAATACCATGACATCAAGTTTTGTCCAAAAAATCAAAGATAACCTGATTTTACTGTAAACCCTAATTTTGACCCCCTCTGGTTAGGAGGAAATTGCACATCTTCCAAATCTAAATTCCTCAGAGTATGTTGTGTATCCTCTTAAAGGATGATGAGAAATGCCACTTGAGGATGATTTTGAATCAATGAGCTATCTCTTTTGAGGATTTTCCTTCAATTTTTTGAACCTCTTGCATAGTGAAAGATGTAGTGCTTCAATCTCCCATTGAATCTCTCATTCTTGAGGTTATGGATGTTCCATTGAGATAGTATGAGACATGAAAGGCTTCTTGGCTTGCCTTGAGGAAACTTGATTGACCTTTTTGTGCTTTGAATGATCCCTTGATTGTCCACCTTCCACCCGATCACATGCCTTGATGGTAAGAGGAATGCTATGCTTCATTTTTCTATGTTAAAAGCAATGCAATGCTAATGAGATGGATATGATATGATAAATGATAATGCCATGCTATGATGACAAAGAGGGAGAGCAAATTTTGGGGTATTACAGCTGCCCCTATTCAAGCGCTGTAGACCTGAATGCCTGAAAGCAATGGCTTTCGGACTTTCAAGGTATATAGTGATTGAATACCAAATATAACCAAAAATTTGCTCTGGATGATGAGGAAGAAACTTCCACGACATTGCTGGCTTGAATCTTCAATGAAACATTGTCGGAGAAAACTGTCTTTTGAACGACGTCAGACGACTACTGGCTTGCCACACTGCTGGTGGACTTTAATAATGTCTTTTATGCAATTCCAGATGACTACTGGCCTGCCACGCTACTGGTGGACTTTGATAACGTCTTTTGAACGAAGCCAGACGACTACTGGCTTGCCACGCTGCCGGTGGACTTCCATAATGTCTTTTATGCAACTCCAGACGACTACTGGCCTGCCACACTACTGGTGGACTTTGCAGCTTCGTGCCACCCGAAGACGGACTTTTGCCAATCCACTGTTGGACTTTTGCCACCCGAAGACGGACTTTTGCCAATCCACTGTTGGACTTTTAGAATTTCAAAATTGAATTACTCTCTGCCTCTGCGCCAGACATCTCTGCCGACTCTGCTGAGGAACCACAATCAATGATTTAATCTCGGAGACTCCTAAAAGGATAATATCTCTGCTGGCGAATGGATGAACAATCCGTCTGCTTCGAATTGTCAAGCTTGCCAACAATAAATTGGACTTTAAGAATAATAAATCTACCAGGAATCACTTCATCTGCTGGGGGAATGAATTCTGGTCACAGTGATTTCGCTGGGGATGAGAATTTCTTTGCATGGCGTCTTGCTAGGGAGGAAGAGTCATAAAAACTCTGCTTGAGGATCTATCCAATCCAAGACCCTTTGTAGGGGTTATCAACCTTCTGACCCGGCTGGGGAAAGACTGTGCCATCCTTGTTGAGGAATAGATTCTGCCGATCTTATAAACCTCTGCGGGGAGAACAATAACTCAGCTGGGGAGTATTGCTGACAAGATTCGATGCTGACCTCTGTGGGGGATCATTACCAGAGACACAATCTTGCTGGGGATCAGGGCTACTCTGCCAGGGATACGCAAATCCTGGTTAGAACATTCCACTGCAACTTGCTAGGAAAGAGTCCTTAGAGATCTGTTGGGGAAACCCAAAGCAAATCCACAGTAGTCTGCTGAAGAATATGACTGTCGAGCTTAGGATAAGTACTACAATGCCCCATGTTAGGCGAGCTTTCCTTTAGACAATTCCGTTGGGGATGACGAGTTTATAACAAACTCTGCTGGAGAAAACTGCTTTAAAGCGTCTCGTGTTGGGGAATGCCTTTTGAGAGGATTTTACAGAAGACCAACTATCCTCAAACTCTACTGGGGATGATCAACACTTCATGCTGGGGAACCAAACAATTTGTCCCCGAAGAGGATGTCATAAGAGGATTTTACAGAAGATTTAGCTTCTTCAAACTCCTGCGACTTCGCTGGGGATAATGACCATCAAACTCTACTGGGGGGTGATCAACACTTCATGCTGGGGAAACAACATTCCCCATGCTTAAGAAAACCAACAATTTGTCCCCGAAGAGGATGTCATAAGGGAATTTTACAGAAGATTTAGCCTCTTCAAACTCCTAGTGATTTCAACGGGGATTGACCATCAAACTCTACTGGGGAATTCACAACCATTATCGACACAGAAAAGCTTGTAGCTGTTGGAAGTACTGAATGAGAGAATCGACTTAATAAGATACAACGGTACCCAGTTGAACTTAATTCACTGAGATCGACCCGTTATGAACAATCGTCGACCGAACGATGAACGCCGATCTCCTTACCCATAATTGCCCCAGTCTTTTGCGTGGGGTGATTTATTGCTGGTCTTGTGCTTAAAATCATCTGCACCTGCTACCTGCAACAAAAGAATATGCCCACATGCCCCGAATATTGCGTGGCTAGAATCCATCATCCGGGAGTATTCAACATTCGAAGTAATTTCAAATGTTTTTTCTGCGCATGTTATTGCAAGGCTACCATGTTTTCAAATGCAATGTTTTATCAAAAATTAGGACGTTTTTGCAAACAAAGCAATAAAACAAAAATAGAAAGCTTTTTATTGAAATTCAATTTATTGACTGAGAGCCCAGAATAGGCAATTACATCTGGAAGCAATCCCTGGAAAGAGGTGATCGCTGAAAATTGAGAAAAGAAACTATCCTAATGGCAATGTGAAAACGGAATTCCACTGAGTTTCCATTCTGTTATGACCAGTATGTCTTCAAAACTCCCCGACCTTGCCTTCTGAGGAATGATCAGACCGATTCCTATCCTTCAGAACGTCAGTTGTTCAAACGGTAATGGGGGATAGATAACTCAGACCATAGTCATTCGCTTAAATCCCTCTTTTGTGTGGACCGCCCTTTCAGGTTTTCGATCCACCAGGATACCCTTTTTTGCCTAAGTTGCCCTTTCGGGTTTTCAACTTACCGGGTGTACAATTTTTTCAATTATATCCCTAATTTTTGCCCGAACCTTATTCTGTTTTTGGTTCACCGGGATGCCCTTTTTTGCCTGGATTTTTTTATTTTTATTATCCAGCGGGTCTATTCATGCGAAGTATTTTTTGACTACGTCCGAGTTGACAGGGGATGAAAAGTCTTCGCCATCCATGGTTGTAAGCAATAAAGCTCCGCCCGAAAAGACCTTTTTAACCACGAATGGACCTTCATAGTTAGGAGTCCATTTGCCCCTGTGATCTGTATTGGGAGGAAGGATCCTTTTGAGTACCACATCTCCGACTTTATAAACCCGAGGACGCACCTTCTGGTCAAATGCCTGCTTCATTCTGCGCTGATATAGTTGCCCATGGCATACAGCCGCCAATCGTTTTTCCTCAATAAGGCTCAACTGATCAAATCTGGCTCGTACCCATTCAGCCTCATCTAGCTTAACATCCATCATGACTCTGAGGGACGGAATCTCCACTTCAACTGGTAGTACTGCCTCCATACCGTATACAAGTGAGAATGGGGTTGCCCCAGTGGACGTGCGTACCGACGTTCGATACCCATGCAAAGCAAATGGTAACATCTCATGCCAATCTTTGGACGTGACAACCATCTTCTGCACAATCTTCTTGATATTTTTGTTGGCCGCTTCGACCGCGCCATTCATCTTTGGGCGGTACGGAGAAGAATTGTGATGTTCGATTTTGAAGTCCCGGCATAACTCAGCCATCATCTTATTATTCAAATTAGAACCATTATCAGTAATGATTCTTTCGGGAACTCCATATCGGCAAATGATATCCCGTTTTAAGAAACGAGCGACCACTTGTTTTGTAACATTGGCATAGGATGCGGCTTCAACCCATTTGGTGAAGTAATCAATTGCCACCAAGATGAAACGATGACCATTGGAAGCTGTAGGCTCAATCTTTCCGATCATATCAATGCCCCACATGGCAAACGGCCAAGGAGACGACATGATACTCAACGGATTTGGAGGCACATGCACCTTATCTGCATAGATCTGGCATTTATGGCATTTGCGGGCATATTTGCAACAATCTGACTCCATAGTCAACCAATAATATCCCGATCTTAACAACTTTTTAGCCATTGCATGCCCTCCTGCATGGGTACCGAAAGAGCCTTCGTGCACTTCAATCATCAACAAGTCTGCTTCATGTCTATCCACACATCTAAGCAGGACCGTGTCAAAATTTCTTTTATACAGCACGCCATCTTTGTTCAAGAAGAAACTACCAGCTAACCTTCTCAACGTCTTCCTGTCTTTGGACGATGCCCCAGGCGGGTACTCTTGACTTTTCAAGAAACACTTAATGTCATGAAACCATGGCTTGTCATCAGACATTGCATCGACCACAAACACAAATGCTGGTCTGTCAAGGCGGGATACCTCAATCTTAGGTACATGGTTCCATCCTTGCACTTTGATCATGGAAGACAAAGTGGCCAAGGCATCAGCGAACCTATTCTCATCTCGAGGAATGTGGTACAATTTCGCTGTTGTGAAAAACGTCAGCAATCTCCTTGTATAATCTCTATACGGCACTAGATTTGCTTGGTGCGTGTACCAACTCCCTTTCACTTGATTGATTACCAAAGCTGAATCACCGAATATATCAAGGGTTTTAATCCGTAGATTAACCGCCTCCTCGATCCCCATTATAAAAGCTTCATACTCTGCTTCATTGTTGGTGCATCCGAAAGTTATTCGTGCAGTGAAAGGCATATGAACACCTTCCGGCGTGATAAGAACTGCTCCAACTCCGCACCCATTCATATTGACAGCCCCATCAAACATCAGACTCCATTTGGATTCAGGGTCTGGCCCCTCCTCCGGGAGTGGTTCCTCGCAGTCCTTAGCTTTGAGAAACATGATGTCCTCATCAGGGAAGTCAAACTTCATGGGTTGGTAATCATCAATCGGCTGTTGCGCAAGATAGTCGGAAAAGATACTTCCTTTGATGGCCTTTTGTGAAGTGTACTGAATGTCATACTCTGTCAAGACCATTTGCCACCGTGCAACTCTGCCTGTCAATGCTGGTTTCTCGAAAATGTACTTGATAGGATCCATTTTTGAAATCAACAAGGTTGTGTGCCTAACCATATATTGCCTCAATCGCTTAGCGGCCCATGCAAGCGCACAGCATGTCTTTTCAAGCATTGAGTATCGGGACTCACAATCATTGAACTTTTTGCTCAGGTAGTAAATAGCATGCTCCTTCCTACCTGTCTCGTCATGTTGACCGAGAACACAACCCATGGAACCTTCAAGCACTGTCAGATACATTATCAGCGGTCTCCCCTCAACTGGAGGCATTAGAATCAGAGGTTCCTGCAAGTATTCTTTTATCTTATCGAATGCCAATTGGCAATCGTTATTCCACCTGACCATTTGATCTTTCCTTAACAATTTAAATATTGGCTCACACGTGGCTGTTAGGTGAGATATGAACCTTGCAATGTAGTTCAATCTACCCAAGAAACCACGAACCTCTTTTTCTGTTCTTGGTTCAGGCATTTCTTGTATTGCTTTCACCTTGGCAGGATCAACCTCGATTCCTCTTTCGCTCACAATGAAACCCAGTAACTTTCCAGAACGCACCCCAAACGTGCACTTGTTTGGATTTAATCTCAGACGGAATTTTCTCAACCTTTCAAACAACTTTTTCAGGTTAATCAGATGTTCCTCTTCTGTTCTCGACTTGGCAATCATATCATCTACATAACATTCGATCTCCTTATGAATCAAGTCATGAAACAATGTCACCATCGCCCGCTGGTACGTTGCCCCTGCGTTTTTCAACCCAAAAGGCATTACTTTATAACAATATGTACCCCACGGAGTAATGAACGTGGTCTTCTCCATATCTTCAGGTGCCATCTTGATCTGGTTGTACCCGGAGAAACCGTCCATAAATGAGAACACTGAAAACTGAGCTGTATTATCGACCAGCACATCAATATGAGGTAGTGGAAAATCATCTTTCGGGCTAGCTTTATTAAGATCTCGATAATCCACACACATTCTCACTTTTCCATCTTTCTTCGGTACTGGCACGATGTTGGCTACCCATGGAGGATACTTTGTCACAGCAAGAAAACCAACATCCCACTGCTTCTGGACTTCCTCCTTAATCTTTAAAGCCATGTCGGGGTGAGTCCGACGAAGTTTCTGCTTGACTGGCGGACATTCTTCTCTTAATGGCAGCCTGTGCACGACAATATCCGTATCCAACCCCGGCATGTCTTGATACGACCAGGCGAAGATGTCAACATACTCGCGCAACATTTCCGTCAAAGTTTGCTTCACATCTGCTTGCAAGCTGGCACCAATCCTGATCTCTTTCTTGGCGTCCTTGGTACCAATATTGATGATTTCTACAGTCTCCTGATGAGGCTTGATGACCCTTTCCTCTTGTTTCAACAATCTGGCCAGTTCTTCAGGGAGTTCACAATCTTTCTCATCCCCTTCTTCGGCTTGATAAATCGGATTGTCAAAGTCATACATAGTCATATCAAAATCGTTATCAGTAGTATCCGGAGGATCAAGTCTGCATGAACGGGTTCATGCCTTATTTTAGAATTTATTTTTAAGCAAAACAAAAGAAAAGGAAACATTGCCATTTTATTTTTGTGCAAAAATAAAAACTGAAAGACAGAGAACAAAATTTGATTGCAAAACGTCCTTTATTAATGATTAAACATTGCAAATGCAACCATGATGGCCCTACAAATGAATCTATACGCCTTGGGCAGAGCGCAAGATTTTGACATGCATTATGGTTAGAAAAAACAAAGAAAAATTACTCTGTTTGAAGAGTAACCCGGATGACTTCTTCAACGGACCAGTTTTGCACTTGTTGTCCCGGAGCATGAGGGCGTACCCAGTTGTCCAGGTCACAATTACTGTCAACACTATCCTCTGTGGCTGCACAAGACTGGTCCGTGTAGATAATTCCCCCACTATTGAAAGTAATGGGTCCCCTGCTCCCCGCATCTGAAGTTGTAGAGGGATGATAACCAATACCAAATTTGTCTTCCTTCATTGGGGTCTCTATCAACCTGCCCCAACCTTGGGCGTTGCCTGCCCTGACGACTTCGACAGCTTGTTTGTAAGATGAAATGGAGGTACCAGCCCCAACTGGTACAGAAGAAGACTCAGGTGCATCGTCAATATTGACTGCTTCAAATGATTGGCACAACATCTCATGAATTTCCCCATCCATCTCAATGTACTTGAACGTGGACAAGTGACTCACAAAGATGTCTTCTTCCCCACACACCGTCACAACCTGCCCTTCAAACTCATACTTTAGCTTTTGATGTAGAGTAGAAGTAACAGCCCCGGCTCCGTGAATCCAAGGGCGTCCCAATAGGCAGTTATATGCAGGTTGTATGTCCATTACATGGAACGTGGATTTGAATACCTGTGGTCCAATTTGTACGGGCAATTCCACCTCACCAAACACAGATCGTCTAGTTCCATCGAATGCTCTGACCACCAATTCACTAGGCCTTAAGATCAAACCATCAACTTCTAGCTTCATTAATGCCTTCTTGGGCAAGACATTGAGTGATGAACCAGTGTTTACCAGTACATGAGATAACACTGCGCCCTTACACTCCATCGTGATATGCAAAGCCTTATTGTGGTTCCTTCCTTCAACAGTCAAATCTCTACTTGTAAAGCCCAAGCCATGGCTAACATTAACAGTGGAGATTACGCCCTCGAGCTGATTAACAGTAATTTCTTGTGGCACGTATGCACTCTTCAATACTTTCAACAACGCCTGCCGATGCGCATCAGAGCACATCAATAGTGACAAGATTGAAATCTTTGAAGGGGTCTGATTCAGTTGGTCCACAATCTTATAATCGCTTTTCTTGATTATCTTCATAAATTCTTCCATTTCATTATCAAAAGTAATCTTTGTCTCTGCTTCAGGTGTAGGCGCATTTTCAACCACCTGTTTACCTTTAGCCTTTGCTGCAGCTTCTGCCTCTTTATCACTTCTCAAGGTTTGGGGAGCGAACAACCTTCCACTCCTTGTAAAGCCCCCTACACCCCCTACGTTATCAATACTAGGGCTGACTGACGACTCAACTTCCTGCTTTTTACCTTCGTAATATACATCTGCCCCATAGTGCCATGGGATAGCTTTCGTAGACGTGAACGGAATTGGTCCTGGCACCGTGATAGTGACAGGACTGGGCCTTTCTGGCGCAACACTCGCCACGGGAACTGCATTGACCGGCATTTGAATTTTAGCGGGAGTGTAATAGATGGTCACGGTTGATATCTCATCAGTGTCTTTCACGACTCTGTCGAACTGTAGACATCCTTCATCGATCAGATTCTGTAAACCCATCTTCAACTTATCACAGCTGTTCTCCTGATTCATACACTCAGAGCAATCTTGATTACAGCCCGGGACACCTGTCCCTTCAATAAACGATCTTTTACCAACAACAAAGAAGTTCTCACCTGATGTACGTCTAACACCAAATTCAATCTCCTCCCATCTTCAATAGCGTACACATTTGCTGCACTATGATCAGGCATGGGATGCTGAGTAATATTAGGAGCGGGAGAGAAATTGATGGCTTTAGCATCAATTAAATCTTGTACTTTATGATGGAAAGCCCAACATTTTTCAATGGAGTGCCCCTGAGCACCTGAGTGGAACTCACAACGAGCATTAGCATCGAAGTTAGGTGGCAGGTTTCCAGCAACTGGAGCTTTCATAGTACGGAGTTCTACCAACTTTAACTCGAGTAGCCGGGGCAACAGCGCGACATAAGTCATAGGGAGAGGATCCATCTTACGATCCCTTTGCCTAGATCTTTGCTGAAAAAAAGGTTGTTGCTGTTGAACTTGTTGTTGGGGTTGTTGTTTCTGAACAGACGGTGTGGGGATGGTTACAGCATCTACCTGATAATAAGCTTGAGAACGCCCTCTGCCTCGTCCTCTAAACACAGCATTCGTATCACCTTCTCTTCTTTTCTGGTTACTAGCAAACGGTTTCTTCGTCCCCGAAGAGCCAGCCCCACTCACATCCTGGATCTTTCCAAGCTTTAACAGACTTTCTATTCTTTCTCCCGCAATCACAATATCAGCAAATCCAGTTGACGGACAAGCAGCCAATCTATCAAGATAGGCCCCTTGCAAGGTGCCCATGAACATATCTGCCATTTCTCTGTCTGACAAGGGAGGTTGAACCTGGGCAGCCATTTCCCTCTACCTCTGTGCATATTCTTTGAAACTCTCCTTGGCATTTTGTGACAACCCCTGCAATTGAGTGCGGTTGGGCGCCATGTCAATATTATACTGGTATTGCTTCAGGAACGCTTCTGCCAGATCTTTCCAATTCTTCACAGCAGCTCTATTCAACTTCATATACCAGGTCAAGGATGCCCCAGCCAGACTGTCCTGAAAATAGTGCATCCATAGCTTCTCGTCATCCGTATGGGCTGAAATCTTCCCAAAGTAAGCTTGAAGATGCGTTTGGGGACACGCATTGCCGTGATACTTATCAAAAGTGGGAGGCTTGAATTTAGGGGGAATTCTGACTCCTGAGACCAGCCCCAAGCTGGTAACATCAATACCCATAGAGTTCTTGCATTCTATGGCCCTGATCTTTTCTGCTAACTCCTCATACCTTCGATCACCTTGATTACCCACATCAGCATCCAGCAGAGTAAATTGGTCTTCCAGGGTATCTTCAAGAGTGACACCAGCATGCCTACCATTTCCATTACCCCGATTATTACCACCAGGAGGAGGGTTGCCACCGGGAGGAGGAATGCCATGTCCCTGTGAATTGTCATGCTGATCACCTTCGGGCCCATTGTCTGGACGCTCAACCAGAAGCCTCAATCTCTCCTGATTTTGCGCCATGCCAGTCATGAGGGTCATGAACTGGTCCATACGCGCCCTCATTTCAGCCAAATCACTTT
This sequence comes from Lathyrus tuberosus, assembly GCA_022829125.1. Taxonomy (NCBI): domain Eukaryota; kingdom Viridiplantae; phylum Streptophyta; class Magnoliopsida; order Fabales; family Fabaceae; genus Lathyrus; species Lathyrus tuberosus. Next base: position 4,440,683 of record JALAZF010000283.1, on the reverse strand, counting down.
GCACTTGATCCATGATTCTTACTTGATTTCTTCGCGTCGAATATCGGTGAATATGATTCTCCGCTATACTGCCTGAAACCAAATAAAGGTTAGAGACCCTGCAACGAGTACCTGAAAAGCAAGTAACAAAAATGCAAAATGATATGCAATGCCATACAGTGCCATGTTTGTCATTTCCTAGGTGCTTTTATACCCTGATTCCAATCCAAACCACAGAAATCTGAAGACCAGAAATCGTGATATAAAGAGACGTATCGTGGTCATGTGCTTGTGTGCGGCTATCTGATAAAGAGTAATTCTGAATAAACTGCTCATACTCATTCAACAAAATATTCAAGTACATTTAAGAAAGGTTCAACCGCAAATGCAATACAAGGAAAAAAATGGATCCATCAACAAGCCTGATGGTAGCCATTAACAACAAAATACAGGGAAAAGAACATCAATCTGACAATTCCACATCCTTCAGCTTATCACTTGAATACTTGATTTCCTCAAAAAGTATACGGGTATGCTGGTGATTCGGCTTTTCAATCATTTCTTTGATCAAGACATCCCTTTTCTCAAGAGCTTCAGTTAAAGAACCCATATGCAGCATAAGAGCTTCGTCATCATGCACTCCTTTGTGTCTCTTTATGCCAGCTTGCGTCTTGAGTATCTCTCTTTCTATCATGGCTTCTTCAATCTCTTTCTTGGCATTCTTCAGCTGGCTTCTAGCTTCTTCTAACTGTTCTTGACTTTTACCGAGACTTTCCCGATACTTTCTCCTCTGCTCATGTGCCTTTTTAAGCTCCTCGTCTTTAGTCTTCGCCTGATCCTTTAACTCGGCATTTTCAATTCTGACTTCATCCCAAGCTTGACGAAGTTGAGCTAATGAATCCTTGCTTCGGGCTAAAGCCTGTTTTGTAATCTTGTGAGCCTGACTAGTGTCATCTGCTCCCAAAGTAAGTTTCCGAAAGTACCGAGCTCGGTCATCAAAATCTTCCTCTTTGTCAGCCAAGGTTTTTTTCCGCTTTCAAGGCTCTCTTTTCCAACTCTTTGTTGTCAGCTAGAGCTTTCTGAAGACATCTGCTCATTCCAGAATTCTCTATCTGCAACTCTCTGACCATTTTCTTCCACTTCTCACATTCTTCAATAGCCACCATAGTGGGTTGTTCTGGCTGTACTGAACATAAAAGAGGTCCCCTTGAAAACGGTAAAAGCAATTCCTTTACTTTCGTCTCAATCCACCTGTCATATTCAGGATAAGATCTACAATCTCCTTTTCCAAAAACTGCTTTTCCAATTTTGTGCTTATCTTTCCAAGCATTCACTACTTCTACCACCTTCGCATCTTTAGTTCCTGTAAAGAATAAAGATTCTTCCACATCTTGCTCTGTAGGAGGATCCCTGGAAGCATACCCAAACTGTCGGATGGCCAAAACTGGATTATAATTGATCCCTCCTTTTCTGCCAATCAAAGGCACATTTGGAAAATTTCCGCATCTTGTGACAAGCTCTGTTCTCAATAACCGGTGGTCAAACCATACAATGTTATCAGCAGTTAAACTCATCAATCGTTTAGACCATTTCGCCACATCTTTGGTTTCCACAAAGGCACCTGTCTGAGGCAAATGTTTGAAAAACCAATGACTCAGCAGTGGAGTACAACAACTAACAGATCCTCCCCTCCTTTTCTCATTCTTATAGTGCACGGAATGATAAAAATCTCCTAACAAAGTAGGGACTGGATTTTTAAGGACGAAAACTCTCGTTGCTTGCATATCCACAAAGTCTTGCTGATTGGGAAAGAAAACTAGGCCATATATGCAGAGAGCCAGAATGGAATTGTAAACCGTCCAATTTTTAGCACTTGCAGCCTCTTGGGCCTGTCCAGACAGAAATTCTAAATGAAATCCGCTAACTCCATTTTTACTGCTCACACCACTCTTTACCACTGCCTGATCCATTTGTAAAGCAGCAGCAATTTCTTTTACGCTGGGAGAACTACCAGAGAAGAATGGTATTGCCGACGTGATCGGAATTCCCAAAATAAATGAGAATTCTTCCAGTGTTGGCATCAAAATGTAATCTGAAAAAAGAAAGCACCTCAACGAAGGCTCGTAGAACTGCAGCAGAGTGTGCAAAGCATCATGTTCATACTTGGTGATTGTACGGACCATCCCAACCAAATTCCCGTAGCTCTTCTGAAACCTATCAAGAATACCCGGACCAGCCATATCTATAACTTTGAGCAATGAATCCAAGACAGGATCTGGAAACTTGTAAGACACATTGTTCTTTCTCTCGGCAACGATCTCTGTTGAACCCATGGATTGGAATCAGAAATGTATTATGCACCTGAAAATGACAAACATAACTGTTATGATATGATCATGCAATGCAAAAGGGCATGTGATCAGGTAATCAAGTGTCTGTGTCTGTATTGAACTGTGTGCGCTGTGTCTCTGTACTGAATCTGGCAATATCTGAGATGAACACTTAAATCACTGTCATAGGATACAATGTCTGAAATCATCATAGAATCACAAGTAAGGTAGGTAGGAGACTGGGTTTCCTGCAAACCTGTAAACATCCCGCCCATGCTCACATGTGGTTCTTAGAAAATAAGGCTTGTCAGCTTCGGAGGTTTGAGAAGCAATAGCACATTCAGCCCGTAGGATACAATGCTATGCCAATCAAAGAGGTCGTCCACTGACTCCCCTTAGAAAATAAAAGTCATCCTATGCAAGTTCCAAAGTGGGTCCTCGGGTGCGAATGGGTTTGCCACAGAATGTGGTCTGCCATTGTCACCGCTAAAGAGGGATGTTTCCACTAAGGTCCTCATGATCGGTCACTAGAGTCGACAGCTCTCTAGATCTACATCCTGGAATACGCAAGATGCGCATGCCACGACGTGTCCCAAGATAGCCTCGTCTAGCTGTGAATTTCGTGAACACCCAACGCACTCCAAACGGCACGTAGGTCCCACTACTCTCCACTCTAATTCTAAGTGTATACTCAAGCCTGTGTAATGGGCTTATCTCTCATAAATCCCATCCCGCCAAACAGACAAAACAGTGCAACACAATATAATATATGATATGTAATGCTAAAATGCAGTAAATGCAGTCAAATAAATAAACAGCAACATATAGCACAACAGTAAACACCCAATGAAAAACAAACAAGCGCTAGGATTGACTCGCTTAGGATGGACCAGCAATAGGTCAACATATTCCCCAGCAGAGTCGCCAGCTGTCGCTCCCGGGATTTTCATCCTAGTACAAACGCGAAAGTGGCACCAAAACAGAGTCGCCAACAATGTGTATTTATCCCATGAGAGGGAAAGGAAACACCGCGTAAACCTGAAGGAAAGGAAAGAATATGGTCTTGCGACCAAGAGAATGGGTAAGGGAGTCGGTTACACGAGAGGAAGGTATTAGCACCCCCTCGCGTCCATCGTACCCGATGGGATCCACGCTTGCTTGTCTCGATCAAAGGGTGATAGAAAAGAATACTGGAAAAGGAACGAAAAGAGAACTGGAAAAGGAACGAGAAACAAATGTAGGGAAAATAAAAGAAGTGCTCGTACGGGCCCTACCCCACTGCCTAAGTATCTCATCGGGAGCATGAGAATCAGAGCGACGTAGTTCCCCTCACTAGGGATGAATTGTTTGTGTTTTTTAGGGAACGGCTTACGTTCTAACTCAGGTGTTGCAGGCTCGCTGGTCCGAGTGCGTTACCATCTTGCAAGAGAACGAGTAGAAGCGCGTTCGTGCGTTGAGAATGAATGAGATGCGAAAAGAATTCCCGAAGGAAAGACGTTATTGTTTGTTTTTGTCTTTTAAGAGTTTTTCATTTGTTTGCATATGATATTGTATCTGGATCTTAATCATTGGAATGTGTACATTCTCACATTCCAAGATGGAATGGGTAAGAAAGCACACTAAGAGTGAAGAAGACCCCCACACTTAGTTCCAATTGTCAAGGTTCAAACACACTAGCATACTTGTGTTTATTAAGTGTTTTTGTTAATTAAGAAATGAAGAAGTGTTTTTATTTGTACCTCCAACAAGTATTGCATTTAAGTCCCTCATACAAGATCAAATGTTTAACACATTGACCCAAGATGGGCTATATGCTACACATTATAAGATTATAAGAGAAGACCCCTTTATAATCTCTTCTTTATATGAAAGGCCTAAATGCAATAAATGCCTACCTTTATTAAATGCTTTGAGTTTCCTTTAAGAGATGCGAAGAGAGAGACTCAAGAGAGGATAAAGGTAAAAATCTATATGGACTAAGACTCAATCCTAATTGAAGATTAAAGGGAGTGATCCTAATGGTTCGTGAGGTTTCAACCTAAAGTCTAAAGAAAGAATGAATTAAACAATTCACTTCTAAAGTAGAAGATGAATTGTAATTCAAAAAGGGAAAGTAATGAGTTATTAACAGAAAGCACATAAATGCTTAACAAAACATAAAATGGAATTGTAAAAGAGAAAGGATAGAAGTTGAATGTGGATTCCTTATCCACACTCAATTGAAACTTACCAAAGCCCCTACATGGTTAGTAGACATGGAAACATGTATAAGAAGCAAAAAGTACTTAATACACATTAAAGTCCAAAAGAAAAAGATGAAGAATCAAATCTTAAGATCACAACCAGAATGGGCATCATATGGACAACAAGTGAATATCATCATACAAGTTCAAATGAACAAGCAACAATCATCATCCATAGCATTTAAACATGTTACAAGAAGAAGGGATAGATGAAAGATGGAAAGAAATGAAAAGGACATGCATAAATGGAACATGTAAATCAACAACCAGAATTGAAACTAAATGGAAAATGGTTTATAAACATCTCAAAAGTATTTATGAATCAACATCAAGACATTCAAGAAGTAATATAAGAAGAATTGAAATGAAAGTTCAAAAAGAAAGTGCAAACAATACATGTTAATGATGCACAAAGTTCAAATTGAAATGAACATGTAAAGATGACCTATAATGTGTATCAAAGACCTATAATATCATATGAATGGCTCATAACATATGCAAATGCTCATACAAATATGCACAAAAGAATTCATGTAAACATGCACTAAAGTTGTAATGACATGCCATGGATTATGCTTCAAATGTAATGCATCAAACAAAAATCAAATGGACCTATGAAAATTATGCAAGCATGGTATTGGAATGCCTAAGTCAGAAGCAAGTCATATATCAAAATAGCCTGTCAAAATTCAAATAAAAAATGACTTCAAACAAAGCAATTAGGTCAAGTTGAAACATCAAACAAAGTGGTGCAAAGACAAGCATAAAAACATGTCATAAAGTGTTCTAAAAAATAAAAAAAAAATCAACTAACATGCTTCAATGTATTAGTGAATCAATGCAAAAAGAATCATGTCAAAACAGTTTGTAATGAGCAAGAACAAAATTAAACAAATTCATGTATCATGCTTAGAATGCATCTAAATGGAAATTCAAAGAAAATTGTGTAACAGGGGCAAAAGTGTCATAAAATCATGAAATGAAAATATCAAAAATTTCCTAAATGTCTTAATAACATTCATAAATTTTCCCAGAATTTTCTAATAATATTTTGTAATTTTAAAAATTAAAAAGGAAACGTGCACAAAATTAAGAAAATAAAAAGAAATGAAATAAGAGAGGGAGGTGTAAGCATAACAATTGTTCAATTCAAATTGTTTGGGCTTTGGAACGCAAGGGTGTGAATAGCAAACAATCTTGGGTCCAAGTCTGCGCAATACACACTAACTATCATGCTCACTCAGTCAAACCAAAGTCAAGCAATTATCACCCTTGGATCAAGCCAAGTCAACACCAAAGTCAAAGTAATTGAATCCAACACACGCGCGTGAAGACACACACTACATACCATGCACTGCACCACACAATGATTAAATGAAATCAGAAATAAAAACACGTGACATGCACGCCTATTTTAATGCGCTGTCACGTTTTTCACCACACGATGGGAACACATCAACGGCTACGATTAAAACATACAAAACCCTAGCATTAACAGTCACCGGCCGGAGATGACCTCCGGTCACCTTCTCCGGTCGTGCGCCACCGTCTGCAACTTTATGTTTCCCAGAATTTCACAAATGTTATACCAAAATGAAGAGGAAGTCACACACGTTCCAAATCCACCAATGAAATCATCAAACTATTCACATACGGCAAGAAACAAGCACACACATATTGCCCTAATTTTTTGGATCTAAGCTTCTAAGAAGCTCTATCAACTAGCTGGAGTTCAAATGCTCCTAGTGAGCTCATATCAACAAAATAAGCTAAACAAACTCTAAATCATGCCAGAAAAGTTTGAGATGATGAAACCTGAAAATGCTGCAAACTGGAGTTAAACAAAAAAACAGAGAATCGTGCTTCTTCTTTGAGCTACTCTTGGCCAAATAAAGGCTTGAGAATCTTGAAATCGTGTAGAGAATCACACTGAAAATTCCAATCTCTTGAAACTGAACTTGATTACTTGGATATGTATGCTCTTATTCTTGATCCAGAATGAAACAATGAAGATGATGGAGGCGAAATGTGAAAGGAGATGGTGAAAATGGAGTGCAGTCAGAGAGAAAACAAAGAGATTGAGAGAAAAAGTTTGAAGTATTGGAGAGGGAGAGTGAAAAAAATGAAGCTGAAAATGAAAATTGAGAGTGAGGATTTGATTTATAGTATGAGTTAACCAAGGTTAAACTGAGTGAGGTTAACTGAGTTGAAGTGGTTTAGGTGAGTCCATCCTAACTAACTGAGTCAAGTTAGTTAGGGGACGAGCTGTGATATAGTGATGATGATCTATGGCGAGCTAGGGTGGATTACAAAGGATCAGTGGTGGTGGTAAACTCGTGTGTGAGCTGCAGCAACATAAACTTGCTCTACAAGTTTCATTCTTTCCACTTCCATGTAATGAGCCTGAGCAGCACGTGCAAGCAAGGACAATGTTAGTTCTGAAAAGGCAAAGTGTCATAAGGTGTGGGATATGTGCATACACTTTGAAATAACAACAGCAACAACACTTGTTTTTTTCTGATTTTATGACAGTTGGAACCAATGAAAACAAGCAAGTTTGAGAAGGAAATTCTCCATGTATTGTGAATAATTTGATGAGGCTTTGTGATCATTAGAAAGAGGGATCATAGTAGAACATGTTTGGTATGACAAATGAATTGAAATGAGGCTTGAAATAAGTTGCAAAATGACTTATAACATCCACATTTGGAACTGATAGAAGGGCGTGGCAACTGGTTGGTTGACAATGCATCTTGGCACCTGGATTTTCAGCATGATTACCATGACTTGAGGCCACTATTTCTCCATCATAACTTGATCAGATGAAATTTTGCCCAACATGAACATTGAAGAGGGCATTGCAAGGAACAATATTGATGTTGACAAGTTTTTCATTTGAGGCCTTTAACCATGAGAAAAATAGGAGAATATATGGCACACCAACTGTTTGTAGAAATGACACGCGCGTGACCTGAAGATACTTGGTCATGACCTAGTTTTGAACCTACTTTGCTCAAACTTTGGCCACTCATATCTCACTCAATTTTTATCCAATGGAGATGTTCTACACATAGATTTGAAGCTTGAAACAAGATCTTTTGTTGTGGCCGAGTGGAATTTTCATTTGATGCTCCAATTTTGAATGGCCTTAGCTCAAACTCTGATGCAAAATGGCCTAAAATTACTATTTTTGGAAACCCTATTTCTTCCAAAAATGGCAACTTTTCAAATCTTGATTTTTCTATGATCCTTTTGGAGTTTCTTGATCAAATTTTGTACATTGGACATATGTAACATGAATTTCATGATTTTGGGCTCAAAAAGTCAAGAGTTGACTTTTTCCTCTGATTATTTGACTTGGCCCCAAATTTCCTGATTTTTGATCTTTCTTCCAATTGAACCACCTCCAAAACCAATTGAGGGGCAATTCTCCATACACATACACTTAAGAACATGTAGAATACCATGACATCAAGTTTTGTCCAAAAAATCAAAGATAACCTAATTTTACTGTAAACCCTAATTTTGACCCCCTCTGGTTAGGAGGAAATTGCACATCTTCCAAATCCAAATTCCTCAGAGTATGTTGTGTATCCTCTTAAAGGATGATGAGAAATGCCACTTGAGGATGATTTTGAATCAATGAGCTATCTCTTTTGAGGATTTTCCTTCAATTTTTTGAACCTCTTGCATAGTGAAAGATGTAGTGCTTCAATCTCCCATTAAATCTCTCATTCTTGAGGTTATGGATGTTCCATTGAGATAGTATGAGACATGAAAGGCTTCTTGGCTTGCCTTGAGGAAACTTGATTGACCTTTTTGTGCTTTGAATGATCCCTTGATTGTCCACCTTCCACCCGATCACATGCCTTGATGGTAAGAGGAATGCTATGCTTCATTTTTCTATGTTAAATGCAATGCAATGCTAATGAGATGGATATGATATGATAAATGATAATGCCATGCTATGATGACAAAGAGGGAGAGCAAATTTTGGGGTATTACAGAAACTTGTAGATCAAGCTTCTTGAATCAATCCATTGTTGCAAATGGATCAATATAGTGTGTTAGAGACCCTTAAATCTTGTCTTGAGGTCTTGGCTCATGTTTGGTCCCAGAAGTCAACTTAGGGGTGAATTAGGTCAAGAAACCATAATTCCTGATTTTTTATGAATGTATCCCCTGAGGCTAAATTGACTTGATGATTGGGTCCATGAGGTCCTTTGGAGTATCTTAAGTTGTGTTTTAAAGCAATGGCTCATGCCCAGATGAAGATTTTCATCTGGAGGCCCTGGTCGACCAAAACCCTAATTCGATGACACTGGCGATCCCGAGGCTTAATCCACTTGGAATGCTGTAACCTTGTGCCTGATTCTTAATGTGGGAGTCCTCTTGACCCTTTATGGATGTTTGAGAGGTTAGACAAGTTGAAGATCATGTCATTTCTTGATTGATCATTTGTCTAAGCTCGAAGAGGGCTTAAAACCCTAATTCTTAATTGTAGTGAATGCTCAACAATCCTTGGGAAGCCTGATGAGACATGATGACACATCCATATTGTGGCAATGATCCTCACAGTGATGGGAAATTTTAGTGGTAAAAATTTAAGGTATGACAGATGCCCCTATTTAATCTTCTTGGACTCGAAGGTGTGAATGGCGAAGGTATTCGGGCATTCGGGGTGATAGATGATTAAATATCGGAATACCCAAAATTTTGACAGTGATTATGAATGGTAGTTTATGAATTCATCTTCTTTTGCTAAGCAATAATGCTTAAAAAAGGTAAAAACTTCCCCTCGATCTTGATCTTCTACCAAGGAACTGGTCTTAGTTGTCTTTTTTTTGGACTAAACCTCCCCTCGATCCTAGTTTTCAGCCAGGGAACTGGTCTCAGTTTCTAATGTAAACTTCCCCTTGATCCTGGTTTCCTACCAGGGAACTGGTCTTAGTTTCTGATATAAACTTCCCCTCGATCCTGGTTTCCTACCAGGGAACTGGTCTCAGTTTCTGATGTAAACTTCCTCTCGATCTTGGTTTCCTACCAGGGAACTGGTCTCAGTTTCTTTTGTAAACTTCTCCTTGATCCTGCTTTCCTACAAGGGAATTGTTCTCAGTTTCTGATATAAACTTCCCCTGGATCCTGGTTTCCTACCAAGGAACTGGTCTCAGTTTCTTTCGTCAATAAACTTTCTTGACAAGGGACGCTATTCGTAGTGGTTTTTCCTCAAACTTCTCGCCGAATTTTCCTGGAGAGATGCCATTTGATGGAAAAAGTTTTGATGTCAGACCTGCTGGGGAACCCAGTGGTCTGAGCTGTAGAGGTGTTCAAACTTCTCTGGTTGAAGACGCCATTTGTCTGCTCTACTGGGGAAAACGAGTCTCTTGAGAGACTGCTTTCTTCTTGGGGATATTACATCATACTTTTCTTTGAACCCTTCTCAAAGAAATTCCATACAATGTACCCCAATTTTGAGGTGCTGCTGACTTCATTAACATTGATTTTCTGGAGAGAAGAATCAATGTGTTGCTCAGAGTCTTTGGTTGAGAGGCTTTCTCTGGGATTTTCCTTAATCCGGGAAAGCGAAGATATCATCTTCAATGGCGAAGAGTGATATTTGTCGAAAGTTTGCTTGCTTTTCAGAGGTTCAAGTTATCAAAGTGGTCAAAGACTGTCTCTAATCCAAAAATAAACTAGGAGAGAGATTGCTTAGATGATTCACTTCCTGATGAGGAAAGAACTGACTACTCGATTGAGAAGACTTTTATCACTAGGGGGTAAGACCGACTAGAGTGATAGTGTTGCAATATAAATATGAATGTAAATCAATAATGCATGATGTATGTATGTATATGCTGACAAAACTGACGCGACATACAGACTAGTGGATGAACACAACTGGATACTCAGCCACTGTAGGGGATGAAAAGTATCACTGGTCCAAAAGTAGCAATTCTGCCTTGCTTAGGAGAGATAGTTCCCGTGGGGAACAACCTTTGGTCGGGCTTAGGAGATAAGAACTCTGCCGGGGGTGTCGGACGGAATATTTGCATCTGACACAGCTGATCCTTCGTTCAGGCGTACTGGTTTAGAAGGAGTACTTTGATTCTGCACTTTGAAGTTCAATTGCTTATGGAGAAGCGATCGATGTTCTTTCGATGTTCAACAGTGAAAAGAAATTTCCATCTTTATTTAAAAGCGGTTGTTTTATTTCAAGAATCATTGATCATATTAAAAACATCATTCTGTAAAGCTAAAACAAATTAGAATTACAAACAAAAGCACTAGGGCTCAAATTTTATTGATAGGATGGAAATCAGCCAAAAGTGTGATTCCATGGAGTATTTACAAAGTTAGAAAATGGTAATTTAAGGGAAAAGGGATACATTGAAACATAACGACCATTATCCTTCTACCAACTTTGAATTCCGGGCATCCTGAGCTTCTGTCGAAGATGACCTTGACTGGCGTTTTCCTGATGGATGGCATGACTGCTGCTGGGGGATTTGCCCCTTTGCTGGACGTAGTTACTTGCCATTATCCCTAACTTTTGTCTAGATTGTACTTTGATATTTCCAATCCACCGGGATGATTTTTGATTATGTCTCAAATTTTTGCCTGGACCGCCCTTTCGGGTTTTCAATCCACCGTGACGTTTTTTTTATTTAGGAGAAGTATTTCTTGACTACATCAACATTCGTGGGGTAGGCAAATTCCTCTCCATCCATGGTTGCGAGTCTCAAGGCACCGTCTGAGAAGGATTTCTTGACCACATAAAGGCCGTCATAATTTGGGGTCCATTTGCCCCAGGAATCATGAGAAATGATTGTATCTTCTTGAGCACAAGGTCTCCTTTTCTGAAGACGTGAGGTCGGACCTTTTTGTCAAACACCTTCGCCATCCTTTGCTGATACAACTGACCGTGGTATAGTGCTGTTATTCCCTTTCTTTGATTAGATTCAGTTCATCGTGTCTGCTTTGACACCATTCAACTTCTGTTAACTTAGCTTCCATCAATACTCGGATTGATGGGATCTCTACTTCTATGGGGAGTACTGCCTCCATGCCATATACTAGAGAGAAAGGGGTTGCCCCTGTTGAAGTGCAAACAGATGTGAGATAATCGTGAATAGCAAAGGGTAGCATCTCGTGCCAGTCTTTGTAGGTTACAACCATCTTTTGAATGATCTTCTTAATGTTCTTGTTAGCCGCTTCTACCGCTCCATTCATCTTGGGTCGGTAGAGAGATGAGTTATGGTGTTCGATCTTGAACTCAGCACACAACTCCTTCATCATCTTATTGTTCAAGTTGGTTAAATTATCCGTAATGATCTGGCCCGGAACACCATAACGGCAGATGAGATTATTTTTGATAAATTGGACCACCACTTGTCAGGTTACATTGGCGTATGACGCTGCTTCGACCCACTTGGTGAAGTAGTCAATGGCTACCAGGATGAACCGATGTCCGTTTGAAGCCTTGGGCTCAATCATGCCAATCATGTCCATTACCCATATGAAAAAGGCCATGTGGAAGAAAGAACTTTGAGATGTGTTGGCGGTACATGGATCATGTCTGAGTATATCTGACACTTGTGACACTTCCTCATGTACTTGTAGCAATCAGATTCCATGGTCAACCAGTAGTACCCTACTCTCAGAATTTTTCTCGCCATTGTGTGTCCGTTGGCATGAGTGCCAAAGGATCCTTCATGAATTTCTTTTATCTGCGTGTTTGCTTCTGGTCTGTCTACACATCGGAGCAAGACCATGTCAAAGTTTCTCTTATAAAGTGTATCGCCGCTCAAGAATAAGTTTCCAGCCAGTCTTCTGAGGGTCTTTCTGTCTTTTCTAGATGCCCCAGGCGGATATTCTTGTTTCTGAAGGAAGCATTTGATATCGTGATACCAAGGTTTGTCATCTATGATTGCTTCAATTACGAAGATGTAGGCGGGCCTTTCTAGGCGCATTATGTCGATCTTAGGTATATCATTCCATTAACCTACACTAATCTTGGAAGAGAGAGTGGCTAATGCATCAGCCATATGATTCTCTTCACGAGGGATATGATGAAACTCGATTCTGTTGAAGAAGGGTAACAACCTTCTCGCGTAGTCTTTGTAAGGAATCAGTCCTGATTGGTATGTCTTCCAATCTCCTTTGATCTAATTGATAACCAGGGCTGAGTCGCCATATACATCCAAGTTCTTAATCCTTAAGTCAATTGCTTCATAGAGACCCATGATGTAAGCTTCATATTCGGCCTCGTTGTTTGTACACTTGAATGTTAGTCTGGCAATGAAAGGAATGTGGGTACCCTGAGGTGTTATGATGATTGCCCCAATTTTGTTTCCATAATGATTAATAGCTCCGTCAAAGATTAGTCCCCATTGGGAACCTGGTTCTGGCCCTTCACTAGGTAGCGGTTCATCGCAATCTTTCATTTTTAGATACATGACATCCTCGTCTGGGAAGTCAAATCCGACTGATTCCTGATTGTCAATCGGTTGATGAGCCAAATGATCGGCTAAAACACTTCCCTTAACGGCTTTCTGAGCATGGTACTCGATGTCGTATTCTGATAACAACATCTTCCAACGGGACATCCTTCCCGTGAGAGCAGGCTTTTCAAAGGCGTACTTGATCGGATCCATTTCGGAGATTAACCAAGCAGTGTGACGAATCATATACTGGCAAAGACGCTTGGCTGCCCAAGCCAGAGTGCAACAAGTTTTCTCAAGCATAATGTTCCGAGTCTCGCAGTCTGTGATTTTCTTGCTCAAATAGTAGATGTCATACTCTTTCCTTTTTGTTTCGTCTTGTTGGCCAAGTACACAATCCATAGAGTCTTCCAAGACTATTAAGTAAATGATCAGTGGTCTTCCTTCCACTGGAGGTGATAGAATCGGTGGTTTCAACAGGTATTCCTTGATACTGTCGAAGGCGGTTTGACAGTCTTCCGTCCAAACATAGTCCTGATTCTTTTTGAGTAATTTTAAAATCGGCGCACATGTTGCGGTCATGAGGAATATAAATCTGGAAATGTAATTCAAACGTCCCAAGAATCCCCTGACTTGTTTCTCAGTCTTTGGAGAAGGAATTTCTTGAATGGCCTTGACCTTGTCAGGATCAACCTCAATTCCTTTCTGCCTAACGATGAACTCTAGCAGTTTACCTGACCAGACACCAAATGTGCACTTATTGGGATTCAAGCGGAGTTTGTACTTTGTTAACTGCTCGAATAGTTTTGACAGGTGGTTCACATGCTCCTCCTCTGTCTTAGATTTGGCAATCATATCATCGACATATAACTCGATTTCTTTGTGTATCATTTCATGGAACAAAGTTGTCATGGCCCTTTGATAGGTTTCCCCGGCGTTCTTCAAACCGAACGACATTACCTTGTAACAAAAGGTGCCCCATGGGGTGATGAAGGAAGTTTTATCCATATCTTTTGGCGCCATTTTGATTTGGTTGTAGCCTGAGAATCCATCCATAAAGGAGAATACTTTGAATCTCGCTGTACTGTCTACCAGCATGTCTATGTGTGGTAAGGGAAAGTCATCCTTTGGATTGGCTTTGTTCAGGTCCGTGTAGTCTACACACATTCTGACCTTTCCATCCTTTTTCGGAACTGGTACTATGTTGGCTAACCATTGAGGATATTCTGATGTGCGAGGAAACCCGCGTCAATCTGTTTCTGTACCTCCTCTTTGATTTTGATGGCCATATCTGGGTGAGTCTGTCTTAGTCTTTGTTTTACCGGTGGACATTCTGATCTCAACGGTAGATGATATTCCACAATGCTGGTATCCAACCCTGGCATGTCCTGATAGGCCCAAGCGAATACATCGGGAAATTTTTTGAGAAGCTTTATCAAACCTTCTTTGACAGTCGGACTGAACGGTGCCCCAATCTTGACTTCTTTTCTCTCTTCCTCTGAGCCCAAGTTGACCATTTCCAACGGCTCTTTATGAGGTTCAATGGAACTTTCCTCTTGTCTGAGTAATCAGAAGATCTCCTCTGGAATTTCTTTGTCATCTTCTTCTTCAGCCTCAAATACCGAGAATTCAAAGTTGGGAGAAGGCATTGGATCGTATGTTTCAATGGGGTTTAAAACAAGCAATCTGCATGACGCGATGATTGTTTTTAGAAGAGATAGAGAGAATGCAAGAGTGTGTGCATTGTATTTTCTGAGAAAATGCTTGTTTTTATTATTTGAGTTATTTTTTAGGATTACCATTTTCTGAAAAAGCAAAAAGAGAAAACAGCAATAAATGCAGAAATTACAGAACGACATTATTTTATTTATGATTTTGTCGATTCTTGAAACTACAGCCCTATAAAACAAAACTCTTTCTCTTTGGGCAAAGCGAAGAGGGACATTTACAGAAAGTGAGCCCTATCAAAACATCCGTTTCACCTGGCTAGGATGAAAGGCTAAAACAAAGATGGCAATTACTTAGACTTATGGACGACTTTTGGGACATCGACAGCAACCCATTGGCGGCGAACTCCTTGGTGAATCACAAAGTCTAGTACCTTCTTTCTTGGTATGTACTCAGAAATGATGATGATTTTTGGTGGAGCAGGATCATTGGAATCTGTCTCCTTGGCAGAGTTATCGTAGGAGAGCTCTTCTGTTGTATCTTGCATAGTGTTTTCACTTTCAGGTGGATCTCCCCATCCAGTGGGCTG
This sequence comes from Lathyrus tuberosus, assembly GCA_022829125.1. Taxonomy (NCBI): domain Eukaryota; kingdom Viridiplantae; phylum Streptophyta; class Magnoliopsida; order Fabales; family Fabaceae; genus Lathyrus; species Lathyrus tuberosus. The sequence continues at coordinate 4,425,433 of JALAZF010000283.1, read as the reverse complement.
AATGTCTTTGAGCCTGATACGAGAGCTTTCGGGAGCGGTGTACTTGACCATGAAGTCGTATTTGCCACTCGGTTGTCCTAATGTGTCCCACACCTCTTTGGTACTGGAGGAGTCATCCCTCTCGATAACGTTGACCTCGGGAAAAGCGTAGTTAATGAATTCTAGTCCGACATGCTTTGCAAATTCATCGTTGTACTGGATGATTTCTGAATGCCCTGAGTGTTGATCCCATGACTCTATGGGAACACAAGTATTCTTTTCAATGATGCTCACCTGATATACATCATTCGGCAGACTCTTCTACCCCAAGTCTCCTGGGTACAGCTGCCAGATAGGCAGGCCATCCATTGGGCTGTAATAGTTGTGGTTAAAGTTGTCTTTCATCAGAGTGTCCTCCTCTAATGAGTTGGGTGGAGCACGGCATCCTTCCGAACCACAATCTCTGTATATCATCTTGACATCTGCTCTCGGTATAAATCTCGGACTTTGTGAGGGATGGCAAAATGGTGTAGGAACCTCTTCCTGAGACATATAACCGTCCTCATTAAGATAGGACTTCCATTCTTCATCTGTATCGGAGGAATCTCCCTCGTTGATGGTATGCACTTCTTGAGACACTGGGTGGAGGAAACCTCTACTATGGAAGAAGTTCTGAATGGGATGAAGACTCTCATCATTAGTAGCTGTCTGGGCACAATTTGAAGAAGAAAAACCAAGACCTTTCTTTGTCTTGTTGTCAGTAAAAATGACAGGTTGTCCCCATTCTTTTGTATTGTTACTTTTAATCACTTCGAGAGCATCTCTGCACGAGGAAATCGATGTTCCTCCTTCTGATTGATTGTCATTGCTCACTGAAAGTGCTTGGAACTGGGTTCCAACAACCTCCTCTGGTTCTACACAAGTGGACGACGAAAGGTTACTCACGATCAAGGCTTGCTTTCTGTAGACTGTGACGAGTTGGTCGCTCTTGACGAACTTCAGCTTCTGGTGAAGTGTCGAAGTGACAACCCCATCCTCGTGTATCCAAGGTCTTCCCAACAAACAAGTGTATGTTGCTCGGATGTCCATGCCCTAGAAAGTGACTAGGAAAGTGTGGGGAACGATAGTTATGGAAAGGTCGACTTCGCCGATAACTGTTCTCTGGGATACGTCAAATGCTTTGACGATGATCTCACTGCCTCTCATCAGAGATCCTTGAAATGATAGTCGCATCAGAGTGGACTTTGGCATCACGTTTAGAGCTGATCCAGTGTCTACCAGTACACCGGCTAAAGCATCGTCCTGGTAGTTGACTGTAATATTGAGTGCCATGTTATGACTTTTGCCTTCTTCCGGCAGTTCCTCATCACTAAACCCCAAGATGTTGCAGGAAGTGATGTTAGAGATGATGCTGTTAAATTGTCTTATTGACACATCTTGTTCCACAAAGGCTTTCTCTAAGACATTCATTAAAGCTTCCCTGTGAGCTTCATAATTGAGTAAAGGTGATAGCACCGAGATTTTTGAAGGAGTTTGCAACAGCTGATTAACAATGTTGTATTCACTCTTCTGGTTTGAAAGGTCGAGATTACTGGATTGACCGATTGGTTGATTGGGAACTTCTGTTTGAGGTTCCTTTTCTCTGGTAGGTTCTCTAACTCCTCTGTTGAAGATCCGGCCACTCCGTGTTACCCGACTGATGTCGGTAATGTTTACGACGGAGGGTAATGGAATTTCCTTTCCATTCTCAATTGTTGTTGCACCGTATTTGTAAGGGATAACCTTAGTTGATTCATACGGTAACGGTCCCAGTAGATAGATAACTACAGGAGCCTTCTGATTCTTCTGACCATTGTAAGTAATTTCAATCAGTTCCTGGTTGGGAACTTTCGATTCGTCAAGTAAAGGGATGATGGTATAAACATCTTTGGTCCTCTTATGATTAGAGATTATGACAACATCTTTGATTCGATCAGCGAAACAGTCTGGCATCGAATTGGTTGACCCAGAACTTGGACATGGTTGAATTTCTTTGTGGTCCAACTGACTCTGAAGGGCTGCTCGCACGAGGTAACATCCTTGATTATCTTCAGAGCAAACTCTATAGTGTTCATAGTTGTGTGGTGGCACTTGGCCACGTCCGCTTTGTATGCAGTGTAACCTCACTAGATCTGTTTCCATTGATCGAACATCCAAACCTTGATGCCTAGTAGGGTTCCCGTTAGTCATACTGACTTGTTGTGTGTCTTCGTCTAAATAAATCGGAAGCCACCAGTGATTTAACAAGTGTTGCAAAGTTTTTTGAACGAGGGCACATCCTTGGTCGCTCTCACGACATCCCTTATAGTTCTGATAATTATGCGAAGTCAGAAAACCGAGCTGGATGTGCTTAGCATGTAACTCCACCAAGATGGTATTCATCAAGCGAATGTCAAAGATTTGAATCATATTCACTTGATACTGATTTCTATCGCGATAATCCTGAATCTATACAAGATCCATCTGACGCTGGAGGGTCTCTTGTACAAAAAACATCCCTGATTGTTTACCGAGTAGATCAGACAGGAATCGTAATTGTGTCGTGGAAGATTATGATGTTGGCTTTGCCTTGAGTGCATTTCCACCAAGTTGACATTCATTGCACGAATGTCGTGGTTTTTAATGATGTTGGAATTCGTACAAGTCATGTTGACTTCACGGATTCGGTGATCCTGGATCCATCCGAGATCCAACTGCTCTTGTAGAGCTGATTGCACCACAGAACATCCTTGATTGTTTTTAGAGCAGATATCACACTGGTGATAGTTATGAGATGGTACATGCCCATATCCGCTCTGTCTGCGATGCATTTTGACCAGGTTGGTCCCCAGTAAGAGTACATCGTGAATTTGATAGCTATGCTTAGACTCTTCTTCTATCAAATTTACCGCAGCTTTCTCGTGTTGAGGCAGCGGGTTTGTCTGAACGTCTGGATTCGTATCCTTGAAGGATAAGACCCTACTCCTAACAAGCTTCTGTACATCAGATTTGAAGCTGAGACAGTTTTCTATGTTATGCCCCGATCCTCCTTGATGGTAAGGGCAAGTATGATCTGCTTTGAACCAAAAAGGCGGATTTTCTAGTACTGTAAGAGGAGAACTAGTTTGGAAGTACCCCTTGAGCAGTAATAATGGAAACAGTTTTGCGTACAACATTGGTATAGGGTCGAACCCTGGTGGTCGAGTTGTACGATTATTGTTGTACGAAGGACGAGCCTGCTGAAGAGGCTGTTGTGTCCTTTGCTGATATTGTTGTTGATTCAGTTGGCTCTGAGCAACCTGAGGTTGATAAGTAGGAACAGGCGCAGGGTTGATAGCAGGAGTTATAGCTGCTACTGGTTGGTACTGTCGCCTTTGCTTTTCGAGAGAGATATTACCGATATCTTGCTCTTTTTTCTTAGGGAGATCACTACCGTATCTTTTGGTACTGCTTGATGGTCCAGCGTCTTTAACTAAACGTCCTTCTCGAAATGCTTCTTCAAGATGAACTCCCATGCCCACCATCTCAGTGAAGTCACTGGGCGCACCGGCGACCATTCTGTCGTAGTAAAATGAGCTCAAAGTTTTCAGGAAGATTTTTGTCATCTCTTTTTCCTAAAGAGGCGGACAAATCTGGGCGGCAATTTCACGCCATCTCTGAGCATACTCCTTAAAGGTTTCCTTGTCCTTCTGCGACATGGATTTGAGTTGATCTCTGTCGGGTGCCATGTCCATGTTATACTTATATTGTTGAACGAAAGCAGCACCGAGATCTCTGAAAGTGACGATCTTAGTGCGGTTCAAGCCCATGTACCATTTGAGTGCGGCACCGGTTAAACTATCCTGGAAATAATGGATCAGTAGTTGTTGGTTTTCTGTTTGAGTTGACATTCTCCCAGCGTACATCACTAAATGACTTTGAGGGCAAGAGTTACCCTTGTACTTTTCAAATTCGGGCACCTTAAACTTGTGCGGAACTTTCACATTGGGGACCAGGAAAAGGTCTGCGGTGTCCTTTCCAAATAGATCATGACCGCAACTAGCTTGCAGTTCTTTCTGCATCTCCAGGAACTGTTCCTGGAATTCCCTCATTTTCTCGTCCATACTTTCATTTCCACCAGATGGTATCTGTGGAATCTGCCCTTCCGGGACAGTGTGTACCACGGGTTATGGTATAATCATTACGGCTGAGACTCTTGGTACTTCCATCTCCCAAAGTTTGTAACCTTCAGTAGTTATTATCATGCCCCTGGCATCTTTGCTTTCCCGAAGTTTGTAACCTTTAGGCCCAGCGGTTCCTGCTGCAGTTTCCGGATCTTCAGTGATCGGCGGAATATATCCTTCTGGGATATAGTTGAGTGGCATGCCCCAGGGACGATCTTTAGGCATGGTATATTGAGGATCATACTTTTCCACTATGGCCTTAGATGTGATCTCTGAGATCACAGTCCTTTGTTGTTGCATCTGGTCTGCTGCCAGAGCTTGCATATCGTTGTGAAGCTTTTTAAAATCCTCTTTCAGAGCGTCAAGTTCTTCTCTTAACTCTCTGTTCTCTTCCTCGAGATTATCCTTTTTTTTTGTTGTCTGGCCCGAGTATTGTACGAATAAGACAGTTTGACTCTAGAATCGAGACACAAACGTGAGATTCGTAGGTAAGAAGAATGCGTTTCGTGAGAATGATGAATGATATGCAATGATTATATTATATTTATTTTTGTGTTTAATCAAAATAAACTTCTAGAATTGGATTGCAAATATCAAACAGTAGGGAAGACCCTGTTTTATTGAATTCAAAGATTGCAGAATGGAAATACAGTAATTTACATAGCGCTGTAAAAGGAAATGTCTAAGCTAATGAATCATGAGTCCTCTCTGAGGAGATCTCAGGTGATGGTTCTGATAGTTTCCTTTTCTTTGACCGGGGGTCTCGAGCCGTTGTCGGGTTATCATTCCTTTTCCAAGTAAAAGGAGCGAGCAAATTCCTTTGGTCATCTTGGTTTTCTACAACATGTTGCTCTAAAATCTCAATCAGAGTGTCCTTTTCTTTTAACAATTGTTGTATTTTCTTACACTCCACGCTGAGAATACGATACTTGTTCTTCCAAGACTTTTTCTCCTGTTGAACTCTGTTGAGAGTAACCTGAAGTTTTTCCGTATCCGACATAAAATAAAGGACAGGGTCCCTTAACGGAAGAACTTCTTGACGAGGGTAAGGCATCCTCAGTTTGAGAGCTCTAGTTTGTACCCAGTGGAGATAAGGTTCCACTGAGACACATCCTAGTTTTCCTAGAGACTCTCTTCCTTTCCTGTGAGCATGTTTCCAAGCATGCACTATTTCTGTCTTTAGTGCTCTGTCATTTTCTCCTTCCTTGAAGAAAAGACCTTCCAGATGAACATTACGCGGGATATGTCTCATCGGGTATCCGAATTGACGACGAACTAAAACTGGATCATAGTTGATTCCTCCTTTAGTTCCTATGAGGGGTACATTAGGGAAGTTTCCACAACGGTCAATGATTCTGATCCCGTCATAGATTCGATTGTACCAATCGATTTCAGAGTTTGTAAGAGACACGATTCTCTACGACCAACGTAAAGTATTCTTAGGATCCCAAAATGCAGCAGACTTGGGCAAGTGGGAAATGAACCATTTGTACAGCAGGGGTACACAACAAGTGATCATTCCTCCGCTGTACAAATTCCTTAAATGTACCGAATGATAAGCATCCGCGAGCAAGGTCGGTACAGGGTTTCCAATCAGAAAAACTTTAATGGCATTGATATCAACGAAGTCATCAATGTTTGGAAACAGAAATAACCCGTAGGTGAGCAAAACAAAGATGCTCTCGAAAGCAGTCACGTTCCCTATACTAGCAAAGTATAGAGCTTTCTTTATCAAAAACTTGGCTGGCAAACCCTGCATTCCACCCTTAGTGGTCATGTGAGTCCTGACTTCTGACTCGTCCAAATAAATTGCTCTTACAATGGTTTGATCTTTTGGAATTTCTTCCAGTCCAGAAAAGGGAGCTTGGTCAGTGATAGGTAAATCAGTCAGGTGAGAGTACTCCTCTAGTGTTGGTGCTAGTTGATAATTCGGGAATGTGAAACAGTGATAGACCGGATCATAAAACTGAATGAGCGTAGCCAGTACTTCTTTAATTACATGGACCTTTAACAGAGACAGCAGTCCTCTGTACTTAGCTCTAAAAGCATCAGGGTTGGTGATCATCCTTGCCAAACCTCTCAAATCCTCTAATTTTGGAACCTTGAAGGTGTACTTGTGAGTCTTCCTTCTACCAAAATCCATAACGCAATATTTTTCTCTGACATTTGCAATCATTGTCTTAGTTTAATTTGAAAAAGAGAGACTAAAAGAGAATTTTTTCTTTGTTTAATGTTTTTTTTAATGAAATGAATGCATGAATGCAACACACAAAAACATAGAAAAAACATGGGGTCAAAGGTTCGGTGTCATGAAGTCATGGCTCTACCAAGTGGGGGATCAACTCTTGCTGAGGATTATAGAAGAGTTGAGGTGTCAGATACCTTGAGGTTCTGATTTGGGATAGTGCTGACCCTGGTCGAGGAACTCTCATGAGAGAGGCTGGGTTTCTGCTGGAGATCGATCTAGAATGCCCAGGGTTTCTTCCTATAGTTGTAAGGAACTTGGGAATGTATTTGAGACTCAAGGGGGCTTAGACTGTCCAAGTCTATGGGTGTGGAAGAGTTTTATCTTTTGTATGATGCCTCCAAGAGGAGGCAAGGGCATTAAGGGATGAGAATCAACCCTAAAGTGGCCTGAGGTCTGACACTAGAAAGATTGCTCTAGCAAAGGATGACTAAGTTCTATCTTATACCTTTAAGAGGTTATCAGGGTCCTTGTATTAAGCCCAAGAGAAGGCATGAGAACTTCTAAGAAGCCGAAGGGTCCTTGTACAAAGCCCAAGAGGAGGCAGGGATGCTTGTAGGAAGCCCGTGGGTCCCCAAACCAAGAGAAGTTCAAGAAATGCAATTCACAGAGAAGAGATCATTCCAGGAAAGTTCGAGGGTTTGGAAGAAACTCAGGAGATGGTATTCACAGAGAATAGATCAACTCCGGGGAGTAGAATTTCTTTGACAATTTCTAAGGGTGACAGTCTGAGAAAAGGTTCACCGAGAATACTGCCTTTCTCTTTGTCCATATTGTTTAACCCCAAGAGAAGGGAAGACTGTATCTGGAAATCCTACAGGGGATCTAGTTTTGTTTGTATTTAAGAGTGACCAACATGGCTTTACCTAGTTCTAGACCTAGTTGTCGGGGAAAACTCTAAATAACTATACTAGTATATATACAGTTGATATATGACAAGTATTTAAAAAGGTATAAATGAAGACTAACCATGCGCAGCTTCCCACAATACAGTTATATATATTTAACATGTATTTAAAAGAATGAAAGAAGACTAACCATGCGCCACTTCCCACAATACAGTTATATATATCTGACGTGTATTTAAAAGAATGAAAGAAGACTAACCATGCGCTGCTTCCCACAATACATTTATATATATTAAAGCGAGTAAATGAAAGCTGTTAAAACTTACAGGTGAGCGAGCTTCCATTCTGTATTGTTAGTTGTTCAGAGAAATTAAAGAAAGTTTTGATAACAACTGTATATTTGAACCTAAATCAAAAGGGTGTTGTTTGTGAAAGATTGTGGGGGCTTATACTCAAAGAGAGGCACAAGGTTTGAACAGTGATTGTACTGTTGTTTTGAATATCGTATCGGGACTTATACAACGACTGAGGCCCAAAAAGTTTTGGTCAAAAGGGGATTGGGTCTTACACTCTATTAGAGGCCTAATGAGTTTGAAAATGAATAAAGATGGGTCTTATAGCTCAAGGAGAAGCCCAGTTGATTTTGTTAAAAAGGTGACGATCGCGCCGAACGTTTTAAAATATACATAGGGACTTATACAATGTGTGAGGCCCAAAAAGGTATTATTTACAAAGGGGTGGGACTTACACTCTATCAAGAGGCCCAAAGAGTATTTAAAGAAAATAAATGGGACTTATAGCTCGAGGAGAGGCCCAAGGTTATTTTTTTGAAAAATGGCGATCGCGCCGAGGTTTGAATACACAGTGGGTCTTATACGATGACCGAGGCCCAAATTATTTTGGTTTTCAAAAGGGGTTGGGTATTACACTCTATTATAGGCCCAAATGTTTATTTTTGTACAAGTGATGGGGCTTACAACTCAAGGAGAGGCCCATGGAAAAACAGTGATCGCACCATCGTTTTGAAAATTATATCGGGACTTATACAATGACTGAGGCCCAAATTATTCTATGTACAAAAAGGGGTTGGATCTTACACTCTATTAGAGGCCCATGAGTGTTTGAAAAAGATTGATGAGGGTGGAATTAATCAAAACCCTGATTTTGTTTAAAATGGAATTAATTTTGTTAAAAAATTATTGAAAATATGTGAAAAATGAGTGGTGATCTTGGATCAATGTTTCAAAAATCATGTTTTTATTCTCAAAATGATTGGAAACCATTTAAGTTTGGAAAATCAAGAAGCAAAAAATATTTTAAATGTTAAAAAACAAATAAAAATGAATTCTTTTCAAAAATATCAAGTATATGAAATAAATAAATTTTTTGGGTAATTTGTGTAAAATAAAATATTTTAACATTTTTGTGAATTATTAAAAAAAGAATCAACTCAAAATCATTAAAACTCAGAGAGAAATTAATTTTTGAATCAATAAAATAAAATCACAAAATTAAAATATTTGAATATTTGAAAAAGGCGCCAAGAACACACGTGTGTTCTGAGTTTTTCCCAGATTTGCATTTTCTCACCAATCTCACTGAATACTTGATGAAATTACACAATCCACATATCAATCTACTCGTTTTCACCTCACGATCATGTCTATGGTCTTTAATTTCATTTATTTTAAGCATGGAATAAGAAATCAAAGAGAAACTTCAAGAATCCTAAATTCTGCATGAAGGCTCAGAAATTCCACGCACGATTCATACAAAGCAATTAATTAAGGGGAAACATTCCATACAGGATTATGAACATATGGTAAAATTATTGTGCGAGGAAATATGCATGAATCATGAGATGACCAAGTTGAGGCTTACCTCTTGCAGCTGGTGATCGTGTTTTGAGTTAAAGGTGTTACAGCTTGGTTCTAATGATGTGGATAGCTTCCCTAGGTGCTATGGAGTGCGTCTGAATGCTTGGAGTGGTTGGAAACAAGCTGGAACTTAAAATGGTACCCTAACTACAAGTCAGCTAAAAGTTTGAGCAGTTGGATGGTGATTTTGTGAAATTGGTGTTCCATATGTTGTTTAAGTGTTTGGATCACTTCTATATGATGTTTATGAGGTGTGTGTGCGATTGGTTTGGTTGGAATTGCTCTCAAGCTCAAAACCCGATAGTGACTTGTTTTGGAAGGAAAAATTGGAGTGAAAGAGGTGATTTTGAGGAAAGCATCAGGTTGGGTGCTTTGGTGTACTCAAATTGATCAAAAATGTGGTCTATTTATAGTGTACCAAGTTTTTTTTGGCTGCAATAGTGTATGGCAACTGGTACATGTCTGTGGCCAATTGGATCATTTTGGAATCTCAAGTCTCCTCTAGCCATTGACTTGAGATTAGAGCACATGCCTATGGTTCTTTGATTCAAGGATAAGGCTTGAATGAAGTGTTCATCTTTTCTCTGATACATTCCACCTCTAAGCATCCATTGGATGCCTCAAAACAAAATTGGAGTCTTGAGGCATCTTTAGCTTTTAGGGGTGCCAAACCTATATGTAGTTCCAAAGACTTGGGAGGCTTATGGATCAGTGTTTGTTATTCCTTGGTCTCACCCTGAGGTGTGCAGATGGATAAACTTGTTTGTCATTTGCACAAATAGATCAAATCGAGCCCTAATGCACAATCTGCCTTGCCAAGACAATTTGCAGCAAGGCATGTTGCAGCTGTCATAACTCCTAGCTCAGATGGATTTTGATGGAGTTCTTAGACATTTTGGAAAGCCCTTTGTGATACAACACGTGTGTGATCATAGTTTGCCTTGAAACTTTTTGGATCCAAGTGAAAAATGCCCCTACATTTTGAAAAAAAGCAAGACAGATTCTGACTTAGTGAAAATTTCACTAAGTGTTGGAAAAAGTGACATTTCATGTTTTCAGCCATTTTGATCACTCCTTAACTAAAAATCCATGAAGAATTGGAATGAGGTGTAGTTGACACTTTTAAAGTATGTCATGAGAGCTACAAATCCATCTTTGGATCATTCAAAATGGTTGCTTGGATCTCAAGTTACGATCATTGGAAGTTGGTACCCTAGCCACTTTGTTCCATAACTTAGAAAAATTCTAAGTTTTTTATGGTTACCACTTTTACAAGTTATCCACCTTTCTTTGATTTTTCTTGATGAATGATGATTCAAATCACATATTAACATTGTTTTAGGGTCAAAGAACCATAATTGTGAAAAATCTCAAAAGGTCAAACTTGACTTTTGTACACAGTTGACTTTTTATCAGATGAATTCCAAACTGTGCGATCCTTTGTGAAATCAAGTCCTTGACCTAAATAAAACTTGATGGATATGTTTCATAGGTGTTATAGGGTGTATTGAATCATGTCCCAAGGTTTGGGAGCATGTCTTGGTCAAAAGTCAAAGATACAATTGACTTTTTCCTCAAAACCCTAATTGTGGTCCTGACGAAATTGAAACTTGTAGATCAAGCTTCTTGAATCAATCCATTGTTGTAAATGGATCAATATAGTGTGTTAGAGACCCTCAAATCATGTTTTGAGGTCTTGGCATATGTTTGGTCCCAGAAGTCAACTTAGGGGTGAATTAGGTCAAGAAACCCTAATTCCTGATTTTTTATGAATGCATCCCCTGAGGCTAAATTGACTTGATGATTGGGTCCATGAGTCACTTGGAGTATCTTAAGTTGTGTTTTGAAGCAATGGCTCATGCCCAGATGAAGATTTTCATCTGGAGGCTCTGGTCGACCAAAACCCTAATTCGTTGACACTAGCGATCCCGAGGCTTAATCCACTTGGAATGCTGCAACCTTGTGCCTGATTCTTGATGTGGGAGTCCTCTTGACCCTTTATGGATGTTTGAGAGGTTAGAAAAGTTGAAGATCATGTCATTTCTTGATTGATCCTTTGTCTAAGCTCGAAGAGGGCTTAAAACCCTAATTCTTAATTGTAGTGAATGCTCAACAATCCTTGAGGAGACTAATGAGACATGATGGCACATCCATATTGTGGTAATGATCCTCACAATGAAGGGGAATTTTAGTGGTCAAAATTTGGGGTATGACAACATGTTGATTCCAAAATCCAAGCTATCATCCATATGTTATCCTGGTAAATCCCCTATTTCATCTAATTGCTGTAAGTGGCAAGCCTCTGGATTATTTACATCCACGCCACTGTCCCTCTGTTAGCTTGAAAAATTCCTAAGGAAAAATGGCATTGCTCAACACTGAGTTAAAGTTTTCTCCTTCAGGACAAATCCCGCATAAAGGAAATTATGGCATTGCTGGATTCTTATATCCCAGTTAAAGTAATCCTCTTTTATAATCAGTCACCCAATATTTATGATAAATAGACGAGATGTCTCCCTTTAGAGATGACAAATTCTCTCTCAGTCAAACCTTTAGCTTCAATCTTGGGCTTTGAACAAGACACAAATACCTTTTTAGCTTCAATCTTGGGCTTTGAACAAGACACCAAAACATCATATTTTCCTCCCATAGAATAGGAGGAACTATGATTGCTCTGATTTCCCTGTTTTCTTTAACGGGAATACGTAGGCATAAGATTGCGAAATCTTAGTGAGCACACCAATAAAAAACTTTAGGTCCAGTACCTTCAGACCAATCAAACTTGAGGTCCAGTACCTTACCAAAATCATCAAAAACTCTCCCTGTCTCTCTCAAAAAACCTCCCAGAGGAGAAACTTTCCCAACCCAGAACAGACAAACACCAGTAAGTAGAAAACAGTAAGGATAATTGCTAACGATCTGTGGATAACCACATATAGGATGCGTAATTGACAACTCCCCATTGTATAATCTGACCCCGAACTCCCCAATCTATTTAAGCATTTGTTCAGTTAAACATATGCGTGCAAGGTTTGTTTTAGATAGCTTCCCTTTCCTTTCCAACTTCATAGGATAAATAAGAAATCAGAAAGTAGCACCCAACTCCTACCATTGTGGTGAGGAGAAACCCATGGCGATAAGGTGGACGCGTCACCGACAAAAATCGCACGCTACAGAAAAATGGCGACTCTGCTGGGGAGCCATTTTATCTGTCTAGGACTAGGATTAGAATTCCTAAGAGGTCTAGGTTGTTACCAATTATACTATACTATATATATTGCTTTTCCTACTTGATATTCGTGTTTATTTTTCTGTCAATGGGAATGCGATTGATACGCATGTGGAAAGTTTGAGAGAACCCTAAGATAATTGATGGAATAGACGGGTGGACTTACAGGGAGTGATTCCCGAATAAGCCATCCTGGTAGACCATCAAATCAGGTGAGGGCCCGTGTAGATACTATGTTGAATGACTAACGTCGTGAAAATAGACGATATCCCAGTGCGGTACCCGTGACCCTGAGGATTTAGTAGACATTAACCATATGCCATTTGGTAGTGTGGTGGCTATCGGGAATAGTTGATTCGCGATGCTACACTCAAATGAGATTACCCTAGGATGCTACAGCTTGCTCGGGTGAACCAACTTGTTGTTGATATCCCTAGGGGGTCAATGATTTTGGGAACCTTTAACCCGTTCTACAGGTACAAAAATTGACCAAAATATAACCTTTGGGGATGAGTAGAGCCATGACTCCATGCTCGTGACACTGAACCCTTGAACCCATGTTTTTTCAATGTTTTTGTGTGTTGCATTTATGCATTCATTTAAAAAACTCTTAAACAAAGAAAAAAAATATCCTTTTTCTTCCTCTCTTCTTTTTCAAAATAAACTAAAACAATAATTGCAAATATCAGAGAGAAAGATTGTGTTATGGATTTCGGTAGAAGAAAGACGCACAAGTACACCTTCAAGGCTCCGAAACTAGAGGATTTAAGAAGGCTGGCAAAGATGATTACCAGCCCTGATTCTTTCAGAGCTAAGCATGGAGGGTTGTTGTCTCTGTTAAGGGTCCACGTAGTTGAAGGAATCCTATCTACGTTAGTTCAGTTTTACGATCTGGTTTATCACTGTTTCACATTCCCGGATTATCAACTTGCACCAACACTGAAGGAGTACTCTCACCTGACTGATTTACCCATCACTGACCAAGCTCCCTTTTCTGGACTGGAAGAAAGTCCAAAAGATCAAACCATTGCAAGAGCAATTTATTTGGACGAGTCAGAAGTTAGGACTCACATGAGCACTAAGGAAGGAATCCAAGGTTTGCCAGCTAAACTCCTGATGGAGAAAGCCCTATACTTTACCAGTGTAGGAAACATGATTGCTTTCGAATATATCTTTGTTCTGCTCACATATGGGTTATTCCTTTTTACCAACATCGATAACTTCGTCGATACCAATGCCATTAAGATATTTCTGATTGGAAATCCCGTACCAACCCTGCTCGCAGATGCTTATCATTCTGTACACTTAAGGAATTTGTACAACGGAGGAATGATCACATGCTGTGTACCCCTGCTTTACAAATGGTTCACTTACCATTTACCTAAGTCTGATGCTTTTTTGGACCGTAAGAGTACTCTACGTTGGTCACAGAGAATCATGTCTCTTACCAACTCTGACATAGATTGGTATAATATGATTTATGAGGGGATTAAGATCATCGACAGACACAGAAATTTCCCTAATGTACCCCTCATAGGAACTAAAGGAGGAATCAACTATCATCCAATTTTAGTTCGCCGTCAACTCGGATACCCAATGAAGAATATCCCGCATAATATTCATCTGGAAGGTCTTTTCTTCAAGGAAGGAGAAAATGACAGAGCACTAAAGAAGGAAATAGTGCATGCCTGGCAACACGTTCACAAGAAAGGAAGAGAGTCTCTAGGAAGACCAGACTGTATCTCTGTGGAACCTTATCTCCACTGGGTGCAAACTAGAGCCCTCAAGCTGAGGATGCCTTACCCTCGTCAAGAAGTTCTTCCGTTAAAGGAATCTGTCCTTTATTTTATGTCTGATACGGGAAAACTCCAGGTCTCTCTCAACAAGGTTCAACGGGAGAAAAGCTCTTGGAAAAACAAGTACCGAATTCCCAATATGGAGTGTACTAAGATTCAGGAACTGCTAATGGAAAAGTATGCTATGATTAAGATACTAGAGCAACATGTTGTAGAAAATCAAGAAGACCGAAGAAATATGCTCGCTCCTTTCACTTGGCAAAGGACTGAAAACCCGACAACGGCTGAAGAGCCCCGGTCAAAGAAAAGGAAAATACTAGAACCAGCATCTGAGTTGTCTTCAGAGAGGACTCAGGATCCATAAAATTAGACATTTCCTTTTACAGCACTTTGTAAAAATACTGTATTTTCCCTTTCTGCAATCTTTCAAATTCAATAAAAAGGGGTCTCCCCGCTGTACGATATTTGCAATCTATTTGTTGAAGTTTCTTTTTGATTAAAGAAAAAAACAAAGATATATATCATTGCATTCATCATTCTCACATAACGTGTTCTTCTTATCTTCGAATCTCACGTATGTGTCGTGATTCTAGAGTCAAACTGTCTCATTCGTATAATACTCGGGCCAATCGACAAAAGAAAATGGACGATATCGAGGAAGAGAACAGAGAGCTAAGAGAAGAAGTCGACGCTCTGAAGGAAGATCTGAAAAAACTTCACAGTGACATGTAATATCTTACAGCAGCTTAGAAACAATGACAAAGGACTGTGATCTCGGAGATCATGTAACGCCCCATTTTGTCCGATTTATTTAATCGAGTCGATTTAATTATTTGTGTTTTTATATTATTTTATTCTTGCCTTTTATTTGACAATATATTATTTTTCATTGTTATTATGTTTTATCGAGTTTTGAGAGCGTTTGCGAGATATTTGAGCTGAGGGATAGTCTTTTTAGGGGTTTAGATATTTGTTATTATAAGAAAGAAAGAAAAAATAGTTTAGAGAGAAAATAGAGAGAAAGAAAAAGAGAAGAGAGAAAGGAAGAGAAGGGAAAAGAATAGGAAAACTTGGGATAGAAGAAATCATCTGTTCATGCGCGATTAATCGGGTAAGGGTGAGAAGTTTCGATTATATTGCAATTGTATATGTATATGTGTGTGATTGTGTGAATGTTTTCTTGTTTTTACAATGTTTTTACATTTCATAAATTGATGAACAATTGATAGAAATCGATGTTCTCACGGGTGAAACTCGATATAAACTGCGTAGAATACTTGTTGATTATGTTGGAACATGTTTTGGTTGATATATTGTGATTTGGAAGTGTTTGGGTGGAAGAAATGATGAATTTTGACCCAAAATGACCCATAACAGCGCTGCTGAGAATTTCTGGGTTCGCAGGTTCGCTTTGCGAACCACAGCGAAGGGGAAAGCGAAGGTTCGCCCAGAAGTTCACATTGCGAACTTTATGCTATTTTTTCTCTGCCACGGTTCGATGGGGGTTCGCATTGCGAATAGGAAAGCGAACGTGACAGATTTTCCATTTTGTTTCCTTCATAAGTTTTGATCCGTAACTCGGATTGAGGCACGGTCGGATGCGTTGGAAAGCTATTTCAATGCTCTTTATGATAGTGGAATAGAAACATGTGTTTATATCATGGATTGATATGGTAGAGTTAAATATTATGATGAATGTGATAAGTGTAGTTTATGTTTCCACCAAAATTCATGAATCGGGAATCCGATTGATATGGGACTTGGAGCCTTGGAAAGAGAATCCAACGTGCTAGTAAATCATTATGTGATACCATGTGTTAACATATAATATTTGGTAGAGGATGATTAGTGGTTTGTAGGTTTTGTTGTGTTTGTTGGTGTTCGATGCGATATGCTATCGTCATATAAATGTGGGGCTTTTGTGCTATTTATGAGATGTTGATGCATGTGATAATGATGTTGTTGTGTGGTAAAATACATTGTTTGATTGAATATCAACTTATGTTGTCATGATGTTTTGTGGGATTGTTATGGTTGATGGTGAGTAATTCTTGATATGAATTGATATGAGTGTATATGCTAAAATGCTAATTGTTGTGGTTTGTGGATTATGATGAAATGCATTGTTTATGTGAAATTCAATGTGTGTTAATTGGTGACCTTATGGCAAGTAAATGCATTGTTTGCATTGATTTCCAATGCATGAATAATGACGATGAGATAATTCATATTGTTGATTTGTGAAGATGCATTTGATTGTCATGAGTCATTGTATACCAAACATCGTGATATGCATCTTGTGATGTCGTGTGCCCTTGTGGGGTGTGAGCGACGAAATGATTCCAGAGGGAATCTGCTATAACGGTCGTGTGCCTTATACAAAGAGGACCTAAAGCGACGTTATAGACGATCGTGTGCCTTATACAAAGAGGACCTAAAGTGATTGGATCATGTGCCTTATACAAAGAGGACCTAAAAGGATCCATAAACATCGTGTGCCTTATACAAAGAGGATCTAAAGCGACGGGGAACATTGTTTGCCCGACGGAGAGTTACACTAAGTAACAAGCGATGATTCCAATAATTCCTGAGTGAATTAATGATGTGAATGATGGATGGATGGTACCGCATTGCATTGCATAGAGTCGTTGTGTCGGTCTCTGTGCATTTGCATAAATCATGAATGGATTGATTATATGTGGGAATTTGTGAATGGATTGATTATATATGGATATTTGTTAATGGATTGATTATATGTGGGAAATTGTGAATTGATTGATTATGTGTTGAGCTCGTGATAACATAGGTGATTTGATATGCATTTGTGATAAATGCATTGGTTATGGATGATATGTTTTATGTATAGACATATGCTATGTTTTGTGGGGATGTTATACCTTACAATGATTGTATTAATTCTCTATGGTATGCCTTATGTGCGAATATGTGATTATGTTGGTATAATTGATATATGCTATGTTGTTGGATTATTAGAAATATGTTATGTATCTGTGGCATGCTATATGTATTAATAAGTGATGCTTGTGGTGAGAATAATTATGCATGTGAATTTATATGTGTTTGCATATTATTATGCAATCTTGATTTAGTTGTTATTTCTCACCCTTCTGCTGTGGTTTGTTGCTCTATGAGGCAATTGCAGATTAGTATCTTGGAGGCTTTTGTGAAGATTAGTTCTCCCCCCTTTTGTCGGTCTGTCTGCTCTGATACGTAACACGGGAGTCGGGGAACGCTTTTGTTATATATGTATACATTTGTTGGATCTATTTTGTATTACCTTTGTATGAATATTTTGATGTTATAAAATAATTTATTTTGTAAAACAAGTCAGTTATGGATCTTTCCACTTTATTCCATAATTGAACTTTCCCTTTGTTGGAAAAAGTTTCCCTTTTAGGTTTATTCCATTTTGTGTTATGTATCAAATTTATGAGCAGGGATTGTGTTGTTTTTTTCAAATGTGGCATCCTTATTTCTGTTGAAAAGAATTTATTTTTATTCACTCTAATTTAATTATGTATTATTTAAATGCGATGGGAATTGGGGTGTTATATTAGTGGTATCAGAGCAGGTCGGTCCGTCTGGCCAAGTTGTTGAGTCAATTGGTGTGACGGTTGAATACTGTCGATGTTGTTTGTTCCTTAGTATGTGATATGTGTGTGAAACACTGTCAGTACTTTCTGGTTTCCTAATCCTTTGTCTTCAGGTGTGATAATGAGATAAGTGGGGGAGAAGCTGGTGCTTCTCCAAGTTACTTTGGTTGTGGAGCGGTGGTTGCAAGATTGTAAGTGTTGTTTGGACAGTGTTGTTCCCGGTTCCGGAGGGAATGCGGAGGTAAGGTTTGTGTCAACTAAGGATTTGTGCCTTAGGTAGTTTTGTGCACAAGATGCAAGAAATGCTATTATAGTTTGGTAAAGACGGTTTATGCCACATCATGATTGTTGGTTGTCTATTGACAAATTGAGGAACTGATCACCCTTAATCTCTTCTTGATAGCAGACGGGAATTATGTTGGATGGAATAAACGTGTCTTTTCGGCTTTGATAATATGTGCAATGAATTGTTTGGAATTTAAGAAAATGGTTACAGATTGTTTTGATGAGTCGATGAAGATTCTTATATTGGAAGATGAGACAAATTAGAGGTTTTGGTATGTTGGTCCTGTTGGGAAGTCATTGAGAGAGAACGATTGGGTATCGTTAATGGTTGTTCTCAGAGAGTAGAGTGTGAACTCAAATTTGACGAAGGTGGGGATTTGAGGTTTGGATCTGCTAAGTAAGTAGAAGAACTTTTAGGAAGTAAAACTCAGATGTTTGTCATGTTTGTGATGATAGTGTTCTGGAAATTGGCAGGGAAGCCACAGTGATGGGCCGTCAGTTGTGCATGGTTTTCAGATGTGTTTTTGGATGAAACATTAGTGTGTCGACTTGAAGAGGTCCAACATGGTTGGTAAGGAAAAGGATGATAGTATGACGTTGTGTGTTAATCAGTGAGTAGTATGGAAACTTTCGGTTGTGTTATGGATAGCTTGAGTTTCGAATTGTGACGAATTGTGAATGATTTGAAGTTCCTTGATGGTATTACTTTTGTTATGGGTTGAGATCTCGTGTCAGCAGAAACCTTGAGTGAGTTGGAACCCCGTAAGAAGAATTGATATGGAATGTGATAACCAGAGATTGTTAAGCTATTTTGGATAAATTGTTTCAAGCTCAGAATGAATTTTGAAGGTTGTATATGTTATGGTTGTGGAGTATATGAATCGTATCTTCCATACTTGTTTGGATAAGTTTATAGTGATGTTTATTGGATGATATTCTGATTTATTTTAAATCAAAGGATGAGTATGTAGTGTATTTGAGGATTGAGTTACAAGGGCTGAAAGAGAGGGATCTTTCTACTAAATTATCGAAGTGAGAATTTTGGTTAAAAAAGGTTAGTTTTCTTGGATATGTTATTTCCGATGATGGTATTGTTGTGTATCTATCCAAAATAGATGCAGTTCTACATTGAGAGACTCCGAAGTCGGTTAAGGAGATTAGAAACTTTTGGGCTTAGTTGGTTGTTACTGCAGGTTATGGAAGACTTTGCTAAGTTCGTACTTCTGTTATCTCAGTTGACTTGCAAAGGGTAAGTCGTTTGTTTTGGATGTTCGTTGTGAGTAAGTTTGGGTGAGCTGAAGTAGAGATTGACTACGGCTCCAATTCTGATTCTGCTTGATCCTAATAAACTATTTATGGACTATTGGGATGTGTCCTTGATGAGTGTAGTTAGTGTGCTAATGCGAGAGGGTAAAGTCATTTCTTATGCTTTACGACAATTGGGGATTCATGATTTCCAGATGGCTTCGGTTACTTTTGTGTTGAGAATCTAGAGGTATTATTTTGAGGGTTTTAGGTTCAAGGTGTTTGGTAATCACAAGGGTTTAGAGTACTTGTTTGGTTAGAAAGAATAAAGTGGGAGACAACGAGGATGGTTGGAATTCCTGATTAGTTATGACCTTGGCTCGAATTATCCTATTAGTTAAGTTAATGTCGTGCCTGATGAGTTAAGTCGAAAGTTTTTACATATGTCTGCTTTGATGGTTAAAGAGTGGGAACTTTTGGAAGAATTTAGAGATTTGATTTGGTGTGTGAATTGACATCTGATAGTGTGAGGTTGGGTATATTAAAAGTGAACAGTGATTTTTGGTGAATATGAGAAAGAGTTAGACTTTGGACGTGAAATTGGTAGATTTGATGGTTACGAGTCATCAGAGTGCGTAGCGGAAGCGTGATGCGGCACAATTCGTATATGCGTGTGTGACTTGTAAGAGTTCATAGGTTGAACATTGGAAACATGTAGGAATGATGAGACCATTGGACGTTTCAGAATGAAAGTGTTAGGTGAGAGGTTTAAATTTTATTCATGGGCTACTATGTAAATGGATGTTTTGGTTGTATGTTCGATTGGTGAATCGTAGCATTGTTGTAATATTGTTGTGTGACAAGGATGTTGGTATTGTGGTTATGTAGAGGTTGTTGGAATGATGTTGGGTCATGGAACTTTATGTTCTTGTTTGTGTTGTTGCCTCGTTTCCACCGTGATGGTTCGAGTGCGGGTAACTAATTCCTGTGTGGGGAATTAGGGGAGTGTTACCTATGGTGAGGGTAACAATATTGTTTTGTTTTGGTTCAAGAGTGAACCTGTGTGTGTTCGTACCTTGGGTATTCTTTGAGTCGTGGTTTGGTCGCCAAGTGCATTGTATGGGCATTGCATCTTGTCGTTGTAGTTGTCGTTGTTGTCGTTTCGTTGTAGTTGTTGTTGTTAGCAAGGTGGTTTGTTAGTTTGTGTTATTCGTGGTGTGTCTTTTGTTGGCTTGAGAGTGGGTTAGTCGGATGCGAGAGTCATATCCGGAGTTGTTTGTATCAGTATATTTTCGAGGACGAAAATGTCTAAGTGGGGGAGAATTGTAACGCCCCATTTTGTCCGATTTATTTAATCGAGTCGATTTAATTATTTTCGTTTTTATATTATTTTATTCTTGACTTTTATTTGAAAATATATTATTTTTCATTTTTATTATGTTTTATCGTGTTTTGAGAGCGTTTGCGAGATATTTGAGCTGAGGGGTAAAATAGTCTTTTTAGGGGTTTAGATATTTGTTATTATAAGAAAGAAAGAAAAAATAGTTTAGAGAGAAAATAGAGAGAAAGAAAAAGAGAAGAGAGAAAGGAAGAGAAGGGAAAAGAAGAGGAAAACTTGGGATAGAAGAAATCATTCGTTCAAGCGTGATTAATCGGGTAAGGGTGAGACGTTTCGATTATATTGCAATTGTATATGTATATGTGTGTGATTGTGTGAATGTTTACTTGTTTTTACATTTGATAAATTGATGAACAATTGATAGAAATCGATGTTTTCACTGGTGAAACTTGATATAAACTGCGTAGAATACTTGTTGATTATGTTGGAACATGTTTTTGTTGATATATTGTGATTTGGAAGTGTTTGGGTGGAAGAAATGATGAATTTTGACCCAAAATGACCCATAACAGCACTGCTGAGAATTTCTGGGTTCGCAGGTTCGCTTTGCGAACCACAGCATAGGGGAAAGCGAAGGTTCGCCTAGAAGTTTGCATTGCGAACTTTATGCTGTTTTTTCTCTGCCACGGTTCGCTGGGGGTTCACATTGTGAATAGGAAAGCGAATGTGACAGATTTTCCATTTTGTTTCCTTCATAAATTTTGATCCGTAACTCGGATTGAGGCACGGCCGGATGCGTTGGAAAGCTATTTCAATGCTCTTTATGATAGTGGAATGGAAACATATGTTTATGTCATGGATTGATATGGTAGAGTTAAATATTGTGATGAATGTGATAAGTGTAGTTTATGTTTCCACCAAAATTTATGAATCGGGAATTCGATTGATTTGGGACTTGAAGCCTTGGAAAGAGAATCCAACGTGCTAGTAAATGGTTATGTGATACCATGTGTTAACTAAGAATATTTGGTAGAGGATGATTAGTGGTTTGTAGGTTTTGTTGTGTTTGTCGGTGTTCGATGCGATATGCTATCGTCATATAAATGTGGGGCTTTTGTACTATTTATATGATGTTGATGCATGTGATAATTATGTTGTTGTGTGGTAAAATACATTGTTTGATTGAATATCAATGTATGTTGTTATGATGTTTTGTGGGACTGTTGTGGTTGATGGTGAGTAATTCTTAATATGAATTGATATGAGTGTATATGCTAAAATGCTAATTATTATGGTTTGTGGATTATGATGAAATGCATTGTTTATGTGAAATTCAATGTGTGTTAATTGGTGACCTTATGGCAAGCAAATGCATTGTTTGAATTGATTTCTAATGCATGAATAATGACTATAAGATAATTCATATTGTTGATTTTTGAAGATGCATTTGATTGTCATGAGTCATTGTATGCCAAGCATCATGATATGCATCTTGTGATGTCGTGTGCCCTTGTGGGGTGTGAGCAACGAAACGATTCCAGAGGGAATCTGCTGTAATGATCGTGTGCCTTATACAAAGAGGACCTAAAGCGACGTTATAGACGATCGTGTGCCTTATACAAAGAGGACCTAAAGCGATCGGATCGTGTGCCTTATACAAAGAGGACCTAAAGCGCTCCATAAACGTCGTGTGCCTTATACAAAGAGGACCTAAAGCGACGGGGAACATCGTTTGCCTGACGGGGAGTTACACTAAGTAACAAGCGATGATTCCAATAATTCCTGAGTGAATTAATGATGAGAATGATGGATGGATGGTACCGCATTGCATTGCATAGAGTCGTTGTGTCGGTCTCTGTGCATTTGCATAAATCATGAATGGATTGATTATATGTGGGAATTTGTGAATGGATTGATTATATGTGGGAATTTGTGAA
This sequence comes from Lathyrus tuberosus, assembly GCA_022829125.1. Classification (NCBI taxonomy): domain Eukaryota; kingdom Viridiplantae; phylum Streptophyta; class Magnoliopsida; order Fabales; family Fabaceae; genus Lathyrus; species Lathyrus tuberosus. The sequence continues at coordinate 4,402,858 of JALAZF010000283.1, read as the reverse complement.
TGGATTGATTATATGTGGGAAATTATGAATTGATTGATTATGTGTTGAGCTCGTGATATCATTGGTGATTTGATATGCATTTGTGATAAATGCATTGGTTATGGATGATATGTTTTATGTATAGACATATGCTATGTTTTGTGGGGATGTTGTACCTTACAATGATTGTATTAATTCTCTATGGTATGCCTTATGTGCGAATATGTGATTATGTTGGTATAATTGATAAATGCTATGTTGTTGGATTATTAGAAATATGTTATGTATCTGTGGCATGCTATATGTATTAATATGTGATGCTTGTGGTGAGAATAATTATGCATGTGAATTTATATGTGTTTGCATATTATTATGCAATCTTGATTTAGTTGTTATTTCTCACCCTTCTGCTGTGGTTTATTGCTCTATGAGGCTATTGCAGATTAGTATCTTGGAGGCTTTTGTGAAGATTAGTTCTCCACCCTTTTGTCGGCCTGTCTGCTCTGATACGTAACACGGGAGTCGGGGAACGCTTTTGTTATATATGTATACATTTGTTGGATCTATTTTGTATTACCTTTGTATGAATATTTTGATGTTATAAAATAATTTATTTTGTAAAACAAGTCAGTTATGGATCTTTCCGCTTTATTCCATAATTGAACTTTCCCTTTGTTGGAAAAAGTTTCCCTTTTAGGTTTATTCCATTTTGTGTTATGTATCAAATTTATGAGCAGGGATTGTGTTGTTTTTCTCAAATGTGGCATCCTTATTTCTGTAGAAAAGAATTTATTTTTATTCACTCTGATTTAATTATGTACTATTTATCTGCGATGGGAATTGGGGTGTTACAGATCACATCTACGCCCGTAGTGGAGACATATGATCCTCGGTACAACTTGCCTAAAGATCTCCCCTGGGGCATGCCTATCAACTTTGTCCCTGAGGGATACATCCCGACGATCACTGAAGACCCAGAAACTACACCAACAACCATTGGGCTCGAAGGTTACAAACTTCAGGAAAGCCAAGACGCAAGAGTTATGATAAAAACTTCTGAAGGCTACAAACTTCGGGGCATGGAAGCACCAAGAGTCACCGCCGTAATGACTATACCATAACCAGTGGTACACACTGTCCAGGAAGGACAGATTCCATAAGTAATTTCTGGTGGAAACGAAGATATGTACGAAAGAATGAATGAGTTCCAGGAGCAATTCTTGGAAATACAGAAAGAACTGCATGCCATTCGCGGTCAGGATTTATTCGGAAAGGACGCCGCAGACCTTTGTCTGGTCCCTAATGTGAAAAGCCCGCACAAATTCAAGGTGCCTGACTTTGAAAAATACAAGGGCAACTCTTTCCCTCAAAGTCATTTGGTGATGTACGCTCGAAAGATGTCAACTCAGACAGAGACTCAACAGCTACTGATCCATTATTTCCAAGACAGTTTAACCGGTGCCGCACTCAAATGGTACATGGGTTTAAACCGCACCAAGATCAATACTTTCAGACATCTCGGCGCTGCCTTCGTTCAGCAGTATAAGTATAACCTGGACATGGCACCAGACAGAGATCAACTCATAGCAATGTCGCAAAAGGACAAGGAAACCTTTAAGGAATATGCTCAGAGATGGCGTGAAATTGCTGCCCAGATATGTCCCCCTCTTGAGGAAAAAGAGATGACAAAGATCTTTTTGAAAACCTTAAGCTTATTCTATTACGACCGAATAGTCGCCAGTGCGCCCAGCGACTTCACCGGAATGATGAACATGGGAGTACGCCTTGAAGAAGCAGTCCGAGAAGGACGTCTGGTAAAAGATGCAGAGCCATCAAGCAATACCAAAAAATACGGTAGTACTTTCCCAAAGAAAAAAGAGCAAGATATTGGTAATATCTCTCTCGAAAAGTAAAGGCAACAGTATTAACCAGGAGCAACAGTAACTTCTGCTATTAACCCAGAGTCGACTCTGATGTATCAACCTCAGGTTGCTCCAAGCCAACCAAGTCAACAACAGTATCGGCAAAGGACACAATAACCCCTTCGGCAGGCTCATCCACAGTACAACAATAACAATCATACGACACGACCATCAGGGTTCGACCCTATATCGATGTTGTACGCAGAACTGTTTCCACTACTACTGGCCAAGGGGCACGTCCAAACCAGGTCTCCTCTTATGGTACCAGAAAATCCGCCTTTTTGGTTCAAAGCGGATCAAACTTGCCCTTATCATCAAGGAGGACCAGGGCATAACATTGAAAATTATCTCAACTTCAAATCTGATGTGCAGAAGCTTGTCAGGAACGGGGTCCTATCTTTCAAAGATACTAATCCAAATGTTCAGACGAACCCGTTGCCTCAACATGAGAAGACGATGTACTCCTATTAGGAACCAATCTGGTTAGGATGCATTGCAGACAGAGCGGGTACGGTCATGTACCGCCTCACAATTATCACCGGTGTGATATCTGCTCAAAGAATAATCAAGGGTGTTCCGTAGTGCAATCAGCTCTACAAGAACAAATGAATCTTGGATGGATTCAAAATCATTGAATCCGTGAGGTCAATATGGCTCACGCAAATCCCAACATTGTCCAGAACCACAACATTCTGATGATGAATGTCAACTTGGTGGCAACACACTCAAGGCAAAGTAAATTCCATGATCTTCCACGGCATGATTACAATTCCTGTCCGATCTGCCCAATAAGCAATCAGGGATGCTCTTTTGTACAAGAGGCCCTCCAGCGTCAGATGGACCTTGGATGGATTCAGGACTATCAGGAGAGAAATAATCGTCAAGTCAATATGATTCAGATCTTTGATATTCGCTTGATGAATACCAGTCTGGTAGAATTTCATGCTAAGCAGGTCAGGCTCGATTTTCTGGCTTCACATGATTATCAAGACTGTAAAGTGTGTCGTAAAGACGACCAAGGATGTGCACTTGTCTAAAGAACACTTCAACACTTGTTGAACCACTGGTGGCTTCCAATCTAATTGGATAAAGCTACACAACAGATTAGTATGACTAGAGAGAATCTTGATAGGTATCAAAGTCAGGATGTCTGCTCGATGGAAACAGATCTAGTGAAGTTGCACTGCATACAAAGTGGACGTGGCTGAGTGCCACCACATAATTATGAGCGATGTAGAGTTTGCTCAGAGAACAACCAAGGATGCTACCTTGTGCGAGCGACTCTTCAAAATCAGTTGGACCACAAAGAGATCCGACCATGTTCAAGTTCTGGATCGACCAACGGGATACCCGACTATCTCCCTAATCAAAGCAAGGACGTTGTCTTAATCTCTAATCATGAAATGGCCAAAGACATACGCGCTATAATCCCTCTACTCCATGAATCAAGAGTTCCTCTTGATAGTAGAAAGATTCTCAACCTCGAACGAATTGAGGCCAGCTACGATGGTCAGAAAAATCAAAAGGCTCATGTGGTTATCTATCTGCCAGGACCAATACCGTACGAATTCGATAAAGCTATCCCTTACAAGTACGGTGCAACAACAATCGAAAATGGAAAGGAAACTCCATTACCCTCCGTCGTAAACATTGCTGACATCATTCGAGTGACACGGAGCGGTCGGATCTTCAACCGAGGAGTTGAAGAACCCACCAAGGAAAAGGAACCTCAAACTGAAGTTCCCAATCAACCAGTCGGTCAATCCAGTAATTTGGAACTGGTAAAGAACCACGATGAGATGCTAAAGCTCATCCAAAAGAACGAGTGCAACATTGTAGACCAACTGTTGCAAACTCCATCGAGAATATCTGTGCTATCTCTCTTGCTCAGTTCCGAAGCTCACAAGGAAGCTTTGCACAAAGTCTTAGAGCAAGCTTCGTAGAACAAGATGTGACAATAAGACAATTTGACAGCATCATCTCCAACATCACTTCCTACAACAACTTAGGAATCAGTGATGAAGAACTGCCAAAAGAAGGCAAAAATCGCAATATGGCGCTCAAATTACAGTCAACTTCCAGGATGATGCTTTAGCCAGCGTACTGGTAGATACCGGATCAGCTCTGAATATTATACCAAAATCTATTCTGATGCGACTATCATTTCAAGGAGCCCCGATGAGAGGCAGCTAGGTCATCGTCAAAGCCTTTGACGGATCCAAAAAAATGGTTATCGGTGAAGTTGACCTTCCCATAACCATCGATCCTCACACTTTCCAAGTCAATTTCTAGGTCATGGGCATCCGGGCAGCATACAGCTGTTTATTAGGAAGACCTTGGACACACGAAGTTGGGGCAGTCACTTCGACACTTCACCAGAAGTTAAAGTTCGTCAAAAATGACAAGTTAGTCACAGTATGCGGAGAGCAAGCCTTAATCGTGAGCAACTTATCATCATTCTCCTGTGTAGAACCAGAAGAGGTCGTTGGAACCCAGTTTCAAGCATTCTCAGTGAGCAATGAGAATCGGTCAGAAAGAGGGACATCGATTTCCTCATACAGAGATGCTCTCGAAGTGATCAAGGGTAATAATGTAAAAGGATGGGGACAACTTGTAATTCCTACTGATAACAAGGCAAAGAAAGGTCTTGGTTTTTCTTCAACCTGTACCTAGACTACTAAAGATGAAAGTTTTCATCCCATTCAGGACTTCTTCCATAGTGGAGGCTTCCTCCACCCAGTGTCTCAAGAAGTACACACCATCAATGAGGGTGACTCCTCCGATACAGATGAAGAGTGGAAGTCCTATCTCAACGAGGACGGTTATATGTCTCAGGAAGAGGCACATACGCCATTTTTCTTTCCCACGCAGAGTCCGAGATATATACCAAGATCAGACGTCAAGATGATGTACGGATTTTGTGATCTTGAGGGATGTTGTGCTCCACCAACTCATTAGAGGAGGACACTCCGATGAAAGACAACTTCGACTATGACTATTTTGATCCCCTGGATGACTTTCCTATCTGACAGACATACCCTATAGACTCAGGCCAAAAGAGTCAGCCCAACGATGCATATTAGCTGAGCATCATTGAAAAGAATACATGCGTCCCCACCGAATCATGGGATCATTACTCATGAAATTCTGAAGATATCCTGCACAACGATGAATATGCAAAGATTGCAGGACAAAAGTTCATCAACTATGCTTTTCCTGAGGTCGACGTCATTGATAAGGATGACTCCTCCTGTCCCATAGAAGTATGGGACACCTTAGGACAGCCAAGTGGCAAGTACGACTTCTTGGTCAAGTACACCGCTCCTGAAAGCTCTCGTATCAGGCTCGAAGACATCCAGCTAATTGGATGGGAACATCCGCCTGAGATTGAAAACACTGTGCAAGATACAACAGAAGAGTCCGCCTACGACAACTTTGCCAGGGAGGAAGACTCCAACGATCCTGCTCCGCCAGAAATTAGCGTCATTTCTGAGGATAAACCAAGAAAGAAGGTACCAGAATTTGTGATTCACGAAGGAGTTCGTTGCCAATGGGTTGTTGTCGATATCCCCAAAGTCGTCCATAAGTCTAAGTAATTGCCATCTTTGTTTTAACCTTTCACCCTGCCCAGGTGAAACGGATGTTTTTATAGGGCTCACCTTTCTGTAAATGTCCCTCTTCGCTTTTCCCGAAGCGACATAATTTTGTTTTATAGGGTTGTATTTCAAGAATCGACAAATCATAAATAAATAAACGTCGTTCTATAATTTTCGCATTTACTGCTGTTTTCACTTTTTGTTTTTCAGAAAATGGTAATCCTAATACAACAAAAAATAATAAAAATATTTTTTTAGAAAATACACTGCACACACACTTGCATTTCTCTCTATCTCTTCTAAAAAACAAACCATCACGTCATGCAGATTGCTTGTTTTAAACACCATTGAAACATACGATCCAATGCCTTCTCCCAACTTTGAATTCCCGGTATTTGAAGCTGAAGAAGAAGAGGACGCAGAAATTCCAGAAGAGATTTCCCGATTACTCAGCCAAGAGGAAAAGTCCATTGAACCTCACAAAGAGCCGTTGGAACGATTAACTTGGGTTTAGAGGAAGAGAGGAAAGAAGTCAAGATTGGAGCACTGCATAGTCCGATTGTTAGAGAAGAGTTGATAAAACTTCTCAAAGAGTTTCTCGATGTATTTGCTTAGTCCTATCAGGACATGCCAGGATTGGATACCAGCATCGTGGAACATCATCTACCGTTGAAGTCAGAATGTCCACCGGTAAAATAAAGGATGAGAAGAACTCACCCGGATATGGCTATCAAAATCAAGGAGGAAGTGAAAAAACAGATTGATGCAGGTTTCCTTGCCACCTCAGAATATCCTCAATGGCTAGCTAACATAGTTCCAGTTCCGAAAGGAAAATTGGGGCTTAATCAGTGATCGCACTGTCGTTTTGTACAGGGACTTATACAAGTGACTGAGGCCCAAGAAATATTTTCTGTACAAGGGGATGGGTCTTACACTCTCTCAAGAGGCCCAAAATGATTGAAAGTGAATAAAGATGGGTCTTATAGCTCAAGGAGAAGCCCAATGGTTAATTTGAAAAGGGCGACGATCGCGCCGAGGTTTTGAAAACACCGTGGGTCTTATACAATGACTGAGGCCCAAATGTTTTTGGTTTCAAAAGGGGATTGGGTCTTACACTCTATTAGAGGCCCAAAATGATTTTGAATGGGTCTTATAGCTCGAGGAGAGGCCCATATGGTTTGTTTTAAACGGGCGATGATCGCGCCGAACTTTTGAAATACAACGGGACTTATACAACATTTGAGGCCCAAAATAGGTTTGTATTTACAAAGGATTGGGTCTTACACTCTATTAGAGGCCCAAAATGTTTGAAAAAAGTTTGATGAGGGTTGAATTAATCAAAAACCCTAATTTGTTTCCAAAATGTATTTTAATTGAATAAAAAATTCAATTAAAATGATCAAAATTGTTTAACATGTGGAAACAAAATTGTGATCTTGGATTAATGTTTCAAAAATCATATTTTGACCTACAAAATGATTAGAAATCATTAAAATTTGCAAAATCAGGAAGAAAAAAATATTTTAAATGTCAAAAACAATTAAAATATTAATTCTTGGCAAAAATATCAATTCTATGAAATAAATAATATTTTTGGGATTTTTTGGTAAAATAAAATATTTTAACATTTTTGTGAATTATTAAAAAAAGAATCAACTCAAAATCATTAAAACTCAGAGAGAAATTAAGTTTTGAATCAATTAAATAAAATCACAAAATTCAAATATTCAAATATTTGAAAAAGGGCGCCAAGAACATGGCAAGAACATGCGCCCTTCCTCTGTTTCTGCAGATTTACGTTTTTTATCCAATCTCACAGAATACTTGATTATATCATGCAATCTACATACCAATCTACTCGTTTCAACCTCACGATCATGTCTATGGTCTTTAATTTCATTTATTTTAAGCATGGAATAAGAAATCAAAGAGAAATCTCAAGAACCCTAAATTCTGCATGAAGGTTCAGAAATTCCATACACGATTCATACAAAGCAATTGATTCTGGGTAAACACTCTATGCATGATTATGAACATATGGCCAAATTATTGCGCAGCAAAAAATGCATGGATCATAGAGTTAGAAGAGCTCATGCTCACCTCTTGCAGCTGGTGATCGTGTTTTGGGTTAGAGGTGTTACAGCTAGGTTCCAATGATCTAGATAGCTTCCCTTGGTGCCATGAGTGTGTCTGGATGCTTGGAATGGATTAAAATGATCTGGAACTTAAGATGGCACCCCAACTGCAAATCTGTCAAAGGCTTGAGCAATTGGCTAGTGATTTTGTGATTTTGGTGTTCCAGATGTTATGTGAGTGTTTGCATCACTTCTATATGATGTTTATGAGGTGTGTGTGTGTGTGATTGGTTTGGTTGGAATTGCTCTCAAACTCAAAACCCGATAGTGACTTGCTTTGGAAGGAAAATTTGGAAATGAGAAGGTGATTTTGAGGAAAGCATCTGTTTGATGGCTTTGGTGTACTCAAACTGAGCACAAATGAGCTCTATTTATAGTAGAGCAAGTTTGTTTTGGGATCAATAGTGAATGGCAACTGCAGCAGAGGTTTGGCCAATGTTGATCAATGGGAATCCAAGTCTCCTCTAGCCATTGACTAGAGGTTAGGGCACAGAGTTGTGGTTCCCTAGTTGTTGGATCATTCTTGACTGAATTCAGTTGCAAATGTGTCAGTCCATGCCACCTTGGTGCATCCATTAAATGTTCCAATCCAAAATTGGAGTCTTGTCCCTCTTTTAGGCATTTCTAGGTTTGGCATGCTACTTCTTGTTCCAAAGACTTTGGAGGCTTAGATCAGTGTTTGTTCCCTTTAGATTTGATCCTCAGATGAGTCCAAAGTGATGACAAGGCTTGGAATTATCTGATTTTTGAAATCGAGCAAAAGTGCAAAATTCTGCCTAGCCTTGGCAGTTTTCAGCAAGGCATATTGCCATTGCCATATCTCATGGCTCAAGTGGAATTTGATGGAGTTCTTGGCCATTTTGGAAAGCCCTCATATGATACAATAACTATTTGATCATAATTGGTTTTGATATTTTTTGGATCCAAGTGAAAAATGCCCCTACATTTGGAAAAAAGTGAAGGAAGATTTTGACTTAGTGAAAATTTCACTAAGTGTTGGAAAAAAGTGACATTTTCACTTTTTGTGATTTTGATCATTCAATAATTTAAAATCCATGGGGAATTGGAATGAGTGGTAGTTGAAGCTTTTGTAGAGGGTAATGAGAGCTACAAATCCAGCTTTGGATGGGAAAAAATGGCCTTGTGGTTTAGGAGTTATGATCCTCCAAAGTTGGTACCCTAGCCACTTTGTTCAATAACTTGGAAAATTTTCTAAGTTTTTTATGGTTAACCCTTTTACAAGTTATCCCACTTTTCTTGATTTTTCTTGATGAATGATGATTCCAATCACACATTAACATCATTTTAGGGTTAAAAAACCATAATTGTGAAAAATCTTAAAAAGTCAAAGTTTAACTTTTGTGCACAGTTGACTTTTTATCAAATGAATTCCAAACTATGCGATCCTCTATGAAATCAAGTCCTTGACCTAAATCAAACTTGATGGATTTATTTCATAGGTGTTATAGGGTGTATTGAATCATGTCTTAGGGTTTGGGAGCATGTCCTGGTCAAAAGTCAAAGATAGAGTTGACTTTTTCCAAGAAACCTTAACTGTGGTTCTGATGAAATTGAAACTTGTTGCTCAAGCTTCTTGGATCAATCCATTGTTGCAAATGGATCAATGTGATGTGTTTGAGACCCTCAAGTCCCCTCTTGAGGTCTTGGCTCATGTTTTATCCCAAAAGTAAACTTAGGGGTGAATTAGGTCAAGAAACCCTAATTCCTGATTTTTTTGATGAATGCATCCCTTGAGGCTAAATTGACTTGATGATTGGGTTCATGAGATCCCTTGGAGTATCATAGGTTATGATTTGAAGCATTGCCTCATGCCCAGAGGAAAATTTCCATCTAGAGGCCCTGGTCGACCAAACCCTAATTTGGTGACATTGGCGATCTTAAGGCTTGATCTACCTAGAAGGGAGAAGCCTTATGCTTAATCCTTGAAGTGGGAGTCCTCTTGATCCTTTGTGGATGTTTGAGAGGCTAGACAAGTTGGAGATCATGTCATTTCTTGATTGATCCTTTGTCTAAGAGCTCTGAGAGGGCTTGAAACCCTAAGTCTGATTGTAGTGGATGCTCACCCATCTTTGGGGAGACTAATGGTTCATCCATATTGTGATGATGATTTGCACAATGATGGGGAAATCTTAGTGGTCAAAATTTGGGGTATGACAGATGCCCCTATTTAATCTTCTTGGACCCGAAGATGTGAATGGCGAAAGTATTCGGGCATTCGGGGTGCAAGAGGATTAAATATCGGAATACCCAAAATTTTGATGGTGGTTATGAATGGCAGTTCGCGCATCCTTCCTCTTTTGCTAAGCAATGATGTTTAGAAAAGTTAAACTTCCCCTCGATCCTGGTTTCCTACCAAAGATCTGGTCTCAATTTCTAATATAAACCTCCCCTTGATCCTGGTTTCTTACCAAGGATCTGGTCTCAATTTTTGATGTAAACATCCCCTCGATCCTGGTTTCCTACCAAGGAACTGGTCTAAGTTTCTTTTGTCAATAAACTTTATTGACAAGGGACGCTATGTGTAGCGGTTTTCCTTAAACTTCTCGCCGAATTTTCCTGGAGAGATGCCATTTGATAGAAAAACTTTTGATGTCAGACTTGCTGGGGAACCCATTTGTCTGAATTGTAGAGGGGTACAAACTTCTCTGTTGGAGATGCCATTTGTTGACTCTATTTGGGGAAAACGAGTCTCTTGAGAGACTGCTTTCGCTTGGGGTTACCACATCATACTTTTCTCGGGATCTTCTCGGAGAAATGCCATATGATGTGATCCAATTTTGAGGTGCCGATGACCTTTTCGTCAGTGAATTTTTCGGAGAAAAACTGCTGTACTGCCGAATCTCTGATTAAGAGTCTTTCTCTGGGGATTTTCCTTAATCCGGGAAAGCAAAGATATCATCTTCAATGGCAAAGAGTGATGTTTTTCGGAAGCTCTCTGGCTCTTCAGAGGTTCAAGTTATCAAAGTGGTCAAAGAACCACCTTCAATCCAGAAATAAACTGGAGGAGAGATCGCTTAGATGATTCATTTCCTGATGAGGAAAGAACTGACGACTCAATTGAGAGGACTCTTATCACTAGGGAACAAGACCGACTAGAGTGATAGTGATGCAATATGAATATGAATGTAAATCAATAATGCCTGATGTATGTGTGTATATGCTGACATAACTGACGCGACATACAGACTAGTAGATGAACACGACTGGATTCTCGGCCACAGTGGGGGATGAAAAATATCACTGGTTCACGATAGTAATTCTGCCTTGCTTAGGAGAGATAGTCCCTGTCGGGAGCTATGTCGGTCGGGCTTAGGAGATAATAACTCTGTCGGGGGTATCAGATGGGAAAGTCGCATCTGGTACAGCTGATCCTTCATTCAGGCGCACTGGCTTAGAAGGAGTACTTTGATTCTGCACTTTGAAGCTCGATTACTTTTGGCGAAGCGATTGATGTTCTTTTGATGTTCAACAGTCAAAAGAAATTGCCATCTTTATTTTAAAAGCAGAAAAAGTTTGACCGCCCTTTCGGGTTTTCAATCCACCGAGACGTTTTTTTTTAGTTTAGGCGAAGTATTTCTTGACTACGTCAACATTCGTGGGGTATGCAAATTCTTCTCCATCCATGGTTGCGAGTCTCAAGGCACCGCCTGAGAAAGCTTTCTTGACCACATAGGGGCCGTCATAATTCAGAGTCCATTTTCCCCGGGAATCAATGAGAAATGATTGTATCTTTTTTAGCACAAGGTCTCCTTTCCTGAAGACGCGAGGTCGAACCTTTTTGTCAAACGCCTTCTTCATCCTTTGCTGATACAACTAACCATGGCATAGTGCCGTGATTCACTTTTCTTCGATTAGGTCCAGTTCGTCGTGTCGACTTTGACACCATTCAGCTTCTGTTAGCTTAGCTTCCATCAATACCCGGATTGATGGGATCTCTACTTCGATGTGGAGCACTGCTTCCATGCCATATACTAGAGAAAAAGGGGTTGCCCCTGTTGCAGTGCGGACAAATATGCGATAACCGTGAAGAGCAAAGGGTAGTATCTCGTGCCAATCTTTGTAGGTTACGACCATATTTTGAACAATCTTCTTGATGTTTTTGTTAGCCGCTTCTACCGCGTCGTTCATCTTAGGTCGGTAGGGAGATGAGTTATGGTGTTCGATCTTGAACTCTGTGCACAACTCTTTCATCATCTTGTTGTTCAAGTTAGATCCATTATCCGTAATGATCTGGCTTGGAACACCATAACGGCAGATGATATTTTTTTTGATAAATCAGACTACCACTTGTCGGGTTACATTGGCGTATGACGCTGCTTCGACCCACTTGGTGAAGTAATCAATGGCTACCAGGATGAACCGATGTCCGTTTGAAGCTTTGGGCTCAATCACGCCAAATATGTTGATTCCCCAAATGGAAAAAGGCCATGGGGCAGAAAGAACTTTGAGATGTGTAGGTGGTACATGGATTTTGTCTGAGTATATCTGACACTTGTGACATCTCCTCATGTACTTGTAGCAATCGGATTCCATTGTCAACCAATAGTACCCTGCTCTTAGAATTTTTCTCGCCATTGTATGTTCGTTGGCATGAGTGCCAAAGGACCCTTCGTGAATTTCTTTTATCAGCATGTCTGCTTCTGGTCTGTCGACGCATCGAAGCAAGACCATGTCAAAGTTCCTCTTATAGAGTGTATCACCGCTCAGGAAGAAACTACCTGCTAGCCTTCTGAGGGTTTTTCTATCTTTCCTGGATGCCCCAGGTGGGTACTCTTGTTTCTGAAGGAAGCATTTGATATCGTGATACCAAGGTTTGTCGTCTATGACTGCTTCAATTGCGAAGACGGAAGCATGCCGTTCAAGGCGCATTATGTCAATCTTAGGTAAGTCGTTCCATTGACCTACACTAATCATGGAAGAGAGAGTGGCTAATGCATCAGCCATGTGATTCTCCTCACGAGGGATATGATGAAACTCGACTCTGTTGAAGAAGGGTAACAACCTTCTTGATTAATCTTTGTAAGGAATCAATCCTGATTGGTATGTGTTCCAATCTCCTTTGATCTGATCGATAACCAAAGCTGAGTCGCCATATACATCCAAGTTCTTAATCCTTAAGTCAATCGCTTCTTCGAGACCCATAATACAAGCTTCGTATTCGGCCTCGTTGTTTGTGCACTTGAATGTGAGTCTGGCAGTGAAAGGAATGTGCCCTGAGGTGTTATGATGATTGCCCCAACTCCATTTCTGTAATGATTGACAGCACCGTAAAAAATAAGTCCCCATTGGGAATCTGGTTCTGGCCCTTCACTGGGTAGCGGTTCATCACTGTCTTTCATTTTTAGATACATGACATCTTCGTCTGGGAAGTCAAATCCGACTGATTCCTGATCGTCAATCGGTTGATGAGCCAAATGATCGGCTAAAACACTTCCTTTAATGGCTTTCTGAGCGTATGACTCTATGTCATATTCTGATAACAACATCTGCCAACGGGCAATCCTTCCAGTGAGAGGAGGCTTTTCAAAGACATAATTGATTGGATCTATTTCAGAGATTAACCAAGTGGTGTGATGAATCATGTACTGGAAAAGACGTTTGGCTGCCCAAGCTAGAACGCAGCAAGTCGGTGAATTTCTTGCTCAAATAGTAGATGGCAGACTCTTTTATTTTAGTTTCGTCTTGTTGGCCAAGTACACAACCCATTGAGTCCTCCAAGACTGTTAAATATATGATTAGTGGTCTTCCTTCCACTAGAGGTGATAGAATCGGTGGGTTCAACAAATATTCCTTAATACTGTCAAAGGCGGTTTGGCAGTCTTCTGTCCAAATGCAGTCCTGATTCTTTTTGAGTAATTTGAAAATTGGCGCACATGTCGTGGTCATGAGGAATATGAATCTGGAAATATAGTTCAAACGTCCTAGGAATCCCCTGACTTGTTTTTCAGTCTTTGGAGAAGGCATTTCTTGAATGGCCTTGACCTTGTCAGGATCAACCTCAATTCCTTTCTGGCTGACGATGAACCCTAAGAGTTTCCCTGAACGGACACCGAAGGTGAACTTATTGGGATTCAAGCGGAGTTTGTACTTTCGTAAACGCTCAAATAGTTTTGACAGGTGTGTCACATGCTCCTCCTCTATTTTAGATTTTTCAATCATATCATCGTTATACACTTCGATTTCTTCATGTATCATGTCATGAAACAGAGTAGTCATGGACCTCTGATAGGTTGCCCCGATGTTCTTCAAACCGAACGGCATTACCTTGTAACAGAAGGTACCCCAGGGGGTAATGAACGAAGTTTTCTCCATGTCTTTCGGTGCCATTTTGATCTGGTTATAGCCCGAGAATCCATCCATGAAGGAGAAAACTTTGAACTTTGCTGTACTGTCTACCAGCATGTCAGTGTGTGGTAAGGGAAAGTCGTCCTTTGGACTAGCCTTGTTTAGATCTCTATAATCCACACACATTCTGATCTTTCCGTCCTTTTTTGGAACTGGTACGATGTTGGTTAACCATTGAGGATATTCTAACGTAGCGAGGAAACCCGCATCAATCTGTTTCTGTACCTCCTCTTTGATTTTGACAGCCATGTCTGGATGAGTCCGTCTCAACCTTTGTTTTATCGGCAGACATTCTGATCTCAACAGTAGATAATGTTCCACGATGCTGGTATCCAACCCTGGCATATCCTGATAGGACCAAGTGAATACATGGGGAAACTCTTTGAGAAGTTTCATCAAACTCTCTTTGACAGTTGGACTGAGCAGTGCCCCAATCTTGACTTCTTTTCTCTCTTCTTCCGATCCTAAGTTGACTGTTTCCTGCAACTCTTTGTGAGGCTCAATGGACCTTTCCTCTTGTCTGAGTAGTCGGGAGATCTCCTCTGGAATTTCTTTGTCATTTTCTTCTTCAGCCTCAAATACCGGGAACTCAAAGTTGGGAGAAGGCATTGGATCGTATGTTTCAACGGGGTTTAAAACAAGCAATCTGCATGACGTGATGATTTGTGTTTAGAAGAGATAGAGAGAATGCAAGAGTGTGCGTAGTGTATTTTTCTTTGAAAACTGCTTGTTTTTATTATTGAGTTGTTTTTTAGGATTACCATTTTCTGAAAAAAGCAAAAAGAGAAAATAGCAATTAATGCAGAAATTACAGAACGACGTTATTTTATTAATGAACAAGTCGATTCTTGAAACTACAACCCTATAAAACAAAACTCTGTCGCTTTGGGCAAAACGAAGAGGGATATTTACAGAAAGTGAGTCCTATCAAAGCATCTGTTTCACCTGGGCAAGGTGAAAGGTTAAAGTAAAGATGGCAATTACTTAGACTTATGAACAATCTTCGGAACATCGACAGCAACCCATTGGCGGTGAACTCCTCGGTGAATCACAAAGTCTGGTACCTTCCTTGATTTTTCTTCAGAAATGACGCTGATTTCAGGTGGAGCTGGATCATTGGAATCTGTCTCCCAAACAGATTTGTCGTAGGAAGATTCCTCAGTTGTATTTTGCGTAGTATTTGTACTCTCAGCTGTATCTCCCCATCCAGTTGGCTGGATGTCTTCGAGCCTGATACGAGAGCTTTCAGGAGCGGTGTACTTGACCTTGAAGTCGTATTTTCCACTCGGTTGTCCCAGGGTGTCCCACACTTCTTTGGAATTGGAGGAGTCATCCCTCTCGATGACGTTGACCTTGGGAAAAGCATAGTTGATGAATTCTAGTCCGGAAAATGTTGCGAATTCATCGTCATGCTGGGTATTTTCAAGATAACCTGGGTGTTGATCTCATGACATGGTGGGGATGCAAGTATTTTTTTTAATGATGCTCAGCTGATTTTCATTGTTCGGCTGACTTTCTTGCCCCAAGTCTCCGGGATACGGCTGCCAGATAGGCAAGCCATCTATTGGGCCATAATAGTCGTGGTCAAAGTTGTATTTCATCGGAGTGTCTTCCTCTAATGAATTTGGCGGAGCCCGACATCCTTCAGGATCACAATCTCCGTATATCATTTTGACATCTGACCTCGGTATAAATCTCAGACTCTGTGCGGGATAGCAAAAGGGAGTCTGTGTTTCGCCCTGAGACGTATAACCATCCTCGTTGAGATAGGACTTCCATTCATCCTCCGTATCGGAGGAATCATCTTTATTGATGGTATGCACGTCTTGAGTCACTGGTTGAAGGAAGCCTCCACTGTGGAAAAAGTTCTGAATGGGATGAAAACTTTCATTGTTAGCAGCTGTCTGGGTGCAGGTTGCAGAAAAACCAAGACCCTTCTTTGTTTTGTTATCAGTGGGAATGACAAGCTGTCCCCATCCTTTTGCATTGTTATTTTTGATCACTTCGAGAGCATCTCTGTATGAGGAAATCGAGGTTCCTTTCTCTGATTGATTCTTATTGCTCACCGAAAGTGCTTGGAACTAAGTTCCAACAACCTCCTCGGGTTCTACACAAGTAGATAATGACAAGTTGCTCACGAGCAAGGCTTGTTCTCCACAAACCGTGACAAGTTGGCCGTTTTGGACGAACTTTAGCTTTTGGTGGAGGGTCGAAGTGACCGCCCCAGCCTGATGTATCCAAGGTCTTCCTAATAAACAACTGTATGTTGCCCGGATGTCTATGACCTGGAAAGTGACTTGGAAAGTGTGAGGACCAATAGTTATGGGAAGGTCGACTTCGCCGATAACCGTTTTTCTGGATCCGTCAAATGCTTTGACGACGACCTCGCTGGTTCTCATTGGAGGTCCTTTGAATGATAATTGCATCAAAGTGGACTTTGGCATAACATTCAGGGCTGACCCTGTGTCTACCAGTACGTTGGCTAAAGCATCATCCTGGCAGTTGACTGTAATGTTGAGCGCCATATTATGACGGCGACCTTCTTCAGGTAATTCCTCATCACTAAATCCCAAGTTATTGCAGGAAGTGATGTTGGAGACAATGCTATCGAACTATCTGATTGTTACATCCTGTTCTACAAAGGCTTGCTCCAAGACTTTCTGTAGAGCCTCTTTGTGGGCTTCGGAACTGAGCAAAAGAGATAGCACAGAGATCTTCGAAGGAGTTTGTAACAGTTGATCAACAATGTTGTATTCACTCCTTTGGACGAGCTTTAGCATCTCATCATCGTTTTTTGAAAGGTCGGGATTACTGGATTGAACGACTAGTGGATCGGGAACTTCTGTGAGGTTCCTTCTCTTTGCTGGGTACTCCAACTCCTCTGTTGAAGATTCTACCACTCCGTGTTACTCGACTGATGTCTTCAATATTCACGATGGAGGGTAACGTAATTTCCTTTCCATTCTCAATTGTTGTGGCACCGTATTTGTAAGGGATGGCCTTAGTTGATTCATATGGTAGCAGTCCCGGTAGATAGATGACTATGGGAGCCTTCTGATTTTTCTGACCATCGTAAGTAATTTCGATCCGTTCCCGGTTAGGAACTCTCGATTCGTCAAGTAGAGGGATAATGATACAAACATCCCTAGCCCTCTGGTGATCAGATATTACGACAACGTCCTCTATTTGATCAGCGGAGTAGTTGACTGATCCAGAACTTGACCATGGTTGAATCTCTTTACGGTCCAACTAACTTTGAAGGGCTGCTCGCACGAGGTAGCATCCTTGATTATCCACTGAGCAAACTCCACACCGCTCATAGTTGTGTAGTGGCACCTGGCCACGTCCGCTTTGACTACAGTGTAACCTTACTAGATCTGTTTCCATCGACCGAACATCCTGACTTTGATATCTAGTAGGATTCCCGTTAGTGATACTGATTTGCTGGGTGTCTTCATCTATATAGATTGGAAGCCACCAGTGGTTCAACAAGTGCTGAAGTGTTTCCTGGACAAGGACACAACCCTGATCGTCTTCGCAACCTGCTTTACAGCCCTGATAATCATGTGATACAAGGAACCTGAGCCGGACCTGTTTAGTATGTAACTCCACCTGGCTGGTATTCATCAAGCGAATATTGAAGATTTGAATCATGTTGATTTGATAATGATTCCTATCATGGTAGTATTGAATCCATCCACGATCCATCTGACGCTGGAGGGCCTCTTGTACAAAAGAGCATCCCTGTTTGTTTACCGAGCAAGTCAGACAGGAATTGTAATCGTGTCGTGGTAGATTATGATACTGGGTTTGCCTTGAGTGCATTTCCACCAGGTTGACATTCATTGAATGGATATCATGGTTTTGAATGATGTTGGAATTCGTATAAACCATGTTAACTCCATGAACTCGGTGCTCTTGGATCCATCCGAGATCCATTTGTTCTTGTAGAGCTGATTGCACCACAGAATATCCTTGATTGCTTTTAGAGCAGATATCACACTGATGATAATTATGAGGTGACAGATGGCCATATCCACTCTGTCTACAATGCATCTTGACCAAGTTAGCCCTCAATAAGAGTACATCGTGAATTTGATAGGTGTTGTTAGACTCTCCCTCTATCAAATTAACTGCAGCTTTCGCGTGTTGAGGCAGCGGGTTTGTGAGAACATTAGGATTCGTATCTTTGAAAGATAAGACCTCGCTCCTAACAAGCTTTTGCACGTTGGATTTGAAACTAAGACAATTTTCTATGTTATGCCCCGGTCCTCCTTGATGGTAAGGGCAAGTCTGATCCACCTTAAACCAGAAAGGCAGATTTTTCGGTACTGTAAAAGGAGACTTAGTCTGGACATGCCCCTTGGCCAGTAGTAACGGAAATAGTTTTGCGTACGATACGAGTATAGGATCAAATCCTGGTGGCCGCGTTGCATGGTTGTTGTTGTATTGAGGACGAGCCTGCTGAAGAGGCTGGTCCTTTGCTGAAATTGTTGCTAATGTGGTTGGCTTTGAGCAACCTGAGGTTGATACGTAGAAACAGGCGCAGGGCTGATAGCAAGAGTTACAGCTGTTACTAGTTGGTACCATCGCCTTTGCTTTTCGAGGGAGATATTCCCAATATCTTGCTCATTTTTCTTAGGGAGAGCACTACCGTATTTTTTAGTACCGCTTGTCGACCCAGTGTCTTTGACTAGACGTCCTTCTCGAACGACTTCCTCGAGACGCACTCCCTTACCGACCATTTCGGTGAAGTCGCTGGGTGCACTGGCAAGCATTCTGTCATAGTAAAATGAGCTCAAGGTCTTTAAGAAAATCTTTGTCATCTCTTTTTCCTCAAGAGGTGGACAAATTTGAGCGGCAATTTCATGCCATCTCTGAGTGCATTCCTTAAAGGTTTCCTTGTCCTGTTGCGATATTGATCTGAGTTGATCTCTGTCTGGTGCCATGTCCAAATTGTATTTATATTGTTGGACGAAGGCAGTACCAAGATCTCTGAAAGTGCTAATCGTAGCGCGGTTTAAACCCATGTACCATTTTAATGCGGCACCGGTTAAACTATCCTAAAAGTAGTGAATCAGTAGATCCTGGTTCTCTGTCTGAGCTGACATTCGCCGAGCGTACATCACCAAATGGCTTTGAGGGCAAGAGTTACCCTTGTATTTTTCAAAATCGGGTACTTGGAACTTGTGCGGGACTTTCACATTGGGGACCAAGCAAAGGTCTGCGACGTCCTTTCCAAATAGATCCTGATCACGAAGGGCCTGCAGTTCTTTCTGCATTTCCAGGAACTGTTCTTGGAATTCATTCATTCTATCGAACATGCTGTCCTTTCCACCAGACGGTATCTGTGGAATCTGTCCTTCCGGGACAGTGTGTACCACGGGCGATGGTATAGTCATTATGGCCGAGAATCTCAGTGCCTCCCGAAGTTTGTAACCTTCAGGAGTTGCTGTCATGCCCCTGGCATCTTCGCTTTCCCGAAGTTTGTAACCTTCAGGCCCAGCAGCTCCTGCTGTGGTTCCTTGATCTTTAGTGATCGGCGGAACATATCCTTCCGGGATATAGTTAACAGGCATGTCCCAGGGATGATCTTTCGGCATTTGATACCTAGGATCATATTTCTCTACTATGGGCGTTGAGGTGATCTCTGAGATCACAGTTCTTTGTAGCTGAGCTTCTTCCATGGCTTGCATGTCGTTACAAAGCTTTCTCATATCCTCTCTCAGAGCGTCGATCTCTTCTTTCAACTCTCTGTTCTCTTCCTCGAGATCATCCATCTTTTTCTGACGATTGGCCAGAGTATTGTAGAAATGAGACAGTTTGACTCTAGAACCGAGACACAAACGTGAGATTCGTAGGTAAGAAGAATACATAACGTGAGAATGATGAATGCAATGATTATATTAATTGTTTTTTTGGTTTAATCAAAATAAACTTCGACAATTAGATTGCAAATATCAAACAGTGGGGACACCCCCGTTTTATTGAATTCAAAGGATTGCGGAAATGGAAATACAGTAAATTACAAGATGCGGAAACAGAAACCTAAGCTAATGGGTCCTGAGTCCTCTCTGAGGAGAACTCAGGTGCTGATTCTGGTACTTTCCTTTTCTTGGACCGGGGCTCTTGGGCCGTTGTCGGGTTGTCATTCCTTTGACAAGTGAAAGGAGCGAGCAAATTCCTTTGGTCATCCTGATTTTCTACAGCATGTTGCTCCAAAATCTCAATTAGAGCATCCTTATCTTTCAGCAGTTGCCGTATTTTGGTACACTCCACATTGAGAATGCGGTACTTGTTCTTCCAAGACCTCCTCTCCTGTTGAAATTTGTTGAGAGTAACCTAAAGTTTTTCCGTTTCAGTCATTAAGTACATGACAGATTCCCTTGGCGGAAGAACTCCGTGACGAGGATAAGGCATCTTTAGCTTGAGAGCTCTAGTTTGTACCCAGTGGAGATAAGGCTCCACCGAGACACAGTCCGGTTTTCCTAGAGAGTCCCGTCCTTTCTTATGAACATGTTTCCAAGCGTGCACTATTTCCATCTTTAGTGCCCTGTCATTTTCTCCTTCCTTGAAGAAAAGACCTTCCAGATAAGCATTACGTGGGACATGCCTCATCGGGTATCCAAATTGACGACAAACTAAGACTTGATGGTAATTGATTCCTCCCTTAGTTCCTTTAAGGGGTACGTTGGGGAAATTTCCACAACGGTCAATGATCCTGATCCCGTCATTGATTCGATTGTACCAATCGATGTCAGAGTTGGTAAGAGACATGATTTTCTGCGACCAACGTAAGGCACTCTTATGATCCCAAAAAGCAACAGACTTAGGCAAATGGGAGATAAACCATTTATATAGCAGGGGTACACAACACGTGATCATTCCTCCGCTGTATAAATTCCTTAAGTGTACAAAATGATACGCATCTGCGAGCAAGGTTGGTACGACGTTTCCAATGAGAAAAACCTTAATGGCGTTGATATCTATAAAGTTATCGATGTTGGGAAACAAAAATAACCCGTAGGTGAGTAAAACAAAGATGCTTTCAAAAGCAGTCATGTTCCCTATACTAGCAAAGTACAGAGCCTTCTTTACCAGAAACTTGGCTGGTAAACCTGGGATTCCTTCCTTGGTGGTCAGGTGAGTCCTGACTTCTGATTCGTCCAAATAAATTGCTTTTGCAATGGTCTGATCCTTTGGAATTTCTTCCAGTCCAAAAAAGGGAGCTTGATCAGTAATGGGTAGATCAATCAGATGAGAATACTCCTCTAGCGTTGGTGCGATATGGTAATCCGGGAATGTGAAACAGTGATAGACCAGATCGTAAAACTGAACGAGTGCCTCCAGGATTCCTTCAATTACATGGACCCTTAACAGAGGTAGCAGACCTCCGTACTTGGCTCTGAAAGCGTCAGGGTTAGTGATCATCCTTGCTAATCCTCTCAAATCCTCTAGTTTTGGAACCTTGAAGGTATACTTGTGAGTTTTTCGTCTACCGAAATCAATGAGCGCAATCCTTTTCTCTCTGACATTTGCAATCATTGTCTTAGTTTAATTTGAAAAAGAGAGACTAGAAGAGAAAATTTTTCTTTGCTTAATGTTTTTTTTAAATGAATGCATGAATACATCACACAAAAACATAGTAAAAACATGGGGTCAAAGGGTCGGTGTCATGAAGTCAAGGCTCTACCCATCCCAAAGGTTTATACTAGTGATTTTTGTACCTGTCTCTCAAAATGATTGATTCTTGTCGAGATAACTTCAGCGGGCCGGGAACCGTGCTAGGTGATGTATTTCGAAGAATCTCAGAAAAGGGTAGTATCGCGTGACAACTATTTCCGATAGCTTCCGCACTACTGAAAAAGGTTTTTCCCAGGTGTATACTCAATCTTTCCACATGCGGCATCACACGCATTCCCATTAGCAGAAAAATAAACACATATATCAATTAGGAAAAGCAGTATATATATTTGTCCTAATGTCCTAGACTTTTTAAGAGCTATGAATTCTATGATCCTAACAGAAAATGGCTCCCCGGCGGAGTCGCCATTCTGTGGTACCTTCCCAACTTAAAGGTTTTTGACCTAAAATCCTAGTGAGGGCCGATCCTAGCAATAATGACATTCCCCGATGGAACTGTCATTCGGTGATACCTTGTGAACCCAAGGACTCGTCCTAAGAGAAGGTTTTAACCAGAGAGATAAGAGAGACAAGATTCCTTTGTTTGGCCCCACGGTGGGCGCCATTTTTCCTTTGAAATTGTCTAAACTTAAGGTTTCCTCCTAAGAGACCGGAGAAGAACAAGTATCTCCCAATGTGGTCACCATTTTTTCTGTAGCGTGGTTTTTGTGGTTTCGAATCACTATCGCTTTGGTACTACAGTTCGATTCATTTTTTATCCTATTGAAGCTGATGAAGGAAGGGAAATAGATGTCTCCAACTAACCCTCCTTGCAAACTGAGGTTAAACAGTCAAAACTGTTGGTTTACAGATGCGGCTTTAGTTCACGGGCCTCTCTCTGCTTATTTTGTTCAGAATGAAATAACGGGATTGTTCATGGGGAATTTGTTGGGATCTTGCGCAAGATTGGATTGAGGTAGGGGACTTTGGGGTTTTTTGATTAGTGTGCTCGCTAAGATTCTTTTTTCAATCTTATGCCTACGTATTCCCGGGATAGGGAAATCAGAGCGATCGTAGTTCCTCCTATTCTATGGGAGGAAATGGTGTTTTGGTGTCTTGTTCAAAGCCCAAGACATGAAGCTAAAGGTGGTTTGTATCTTGTTCAAAGCCCAAGATGTGAAGCTGAAGGGTCTATTTGTATCTTGTTCAAAGCCCAAGATGTGAAGCTAAAAGAGTGTTGACTTTAGAGAGAATTTGTCATCTCTAAAGGGGTCTGGTTGTCACAGTTGTTGGGTGACTGATTATAAAGGAAAATTATTTTAACTGGGATATACGAATCCAACAATGCCATAATTTCCTTTATAGGGGATTTTCAACCTGAAGGAGAAGACTTTAACTCAGTTTAGAGCAATGCCATCTTTCCTTAGGAATTTCTCATGCTAAAAGAGGGACAGTGGCGTGGATGTAAATAATCCAGAGGCTTGCCGCTTACAGCAATTAGACGAGGGAAAAGGAGTTGTTGATGTTTATATGATGTGACCAAAGCATGATTTGATGCTAAAAGGTTGATTGAATCAAACAGGGATTTCTTTATACAAAGCCTAAGAGGAGGCTATTGACCTAACAAGAGGATGCTTTTGGGTCTCGTACGAAGCCCGAGATAGAGGCTAAAATGGTTGACTCAACAAGAGAGTGATTTTTTATGTGTCTTGTACGAAGCCCAAGACGGAGGCTAAAAGGGTTTGACTTAACAAGAGAGTCTTTTATACTCACCAAGAGAGTGTTTTTGTATCTCGTACGAAGCCCGAGATAGAGGCTAAAAGGAATTTGACTCAACAAGAGAGTCTTTTTATACTTAACAAGAGAGTGTTTTTGTATCTCGAACGAAGCCCGAGATAGAGGCTAAAGTTGATCGACTCAACAAGAGAGTCTTTTTATAGTTAACAAGAGAGTGTTTTGTATCTCGTACAAAGCCCGAGATGGAGGCTGAAAGAGGATTGACTCAACAAGAGAGTCTTTTATACTCAACAAGAGAGTGATTTTGTATCTCGTACGAAGCTCGAGATGGAGGCTGCAAATGTTTGCTCTGCTGGGGAGAATCATTGTACAAAGCCCAAGAGGAGGCTATTAGTGCCGGTAACTGTTTCAGTTGAGTGACAGGTCTAGTATGTTGGTTAAAAGAGAAAATCAGTTCTTATAAAGAGACTGATTCTAGGTGAGGTTATACTTTGGTACTGATCAGAAGATCGGGGTTATTTCCTGTTCTTTAAGGAAATGGGAAATCCAAAGGGTATTGATATTGCCCAAGTATACGGGTGTTTTTTCCTATTTTTGAAAGGAACTTGAGAATGTCTTAGAGACTCAAGGAGGTTAGACTGTCCAAGTCTTGAGTTTTATCTTTTGTACTATGCTTAAGAGAGATCCAGAGACAGTATGTTCGTCGTAGGAAGATTTAGACTCTTTGAAAGATTGTTCTATTAAGATGACTAATTTCTGTTCCTATACCTTTAAGAGGTCGTCGGGACAATTTGTACGAAGGCCAAGAGGAGGCGAGAAAATTTTTTAAGAAGCGGAGGGGACAATTTGTACGAAGCCCAAGAGGAGGCTATCTTCCCGGAAGAAGAATCATTATACAAAGCCTAAGAGGAGGCTGTGAAAACTTCTAAGAAGCCGACGGGTCCTTGTACAACGCCCAAGAGGAGGCGGGGATGCTTTTAGGAAGCCTGTGGGTCCTTGAATTAAGCCCAAGAGGAGGCTGATGAACAGTTCCAAAAGGGGGTTCACTTGGAACATTGGCCTTCTGTATATGAACTGTTCAAGGGGGAGATTTCTTAGATCTAGTTATCTAAAATTGTTGTAAAAGAAAATTCTCATGGTTTGGGTTATGTTTGAAATATCCGGGAGAACGTCGGATGTAAGGAGACGAGGTGCTATCTAGTTCTAGACGTAGTTGCCGGGGAAACTCTAAATATCTATACTAGTATTACACAGTCGATATGAGTTTATGAAAGAAGAATTATAGTGAAACAGCCGCACAATACAGTTATATACATATGAAAGCGGTAAATGAAAGCGGGTAAACACTTACTCGGTTGTAGAGCTTCTATGCTGTTTGGTTAGTTATTCAACAAAGAAATTGAAAATAACAGTATGTTACAAAATCAAAGGAGAAAGTGCTTTTGAAAGGAAAATTGGGGCTTAATCAGTGATCGCACTGTCGTTTTGTACAGAGACTTATACAAGTGACTGAGGCCCAATAAAGATTTTCTGTACAAGGGGATGGGTCTTACACTCTGTCAAGAGGCCCAAAATGATTGAAAGTGAACAAAGATGGGTCTTATAGCTCAAGGAGAAGCCCAATGGTTAATTTGAAAAGGGCGACGATCGCGCCGAGGTTTTGAAAACACCGTGGGTCTTATACAATGACTGAGGCCCAAAAGTTTTTGGTTTCAAAAGGGGATTGGGTCTTACACTCTATTAGAGGCCCAAAATGATTTTGAATGGGTCTTATAGCTCGAGGAGAGGCCCGTATGGTTTGTTTTAAACGGGCGATGATCGCGCCGAACTTTTGAAATACAACGGGACTTATACAACATTTGAGGCCCAAAATAGGTTTGTATTTACAAAGGATTAAGTCTTACACTCTATTAGAGGCCCTAAATGTTTGAAAAAAGTTTGATGAGGGTTGAATTAATCAAAAACCCTAATTTGTTTCCAAAATGTATTTTAATTGAATAAAGAATTCGATTAAAATGATCAAAATTGTTTAACATGTGGAAAACAAATTGTGAACTTGTATTATATGTTTCAAAAATCATGTTTTGACCTACAAAATGATTAGAAATCATTAAAATTGGCAAAATCAAGAAGAAAAAAATATTTTAAATGTCAAAAACAATTAAAATATTAATTCTTGGCAAAAATATCAATTATATGAAATAAATAATATTTTTGGGATTTTTTGGTAAAATAAAATATTCTAACATTTTTGTGAATTATTAAAAAAAGAATCAACTCAAAATCATTAAAACTCAGAGAGAAATTAATTTTTGAATCAATTAAATAAAATCACAAAATTCAAATATTCATATATTTGAAAAAGGGCGCCAAGAACATGGCAAGAACACGCGCCTTTCCTCTGTTTCTGCAGATTTGCGTTTTCTATCCAATCTCACTGAATACTTGATTATATCATGCAATCTACATATCAATCTACTCGTTTCAACCTCACGATCATGTCTATGGTCTTTAATTTCATTTATTTTAAGCATGGAATAAGAAATCAAAGAGAAACCTCAAGAACCCTAAATTCTGCATGAAGGTTCAGAAATTCCATACACGATTCATACAAAGCAATTGATTGAGGGTAAACACTCTATGCATGATTATGAACATATGGCCAAATTATTGCGCTGCAAAAAATGCATGGATCATAGAGTTAGAAAAGCTCATGCTCACCTCTTGCAGCTGGTGATCGTGTTTTGGGTTAGAGTGTTACAGCTAGGTTCCAATGATCTGGATAGCTTCCCTAGGTGCCATGGAGTGTGTCTGGATGCTTGGAATGGATTGAAATGATCTGGAACTTGAGATGGCACCCCAACTGCAAATCTGTCAAAGGCTTGAGCAATTGGCTAGTGATTTTGTGATTTTGGTGTTGCAGATGTTATGTGAGTGTTTGGATCACTTATATATGATGTTTATAAGGTGTGTGTGTGATTGGTTTGGTTGGAATTGCTCTCAAACTCAAAACCCGATAGTGGCTTGCTTTGGAAGGCAAATTTGGAAGTGAGAAGGTGATTTTGAGGAAAACATCTATTTGATGGCTTTGGTGTACTCAAACTGAGCAAAAATGAGCTCTATTTATAGTAGAGCAAGTTTTTTTTGGGATCAATAGTGAATGGCAACTGCAGCAGTGGTTTGGCCAATGTTGATAAATGGGAATCCAAGTCTCCTCTAGCCATTGACTAGAGGTTAGGGAACAGAGTTGTGGTTCCCTAGTTGTTGGATCATTCTTGACTGAATTCAGTTGCAAATGTGTCAGTCCATGCCACCTTGGTGCATCCATTAAATGCTCCAATCCAAAATTGGAGTCTTGTCCCTCTTTTAGGCATTTCTAGGTTTGGCATGCTACTTCTTGTTCCAAAGACTTTGGAGGCTTGGATCAGTGTTTGTTCCCTTTAGATTTGATCCTAAGATGTGTCCAAAGTGATGACAAGGCTTGGAATTATCTGATTTTGCAAATCGAGCAAAAGTGCAAAATTCTGCCTAGCCTTGGCAGTTTTCAGCAAGGCATATTGCCATTGTCATATCTCATGGCTCAAGTGGAATTTGATGGAGTTCTTGGCCATTTTGGAAAGCCCTCATATGATATAATAAATGTTTGATCATAATTGGTTTTGATACTTTTTGGATCCAAGTGAAAAATGCCCCTACATTTGGAAAAAAGTGAAGGCAGATTCGGACTTAGTGAAAATTTCACTAAGTGTTGGAAAAAAGTGACATTTTCACTTTTTGTGATTTTGATCATACCATAATTTAAAATCCATGGGGAATTGGAATGAGTGGTAGTTGAAGCTTTTGTAGAGGGTAATAAGAGCTATAAATCCAGCTTTGGATGGGAAAAAATGGCCTTGTGGTTTAGGAGTTATGATCCTCCAAAGTTGGTACCCTAGCCACTTTGTTCCATAACTTAGAAAATTTTCTAAGTTTTTTATGGTTACCCCTTTTACAAGTTATCCCACTTTTCTTGATTTTTCTTGATGAATGATGATTCCAATCACACATTAACATCATTTTAGGGTTAAAAAACCATAATTGTGAAAAATCTTAAAAAGTCAAAGTTTGACTTTTGTGCACAGTTGACTTTTTATCAGATGAATTCCAAACTGTGCGATCCTCTATGAAATCAAGTCCTTGACCTAAATCAAACTTGATGGGTTTATTTCATAGGTGTTATAGGGTGTATTGAATCATTTCTTAGGGTTTGGGAGCATGTCCTGGTCAAAAGTCAAAGATACAATTGACTTTTTCCGCGAAACCCTAATTGTGGTTCTGATGAAATTGAAACTTATTGCTCAAGCTTCTTGGATCAATCAATTGTTGCAAATGGATCAATGTGATGTGTTTGAGACCCTCAAATCCCCTCTTGAGGTCTTGGCTCATGTTTTGTCCCAAAAGTCAACTTAGGGGTGAATTAGGTCAAGAAACCCTAATTCCTGATTTTTTTGATAAATGCATCCCCTCAGGCTAAATTGACTTGATGATTGGGTTCATGAGATCCCTTGGAGCATCATAGGATATGCTTTGAAGCATTGGCTCATGCCCAGAGGAAAATTTCCATCTGGAGGTCCTGGTCGCCCAAACCCTAATTTGGTGACACTGGCGATATTAAGGCTTGATCTACCTAGAAGGGAGAAGCCTTATGCTTAATCCTTGAAGTGGGAGCCCTCTTGATCCTTTGTGGATGTTTGAGAGGCTAGACAAGTTGAAGATCATGTCATTTCTTGATTGACCCTTTGTCTAAGAGCTCTGAGAGGGCTTGAAACCCTAAGTCTGATTGTAGTGGATGCTCACCCATCTTTTGGGAGACTAATGGTTCATCCATATTGTGATGATGATTTTCACAATGATGGGGAAATCTTAGTGGTCAAAATTTGGGGTATGACACCATCTACTATTTGAGCAAGAAATTTACCGACTGTGAAACTCGGTATACTATGCTTGAGAAAACTTGTTGTGCCCTGGCTTAGGCAGCCAAACGTCTTCGCCAGTACATGATTTGTCACACTACTTGGTTAATCTCTGAAATGGATCTGATCAAGTATGTATTTGAAAAGCCCACTCTCGCGGGAAGGTTTTCCCGTTGGCAGATGTTGTTATCAGAATACGACATCGAATACCATGCTCAAAAAGTTGTCAAAGGAAGTATTTTAGCCGATCATTTGGCTCATCAACCAATTGACGATCAAGAATCAGTCGGATTTGACTTCCCAGATGAAGATGTCATGTACTTAAAAATGAAAGATTGCGATGAATCGTTACCCAGTGAAGGGCCAGAACCAGGTTCCTAATGGGGACTAATATTCGACGGATCAGTCAACACTTATGGAAACGGAATTGGAGCAATCATCGTAACACCTCAGGGTACCCACATTCCTTTCACTGTCCGACTGACATTCAAATGCACAAACAATAAGGCTAAATACGAAGCTTGTATTATGGATCTCGAAGAAGCAATTGACTTAAGAATTAAGAACTTGGATGTATACGGAGACTCATCCCTGGTTATCAATCAGATTAAAGGAAATTGGAACACATACCAATCAAGACTGATTCCTTACAAAGATTACGCGAGGAGGTTGTTACCATTATTCAAAAGAATCGAGTTTCATCATATCCCTCATGAAGAAAATCACTTAGCTGATGCACTAGCCACTCTCTCTTCCATGATTGCTGTAAATCATTGGAATGACGTACCAAAGATCGACATAATGCGCCTTAAAAGGCCCGCCTACATCTTTGCGATTGAAGCAGTCATAGACGATAAACCTTGGTATCACGATATCAATTGCTTCCTTCAAAAACAAGAATACCCGTCTGGGGCATCAAGAAAAGATAGGAAATCCATCAAAAGACTGGCAGGCAACTTCTTCCTGAGCGGTGATACACTCTATAAGAGAAACTTCGACATGGTCTTGTTCCGATGCGTAGACAGACCAGAAGCAAATATGCAGATGAAGGAAATTCACAAAGGATTCTTTGGCACTCATGCCAACGGACACACAATGGCGAGAAAATTATGAGAGCAGGGTACTATTGGTTGACCATTGAATCTGATTGCTATAAGTACATGAAGAGACGTCACAAGTGTCAGATATACTTAGACAAAATCCATGTACCGCCAACGCATCTCAAAGTTCTTTCTTCCACATGGCCTTTTTCCATATGGGGAATTGACATGATTGGCATGATCGAACACAAGGCTTCGAATGAACATCGGTTCATCCTGGTAGCCGTTGATTACTTCACCAAGTGGGTCGAAGCAACGTCATACACCAATGTAACCCGACAAGTGGTGGTCTAATTTATCAAGAACAATTTCATATGCCGTTATGGTGTTCCAAGCCAGATCATTACGGATAATGGATCTAACTTAAACAACAAGATGATGAAAGAGTTGTGCACTGAGTTCAAGATCGAACACCATAACTCATCTCCCTACCGGCCTAAGATGAACGGAGCGGTAGAAGCGGCTAACAAGAATATCAAGAAGGTCATTCAGGAGATGGTTGTAACCAACAAAGACTGGCACAAGATGCTACCCTTTGCTCTTCATGATTATCGCACATCTGTTCGTACTTCAACAGGGGCAACCCCTTTCACTCTAGTATATGGCATGAAAGCAGTGCTCCCCATAGAAGTAGAGATCCCATCAATCCGGGTATTGATGGAAGCCAAGCTAATAGAAGCTGAATGGTGTTAAAGCAGGCAGGATGAACTGAACCTAATCGAAGAAATGCGAATAACGAAACTATGCCATGGTTAGTTGTATCAGCAAAGAATGAAGAAGGCGTTCGATAAAAAGGTCCGACCCCGTGTTTTCAGGGAAGGAGACCTCGTGCTTAAGAAGATACAATCATTTCTCACTGATTCCAGGGGAAAATGGACTCCAAATTACGATGGCCCCTATGTTGTTAAGAAAGCCTTCTCAGGCGGTGCCTTGAGACTCGCAACCATGGATGGAGAAGAGTTTTCCTACCCCACAAATGTTGATGTAGTCAAGAAATACTTCGCCTAAATAATAATAAAAAAAAGTCTTGGTGGATTGAAAACCCGAAAGGGTGGTCCAGGCAAAAATTAGAGACATAAGCAAAAATCATCCCGATGGATTGGAAATCTCAAAGTACAATCCAAGCAAAAGTTAGGGATTAATGGCAAGTAACTACCTCTGATAAGTTCAACTCCTCAGCAGTCATGCCATCCATCAAGAAAACTTCCAATCAAGGTCATCTTCGACAGATGCTCAGGATGTCCAGAATTCAAAGTTAGTAGAAGGATAACGGTCGTTATGTTTCAATGTAGCCCTTTTCCCTTAAATTACCATTTTCTAAACTTTGTAAATACTCTACGGGATCACGCGCTTGGCTGATTTCCATTCTATCAATAAAATTTGAGCCCTAGTGCTTTTGTTTGCAACTCTCATTTATTTTTACTTTACAGAATGACATTTTAACATGATCAACGATTCTTGAAATAAAACAAAAATGAATTTACCTGTCAAAATTTTTCTGCTTTTAAAATAAAGATGGCAATTCCTTTTGACTGTGAATTTCAAAAAGAACATTGATAGTTTCTCCAAAGGTGATTGAACCTCAGAGTGCAGAATCAAAGTACTCCTTCTAAACCAGTCCACCTGAATGAAGGATCAACTGTTTCAAATGCGAATGTCCCATCTGATATACCCGGCAGAGTTCGTTCCTCTTAAAACTGATTGACAATTCTTCCTCCCCACAGGGTCTACCTCTCCCAAGTAGGACATGATTGCTATTTTGAACCAGTGATACCTTTCATCCCCCGCAGTGGCCGAGTATCCAGTCATGTTCATCTATTAGTCTGTATGTCGCGTCAGTTTTGTCAGCATAAACATACATACATCATGCATTATTGATTCATATTCATATTCATATTGCATTATTATCACTCTGGTCAGTCTTACCCCCCAAGTGATAAAGTCCTCTTAATCAATCGAGTTGTCAGTTCTTTCCTCGTCAAGAAATGTTTTGTCTGAGCAATCTCTCTCCCCCAGTTTATTTCTGGATTGGAGACGGTCCTTGACCACTTTGATAACTTGAACCTCTGAAAGGCAAGAAGACATTCAACAAACATCACTCTTCACCATTGAAGATGATATTGTCGCTTTCCCGGATTAAGGAAAATCCCCATAGAAAGCCTCTCAACCGAAGACTCTCAGCAACACATTGGTTTTTTTTCCCAAGAAAGTCAATGTTAATGAAGTCGTCAGCACATCAAAATTGGATTACATCACATGGTATTTCTCTGAAAAAATATCTCGAAGAAAAGTATGATGTAATATCCCCCAAGAGGAAAAGAATTCTATCAAGAGACTCGTTTTTTCCCAGTAGAGTCAACAAATGGCTTCTCCCACAGAGAAGTTTGCACACCTCTACAGTTCAGACCAATGGGTTTCCCCAGCAAGTCTGACATCAGTTTATTTTTCCATCAAATGGCGTCTCCCCAGTAAAACTCGGCGAGAAGTTTGATGAAAACCGTTATACTTAGCATCCCTTGTTAAGGAAGAAACTCGAAAAGAAGAAACTGAGACCAGTTCCTTGGCTAAAGACCAGGATCGAGGGGAAGTTTATCAAGAAACTAAGACCAGTTCCGTGGCTGAAGACCAGGATCGAGGGGAGGTTTTACCCTTTTTTTAAGCAAAATTTCTTAGCAAAAGAAGATGGATGAGCAAACTACCATTCATAACTATAGTCAAAATTTTGGGTATTCCGATATTTAATTCTCTTGCACCCTGAATGTCCGAATATCTTCGCTATTCACACCTTCGGGTCCATGAAGATTAAATAGGGGCATCTGTTATACCCAAAACTTTGACCACCAAGATTTCCCATCATTGTGCAAATCATCACCACAATATGGATGTACCTTAATGCCTCATCAATCTCCTCAAATATGGCTGAGCATTCACCATAATCAAGAATTAGGGTTTTGAGCCCTCTCAGAGCACTTAGACAAAGGATCAATCAAGAAATGACATGATCTTCAACTTGTATAACCTCTCAAACACCCATAAGGGATCAAGAGGACTCCCACATCAAGAATCAAGCACAAAGTTGCAACATTCCAAGTGGATCAAGCCTCAAGATCGCTAGTGTCACCAAATTAGGGTTTTGGTCGACCAAGACCTCCAGATGGAATTTTTCCTCTGGGCATGAGCCAATGCTTCAAAGGATAACCCAAAATACTCCAAGGGACCTCATGGACCCAATCATCAAGTCAATTTAGCCTCAGGGGATGCATTCACAAAAAAACCAAGAATTTGGGTTTCTTAAACTAATTCACCCCTAAGTTGACTTTTGATGCAATACATGAGCCAAGACCTCAAGACATGATTTGAGGGCCTCAAATACACTACATTGATCCATTTACAACAATGGATTGACCCAAGAAGCTTGGTTCAAGAGTTTCAATTTCATCTGGACCACAATTAGGGTTTTGAAGGAAAAGTCAACTGTACCTTTGACTTTTGACCAAGACATGCTCCCAAACCTTGGGACATGATTAAATATACCCTATAACTCCACTGGAATCCATCCATTAGGTTTGAATTAGGTCAAGAACTTGATTGCACAAAGGATTGCACAGTTTAGATTTCATCTGACAAAAAGTCAACTATGCACAAAATCAAGTTTGACTTTTTGGATTTTTTCACAAATATGGTTCCCCTAAGTCAAAAATAATGTTAATGTATGGTATTGATCATCATTCATTAATAAAAATCAAGAAAAGTGAGGTTTCTTGCAAAAGGGGCAACCATGAGAAACCAAAATTTTTCTAAGTTATGGACCAAAAGTGATTTTGCACCAACTTTGTAAGGTCATAACTCCTAAACCACAAGGCCCTTTTCTCCCATTCAAAGCTCAAATGAAAGTCCATCTGACATACTTTAAAAGTGTCAACTATAAGAGATTCCAAATCCTCATGGATTTTGAGTTATGGATTGATCAAAATCACAAAAACATGAAAATGACCACTTTTTCAACACATAGTGAAATTTTCAATAAGTCAGAATCTGCCTTACTTTTTCCAAAATGTAGGGACATTTTCACCTTGATCCAAGTTAAACCAGGTCCATTGGTGAACATCAAAGTTGAAGTACGCCATGAGGGCTTTCCAACAAGTACCTGATCATCACCAAATTCAATTTGAGTTGGGAGATACAACCCTTGGAACATGGCATCATGGACTCATTTTTACAAGGCAGATTTGTGCATTTTGCTCGAGTTAGCTAATTTGGACAACTCCAAGCCTTGTCATCCATTTAGACAGATCAAAGGATAACATCCAAGAGAAAAGATCTGATCCACAAGCCTCCCAAGTCCAAGGAACTACATGTAGCCATAAGTGCCCTAAAAAGGCTAAAAAGCTCAAAGACTCCGATTTTGTTTCTAAGCATTCAATGGATGCATCAAGGTGGCATGGACTGAGACATTCCTAACTGAATGAGTCAAGATTCAGTTCTGAATCAAAGGACCATAGGCATGTGCCCTAACCTCAAGTCAATGGCTATAGGAGACTATAGATGCCTTTATTGTACAATTGGCCAAGGGACTGTCCAAGTTGCCATTCACTATTGCTTGCAAAAAAAACTTGCTCTACTATAAATAGAGCTCATTTGTTGTCAGTTTGAGTACACCAAAGCACTACAACTGATGCTTTCCTCAAAATCTCTCTCTTTAGGCCAAAATGCCTTCTTTGGCATGTCATCTCTGAGTTTTTGAGTTAGAGAGAAATTCCACCACAACTCATGATCCAAACACATCCAATGTATCATATCTAAGATGTTCAAACACTCACCCTTGATCTGAAACACCAAAATCAGAAAGTCAACCTCCAAAACCACAAAATTTGACTTTTCTGCATTTTTCAAGCAATGTCTTGATTCAGTCACTTCCAAAACCAAACCAAGCCTCAAACATACTCCAAATGTCATCCTCAAACTATCCCAATTGGTTTCCCTCACCTGGAACACCATTTGAGAGAGTTACTATCTTGGTCACTTTTGCCCCTTTTGCAAGAAAGAGCCAATTCTTGTTCTTGAGGATTCCAGCTGGTTTTGATCATCCTAAAATCTTCTAAGGGATCAATCAAGAGTGTTTAAAGCATTGAATTACTTCTGGCATAAGGAACTTGATAGATAGCACAAGAAGCTTCAAGAGTGTCATACCCCAAATTTTGACCACTAAGATTCCCCATCATTGTGCAAATCATCATCACAATATGGATGAACCATCATACCTCATTAGTCTCCCCAAAGATGGGAGAGCATCCACTACAATCAAATTTAGGGTTTCAAGCCCTCTCAGAGCTCTTAGACAAAGGATCAATCAAGGAATGACATGATCTTCAAATTGTCTAAACCTCTCAAATATCCACAATGGAGGACTCCCACCTCAAGAATCAAGCACAATGTTGCAGCATTCCAAGTGGATTAACCCTCAAGATCGCTAGTGTCACCAAATTAGGGTTTTGGTCGACTGGGCCCTCCAGATGGAAATTTTCCTCTGGGCATGAGCCAAAGGCTTCAAAGCACAACCTAAGATGCTCCAAGGGACATCATGAACCCAATCATCAAGTCAATTTTGCCTCAGGGGATGCAGTCATAAAAAATCAGGATTTAGGGTTTCTTGACCTAATTCACCCCTAAGTTGACTTTTGGGACAAAACATGAGCCAAGACCTCAAGAGAGGATTTGAGGGTCTCTAACACACTACATTGATCCATTTGCAACAATGGATTGATCCAAGAAGCTTGATCAACAAGTTTCAAATTCATCAGAACCATAATTAGGGTTTCGCGGGAAAAGTCAACTGTGCCTTTGACTTTTGGCCCAAGACATGCTCCCAAACCTTGGGACATGATTCAATACACCCAATAACACATATGGAATATATCCATCAAGTTTGATTTAGGTCAAGGACTTGATTTCATAGAGGATCGCACAGTTTGGAGTTCATCTGACAAAAAGTCAACTGTGAACAAAAGTCAACTTTGACTTTTTGAGATTTTTCACAATTATGGTTCTTTGACCCTAAAATGATAGTAATATGTGATTGGGATCATCATTCATCAAGAAAAATCAAGAAAAGTGGGATAACTTGTAAAAGGGGTAACCATAAAAAACTTATAAATTTTTTCTAAGTTATGGAACAAAGTGGCTAGGGTACCAACTTCCAAGGATCATAATTTGAGATCCAAGCAACCATTTGGGTTGATCAAAAGATGGATTTGTAGCTCTCATGGCATACTTTAAAAGTGAAAACTACACCTCATTCCAATTCATCATAGATTTTGAGTTATGGTTGGATCAAAATGGCTGAAAACATGAAATGCCACTTTTTCCAACACTTAGTGAAATTTTCACTAAGTCAGAATTTGTCTTGTTTTTTTTTCAAAATTATGGGGATTTTTCACTAGGATCCAAAAAGTATCAAGACAAACTATGATCTCACATGTGTTGTATCATATAAGAGCTTTCCAAAATGGCCAAGAACTCCACGAAACTCCACTTAAGCCATGAGATATGACAATGATAACGTGCCTTGCTGCAAGCTGTCATGGCAAGGCAGGTTTGTACATTTTGATCGATTTGAGCAAATTTTTCAAATGACAAACAAGTTTATCCATCTGAACACCTCAGGGGGAGACCAAGGAGGGACAAACACTGATCCATCAGCCTCCCAAGTCCTTGGAACCAAAAGTAGCATGCCAAACCTAGAAATTCCTAAAAGAGGGACAAGACTCCAATTTTGGTTTGGAGCATTTAATGGATGCACCAAGGTGGCATGGACTGAGCCCTTTCCAACTAAATTTAGTCAATACTTATCCAAGAACTAGGGAACCAGCAACCTGTGCTCTAACCTCTAGTCAATGGCTAGAGGAGACTTGGATTCATATTGATCAACATTTGCCAAACTTCTGCAACAGTTGCCAATCACTATTGCTTGCAAAACAAACTTGCTCTACTATAAATAGATCTTATTTGTGCTCAGTTTGAGTACACCAAATCCATCAAACATATGCTTTCCTCAAAATCTCTTCCTTCACTACAAAATTGCCTTCCAAAGCAAGTCACTATCGGGATTTGAGTTTGAAAGCAATTCCAACCAAACCAATCACACACACACACACCTCATAAACATCATATAGAAGTGATCCAAACACTTAAACAACATCTGGAACACTGATTTCTCAAAATCACCATCCAACTGCTCAAGCTTTTAGCAGACTTGCAGTTGGGGTACCATCTTCAGTTCCAGCTTGTTTCAAACCACTCCAAGCATTCAGACACATCACTTGGCACCTAAGGAAGCTGTACAAATCATTGGAACCAGCTTGCAACACCTCTAACACAAAACACGATCACCAGCTGCAAGAGGTAGGCATGAGCTCTTCTAACTCTATGATCCATGCATTTTTTGCTCCACAATAATTTGGCCATATGTTCATAATCATGCATAGAGTGTTTACCCTCAATCAATTGCTTTGTTTGAATCGTGTATGGAATTTCTGAGCCTTCATGCAAATTTTAGGGTTCTTGAGGTTTCTCTTTGATTTCTCATTCCATGCTTAAAATAAATGAAATTAAAGACCATAACATGATCGGGAGGTGAAAACGAGTAGATTGATATGTAGATTGCATGATATCATCAAGTATTCAGTGAGTTTGGATAGAAAATGCAAATATGCAGAAACAGAGGGTGGTGCGTGTTCTTGGCGCCATTTTTTGAATATTAGAATATTTGAATTTTGTGATTTTGTTTAATTGATTCAAAAATTAACTTCTCTCTGAGTTTTAATGATTTTGAGTTGATTCTTTTTTTAATAATTCACAAAAATGCTAAAATATTTTATTTTACGAAAAAATAAAAAAATATTAATTATTTCATATACTTGATATTTTTACAAAGAATTAATATTTTATTTGTTTTTCAGCATTTAAAATGTTTTTTCTCCCTTGATTTTCCAAACTTAATTGATTTCCAATCATTTTATAGATATAAACATGATTTTTGAAACATTGATCCAAGATCACAAATTGTTTTCACACATGTTTAACAATTTTGATCATTTTAATTGAATTTTTATTCAATTAAAATATATTTTGAAAACAAATTAGGGTTTTGATTAATTCAACCCCCATCAGACTTTTTCCAACTCTTTGGGCCTCTAATAGAGTGTAAGACCCAACCCCTTTGTAAATACACCACCTTTTGGGCCTCAGTCATTGTATAAGTCCCACTGTATTTTCAAAAACAACGGCGCGATCGTCGCCTTTTTAACAAAATCAACTGGGCCTCTCCTCGAGCTATAAGTCCCAATTCTTTTTCTTAAAACTCTTTGGGCCTCTAATAGAGTGTAAGACCCAACCCCTTTTTTAAAACCAAAATAATTTGGGGCTCAACGTATTGTATAAGTCCCGATACCGTCAAAAAGTTCGGCACGATCGTCGCCTTTTTAACAAAAATCATTTGGGCCTCTCCTTGAGCTGTAAGCCCCACCACTTGTACAAAAATAAATTATTGGGTCTCTAATTGAGTGTAAGACCCAATCCCCTTTTAACCAAAACCTTTTTGGGCCTCAGACATTGTATAAGTCCCTCTGCGTTAAAAGAAAAACCTCGGCGCGATCGCCGGTTCCAAACAAATCATCTGGGCCTACCCTCGTGTTGTAAGCCCCATTTCTTTTCTTTTCAAAATCATTGGGCCTCTAATAGAGTGTAAGATCCACCCCTTGTACATAAAAACTTTTTGGGCCTCACGTATTGTATAAGTCCCTCTGTACAGTTTTTAAAACAACGGTGCGATCATCGTTAAAACTTGGGCCTCTCCTTGAGCTGTAAGCCCCAGCAATCTTTTCAAAGCACTTTATCCTTTGATTTCGAATTCAAATATATGTTGTTATCAAAACTTTCTTTGTTGAACAACTAACCAAACAACATGGAAGCTCTACAACGGGTAAGTGTTTATCCACTTTCATTTACCGCTTTCATATGTACATAACTGTATTGTGGGGCTGCTTCACCGTAAGTCTTCTTTCACATCCTTTTATATACTTGTCACATATCCACTGTGTAATACTAGTATAGTTATTTAGAGTTTTCCCCCGCAACTACGTCTAGAACTAGGTAAAGCCATGTTGGTCACTCTTAAATACAAACAAAACTAGATCCCCCGTAGGATTCCAGATACAGTCTTCCCTCCTATTGGGGTTAAACAATATGGAACAAAGAGAAAGGAAGTATTCTCGGTGAACCTTTTCTCAGACTGTCACCCTTAGAAATTGTCAAAGAAACTCTAACTCCCCAGAGATGATCTTTTCTATGTGAATGGCATCTCTAGAGTTTCTTCCAAATACTCGAACTTTCCTGGAATGATCTCTTCTCGGTGAATTGCATTTCTTGAACTTCTCTTGGTTTGGGGACTCACAGATTTCCTAAAGGAATCCCCGCCTCCTCTTGAGCATTGTACAGGGACCCTTCAGCTTCTTTCAAGTTCTCATGCCTTCTCTTGGGCTTAATACAAGGACCCTGACGACCTCTTAAAGGTATAAGACAAAACTTAGTCATCCTTTGCTAGAGCAGTCTTTCCCGCATCAAAACTCCGGCCACTTAAGGGTTGATACTCATCCCTTAATGCTTGCGCCTCTTCTCGATCATTGTACGAAAGATAAAACTCTAGACTTGGACAGTCTAAGACCCTTGAGTCTCAAAGACATTCTCAAGTTCCTTTCAAACATAGGAAGAAACCCCGGTCTCTCCCATGAGGGTTCCCCACACTTGGACCTGCTTGAGGATCTCCAGAATCCACAGCAATAAGGCAGCCTCCTCTTGGGCTTTGTACAAATGATTCTCCCAAGCAGAGCTAACCTTTTCAGACTCTCTTATTGATTCAATCACTTTTAGCCTCCGTCTTGGGCTTTGTACAAGACATATAAAAAAACCACTCTCTTGTTGAGTATAAAAGACTCTCTTGTTGAGTCAATCCCTTATTTAGCCTCCGTCTTGGGCTTTGTACAAGACATATAAAATACTCTCTTGTTGAGTATAAAAGACTCTCTTGTTGATTCAACCTCCTTTTAGTCTCCATCTCGGGCTTCGTACGAGATAGAAAAACACTCTTGTTGAGTATAAAAGACTCTCTTGTTGAGTCAACCACTTTTAGTCTCTGCCTTGGGCTTTGTACAAGACATATAAAACACTCTCTTGTTGAGTATAAAAGACTCTCTTATTGAGTCAATCTCCTTTTAGCCTTAATCTCGGGCTTCATACGAGACATCAAATCACTCTCTTGTTGAGTATAAAAGACTCTCTTGTTGAGTCAAACAACCTTCTGACTCTCTTGTTGAGTCAATCACCTGTTCAAGACTCTCTTGTTGAGTCAAACTTTTAGCTTTCGTCTTAGGCTTTATACAGGACAGATAAAAGTACTCTCTTGTTGAGTCAAACCATTTTAGCCTCCATCTTGGGCTTTATACAAGATACATTCTCCCCA
Organism: Lathyrus tuberosus; assembly: GCA_022829125.1. NCBI lineage: Eukaryota > Viridiplantae > Streptophyta > Magnoliopsida > Fabales > Fabaceae > Lathyrus > Lathyrus tuberosus. The sequence goes on along the minus strand of JALAZF010000283.1, from coordinate 4,362,932 downwards.
ACGGAGTCAAAATCCCTTTTAGCCTCAATCTTGGGCTTTGTACAAAACAGAAAGAATATTTTCCTCCGAAAAAGTCAAACTTCTAGCCTCCTCTTAGGCTTTGTATAAAGAAAACCTCGGTTGAGTCAATCAACCTTTTAGCATCAAATTTGTGCCTTGCTTACAACATACAAACATCAACAACTCCTCTTTAGAGATGACAAATTCTCTCTCCCACAAAACCCTTTAGCTTCACATCTTGGGCTTTGAACAAGATACAAATCACCTTTAGCTTCACGTATTGGGCTTTGAACAAGACACCAAAATAATCTTTTTCCTCCCATAGAATAGGAGGAACTACGATCGCTCTGATTTCCCTGTTTCGGGAATACGGAGGCATAAGATTGCAAAAATCTTAGCGAGCATACTAATCAAAAAACCCAAAATCCTGTACCTTCATACATCAATCAAAAAGCATCAGACCTAACACCTTACCAATAGCCTAGACACTATCTTTAAGCAAATAACCCTAAAAGAAGAACCCCCTATTTTGATAGCATATGTAAACCAACAGTTTTTACTGTTCAACCTCAGTTTGCAAGCAGGGTTAATTGGAGACATATATTTCCCTTCCTTAATCAGCTTCACAGGATAAAAAATGAATCAAACTGTAGTACTAAAGTGATAGTGATTCGAAACCACAAAAATCGCGCTACAGAAAAGTGGCGACCACAGTGGGAGGCATTCTTTCTAGCCTCTTTTAAGGTGAAGACCTTAAATTCACCGAGTATCACAGAAATGGCGACTCTGCTGGGGAGTCATTGTCTGTATAGGATCATAATACTAGAGGTATAGGATGATTAAGACAAATATATATACTGCTTTTCCTAATTGATATCTGTGTTTATTTTTCTGCTAATGGGAATGCGTGTGATGCCGCATGCGGAAAGATTGAGTATACACCTAAGATAGGGGATGGAATTATACGGGTAATCTTACGGGGAGTGAATCCCAGTTAAGAGTCCCTGGTCGACCATCAAACTCAGTGGAGTCTCCCTTTGCAGATACATTGCCTATACGACTTCGGTTGTTGAAACTAGTATGGTCGACTGGGTTATCTGAGAAGCTGAGGTTTTTAGTAGACTGAAACCATTTTGTAGTGCAGAAGCTATCTGAAATAGTTGTCACGCGATATTACCCTCATTTGAGATCACTCTAAGATACATTAGCTCGTTGGCGATCTGCTTGCTGTTGTTATCCCAAGAGGGGTCAATGATTTTGTCGACAGGTACAAAAAATACCAGTATAAACCTTTGGGGATGGGTAGAGCCTTGACTTCATGACACCGACCCTTTGACCCCATGTTTTTTCTATGTTTTTGTGTGCTGCATTCTTGCATTCATCTAAAACACATTAAAAAACAAAGAAAAATCTTCTCTTCTAGTCTCTCCTTTTGAAATTAAATTAAGACAATGATTGCAAATGTCAGATAAAGAGATTGCTAATGGATTTCGGTAGAAGGAAAACTCATAAGTATACCTTGAAGGTTCCAAAACTAGAGGATTTAAGAGGTCTGGCGAGGATGATAACCAACCCTGATGCTTTCAGAGCTAAGTATGGAGAACTGCTGTCCTTGTTAAGGGTCCATGTAATCGAAGGAATCATGTCCACACTAATCCAGTTCTACGATCCGGTCTATCACTGTTTCACATTCCCAGATTATCAACTAGCACCAACACTGGAGGAGTACTCTCACCTGACTGATTTAAATATTACTGACCAAGATCCCTTTTCTGGACTGGAAGAAATTCCAAAGGATCAAACCATTGCGAGAGCAATCTATTTGGACGAGTCAGAAGTCAGGACTCACATGACCACTAAGGGGGGAATCCAGGGTTTGCCAGCCCAGTTCTTGACAAAGAAAGCTCTATACTTTGCTAGTATAGGGAACGTGGCCGCTTTCGAGAGCATCTTTCTTTTGCTCACCTACGGGTTATTTTTGTTTCCCAACATCGATAACTTTGTAGATATCAATGTCATTAAGTTTTTTCTGATTGGAAACCCTGTACTGACCTTGCTCGCATATGCTTATCATTTGGTACACTTAAGGAATTCGTACAGCGAAGGAATGATCACATGTTGTGTACCCCTGCTATACAAATGGTTCACTTCCCACTTACCCAAGTCTGCTGCATTTTGGGATCAAAATAATACTATGACAGGATCAGGATCATTGGCCGTTGTGGAAATTTCCCAAATGTACCCCTTATAGGAACTAAGGGAGGAATCAACTATCATCCAGTATTAGTTCATCGTCAATTTGGATACCCGATGAGGCATGTCCCGCGTAATGCTCATCTGGAAGGTCTTTTCTTCAAGGAAGGAGAAAACGACAGGGCACTAAAGACGGAAATAGTGCACGCCTAGAAACACGTTCATAGGAAAGGAAGATAGTCTCTAGGAAAACCAGACTGTGTCTCGGTGGAGCCTTATCTCCACTGGGTACAAACTAGAGCTCTCAAGCTCAGGATACCTTAACCTCGTCAAGAAGTTCTTCCATTAAGGGACTTGGTCCTTTATTTTATGTCTGAGACGGAAAAACTTCAGGTTCTCTCAACAAAGTTTAGCAGGAGAAGAGGTCTTGGAGGAACAAGTACCATATTCTCGATATGGAGTGTAAGAAAATACAACAACTATTGAAAGATAAAGATGCTCTGATTGAGATTTTAGAGCAACATGCTGTAGAAAATCAAGATGACCAAAGGAATTTGCTCACTCCTTTCACTTGGCAAAGGAATGACGACCCGACAACGGCCCAAGAGCCCCGGTCAAAGAAAAGGAAAGTACCGGAACCAGCACCCGAGCTCGCTTCAGAGAGGACTCAGGACCCATAAGTTTATATTTCCTTTTACAACACTTTGTAAATTACTGTATTTCCATTTCCGCAATCTTTGAATTCAATAAAATGGGGTTTCCTCACTGTTTGATATTTGCAATCTAATTGTCAAAATTTACTTTGAATAAACGAAAAATATATACAATTAATATAATCATTGCATATCATTCATCCTTCTCACGTAACGCATTCTTCTTACCTACGAATCTCACGTTTGTGTCTCGATTCTAGAGTCAAACTGTCTCATTTGTATAATACTCGAGCCAATCGTCAGAAAAAGATGGATGATCTCGAGGAAGAGAACAGAGAGTTGAGAGAAGAGATCGACACTCTGAAAGAGGATCTGAGAAAGCTTCATAACGACATGCAAGCTCTAGCAGAAGCTCAAATGCAACAACAAAGAACTGTGATCTCAGAGATCACATCAACGTCCATAGTGGAAAGGTATGATCCTAGGTACAAAATTCTGAAAGATCGTCCATGGGGCATGCCTATTAACTATATCCCAGAGGGATATATTCCGCCGATCACTGAAGATCCGGAAACTTCAGCAGGAGCCGCTGAGCCTGAAGGTTACAAACTTCGGGAAAGCGAAGATGCCAGGGGCGTGACAGCAACTCCTCAAGGTTACAAACTTCGAGAGGCACCGAGAGTCTTGGCCATAATGACTATACCACCACCCGTGGTACACACTGTCCCGGAAGGACAGATTCCACATATACCTTCTGGTGGAAACGAAAGTATGTTCGACATAATGAATGAGTTCCAGGAACAATTCCTGGAGATACAGAAAGAACTGCAAGCCCTTCGCAGTCAGGATTTATTTGGAAAGGACGCCGCAGACCTTTGCTTGGTCCCTAATGTGAAAGTTCCACACAAGTTCCAGGTACCCGATTTTGAAAAGTACGAGGGTAACTCTTGCCCTCAAAGCCACTTGGTTATGTACGCTCGGCGAATTTCAGCTCAGACAAAGAACCAGGAGCTACTAATTCACTACTTTCAGGATAGTTTAACTGGTGCCACACTCAAATGGTACATGGGTTTAAACCATACTAAGATCGACACTTTCAGAAATCTTGGCACTGCCTTTGTTCAACAATATAAGTATAACCTGGACATGGCACCAGATAGAGATCAACTCAGATCAATGTCACAGAAGGATAAGGAAACCTTTGAGGGGTACGCTCAGAGATGGCATGAAATTACCGCTCAGATTTGTCCACCTCTTGAGGAAAAAGAGATGACAAAGATCTTCTTGAAAACCTTGAGCTCATTTTACTGCGACAGAATGGTTGCAAGTGTGCCCAATGACTTCACCGAGATGGTGGGCATGGGAGTTCGTCTTGAGGAAGCAGTCCGAGAAGGACGGTTAGTTAAAGACACTGGATCATCAAGTAATACAAAATGATACGGTAGTGCTCTCCCTAAGAAAAAAGAGCAAGATATTGGGAATATCTCTCTTGGAAAGCAAAGGCGACGATACCAACTAGTAGCAGCCGTAACTCCTGCTATCAACCCCGCGCCTGTTCCTACGTATCAACCTCAGGTTGCTCAGAGCAAACCGAATCAACAATAATATCAGCAAAGGACACAACAACCTCTTCAGCAGGCTCGCCCTCCGTACAACAACAACCGTACAATGCGACCACCAGGGTTCGACCCTATACCGATGTTATACGCAGAATTGTTTCCACTCTTACTAGTCAAAGGACACATCCAAACCAGGTCTCCTCTTACAGTACCGGAGAATTCGCCTTTTTGGTTTAAAGCGGATCAGACTTGCCCTTACCACCAAGGAGGACCAGGGCATAACATAGAAAACTGTCTCAGTTTCAAATATGATGTACAAATGCTTGTTAGGAGCGGGGTCTTATCTTTCAAAGATACAAATCCGAATGTTCTCACAAACCCGATGCCTCAACACGAGAAATCTGCAGTGAATTTGATAGAAGGAGAGTCTAACAACAGCTATCAAATTCATGATGTACTCTTATTGAGGGCCAACTTGGTCAAGATGAATTGTAGACAGAGTGGATATGGCCATGTGCTACCTCATAATTATCACCAGTGTGATATCTTCTCTAAAAACAATCAGGGATGTTCTGTGGTGCAATCAGCTCTACAGGAATAGTTGGATCTCGGATGGATCCAAGAGCATCGAGTTCGTGGAGTTAACATGACCTATACAAGTTCCAACATCATTCAGAACCCCGACATCTATGCAATGAATGTCAACTTGGTGGCATTGCACTCAAGGCAAAGCCAGTATCATAATCTGCCACGGCATGATTACAATTCCTGTATGACTTGCTCGGTAAACAAACAGGGATGCTCTTTCGTACAAGAGGCCCTCCAGCGTCAGATGGATCTTGGATGGTTCCAGGACTACCGTGATAGAAATCCCTATCAGATCAACATGATTCGAATCTTCGATATTCGTTTGATGAATACCAGCTTGGTGGAGTTACGCGCCAGACAGGTCCAACTCGGTTTTCTCACTTCACATGATTATCTGAGCTGTAAAGTATGTTGTGAGAGTAACCAAGGGTGCGCTCTTGTTCAAAGAACTTTACAACACTTTTAAAACCACTGGTGGCTTTCGATCTATATGGATGAAGACACGCAACAAATCAGTGTGACAAACGGGAACCCTAAGAGGCATCAAAGTCGGGATGTCCGATCTATGGAAATAGACCTGGTGAGGTTACACTGCATTCAAAGCGGGCGTGGTCAGGTGCCACCACATAACTACGAGCGTTGTAGAGTCTGCTTGGAAAATAATCAAGGATGTTACCTCGTGCGAGCAGCACTTCAGAGTCAGTTGGACCGCAAAGAGATTCAACAATATTCGGTTTCAGGGTCTATCAACTGGACGCCAGACTATTTCGCTGATCAAATTAAGGATGTTGTCGTAATCTCTGATCATGAAAGGACCAAAGATGTTTGTACCAGCATCCCTCTACTTGACGAATCGAAAGTTCCTAACCAGGGACTGATTGAAGTTACTTACGATGGTCAGAAAAATCAGAAGGCTCCTGTAGTTATGTATCTGCTGGGACCAGTACCGTATGAATCAGCTAAGGCGATCCCTTACAAATACGGTGCAACAACCATCGATAATGGAAAGGAAATTCCATTAACCTTCGTCGTGAATATTGCAGACATCAGTCGAGTAACACGGAGCGGTCGAATCTTTAACAGAGGAGTTGGAGAACCTAACAGAGAAAAGGAACCTCACACATAAGTTCCTAATCCACCAGTCGGTCAATCCAGTGATCCCAACCTTTCAAAGAATGATGATGAGATGCTGAAGCTCATCCAAAGGAGTGAATACAACATTGTTGATCAACTGTTACAAACTCCTTCAAAGATCTCTGTGTTATCTCTTTTACTTAGTTCCGAAGCCCACAGAGAGGCTCTACAGAAAATCTTAGAACATGCCTTTGTGGAATAGGATGTGTCAATACGACAATTCGACAGTATCGCCTCTAACATCACTTCCTGCAACAACTTGGGGTTTAGTGATGAGGAATTGCCAGAAGAAGGCAAAAGCCACAACATGACGCTCAATAATATAGTCAACTGCCAGGACGATGCTTTAGCCAACGTACTGGTAGACACCAGATCGGCTCTCAACGTCATGCCGAAGTCCACTCTAATGCGACTATCATTTAAAGGATCTCCGATGAGAGGCAGTGAGGTCGTCGTCAAAGCATTTGACGGGTCTAGAAAAATAGTTATCGATGAAGTCGACCTTCCCATAACTATCGGTCCTCACACTTTCCTAGTCACTTTCCAGGTCATGGACATCCGGGCAACATACAGTTGTTTATTAGGAAGACCTTGGATACACCAAGCTGGGTCGGTCACTTCGACACTTCACCAGAAGCTGGAGTTTGTCAAAAATGACCAACTCGTCATGGTCTGTGGAGAACAGGCCTTGATCGTGAGTAACCTTTCATTGTCCACTTGTGTAGAACCCGAGGAGGTTGTTGGAACTCAGTTCCAAGCACTTTCGATGAACAATGAGAATCAACTAGAGAAGGGAACATCAATATCCTTGTACAAAGATGCTCTCGAGGTGATCAAAAGTAACAATGCAAAGGGAGGGGGACAACTTGTCATCCCTACTGATAACAAAACAAAGAAGGGTCTTGGTTTTTTTGCAACCTGTACCCAGATAGCTACTAACAATGAAAGTCTTCATCCCATTCAGAACTTCTTCCTTAGTGGAGGCTTCCTTCACCCAATGTCTCAAGAAGTACATACCATCAACGAGGGAGATTCCTCCAACACAGATGAGGAATGGAAGTCCCATCTTAACAAGGATGGTTATATGTCTCAGGAAGAGGTGCCTACGCCATTTTGCTATCTCGCACAGAGTCTGAGATTTATACCAAGGTCAGACGTCGAAATGATATGCGGAGATTGTGATCCAGAAGGATGTCGTGCTCCACCAAACTCATTAGAGGAAGACACTCCAATGAAATATAACTTTGACCATGACTATTATGGCCCAATGGATGGCCTGCCTATCTGGCAGCCGTACCCAGGAGACTTGGGGCAAGAAAATTAGCCGAACAATGAAAATCAGCTGAGTGTCATTGGAAAAAATACCTGTGTCCCCACCATGTCATGGGATCAACACGCAGGTCATTCAGAAAATGTCCAGTGCGACGATGAATTTGCAAAGTTTGCAGGACTAGAATTCATTAATTATGCTTTTCCCAAGGTCAACGTCATCGAAAGGGATGACTCCTCCAGTTCCAAAGAAGTGTGGGACACCTTGGGACAACCGAGTGGAAAATACTACTTCATGGTCAAATACACTGCTCCCGAAAGCTCTCGTATTAGGCTCGAAGACATTTAGCCAACTGGATGGGGAGACCTACCTGAGAGCACAAATACTTTACAAAATACAACAGAAGAATCCTCCTACGACAACTCTGCCTGGGAGACAAATTCCAATGATCCTGCTCTGCCAGAAATCAGCATTATTTCTGAAGACAAATCAAGGAAGGTACCAGAATTTGTGAATCACCGAGGAGTTCGCCGCCAATGGGTTGCAGTCGATGTTCCGAAGATCGTTCATAAGTCAAAGTAATGGCCATCTTTGTTTTAACCTTTCACCCTGCCCATGTGAAACAGATGTTTTGATATGGCTCACTTTCTGTAAATATCCCTCTTCGCTTTACCCAAAGCGACTGAGTTTTGTTTTATAGGGCTGTAGTTTCAAGAATCGACAAAATCATAAATAAGTAAACGTCGTTCTGTAATTTCCGCATTAATTGTTGTTTTCTCTTTTTGCTTTTTCAGAAAATGGTAATCCTTAAAAACAATTCAAATAATAAAAACAAGCAGTTTTCAGAAAATACACTGCACACACTCTTGTATTTTCTCTATCTCTACTAAAAAACAACCATAACGTCATGCAGATTGCTTGTTTTAAACCCCGTTGAAACATACGATCCAATGCCTTCTCCCAACTTTGAATTCCCGGTATTTGGGGCTGAAGAAGAAGATGATGACGAAATTCCAGAAGAGATCTCCCGACTCCTCAGGCAAGAGGAAAGGTCCATTAAACCTCACAAAGAGCCGTTGGAAATGGTCAACTTGGGCTCAGAGGAAGAGAGAAAAGAGGTCAAGATTGGGGCCCTACTCAGTCCAGCTGTCAAAGAAAGTTTGATAAAGCTTCTCAAAGAGTTTCCCGATGTATTCGCTTGGTCCCATCAGGACATGCCAGGGTTGGATACCAGCACCATGGAACATCATCTACCATTGAGATCAGAATGTCCACCAGTAAAATAGAGGTTGAGACGAACTTATCCAGACATGGCCATCAAAATCAAAGAGGAAGTACAGAAACAGATTGACGCGGGTTTCCTCGCCACATAAGAATATCCTCAATGGTTAGCCAACATAGTAACAGTTCCGAAAAAGGACAGAAAGTCAGAATGTGTGTAGACTACAGGGATCTGAACAAAGCAAGTCCAAAGGATGACTTTCCCTTACTGCACATTGACATGCTGGTAGACAGTACAGCAAAGTTCAAAATATTCTCCTTCATGGATGGATTCTCGGGCTATAATCAGATAAAAATGGCGCCGAAAGACATTGAGAAAACTTCCTTCATCACCCCATGGGGTACTTTTTGTTACAAGGTAATGCCATTCGGTTTGAAGAACGCCGGGGTAACCTATCAAAGGGCCATGACTACTCTATTTCATGACATGATACATAAAGAAATTGAGGTATATGTCGATGACATGATTGCCAAATCTAGAACAGAGGAGGAGCATGTGACCCACCTGTCAAAACTATTTGAGCGGTTGAGAAAGTATAAACTCCTCTTGAATCCTAACAAATGCACATTCGGTGTCCGTTCAGGGAAAGTTTTAGGGTTCATCGTCAGCCATAAAAGAATTGAGGTTGATCCTGACAAGGTCAAGGCCATTCAAGAAATGCCTTCTCCAAAGACTGAAAAACAGGTCAGGGGATTCCTGGGACGTCTGAATTACATTTCCAGATTTATATTCCTCATGACCGCGACATGTACGCCGATTTTCAAATTACTTAAAAAGAATCAGGACTGCGTTTGGACAGATGACTGCCAAACCGCCTTCAATAGTATCAAGGAATATATGTTGAACCCACCGATTCTATCACCTCCAGTGGAAGGAAGACCACTGATCATTTACTTAACAGTCTTGGAAGACTCAATGGGTTGTGTACTTGGCCAACAAGATGAAACAAAAAGGAAAGAGTCCTCTATTTACTGTTTGAGCAAGAAATTCACCGACTGCGAGACTCGGTACACTATGCTCGAGAAAACTTGCTGTGCTCTGGCTTGGGAAGGCAAATGTCTTCGCCAGTATATGATTCGTCACACTACTTGGTTAATCTTCAAAATGGATTCAGTCAAGTTAGTCTTTGAAAAGCCTGCTCTCACGGGAAGGATTGCCCATTGGCAGATGTTGTTATCCGAATACGACATCGAGTACCATGGTCAAAAAGCCATCAAAGGAAGTATTTTAGCCGATCATTTGGCTCATCAACCAATTGACTATCAGGAATCAGTCAGATTTAACTTCCCTGACGAAGTTGTCATGTATCTAAAAATGAAAGACTGCGATGAACTACTACCCAGTGAAGGACCAGAACCAGGATCCCAATGGGGATTAATTTTTGACGAAGCTGTCAACCATTACGGGAACAGAATTAGGGCAATCATTGTTACCCCTCAGGATACCCACATTCCTTTCACCGCCAGACTGACATTCAAGTGTACAAACAACGAGGCCGAATACGAAGCTTGTATCATGGGTCTCAAAGAAGCGATCGATTTGAGGATCAAGAACTTGGACATATATGGCGACTCAACCCTGGTTATCAATCAGATCAAAGGAGATTGGAATACATACCAGCCAAGACTGATTCCTTACAAAGATTACGTGAGAAGGTTGTTACCCTTCTTCAACAGAATCTAGTTTCATCATATACCTCGTGAAGAAAATCACATGGCTGATGCATTAGCCACTCTCTCCTCTATGATTAGTGTAGGTCAATGGAACGACGTACCTAAGATTGACATAATGCGCCTTGAACGGCCCACTTACATCTTCACGATTGAAGCAGTCATAGATGACAGACCTTGGTATCACGATATCAAATGCTTCCTTCAGAAAGAAGAGTACCCACCTGGGGCACTAAGGAAGGACAGAAAGACTCTCAGAAGGCTGGCAGGTAGCTTCGTCCTAAGCGGTGATGCACTCTATAAGAGAAACTTTGACATGGTCTTGCTCCGATGTGTAGACGGACCAGAAGCAAACATGCTGATAAAAGAAATTCACGAAGGATCCTTTGGCACTCATGCCAACGGACACACAATGGCGAGAAAATTTTTGAGAGCTGGGTACTATTGGCTGACAATGGAATCCGATTGCCACAAGTACATGAGGAAGTATCACAAGTGTCAGATATACTCAGACAAGATCCATGTACCGTCCACGCATCTCAAAGTTCTATCTTCCCCATGGCCTTTTTCCATATGGGGAAACGACATGATTGGCATGATTGAACCCAAAGCTTCAAACGAACATCAGTTCATCCTGGTAGCCATCGACTACTTCACCAAGTGGTTTGAAGCAGCGTCATACACCAATGTAACCCGACAAGTGGTGGTCTGATTCATCAAAAATAATATCATCTACCGTTATGGTGTTCCTAGTCAGATCATTACTGATAATGGATCCAACTTGAACAATTAGATGATGAAAGAGTTGTGTGCTGAGTTCAAGATCGAACACCATAACTCATCTCCCTACCGACCCAAGATGAACGGAGCGGTAGAAGCGGCTAACAAGAACATCAAGAAGATCGTTCAAAAAATGGTTGTAACCTATAGAGATTGGCACGAGATGCTACTCTTTGCTCTTCACGGTTATCGTACATCTGTTCGCACTTCAACAGGGGCAACCCCTTTCTCTCTAGTATATGGCATGGAGGCAGTGCTTCCCATAGAAGTAGAGATCCCATCAATCTGGGTATTGATGGAAGCTAAGCTAACAGAAGCTGAATGGTGTCAAAGTCCACATGATGAACTGAATCTGATCGAAGAAAAATGAATAATGGCACTATGCCATGGTCAGTTGTGAAATTCTGGTACATGTGCAGAGTTCAGATGTCCTATAACATGCCATTCGACATCTGGTCTAACATGAACATAAATGGCAAGGTATATAGCAATAGCCATGGTACTGAAAAGATAAAAGCAAGACACACAGAATTGTTAACCCAGTTCGGTTTAACACACCTACTCTGGGGGCTACCAAGCCAGGGATGAAGTCCACTATTAGTAGTATCAATTCAAAGCTAAACTCTCCGTTTACTGCTTATCACTCAATCACTACCCAATGACCCTTCTACCTAGATCCTCTCTAGCTATGAGAAACTCTTCTCATTCCCAATCATCGTAATGATGTCTAGCAGTCGACAATCCGCCACTGCATCAACGGCTCTTTACCTATACAACAGTTCAACAAGGAAGACACCCTTCCAAGACACAACTTAGAGTTACTTAAAAGCTTCCTCCAAGAATAATACTCCTCTTACTTAACAGCTTCGAGGATCACACTTACAAACTGTCCAACTCACATGTCGAGTGGTACATGAACCAACCCTAATACTAGTACTTTTACATCTTTGGTTGCGTTACAATTCTAGGTTACAATGTATCTATATATAACCTATTCACAACTGGATTTGGGCCTTCAAAAACACAGCAAATGAGCTGCTACAAATCAGCAGAGACTTCTGCTACATAATAGGACTTCAATCTTTAACTTCCTAAAATATCTCTAGATTTAGAAAGTGTATATTTTCCAATATTCTTCTCAATTTCAGACTTGAATCTTCAGACCTTTTAATTCAGCGCCACATAGAATTTGCATATTATTTCCTGAATCTTCTGCATCTGTTAAGACATAACAGAATTCTAAATTCTCTTCAGTTCTGGCGCGATGTCGAATGAACCTACATGGGACATCTTGATACGACATGTTGTTCCAGATGTTGAAACTACTTCAGTTCAACATGTTCCAGTGCACACTAGGACTTCTTGCTCAACCTGTTCTTCTTTAGCAAGATAAACTATCCTATCTATCATATTGCTGCTATTATTTGTTTTACAAAATTAATGCCAACCCTTAAAATTAAAGAACTAACATTCTCCCCCTTTGGCAAATTTTGGCTAAAACAAATACATAAACATTACAACTCAGATTACAGCAGCGATCACAACTCTATACTACTGTCAGTAGTCATCAGCAACTACTGAACCTAACAGTAGCCATCAGTAGCTACTGAGAACAACAATCAAGGAGAATTATCTTCTTGGGAATACTTGAATGATGTTAGGATATTATGTTTGACAATTTTTCAAGCATCACCTTCGGGCACCACAACACAATAACTTCAGGCAGCACATTAGGGAGTAGAAAGTCCTGAAGTCATTTGATGCACATGAGGAAGAAGATATCTGGTGTACATGAGGAAGAAGATGACTGACACTCCCCCTTAATACAACACATTTGTTTTTCCTTTCAGCTCAGACTCGGATTAATTGTAGAAGACTCCTCCAGAAAAGAAACGTCTGTCTTGACACAAAGGACCAATGGTGGCATAAGAGATTTTTGCACACCTTAATTGATCAGACGCCCCCAGTCGACCTGTGGCATAAGATGAAACTTAAGAAGTATCAATCTATCAGCCCAGGTAACTCTGAACACAAGTCACAACTGTGTTCATAACTCAGGACACAAGTCACAAAGAACTCAACACCAACTCAAGGAAAGGACACCCTCTTCGACATCTCTGCACACAATTAGAACTCCAGACTCCAGACAAGGCATCTGCACAACCCATTTCACACACCCTTTCTCCCCCTTTTTAGCCAAAAATTGGCAAAGAAGGCCCTCACAGAACCAGACCCAAGTGATGCTAACCCAAACACGAACAAACGCCATAAAACTTGTGAAACAAGAACACTCACTTGGCTTAAGGAGAAGAGAACAACCCCTATAAATAGCTGATCAGTTACTTTGGAATTAACAAGCTTTGAATATGTCAAGGTTATTGGTCAAAGAAACGCTATTTTAGGTACCAAAAACTCCATTCAATATTCAATGCCTACCTTCCAAAACAGCCTTGACTACCTTTAATGTTTCTCAACTGAATCTTACCATAAATTAGGCCAATAACGCTCCATGCATAGGCAGAGACACGTGTTTCACCTTATCCTTACATTACCGACCAAAATAATTCCTTGTTTGGCTTAAGAGAAACATGTCCTGTACCATGTTCTGACATCTTACCAACTAGTTGTTTGCTAGCTCATAAACTTATCAACCCAAGACTCCACAGAACCTTATACAAACACATCTTCTTATCTAATGGATACTGAGACGACTTCTCACAATCCCTTCTAGATTCCTTTAAAAATAGCAGAGAAAAATAAAGTCACCCAGATACAACAATTCTGCTTTTCAGACCTCTCCTGCATAAGCACTAACTTCACACAGTTATGATATGTCCCATCAAGATGTTTGACATCACACTGTACAAACTTGACCAGCACACAGGCTACACAGAAATCGGCACACTTGCAGCAATAGGCCATAGACAACAGCCTTAACCATCAATGCTCTTTATGATATCACAACAATATTGCTACATTCTGGTATATGTTGAGCAAGACCTCACCATGGTGATTTTAGATATATGGTATGCCAAGTCCAATACACAAAGGCCCATTTGATTTGAAATTTCTCACATATTCCATAACAAATGTCTTTAGATTACTTACAACACAAGATAAGGACTGCCACCACCTTTTACTTGTATTAGAAGGAACCTCCTTATCTTCAGCCATTCTGATCAGATTGCACCACTCGCAACAGCCTTCTGACCTTACATTCATAGCACCCTAATTGAGTCTTCAACATGAAAGTAGTCATGTATTGCTAGAACTACTTACCATCAAGATCAGAATCTGCCCATTCTAATCCACATTATGTTAGAACTGCCACTTCGGACGATAATGCTGCTTCTTCCAACTCCACAAGCATGGTACACAACAACGATGTTGCAACAGTATGTAGGACATCAGCATAAGACAAAAGAACACACCACTTGATCACAACCAGCACCAGAAGCTATACCGAAGGAAAACTAAAGGAAATCACATCAGACACCTAGACAAGACCTAGGCTCATCCGTTTAGTTACACTAGGACAACCTCTACCAAGGCACCAAACACGAAGTTCTGGTATCCAATGTGCCAAGAAAAAACAGGTTCCCAAGAAAAACAAATTCCCACACCAAAGACTACTTTGACTGGTTGGGCGATACAAACAAGATCTCTTTATGCAGTATATAAACCAAGCTTCCTAGCTTCTAACATCGCAACACAGATAGAGCCATGAGCCAGTCTAGCAAGGATGCAGAGAAGAGACACATGCAGGAAGTGTTGAAACCAGATCCACAGAAGTTGAAGAACAAACCACTATCCACAGCTGGGGCAGCTTCAGGAGCAACAAGAACAAGAAAGACATCAGAGACAAGGATGAAGACCATCAAGAAAAACCAAGTGCAACTTCAAGCTTCTGATGATGAATGGGATGAAGATTGGAAAACTTTTCTTGATTCGGGGGGTTGGGATAACCTTTAGACCATTTGTTTGTTATTTTTACTAATCTTGTATGCTTTTAAAAATGCAATAAATTTCTGTTTTAATTCTGTTCCATTTATACTAAACAAATGCAATAAGGATCACAATTGCACAAGACACATCACAGCACACTTAATCCTTATGTATGCAAATTCCTAATTTGCTTCAAAATAAGTGCCAACACCAAAAGCTGCAGAATTATCAATCTCCCCCATCACACCTCCAGCTGCATAAAATTGTAACACTCTCCCCCTATCAAGAATAACATGTGCTTCTTCGTACCTTGAAGAATGGAAAACATAAGACGCATCTTCATGTCTTCAAGAGCTCACTCTTTGTTCAACTCACAAGTTGAACACAATCATCACTTGTACCAATACTCACATGATCCCAATCTGATCAACTTTTCTCTATCTAAGACCAACAGTACTCCTTTGCAAGAAGAATACCTTAAATGAATAGAGAACATGAGACTCGTCTTCATGTCTTCAAGAGCGCACTCTCTATTCAACACACCTGCTGAACACATTCACCTTCTGCTAGACCCTCACATCAGTACATAAATCAGGTAGAGGCTTGTGATCTCAGGAGACAAACACCATAACATTCTGAACAGAATGTTCTGTCAACAGATGTTAAGACATCAGTCTTGACATCATGACCAGAGTCCAGCTGCACTTAGAAAAACACCACATTCCAAAACCGAATCTCCAAACTTCCCCCTTTAAGCCTCGGGACCAAAAACAACCATCATAACCCATCACATCACAGAAGATCACAAGAACAGAATTCTCTCATCCAACTCTCCAAAGGCAATCATTCCCTATCATTCTCCCATATGATAATTTGGAATACTCCTGATCAGTTGATGAGTATCTTTACCTTCATGTCCAAGATGTCTGCTAGAGATAATACTTCTTGAATCTCAGGTTCTCCACCCCTGCAGCAAGGACCAAAAATAAACTGACCTCAGAAGTAAATAACATGTTGATCACACCTTGACCAACTCACACATCTAAGATAAGTTCCAGGGCCAGAAACTTCTTAGACATACCACCCAGATGCCTCCTCTTCCAGATCAGGAGTAGGTTCTAAACTCATATGACCAAACCACATTAGTTTAGCGCCCAGAGCATCTGCTATCCCATTCCTTCAGACAACAGAATTCAGCACAATTCTGACGTGATGTTCTAACACAAGATAGGACATCATTCCAAGGAACACATCAAGAGATCAAAGACTGGAGATTAGCCCTTTTTAGGAATAGAGGCAAAAGTAAATTACTTCTCATTATCTTCAGATCTCTTCCTTATAACATCACTTATCAATGCCTTTATGAGTGGACTTGACTAATAATCTTCAAGTATCGTTGACAAAGTAAGTTGAAGCAGTCTTGCATATATCCCATCACCATAGTATATACATTCAGAGAAGAACAACCTTCTCAATTACAACCTCAGGAGTTTTCAGATAGATACGCAGCGGATCAAAACACAAACTCCTCAAAACCTTCAGGTGTCACATATCAGCCCTATCATCATAATCCAGGTGACACCACAATACCACAGGTTTGAAAATAAATCAAACCTAACATAACCACAACACAGAAGCTTTTCAACCAAACCTCTAAGCCTTCAGCACATGCCACTGCCTGTCACGAACAGTCCATCCTTCACTTCTAGGGACCATTCTCACACCTATATGAACTTCTCCAAGTTCAAACAACTTTTTAGTAGAAAGCTTCTACCTTGACCATGAACCAGAAAGTATCTTCCCTTGGATCTCATTCAGATACAGAACAAAATGACCCACTCTGATACCAATTGAAATTCTGGTACATGTGCAGAGTTCAGATGTCCTATAACATGCCATTCGACATCTGGTCTAACATGAACATAAATGGCAAGGTATATAGCAATAGCCATGGTACTGAAAAGATAAAAGCAAGACACACAGAATTGTTAACCCAGTTCGGTTTAACACACCTACTCTGGGGGCTACCAAGCCAGGGATGAAGTCCACTATTAGTAGTATCAATTCAAAGCTAAACTCTCCATTTACTACTTATCACTCAATCACTATCCAATGACCCTTCTACCTAGATCCTCTCTAGCTATGAGAAACTCTTCTCACTCCCAATCATCGCAATGATGTCTAGCAGTCGACAATCCGCCACTGCATCAACAGCTCTTTACCTATACAACAGTTCAACAAGGAAGAAACCCTTCCAAGACACAACTTAGAGTTACTTAAAAGCTTCCTCCAAGAACAATACTCCTCTTACTTAACAGCTTCGAGGATCACACTTACAAACTGTCCAACTCACATGTTGAGTGGTACAGGAACCAACCCTAATACTAGTACTTTTACATCTTTGGTTGCGTTACAATTCTAGGTTACAATGTATCTATATATAACCTATTCCCAACTAGATTTGGGCCTTCAAAAACACAGTAAATGAGCTGCTACAAATCAGCAGAGACTTTTGCTACATAATAGGACTTCAATCTTTAACTTCCTAAAATATCTCCAGATTTAGAAAGTGTATATTTTCCAATATTCTTCTCAATTTCAGACTTGAATCTTCAGACCTTTTAATTCAGCGCCACATAGAATTTGCATATTATTTCCTGAATCTTCTGCACCTGCTAAGACATAACAGAATTCTAAATTCTCTTCAGTTCTGGCGTGATGTCGAATGAACCTGCATGGGACATCTTGATACGACATGTTATTCCAGATGTTGAAACTACTTCAGTTCAACATGTTCCAATGCACACTAGGACTTCTTGCTCAACCTGTTCTTCTTTAGCAAGATAAACTATCCTATCTATCATATTGCTGCTATTATTTGTTTTACAAAATTAATGCCAACCCTTAAAATTAAAGAACTAACAAGTTGTATCAACAAAGAATGAAGAAGGCGTTTGACAAAAATCTCCGACCTCGCATCTTCAGTAAAGGAGACCTCGTGCTCAAAAAGATACAATCATTCCTCACTGATTCGCGGGGCAAATGGACTCCGAATTATGACGACCCTTATGTGGTCAAGAAAGCTTTCTCAGGCGGCACCTTGAGACTCACAACCATGGATGGAGAGGAGTTTGTCTACCCCACGAATGTTGATGTAGTCAAGAAATACCTTGCCTAAATAAAATAAATAAAAAAAACGTCTCGGTGGATTGAAAACCCGAAAGGGAGGTCCTGGAAAAAATTAGAGACACAAGTAAAAATCATCCCGGTGGGTTGGAAATCTCAAAGTACAATCCAGGTAAAAATTAGGGATTAATGGCAAGTAACTACGTCTGATCAGTTCAACTCCTCAGCAGTAATGCCATCCATCAGAAGAAAAACTCCAGTCAAGATCATCTTCGACAGAAGCTCAGGATGTCCAAAATTCAAAGTTGGTAGAAGGATAGCGGTCATCATGTTTCAATGTAGCCCTTTTTCCCTTAAATTACCATTTTCTAAAACTTTGTAAATACTCTATGGAATCACGCGCTTGGCTGATTTCCATCCTATCAATAAAATTTGAGCCTTTGTGCTTTTGTTTACAATTCGTATTTGTTTTAGCTTTACAGAACGACATTTTAACATGATTAACGATTCTTGGAATAAAACAAAAATGAATTTTACTTGTCAAACTTTTTTCTGCTTTTAAAATAAAGATGGCAATTTCTTTTGACTAATGAACATCGAAAGAACATCGATCGTTTCTCCCAAAGCAATTGAGCTTCAAAGTGCAGAATCAAAGTACTCTTTCTTAGCCAGTACACCTGAATGAAGGATCAACTGTGTCAGAGACCAGGTTTCGTCTGACACCCTCGGCAGAGTTCTCGTCTCCTAAGCCCGACCAACGTAGCTCCCAACAGGGACTATCTCTCCTAAGCAAGCCAGGATTTCTATCTTGAACCACTGATACTTTTCATCTCCCACTGTGGCCGAGTATCCCGTCATGTTCATCTATTAGTCTGTATGTCGCGTCAATTTTGTCAGCATATACATACATACATCATGCATTATTGATTCATTCATATTCATATTGCATCACTATCACTCGAGTCGGTCTTGTTCCCAAGTGATAAAAGTCCTCTCAATCGAGTTGTCAGTTCTTTCCTCATCAGGAAGTGAATCATCTAAACGATCTCTCCTCCAGTTTATTTCTAGATTGAAGTCAGTCCACGACCACTTTGATAACTTGAACCTCTGAAAGACAAAAATACCTTCTACAAACGTCACTCTTCACCATTGAAGATGATATCTTCGCTTTCCCGGATTAAGGAAAATCCCCAGAGAAAGCCTCTTAATCAGAGATTCAGCAGTACAATAGTTTTTCTGCGAAAAAAATCCGCTGACGAAAAGGTCATCAACAACTCAAAATTGGATCACATCATATGGCATTTCTCCGAGAAGATCCCGAGAAAAGTATGATGTAACACCCCCTAGCTAGGATATCCAAAATTGTTTCTCAGTTTCTAAAATAAACTTCCCCTCGATCCTGGTTTCCTACCAAGGAACTGGTCTCAGTTTTTGAAATAAACTTCCCCTCGATCCTGGTTTCCTACCAAGGAACTGGTCTCAGTTTTTGAAATAAACTTCCCCTCGATCCTGGTTTCCTACCAAGGAACTGTTCTCAGTTTATTTTGTCAATAAACTTCTTGACAAGGGACGCTGTTCGTAGCAGTTTTCCTCAAACTTCTCGCCGAATTTTCCTGGGGAGATGCCATTTGATGGAAAAAGATCTGATGTTAGAGTTGCTGGGGAACCCATTCGTGTGAGTTGTAGAGGTGTACAAACTTCTCTGTTGGAGACGCCATTTGCCGGCTCTACTTGGTAGGAAACCAGGATCGAGGGGAAGTTTATTTTAGAAACTGAAACCAGTTCCTTGGTAGGAAACCAAGATCGAGGGGAAGTTTATGTCAGCAACTAAGACCAGTTCCTTGGTAGGAAACCAGGATCGAGGGGAAGTTCATTTCAGAAACTAAGACCAGTTCCTCGGTAGGAAACCAGGATCTAGGGGAAGTTTTTACCTTTTCTAAGCATCATTGCTTAGCAAAAGAATAAGGATGCGTGAACTACCATTCCTAACCCCCATCAAAATTTTAGGTATTCTGATATTTAATCCTCTTGTACCCCGAATCCCCGAATACCTTCGTCATTCACACCTTCGGGTCCAAGAAGATTAAATAGGGGCATCTGTCATACCCCAAATTTTGACCACTAAGATTCCCCATCATTGTGCAAATCATCATCATAATATGGATGGACCATCATACCTCATTAGTCTCCCCAAAGATGGGTGAGCATCCACTACAATTAAATTTAGGGTTTCAAGCCCTCTCAGAGCTCTTAGACAAAGGATCAATCAAGGAATGGAATGATCTTCAATTTGTCTAAACCTCTCAAATATCCACAATGGATCAAGAGGACTCCCACCTCAAGAATCAAGCACAATGTTGCAGCATTCCTAGTGGATTAAGCCTCAAGATCGCCAGTGTCACAATATTAGGGTTTTGGTCGACTGGGGCCTCCAGATGGAAATTTTCCTCTGGGCATGAGCCAAAGGCTTCAAAGCACAACCTAATATGCTCCAAGGGACATCATGAACCCAATCATCAAGTCAATTTTGCCTAATGGGATGCAGTCATAAAAAATCAGGATTTAGGGTTTCTTGACCTAATTCACCCCTAAGTTGACTTTTGGGACAAAACATGAGCCAAGACCTCAAGAGAGGATTTGAGGGTCTCTAACACACTACATTGATCCATTTTCAATAATGGATTGATCCAAGAAGCTTGATCAACAAGTTTCAAATTCATCCGAACCACAATTAGGGTTTCGCGGGAAAAGTCAACTATGCCTTTGACTTTTGACCCAAGACATGCTCCCAAACCTTGGGACATGATTCAATACACCCTATAACACATATGGAATATATCCATCAAGTTTGATTTAGATCAAGGACTTGATTTCATAGAGGATCGCACAGTTTGGAGTTCATCTGACAAAAAGTCAACTGTGAACAAAAGTCGACTTTGACTTTTTAAGATTTTTCACAATTATGGTTCTTTGACCCTAAAATGATGGTAATATGAGATTGGGATCATCATTCCTCAAGAAAAATCAAGAAAAGTGGGATAACTTGTAAAAGGGGTAACCATAAAAAACTTAGAAATTTTTTCTAAGTTATGGAACAAAGTGGCTAGGGTACCAACTTCCAAGGATCATAACTTGAGATCCAAGCAACCATTTGGGCTGATCCAAAGATGGATTTGTAGCTCTCATGGCATACTTTAAAAGTGTGAACTACACCTCATTCCAATTCATCATAGATTTTAAGTTATGGTTGGATCAAAATGGCTAAAAACATGAAATGCCACTTTTTCCAACACTTAGTGAAATTTTCACTAAGTCAGAATTTGTCTTGTTTTTTTTTTCAAAAGTAGGGGGATTTTTCACTTGGATCCAAAAATTATCAAGACAAACTATGATAACACATGTGTTGTATCATATAAGAGCTTTCCAAAATGGCCAAGAACTCCATGAAACTCCACTTAAGCCATGAGATATGACAATGATAATGTGCCTTGCTGCAAACTGTCATGGCAAGGCAGATTTGTGCATTTTGCTCGATTTGAGCAAATTTTGCAAATGACAAACAAGTTTATCCATCTAAACACCTCAGGGGGAGACCAAGGAGGGACAAACACTGATCCATCAGCCTCCCAAGTCCTTGGAACCAAAATCAGCATTCAAAACCTAGAAATTCCTAAAAGAGGGACAAGACTCCAATTTTGGTTTGAGCATTTAATGGATGCACCAAGGTGGCATGGACTGAGCCCTTTCCAACTGAATTCAGTCAAGACTTATCCAAGAACTAGGGAACCAACAGCCTGTGCTCTAACCTCTAGTCAATGGCTAGAGGAGACTTGGATTCCTATTGATCAACATTTGCCAAACTTTTGCAGCAGTTGCCATTCACTATTGCTTGCAAAACAAACTTGCTCTACTATAAATAGAGCTCATTTGTGCTCAGTTTGAGTACACCAAAGCCATCAAACATATGCTTTCCTCAAAATCTCTTCCTTCACTCCAAAATTGCCTTCCAAAGCAAGTCATTATCGGGTTTTGAGTTTGAAAGCAATTCTAACCAAATCAATCACACACACCTCATAAAGATCATATAGAAGTGATCCAAACACTTAAACAACTTCTGGAACACTGATTTCTCAAAATCACCATCCAACTGCTCAAGCTTTTAGCAGACTTGCAGTTGGGGTACCATCTTCAGTTCCAGCTTGCTTCAAACCACTCCAAGCATTCAGACACATCACTTGGCACCTAAGGAAGCTGTGCAAATCATTGGGACCAGCTTGCAACACCTTTAACACAAAACACGATCACCAGCTACAAGAGGTAGGCCTGATCTCTTCTAACTCTATGATCCATGCATTTTTGCTGCACAATAATTTGGCCATATGTTCAAAATCATGCATAGAGTGTTTACCCTCAATCAATTGCTTTGTTTGAATCGTGTATGGAATTTCTGAGCCTTCATGCAAATTTTAGGGTTCTTGAGGTTTATCTTTGATTTCTTATTCCATGCTTAAAATAAATGAAATTAAAGACCATAGACATGATCTTGAGGTGAAAACGAGCAGATTGATATGTAGATTGCATGATATCATCAAGTATTCAATGAGATTGGATAGAAAATGCAAATCTGCAGAAACAGAGGGTGGCGCGTGTTCTTGGCGTGTTCTTGGCACCATTTTTTGAATATTTGAATATTTGAATTTTTTGATTTTATTTAATTGATTCAAAAATTAATTTCTCTCTGAGTTTTAATGATTTTGAGTTGATTCTTTTTTGGCTTAAATAATGTTTTCGTCCCTATAAGTTGGCGTGTTTTTGGTTTTCGTCCCAGTATCTTTTTTTTCGGTTTTAGTCTCTATATCTTACTTTTTGTTGGTGTTTAGTCCCTAAAGTCAAAATTCGCAGGAAAATCCGAAGGTTTCCTGCAGATTTTTCAGCGGATTTTCCTAAAAATCAAAATCCGTAGGAAAATCCTCAGGAAAATCCACAGGAAACCTCTGTAGGGACTAAACACCAACAAAAAGTTAGATACAGGGACTAAAACCGAAAAAAAAAAGATACAGGGACGAAAACCAAAAACTCGCCAACTTACAGGGACGAAAATACTATTTAAGCCTTCTTTTTTTAATAATTCACAAAAATGCTAAAATATTTTATTTTAAAAAAAATCCAAAAAATATTAATTATTTCATATACTTGATATTTTTACAAAGAATTAATATTTTATTTGTTTTTCAACATTTAAAATATTTTTTCTCCCTTGATTTTCCAAACTTAACTAATTTCCAATCATTTTGTGGATAGAAACATGAGTTTTGAAACATTGATCCAAGATCACAATTTGTTTTCACACATGTTTAACAATTTTGATCATTTTAATTGAATTTTTATTTAATTAAAATATATTTTGAAAACAAATTAGGGTTTTGATTAATTCAACCCTCATCAAACTTTTTCAAACTCTTTGGGCCTCTAATAGAGTGTAAGACCCAACCCTTTTGTAAATACACCACCTTTTGGGCCTCAGTCATTGTATAAGTCCCACTGTATTTTCAAAAACAACGGCGCGATCGTCGCCTTTTTAACAAAATCAACTGGGCCTCTCCTCGAGCTATAAGTCCCAATTATTTTTCTTAAAACTCTTTGGGCCTCTAATAGAGTGTAAGACCCAACCCCTTTTTTAAAATCAAAACAATTTGGGCCTCAGTGCATTGTATAAGTCCCGATACCATCAAAAAGTAAGTCCCGATACCGTCAAAAAGTTCGGCACGATCGTCGCCTTTTTAACAAAAATCATTTGGGCCTCTCCTTGAGCTATAAGCCCCACCACTTGTACAAAAATAAATTATTGGGCCTCTAATAGAGTGTAAGACCCAATCCCCTTTTAACCAAAACCTTTTTGGGCTTCAGACATTATATAAGTCCCTCTGCGTTAAAAGAAAAACCTCGGCGCGATCGCCGTTGCCAAACAAATCATCTGGGCCTGCCCTCGTGTTGTAAGCCTCATTTCTTTTCTTTTCAAAATCATTGGGCCTCTAATAGAGTGTAAGACCCATCCCCTTTTACATAAAAACTTTTTGGGCCTCACGTATTGTATAAGTCCCTCTGTACAGTTTTTAAAACAACGGTGCGATCATTGTTAAAACTTGGGCCTCTCCTTGAGCTGTAAGCCCCAGCAATCTTTTCAAAGCACTTTCTCCTTTGATTATGAATTCAACTATATGTTGTTATCAAAACTTTCTTTGTTGAAAAACTAACCAAACAGCTTGGAAGCTCTACAACGGGTAAGTGTTTATCCGCTTTCAATTACCGCTTTCATATGTACATAACTGTATTGTGGGGCTGCTTCACTATAAGTCTTTATTCACATCCTTTTATATACTTGTCACATATCCACTGTGTAATACTAGTATAGTTATTTAGAGTTTTCCCTGGCAACTACGTCTAGAACTAGGTAAATCCATATTGGTCCCTCTTAAATAAAAAGAAAACTAGATCCCCCGTAGGATTCTAGATACAGTCTTCCCTCCTCTTGAGGTTAAACAATATGGAGAAAAAGAGAAAAGCAGTATTCTCGGTGAACCTTTTCTCAGACTGTCACCCTTAGAAATTGTCAAAGAAACTCTAACTCCCCAGAGATGATCTTTTCTCCATGAATGGCAACTCTTGAGTTTCTTCCAAATCCTCGAACTTTCTTGGAATGATCTCTTCTCGGTGAATTGTGTTTCTTGAACTTCTCTTGGTTTGGGGACCCACAGGCTTCCTAAAAGCATCCCCGCCTCCTCTTGGGCGTTGTACAAGGACCCTTCGGCTTCTTAGAAGTTCTCATGCCTTCTTTTGGGCTTAATACAAGGACCCTGACGATCTCTTAAAGGTATAAGATAGAACTTAGTCATCCTTTGCTAGATCAGTATTTCCCGCGTCAAAACTCTGGCCACTTTAGGGTTGATGCTCATCCCTTAATGCTCGTGCCTCCTCTTGGGCATTGTACAAAAGATAAAACTCTAGACTTGGACAGTCTAAGACCCTTGAGTCTCAAAGACATTCTTAAGTTCCTTTCAAACATAGGAAGAAACCTCGGTCTCTCCCATGAGAGTTCCCCACACTTGGACCCACTTGAGGATCTCCAGAATCCACAGCAGTAAGGCAGCCTCCTCTTGGGCTTTGTACAAATGATTCTCCCTAGCAGAGCTAACCTTTTCAGACTCTCGTGTTGAGTCAATCACTTTTATCCTCCATCTTGGGCTTTGTAAAAGCCATGTAAAACACTCTCTTGTTGAGTATAAAAGACTCTCTTGTTGAGTCAACCTCCTTTTAGCCTCCATCTCGGGCTTCGTACGAGATAGAAAAACACTCTCTTGTTGAGTATAAAAGACTCTCTTGTTGATTCAACCACTTTTAGCCTCCGCCTTGGGCTTTGTACAAGACATATAAAACACTCTCTTGTTGAGTCAATCTCCTTTTAGCCTCAATATCGGGCTTTGTACGAGACAACAAATCACTCTCTTGTTGAGTATAAAAGACTCTCTTGTTAAGTCAAACAACCTTCAGACTCTCTTGTTGAGTCAATCACCTATTCAAGACTCTCTTGTTGAGTCAACCTTTTTAGCTTCCTTCTTGGGCTTTATACAGGACAGATAAAAGTATTCTCTTGTTGAGTTAAACCATTTCAGCCTCCATCTTAGGCTTTATACAAGATACATTCACCCCAGCGGAGTCAAAATCCCTTTTAGCCTCAATCTTGGGCTTTGTACAAAACAGAAAGAACATTTTCCTCCAGAAAAGTCAAACTTCTAGCCTCCTCTTAGGCTTTGTATAAAGAAAACCCCGGTTGAGTCAATCAACCTTTTAGCATCAAATTTGTGTCTTGCTCACAGCATACAAACATCAACAACTCCTCTTTAGAGATGACAAATTCTCTCTCCCTCAAAACCCTTTAGCTTCACATCTTGGGCTTTGAACAAGATACAAATCACCTTTAGCTTCACGTCTTGGGCTTTGAACAAGACACCAAAACAATCTCTTCCCTCCCATAGAATAGGAGGAACTACGATCGGTCTGATTTCCCTATTTCGGGAATACGTAGGCATAAGATTGGAAAAATCTTAGCGAGCATACTAATCAAGAAACCCAAAATCCCGTACCTTCATACATCAATTGAAAAGCATCAGACCTAACACCTTACCAATAGCCTAGACACTATTTTTAAGCAAATAACCCTAAAAGAAGAACCCCTCTATTTTGATAGCATCTGTAAACCAACAGTTTTGATTATTCAACCTCAGTTTGCAAGCAGGGTTAATTGGAGACATCTATTTCCCTTTCTTAATAAGCTTCACAGGATAAAAAATGAATTGAATTGTAGTACCAAAGCTATAGTGATTCGAAACAACAAAAATCACTCTACAAAGAGGTAAGTGCATCACAACTTGAACTCTCTAAATCATGCATTGCTTTGAGGTCCATTAATCATGGACATCTCATACATATAATATATGTTGTATTTGAACCAATTTAGCATGCTATTGCTGCCTGTATGATGAGATAGCATAGAACATGAAAATCCAGGCCTATTTTTAAATCACTATCGGATTTTAAAATAGAGACATTTTCTGAAAATTCCAAGGGCACCATTGGATTCCTCATGAAATTCTAGGCAGGATACACCTAAATTTTGTCCCAATCCATGGAGAAATGAGGGTTTTGATTATTTTCAACCTCACAAATCTTTTTCAAAACACTTTTGGCCTCTAATAGAATGTAAGACCCAACCCCATTGTACAGGAAACCATTTTGGGCCTCAATAATTGTATAAGTCCCTTTGTGATTCTTAAAACGACGGTGTGATCACTGTCTTTCATTGGGCCTCCCCTTGTGTTGTAAGTCCCATATTTCTTTTTAAAATACACTTTGGGCCTCTAATATAGTGTAAGACCCAACCCTCTTTTGTACATAAATAATTTTGGGTCTCAGTCATTGTATAAGTCCCGATATAGTTTTCAAAAACAACGGTACGATCACTGTTATTTTTGGGCGTCTCCTTGAGTATAAGCCCCAATTTTCTTTTCAAAAACAACTTTCCCTTTTAATTTAGGTTCAAACTCATAGTTGTTATCAAAACTTTCTTTAATTTCTTGAACAACTAACCATACAGTTGTTAACATGGAAGCTTGCTTGCCTGTAAGTTTTAAACAACTTTCTTTTACATACTTGCATATATATATATATATATATATATATATATATATATTTGTTTGTGATGGAAGCTTGCTCACCAGTAAGTCCTCCTACCCTCTTTTTACATACAGTATATATTTCATCTGTATATATATACCTGTATATTATCTGCTTAGAGTTTTCCCCGACAATTAAATCTAGGATTAGATAAAGCCAGTGGTCACTCTTTCAACACAGTCAAAACTAGTTCCCCATAGGAATTCCAGATACAGTCTTGCCTCCTCTTGGGCTTATACAATATGGAACAGAGAAAGGCATTATTCCCAGTGAAACTTTTCTCAAGACTGTCCCTACTAGAAATTTGTCTAAGAAATTCATTTCCCCCAGAGAGGATTAATTCCCGGTGAAACCTCTCTTGAATTTCTTCAAACCCTAGAACTGTTCACTAAAGAAAGGATTATTCCCGGTGAAACCTTTCTTGAACTTTTCTTAGGTTTGGACCCACAGGCTTCCTAAAAGCATCCCAGCCTCCTCTTGGGCTTTGTACAAGGACCCTTTGGCTTCTTAGAAGTTCTCATGCCTTCTTTTGGGCTTAATACAAGGACCCTGGAGACCTCTTAAAGGTATAGGACAAAATCTAGTCATCCTTTGTTAGAGCAGTCTTTCCAAAGAGTCAAAACCTTAGACCAACTTAGGGTTGATTCTCATCCCTTAAAACACCAACCTCCTCTTGGGCATCATACAAAGATAAACTCTTCCATACCGGTAGACTTGGACAGTCTAATCTCCTCTTGGATTTCAAAGACATTCTCAAGTTCCCTAAAAACACAGGAATAAAACCTGGTCATTTAACCAATCTCCAGTAGAGTTAAAACCCTCACAGGATCTAAAACTCAGTCTTTCATCCTAAATTTCCCCAGCTAGGGTCATCTTATCATCAGGATAACACTATCTCAAATCAGAACATTAAGGCATCTGATACCTTAACTCTTCTGTAAACCCTCGGCAAGAGTTGATCCCCCGACTTGGACCTGCCTCTGGATCTCAATAATCCTCAGTAGAAGATAGCCTTCTCTTAGGCTTTGTATAATGATCCCTAATAATCAATTTTAGCCTCCTCTTAGGCTTTGTATAAGGATCTTTCCATACTCTCTTGTTGATTCAATCATTTTCAGCCTCCTCTTAGGCTTTGTATAATGATCCTTCTTTTCCTCAGCAAAAGTCAGCCTCAATCTTGGGCTTTGTACAAGACAGATAAAAACACTCTCTTGTTGAGTCAATCTTCTTTCTTAAAGCACTCTCTTGTTGAGTCAACTTTTTTAGCCTCCTCTTAGGCTTTGTATAATGATTTCCCTCAGTAGAGTTAGCCTCAAAAAACACTCTCTTGTTGAGTCAGTCATCTTTTCAGTCTCAATCTTGGTCTTTATACAAGACACCCATAAATATCTTCAGCTGAGTCAGTCAAATATTTTTTAGCCTCAATCTTGGGTTTTGTACAAGACATATAAAATTTCCCTAAGCAAAGTCAATCCTCTTTTCAGCCTCAATCTTGGGCTTTGTACAAAACAAATTATACTCTCCAGCAGAGTCAACTTCTTTTAGCCATAATCTTGGGCTTTGTACAAGACAGATAAAACCTCTCACCAGTAGAGTCAGTTTCCCCTTTTAGCCTCAATATTGGACTTTGTACAAGACACATAATAATATTCCCCAGTGAAGTCAAAAACCCTTTTTAGCCTCAAACTTGGGCTTTGTACAAGACAGACAAAATATTTCCCCAGAAAAGTCAACTTTCAGCCTCCTCTTAGGCTTTGTATAATGATACCCCCCAAAGAGTCAGTCTCTTCTTTTCCTCAATCTTGGGCTTTATACAAGATAGATAATAAACTCCCCAGTGGAGTCAATCAATCTCTTAGCTTCAACCTTGGGCTTTGATCAAGGAACACAATAAAATCAACATCCCCTCAGAGAAAATCAAAAGGCTCTATGTTGTAAGACATTTCTCTGTATATCACACATTCAAAACAAACCTTAATCCCAGATAGTTACTGTAAGTGGCACACTTGTTGATTCCAAAATCCAAGTTTTCGTCCATCTGTTATCCTGGTAAATCCTCTCTTTCATCTTTTTGCTGTAAGTGGCAAGCCTCTGGATTATTTACATCCACGCCATTGTCCCTCTCTTAGCTTGAAAAATTCCTAAGGAAAAATGGCATTGCTCAACACTGAGTTAAAGTTTTCCCCTTTAGGACAGATACCTCATAAAGGAAATTATGGCATTTCTGGATTCTTATATCCCAGTTAAAGTAATCCTCCTTTATAATCAGTCACCCAACAGTTATGATAAATAGACGAGATGTCACCCTTTAGAGATGACAAATTCTCTCTCAGTCAAACCTTTAGCTTCAATCTCGGGCTTTGAACAAGACACAAATACCTTTGTAGCTTCAATCTTGGGCTTTGAACAAGACACGAAAACATCATCTTTTCTTCCCATAGAATAGGAGGAACTACGATTGCTCTGATTTCCCTGTTTTCTTTAACGGGAATACGTAGGCATAAGATTGCAAAATCTTAGCGAGCACACCAATCAAAAACTTTAGGTCCAGTACCTTCACACCAATCAAAACTGAGGTCCAGTCCTTACCAAAATCATCAAAAACTCTCTCTCTCTCTCTTAAAATACCTCCCAACAGAGAAACTTTCCCAACCCACAACAGACAAACACAAGTAAGTAGAAAGCAGTAAGGATAATTACTAACGATCTGTGGATAACCACATATAGGATGGGTAATTGACAACTCCCCATTGTATAACCTGACCCCGAACTCCCCAATCTCTTTAAGCATTTGTTCAGTTAAACATTTGCGTGCAAGGTTAGTTTTAGATAGCTTCTCTTTCCTTTCCAACTTCATAAGAAAATTACGAAATCAGCAAGTAGCACCCAACTCCTACCATTGTGGTGAGGAGAAACCCATGGCGATAAGGTGGTCGCGTCACCGACAAAAATCGCACGCTACAGGGTTGTTATGATTCTCCGACAACTTTCCTGCCATCCTCAAAGCAGAGTTTATGTGGTTATCCTCTTCGTGGATCGTTGATGTTAGAAGATTAATATTTGGGTTTCTCCCCAAGGAGTATCTTCCTTTCTCCAACAAGATTTGAGCCTTGTAATTGGATTTATTTTCCTTTGATGGCTTTTGTTTATCTCTTGCAGTATTTCTTCAGATGAATCCCTAGCAGAGATGCTAATGATATCTCCATCTTGTTGAGATTAGCTAAGTATTCAGTGGTGTTGTGATGTTTTTCACCCTCTGTTTATCCTTATGTCTGTTTCGTCAGCATATTCATACTCATACGCATTGCATGCGCATTCTTTCGTTGTGCATAGCATGTTGTTGTTGCATTATGCATCTTGCATTTGTGTTGGTGCTTCCTTGCTCTCTAGTGTTGTTATCCCTGCAGAGCCTGTGTGTCCTCTCTCTATTAGAGTGTCGACCCGTAAGCAGAAAATGCATATCTTTGTTAATTCCCCACTGAGTTTATGCCTGGTGGAAGATATTTGTTTTAGCCTTTCTCCCCAGTTCATTTGTCTGGATAAAATTAATCCCTAGTTGAGATATTTCCTCCTCGGGATGAGTCTTGTTTGACCGTTTCTCTCTGGCTTATTCCCAGATTGAATTTTGGTCCCTTGCTTTGGCAGTGGAAGCTTATTACCTTTGTCATCCTGCCCATTTAGTTGGTAGTAGGTGATATAGCTGGCTTATTACCTTTGTCGTCCTGCCCATTTAGTTGGTAGTAGGTAATATAGCCGGGTTTGGTTACCTTGTTATAGCTATCACTTGGTTGATAACTGGTAATCTTTCCCTGTTCGAGTTTATCGCTTTTGTTGTCCTGCCCTTTTGTTGGTACTAGGTGATATTTCTCGGATTTTTTGAGATTGTTACCTTTGTCGTCCTGCCCTTTTGTTGGTAGTAGGTAATTTTTCTCATATCCTTGGTTGATTACCCTGTTTTAACTGTCACTTGGTTGATAATTAGTAATCCCTCTTTTTGGCTTATCACCTTTGTCGTCCCGCCCATTTAGTTGGTAGTAGGTGATATAGCCGACTTATTACCTTTTCGTCCTACCCATTTAGTTGGTAGTAGGTAATATAGCCCGGTTTGGTTATCTTGTTATAGCTATCACTTGTTTGATAGTTGGTAATTTCTCCATATTCGAGTTTATTACCTTTGTCGTCCTGCCCTTTGTTGGTAGTAGGTGATATTTCTCGTACCCCTTTTTGAGACTATTACCTTTGTCGCCCTGCCCTTTGTTTGTAGTAGGTGATATTTCTCGTACCCCTTTTTGAGACTATTACCTTTATCGTCCTGACCTTTGTTGGTAGTAGGTAATATTTCTCATATCCTTTAGGTTGATTTGCCTTGTTGTAGCTTCCACATGGTTGGTGGTGGGCAGTCTTTCCTTTTGATCATGCTATTACCGGATGTCAGGTATTAGACGATCTTTTCCCCAGCAGAGATTTTTCTCTCCCTGTTGGGATGAGTTATCCCTCTTTTATTCTCGGTGTTGGTAATTTTCCCTAAGTGGAATCTTACTCTTTATTCTTCCCCAGCGGAGATTGTTTCCTCCCTTGTTGGGATGTGCTTTTTGAAAGCTTTGGTGTTTTGGAGAAATTTTGGTAAAACATAATTGTTAACTCAACATGGAGATCAAGCTAAATAATCCTACAGAAGATGTGATGTCGAACGAGATGTCCCAGCATGCATCTTGACATCCTGGAATGAGTGGGTTAAATCTGTTTTAAATCTGTTACAACACTCAAGAAGAAATTGCTGCATGGATCAAGGACTGAAGAGATTGAAGCCCATGACTGCAGATGCCTATAAATAGAAGACTTAGACCTAGGATTTTATATGCCTTTTGTAAATAAGGGTTTATGGTTTTGAGAGTCGTTGGCTCTCTAGGTTGTAAGTCTCCCTTTGTATCAGTTGATGCATTGTGGCAGATATAGGTGTCACACAGATCCATAAGCCTTGAGGTATTAGATTGTGTATTATTCTTGGATGAAGCTTTTAAGCAAATCCGAGTTAGCTTGGTTGTCAAGAAAGCTTGACAGATTTCTGTATTGACAGGGATGATGTAGAAATCATAGTTGGTGATTAAGGGAAGTGAGTGGGTTATCTCTTATCAAAGTTGTAAACGTTTGACTTTAGCTTTGATAAAGATGTTCATTGTGTAGATGTTAGGATAAAGTTGTAAACGGGGGAGTTTAGCTTTGTAACAGGTCTACAGATAGTGAAGTCTTCTTCCTGGATTGGTATCCCCCAGATGTAGATGAGTTGCACCGAACTGGGTTAACAATTGTTGTGTTCTGTATCATTCTGCAGATTTACGTTTTCTATTAGGGTTCATGATAAACATGTTGGATCAGATGTCGTGACATCTATGATCCTGCAGTTCTGATATTCAAGGTATCAGTCTGCTGTTGCGCCTCTGAGTTTAAAATGATTATGTAGTACAATGTCTTGACATGTGTTAGGACATCTGCTGTCTGCATAGGCCAGAATTTCAATTGTTATCAAAGCAGGCATCCTGTTTGGTTCTGGATGAGATCTTTGGGAGATACTTTCTGGCGTTTAAACAAGGAGGAGTTTTGAAGATCAGATCGATCAACTTAGACATACTCAAGGGTATTAATGGATGAGATGGATGTTCTAGATCGAAGGTAACAACCCGTTGGTTGTTCATGTTGCTGAGGAGGTTCTACAACAACTACAGCAGAAGTGGCTAGTTCCTGTGTTGGGTGTCTTATAAGATGTTCTGACATCTTATTAGGGCAAGCATGATTTGTTCCTTGGTGGTTCCGCTGTATGTGTTTCTGATTGAAGAGCTCTAGAATTATGGGATTCTGGAGTCGTTACTGAAGACAGTTGGTGGAAGATCTCAATCGTCGGCCTCTATATGTGAAGATATCTGCATTCTTTTATTCCAAAGTCGGGAGCGATGGAATGAAGGGAGTTGTTGGTAGATATCTGGTATGGTGACTTGGTACTTGGAAGCTTGGTTTCTTGGTGCAGTTGAAGTCTTTTGAAGAGGAGAGAAGTCGAGTTTAAGTTTATCAAGTTTTTACTTTGGAAGTTTGATAAATTATTGATCGGCTAGGTGTAGCGCACGATTTTTGTCGGTGACGCGACCACCTTATCGCGAAATTTAGGTTTTCTCCTCAATGAAGAGGAGAGGGGTGCTACTTTCTGATTTCTTATTTATCCCATGAAGCTGGAAGGGAAAGGGAAGCTATCTCAAACTAACCTTGCACGCGAATGTTTAACTGGACAAACGCTTAAAGAGATTCGGGGAGTTCGGGGTCAAGTTATACAATGGGGAGTTGTCAATTACCCATCCTATATATGGTTATCCACAGGTTGTTAGCTTAAGGTTATGCTTTGTACTTGATGGTGTTTATCCGTTAATGGGTTGGCAAAGTTTCTTGGGAAATATGAGAGAGAGAGTGAGTTATTGTTGATGTTTTTGGTAAGGTACTGGACCTAAGTTTTGATTGGTATGAAGGTCCTGGACCTAGAGTTTTTGTTTAGTATGCTCGCTAAGATTTCTCAATCTTATGCCTACGTATTCCAGTTTAAACGAAACAGGGAAATCAGAGCAATCGTAATTCCTCCTATTCTAAGGGAGGAAAAAGATATTTTGGTGTGTTGTTCAAGGCCCAAGATTGAAGCTAAAAGGTTGAGTATTTGTCTCTTGTTCAAAGCCCAAGATTGAAGCTAAAAGTTTGACTGAGAGAGAATTTGTCATCTCTAAAGGGAGACATCTTCGTCTGTTTATCACAATTGTTGGGTACCTATTTATAAAGGATAATTACTTTAACTGGGATATATGAATCTAGTAATGCCATAATTTCCTTTATAGGGGATTTATCCTGAAGGAGAAAACTTTAACTCAGTGTAGAGAAATGCCATTTTTCCTTAGGAATTTCTCATGCTAATAGAGGGACAGTGGCGTGGATGTAAATAATCCAGAGGCTTGCCGCTTACAATAATTAGATGAAAGATTGGAGTTTTCTTTTTTTTTTGTTTTGACATGTGATAATACAGAGAAATGACTTCCTACAGAGGGATTTTGATTTCCTTGGAGGGTATGTTGATTTTTATGTGCCTTGATCAAAGCCCAAGGTTGAAGCTAAGAGGTTGATTGACTCTGTCATACCCCAAATTTTGACCACTAAGATTTCCCATCATTGTGTAAATCATCATCACAATATGGATGTACCTTTGTGCCTCATCAATCTCCTCAAGGAATTGTTGAGCATTCACTACAATCAAGCTTAGGGTTTCAAGCCCTCTCAGAGCCTTAGACAAAGGATCAATCAAGGAGTGACATGATCTTCAACTTGTCTAACCTCTCAAGTAACTACAAAGGATAAAAAAGGACTCCCACTCCAAGGATTAAGCACAAGGTTGCTCCCTTCTAGGTGGATCAAGCCTCAAGATCGACAGTGTCACCAAATTAGGGTTTTGGTCGACCAGGGCCTCCAAAGGGAAATTTTCCTCTGGGCACAGCCAATGATCCAAAACATAACCTAATATACTCCATGGAACCTCATGTACCCAATCATCAAGTCAATTTTGCCTCAGGGGATGCATTCATAAAAAATCAGGAATTAGGGTTTCTTGACCTAATTCACCCCTAAGTTGACTTTTAGGGCAAATCATGAGCTAAGACCTCAAGAGAGGGTTTGAGGGTCTCTAATGAACTATATTGATCCATTTGGAACAATGGATTAATCCAAGAAGCTTGAGCAACAAGTCTCAATTTCATCTGCACCACAATTAGGGTTTTGTAGGAAAAGTCAACTGTAACTTTGATTTTTGACCAGGACATGCTCCCAAACCCTAGGACATACCTCAATATATCCTATGACACCTATGGAACATGTCCATCAAGTTTGATTTAGGTCAAGGACATGATTTCCTGAAGAATTGCACAGTTTGGAATTCATCTGATAAAAAGTCAACTGTGCACAAAAGTCAACTTTGACTTTTTGAGATTTTTCACCAAAATGGATTTTTAACCCTAAAATGATGTTAATGTGTGATTTGAATCATTATTCATCAAAAAAAATCAAGAAAAGTGGGATAACTTGTAAAAGGGGTAACCATAAAAACTTAGAAAATTTTCTAAGTTAAAAATAAAGTGGCTAGGGTACCAACTTTGGAGGATCATAACTCCTAAACCACAAAGCCATTTTTCCTCATCCAAAGATGGATTTGTAGCCCTCATTACCTTCTACAAAAACTTCAACTACAAGTCATTCCAATTCATTAAGGATTTTGAGTTATGGAGTGATCTAAATGGCTGAAAAATGAAAATGTCACTTTTTCCAACACTTAGTGAAATTTTCACTAAGTCCAAATCTGTCTTCATTTTTTTCCAAATGTAGGGGGATTTTTCACTTGGATTCAAAAGAGATCAAAACCAAACATGTTCAAACAATTGTTGTATCATGTAAGGGCTTTCCAAAATGGTCAAGAACATTGCCAAATTCCATTTAGGCTATGAGTTATGACATTGTCAAGTTGCCTTGCTGAAATCTGTCAAGGCAAGGCAGAATTTGCATTTTTGGTCGATTTGCCAAAATCAGCCAAATCCAAATGCTCCTATCCACTTGGACACATCTGAGGATTGAATCTAAAGGGGACAATCACTGAGCCAAGCCTCCAAAGTCTTTGGAACAAGAAATAGCATGTTGAACCTAGAATTGCCAAAATAGGGACAAGACTCCAAATTTGGATTGGAGCATTCAATTGAAGCATCAAGGTGGCATGGACTGAGCCATTTTCATTTGAATTCAGTCAAGACTTATCCAAGACCAAGGGAACCAGCAGCCTGTGCCCTAACCTCTAGTCAATGGCTAGAGGAGACTTGAACTTCCATTGGCCAACATTGAACAAACCTACTCAGCAGTTGCCATTCAATATTCCTTGCGAAACAAACTTGCTCTACTATAAATAGAGCTCAATTGTGATCAGTTTGAGTACACCAAAACCATCAAACAGATGCTTTCCTCAAAATCTCTTCTTTCACTCCAATTTTGCCTTCTAAGGCAAGTCACTATCGGGTTTTGAGTCTGAGAGCTTTTCCAATCAAACCAATCACTCACACACCTCACATTCATCATATAGAAGTGATCGAAACACTCACATAACATCTGGAACACTGATTTCACAAAATCACCAGCCAATTGCTCAAGTTCATGACAGTTTTGCAGTTGAGGTGCCATCCTCAATTCCAAACCATTTCAATCCATTCCAAGCACTCAGACACATCAGTTGGCACCTAGGGAAGCTATCCACATCATTGGAACCAAGCTGTAACACCTCCAACACCAAACACGATCACCAGCTGCAAGTGGTCAATACTTAATTTTTGAAGCATTAATCCAAGATCACAATTTGTTTTCCATATGTTAAACAATTTTGATCATTTTAATTGAATTTTTATTCAATTAAATACATTTTTGAAAACAAATTAGGGTTTTTGGATTAATTCAACCCTCATAAATCATTTTCAAAACACTTTGGGCCTCTAATAGAGTGTAAGACCCAATCTTTTTTTTTACCAAACCTTTTGGGCCTCAGTGTATTGTATAAGTCCCGATACCGTCAAAATACAAACGATGCGATCGTCGCCTTTTCAAAATAACCCTGGGCCTCTATTTGAGCTATAAGACCCATTCAAAACTTTTGGGCCTCTATTAGAGTGTAAGACCCAACCCCCTTTTAACCAAAACATTTTGGGCCTCACTTATTGTATAAGTCCCTTCGCGTTAAAAGAAAACCTCGGCGCGATCACCATTTTTAAACGGAAAAATCAATTGGGCCTACCCTCGTGTTATAAGCCCCACTCTTTTTTTTTTAATTACTTTTGGGCCTCTAATAGAGTGTAAGACCCAACCCCCTTGTACATAAAACATTTTTGGGCCTCAGTCACTTGTATAAGTCCCTCTGTACAAATTCAAACAGTGCGCTCACTGATAAAACCCTGGGCCTCTCCTTGAGCTGTAAGCCCCAAATCTTTCTTTTTCAAAGCACTTTCTCCTTTGATTTTGAATATACTTTTGTTTTTCAATCTTTCTTTGTTGAACAACTAGCCAAACAACATGGAAGCTCTACAACCGAGTAAGTGGTTATTGCTTTCATTTACCGCTTTCATATACATATAACTGTATTGTGGGGCTGTTTCACTGTAAGTCTTCTTTCATAAACTCATGTCAACTGTGTAATAATAGTATAGATATTTAGAGTTTCCCCGACAACTACGTCTAGCATTAAGCCCGTTGATCACTCTTAGAACTAGTCTAAACTAGATCCTCATAGGATTACCAGACACAGTCTTCCCTCCTCTTGGGGTTAAACAATATGGAGACATGAAAGGCAGCATTCTCGGTGAACCCTTTCATACACTGTCACTCGTAGAAGTTGTTAAAGAAACTCTATTCCCCAGAGATGATCTTTTCTCCGTGAATGACATCTCTTGAGTTTCTTCCAAATTCTCAAACTTTTCTGACTTGATCTATTCCTTGTGAATAGCTTGCCTTGAATTTCTCGGGGTTTGGGGACCCATCGACTTCTTAAAAGCATCGGCCTCCTCTTGGGCATCGTACAAGGACCGACAGTCTTCCTAAAAGAAACCCCGCCTTCTCTTGGGCTTAGTACAAGGACCCGTCGGCTTCTTAGAAGTATTCACAGCCTCCTCTTAGGCTTCGTATAATGATCTCTTCCTCCGGGAATGGTAGCCTTCTCTTGGGCTTTGTACAAGGACCTCTCGGCTTCTTAAAAGTTTCCAGCCTCCTCTTGGGCTTCATACAAATTGTCCCGATGACCTTCTAGAGGTATAGGAACAGAGCTTAATCATCTACATAGAACAGTCCTTTCAAAGAGTCTACTACTGTTTCTCAAAGCATAGTACAACAGATGAAACTATTAACTTGGACAGTCTAATCTCCTTGAGTCTCAAAGACATTCTCAAGTGACCCCTTCAAGAATAGGAAGGAAACCCGTAGACTCGGACAGTCTCAATACCCTTCGAATTTCCCGCTTCCTTGAAGAACAGGAATAACCCGGATCCTTGAATCAAATCCTTGAGTACAGTGTTGCTCATATAAGAACTGATTTTCTCTTTAAAATCAGTATACTGGACCTGTCACTTAACTGAAACAGTCACCATAGCCTCTCTCTTGGGCTTTATACAATGATTCTCCCCAGCGGAGTCAAACAACGTTTAGCCTCTCTCTCGGGCTTTGTACGAGACACATAAGAGACTCCCTCGTTGAGTCAATCACCCCTTTCGCCTCCATCTCGGGCTTCGCACGAGATACAAAAAACTCTCTTGTTGAGTCAAATAGCCTTCATCTCGGGCTTTATACGAGATACCAAAAGACTCCCTCGCTGAGTCAAAAACCTTTTAGCCTCTCTCTCGGGCTTTGTACGAGACACATATCAGCCTCCTCTTAGGCTTTATATAAGAAAACCACTGGTTAATCCAATTAACCTTTTAGCATCAAAGTTGTGCCTCATTCACAGTACACAAACATCAACAACTCCTTCCCCTTCATCTAATCGCTGTAAGCGGCAAGCCTCTGGATCATCTACATCCATGCCACTGTCCCTCTTTTAGCATGAGAAATTCCTAAGGAAAGATGGCATTACTCTACACTGAGTTAAAGTCTTCTCCTTCAGGTTAAAACCCCCTATAAAGGAAATTATGGCATTGCCGGATCCGCGTATCTCGGTTAAAGTAATCCTCCTTTACAGTTAGTCACCCAACAGTTGTGACAAACAGACCCCTTTAGAGATGACAAGTTCTCTCTAAAGTCAAAACCTTTTAGCTTCACATCTTGGGCTTCGAACAAGATACAAATAAACTCTTCAGCTTCATATCTTGGGCTTTGAACAAGATACAAACCACTTTTCGCTTCACGTCTTGGGCTTTGAATAAGACACCAAAAACACCCATTTCCTCCCATAGAATAGGAGGAACTACGAACGCTCTGATTTCCCTGTTTCGGTAAACGGGAATACGTAGGCATAAGATTGAAAGAAAAATCTTAGCGAGCACACTAAACAAAAACCCAAAATCCCATACTCTCATGTATCTATCAAAAAGCATCAGTCCTAACATCCTAATCCTTGTTCCCCACAAGAAAATCCCAGAAAGAAAGAAAATCGTATTGGCGAAAATACAAATAACCAGTACAAAGGCCTCCCACATTGATAGCATTCGTTACCTAACAGACCGCTGTTTAAACTCAGTATGCAAAGCAGGGTTAATTGGAGACATCTACTTCCCTTCCTTATTCAGCTCACAATAGGATAAAAAATGAATCGACATGTAGTAAACTCAACCGCAGAGAGCGACCAGTGCTTAAGAACCACGTCCAAAATCGCTCGCTACAGAAAAATGGCGCCCACCGTGGGGACTGTCTTTCTATTTCCTTTTTCCTTTTCATCTCTTGTAGGGATACCACAGATTGGGGCTTCCGCCGGGGAACCCATTTTCTGTCAGGAACTTAGGATTCATAGCTTTAAAGGTCTAGGATGTTTAGGACAAATATATATACTGCTTTTCCTAATTGCTATACGTGTTTATTTTTCTGCTAATGGGAATGCGTGTGATGCCTCATGTGGAAAGATTGAGTATACACTTAAGATAAGTGATGGCGACGAGGTCGACCATCAACCTCAGTGGAGGCTGACCAATGCAACCCATTCTCTCACCTAGACAATGGGCCGATTATGATGCCTGAGAAGCTGAGGAGCCAAACCCTTTCATAGTGCGGAAACTATCGGGAATAGTTGTTACGCGATATTACCCTCATTTGAGGCTGGTGATCTATTCTCGGTGAATGGCACTTACTCTAAGATTGCTCTACAACTCGTTGGCGATCCGCTTGTTGTTTTGCTTTCCTGGGAGGAGCTGATGATAATGAGTACAGGTACAAAAATCACCTTAGTAGAAACCTTTGGGGATGGGTAGAGCCTTAACTTCATGACAACGACCCTTTGACCCCATGTGTTTTCTATGTTTTTGTGTGCTGCATTCATGCATTCATTTAAAAAACATTAAAACATTCAAAAAATTTCTCTTCTAGTCTCTCTGTTTTTCAAATTAAACTAAGACTGTGATTGCAAATATCAGAGAAAAGGATTGCACTAATGGATTTCGGTAGAAGGAGGACTCATACGTATACCTTCAAGGTTTCGAAGTTAGAGGATTTGAGAAGGTTAGCAAAGATGATCACTAACCCTGAGGCTTTCAGAGCCAAGCACGGAGGTCTGCTACCACTGTTAAGAGTCCATGTGATTGAGGGAATCATGGATGTGCTCATTCAGTTTTACGATCTGGTTTATCACTGTTTCACATTCCCAGATTACCAGCTCGCACCAACGCTGGAGGAGTATTCTCATCTGATTGATCTACACATTACCGATCAAGCTCCATTTTCTGGACTGGAAGAAATTCCAAAGAATCAGACCATAGCAAGAGCAATTCATTTGGACGAGTCTGAGGTCAGGACTCATATGACCGCTAAGGGTGGCATCCAAGGTTTGCCAACCCAGTTCTTGACAAAGAAAGCCCTGTATTTTGCCAGTATAGGAAACGTAACTGCTTTTGAAAGCATCTTTGTCTTGCTCACCTACGGGTTATTTTTGTTTCCCAACATCAATAACTTCGTCGATATTAACTCCATTAAGGTTTTTCTCATTGGAAATCCTGTGCCGACTTTGCTCGCAGATGCGTATCATGCTGTACACTTAGGAAATTTGTACAGTGGAAGGGAGATCACATGTTGTGTACCTCTGCTTTATAAATGGTTTATCTCCCACTTGCCCAAGTCTGCTGCTTTATGGGATTGCAAGAGTGCTTTACGTTGGTCGCAGAAAATCATGTCCCTCACCAACTCTGATATAGATTGGTGTAATAGGATCTATGATGAAATCAGAATCATTGATCGTTGTCGAAACTTCCCCAACGTACCCCTCATAGAAACTAAAGGAGGAGTCAACTATCATCTGATATTGGTTCGCCGTCAGTTTGGGTACCCGATGAGACACGTCCCACGGGGTGTTCATCTGGAAGGTCTTTTCTTTAAGGAAGGAGAAAATGACAGAGCACTAAAGATGGAAATAGTGCACGCTTAGAAGCACGTTCATAAGAAAGGACGAGAGTCTCTAGGAAAACCAGACTGTGTCTCGGTGGAGCCTTATCTCCATTGGGTACAAACTAGAGCTCTCAAGCTGAAGATGCCTTATCCTCGTTACGAAATTCTTCCGCCGAGGGAATCTGTCATATACTTCATGACGGAAACTGAAAAGCTTCAGGTTACTCTCAACAAAGTTCAAAAAGAAAGAAGGTCTTGGAAGAACAAGTATCGCACCCTCGACGTAGAGTGCATCAAAAAACAGCAACTACTGAAAGAAAAAGATGATCTGATTGAAATTTTGGAGCAATATGCTGTAGAGAATCAAGATGACCAAAGGAATTTGCTCACTCCTTTCACTTGGCAAAGGAATGACAACCCGACAACGGCCCAAGAGCCCCGGTCAAAGAAAAGGAAAGTACCAGAGTCAGCACCCGATTTCTCTTCAGAGAGGACTCGGGACCCATTAGCTTAGGTTTCTGTTTCTGCACCTTGTAATCTACTGTATTTCCATTTCTGTAATCCTTTGAATTCAATAAAAAGGGGTTTCCCCACTGTTTGATATTTGCAATCTAATTGTCGAAGTTTATTTTGATTAAACAAAAAAAAAACAATTAATATAATCATTGCATTCATCATTCTCACGTAACATATTCTTCTTCCCTACGAATCTCACGTTCGTGTCTCGATTCTAGAGTCAAACTGTCTCATTCGTACAATACTCGGGCCAATCGTCAGAAAAGGATGGATGATCTTGAGGAAGAAAACAGAGAGTTAAAAGAAGAGATCGACGCTCTGAGAGAGGATATGAGAAAGCTTCGTAACGACATGCAAGCCATGGCAGAAGCTCAGCTACAAAGAACTGTGATCTCAGAGATCACCTCAACGCCCATAGTGGAGAAGTATGATCCTAGGTATCAAATGCCGAAAGATCGTCCTTGGGGAATGCCTGTTAACTATATCCTATAAGGATATGTTCCGCCGATCACTGAAGATCAGGGAATCACAACAGAAGCCGTTGGGCCCGAAGGTTACAAACTTCGGGAAAGCGAAGATACCAGGGGCATACTGAAGACTCCTGAAGGTTACAAACTTCAGGAAACGCCAAGATTCACTGCCATAGTCACGGTACCACCCCCTGTGGTGCACATTGTCCCGGAAGGACATATTCCACCAATACCTGCTGGTAAAAAGGAAACTATGTTCGATAGAATGGATGAATTCCAGGAACAGTTCCTGAAAATGCAGAAGGAGCTGCAAGCCATTCGCGGTCAGGATCTATTTGGAAAGGACGCCGCAGACCTCTGCTTGGTCCCCAATGTGAAAGTCCCGCACAAATTCCAAGTGCCCGACTTTGAAAAATACAAGGGTAACTCTTTCCCTCAGAGCCATCTGGTGATATACGCTCGGCGGATGTCAGTTCAGATGGAGAATCAGGACCTACTGATTCACTACTTCCAGGATAGTTTAACCGGTGCAGCATTAAAATGGTACATGGGTTTAAACCGTACTACGATCAGTACATTTAGAGATCTTGGTACTGCCATCGTCCAACAATACAAATACAATTTGGACATGGCACTCGACAGAGATCAACTCAGATCAATGTCGCAAAAGGACAAGGAAACCTTTAAGGAGTATGCTCAAAGGTGGCGTGAAATTGCCGCTCAAATTTGTCCGCCTCTTGAGGAAAAAGAGATGACAAAGATCTTCTTAAAGACCTTAAGCTCATTTTACTATGACCGAATGGTTGCCAGTGCACCTAGTGACTTCACCGAGATGGCAGGCATGGGTGTACGTCATGAGGAAGCCGTCCGAGAAGAACGTTTGGTAAAAGACACTGGATCGACGAGTGGTACTAAAAAATATGGTAGTGCTCTCCCTAAGAAAAAAGAGCAAGATATTGGGAATATCTCTCTCGGAAAGCAAAGGCGACGTTATCAGCCAGTAGTAGCTGTAACTCCTGCTATCAACCCTGCGCCTATTCCTACGTATCAACCTCAGGTTGCGCAGAACCAACCTGATCAGCAAAGGACACAACAACCTCTTCAGCAGGCTCGTTCTCCATATAACAACAACCGTACAATGCGGCCACCAGGATTTGATCCTATACCCGTATCGTACGTAGAGTTGTTTCCATTACTGCTAGCCAAGGGGTACATCCAGACTAAGTCCCCTCTTGCAGTACCGGAAAATCCGCCTTTTTGGTTTAAGGTGGATCAAACTTGCCCTTACCACCAAGGAGGTCCCGGGCATAACATTGAGACTTGTCTTAATTTCAAATCTGACGTGCAAAAGCTTGTTAGGAGCGGGGTCTTAACCTTCAAGGATACAAATCCTAATGTTCTCACGAACCCGCTGCCTCAACATGACAAGGCTGCCGTCAACCTAATAGAA
The DNA here is from genome assembly GCA_022829125.1 of Lathyrus tuberosus. NCBI lineage: Eukaryota > Viridiplantae > Streptophyta > Magnoliopsida > Fabales > Fabaceae > Lathyrus > Lathyrus tuberosus. The sequence goes on along the minus strand of JALAZF010000283.1, from coordinate 4,318,944 downwards.
GGAGAGACTAACAATGTCTATCAAATTCATGATGTACTCTTGTTAAAGACCAATCTGGTCAAGATGCATTATAGACAGAGTGGATATGGCCATGTGCCACCTCATAACTATCATCAGTGTGATATCTGCTCTAAAGACAACCAGGGATGTTCTGTGGTGCAAGTAGCTCTACAGGAACAAATGGATCTTGGATGGATCCAAGAGCACCGAGTTCATGGAGTTAACATGGTCTACGCGAATTCTAACATCATTCAGAACCACGACATCCATACAATGAATGTTAACTTGGTGGCAATGCACTCAAGGCAAAGCCAGTATCATAATCTGCCGCGGCACGATTACAGTTCTTGTCTGACTTGCTCGGTAAAAAAACAGGGATGCTCTTTCATACAGGAGGCCCTCCAGCGTCAGATGGATCTTGGATGGATCCAAGACTACCATGATAGGAATTCCTATCAGATCAACATGGTTCAGATCTTTGATATTCATGTGATGAATACCAACCTGGCAGAGTTACATGCTGAACAGGTCCGACTCGGATTCCTGGTATCACATGACTATCAAAGCTGTAAAGCGGGTTGCGAAAACGATCGGGGTTGTACCCTTGTCCAGGAGGCACTTCAGCACTTGTTAAATCACTGGTGGATGCCAATTTGTATGGATGAAGATACTCAGCAAATTAGTATCAGCAACAGGAATCCTACTCGGCGTCAAAGTCAAGATGTCCAACTCGTGGAAGCTAACCTAGTGAGGTTACATTGTATTCAAAGTGGGCGTGGTCAGGTGCCACCACATAATTATGAATGTTGTGGAGTCTGTTCGGAAAGTAACCAAGGATGCTACCTTGTGCGAGCAGCCCATCAGGGTCAGGTGGATCGTGGAGAGATTCATCCATATCTAGATTCTGGACCTATCAACTGGACGCCGAACTACCTTGCCGATCAAATTGAAGATGTTGTCACAATCTCTGGTCATCATAGGACCAAGGACGTTTGTGCCATCATCCCTCTACTTGACGAATCTAAGGTTCCCAACCGGGAACGGATCGAGATCACTTATGATGGTCAAAAAAATCAGAAGGTTCCCATAGTCATCTATCTGCCGGGACCATTACCGTATGAATCAACTAAGGTTATCCCTTACAAATACGGTGCAACAACCATTGAAAATGGAAAAGAAATTCCATTACCCTCCGTCGTGAATATTACAGACATCAGTCGAGTAACACGGAGTGGTAGAATCTTCAACCGAGGGGTTGGGGAACATAACAAAGAAAAGGAACTTCAGACGGAAGCTCCCGATCCACAGTCGGTCATTCTAGTAATCCCGACCTTTCGAAAAATGATGAGATGCTAAAGCTCATCCAGAGGAGTGAATACAACATTGTTGATCAACTGTTACAAACTCCTTCAAAGATCTCAGTATTATCACTGTTACTCAGTTCATAAGCGCACAGGGAGGCTCTACAGAATGTCTTGGAGCAAGCCTTTGTGGAACCGGATGTAACAATCATACAGTTCGATAGCATTGTCTCTAACATCACTTCCTGCAACAATTTGGGATTTAGTGATGAGTAATTACCTGAAGAGGGTCGTCGTCGTAACATGGCGCTCAATATCACTGTTAACTGCCAGGACGATGCTTTAGCCAGTATACTAGTAGACACAGGGTCAGCCCTGAATGTTATGCTGAAGTCCACATTGATGCAATTATCATTCAAAGGCCCTCCGATGAGAATCAGCGAGGTTGTCGTCAAAGCATTCGACGGATCTAGAAAAACGGTTATTGGCGAAGTTGATCTTCCCATAACTATTGGTCCTCATACTTTCCAAGTCACTTTCCAGGTCATGGACATCCGGGCAACATACAGTTGTTTATTAGGAAGACCTTGGATACACCAGGCTAGAGCGGTTACTTCGACCCTCCACCAAAAGCTAAAGTTCGTCAAGAATGATCAACTTGTCACAGTCTGTGGAGAACAGGCCTTGCTTGTGAGTAACTTGTCATCATCTACTTGTGTAGAACCCGAGGAGGTTATTGGAACTCAGTTCCAAGCACTGTCAGTAAGCAAGAACAATCAGTTCAAAGAAGGAACTTCCATTTCTTCATACAACGATGCTATCAAAGCGGTCGAGAGTATCGATACAACTGGATGGGGACAACTTGTCATTCCTATTGACAATAAAACAAAGAAGGGTCTTGGTTTTTCTGCAACCTGTACCCAGACAGCTGCCAACGATGAAAGTCTTCATCCCCTGCAAAACTTCTTCCACAGTGGAGGTTTTCTCCACCCAGTGTCTCAAGCAGTACATGCTATTAATGAGGAGGATCCCTCTGACATGGATGAAGAATGGAAGTCCTACCTTAACGAGGACGGTTATATGTCTCAGGAAGAGGTGCCTAAACCATTTTGCTATCCCACACAAAGTCCGAGATTTATACCACGGTCAGATGTCGAAATGATATACGGAGATTGTGATCCGGAAGGATGTCGTGCTCCGCCAAATTCATTAGAGGAAGACACTCCAATGAAATACAACTTTGACCACGACTACTATGGCCCAATGAATGGTCTGCCAATGTGGCAACCATACCCAGGAAACTTGGGGCAAGAGAGTCAGCCGAACAATGAAAATCAGCTGACCGTCATTGAACAGAATACCTGTGTCCCCACCATGTCATGGGATCAACACTCAGGTCATTCAGAAACTACTCAACATGAAGATGAATTCGCAATGTTTGCAGGACTTGAATTCATCAACTATGCTTTTCCCGAGGTCAACGTCATCGAGAGAGATGACTCCTCCAGTTCCAAAGAAGTGTGGGACACCTTGGGACAACCAAGTGGGAAATACGACTACATGGTAAAGTACACCGCTCCCGAAAGCTCTCGTATCAGGCTCGAAGATATTCAGCCAACTGGATGGGGAGATACAACTGAGAGCACAACTGCTCTGCATAATGCCACAGAGGAATCCTCCTACGACAACTCTTCCTGGGAGACAGATTCCAATGATCCTGCTCCACTAGAAATCAGCGTTATTTCTAAAGACAAATCAAGGAAGGTACCAGACTTTGTGATTCACCCAGGAGTTCGCCGCCAATGGGTTGCCGTCGGGGTTCCGTAGGTCGTTCGTCAGTCAAAGTAATTGCCATCTTTTAACCTTTCACCCTGCCCAGGTGGAATGGATGTTTTAATAGGGCTCGCTTTCTGTAAATTTCCCTCTTCGGTTAGCCCAAAGCGATAGAGTTTTGTTTTATAGGGCTATAGTTTCAAGGATCGACTTGTTCATAAATAAAAAACGTCATTCTGTAATTTCTGCATCTATTGCTGTTTTCTCTTTTCGCTTTTTCAGAAAATGGTAATCCTAAAAAAAATAATAATTAAAACAAGCAGTAAAATAAAACACTGCACACACTTGCATTTTCTCTATCTCTTCTAAACACGAATCATCACGTCATGCAGATTGCTTGTTTTACACCCCGTTGAAATGTACGATCTGATGCCTTCTCCTAACTTTGAGTTCCCGGTATTCGAGGCAGAAGAAGAAGTTGACAATGACATTCCAGAAGAGATCTCCCGATTACTCAGACAAGAGGAAAGGTCCATTGAACCTCACAAAGAACCGTTGGAAATGGTAAACTTGGGTTCAGAAAAAGAGAGAAAAGAAATCAGGATTGGGGCACTGCTCGGTCCAACTGCCAGAGAGGGTTTGATAAAGCTTCTCAAAGAATTTCCCGATGTATTCGCCTGGTCCTATCAGGATATGCTAGGGTTGGATACCAGCATCGTGGAACATCACTTACCGTTAAGATCGGAATATCATCCAGTAAAACAAAGGTTGAGACGCACTCACCCGGACATGGCCATCAAAATCAAAGAGGAGGTACAAAAACAGATTGACGCAGGTTTCCTCGCCACATCAGAATATCCTCCATGGTTAGCCAATATCGTACCTATTCTGAAAAAGGACGGAAAGGTCAGAATGTGTGTCGATTACAGGGATCTGAACAAGGCTAGTCCAAAGGACAACTTTCCTTTACCACACATTGACATGCTGGTAGACAGTACAGTAAAGTTCAAAGTTTTCTCCTTCATGGATGGATTCTCGGGCTATAACCATATCAAAATGGCGCCGAAAGACATGGAGAAAACTTCGTTCATCACCCCATGGGGCACCTTTTGTTACAAGGTAATGCCATTCGGTTTGAAGAACGCCGGGACAACCTATCAAAGGGCCATGACTACTCTGTTTCATGACATGATACACAAAGAAATCGAGGTATATGTCGATGATATGATTGCAAAATCAAGAACAGAGAGTGAGCACGTTGAACATCTGTCAAAATTATTCGAACGTTTAAGAAAATTCAAGCTTCGCTTGAATCCCAACAAGTGCACCTTCGGTGTCCGTTCAGGGAAACTACTAGGGTTCATCGTCAGCCAGAAAGGTATTGAGGTTGATCCTGACAAGGTCAAGGCCATTCAAGAAATTCCTTCTCCGAAAACTGAAAAACAAGTCAGAGGATTCCTGGGACGTTTGAACTACATCTCAATATTCATATTCCTTATGACCGCGACATACGCGCCGATTTTCAAATTACTCAAAAAGAACCAGGATTGCGTTTGGTCAGAAGATTGCCAAACTGCCTTCGACAATATTAAGGAATATCTGTTGAACCCACCGATTCTATCACCTCTGGTGGAAGGGAGACCACTGATCATTTACCTCACAGTCCTGGAGGACTCCATGGGATGTGTACTTGGCCAACAAGATGAAACTAAAAGGAAATAGTCTGCCATTTACCATCTAAGCAAGAAATTCACCGACTGCGAAACTCGGTACACGATGCTCGAGAAAACTTGTTGTGCTTTAGCTTGGGCAGCCAAACATCTTCGCCAATACATGATTTGTCATACTACTTGGTTGGTCTCCGAAATGGATCCAATCAAGTATGTTTTCGAAAAACCTGCTCTTACGGGAAGGATTGCCCGTTGGCAGATGTTGTTGTCAGAATATGACATAGAGTACCACGCTCAAAAAGCCATTAAAGGAAGTATTTTAGCCGATCATTTGGCTCATCAACATATTGACGATCAGGAATCAATCGAGTTTGACTTCCCAGACAAAGATGTCATGTATTTAAAGATGAAAGACTGCGATGAACCGCTACCCAGTGAAGGGCCAGAACCAGGTTCCCAATGGGGACTTATCTTTGACGGAGCAGTTAATCATTACAGAAACGGAATTGGGGCAATCATTGTTACCCCTCAGGGTACCCACATTCCTTTCACTGCTCGACTTACGTTCAAGTGTACGAACAACGAGGCTGAATACGAAGCTTGTATCATGGGTCTCGAAGAAGCAATTGATTTAAGGATCAAAAACTTGGACGTATACGGCGATTCAGCCTTGGTTATCAATCAGATAAAAGGAGATTGGAACACATACCAATCAGGATTGATTCCTTACAAAGACTACGCAAGAAGGTTGCTACCTTTCTTCAACAGAGTCGAGTTTCATCACATCCCTCGTGATGAGAATCACATGGCTGATGCATTAGCCACTCTATCTTCCATGATTAGTGTAGGTCAATGGAATGACATACCTAAGATCGACATAATGCGCCTTGAACGGCCCGCTTACATCTTCACGATTGAAGCAGTCATAGACGACAAACCTTGGTATCACGATATCAAATGCTTCCTTCAAAAACAAGAGTACCCATCTGGGGCACTCAGAAAAGATAGAAAGACCCTCAGAAGATTGGCTGGAAACTTCTTTCTGAGCGGTGACACTCTCTATAAGAGAAACTTTGACATGGTCTTGCTTCGATGTGTAGACAGGACAGAAGCAGAAATGCTGATGAAAGAAATTCATGAAGGATCCTTTGGCACTCATGCCAATGGACACGCAATGGCGAGAAAAATTATAAGAGCAGGGTACTATTGGTTGACAATGGAATCCGACTGCTACAAGTACATGAGGAGGTGTCACAAGTGTCAGATATACTCTGACAAAATCCATGTACCGCCAACGCATCTCAAAGTTCTTTCTTCCCCACGTCCTTTTTCCATATGGGGAATCGACATGATTGGCATGATTGAGCCCAAGGCTTCAAACGGACATCGGTTCATCCTAGTAGCCATTGACTACTTCACCAAGTGGGTCGAAGTAGCCTCATTCGCCAATGTAATGCGACAAATGGTGGTCCAATTTATCAAAAACAATATCATCTGCCGTTATGGTGTTCCGAGCGAGATCATTACTGATAATGGATCTAACTTGAACAATAAGATGATGAAAGAGTTGTGTGCAGAGTTCAAGACCGAACACCATCACTCATCTCCCTACCGACCCAAGATGAACGGAGCGGTAGAAGCGGCCAATAAGAACATCAAGAAGATCGTTCAAAAGATGGTTGTAACCTACAAAGACTGGCACGAGATGCTACCCTTTGCTCTTCACGGTTATCGCACATCTGTCCGCACTTCAACAGGGGCTACCCCTTTTTCTCTAGTGTATGGCATGGAAGCAGTGCTCCCCATAGAAGTAGAGATCCCGTCAATCCAAGTATTGATGGAAGCTAAGCTTACAGAAGCTGAATGGTGTCAAAGCCGACACGATGAACTGAACCTGATCGAAGAGAAGTGAATAACGGCACTATGCCATAGTCAGTTGTATCAATAGAGAATGAAGAAGGCGTTCGACAAAAAGGTTCGACCCCGCATCTTCAGGAAAGGAGACCTCGTGCTCAAGAAGATACAATCATTTCTCACTGATTCCCGGGGCAAATGGACTTCGAATTATGATGGCCCCTATGTGGTCAAGAAAGCTTTCTCAGGCGGCGCCTTGAGACTCGCAACCATGGACGGAGAGGAATTTGCCTACCCCACAAATGTTGATGTAGTTAAGAAATACTTCGCCTAAACTGAAAAAAAAAACGTCTCGGTGGACTGAAAACCCGAAAGGGCGGTCCAGGCAAAAGTTAGAGACATGAAAAAAAATCATCCCGGTGGATTGGAAACATTGAAGTACAATCCAGGAAAAAATTAGGGATAATGGCAAGTAACTATGTTCAACAGAGGCAAGTCCTTCAACAGCAGCAGTTACATCATCTGTCAAAAAACTCCAGTCAGGATCATCTTCGACAGAAGCTCAGGATGCCCAGAATTCAAAGTTGGTAGAAGGATAGTGGTCGTTATGTTTCAACGTAGCCCTTTTCCCTGTAAATTACCATTTTGTAGCTTTGTATATACTCTTTGGAATCACGCGTTTGGCTGATCTCCGTCTTATCAATAAAATTTGAGCCTTTGTGCTTTTGTTTGTAATTCTTATTTGTTTTAGCTTTACAGAACGACGTTGTTAACATGATTAACGATTCTTGAAATAAAACAAAAATGAATTTACTTGTTAAAATTTTTTCTGCTTTTAAAATAAAGTCGGCAATTTCTTTTGACTGTTTAACATCAAAGGAACATCAACCGCTTCTCCGGAAGTATGCGAACTTCAAAGTGAAGAATCAAAGTACTTCTTCTAACCCAGTACGCCTGAATGAAGGGACCAACTGTGTCAGAGACCTTGTTCCGTCTGATACGCCACGGCCGAGTTCTCATCTCCTAAGCCCGACCAACATAGCTCCCAACAGGGACTATCTCTCCTAAGCAAGGCAGAATTGCTATCTTGAACCAGCGGTACTTCTTCGCCCCGCAATGGCCGAGTATCCAGTCATGTTCATCTTTTAGTTTGTGTGTCACGTCAATTTTGTCAGCATATACATACATACATCATGCATTATTGATTTGCATTCACATTTCATATTGCATCGCTATCACTCTAGTCGGTCTTGTCCCCTAGTGATAAACAGTTCTCTTAATCAAGTTGTCAGTCCTTGCCTCGTCAGGAAATACTGTGTTTGAACAATCTCGCTTCCAGTTTATTTCTAGAAGGGAGTCGGCACTCGACCACTTTGATAACTTGAACCTCTGAAAAACCAGAGGAACCTTCAGTCAGCATCACTCTTCGCCATTGAAGATGATATCCTTACTTTCCCGGATTAAGGAAAATCCATAGAGAAAGCCTCGTAATCAGAGATTCGGCAGCATGTCAGTTTCGCTCCGCAAAGATCGCTGATGAAAAGGTCATCAGCGCCTCAAAATTGGACCCCATCATATGGCATTTCTCCGGGGAGATCCCGAGAAAATTATGATGTAAGATCCCAAGTGACAGCAGTCTCCCAAGAGACCTGCTTTCCCCCAGTAGAAACAAATGGCGTCCCCAACAGAGAAGTTTGTGCAACTCTACAACTCAGACGACTGGGTTCCCCAGCGAGTCTGACATCAAAACTTTTTTCACTCAAATGGCATCTCCCCAGGAAAATTCGGCGAGAAGTTTGAAGGAAAACCGCTACGAATAGCGTCCCTTGTCAATAAAGTTTATTGACAAAAGAAACTTAGACCAGTTCCTTGGTATGAAACCAGGATCGAGGGGAAGTTGACAAAAGAAACTGAGACCAGTTCCTTGGTAGGAAACCAGGATCGGGGGGAAGTTGACAAAAGAAACTGAGACCAGTTCCTTGGCTAAAGACTAGGATCGAGGGGAAGTTTACCTTTTCTAAGCATTATTGCTTAGCTAAAGAAGATGAATGCGTAAGCTACCATTCATAACCACCATCAAAATTTCGGGTATTCCGATATTTAATCCTCTTGCACCCCGAATGCCCGAATACCTTCGCCATTCACACCTTCGGGTCCAAGAAGATTAAATAGGGGCATCTGTCATACCCCAAATTTGGACCACTAAGATTTCCCATCATTGTGTAAATCATCATCACAATATGGATGTACCTTTGTGCCTCATCAATCTCCTCAAGGAATTTTTGAGCATTCACTACAATCAAGCTTAGGGTTTCAAGCCCTCTCAGAGCCTTAAACAAAGGATCAATCAAGGAGTGACATGATCTTCAACTTGTCTAACCTCTCAAGTAACTACAAAGGATCAAAAAGGACTCCCACTCCAAGGATTAAGCACAAGGTTGCTCCCTTCTAGGTGGATCAAGCCTCAAGATCGACAGTGTCACCAAATTAGGGTTTTGGTCGACCAGGGTCTCCAAAGGGAAATTTTCCTCTGGGCACAAGCCAATGATCCAAAACATAACCTAATATACTCCATGGAACCTCATGGACCCAATCATCAAGTCAATTTTGCCTCAGGGGATGCATTCATCAAAAATCAGGAATTAGGGTTTCTTGACCTAATTCACCCCTAAGTTGACTTTTAGGGCAAATCATGAGCTAAGACCTCAAGAGAGGGTTTGAGGGTCTCTAATTAACAATATTGATCCATTTGGAACAATGGATTAATCCAAGAAGCTTGAGCAACAAGTCTCAATTTCATCCGCACCACAATTAGGGTTTTGTAGGAAAAGTCAACTGTAACTTTGACTTTTGACCAGGACATGCTCCCAAACCCTAGGACATGTCCATCAAGTTTGATTTAGGTCAAGGATATGATTTCCTAAAGAATTGCACAGTTTGGAATTCATCTGATAAAAAGTCAGCTGTGCACAAAAGTCAACTTTGACTTTTTGAGATTTTTCACCAAAATGGATTTTTAACCCTAAAATGATGTTAATGCGTGATTTGAATCATTATTCATAAAAAAAAAAATCAAGAAAAATGGGATAACTTGTAAAAGGGGTAACCATAAAAACTAAGAAAATTTTCTAAGTTAAAAATAAAGTGGCTAGGGTACCAACTTTGGAGGATCATAACTCCTAAACCACAAAGCCATTTTCCTCATCCAAAGATGGATTTGTAGCCCTCATTACCCTCTACAAAAACTTCAACTACAAGTCATTCCAATTCATTAAGGATTTTGAGTTATGGAGTGATCAAAATGGCTGAAAAATGAAATTTTCACTAAGTCCAAATCTGTCTTCATTTTTTTCCAAATGTAGGGGGATTTTTCACTTGGATTCAAAAGAGATCAAAACCAAACATGTTCAAACAGTTGTTGTATCATGTAAGGGCTTTCCAAAATGGCCAAGAACATTGCCAAATTCTATTTGGGCTATGAGTTATGACATTGTCAAGTTGCCTTGCTGAAATCTGTCAAGGCAAGCCAGCATTTGCATTTTTGGTCGATTTGCCAAAATCAGCCAAATCCAAATGCTTCTATCCACTTGGACACATCTGAGGATTGAATCCAAAGGGGACAATCACTGAGCCAGGCCTCCAAAGTCTTCGGAATAAGAAATAGCATGTTGAACCTAGAATTACTAAAATAGGGACAAGACTCCAAATTTGGATTGGAGCATTCAATGGAAGCATCAAGGTGGCATGGACTGAGCCATTTTCATTTGAATTCAGTCAAGACTTATCCAAGACCAAGGGAACCAGCAGCCTGTGCCCTAACCTCTAGTCAATGGCTAGAGGAGACTTGAACTTCCATTGGCCAACATTGAACAAACCTACTCAACAGTTGCCATTCACTATTCCTTGCAAAACAAACTTGCTCTACTATAAATAGAGCTCAATTGTGATCAATTTGAGTACACCAAAGCCATCAAACAGATGCTTTCCTCAAAATCTCTTCTTTCACTCCAATTTTTCCTTCTAAGGCAAGTCACTATCGGGTTTTGAGTTTGAGAGCTTTTCCAATCAAACCAATCACTCACACACCTCACATACATCATATAGAAGTGATCTAAACACTCACATAACATCTGGAACACTGATTTCACAAAATCACCAGCCAATTGCTCAAGTTCATGACAGTTTTGCAGTTGAGGTGTCATCCTCAATTCCAAACCATTTCAATCCATTCCAAGCGCTCAGACACATCACTTGGCACCTAGGGAAGCTATCCACATCATTGGAACCAAGCTGTAACACCTCCAACACCAAACACGATCACCAGCTGCAAGTGGTCAATACTTAATTTTTGAAGCATTAATCCAAGATCACAATTTGTTTTCCATATGTTAAACAATTTTGATCATTTTAGTTGAATTTTTATTCAATTAAATACATTTTTGAAAACAAATTAGGGTTTTTGGATTAATTCAACTCTCATAAATCATTTTCAAAACACTTTGGGCCTCTAATAGAGTGTAAGACCCAATCTTTTTTTTTACCAAACCTTTTGGGCCTCAGTGTATTGTATAAGTCCCAATACCGTCAAAAAACAAACGGAGCGATCGTCGCCTTTTCAAAATAACCTTGGGCCTCTCTCTGAGCTATAAGACCCATTCAAAACTTTTGGGCCTCTATTAGAGTGTAAGACCCAACCCCCTTTTAACCAAAACATTTTGGGCCTCACTTATTGTATAAGTCCCTTCGCGTTAAACGAAAACCTCGGCGCGATCGCCATTTTTAAACGGAAAAATCAATTGGGCCTACCCTCGTGTTATAAGCCCCACTCTTTTTTTAAAACACTTTTGGGCCTCTAATAGAGTGTAAGACCCAACCCCCTTCTACAGAAAACATTTTTGGGCCTCAGTCACTTGAATAAGTCCCTCTGTACAAATTCAAACAGTGCGCTCACTGATAAAACCCTGGGCCTCTCCTTGAGCTGTAAGCCCCAAATATTTCTTTTTCAAAGCACTTTCTCCTTTGATTTTGAATATACTTTTGTTTTTCAATCTTTCTTTGTTGAACAACTAACCAAACAGCATTGAATCTCTACAACCGAGTAAGTGGTTATTGCTTTCATTTACCGCTTTCATATACATATAACTGTATTGTGGGGCTGTTTCACTATAAGTCTTCTTTCATAAACTCATGTCAACTGTGTAATAATAGTATAGATATTTAGAGTTTCCCCGGCAACTACGTCTAGCATTAAGCCCGTTGATCACTCTTGGAAATAGTCTAAACTAGATCCCCATAGGATTACTAGACACAGTCTTCCCTCCTTTTGGGGTTAAACAATATGGAGACATGAAAGGCAGCATTCTCGGTGAACCCTTTCATAGACTGTTACTCGTAGAAGTTGTCAAAGAAACTCTATTCCCCAGAGATGATCTTTTCTCCGTGAATGGCATCTCTTGAGTTTCTTCCAAATTCTCGGACTTTCCTGGCTTGATCTATTCTCGGTGAATGGCATGTCTAGAACTTCTCGGGGTTTGGGGACCCACAGGCTTCTTAAAAGCACTTGTCGAGAAACTCTACTCCCCAGAGATGATCTCTTCTCCGTGAATGGCATCTCTTGAGTTTCTTCCAAATTTTCGAACTTTCCTGACTTGATCTATTCCTTGTGAATAGCTTGCCTTGAATTTATCGGGGGTTTGGGGACCAATCGGATTCTTAAAAGCATCGGCCTTCTCTTGGGCATCGTACAAGGACCCACAGGCTTCCTAAAAGAAACCCCGCCTCCTCTTAGGATTAGTACAAGGACCCGTTGGCTTCTTAGAAGTATTCACAGCCTCCTCTTAGGCTTCGTATAATGATCTCTTCCTCCGTGAATGATAGCCTTCTCTTGGGCTTCGTACAAGGACCTCTCGGCTTCTTAAAAGTTTCTAGCCTCCTCTTGGGCTTCGTACAAATTGTCCCGACGACCTCCTAGAGGTATCGGAACAGAACTTAATCATCTGCATAGAACAGTCCTTTCAAAGAGTCTACTACTGTGTCTCAAAACATTGTACAAAAGATGAAACTTTAGACTTGGACAGTCTAATCTCCTTGAGTCTCAAAGACATTCTCAAGTGACCGCTTCAAGAATAGGAAGGAAACCCGTAGACTCGGACAGTCTCAATACCCTTCGGATTTCCCGTTTCCTTGAAGAACAGGAATAACCCAGATCCTTGAATCAAATCCTTGAGTACAGTGTTGCTCATATAAGAACTGATTTTCTCTTTAAAATCAGTATACTGGACCTGTCACTTAACTGAAATAGTCACCATAGCCTCTCTCTTGGGCTTTATACAATGATTCTCCCCAGCGGAGTCAAACAACGTTTAGCCTCTCTCTCGGGCTTTGTACGAGACACATAAGAGACTCCCTCGTTGAGTCAATCACCCCTTTCGCCTCCATCTCGGGCTTCGCACGAGATACAAAAAACTCTCTTGTTGAGTCAAATAGCCTTCATCTCGGGCTTTATACGAGATACCAAAAGACTCCCTCACTGATTCAAAAACCTTTTAGCCTCTCTCTCGGGCTTTGTACGAGACACATATCAGCCTCCTCTTAGGCTTTATATAAGAAAACCACTGGTTAATCCAATTAACCTTTTAGCATCAAAGTTGTGCCTCGTTCACAGTACACAAACATCAACAACTCCTCCCCCTTCATCTAATCGCTATAAGCGGCAAGCCTCTAGATCATCTACATCCATGCCACTGTCCCTCTTTTAGCATGAGAAATTCCTAAGGAAAGATGGCATTGCTCTACACTGAGTTAAAGTCTTCGCCTTCAGGTTAAAACCCCCTATAAAGGAAATTATGGCATTGCCGGATCCGCGTATCTCAGTTAAAGTAATCCTCCTTTACAGTCAGTCACCCAACAGTTGTGACAAATAGACCCCTTTAGAGATGACAAGTTCTCTCTAAAGTCAAAACCTTTTAGCTTCACATCTTGGGCTTTGAACAAGATACAAACCACTTTTCGCTTCACGTCTTGGGCTTTGAACAAGACACCAAAAACACCCATTTCCTCCCATAGAATAGGAGGAACTACGAACGCTCTGATTTTCCTGTTTTGGTAAACGGGAATACGTAGGCATAAGATTGAAAGAAAAATCTTAGCGAGCACACTAAACAAAAACCCAAAATCCCATACTCTCATGTATCTATAAAAAATCAGCAGTCCTAACATCCTAATCCTTGTTCCCGGCAAGAAAATCCCAGAAAAAAAGAAAACCGTATTGGCGAAAATACAAATAACCAGTACAAAGGCCCCCCACATTGATAGCATTCGTAACCTAATAGACCGCTGTTTAAACTCAGTATGCAAAGCAGGGTTAATTGGAGACATCTATTTCCCTTCCTTATTCAGCTCACAATAGGATAAAAAATGAATCGACTTGTAGTAAACTCAACCGCGGAGAGCGACCAATGCTTAAGAACCACGTCCAAAATCGCTCGCTACAGACTCCACTAGGGAAGTCCTTATACAAAGCCTAAGAGGAGGCTGGGAATGACAGATTCAACAAGATAGTGCTTATATATGTCTTGTACAAAGCCCAAGATTGAGGCTAAAAGAGACTGACACTTTGGGGATATCATTATACAAAGCCTAAGAGGAGGCTAAAAGTTTGACTTTTCTGGGGAAAACATTTTGTCTTATGCAAAGCCTAAGAATGAGGCTAAAAAGGATTTTGACTCCGTCGGGGAGGGTTTGTATGTATCTTGTACAAAGCCCAAGATAGAGGCTGAAAAGAAAACTGACTCGGTGGGAAAGAACTCTTTATCTGTCTTGTACAAAGCCCAAGATTGGAGGTTAAACGGAGACTTTACTGACTCGACTGAGGATATTTTAGGTATCTTGTACAAAGCCCAAGATAGAGGCTGAAATGCGTTTGACTCTGCTGGAGAGTATTATCTATCTTGTACAAAGCCCAAGATTGAGGCTGAAAAGGAGGATTCTGCTTAGGAAATTTATATGGTGTCTTGTACAAAGCCAAAGGTTGAGGCTAAAAAGGGTTTGACTCAACAAGAGAGTCTATCTTTGCTGGGAATTATTGAGATCCCGAGGCAGGTCCAAATGGGGAATCAACTCTTGCTGCGGGTTACAGCAGAGATGAGGTATCAGATACCTTGAGGTTCTGATAGCGTTATACTGATGATAAACTGACCTTGGATGGGGAATTTTTAGGATGAAACTGGGTTTTAGAACCCATGGGTTTTAACTCTACTGGAGATTGATCTAGAATGATCCGGATTTCTCCTATATTTGTAAAGTGCTTGAGAATTTCTTTGAGACTCAAGGGGATTTAGACTCTCCAAGTCTATTGGTATGGAAGAGTTTATCTTTGAATAACGCCCAAGAGGAGGCTGACTCTTTTAAGGGATGAGTATCAACCCTAAAATTGGTCTGAGGTTTTGACTCTTTTTAGAAAGACAGCTCTAACAAAGGATGACTAAGTTCTGTACTATACCTTTAAGAGGTCTTCAGGGTCCTTGTATTAAGCCCAAGAGAAGGCATGAAAACTTCTAAGAAGCCGGAGGGTCCTTGTACAAAGCCCAAGAGGAGGAGGGGATGCTTTTAGGAAGCTTGTGGGTCCAAACCAAAGAAAAGTTCAAGAGATATCATTCACCGAGAATGAATCATTTAGTGAACAGTTCTGAGGTTTGAAGAAATTCAAGAGATGTCATTCACCGAGAATGAATCATTTATGGGGAGTAGAATTTCTTTGACAATTTCTAATAGTGACAGTCTGAGAAAAGGTTCACCGAGAATACTGCCTTTCTCTTTGTTCCGTATTGTTTAAGCCCAAGAGAAGGCAAGACTGTATCTGGAAATCTTATGGGGATCCAGTTTTGACTGTATTAAAGAGTGACCAACTGGCTTTACCTAGTTCTAGACCTAGTTGTCGGGGAAAACTCTAAATAGATATACTAGTATATATACAGTTGATATATGATAAGTATGTAAAAGGGTATGAAAGAAGGACTTACAGGGGAGCAGCTTCCCACAATACAGTTATATATATATATGAAAGGAAGTAAATGAAAGTTGATAAAAACTTACAGGTGAGCAAGCTTCCATGCTGTATTGTTAGTTGTTCAAAGAAATTAAAGAAGGTTTTGATAACAACTGTATATATGAACCTAAATCAAAAGATAAGTTGTTTTTGAAAAGATTATTGGGGCTTATACTCAAGGAGAGGCCCAGATGAAAAAACAATAATCTTACCGTTGTTTGTAAACTGTAATGGGTCTTATACAATGACTGGGGCCCAAAGAGGTTTTATGTACAAAGGTATGGGTCTTACAACTCAAGGAGAGGCCTAAAAGGATTTGAAAGAAAAGAAATGGGACTTACAACACAAGGGTAGGCCCAGTTGATTTTGTTTTGAAAAAGGCGATCGCGCCGAGATTTTCTAACACACAGTGGGACTTATACAATGACTGAGGCCCAAAATTATTTATGCACAAGGGGGTTGAGTCTTACACTCTATTAGAGGCCCATAGATTTATTTTTGTACATGTGATGAGGCTTACAACTCAAGGAGAGGCCCATGGCGAAACAGTGATCGCACCGTTGTTTTGAAAATTGTACTGGGACATATACAATGATTGAGGCCCAAAATTATTTTATTTACAAAGGGGTTGAGTCTTACACTCCATTAGATGCCCAAAGTGTTTGAAAAAAGTAGTGATGAGGGTGGAAATGATCAAAACCCTAATTTGCTTAAAAAAGGAATTAATTTTGATTAAAAATTAATAAAATTATGGAAGATTTAATCAATCATGTGAAAAAATGAATTGTAATCTTGGATTAATGTTTGAAAAATCATGTTTTTATCCATAGAATGATTAAAAATCATTAAAATTAGGAAAATCAAGAGAGAGAAATATTTTAAATGTTCAAAAACAAATAAAAATTAATGTTTTGCAAAAATATCAAATATATGAAATGAATAATATTTTTGGGAAATTCTTGTTAAATAAAATATTTTAATATTTTGGTGAATTTTGAAAAAAAGAATCAACTCAAAATCATTAAAATTCATAGAGAAATTAATTTTTGAATCAATTAAATAAAAAGACAAAATTCAAATATTCAAAAATTTTAAAAATGGCGACAAGAACACGCGCGTGTTCTGATTTTTGCAGATTTGCAAAATTCATGATTTCACATTGATTACTTGATGAAATTACATGATCCAAATATCAAACTTGCTCGTTTTTGACTCACGGTCATGACTATGGTACTTAATTTCATTTATTTTCAGTGTGGGGTGAGATAATCGTGATGAACATAGATGAACCCTAATTTGCACCAACCAATATGAAATTCCATACATGCTTGATTCATGGTAATTGATTGAGGGTTATTACTCTATATACATCCAGAAACAAGATGGTAACTCAAAAATTCATTTATGATGCATGGATCATGGAGTTTGAGAGTGTCAGGCTTACCTCTTGCAGCCGATGATCGAATTCTGAGTTGGAGGCGTTGTAAGTTGGTTCCAAAGATCTGGACAGCTTCCTTAGGTACCAAGGGTTGTGTCTGAATGCTTGGAGTGGTTTGAAATGAGCTGGAACTTGAGATGGTACCTCAACTGCAACTCTGTCAAGAACTTGAGCAGTTGGCTGGTGATTTTGTGAAATTGGTGTTACAGATGTTATGTAAGAGTTTGGATCATCTCTATATGTTATATGTGAGGTGTGTGAACCATTGGTTTGGTTGGAATCCCTCTCAAATGCAAAACCCGATAGTGACTTGCAAGAGAAGGTATTTTTGGAGTGAAAGTGGTGATTTTGAGAAAGGCAAATATTTAGGACCTTTGGTGACTCAAACTGATCACAATTGGGGCCTATTTATAGTGTGTCAAGTTTGTTTTGCAAGCAACAGTGTGTTGCAACTGCAGCAGGCCTTTGGCCAATGTGGATCAAATGGAATCTCAAGTCTCCTCTAGCCATTGACTTGAGATTAGAGCATAGGTATATGGTCCTCTATTGTATGAGCTTATCTTGACTCATTTGGTTGATCATGGACTGATACATGCCAGCTCTATGCATCCATTGAATGTCTCAAAACAAAATTGGAGTCTTGAGGCATCTTTAGCTTTTAGGGATGACACACCTACATATAGTTCCAAAGACTTGGAAGGCTTATAGATCAGTGTTAGTTCCTCCTTGGTCTCCCCTTGAGGTGTGCAGATGCATAAACATGTCTTTGATGACTCATAATATGCAAATTCGACCAAATGCACAATTCTGACTTAGTGAAAAATCAGATTTTGGAGCTAACTTCCCATGGATGTATCTCTCAGCTCAAAATGAATTAGAGAGACTTCTTGTACTTTTTGGAAAGCTTGAATGATGTACTAAAACATTGAAGTTTGAATATTACATTGATTCATTTTGGATCAATGTGAAAAATTCCTTGGAAGTTTGATGTTTCATGCTGAAATTACAAGGCAGAATTTTCACTAAGTATTTTTTGACATATTTTGGTTTTTTCACCACTTTGATCCACTACTAACTAAAAATCCATGAAGAATTAGAACTTGATGTAGTTGAAGATTTTGTAGAGTGTAGCAAGACCTACAAATCCAACTTTGGATCACCCAAAATGGTTGCTTGTATCTCAAGTTATGATCCTTGGAAGTTGGTACCCTAACCACTTTGTTCCATAACTTAGAAAAATTCAAAGCTTTTTTTTATGGTTACCCCTTTTACAAGTTAACTCACTTTCTTTGATTTTTCTTGATGAATGATGATTCAAATCACATATTGACATTGTTTTAGGGTTAAGGAACCTTGGTTGACCAAAAATCCAAAAAGTCAAACTTTGGATTTTTGTATAATTGACTTTTTCATCCGATGAAATTTTGACTTTGTGATCCTTTTGTGAAATCAATCTGTGGGCTTAATTAAACTTTATGGATGGCCTCCAAGGGTATTTAGGAATGACTTGGACCCCTCCTCATTGTTTGAGATCAAGGGTAGGCCAACAGTCAAGGATAGGGTTGACTTTTTCCATTAGAAACCCTAATTTGGGATCAGATGGTTTTGAGCTCTTGTGGCTTATGATTTGAGCTCTTTGAGTCAATCAAATCTCGTAAACATGTCAATATGATGTATTTTAGGTCTTTGAAGTTCATTTTGAAGCTTCAAGCCATGCCTCACTTCACAAGTTAACTCAAGGGTTGAATTAGGTCAAAACCCTAATTCTTGATTCTTTGATAGATGGACCTTCAAGGTGATTTTGCCATTGTGGGTGGGCTCTTGAGATCACTTTGAGCTTATAGGACCACACATTGAGGCATTGGCTCATGTCCAGATGGAAATTTTCATCTAGAGGCCTTGTCGACCAAAACCCTGATATGGTGACATAGGCGATCTTGAGGCTTGATCCACTTGGAATGCTGCAACCTTGTGCTTGATTCTTGATGTGGGAGTCCTCTTGATCCTTTGTGGGTGTTTTGAGAGGCTAGACAAGTTGACGATCATGTCATTTCTTGATTGATCCTTGGCTAGATGTTCTGAGAGGGCTCAAAACCCTAATCTTTGATTGTAGTGAATGCTCAACCATCTTTGAGGAGATTGATGAGGCATGATGGTTCATCCATATTGTGATGGTGATTTTCACAATGATGGGAAATCTTGGTGGTCAAAGTTTGGGGTATGACAGATGCCCCTATTTAATTTTCTTGGACCCGAAGGTGTGAATGGCGAAGGTATTCGGGCATTCAGGGCGCAAGAGGATTAAATATCGGAATACCCGAAATTTTGATGGTGGTTATGAATGGGAGCTTGCTCATCCATCTTATTTTACTAAGAAATGATGCTTAGAAAAGGTAAAAACTTCCCCTCGATCCTGGTCTTCAGCCAAGGAATTGGCCTTAGTTTCTGATATAAACTTCCCCTCGATCCTGGTCTTCAGCCAGGGAACTGGTCTCAGTTTCTTTTGTCAATAAACTTCCCCTCGATCTTGGTTTTCAGCCAAGGAACTGGTCTTAGTTTCTTTTGTAAACTTCCCCTCGATCCTGATCTTCAGCCAGGGAACTGGTCTCAGTTTCTTTTGTTAATAAACTTCCCCTCGATCCTGGTCTTTAGCTGCGGAACTGGTCTTAGTTTCTTTTGTCAATAACTTTTTTGACAAGGGACGCTATTTGTAGCAGTTTTCCTCAAACTTCTCGCCGGATTTTCCTGGGGAGATGCCATTTGACGAAAAAAAGTTTTGATGTCACACTTGCTGGGGAACCCATTCGTCTGAGTTGTAGAGGTGTTCAAACTTCTCAGTTGGAGACGTCATTTGTTGACTCTATTGGGGAAAATGAGTCTCTTGAGAGACGATTTCTAGCTTGGTATATTACATCATACTTTTCCTCGAGATCTTCTCGGAGAAATTCCATGTGATGTAATCCAATTTTGAGGTGCTGATGACTTCATTAACATTGACTTTCTGGAGAGAAAAATCAATGTGTTGCTGAGAGTCTTTAGTTGCGAGGCTTTCTCTAGGGATTTTCCTTAATCCGGGAAAGCGAAGATATCATCTTCAATGGTGAAGAGTGACGTTTGTCGAATGCCTTCTGGTCTTTCAGAGGTTCAAGTTATCAAAGTGGCCGAGGACCATCTTCGCTCCAGAAATAAACTGGGGGAGAGATTGTTCAGACGCGACATTTCCTGACGAGGAAAGAACTGACAACTCGATTGATAAATGACTTTTATCACTAGGGGAAAAGACCGATCAGAGTGATAGTAATGCAATATGAATATGTATATGAATCAATAATGCATGATGTATATATGTATATGCTGACAAAACTGACGTGACATACAGACTAATAGATGAACATGACTGGATACTCGGCCACTGCAGGGAATAAAAAGTATCAATGTTCCAAGATAGCAATCCTACCTTGCTTAGGAAAGACGGTCCCTGTAGGGAGAGAGAATTGTTCAATCGGTCTTAAGAGATACGAACTCTTACGGGGATATCAGATGGGAAAATCACATTTAATACAGTTGATCCTTCATTCAGGCGTACTGGTTTGAGAAGGAGTACTTTGATTCTGCACTTTGAAGCTTAATCGCCTTTGGAGAAGCGATCGATGTTCTTTCGATGTTCAACAGTCAAGAGAATTGCCATCTTTATTTTAAAACCAAAAAAATTTGACAAGTAAATTCATTTTTGTTTTATTTCAAGAATCGTTGATCATATTAAAAACATCATTCTGTAAACCTAAAACAAATAAGAATTACAAACAAAAGCACTAGGGCTCAAATTTTATTGATACGATGGAAATCAGCCAAGCGCGAGATTCCATAGAGTATTTACAAAGTTTTAGAAAATGGTAATTTAAGGGAAAAGGGCTACATTGAAACATAACGACCGTTATCCTTCTACCAACTTGATGCGTGTTTTTTCGCAAGTGTACGAACGCGTCAGAGTAATATAAAAGATTATCGTATCCACAGAGACCAAGTGTCAATCTATCGCTATCTATTGTTAAGGTGTGTATCTAAGGCGATTGAAAATAGTAGTTTTGAAGAGTGCACGGTAGTAAATAAAGTAATTAAAATTAATTGATAAAGACAGGTTCGAATGCAATTCACACAACCGATTGATAATCCAAGTACTTGCTAATAGAACTACTTACGGGCAATGTTTTCTACTTTGAAAAGAACTAATTTGACAGGAACTGTCGCTTTCGCGTATTCAGAACCGAGTTATACCCCCTAATCAAACCCTCTTATTGTCACGGATAAAAAGGCGCGCATTGCGTTAGAGTAGTAAACCTATTTTTAAGAAATATAGTATCTTGACCAAGTTGAAAAGTATTTTAACCTGGATTTTCTAAAAAAAAGAGGTTCTTACGAACCAGACTTTAAACTTCTTAACGCGTCCGAAAATGGTTTTAAAATCTCTTTTCCTTTTAAATTAAGAACTCCTAATAAACTAGACAAAGCGCTTTCGCTGTTTTTGAAATAGTTTTAAAACAATTAAGTTTAGATAGGCGTTGGACGGCTTTCGATCTTACCCAACGGATTTTAAGAACAGGAAAACTTATATTGAAAGTTAAAATAGCCCTTAAGTGTTTCTACTAACAATTGTACAGATTATCGGTTCAGTTATGATCTTCACATTCTAACCTTTATAAAATTAGCCAGACATGGTAAAGTAAAAGTTCATTTTTAGATTTTTCATAAAAAAGTATTTAAGTGCGAGTGCGGAAAGTAAATGAAAGTAGTGCGAGTGCGGAAAGTAAATGAAAGTAAAGCAGTGCGGAAAGTAAATGAAAGTAAAGCAGTGCGGAAAATAAATGAAATTAAAAGACAGTGCAAGAAATAAAGTTGACAAAAGGTAAAGTAATAAAAACCTGCTCCAATCGGAGTGGTTGAATAAAATGCGAACTGAAAGTAAAATGGCGGCAGGATTAACTTCCTTCCAGAGTGCTCCAAGACTCAATCTCACAGGCTCTTACAGACTCGATCTCTCGAATGTAGTAACACCTCGATGTGAAGCGATTACCACTATTACACTGATATATGCTTATGAACAACTAAGCTTGGATGAAGAAAAACGAAAATCTAAAGTCCTATTTATAGGCAAGGAAACATGTGGAAAAGACAAGGATGCCCCTAGCATTTGAATTTGGGAGGGAACTCGTTTTGTTCTTGTGGCACCCGCCACAACACCATGGCGCCCGCCATGAGTGTAAAGTTGCTTGGGCAGTTGGAGATCGTGGGGAAAAACAGTTGGGAGGAGTTTGAGACATGGCCACGTCATGGAAGACCCTGTGGCGGCCGCCATAGTGGATGCCATAAGTGTAAAATGCTGATTTTCTCTATTTTAGCTCATTTCGGCTCCTTTTTCGCTCCTTTTCTCGCTCGGGGCTCCGATTAGACTAAAAACCTGAAAACAAAGAAAAACACAATAATAACATAATAAAATGACATTAAAAGACTAAGAATGCATGCGAAATCGGAGTCAAAAATACGGTGAAATTCAGTGTCATCAAATTCTCCCACACTTAGACCTTTGCTTGTCCTCAAGCAAAACATTTAAAGCTCAAAGTAAGAAAACTAGTGCTGACACGTGATTCGGGCAAAAAGGGCTTCTAAGTTCAAGTCAGGATGTAGTGACAGGTACTAAGTGAACCAAGGGTATCGTAATGACACTTATCCGCAGAGGCGGACATAAACTTCATTCTTATATTAATCAACCGTATCATCCCACAATAACTAGGTCTACCTCTTCATCTCTTTTTGGGTCCTTTTCATTCAGGCGCAATCACATTAAGCCCGTTATCCGTACATGTTTCATAGTAGAGTGACCTGTTAGTGATTCTGATCCAAAACATAGGGTTTCTGGCACATATGACTGTGTAAACCCTTTTATTTGACCCAAATACTGTTGTGGGGGATCGGATCGCAATCCGCCCTACCGAGTTCAGCGCCAGATACCTCTGAACCAACTAACAATGGGTGAGCTAAAATTATATATATATATATATATATATATATATATATATTTTTTTTTTTTTTTGTGTGGTAACGATTCAACTTTTTGGTTTAAACGACCTTGTGAGGGTCATCTATCCGGAGTTTGCCTTTTTCTTTATTTATTTTACTGGATCATTCACTTATGTTCATCAGTCCCCTACGTAGAACATGCTTAGGCCGGAGCTGACTGCTGAAATAAACTACTTAGGACAAATTTGGAAATGATAATTAAGGCCATGGTACATGGGGTTTTGGAATGATTCCTATATTCGTGAAGTCTACGGTGCTAAAACGATACTAATGTTTCAAAAAGTTCACCTAAGTCACCACATCCTAATCCAAACCTGCCTTAAAGCCCAAAAAACGTGTAGAACAACAATGTTTTCTTTTTGCAAAATTTTATTTTATTTTATTTTATTTATTTATTTATTTATTTATTTTTGACAGGGCTAAAGAAATGGGGGAAAATGAGGGTGCACTAGGGGTACACTGTACTGGTGACTCGTCAGACTCGTGCATTTTCTAGAAAAAAGACATAGACAAAAACAAGAAATAAACAACTAACTAAAAATGGAAATAGAAAGCAATAAAATCCCCTCCCACACTTAAATCGAACATTGTCCCCAATGTTTCGAAATAAGATAAGGAGAGTAACCTGTAAAACTACTGATGTGGACCACTGGTGCCCTCGTCGTCCTGCTGGGAATGCCTGGGACGACGGGATCTGCTGCGATGTTGGTCTCTCCGATCCAATCGGGCTGATAAGGCTGCCTGGGCATCTCTGACCTGTCGAAGGTTACCTAGAACGGAACCTTGAGTAGCCTCCATAAGCTCGTAATGCCGGCGGTTGAAGTCTTGCTGACGGGATTGCTCGTTTGCTATCGCAAGCAAGGTGTGAGAAACGGACTCGAAGGATCGATCTGTCCTCCGTTGTGATTCTTCCATGAAGCTCATATTATCCGTCAGTTGTTGCTGAATGGTAGAGAGAAGGTTATCTCGCCTTTCTTCTCTAGCCATAAGGTCACGCCACATCTCCTCAGTGACATAGGATCTAGGGACCGAACCTGCAAAACGGTTAGAGGAAGAGGGTGCGGTGTGTGGTGGTGAAGGATGATAGGGGAACACATGAGGTATGGGAGACTGATCTCTCCGCTCAAATTCTTTGTCAGTGTCGTGTCCCTCCGCATCAGGAATATTAGGAGGAAGTGGACCTAGAACAGGTGGAGCATTTAAATCATAGGTCCAGTTCCTTTCATTACGTACGTCGGTACGTCTACTGCAGGGCAAGGCAACAGATGGGATAGCTACACCATGGATCATCAATACAAAACCACCCTCTCTTCTCGCTCGGCACAATTTCATATCTTTTAGAAATTTTAGGTTGATTGTGCGAGGAGTTAAGGGCTCTAGTGTGGCTATCTCATTGTTCAGGTTAAGGGCCCGAGCAATAGACGTAATTAGTCCTCCAAAAACAATCGGTCCTGCTTTATTAATAGTAACAGACATGTGAGAAAGCATAAACGGGACCGGATTGATTCTTCTATTTGTGAGACTTCCTTGTAAAAACTGAAGCTCTTTAGCATTAACCTTATTTGGATTATCCCGGCCAAAAATAGTACATGCCAACAGGTATCTAAAAACTCTGATGGCCGGGTTGTGGATGGTCGATGCGAGAATTCCTTCAAAAGAAGTTATTAAATTATTCGACAATCTCTGCCAAAAAGAAAATGCATCGACCGACCATCCGTCATCCAAAGGGGTCTCACAAATAGCACCTTCCCAAAGAGGAATCCCTAACAGACTTGTTAGTTCGTCGGTACTGTACTTATATTCTATTCCAAACATTCTAAATTGGACAGTACCGACTGTGCTAGCAGTGTTAGGGGAGACAGTGAAGATCAAAGAACTTAAAAACTCAACTGTCAGTTTCTCAAAGGTTGGTTCTCGGTTTTCAAAAATAGCGTGCAGTCCCAAAAAATCAAGTAAATGATAAACACTATGATAAATACCCAAAGTATAGAGACAGTTGTCGTCCACGTACCTCGTCGAGAGAATTTCTCGACCTTGAAGCCTTTGAATATTCCTCCTCTGCCTATCCCCGGTTTTCCTTCTCGCAAAATAAATCCTTCGAACTCCATAGCTTAATCTTTGAATTGATTTGAAGATAGTGAAGATGGGTTTAAATATAAGTTGGTAAAGGTGAGATTTTTATGGAATTTAATTGGTGGAATTTCAAATGGAAGTTTGAAAGGGTTAATGGATAGTGGGTATTAAATAAAGGTGGGAGCTTTTATGGGTTTTAATGGAGTTTTGGAAGAGGAGAAAAATGGGTTTTGGGAGTTTAGAGGTTCAAAAATGGTGGAAGATGAAGTTCTCCCCCGTATTTACCAGGACGCCGTGGCGGGCGCCATAAGGCTATGGCGGGCGCCATAAGGTCATTTTCGGACCTGTGCCAAAATTTTGAATTTTGGAATGGGCCTCTCATACCTTTTGCGTCTTGGGGGTCCCGATAGCGTTCTCATTTGTTTTCCTCTTCAACACGGGACTTGCACAATTTTTGTGGAAATAAAAATCAAATATTAAGAAATAAAATTATTATTGGATATATATATATATATAAAAGGAAAAATAAAAACACACATAATATATATATATAAAATCAAAGTACATAGGAAATGTAGGAAATGCGAAAATACGAAATGTGTCCAGATATGCTAAAAAGTAAAGAAAACGCAAAAATACTGAATACTAAATAATAGAGTAGTAAGTCAGGGCAATATGATCAATCAGCTGGCTCCTCTGCCTGGCTGGATCCACGAAGCTCAGCGATCTCGCGACGAAGCTCTCCGATCTCCTGGTATAAAGAGTCTGCCTCAGTAGCATGAGTGAGATCAGATACCTCAATCTGCAAAGCAAGATCAGCTACCTCCTGTTTGAGCTTGGCAGTCTCTCTGCGGAGCTCAACAACCTGGGTGTATAAATCAGGTGGCTGCAAAGACAAATTATTAGATAAAACAGTGATTTTGGGAGACGGAGGTGAAGGGGTGTACTCACCAATAGGAGGCGATCTAGGCTCCTCAATAGTCTCTTCATAACCCTCCAAAGCATATCTCCAATTAGCAGGGTCATGAACACTGGTCATCATCGGATCAGGCAGCAAAAAGTAATGAACAGCCTCGTTGTCGATCAACAATCTGAACTGGTTGGGGTTTGCAGAGGCTCTCCTTATCAACCCTCTGTCTAGGCAGAAATCAACGTCCATGGTGGTGTATTCACTGAAAACCCTGAGATGTAACAACTTACGTGATAGGCCTAAAGCAGCAGCAATCTGGGTAACAATACCTCCCATATGAATAATACCTACTGATGACCTGGCAATACTGCTAAGACCTTTCAGCAGAAAGTTCCCACAAGCCACAGGACGTGACTGGGTCGCACAAAACAGTAGAAAGATCTCCTCCTCACTAAGCAAGGTCTCAGCATCTGGCAATCCAAAGAAAGAGTGTGCTATGATCATCTAAAAATACCTCAATGCAGGGTTGTGGATAACATGTGAGAACTGGGTGGAAGGATCCTGACTCCCTCCACCAGAGATATCACTCCAGAACTTCTCCACTTCCCTACTCAGAAAGTATCCCATAGGTGTCTCAGGAATAGCATTAGGGGTCGTCTGAAAACCTAATAAATCACCAAACTCCTTATGAGTGAAGGAGTACTCAGTCCCAAATAACCTGAAAATAGCACATCCATCTGGTCCGGCCCAGGGGTCATAAGAAAACGAGCCGAGGAACTCCAAAGTGAGGTTCCTATAGGTGTTGTTCAGGTCGTCGAACTGGTCCCATTGAAGCTGGTGGCATAAGAATCTGACACTAGGCTCAATGCCTAAAGCCTCCATGCAAGCCTGATCTGGGTACCTCGTAGGTGCCATAGGGCGCCTGAAGTGGACAAAGTAACGCTCTCTCTGGGCGTCATTCCTGAAAGTCACATGCATGTCGTCAAAATTCTGCATTCTGCACAGAGTTAGGAAGAAGGTCCTGTAAAACACAAACATTTCAAACATTAGTCCTGACAAAATATAAGAAAAAAATAAAATAAAACAAAATGTAGAAAAAGTAAATAAGGTAAGAAAATCATGGGTTGCCTCCCATGCAGCGCTTGTTTAACGTCGTTAGCTTGACGACTGGAACTTATACATCTCTTGTCGGGATTGGTGGATCGCTTAGAGTGTGGCTGGAGTAGGTTGTTGGAATGTCTCCTCCTTCTTAGAGCTTCAGTCTTTGTCCATTGACGATGAATGGTTTACATGTCTCGTTTTTTATTTCAACAGCTCGAGACCTCAGAATTTTTGATACTTTGAAGGGGCCGGTCCATCTTGAACGGAGCTTTCCTGGGAAGAGCCGTAGCCTAGAATTGAACAGGAGAACAGGGTCGCCTAAGTTGAAGTCTTTTCTTACGATTCTTTTGTCGTGCCAAGCTTTTGTTCTTTCTTTGTATATTATGGCATTCTCGTAGGCTTGCTGTCTGAGTTCTTCCAATTTGTGGATGTCAAGGATACGTTTCTCACCAGCAGTTAGGTAATCCAAATTCAAAGTTTTAATGGCCCAATAGGCCTTATGCTCTAACTCAAAAGGTAAATGACAAGATTTTCCATAGACTAGTTGGTAGGGGGTTGTTCCTATAGGGGTTTTGAAAGCGGTCCTGTAGGCCCATAAAGCCTCTTGAAGCTTTTGCGACCAATCTTTTCTGGATACAGAGATAGTTTTTTCTAAAATTTGCTTAATCTCCCTATTAGATACTTCCACTTGGCCACTAGTCTGTGGGTGATATGGTGTTGCTACTCTATGCTTAACTCCATACTTGCTTAAAAGCTTATAAAAAATTCTTGATATGAAGTGAGATCCTCCATCACTTATAACTAAACGGGGTGTTCCAAATCTGGGGAATATATAATTTTTAAATAATTTAATCACTACTCTAGTGTCGTTTGTGGGTGCAGCTATCGCTTCAATCCATTTAGACACATAGTCTACTGCAACTAAGATATACTTGTTTCCTAAAGATGGTGGGAATGGTCCCATGAAATCTATACCCCATACGTCGAAGAGTTCTACTTCTTGGATGTTTCTTAAAGGCATTTCGTCGCGTCTTGAAATATTTCCTGTGCGTTGGCATCTATCACATTTGACAATGTAAGCATGGACATCACGCCACATGGTAGGCCAGAATAGGCCAGCTTGAAGAATCTTGGCGTAGGTCTTAGAGGTGCCTGCATGTCCACCATAAGGCGCAGAGTGACAATGCTGAATTATACTTTCTACCTCGTCTTCTGGAACGCAACGGCGGAAAATGCCATCTTTACCTCTCTTGAAAAGAAGTGGCTCGTCCCAATAGAAGTTTCTAACATCACTTAAGAACTTCTTCTTCTTGTGGTAATCGAGATCAGGGGGTATTATATCAGCAGCTAGGTAATTAACAAAATCAGCGTACCAGGGCACGTTACTTACAGCTAAGGATTTTTGAAAGTGCTCATGAGGGTCTGGTTTTTTATCTTCAATGGTTTCCAACTGGGAAATCAGTCTATCATAGGCAAAATCATCATTTATGGGTACTAATTCAGGATTCAGGTATTCTAGCCTAGATAGGTGATCGGCTACTACATTTTCTGTGCCTTTTTTATCTCGGATATCTAAGTCGAACTCTTGTAGCAACAAAATCCATCGAAGTAACCTGGGTTTAGCATCTTTTTTACTTAGTAGGTAACGGATGGCAGCATGATCGGTGTAAACTATAATTTTGGCTCCTACTAGATATGATCTAAATTTGTCTATAGCGAAAACTACCGCTAGGAGTTCTTTCTCGGTTGTTGCGTAATTGAGTTGGGCGGCGTCTAGGGTTCTACTGGCATAATATATTACATGTAATCTTTTATCTTTTCTCTGACCTAGAACGGCTCCTACAGCATAATCACTGGCGTCACACATTATCTCAAACGGTTCAGACTAATCAGGGGGTTTCATAATGGGTGCTGAAATCAATGCTTGCTTCAAAAGGTTGAATGCTTCATTGCATTTTTCATCAAAGATGAATTCAACATCTTTCATTAACAGGCCAGTTAAAGGTTTTGTAATTTTGGAGAAGTCCTTGATGAAACGGCGGTAGAATCCAGCGTGTCCAAGGAAACTTCTAACTTCCCTGATAGTCTTGGGTGGTTTTAGGTTCTCTATAACTTCTATTTTTGCTTTATCTACCTCTATACCTCTTTCGGAGATTATATGTCCTAAAACAATTCCTTCAGTCACCATGAAATGGCATTTTTCCCAATTCAGCACAAGGTTCACCTCCACACATCTTTCCAGGATTTTCTCAAGGTTGATAAGACAATTTTGGAAATCAAAACCGCAAACCGAGAAATCATCCATAAATACTTCCATGATTCCATCTAGATAATCCGCAAAGATTGACATCATGCAACGTTGGAAAGTAGCAGGGGCATTACAGAGTCCAAAAGGCATTCGTCTGTAGGCAAAAGTTCCAAAAGGGCATGTAAAGGTAGTTTTTTCTTGATCTTCTGGATGTATAGGTATTTGGAAGAATCCCGAATACCCGTCTAGATAGCAGAAGTAAGAATGTCTGGCAAGACGTTCTAACATCTGGTCTATGAACGGTAAAGGGAAATGATCCTTCCTAGTTGCTTTATTTAACTTTCTATAGTCTATGCACATACGCCAACCTCCTTCTATCCGCTTTGCTATTTGTTCACCTTTCTCATTTTGCACAACTGTGATGCCTCCCTTCTTGGGTACCACATGCACAGGGCTCACCCACTTACTGTCTGAGATCTGATATATTATACCTTCTTCTAGCAACTTCAGAACTTCCTTCTTGACAACATCACTCAGTATAGGGTTTATCCTTCTCTGGTTCTCTCTGGAAGGTTTTGAATCTACTTCGAGCGAAATCCGATGCATGCATACGGATGGACTTATACCTTTCAGATCAGAGATATTATATCCTAAGGCTAAGGGATATCTTCGTAGAACGTCCAAGAGTTGATCTGTTTATTTTTGTCTCAAGGCAGCACTAACTATAACCGAACGATTCATTTCTTCATCAAGAAACTCATATCTCAGGTTCTTAGGCAGTTCCTTAAGTTCCAAGGCTGGTTTAATAGGGCAAGGCATAGGATCTGGGGTAAGGGATAAACATTCGTAAAGGTTATCATCGATGTAGGGTTTCTTATAATTGTCATCTTCCAAAATAAGAGTCGATGGCAGCTTAATTGTTTCAATGACTTCTTCTTGCTCTAACTCCCTAACACATTCATCAATGATATCTATTGCATAACACGCGTCTCCTATCACAGGTGCCATAAGAAATTTTGAAAGTATAAATTCTATCTTCTCGTTCCCTACCTCAAAGGTTAGCTTCCCCTTTTTGACATCTATTATGGCTCCAGCAGTCGATAAGAACGGTCTACCTAGAAGAATTGGTATGTCATCATCTTCTTTAATGTCCATGACAACAAAATCAGTAGGGATAAACAGCTGACCTATCCTAACAGGGACGTCTTCAAGTATGCCTATCGGATATTTAACAGATCTATCGGCTAATTGAAGTGACATCTTGGTAGGTTGCAACTCTCCTAAATTTAACCTTTCGCAAACCGCTAAGGGCATTAAGCTCACACTAGCTCCTAAGTCTAGAAAAGCTTTTTCGATGACATGACTCCCCAAAATACAAGGAATGGAAGAGTTTCCAGGATCTTTATCCTTTTTTGCTAATTTATTTTCGGCAATAGAATTACATTCCAAGGGTTTCGGATCATCAAGTCTACGTTTATTGGTAAGGATGTCTTTGAGAAACTTTGCGTAGGATGGTATTTGGGTAATGGCTTCTGTGAACGGGATTTCTACGTGAAGTTTTTCTATAACTTTAATGAATTTCTGATACTGATTATTGATATGGGTTTGTTTAAGTCTTTGCGGATATGGTATTGGTGGTTTGTATGGCGGGGGTGGTATATAGGTTTTGTCTTTGGGTTCTTCTCCTTTTTCTTGACTTTCCTGGTTTACAGATTCCTCTGGTTTCTTCTTTTTATCTGGGATGTTGTCATCTTCCTTAGAAGTTTTGAGATCACTCAACCTTGGGTTACAAGGTTCATCATAAGCGGTCCCACTTCGTAGGGTAATGACATTTGCTTGTCCTTTCGGGTTTTGTTGAGGTTGTCCAGGGAATTGTCCTCCAGGTGTGGTCTGAGGGGCTTGGTTTAAAGCTACCTGCGAAATTTGGGTTTCAAGCATCTTATTGTGAGTGATTATTTGGTCAACCTTGGTTCCTAACCGGGTAATTAGTTCGTTAACATGAACGTTTTGGTTCATGAACTCCTTGTTTTGTTGGATTTGAGCAGCGACAAAATTATCTACGATTTTCTCAAGGCTCGGTTTTGGTGGTACAGGTTGCATAGGTTGATTTGATCTTGGGGCTTGATAACTTGATTGTCTCGGAGGGGCAGTATTTTGGATAGGGTTATTATTCTTATAGGAAAAGTTTGGGTGATTCTTCCATCCAGGGTTATAGGTATTTGAAAATGGGTTCCCTTGGGTGTAGTTTACTTGTTCAGAGCTGGTCTCGTTTAACAGACTGCATTCTGCAGATTGGTGTCCTTTCGTCCCACTTATCTCACAATCTGACGAAACTGCGGCTGCAGTATTCGGGGTTGTACACATATGCTCAACTTTTAGGGCTAATGCATCCATTTTAGCTTGCATCATGTCTATTGAGCTTAACTCATGTATTCCTCCTTGGGCTTCCTTCTTTTCCACTGTCACTCGTTCTACTCCCCATGATTGGTGGTTTTGGGCCATATCTTCGATAAGGGCACTAGCTTCGGGGTAAGGTTTGTTCATCAGTGCGCCACCTGCGGCGGCGTCGATGGTCATCTTAGTGTTATAATGAAGTCCATTATAGAAGGTTTGAATGATTAACCAATTTTCTAAACCATGATGTGGGCATGCTCTTAATAGCTCTTTATATCTCTCCCAGGCTTCGAACAACGATTCTCCCTGGTTTTGGGTAAATCTAGTTATTTGGTTTCGAAGAACAGCGGTCTTACTCGGGGGAAAATATCTGGCAAGGAATACTTTTCTAAGGTCTTCCCAACTTGTTATGGAATTTGGTGGAAGGGAATCTAACCAAGATAGGGCCTTATCTCTGAGGGAAAAAGGAAATAATCTTAAGCGAATCGCCTCAGGAGGGGCTCCATTGGTTTTAAAGGTGTCTGCTAGTTGGAGAAAGTTTTTCAAATGTTGGTTTGGGTTCTCTGTAGCAAGACCTGCGAATTGTCTCTGCTGTACTAACTGCAGCAGGGATGGTTTAAGTTCAAAATTATTAGCTGGTATGGCTGGATTTACTATACTAGAACTAGGTTCCTCGTTGGATGGTTGGGCGAAATCCTTAAGAGGTCTTTGATTTTGATCTTCGGCCATAGCTTTCCTAAGTTTACGGAAATATAAACGTGCGCGAGCGTAACGTTCTGGTTCAGCTAGAGGGTCTACTAAACTACCGGTACTACGAGTTTTTCGCATTGACCGGCGGGTAACTTCCTTAGTCTAAACAGTATAACAACAGGGTACGAAATTTGACGAAATTGGTCCCCGGCAACGGCGCCAAAAACTTGATGCGTGTTTTTTCGCAAGTGTACGAACGCGTCAGAGTAATATAAAAGATTATCGTATCCACAGAGACCAAGTGTCAATCTATCGCTATCTATTGTTAAGGTGTGTATCTAAGGCGATTGAAAATAGTAGTTTTGAAGAGTGCACGGTAGTAAATAAAGTAATTAAAATTAATTGATAAAGACAGGTTCGAATGCAATTCACACAACCGATTGATAATCCAAGTACTTGCTAATAGAACTACTTACGGGCAATGTTTTCTACTTTGAAAAGAACTAATTTGACAGGAACTGTCGCTTTCGCGTATTCAGAACCGAGTTGTACCCCCTAATCAAACCCTCTTATTGCCACGGATAAAAAGGCGCGCATTGCGTTAGAGTAGTAAACCTATTTTTAAGAAATATAGTATCTTGACCAAGTTGAAAAGTATTTTAACCTGGATTTTCTAAAAAAAAGAGGTTCTTACGAACCAGACTTTAAACTTCTTAACGCGTCCGAAAATGGTTTTAAAATCTCTTTTCCTTTTAAATTAAGAACTCCTAATAAACTAGACAAAGCGCTTTCGCTGTTTTTGAAATAGTTTTAAAACAATTAAGTTTAGATAGGCGTTGGACGGCTTTCGATCTTACCCAACGGATTTTAAGAACAGGAAAACTTATATTGAAAGTTAAAATAGCCCTTAAGTGTTTCTACTAACAATTGTACAGATTATCAGTTCAGTTATGATCTTCACATTCTAACCTTTATAAAATTAGCCAGACATGGTAAAGTAAAAGTTCATTTTTAGATTTTTCATAAAAAAGTATTTAAGTGCGAGTGCGGAAAGTAAATGAAAGTAGTGCGAGTGCGGAAAGTAAATGAAAGTAAAG
The DNA here is from genome assembly GCA_022829125.1 of Lathyrus tuberosus. Classification (NCBI taxonomy): domain Eukaryota; kingdom Viridiplantae; phylum Streptophyta; class Magnoliopsida; order Fabales; family Fabaceae; genus Lathyrus; species Lathyrus tuberosus. The sequence goes on along the minus strand of JALAZF010000283.1, from coordinate 4,285,274 downwards.
CAGTGCGGAAAGTAAATGAAAGTAAAGCAGTGCGGAAAATAAATGAAATTAAAAGACAGTGCAAGAAATAAAGTTGACAAAAGGTAAAGTAATAAAAACCTGCTCCAATCGGAGTGGTTGAATAAAATGCGAACTGAAAGTAAAATGGCGGCAGGATTAACTTCCTTCCAGAGTGCTCCAAGACTCAATCTCACATGCTCTTACAGACTCGATCTCTCGAATGTAGTAACACCTCGATGTGAAGCGATTACCACTATTACACTGATATATGCTTATGAATAACTAAGCTTGGATGAAGAAAAACGAAAATCTAAAGTCCTATTTATAGGCAAGGAAACATGTGGAAAAGACAAGGATGCCCCTAGCATTTGAATTTGGGAGGGAACTCGTTTTGTTCTTGTGGCGCCCGCCACAACACCATGGCGCCCGCCATGAGTGTAAACTTGCTTGGGTAGTTGGAGATCGTGGGGAAAAATAGTTGGGAGGAGTTTGAGACATGGCCACGTCATGGAAGACCCTGTGGCGGCCGCCATAGTGGATGCCATAAGTGTAAAATGCTGATTTTCTCTATTTTAGCTCATTTCGGCTCCTTTTTCACTCCTTTTCTCGCTCGGGGCTCCGATTAGACTAAAAACCTGAAAACAAAGAAAAACATAATAATAACATAATAAAATGACATTAAAAGACTAAGAATGCATGCGAAATCGGAGTCAAAAATACGGTGAAATTCAGTGTCATCACAACTTTGAATTCTGGACATCCTGAGCTTCTGTCGAAGATGACCTTGACTTGAAGTTTTCCTGATGGATGGCATCACTGCTGAGGTTTTTAACCTTGTTAGACGTAGTTACTTGCCATTAACCCCTAATTTTTGCCTGGATTGTACCTTGAGATTTCCAATCCATCGGGATGATTTTTTTTTCTTGTGTCTCTAATTTTTTACTGGACCGCCCTTTCGGGTTTTCAATCCACCGAGACATTTTTTTTATTTTGTTTTTAGGCGAAGTATTTCTTGACTACATCGACATTTGTGGGGTAGGCAAACTCTTCTCCATCCATGGTTGCGAGTCTCAAGGCGCCGCCTGAGAAAGCTTTCTTGACCACATAGGGGCCATTGTAATTCGGAGTCCATTTGCCTCGGGAATCAGTGAGGAATAATTGTATCTTTTTTAGCACAAGGTCTCCTTTCCTGAAGACACGGGGTCAGACATTTTTGTCAAACGCTTTCTTCATTGTTTGCTGATACAACTGACCGTGACATAGAGCCGTTATTCGCTTTTCTTCAATCAGGTTTAATTCATCGTGTCGACTTTGACACCACTCAGCTTCTGTTAGCTTAGCTTCCATCAACACCCGGATTGATGGGATCTCTACTTCTATGGGGAGCACTGCTTCCATGCCATATACTAGAGAGAAAGGGGTTGCCCCTGTTGAAGTGAGGACAAATGTGCGATAAAGGTGAAGAGCAAAGGGTAACATCTCGTGCCAGTCTTTGTAGGTTACAACCATCTTTTGAACGATCTTCTTGATGTTCTTGTTAGCCATTTCTACCGCTCCGTTCATCTTAGGTCGGTAGGGAGATGAGTTATGGGGTTCAATCTTGAACTCAGCACACAATTCTCTCATCATCTTGTTGTTCAGGTTAGATCCATTATCAGTAATGATCTAGCTTGGAACACCATAACGGCAGATGAGATTGTTTTTGATAAATCGGACCACCACTTTTGGGTCACATTGGTGTATGACGCTGCTTCGACCCACTGGTGAAGTAGTCAATGGCTATTAGGATGAACCGATGTATGTTTGAAGCCTTGGGTTCGATCATGCCAATCATGTCGATTCCCCATATGGAAAAAGGCCATGGGGAAGAAAGAACTTTGAGATGTGTTGGCGATACATGGATTTTGTCTGAGTATATCTGACACTTGTGACACCTTCTCATGTACTTGTAGCTATCGGATTCCATGGTCAACCAATAGTACCCTGCTCTCAGAATTTTCCTTTCCATTGTGTGTCCGTTGGCATGAGTGCCAAAGGATCCTTCATGAATTTCTTTTATCAGCATGTCTGCTTCTAGTCTGTCTATGCATCTGAGCAAAAACATGTCAAAGTTCCTCTTATAGAGTGTATCACCGCTCAGAAAGAAGTTGCCTACCAATCTTCTGAGGGTTTTCCTGTCTTTTCTTGATGCCCCAGGTGGGTACTCTTGTTTCTGAAGGTAGCATTTGATGTCGTGATACCAAGGTTTGTCGTCAATGACTGCTTTGATCATGAATATGTAAGCGGGCCGTTCTAGGCACATTATGTCAATCTTAGGTACGTCGTTCCATTGACCTACACTAATCATAGAAGAGAGAGTGGCTAATGCATCAACCATGTGATTCTCTTCATGAGGGATTGGTGAAACTCGACTCTGTTAAAGAATGGTAACAACCTTCTCGCGTAGTCTTTGTAAGGAATCAGTCCTGATTGGTATGTGTTCCAATCTCCTTTGATCTGATTGATAACCAGGGCTGAGTCTCCATACACATCCAAGTTCTTTATCCTTAAGTCAATTTCTTCTTTGAGACCCATGATACAAGCTTCGTATTCGGCCTCATTATTTGTACACTTGAATGTCAACCGGGCGGTGAAAGGAATGTGGGTACCTTGAGGTGTTATGATGATTGCCCCAATTCCGTTTCCATAATGGTTGACAGCTCCGTCAAAAATTAGTCCCCATTGGGAACCCGGTTCTGGCCCTCCACTGGGTAATGGTTCATCAATATTTTTCATTTTAAAGTACATGACATCTTCGTCTGGGAAGTCAAATCCGACTGATTCCTGATCGTCAATCAGTTGATGAGCCAAATGATCGGCTAAAATACTTCCTTTGACATCTTTCTGAGCATAGGACTCGATGTCGTATTCTGATAACAACATCTGCCAACGGGCTATCCTTCCCGTGAGAGCAGGCTTTTCAAATACATACTTGATTGGATCCATTTCGGAGAATAACCAAGTAGTGTGACAAATCATATACTGGCGAAGACGTTTGGCTACCCAAGCCAGAGCACAGCAAGTTTTCTCAAGCATAGTATACCGAGTCTCACAGTCGGTAAATTTCTTGCTCAAATAGTAAATGGCAGACTCTTTTCTTTTCATTTCGTCTTGTTGACCAAGCACACAACCCATAGAGTCTTCCAAGACTATTAAGTAGATAATCAAAGGTCTTCCTTTCACTAGAGGTGATAGAATCAGTGGATTCAACAAGTATTCCTTTATACTGTCGAAGGCGGTTTGGCAGTCTTCTGTCCATATGCAGTCCTGATTCTTTTTGAGTAATTTGAAGATTGGAGCGCATGTCGTGGTCATGTGGAATATAAATCTGGAAATGTAATTCAAACATCCCAGGAATCCTCTAACTTGTTTTCAGTCTTTGGAGAAGGCATTTCTTGAATGGCCTTTGGATCAACATCAATTCCTTTCTGGCTGATGATGAGCCCTAAAAGTTTCCCTGAACGGACACCGAATGTGCACTTGTTGGGATTCAAGTGGAGTTTGTACTTCCTCAAACGCTCGAATAGTTTTGATAGGTGGGTCGCATGCTCCTCTTCTATTTTAGATTTGGCAATCATATCATCGACATACACTTTTATTTCTTTGTGCATCATGTCATGAAACAGAGTAGTCATGGCCCTTTGATAGGTTCCCCCGGCGTTCTTCAAACCGAACGACATTACCTTGTAACAAAAGGTGCCCCATGGGGTGATGAATGAAGTTTTCTCCATGTCTTTCGGCGCCATTTTTATCTGATTATAGCCCGAGAATCCATCCATGAAGGAGAATACTTTGAACTTTGTTGTACTGTCTACCAGCATGTCAATGTGTGTTAAGGGAAAGTCATCCTTTGGACTGGCCTTGTTCAGAACCCTGTAGTCTACACACATTCTGACTTTTCCGTCCTTTTTTGGAACTGGTACTATGTTGGCTAACCATTGAGGATATTCTAATGTGGCGAGGAAACCCGCGTCAATCTGTTTCTATACTTCCTCCTTGATTTTGATGGCCATGTCTGAATGAGTCCATCTTAGTCTTTGTTTTACTGGTGGACATTCTGATCTTAACGGTAGATGATGTTCCACGATGCTGGTATCCAACCCTGGCATGTCCTGATAGAACCAAGCAAATACATCGGAAAAATCTTTGAGAAGTTTTATTAAGTCTGTTAGACGACGGCTAGGATCTAGAAGGGGGGTTGAATAGATCCCACAATTTTATACACGCAAATGGTTACCAAAAATTGGTTTTAAAAAAGTTTTTACGAAAGCAACCACTGAATCACACGTCTACAACGAACCTCTACTAAAAGGATCGGATATGCATGAAAATATTAGGAATGAAATAATGGATGAGAAAAATTCAGATTAATTAACAAAAACTAAACGCAATCAACCAAGTTTTGTTTGCTTGATGTTAATCCAATTACCAACGAGATAGGTTGACAAAAATTAATTGCAAATGAGTTTGATTTTGCGTTTAATCAACTTATCGAACACTTGGTGTGTGCTGTAGCGCGATTTTTGTGGTCTTGAATCACTATCGTTTGGGCACTACAGTTCGATTCATTTTTTATCTTGTTAAGCTGATTAAGGAAGGGAAATAGATGTCTCCAATTAACCCTGCTTGCATACTGAGTTTAAACAGTCAAAATTGTTGGTTTACAGATACTATTAAGATGTGGGCCCCTCTTCGGTTATTTTGTTAAGAATAGAATGTTTGGACCATTTGTTAGATTTAAGATGTTACGTCTGATGCTTTTCGATTGATATATGAAGGTACGGGATTTTGGATTTTTGATTAGTATGCTCGCTAAGATTTTGCAATCTTATGCCTACGTATTCCCGAAACAGGGAAATCAAAGCGATCGTAGTTCCTCCTATTCTATGGGAGGAAAGAGGTGTTTTGGTGTCTTGTTCAAAGCCCAAGAAATGAAACTAAAGGTGGTTTGTATCTTGTTCAAAGCCCAAGATGTGAAGCTAAAGGGTTCCTGATTGAGAGGGAATTTGTCATCTCTAAAGAGGAGTTGTTGATGTTTGTATGTTGTTACCAAGGCACAACTTTGATGCCAAAAGGTTGATTGGCTCAATCGAGGATTTCTCTATACAAAGCCTAAGAGGAGGCTATTGACCCAACAAGAGGGTGTTTATTATTTGTCTCGTACGAAGCCCAAGAATGAGGCTAAAAGGGTTGACTCAATAAGAGAGTACTAACAAGTGACTGACTCAACAAGAGAGTGCTTTTATATGTCTTGTACGAAGCCCGAGACGTGAGGGTAAAGAGGTTTGACTCAACAAGAGAGTACTTTTATCTGTCCTGTATAAAGCACAAGACGGAAGCTAAAAAAGGGTTGACTCAACAAGAGAGTCTTGAACAGGTGATTGACTCAACAAGAGAGTCTGAAGGTTGTTTGACTCAATGAGAGAGTCTTTTATACTCAACAAGAGAGTGATTTGCTGTCTCGTACAAGGCCCGAGATTGAGGCTAAAAAAGAGATTGACTCAATAAGAGAGTCTTTTATACTCAACAAGAGAGTGTTTTTCTATCTCGTATGAAGCCCGAAATTGAGGCTGAAAGGAGATTGACTCAACAAGAGAGTCTTTTATACTCAACAAGAGAGTGTTTTTCTATCTCGTACGAAGCCCAAGATAGAGGCTAAAAGAAAGGATTGACTCAACAAGATAGTCTTTTATACTCAACAAGAGAGTGTTTTATAGGCGCCTTGTATGAAGCCCAAGACGGAGGCTAAAAGTGGTTGACTCAACAAGAAAGTCTTTTATACTCAACAAGAGTGTGTTTTGCTATCTCGTACGAAGGCCGAGATGGAGGCTAAAAGTGGTTGACTCAAAAAGAGAGTCTTTTATACTCAACAAGAGAGTGTTTTGTTATCTCGTATGAAGCCCGAGATGGAGGCTAAAAGAAAGGATTGAATCAACAAGAGAGTCTTTTATACTCAAGAAGAGAGTGATTTATATGTCTTGTATAAAGCCCAAGACGGAGGCTAAAAGTGATGACTCAACAAGAGAGTCTGAAAAGGTTAGCTTTGCTAGGGAGAATCATTTGTACAAATCCCAAGAGGAGACTGCCTTACCGCTGTGGATTCTAGAGATCCTGAAGCGGGTCCAAGTGTGGGGAACTCTCATGGGAGAGACCGGGGTTTTTTCCTATGTTGGAAAGGAGCTTGAGAATGTATTTGAGACTCAAGGGTCTTAGACTGTCCAAATCTGGAGTTTTATCTTTTGTACAATGCCCAAGAGGAGGCACGGGCTTTAAGGGATAAGTATCAACCCTAAAACGGCCAGAGTTTTGACGCTGGAAAGACTGCTCTAGCAAAGGATGACTAAGTTCTGTCTTATACCTTTAAGAGGTCATCAGGTTCCTTGTATGAAGCCCAAGAGAAGGCATGAGAACTTCTAAGAAGCCGAAGGGTCCTTGTACAACACCCAAGAGGAGGCGGGGATGCTTTTAGGAAGCCTGTGGGTCCCCAAACCAAGAGAAGTTCAAGAAATACAATTCACAGAGAAGAGATCATTCCAGGAAAGTTTGAGAATTTGGAAGAAACTCAAGAGATGCCATTCACGGGGAAAAGATTATCTCTGGGGAGTTAGAGTTTCTTTGACAATTTCTAAGGGTGACAGTCTGAGAAAAGGTTCATCGAGAATACTTCCTTTCTCTTTGTTCCATATTGTTTAACCCCGAGAGGAGGGAAGACTGTATCTGGAATCCTACGAGGGATCTAGTTTTGTTTGTATTTAAGAGTGACCAATAAGGCTTTACCTAGTGCTAGACGTAGTTGCTAGGGAAACTCTAAATAACTATACTAGTATTACACAGTGGATATGTGGCAAGTATATAAAAGGATGTGAAAGAAGACTTACAGTGAAGCAGCCCCACAATACAGTTATGTATATATGAAAGCGGTAAATGAAAGCGGATAAACACTTACCCATTGTAGAGCTTCCATGTTGTTTGCTTAGTTGTTCAACAAAGAAAGTTTTGATAACAACATATATTTGAATTCAAAATCAAAGGAGAAAGTGCTTGAAAAGATTGTTGGGGCTTACAGCTCGAGGAGAGGTCCAAGTTTTAACGATGATCGCACCATTGTTTAAAAAACTATACAGAGGGACTTATACAATACGTGAGGCCCAAAAAGTTTTTATGTTCAAGGGGATGGGTCTTACACTCTATTAGAGGCCCAAAGATTTTGAAAAAAGAAAAGAAATGAGGCTTACAACACGAGGGTAGGCCAAGATGATTTATTTTTGAACTGGCGATTGCGCCGAGATTTTTCTTTTAACGCAGAGGGACTTATACAATCTATGAGGCCCAAAAAGGTTTTGGTTAAAGGGGATTAGGTCTACACTCTATTAGAGGCCCATTAATTTTAAAAATGAATAAAGATGGGTCTTATAGCTCAAGGACAAGCCCAAGGGGATTTTTGTTAAAAAGGCGACGATCATGCCGGACTTTTTGACTGTATCAAGAATTATACAATACACTAAGGCCCAAAATATTTTGGTTTTCAAAAAAGGGGTTGGGTCTTACACTCTATTAGATGCCCAAAGAGTTTTAAGAAAAATAATTGGGACTTATAGCTCGAGGAGAGGCCCAGTTGATTTTGTTAAAAAGGCGACGATCGCGCCGTTGTTTTTGAAAATACAGTGGGACTTATACAATGACTGAGACCCAAAAGGTGGTGTATTTACAAAAGGATTGGGACTTCCACTCTATTAGAGGCCCAGAGAGTTTGAAAAGAAATGGGGCTTACAACACGAGGGTAGGCCCAAGTGGTTTTATTTTAAACTGGCGATCGCGCCGAGATTTTTGAAAACACTGTGGGTCTTATACAATGACTGAGGCCTAAAATATTTTAGTTTCAAAGAGGGATTGGGTCTTACACTCTATTAGAGGCCCATGAGTGTTTGAAAATGATTGATGAGGGTGAAAATCAAAGAAACCCTAATTTTGTTTTCCTTTAAAAGTAAATATTTAAAGAAAATCAATAAAAATGATAAAAATACCAAATAAGTTTGGATAAACCACTTGTGATTTTTGTTTAAGGTTTGAAAAATGAGGTTTTAATCACAAGATGATTTAGAACTTATTTGGTTTTGATTTTCAAAATAAATATTCACTTTTAAATGTTTAAAAATAATTAAAAATGAATTTATTCACAAAAATACCAATTATATTAAATAAATAATATGAATTTGATTTTTTTGTGGAATAAAATATTTCAACATTTTTTTTATTTTTCAGAAAAAGAACCAATAAAAAATGATAAAAATTGAGTGAGAAATTAATTTTTCAAATCATTAATAAAATAATATGAAAAATCAGAAAATAGGAAAAAGTGATAAAAAAGAGGTCTGGGGTGAGGGGGATTCGAACCCCAGACCTCTCGCTTGCCAATACACACAAACCAGCTGATCAACCACTAGGGCGCAATGGCAATTCAAATATTGTATGGCAAATGAAAAATATATAGAGAACTTGGTTGGAAAACCTGAAGAATGGCGCCATGGCCATCTTCTTCCTCGAGCTCGTGCATGAAGCACCCAATCTCACTCGTCTCTCATCCATTTGACATGATTCAAACACCAAAATCATGCATTTTTTAACAAGGATCATGATGGAAATATTCAATTTTGTTAAAATGGATTGAATCAGGACATAACAAGTTAAAACCTGAAGAACCCTACAATTGGCATGAACTCAAGGAAATCCTATATACTAATTGTAAACAACAATTGATTGAGGGGAAACACTCAACATATGATGACAAGCAATTGGCAAAAGTATCATGCGAGGAAATATGCATGGATCATGAAGATGTAGTTTTGAGGCTTACCTTGATGCAAGCTGAAATGGAACTCTGCACAGATGGTGTTCTAGAAGTGGTTTGATTATCCCTACAGCTTCAATGGATGTTGTTGAGTGAATTGCAAGCCTTGGAACACTTTGAAAATCTTTGGATCAAGTTGGAGGAATCCAACTGCAGAATTGAGGCATAATGGCTTGGTTGAAGAGTGATTTTGAGCTAAAGGTGTTACAGAGATGGTTTAAGTGTTTGAACACCTCATATACATCATATGTGATGTTTTTGAGTAATTGGAATGGATTGCTTAAGGCTGCAACTCAAAACTCGATGGTGGTTGCTCAAAAACAAAGAAATTTGGCACTTAAGAGAGAATGAGAGAAAGCAATGTTGTAAGTTGCTTTGGGATGATTTAAATGATCAATTGGAACCTCTATTTATAGGTGATTGATGCGTCCACAAGTGCACAGAAATATCGAAGTAATATAAAAGATTGTCGAACCCACAGAGACCAATGTCAACCTACCGTAATCTATCGTCGCTTTGTAAAGTTAAGGCTAATGAATATTTAATTAAGAGGAAACTAGAACTAAAACTTAAAATGAACTTAAAAAAATGATAATAAAGAGAGGTCGGATTATGGATTCTGCATTCCTAAAGGACTTTGTAGAATTCGGGTACTAATTACAACTATAACTAGTTCCGTAGAATATACCGACTTAAAAACTCCACCTCACGCTCTCGCGGTATTAACTAAAGTCATGTTCCCTAATCCCAAGATTTTGCTCTCGCTCGCCCGGTAACTAGGAAATATATTTTGAAAGCCAGTAATATCCTAAACGTATCTAAAGTGCTCTCGCTGTAGTTAGATATGTTGCCTAATTTCCACTATCCGATTCGACCCCACGCTCTCGCAGTGCCGGCTCTAACCTTAATTAATTTCTCATTCTCAAGACAAAATTGTGTTAGATAACCTCTCACTCTCGTGACAAAGCTATTTAAATTAGACTTGGAAATTAAAACCAAAACAAAATTTTAATCATAAGTTTGTACCTATTATTTTTTACCGAGTCCCGTCGGAACGACAGTCCTCACATACCGGACTCTAAACAATTTAGTCGGACATGGATAGGAAAATAAGCATGCTATTACGATGAATTAATATAACACAAGGCATAATTAAGCTATCAATTAAAATGGTAGAGTAAGCAAATAAAGAAAAAACCTGTAATCGAATGGAAACTAGAAGCAGAAAACTTAACTGAATTATAATGCCGACATGCCTGAATCCGATACAAAAATTGAATGTCAGAAATAAATCCTAAAACTATACTGAGAATAGTCCCCCGATGTAGAGAACTATTCCTTTTACATAGTGCAAGAAACTGCTTAAAAACTAAAGAAATAAAATCTGGTTAAGAGAATAGTCCCCTGGTTATGGAAACCGTCTTCTGATTTTATACTATTGTGTGCCAAGGGATACAAACGGTTTTTGCGTGAAAATAGGATTCAATGAAGAGGTTGGACGTGTAGAGAATATAAGAAGGAGTGGAGAAAAGAAAGGAGAAGAAGTAGTGGTGGCACTCGTCACCTTCTCCTATTTTTTAGTGTGGCAGTCGCCACACTTTTCTCTCTTTTTTATTCCTTGTGGCACTCGCCACATATTCCCTTCATTCACCTTGTGGCAGGCGTCACACATTGGTGTGGTGGGAGCCACACTCATAAGCATGGCAAGCGCCACCTTATGTAGTGTTGTGGGCCCCCACACCTTTTTTTTTCTTTTCTTTCTTCTCATTTTCTTTCCTTCTTATTTTCTTTCTTCATTTCTTCAATTCCTCTCTTTTTCTCTTTCTTTTCATTCTTTTATAATTAAATCTCAGGCTACCTGAAAATATAAAATCGAGACGTAAATCAAAGTGTAGATCAAATAAAATAGAAGAAATCGCAAATAAAATTCATGTAAGTCAAGTAAAAAATACGATACATTTTTGAGTTATCAAACTCCCCCACACTTAAACCTTTGCTTGTCCTCAAGCAAATCATGACTCGCGAGAAAAATAGTGTATACGGATACTCATCCTAGGCTAACAACTCTACTTCTGTTAAGTTTGTGTCGATAGGTACTTGCTCACACACTAAGGATATCGTAACAACACAATTTTTCTTTTACGGTCATCAACCTCCCTCTTATACAAACCAATCCGAATCATGTCATTATACCTAAGCCTAACTCACTCATCCTTCTTTTATCCCTTTTCGTTCTGGCACAATCACATTAAGCCCGTTATCCTTTCACACTCATGGTAGGATAGCCTGTTAGTGACTGTGATCTCATTATCATCATTTTTTTTTCTTTTCGCACATTGGCTTAAATATCAATAAAATAAAGAAGTTTGCACCATTGGGCTAAATGATCGGGTGAGGATCACCTAACTTAGAAAGAGCATTCATTTTTTTTAATTTACCTTTTTAGCCTGAGATCATACACTTATTTGCATCAGCTTTTTACTTAGTGCGTGCATGGGATGGTGCTGACTGCTAAATAAACTACTTAGGGACTACTAAAGGGGTGAGAACTTAAGGCTACGGCATAACAGGTACTCAAATTGATTTCCATAATTTAGAGGCTCACGGTGTTAAAACGATATCGATCTTGCAGAATTTTCCCAAGTCTCACAATTCAACCTCAATTTTGTTTGTAACCTAAGATTTTCAAAAGAAACCCTGTTTTTAACTCAAAATTTTTTCAAAATATTTGGTGTGGCTCAAGAGAATGGGAAAATCGATAAACAACATAAAATCATGCATAAAGACTCGACAGCACATGCACAGACGCACGAAACATCAAAACAGAAAAAAAATTTAAAATCATGCTAGAAAACAGTAAATCTAACTAGAAACCGGTAAAATGAAAGCGGTAAATGTTCCACCCCCACACTTAAACCAAACATTGTCCTCGATGTTTGATAAAAGGTGGTAAAGGAAAGATAGAACCTGTATGAATGCCATTGCGTGCTACCACGACCAAATTTGCGCTGATTCTTCCCTTGTTGTCCCTGCCTTCGCTAGCCACTTCTACTCCGGCGTCTTGTACTATGAGTTATCTAAATTTGCTGAAACTTCACTTTACTGAAGCCGCTTATCATACTTCCTGTTTCCGAAGGAAGTACCTGCAAAAAATGTTAGAAAAATACGGTGCGGTGTGTGCAGGTGGAACCTGACCATGCGGGAGGACAAGGAGGAGGTGAGTTACGAACAAGAGAGATATGCCCTCCCCTATCATACTCAACATTGGTGTTACCACCAGCAGAGACATTCATAGGAATGTCTGTGGGCACCAACTCATCTTAAGGGATTGTCATCTAGAGATTTTTCGCCTAAATGTAGCTGAGACGTGACAAGCGATACAATTCTTTATTTTCTGCAAACACAAACAATAAAAGTAAAACATTAAATTAAAAACTCGTGGGTTGCCTGCCACGCAGGGCTTTTTTTAACGTCGCTAGCTCGACGGTTAGGAGTGTTAATCTTAGGTTTCCATGGCCATTTATCAAGCCATCTCACATATCCCTCACCTTTTCTTTTCTTCCTTCTGTGGGGTGGTTCATTCTTTTGAACTTGTGGTGGTGGTTCAGGATCTATCCTAACTATTAGTTTTTCAAGTTTGGGCTTAGTTATTTCATCCATCGCCTCAAAGTTTAACCTTACCCTCTTAGCAGTAATGATATCCCTAGTTTTATGGTCCTCAAATTTTTTCTTTTTATGCGTGACCTCAAACAAAGATGCATCGGTGTGGATATTTTCCAATACCCCCGCATACGTTTTGGATTGGGATTTTACATTAGCTTCCACAAAACTTTGCGAGAAAGGAATTGGTGGGGTATATGGAGGAGGAACGACATTAGGTGCTTCCTTCGCTACCTCTTTGACAACCTCCCTTTCGGATGGTGTCGATGGATTTTTCTCAATCTCTACTATCTTCTCACCAGAACTCTCCTCAACCTCATTATCACTCTCCTCACCCTCATTATCACTCTCCTCGGGATTCTCGATTTGTTTTTCATTAATGGTTGTTACAACATCCACATGCTCGTCAGGGGAGGGTCATATAGGTGTCTGTGCAAGAAGGGAGATTTGAGTCTCCAATGCCTCAGTCTGAGTCGCAGGGACTCGACCATAGTGTTTATCTGCATAAGGGTTTCATAAGTATCGAGATGTTGTATTCTAAGCTCTTCATTCTGGAGAGTTTGTGTCTCCACAAAGTGCTCCATCATAGATTCTAACCTAGAATTAGTTGTTGTTTCAATGAAATCCTCCATTAATGTTTCGAGGTTGGAATTAACAGATTCTTGTGGTTCCTCGAAATATTGGGAATGGTGATCGTAGAGGAAATTTGGGTGCGGTTCCTCGAGATATTGGGAGTGAGTCAGTGTCGCATTGAAATCCTGCATTAATATTTCTAGGTTGGAATTATGAGATTCTTGCGACTCCTCAAAATGTTGGGATTGGTAGTTGCAGAGGAAATTTGGGTGAGAATGAGTTAGTGATGCATTGAAATTCTCCATTTGTATTTCAAGGTTGGAATTATGGGATTCTTGCAATTCCTCAAAATACTGGAAATGGTGATTGTAGAAAAAATTTAGGTGATACATAGTAATGAATGCCTTAGTCTATACGGTGCAACAACGGAATCACAATATTGACTGTTGGTCCCCGGCAACGGCGCCAAAAACTTGATGCGTCCACAAGTGCACGGAAATATTGAAGTAATATAAAAGATTGTCGAACCCACAGAGACCAATGTCAACCTACCGTAATCTATCGTCGCTTTGTAAAGCTAAGGCTAATGAATATTTAATTAAGAGGAAACTAGAACTAAAACTAAAAATGAACTTAAAAAAAATGATAATAAAGAGAGACCGGAATATGGATTCCGCATTCCTAAAGGACTTTGTAGAATTTGGGTACTAATTACAACTATAACTAGTTCCATAGAATATACCGACTTAAAAACTCCGCCTCACGCTCTCGCGGTATTAACTAAAGTAATGTTCCCTAATCCTAAGATTTTGCTCTCGCTCGCCCGGTAACTAGGAAATATATTTTGAAAACCAATAATATCCTAAACGTATCTAAATCGCTCTCGATGTATTTAGATATGTTGCCTAATTTCCACTATCCGGTTCGACCCCACGCTCTCGCAGTGCCGGCTCTAACCTTAATTAATTTCTCACTCTCGTGACAAAATCGTGTTAGATAACCTCTCACTCTCGTGACAAAGCTATTTAAATTAGACTTAGAAATTAAAACCAAAATAGAATTTTAATCATAAGTTTGCACCTATTATTATCTACTGAGTCACGTCAGAACGACGGTCCTCACCTACCGGACTCTAAACAATTTAGTAGGACATGGATAGGAAAATAAGCATGCTATTACGACGAACTAATCTATCAATTAAGCTATCAATTAAAAATGGTAGAGTAAGCAAATAAAGAAAAAAACCTGTAATCGAATGGAAATTGGAAGCAGAAAACTTGATTGAATTATAATGCCGACAGGCTTGAATCCGATACAAAAATTGAATGACAGAAATAAATCCTAAAACTATATTGGGAATAGTCCCCCGATGTGGAGAACTATTCCTTTTACATAATGCAAGAAACTGCTTAAAAACTAAAGAAATAAAATCTGGTTAAGGGAAGAGTCCCCTGGTTATGGAAACTGTCTTCTGATTTTATACAATTGTGTGCCAAGGGATACAGACGATTTTTGAGTGAAAATAGGATTCAATGAAGAGGTTGGATGTGTAGAGAATATAGGAAGGAGTGGAGAAAAGAAAGGAGAAGAAGTAGTGGTGGCACTCGCCACCTTTTCCTATTTTTTAGTGTGGCAGTCACCACACTTTTCTCTCTTTTTTTTCCTTGTGGCACTCGCCACATATTCCCTTCATACACCTTGTGGCAGGTGCCACACATTGGTGTGGTGGGCACCACACTCATAAGTGTGACAAGCGCCACCTTATGTAGTGTGGTGGACCCCCACACCTTTTTTTTTCTTTTCTTTCTTCTCATTTTCTTTCCTTCTCATTTTCTTTCCTTCTCATTTTCTTTCTTCATTTCTTCAATTCCTCTCTTTTTCTCTTTCTTTTCATTCTTTTATAATTAAATCCCAGGCTACCTAAAAATATAAAATCGAGACGTAAATCAAAGTGTAGATCAAATAAAATAGAAGAAATCGTAACTAAAATTCATGTAAGTCAAGTAAAAAATACGACACATTTTCGAGTTATCAGTGATCAACTCTTGCCTTGGAGGAATAGTGAATGGCTACTGGATCAGATCACATTCAATGGCTTTGGCTTGGTGGCATTTTTTCTCATGCAAAGTAACCTAGCCCCTCCCAAGAGCAGGGCTATGTCTTGACTGAATCCACATTCTTCAGATATTTTTTACTGTTGTTTAATCAGAGAACTTGACTGAGGAGAGTGAGAATCTTGAAAGTGCACTATTCCACATTAATGCCCTTGAATTCAAGGCATAATATGCCAAAATGCATTGATCTCAAGTTGGAAGATCCTTTGGCTTTTGGACTCAGCTTTGCAAGTGGGATCCTTTGGATTAGTATCAGATTAGATGACTGTAGCATAGGGGTCATTGGTCTTTGGCTCAAAATCGTGCAAGACAAGAAATCTCACAAACTGATTTTTCATGACAGCCTTGCCATGGTGTGTTGTAGCAGCCATAACTCTTGGCTCAAGTAGAGTTGTTTCATGCTAGTGAGTTGCTTGTGTTGTAGGAAACATGTACAACAACTTTGATGTTTACATCATGAATTGATTCAGCTTGCAACTATGTGAAAAAATCCCACAAGTTTTGGTGTTTTCAACAAAATCTGTCTTGGACAGAATTTTGTCTAAGTGTTGGAAAAGTTATACATTCATGTTTTTAGTCATTTTGATCCAACCATAACTCAGAATCCACAATGAATTGGAGTGAGGTGTAGTTGAAGCTTTTGTAGAGTGCCATGAGAGCTACAAATCCAGCTTTGGACCAGCCAAAATGGTTGCTTGGATCACAAGCTATGATCCTTGGAAGTTGGTACCCTAGCCACTTTATTCCATAACTTAGAAAATTTCTAAGTTTTTTATGGTTACCCCCTTTTACAAGTTATCCCACTTTTCTTGATTTTTCTTGATGAATGATGATCCCAATCACATATTAACATCATTTTAGGGTCAAAGAACCATAATTGTGAAAAATCTCAAAAAGTCAAACTTTGACTTTTGGGCACAGTTGACTTTTTGTCAGAAGAACTCCAAACTGTGCGATCCTCTATGAAATCAAGTCCTTGACCTAAATCAAACTTGATGGATTGATTTCATAGGTGTTATAGGGTGTATTGAATCATGTCCCAAGGTTTGGGAGCATGCCTGAGTCAAAAGTCAAAGGCACAATTGACTTTTCCCACGAAACCCTAATTGTGGTTCTGATGAATTTGAAACTTGTTGATCAAGCTTCTTGGATCAATCCATTGTTGCAAATGGATCAATGTAGTGTGTTAGAGACCCTCAAATCCTCTCTTGAGGTCTTGGCTCATGTTTTGTCCCAAAAGTCAACTTAGGGGTGAATTAGGTCAAGAAATCCTAATTCCTGATTTTAATTGTATGCATCCCCTGAGGCAAAATTGACTTGATGATTGGGTTCATGATGTCCCTTGGAGTATCTTAGGTTGTGTTTTGAAGCCTTTGGCTCATGCCCAGAGGAAAATTTCCATCTGGAGGCCCTAGTCGACCAAAACCCTAATTTGGTGACACTGGCGATCTCGAGGCTTAATCCACTTGGAATGTTGCAACTTTGTGCTTGGTTCTTGATGTGGGAGTCCTCTTGATCCTTTATAGAGGTTTAAAAGGTTAGACAAGTTGAAGATCATGTAAATTCTTGATTAATCCTTTGTTTAAGAGCTCTAATAGGGCTTGAAACCCTAAGTTTGATTGTAGTGGATGCTCACCCATCTTTGGGGAGACTAATGAGGTATGATGGTTCATCCATATTATGATGATGATTTTCACAATGATGGGAAATCTTAGTGGTCAAAATTTGGGGTATGACATATGCAAACGCACTAAGTGCAGATTTCCAAATAATGTGAATGTAAAGCTGATTCTAAATACAATCCAAAGGATTGTATCAATTTTACAAAACAATTTCTCAGCTCTAACTTACACTATCTCAAAAATTTCGATCAATTGATACTTCAAAAATTCGAATAATATTGAAACATAAAAGAGTAGGGAAAGATAGGACAAACACGATTTAATTATGAAGTTCCCCAATCGTCCTCGCTATGGGTACCTCTGCCCCCAATTCCACAAATGGAATTGATATATATATATATATATATATATATATATATATATTGTCGTTTACAAATTGTTTATACAAGAGAAGAACAATGAACATCCAAACCCTCAAACGTCTTTGATTGTTGATGTTGAGTCTTCTCTCCCCTTGATTCAAGATGAATCAAGTGCCTCGAATCTGGTTGAACAAATCACCGTCTCACGCTACTAGACTGGAAGAACCTGTCTTTCTTCAGTCACCTTCACTCCGTCGATTTCGATCTTCCATAATTCGATCCCAAATATTTCTTCTTCGATCCTCCGACTGTAGCTACTAAACCGAACCCGGCTGAATCCTTGTAGAACGAAACGATTTGTGCGAAACCCCCAAAATCTCCTTGATTCTTGGAGGAAAAAACCTGAGGTTTTATTCAAGATTTACCTACTGATACTCAACCCAGGACAGAGGATTTGCAACACACCTAAGTTAGAACGTTGTCACTTCACACGATGCAAGACACTAACAAAAATGATTATGTGTAAGTGCAAGAGATCACAAGGTTGAAGATGAAGATGAAAAGAAAAATAAGTATATATTTTCACGTTTCTTATTTTTTTTAAATGAGATGAATCCACTATATATAATGCCATAAAGACCAACCGAAATGGAATAATAGCCAAAACAGAAAAAACAGAATGCAGAAAAATAGCCCAGACCAGCGAAGGGTCGACCGCCCACTTAATGTTGGTCGCCAAGAGCTAACTCGTGGAGGTATCTATGCAAAATACGGGACCATGCGTCGACCGTCCAACACCTTGCGTCGACGCAAGCATGCTAAATTTGCAGAAATTAAAAAACCCAGAAGCATGCATCGACCGCATGCATCAGGGAGGTCAACATGCGCTAACCCTACTGCTTCACAAGAAATGGTCAAAACTGCATGAGTCGACTCATGCTGACCTTAGGTCGACTCAAGACTTGCAAAACTCAGAAATTCATTTTTATCCACATTTTTACTGACTAAGACTCGATTCATGCATACCAAACATTAATACCATGATCATGCACATGTAGAAATTGTGTAGACCTCTTCCTATATGTTTAGACACATGAATATCAATGGTTAAATGCAATGTGACCGACAACAAAGTGATACCGTCCAAATTACAAACTAGAAACTATCCTACTTATTGACATCATTAAAACAGAGCTAGATGAAAAAGCACTTAGCCCTCACATACTCCCCCTTTTTTATGATGGTAGCATTTTCTACCTTTCTCTTGATTTGTAATTTGAAGACTCCCCCTATCTCTGTGAGGTCTTTAAACATTCAATTTTGATCAATTTCTGCTGCTAGTAGATGTATCCTTCTCCCGCTTTGACAATATCTAAAAGAGAAATAGAAGGTGGTCAAAGATAGAGCAGCATAATATGGAAAGATCCACTCATCAATTTGTAAACAAATACACTAACATGCATCCACATATAATGATGTTAATGTGAGAATAAGAAGGGATAAATACGGCACACGATATGCAACACATCATTCATTACATAATAGTGAAAAATAGCGAAACATAGTCCAAATTGAAAACAAAAGAAAGCATCATGCAAGAAAGGAATTAAAGCATACAATCAAAACACAAATGATATCATGCACTAAAAATGATTCTAATCCCTATGGTCTCCTCCCCCTGAATGGATGACCTTGTCCTCGGTAATTGTGGCCTGGTGGTGGTTGGAACGGCTGTTCCTCAAGATAGCGATTCAATTCGATCATAGCGGTGTTGAGGATGCCTAGACTGTTGGTGATATTCTGGGTCTGAAGTTCCATAGCATTATCCAAATTGGTAAATCTGGCCATTGAGGCATCAGCAAACCTATTGAAATTCTGGGTGTGAGTAGCCAACTGATCAGAAAGAGAAGTGAGCCTCTCCTCCTGAGCAGTGTATCTCTGTTCTTGTAACTCCCATAATTCCTCTTGTTCTAACTGCATCTGATTCAACATGGCTAGAATTTCTTCAGTGTCCTAAAAAGCTTACTGTGGCTGTGGAGTCGGAGGTGTAGAATACTCGGGCTGTTCAGTTTGTTGTTTCCAACCATAGTTTTAAGGAACATAAGCAGCACCAAGAGTGGTCCAACCAGTGTGCTGCCATTCTCCCCATCCCTGATTGTCATAAGTCTCCTACGGTTGAGAATAACCCATCCATGCCTCATTATCTACATCCATCATATTCACATCAGAATTATTACCAGCTTGATTTTCATACACATTTCTTTCCTCGACAGCTTGGTCATCCGGAACCTCATGAGGAGGATGAGTTTCTTTGGCTCTGTAGTGGTACTCTTGTGTCTCAGGATTCCAGAAGTAACCGATCATAGTTAGGGTTTTTTGTTGGAATTGTTGTTCAGATAAGATAGTGACATAGCGAATGTCCGGAACCGTAATGTCAACCTTATTTAAAATATTTTGAATGCACGACGCATAGTACAAAGACGTACCTCTTGTTAAATCCCAGAGGGCAAACATATGATAAATGAAATAATAGGGCCAACTGATTTGAATTTTGTTCTTTAGGATATATATGAGATGAACCTCCGCTTGATCAACTCTAGAGAACCCGCCTTTCTTAGGTCGCAAAATATGAGCGACAATCCATTGTAGAATGCGATCGACAAATTTCAGATGACCCGTTGTAACAGATTTTGGAAACAACTCGATGTTCACAATAGCATCCGAATACGGTTCACACAACATTGAGTTCAAAGCGGTTTTAAACTCATAGTCACGAACAAACTTTGTATCAGTTACTTGAGGAAGACCTTCATGAGATTCCAAGCTGAACAAGTTATTCCATACAGCATCGTTCATAGAATAGGACGTGTTTTTCATAGAATACTTAAAATTCGTACCTTCGAACTTATTCTCAATTCCACAATACAACAACCGAACCAAATCACAATTAAATTTATCGTCGCATTCTAGAAATTCATCAAATTTCTGAGCATTCAGCATTTCAGTTACCTCTGTGAGATGATAATCTAGAGCCATCAGAGGGTAGTAGGCATGTTGTCTAATAACAGAACGATTGTGGAAGTTGTCGTTAAAGGATTCAGACAAAGCATCAGAGAGCAGAGATAGAGTATTTATCAGAGTGGATGAAGTTCCAGCTCTTGATGTAGATGCTCTTGTAGTTCGTTTACCAGTTGCACGTTGAGAAACCATTTTTTAGTAATGAAGAGTGAGGAAGATGAACAGTTCGCAGATGAGAGGATTGAGAGAATGTTGGTTATGATGTAGAATGAGAAACCCCCTTTTTAAAGCCTTTGTGATTTGGATTTTAAGGGTTTTATGGAGTTTATGAGTAATGGAGGTTTAATGAAGGAAGATTGAAGGAGAAGGAGAGGAGAAGACCAAAGAAATCTGATTTATGACATGCAAGTATGTGAAATAAAGTGAATTAAAAGTATGTAATGCTTTTGGATGACAATGGGGCGGCGCGCGCGTTCTCGAGAAAAAAGGATTCTGAACCAGTCATTCATTCATCAACCTAAATAGGTCATGCGTCGGCGCACGCTGACTAAACTTAGAAATTTTTTTGAAATTCTTGAGATGCGTCGACCTAAGGTAGGCACGCGCTAACCCGGTTCTTTTCTTTAAAAAATGAACAGTTCATGAGTCGACCCATGACATGCTTTGGTCGACTCATCCAAATGAAAAATGGAAAAATTCATGTTTTATCCTATAAATACACCAATACAAGATAAATAAACATGCTAACACATAAATCAAACATCCAAATGAATAATATATGCTTAAACGTGTAATAAACATCATTTAAACACTCAACATGGTACATATATTAAAAAAAACTTATGAAGCGAAACGATATTACCTTGATCATGATTGATGATGAGAGCCCTCACATATAGCTCAATAACTCTTTGCATTGTTAGTAAAAAAAATAAATAAGCATATATATATATATATATATATATATATATATATATATATATATATGCGTGAAGAGAAAATATCTTAGAGGATTATCAAACACGATCCGAGATGTCGAGAACGCCAAGTTCCCTACGGATGTGAAAGAAAGGATCTGTAGCTAGTGGTTTTGTAAAAATGTCAGCAAGTTGATTTTTAGTATCAACATGCTCAAAGACCACATCAACTTTCTCTACATTATCCCTAAGGAAATGATGATGTATTTCGATATGCTTGGTGCATGAATGTAATACGGGGTTCTTAGTTAGGTTAATAGCACTGGTGTTATCGCCCAAAATAGAAATACGCTCAAGTTTTAAGTTAACTGTCGGCGACAACGTATTCGGCCTCGACTGTTGACAAGGCAACGGAAACCTGTTTCTTGCTATGCCAACTCACCAAGGAATTTGCGAAAAAGTGACACGTGCCACTAGTACTTTTCCTATCCGATTTGCACCCGGCAAAGTCGGAATCGGAATAGCCAACTAAGGAACAAACACTACCTTTAGAATACCACAGCCCATACTTTGGAGTACCGGAGAGGTATCGAAGTATGCGCTTAACTGTTTTTAAGTGGGATTCCTTGGGACGTGCTTGATACCTCGCACATATGAATACACTAAACATAATGTCGGGTCGTGATGCAGTAAGATAAAGAAGAGATCCAATCATACCTCGATACTTCTTTACCTCTACATCCTTACCATTTTTGTCACGATCAAGATTGACACAAGTAGGCATCGGAGTGTCTATTTCCTTGCAATTTACCATGTCAAAATGTTTGAGAAGCTTAAGACAATATTTTGTTTGACTCACAAACGTACCCTCTTCGAGTTGTTTGATTTACAATCCGAGGAAATAGTTGAGTTCCCCCATCATGCTTATTTCAAACTCCCACTGCATCAAACTATTAAACTCATTGACCAAGGTCATGTTAGTAGACCCGAAGATAATATCGTCAACATAAATTTGTACCAAAATTAAGTGTTTTCCTTGACGTTTAATAAAGAGGGTTGTGTCAACCTTCCCTCTTGAATACCCTTGATCAAGTAAAAATTTGCTTAAACGTTCATACCAAGCCCTGGGGGCTTGTTTAAGTCCGTACAAAGCACGTTTACGTTTGTAGACATGATCAGGATATTCATGGGATTCAAAACTCGGAGGTTGGGATACATAAACCTCTTCATTAATTTATTTGTTAAGGAAAGCACCTTTAACGTCCATCTGAAATAGTTTGAAATTTTTAGTGCAAGCATAAGCAAGTAAAAGGCATATAGCCTCGAGTAGGCAACCGGCGCATAAGTTTCCTCATAGTCGATTCCTTCCTCTTGGTTATAGCCTTGCGCTACAAGCCGCGCTTTGTTTCGTGTTATAAATCCATTTTCATCAAGTTTATTCCTAAACACCCATCGGGTGCCGATTACTCGATGATCTCGCGGAGGGGGGACAAGGTCCCAAACCTCATTTCTCCTGAATTGATTTAGTTCATCTTGCATTGATAAAAACCAATGCTCATAGAGTAACGCCTCCTTTGCGTTTTTAGGTTCAACTTGTGACACAAAAGCGGAGTAATAACAAAAGTTACTAAGTTTAGAGTGGGTGGTTACTCCCTTAGAGATGTCACCGATGATATTGTAGATTGGATGGTCTTTGGAAGACTTCCATGCTGGAGGAAGGTCATCTTCATTAGTTGGATGATCCTCCTCACTCTTCATAGGTTGGCGATCCTTTTCCTCCTCAATACACACTGCTTCGGGCTGATCAGTTCCTTTATCAGTGTCCTTGAGTATGTCTTCGGAAGATACACCTGCACCATGAAAAGAACTACCTTCTCCGACATTTTTCGGATAAGACTCATCAAAAGTAATGTGTACCGACTCTTCAACAATTCGTAACCTTTTATTATAAATTTTATTAGCTTTACTTGACTGAGAATATCCAAGAAAAATACCCTCGTCGGCCTTGGCATCAAACTTACCAAGTGTCTCTTTCCCATTGTTTAACACGAAACACTTGCAACCAAAGACATGAAGGTGAGAGATATTTGGCTTACGCCCTTTTAAAAGCTCATATGGTGTCTTGTTTAGAATAGGTCGGATGAGCACCCTATTCAAAACGTAACAAGCCGTACTAATGGCGTCGGCCCAAAAGTATTTTGGAAGTCCACTTTCATTGATCATAGTCCTTCCAAGTTCCTCCAAAATTCTATTTTTATGTTCCACCACCCCATTTTGTTGAGGGGTACGTGGTGCGGAAAAATTATGATCAATTCCATGGGATTCACAAAATGCTTCAAACAAATGATTTTCAAACTCACCCCCATGATCACTTCTAATTGACACAATGTTCGTGTTTAACTTGTTTTGAAATAACTTAGCAAAATTTTCAAAGACCGAAAAGGTATCACTCTTATTTGCTAAGAAAATAGTCCAGCAAAACCTAGAAAAGTCATCGACTATTACAAAACCATAATAGTTACCACCTAGGCTTTTGATCCTAGATGGTCCAAATAGGTCCATATGGAGGAGCTTAAGGGGTCTCATAGTTGAAACGATGTTTTTAGATTTAAATAAGATCCTCGTTTGCTTCCCCATTTGACAAGCATCACAAAGATGATCCTTTGTAAATTTTATTTTGGGCAAACCGACGACTAGGTCTTTAGAGACTATTTTGTTAAACAAATCAAAATTGATATGAGCCAACCGCCTATGCCACAACCATGAATCTTCATTCATAGTGACTAGACACTTATCTTCATTCAACGATACCTCATTTAAGTCTAGCATATAAACATTATTCACCCTCAAGCCCTTAAACACATCCTTTTTGTCACTATCTTCAACTATGCAACAATATTTTGAAAATGATACTTTATAATTCTTGTCACATAGTTGACTAATACTTAAAAGGTTGTGTCTAAGGCCTTCCACAAGCAGCACATCAGAGATAGTAGTCGATGAGGGGTTACCTACACTACCTTTGTCGAGAATCTGTCCCTTATTGTTATCTCTGTAGGTGACAAACCCCTTTTTCTTTGCCACAAAGTCGATGAAAAGAGATATGTCTCCTGTCATATGTCTTGAGCAGCCACTATCCAGAACCCATCTTCTTTCGGTGGTCTCAAGACTTTGTACCTACAAAAAAATCAAGGGAGAGTAGGTACCCAATTCTCATTGGGTCCTTTACGGTGAGTGAAACCAAGATCGCACTTGGGCAACCATTGATAAATGCCTTTTGGAACAAGAAATCTTCTAAAACGACATTTTACAATAGTATGACTAGGCTTGCAACAATATAGGCAATCACGGTTCATTTGGAATTTACCTTTGCTATCTCTATCTCGAATCACATACGTATACTTTTGATACGGATTATTCATACTTTCTCGATAATGTGATCGATCAATAGTAAACGTAAATTTAGGCTTAAGAGCCTTGTCTAATTTGGCCTTAACGGTTCTCACCTCTTTTTGCCAAATATGACAAGTATCACAACCCCCAAACTTGAACCATGGAGACTTATTCTCATCAATCTTACCTTTTGATGCATCCACCATGGAGTTTTTAAGAGCTTCCAATTCCTTTTCGGAATCGGAAACCTTTCTCTCCAAATATGAAAAAATATTTTTTTTCGAGGCTAAGCGTTGGAAAGCTTCCTTAGCCTCGTGGTGCAACATATCAAAAGCCTTTTGTAATTCTAAATGAGATATACTATTATAATGATCATATTTAGAGTGTTTTACCTCTTTCTTCTTGTTTTGATGTGCCATAAGACATAGATTAACGGACTCACTTTCGTCACTTGAGTTGTCATCTTTTTCCGACTCGCTATCGTTCTCCTAAGCGATGTATGCTCGTCTAGACTTGTTTGACTTTTTGTGTTAACGACTCTTATCCTTATCCTTATCCTTGTCTTTCTTGAGTGATGGACAATCCGGCTTGTAGTGCCCGGATTTTCCACAGTTGTAACAAGATCCTTTCACCTTGCCATTCGTATTGCCTTCCTTTTTTGATTGCCTCCTAAATTTGACTAGATTTTTATCCGAGTGTTGAATCTCATTCTTCCGAAGTATCTATTGTATCTCTTCACAAATAGGCTCATGTCATCATCGGAGTCATCATCTTCGTCATTGTTGGTTTCATCATTACTTTGCTCCTGAGATGTGGACTTTGAACAAGAAGCCTTAAGAGCAATCGACTTCTTTTACGTATCTTATATTTTCTCCTTCTTTATACTCTTCTCATGTTTTTCCAAGCTAATGAGCACTTGCTCATGTTCATCGAGTTTGCCAAATAATGTCGTGAGGTCTAGAGTAGCTAGATTATTGGCCTCCTAGATCGCGGTGACCTTCGGCTGCCATTCCCTATTAAGACACCTCAAGATTTTATTAGTAGCAACCTCGTTGGGAATTGGTTTACCAAGTACATGCAATTTGTTGATAATGTGAGTAAATTGTTTTTGCATATCCGCAATGGTTTCCCGTTGCTTCAGGTAAAAAAGATCGAACTCTTGCATTAGTGTGTTGATACGGGCCATTTTAACATCATTAGTGCCTTTGTGGGCTACTTGTAAAGCATCCCACATGGCTTTAGCCATTTCACAATGAGAGACTCGGTAAGATTCGTCAACTCCCAAAGAGGAGATCAAAATATTTCGAGCCTTCCAGTCATAGCTGTACTTTTTCTCGTCCTCCTCATTCCATTGAGCTTCGGGTTTGGGAATGACAATGCCTTCAACATTGGTCATTGTAATTTCCATTGAACCGTTTAAAATAACATTCCAAACCTTCCGATCTATGGAATTTATATGGACACACATGCAATCCTTCCAGTAGCTGTAATTCTCGCCTGTAAAAACTGGAGCTCTATTATAAGACCCTTTAGGTTCGTTCGCCATATTCCAAGAAGTTTTACCGAAGCACCAGATAAACCGGAGCTCGTGATACCACTTGTTAGACGATGGCTAGGATCTAGAAGGGGGGTGGAATAGATCCCACAATTTTATACACGCAAATGGTTACCAAAAATTGGTTTTAAAAAAGTTTTTACGGAAGCAACCACTGAATCACACGTCTACAACAAACCTCTACTAAAATGATTGGACATGCACGGCAATATTAGGAATGAAATAACGGATAAGAAAAATTCAGATTAATCAACAAAAACTAAACGCAATCAACCAAGTTTTGTTTGCTTGATGTTAATCCAATTACCAACGAGATAGGTTGACAAAAATTAATTGCAATTGGGTTCGATTTTGCGTTTAATCAACTTATCGAACACTTGGTGTGTGCAAACACACTAAGTGCAGATTTCCAAATAATGTTGAAGATGGTTGGTTTACATCCTGAGTGAATCGCACACTCAAAGATAACAACAGAGTCACCACCAAACTTTATTTAGTCCCAAAGGACAGGGAAAATATCGATAAAACCCAAGGGGAAGAGAAACGGGAACGGGGGGTTGGTTATGCGAAAGGAAGATACTAGCACCTAATGCATCCGTCGTACTCGACGGGAACCATTTTGCTTTCTTCTAGGCTTGGATGGGTTATCTATCTAAAGGCTTCTAGCTAAGAGAAGGAGGAGAGATAGAGAAAGGGGAAAAAGAAAGAAAAGAAAGAAAGTGCTCGTAGAGGATTGTGGCCCTCGTGACTACGTACCCTCATAGTGCAATGAGGAAATCAGAGCATCATAGTTCATCGAACCAGGGGACAGAAAAGAAGGAAGAAAGGGAGAAGGAAAGAAGGGTGGAAGTGTGCTCGCCAAGACATTGCGTCTCGTGCCTACGTATCTGACATTCGAACGAATGCAAAATCAGAGCTTCCGTAGTTCGGGGAACTGAACGGAAAACAAAACAAGAAAGAAACAGGAAAACAAAAGAAGTGGTGTCAAAACCAAGAGCAAGAGTGAAAGAACAACTCTACTGGGGAAGACCACGCAGTAAGAGCGATTACACAAGAGACTAGGAGGAGAATGGTTTCAAAACCAAGAAGGAAAGAAACTCCGATGGGGATAACATAAAGAAATTGGTGTCAAAACCAAGAAAGTAAGAGCAAAGGGTATGGAAAAGAATCCGCTGGGGATCCAAATAAAGGGAAATTGGTGAAAACCAAGAGGAAAGGGAGACTCGGTGTATTAACTGGCCGGCAGTGGTTAACCGAAGAAATAAAATAAGACCCTGTCGGGGAAAAAAGGCTGGTGTCAACAGACGTACTGTGATAAACCAAGAGAGAAAGAGTGTTGAACCAAGAGAAGGTTTTTGACTCGGAGGGGACGTCGGTATGTTAACTGATAAACAGTGGTTAACCGAGGAAACAAGGATTGCAACTCTGTGGGGATAGAGAAGCATTGGTTTTAACAGAGAAATTTGTGATCAACCAGAAGAGCGGGTGTAGGACCGATCGAAGGTCGTAACCCAAAAGGGGTGTTGGTATTGACTGAATAAACATCACTTGACCAACGAAGAAAGGGTATTGAACCAAAAGAGGTTACTAGCCCAAGGGTGCAAGTATTAGAACCAATAAAGGTTGCCAACTGCGGGGTTCAGTTTTAACAGGAGAACTGTGATTAACCGAGAAAAATGAGTGATTAACCAAAGGGAGGTGATTAACTCAAAAAAAGGGATTCAGTATTTTAACAGACGGACTGTGGTTAACTGAAGAAAAGGGTGATTAACCGAGAGAAGGTGATTAACCCAGGGAAACTCAGTATTTTAACAGATGGACTGTGGTTAACTAAGGAAAAGAGAGAAACATTGGTGTTTTAACTGACAGGCAGTGATTAACCAAACAAAGGGAGAAGAACCAAAAGAAGGTTGCGAACTCCGCAGGGGTTTCGGTATTTAATAGGAAAACTGTGTTTAACCAAAGAAAGAGGAAAGAGACTCTCCAGGGGAATCAAAAGAACAATGATTGCAAGAAAAGAGTAGGGTAAGAGTTGGGTGCTAACCCAAGAGACAATGATCTTTAACCAAGAGAAATGGTGATTGATCAAAAGAGAGATTGAAAAAGATAAAAGTGATCAGGGATCAACTCAACTGGGGATGGAGGAACACTATAGTTTAAGGATAGAGGTGATTATTCTCGGCTAGAGGGACAACGCCCTTACCCAAGAAATAGTCAGAATGAGGGTAGACAACTCCTTCCTCATTCATTCTCTAACACTCAAAGTATAGTGCGAAAATTGAAACGGACAGCATAACAGCCCCAATTTATACAGTGCTCTTGTGTGAAGACGGACAGCGTAACAACTTCAATTATACAGTGCTCCGATGCAAGGCGTAGCACGAAACTCCAACTCCACGGGGGATCGAGAGAGAAATCTCTAAAGGAAACCTAAAGAGAGGAAAGGGGAAGATCAACTAATCGAAACATGGTTAAGCTCATCCATGAAGGGGAATTATTGATTATACAAAATTAAGCTCATCCATGAAGAATGAAACTTAATGCAAAACCAAGGAAGGGAGTACAAAACAATACCAAATGATCAACAAATATGCAACACAAAGTCATGCTATGTGATCAAAGTGGAATGCAAGAATGATTATATTCACATGATGCCAAAACATGAACAATTTGAATAATTGAAAGTGTGCAACAAAATTTCATGAATAAGCTTCAAACAGAAGTTAAATGACATTTAAAACATCCATAAAATCAAGCATGACAATCAATGGAAGTTAAAATGAAGAAAGCATGGCAAACAAGCTTGAAAATGCAAGAAAATGGCCATTTTGTACAGTGGTGACCGGTTACTCACCACGCGTTAACCGGTTACTTATTTGAAACTTGAGTATTTTGTTGAAAATTGCACTGAGTAACCGGTTACTCACCATGTGTTAACCGGTTACCACTGTCACAGTGGCAAAAATAACAGAAAAAACAGCTTTCCAAAAGTAATTTTTAGCACTTAATCACTTATAACAACCAATACATGCTAGATCAAGAATTTGTGCACGAAAATGATATTATGTAAGTGCAATTAACACACATCACAAGCAACAATCATGGAGATTAAAGATCAAGCAAATGCGTAACAAATCGAACTGAAAACGATTAAAATTACATCGTAAATGTGCGAAAACGTCGAAACAGTTAGCAAAGATAGATCTACCAACCTACAAGGCGGAGATGTGCCTTGGTAATTGTTGTAAAGTATTCTCGATGCAGAAAATTAAAGAAAACCATAGGAATCTTCAATTTGGTGACGAAACATGTCGAAATCGAGCAAAATACGATAAAGCTCCAAAATGCGAATTCGAACCGTTGAATATTGAAGCAAATACTTGAGATAACTCCACAAGCTGAAATAACTCCAGAACTCCAAGTGGAATTGCAAAATTGATGAAGGTTGAGCTCAAGAAATAATCACTTTTTATGTAAAAGTGGTTATCCTTCAAAGTAGAAATGAGCTTTGGTGAGATTTTGGAAGAGAATTGGGATGAAGATGAAGATGTAGCAGAAAAAAATCAGAGAGAATGTGAGAGAATTGAGAGTGAATTGTGCAAAATGGTTGAAGGTCCTTGAAAATGAGTGAAGGTGAGTTTATATTAGACTTTAGGTTTGGAATATGAGAGGTTTGGAGCTAGCTTTGGACTTAGCTTTGGGAGGTTTGGAGTTAGGGTTGGAGTTAGTTACACTTGACTCACTGAGTCAAAGTGGTTAACTCAATTAGTTAGACCCAACTCGGTGTCAATCTCAAGGTGAACTCCAACATCCAAGGATTCACATTACTTGGAAAACAAGGAACATGGTGCACCTGAATTAGAGTGAAGCATTGGAATAAATGCACTTGGATTGTCTTAAAATGTCTAGAGATGTCTAGAATATTCCACACACTGCTAGAATCAAGTAGAATCAATGACCAAAGAGAGTGCATGTCTGCTGTCCCAAAAATGCAGCAGGAGCTGCAAATTTGCACTGAGTAACCGGTTACTCACTAGGCGTTAACCGGTTACTTCAGTCAATTTCTGCCCAAATTGCTTAGGAAGTGATACTGGAGTCTCGGTTCCGATTTTCTACCTCTTGATTTGATGAGTAGGCATAGAAACCTTTATTTTAAGCTTATTTTGACGATGAAATAATCTTGAGAGGATGCGATTAATCGGGCTTGGAAAACCTGAATATCCTGCAACAAGAAACACACAGAGAAAAGTGCGAATGCGTATGCTGACGATGCGAATGCGCATGCTTATGCAAAAGGCAAAAGAAGGAGGTCATATCTCGGGTTAAGACAAATGTGAATGTAAAGCTGATTCTAAATACAATCCAAAGGATTATATCAATTTTACAAAACAATTTCTCAGCTCTAACTTACACTATCTCAGAAATTTTGATCAATTGATACTTCACAAATTCGAATAATATCGAAACGTAAAAGAGTAGGTAGAGAGAGGACAAACACGATTTGATTAGGCAGTTCCCCAATCGTCCTCGCTATGGGTATCTCTGCCCCCAATTCCACAAATGGAATGGAGATATATATATATATATATATATAAATTGTCGTTTGCAAATTGTTTATACAAGAGAAGAACAATGAACAACCAAACCCTCAAACGTCTTTGATTGTTGATGTAGAGTCTTCTCTCCCCTTGATTCAAGATGAATCAAGTGCCTCGAATCTGGTTGAACAAATCACCGTCTCACGCTACTAGACTGTAAGAACCCGTCGTTCTTCAGTCACCTTCACTCGGTCGATTTCGATCTTCCACAATTCGATCCCAAGTCTTTCTTCTACAATCCTCTGACTGTAGTTACTAAACCAAAAGAGCACCCTGTTCTTCGGTTACCTTCGCACGACTGAATCCTTGTAGAACAAAACAATTTGTGCAAAACCCCCAAAATATCCTTGATTCTTGGAGGAAAAAACCCGAGGTTTTATTCAAGAAACACCTACTGATAATCAAACCAGAACCGAGGATTTACAACACACCTAAGTCTGAACGTTATCACTTCCCACGACGCAAGACACTAACAAAAATGATTATGTGTAATTGCTAGAGATCACAAGGTTGAAGATGAAGATAAAGAGAAAAATCAGTATATATTTTCACGTTTCATGTTTTTTTTAAATGAGATGAATCCACTATATATAATGCAATAAAGACAAACTGAAATTGAATAACAGCCAAAACAGAAAAAACAGAGTGCAAAAAAATAGCTCAGACCATCGAAGGGCCGACCGTCCACTTAATGATGGTCGGCGGGAGCTAACCCGTGGAGGTATCTAAGCAAAATACGCGACCATGCGTCGACCGCCCAACCCCTTGCGTCGACGTAAGCATGCTAAATTTGCAGAAATTCAAAAACCCAGAAGCATGCGTCGACCGTATGCATCAGGGAGGTCAGCATGCGCTAACCTGACTGTTTCATAAGAAATGGTCAAAACTGCATGAGTCGACTCATGCTGACCTTAGGTCGACTCAAGACCTGCAAAACTTCAGAAATTCATTTTTCTCCACATTTTTACTGACTAAGACTCGATTCATGCATACCAAACATTAAATCCATGATCATGCACATGTAGAAATTGTGTAGACCTCTTCCTATATGTTTAGACATGAATATCAATGGTTAAATGCAATGTGACCAACAAGGAAGTGATACCGTCCAAATTACAAACAAGAAACTATCCTACTTTTTGACATCATTAAAATAGAGCTAGATGAAAAAGCACTTAGCCCTCACAAAGTCTTCTTTGACAGTCGGACTGAGCAGTGCCCTAATTTTGACTTATTTTCTCTCTTCTTCTGAACCCAAGTTTACTGTTTCCAACGGCTCTTTGTGAGGTTCAATGGACTTTTCCTCTTGTCTGAGTAATCAGGAGATCTCTTCCGGAATTTCTTCGTCTTTTTCTTCTTCTTCTTCAGCTTCAAATACCGAGAATTCAAAGTTGGGAGAAGGCATTGGATCATATGTTTCAATGGGGTTTAAAACAAGCAATCTGCATGACGTGATGGTTGTTTTAGAAGAGATAGAGAGAATGCAAGAGTGTGTGCAGTGTATTTTCTGAAAAATGCTTGTTTTTATTTTTTGAGTTGTTTTTTAGGATTACCATTTTTTGAAAAAGCGAAAAGAGAAAATAGCAATAAATGCAGAAATTATAGAACGACGTTATTTTATTTATGATCTTGTCAATTCTTGAAACTACAGCCCTATAAAACAAAACTCTGTCGCTTTGGGCAAAGCGAAGAGAACATTTATAGAAAGTGAGCCCTATCAAAACATCTGTTTCACCTGGTCAGGGTGAAAGGTTAAAATAAAGACGGCAATTACTTAGACTTATGAACGACTTTCGGGACATCGACAGCAACCCATTGGTGGAGAACTCCTCGGTGAATCACAAAGTCTGGTACCTTTTTTCTTGATTTGTCTTAAAAAATAACGTTGATTTCTGGTGGAGCAGGATCGTTGGAATCTGTCTCCCAGGCAGAGTTGTCGTAGATAAACTCTTCTATTGTATTTTGCATAGTGTTTGCACTCTCAGCTGGATCTCCTCTTCCAGTGGGCTGGATGTCTTTGAGCCTAATACGAGAGCTTTCAGGAGCGGTGTATTTGACTCAGAAGTCGTACTTGCCACTCAGTTGTCCTAAGGTGTCCCAGACTTCTTTGGGATTGGAGGAGTCATCCCTTTTGATGACGTTGACCTCAGGAAAAGCGTAGTTGATGAACTATTTTCCTGCAATCTTTACAAATTCATCGTCGTGCTGGATATTTTCTGAATGCCCTGAGTAATGATCCCATGATTGGGTGGGGACGCGGGTATTCTTTTTAATGATGCTCAGCGGATATTCATCGTTGGGCTGAGTCATTTGCCCCAAGTCTCCTGGGTACGGCTGCCAGATAGGAAGACCATTCATTGGACCATAATAGTCGTAGTCAAAGTTGTCTTTCATCAGAGTGTCATCCTCTAATGAGTTTGGTGGAGCACGACATCCTTCTGGATCACAATCTCCATATATCATTTTGACGTCTGATCTTGGTATATATCTCGAACTCTGTGCAGAATAACAAAATGGCGTAGGCACCTCTTCTTGAGACATATAACCATCTTCGTTAAGATAGGACTTCCATTCCTCATCTGTATCGGAGGAACCACCCTCGTTGATGGTATGTACTTCTTGAGATATTGGGCGAAGGAAACCTCCACTGTGGAAGAAGTCTTGAATAGGATGAAAACTTTCATTGTTAGTAGCAGTCTGGGTATAGGTTGAGGAAAAACCAAGACCTTTCTTTGTCTTGTTGTCAGTAGGAATAACAAGCTGTTCCCATCCTTTTGCATTTTTACTTTTGATCACTTCGAGAGCATCTTTGTACGAAGAAATTGATGTTCCCTTTTCTGATTGGTTGTCATTGCTCACCGAAAGTGCTTGGAACTGGGTTCCAACAACCTCCTCGGGTTCTAAACAGGATGATGATGATAAGTTGCTCACGATCAAGGCTTGCTCCCCACAGACTGTGACTAGTTGGTCATTCTTGATGAACTTCAGCTTCTGGTGAAGTGTCAAAGTGACTGCCCCAGCCTCGTGTATCCAAGGTCTTCCTAACAAACAGTTGTATGCTACCCGGATGTCCATGACCTAGAAAATGACTTGGAAAGTGTGAGGGACGATAGTTTTGGGAAGGTCGACTTCGCCGATAACTATTTTTCGGGATCTGTCAAATCCTTTAACGATGACCTCACTGCCTCTCATCAGTGATCCTTTAAATGATAGTCGCATTAGAGTGGATTTTGGCATAACATTCAGAGTTGATCCTGTATTTACTAGTATGCTGGCTAAACCATCGTCCTGGCAGTTGACTGTAATGTTAAGCGCCATGTTTTCACTTTTTCCTTCTTCTGGCAGTTCGTCATCACTGAATCCTAAGTTGTTGCAGGAAGTGATGTTGGAGATGATGCTGTCGAATTGTCTTATTGTCACATCTTGTTCCACAAAGGCCTGCTCTAAGACTTTCTATAGAGCTTCCTTGTGAGCTTCGGAACTGAGTAATAGAGATGACACATAGATTTTCGAAGGAGTTTTCAACAACTGATCTACTATGTTGTACTCGCTCTTTTGGATGAGCTTCAGCATCTCATCATTATTCTTTGAAAGGTCGAGATTACTGGATTGCCCGACTGGTTGAATTGGATCTTCTGTTTGAGGTTATTTTACTTTGTTAGGTTCTCGAACTCCTCGGTTGAAAATTCGACCGCTCTGTGTTACTCGACTGATGTCTACAATATTCACGACGGAGGGTAATGGAGTTTCCTTTCCATTCTCAATTGTTGTTGCACCGTATTTGTAAGGGATAGCCTTATCGGATTTGTACGGTACTGGTCCCGGTAGATAGATAACTACAGGAGCCTCTGACCATCGTAGCCGACCTCAATTGGTTCGAGATTGAGAATCTTTCCACTATCAAGAGGAACTCTTGATTCATGGAGTAAAGGAATTATGGCTCATACATCTTTGGCCAATTCTAGTTTAGGGATTAAGACAACATCTTTGTTTCGATTGGGAAGATAGTCTGACATTATGTTAATTGGACTAGAGCTTGAACATGGTTGAATCTCTTTGTGGTCCAACTGACTTTGAAGGGCTGCTCGCACGAGGTAGCATCCTTGGTTATCTTCTGAGCAAACTCTACAGCGCTCATAGTTGTGTGGTGGTACCCGACCACGTCCGCTTTGTATGTAGTGCAATCTCACTAGATCCGTTTCCATTGATCGAACATCCTGACTTTGATGTCTGGTAGGGTTCCCGTCAGTCATACTGACTTATTGTGTGTCTTCATCTAGATAGATCGGAAGCCACCAGTGGTTCAACAAGTGTTGCAGCGTTCTTTGAACAAGTGCACATCCTTGGTTATCCTCACGACATACTTTACAGTTCTGATAGTCATGTGAGGTCAGAAAGCCGAGCTGGACTTCCTTAGCGTGTAGTTCCACCAAGCTGGTATTCATGAAGCGAATATCAAAGATTTGAATCATATTAACTTGATAATGACTTCTATCACGGTAATCCTGAATCCATCCAAGATCCATCTGACGCTGGAGGGCCTCTTGCACAAAAGAGCATCCCTGGTTATTTACCGAGCAGATCAGATAGGAATTGTAATCATGCCGCGACAGATCATGATGCTGGCTTTACTTGGAGTGCATTACCACCAAGTTGACATTCATCGCACGGATGTCGTGGTTTTGAATGATGTTGGAATTTGTATAAGTTATGTTGATTTCATGGATTCGGTGATCTTGGATCCATCCGAGATCCATCTATTTCTGTAGAGATGATTGCACCACAGAACATCCTTGATTGTCTTTAGAGTAGATATCACACTGGTGATAATTATGACTTGATACATGACCATATCCACTTTGTCTGCAATGCATCTTGACCAAGTTGGATCCCAATAAGAGTATATCATGGATTTGATAGTTGTGGTTAGATCCTTCCTCTATCAAATTTACTGCAGCTTTCTCGTGTTGAGGCAACGGGTTCGTCTAAACATTTGGATTTGTATCCTTGAAGGATAAGACCCTGCTCCTGACAAGCTTTTGCACATCGGATTTGAAGCTGAGACAGTTTTCTATGTTATGCCCTGGTCCTCCTTGATGGTAAGGGCAAGTCTGATCTACTTCAAACCAAAAAGGTGGATTTTCTGGTACTGTAAGAGGAGACCTGGTTTGGACGTGCCCCTTGAGCAGTAGTAGTGGAAACAGTTCTGTGTACAACATTGGTATAGGGTCGAACCCTGGTGGTCGCATTGTACGGTTGTTGTTATATTGAGGACGAGCCTGCTGAAGAGGCTATTGTGTCCTTTGCTGATATTGTTGTTGATTTGGTTGGCTCTGAGCAACCTGAGTTTGATACGTTGGAATAGGCACAGGGTTGATAGCAGGAGTTATAACTGCTACTGGTTGGTACCGTCGCCTTTGCTTTCCAAGAGAGATATTACCAATATCATGCTCTTTTTTCTTCGGGAAAGCACTACCGTATCTTTTGGTACTGCTTGATGGTCCGGTATCTTTGACCAGACGTCCTTCTCAGACTTCTTCTTCAAGACGAACTCCCATGCTCGCCATCTCAGTAAAGTCGCTGGGCGCACTGGCGACCATTCGGTCGTAATAGAATAAGCTCAAGGTTTTCAAAAAGAACTTTGTCATCTCTTTTTCCTCAAGAGGTGGACAAATCTGGGCGGCAATTTCACGCCATCTCTGACCATATTCCTTAAAGGTTTCCTTGTCCTTCTGTGACATGGCTCTGAGTTGATCTCTGTCCGGTGCCATATCCAGGTTATACTTATACTTCTGAACAAAGGCAACGCCAAGATCTCTAAAAGTGACGATCTTAGTGCAGTTAAAACCCATGTACCATTTGAGTGTGGCATCGGTTAAACTATCTTGGAAGTAGTGGATCAGTAGTTGTTGGTTCTCTGTCTGAGTTGACATCTTTCGAGCGTACATCACCAAATGACTTTGAGGGCAAGAGTTGCCTTTGTATTTCTCAAATTCGAACACCTTTAATTTATGCGGAATTTTCACTTTAGGGACCAAATAAAGGTCCGCGGCATCCTTTCCGAATAGATCCTGACCGCGAATGGCATGTAGTTCCTTCTGCATCTCCAGGAATTGTTCCTGGAACTCATTCATTCTGTCATACATACTTTCATTTCCACCAGAAGGTATCTGTGGAATATGTCCTTCCGGGACAGTGTGTACCACGGGTTATGGTATAGTCATTACTGCGGTGACTCTTGGTGCTTCCCTATCCCGAAGTTTGTAACCTTCAGGAGTTGCTATCATGCCCCTTGCATCTTCACTTTCCCGAAGTTTGTAACCTTCGGGCCCAGCGATTCATGCTTCAGTTTCCAAATTTTCCGTGATCGGCAGAATATATCCTTCCGGGATATAGTTGAGTGGCATGCCCCAGGGACAATCTTTAGGCATGTCGTACCGAGGATTATACGTCTCCATAATGGGCGTAGATGTGATCTCTGAGATCACAGTCCTTTGTTGTTGTATCTGAGCTGCTGCCAGAGATTGCATGTCATTGTGAAGTTTTCTCAAATCTTCTTTCAGAGCGTCAATTTCTTCTCTCAACTCTCTATTCTCTTCCCCGAGACCATCCATTTTCTTTTGTCGATTGGCCCGAGTATTGTACGAATAAGACAGTTTGACTCTAGAACCGAGACACAGACGTGAGATTCGTAGGTAAGAAGAATGCGTTAGGTGAGAATGATGAATGATATGCAATAATTATATTTTAATTTATTTTATTTAATCAAAAGAAACTTCAACAATTGGATTGCAAATATCATACAGTGGGGTGACCCCGTTTTATTGAATTTAATGATTGTGGAAATGGAAATATAGTAATTTACAAAGTGCTGTAAAAGGAAATGTCTAGGCTTATGGATTCTGAGTCCTCTCTGAGGAGGGCTCAGGTGCTGGTTCTGGTATTTTCCTTTTCTTTGACCGGGGCTCTTGAGCCGTTGTCGGGTTGTCATTCCTTTGCCAAGTGAAAGGAGCGAGCAAATTCCTTCAGTCTTCTTGACTTTCTACAACATGTTGTTCTAAAATCTCGATCAGAGCATCTTTTTCTTTTAACAATTGCTGTATTTTGGTACACTCCACATTGAGAATGCGGTACTTGTTCTTCCATGATTTTTTCTCCCGTTGAACTTTGTTGAGAGTGGCCTGGAGTTTTTCCGTAGTAGACATAAAATAAAGGACAGATTCCTTTAACGGAAGAACTTCTTGACGAGGGTAAGGCATCCTCAACTTGAGAGCTCTAGCTTGTACCCAGTGAAGATAAGGTTCCACAGAGACACTGTCTGGTTTTCCTAGAGACTCTCTTCCTTTCCTGTGAACATATTTCCAAGCATGCACTATTTCTGTCTTTAGTGCCCTGTCATTTTCTCCTTCCTTGAAGAAAAGACCTTCCAGATGAACATTACGCGGGATATGTCTCATCGGGTATCCGAATTGACGACGAACTAAAAGTGGATGATAGCTGACTCCTCCTTTAGTTCCTATGAGGGGTACATTAGGGAAGTTTCCACAATGGTCAATGATTCTTATCCCGTCATAGATCCGATTGCACCAATCTATGTCAGAGTTGGTAAGAGACATGATTCTCTATGACCAAGGTAGAGTACTCTTATGATCCCAAAAAGCAGCAGACTTAGGTAAATGGGAAGTAAACCATTTGTATAGCAGGGGTACGCAGCATGTGATCATTCCTCCGCTGTACAAATTCCTTAAGTGTACAGAATGATAAGCATCTGCGAGCAAGGTCGGCACGGGGTTCCCAATCAGAAATATCTTAATGGCATTGGTATCAACGAAGTTATCGATGTTGGGAAAAAGGAATAACCCATATGTGATCAGAATAAAGATATCTTTGAAAGTAGTAACGTTTCCTATACTGGCAAAGTATAGGGCTTTCTCTACCAAAAACTTGGCCGGTAAACCTCGAATTCCATCCTTGGCGGTCATGTGAGTCCTGACTTCTGACTCGTCCAAATAGATTCCTCTTGCAATGGTTTGATCTTTTGGAATTTCTTCCAGTCTAGAAAAGGGAGCTTGGTCAGTGATAGGTAAATCAGTCAGGTGAGAGTACTCCTCCAGTGTTGGTGCTAGCTGATAATCTGGGAATGTGAAACAGTGATAAACCGGATCGTAGAACTGAATCAGCGTAGACAGGATTCCTTCAATTACATGGACCCTTAATAGAGACAGCAGTCCTCCGTACTTAGCTCTGAAAGCATCAGGGTTGGTGATCATCCTTGCCAACCCTCTTAAATCCTCTAATTTTGGAACCTTGAAGGTGTACTTGTGAGTCTTCCTTCTACCGAAATGCATAACGCGATCTTTCTCTCTGATATTTGCAATCATTATCTTAGTTTAATTTGAAAAAGAGAGACTAGAAAAGAAGATTTTCTTTGTTTAAAGTTTTTTAGATGAGATGAATGCATGAATGCAGCACACAAAAACATAGAAAAAACATGGGTTCAAAGGTTCAGCGTCACGAGCATGGAGACATGGCTCTACCCATTCCCAAAGGTTGTACTATGGTGAATTTTGTAACTGTCCTCAAAATCATTGACCCCTCTTGGGATAACAATAGTAGGTTGGTTCACCCGAGCGAGCTGTAGTATCTTAGGGTAATCTCAAATGAGGTAGTATCGCGTGACAACTATTTCCGATAGCTTCCGCACAACAAAATAGTCACATGGTCTCAGTCTACTAAATCCTCAGTTTCATGGATACCACAATCGAACAATCTGCTTTTGCAACCGAAGTCACTAAACATTGAATCCGCAAAGGGTATCTCCACTGATTCGATGGTCTACCAGGATCGCTTATTTGGGAATCACTCCCTGTAAGACCACCTGTCTATGCCATCACTTATCTTAGGTATCACTCAAACTTTCCATATGCGGCATCACCCGCAACCCCATTAGCAGAAAAATAAACACGGATATCAAGTAGGAAAAGCGATATATATATTCATTCCTAAAACTAAAATCCTAGACCTCTTAAGAGCTATAATCCTAGACAGACAAAATGATTCTCCCCAACAGAGTCTCCATTTATCTGTAGCGCACGATTTTTGTTGGTGACACGACCACCTTATCGCGGAATTTGGGTTTTCTCCTCAATGAAGAGGAGGGGGTGCTACTTTCTGATTTCTTATTTATCCCATGAAGCTGGAAGGGAAAAGGAAGCTATCTCAAACTAACCTTGCACGCGAATGTTTAACTGAACAAATGTTTAAAGAGATTCGGGGAGTTCGGGGTCAGGTTATACAATAGGGAGTTGTCAATTACCCATCCTATATGTGGTTATCCACAGGTTGTTAGCTTTAGGTTCTGCTTTGTACTTGATGGTGTTTATCAGTTAATGAGTTAGGAAAGTTTCTTGGGAAATATGAGAGAGAATGTGAGTTTTTATTGATGTTTTTGGTAAGGTACTGGACCTAAGTTTTAATTGGTATGAAGGTACTGGACCTAGAGTTTTTGTTTAGTATGCTCGCTAAGATTTCGCAATCTTATGCCTACATATTCCCGTTTAAACGAAATAGGGAAATCAGAGCAATCGTAGTTCCTCCTATTCTAATGGAGGAAAAAGATATTTTGGTGTCTTGTTCAAAGCCCAAGATTGAAGCTAAAAGGTTGAGTATTTGTGTCTTGTTCAAAGCCCAATATTGAAGCTAAAAGTTTGACTAAGAGAGAATTTGTCATCTCTAAAGGGAGACATCTTTGTCTGTTTATCACAATTGTTGGGTAACTATTTATAAAGGAGAATTACTTTAACTGGGATATATGAATTCAACAATGCCATAATTTCCTTTATAGGGGATTTATCCTAAAGGAGAAAACTTTAACTCAATGTAGAGCAATGCCATTTTTCCTAAGGAATTTCTCATGCTAATAGAAGGACAGTGGCGTGGATGTAAATAATCCAGAGGCTTGCCGCTTACAGCAATTAGATGAAAGAATGGAGTTTTAATTTTTCTGTTTTGACATGTGATAATACAGAGAAATAACTTCCTACAGAGGGATTTTGATTTCCTTGGAGGGTATGTTGATTTTTGTGTGCCTTGATCAAAGCCCAAGGTTGAAGCTAAGAGGTTGATTGACACCACTGGGGAAATCCTTATACAAAGCCTAAGAGGAGGCTGGGAATGACTGGCTCAACAAGAGAGTGCTTATATATGTCTTGTACAAAGCCCAAGATTGAGGCTAAAAGAGACTGACTCTTTGGGGATATCATTATACAAAGCCTAAGAAGAGGCTAAAAGTTTGACTTTTCTGGGGAAAACATTTTGTCTTATGCAAAGCCTAAGATTGAGGCTAAAAAGGATTTTGACTCCGTCGGGGAGGGTTTGTATGTATCTTGTACAAAGCCCAAGATAGAGGCTGAAAAGAAGACTAACTCGGTGGGAAAGAACTCTTTATCTGTCTTGTACAAAGCCCAAGATTGGAGGCTAAACGGAGACTTTACTGACTCGGCTGAGGATATTTTATGTATCTTGTACAAAGCCCAAGATAGAGGCTGAAATGAGTTTGACTCTGCTGGAGAGTATTATCTATCTTGTACAAAGACCAAGATTGAGGCTGAAAAAGAGGATTCTGCTTAGGAAATTTATATGGTGTCTTGTACAAAGCCCAAGGTTGAGGCTAAAAAGGGTTTGACTCAACAAGAGAGTGCTTTTATCTATCCTGTACAAACCCCAGGATTGTGGCTGAACAAGCTGGAGAAATCATTATACACAGCTTGAGAGGAGGTTAACTTCTGCTAGGGGAAATCATTATACAAAGCCTAAGAGGAGGCTATAAAAGATTATCTCACCAAGAGAATGGTTTTATCTGTCTTGTACAAAGCCCAAGATTGAGGCTAAAAGAGGGTTGAATCAACAAGAAAGTTTTAAGAGGTGATTGACTCAACAAGAGAGTCTGAAGGTTGATTGACTCAACAAGAGAGTCTAAAAAGGTTAGTTCCACTGGGGAGAATCATTGTACAAAGCCCAAGAGGAGGCTGGCTATACTGAGGAAAGGAAGGATCATTATACAAAGCCTAAGAGGAGGTTATCTTTGCTGGGAATTTTTGAGATCCCGAGGCAGGTCCAAATGGGGAATCAACTCTAGCTGCGGGTTACAACAGAAATGAGGTATCAGATACCTTGAGGTTATGATAGTGTTATACTGATGATAAACTGACCCTGGCTGGGGAATTTCTAGGATGAAACTGGATTTTAGAACCAATGGGTTTTAACTTTACTGGAGATTGATCCAGAATGACTGAGATTTCTTCTATATTTGTAAAGTGCTTGAGAATGTGTTTGAGACTCAAGGGGATTTAGACTATCTAAGTCTATTGGTATGGAAGAGTTTTCCTTTGTATAACGCCCAAGAGGAGGCTAACTCTTTTAAGGGATGAGTATCAACCCTAAAATTGGTATGAGGTTTTGACTCTTTTTAGAAAGACAACTCTAACGAAGGATGACTAAGTTCTATCTTATACCTTTAAGAAGTCTTCAGGGTCCTTGTATTAAGCCTAAGAGAAGGCATGAGAACTTCTAAGAAGCCGGAGGGTCCTTGTACAAAACCCAAGAGGAGGCGGGGATGCTTTTAGGAAGCCTGTGGGTCCAAACCAAAGAAAAGTTCAAGAGATGTCATTCAG
Source organism: Lathyrus tuberosus (assembly GCA_022829125.1). NCBI lineage: Eukaryota > Viridiplantae > Streptophyta > Magnoliopsida > Fabales > Fabaceae > Lathyrus > Lathyrus tuberosus. Next base: position 4,242,903 of record JALAZF010000283.1, on the reverse strand, counting down.
CGAGAATGAATAATTTAGTGAACAATTTTGAGGTTTGAAGAAATTCAAGAGATGTCATTCACCGAGAATGACTCATTTCTGGGGAGTAGAATTTCTTTGACAATTTCTAATAGTGACAGTCTGAGAAAAGGTTCACCGAGAATACTGCCTTTCTCTTTTTTCCATATTGTTTAAGCCCAACGGAAGGCAAGACTGTATCTGGAAATCTTATGGGGATCTAGTTTTGACTGTATTAAAGAGTGACCAACTGGCTTTACCTATTTCCAGACCTAGTTGCCGGGGAAAACTCTAAATAGATATACTAGTATATATACAGTTGATATATGACAAGTATGTAAAAGGGTATGAAAGAAGGACTTACAGGGGAGCAGCTTCCCACAATACAGTTATATATATATGAAAGCAAGTAAATGAAAGCTGATAAAAATTTACAAGTGAGCAAGCTTCCATGTTGTATTGTTAGTTGTTCAAATAAATTAAAGAACATTTTGATAACAACTGTATATATGAACCTAAATCAAAAGAGAAGTTGTTTTTGAAAAGATTATTGGGGCTTATACTCAAGGAGAGGCCCATATGAAAAAACAATAATCTTACCGTTGTTTGTAAACTATAATGGGTCTTATACAATGATTGAGGCCCAAAGAGGTTTTTTGTACAAAGGTATAGGTCTTACAACTCAAGGAGAGGCCTAAAGGGATTTGAAAGAAAAGAAATGGGACTTACAACACAAGGGTAGGCCCAGTTGATTTTGTTTTGAAAAAGGCAATCCCGCCGCGATTTTCTAAGACACAATGGGACTTATACAATGACTGAGGCCCAAAATTATTTATGCACAAGGGGGTTGGATCTTACACTCTATTAGAGGCCCAAAGATTTATTTTTGTACAAGTGATGGGGCTTACAACTCAAGGAGAGGCCCATGGCGAAACAGTGATCGCACCGTTGTTTTGAAAATTATACTGGGACTTATACAATGATTGAGGCCCAAAATTATTTTATTTACAAAGGGATTGGGTCTTACACTCTATTAGAGGCCCAAAGTGTTTGAAAAAAGTAATGGTGAGGGTGAAAATGATCAAAACACTAATTTGCTTAAAAAAGGAATTAATTTTGATTAAAAATTAATAAAATTATGGAAGATTTAATCAAACATGTGAAAAAATGAATTGTAATCTTGGATTAATGTTTGAAAAATCATGTTTTTATCCATAAAATGATTAAAAATCATTAAAATTAGGAAAATCAAGAGAGATAAATATTTTAAACGTTCAAAAACAAATAAAAATTAATTCTTTGCAAAAATATCAAATATATGAAATAAATAATATTTTTGGGAAATTCTTGTAAAATAAAATATTTTAATATTTTGGTGAATTTTGAAAAAAATAATCAACTCAAAATCATTAAAATTCAGAGAGAAATTAATTTTTGAATAAATTAAATAAAATGACAAAATTCAAATATTCAAAAATTTAAAAAATGGCGCCAAGAACACACCAAGAACGCGCGCGTGTTCTGATTTTTGCATATTTGCAAAATTCATGATTTCTCACCGATTACTTGATGAAATCACATGATCCAAATATCAAACTTGCTCGTTTTTTACTCACGATCATGACTATGGTACTTAATTTCATTTATTTTCAGTGTGGGGTGAGATAATCGTGATGAACACATATGAACCCTAATTTGCACAAACCAATATGAAATTCCATACACGATTGATTCATGGCAATTGATTGAGGGTTATTACTCTATATACATGCAGAAACAAGATGGTAACTCAAAAATTCATTTATGATGCATGGATCATGGAGTTTGAGAGTGTCAGGCTTACCTCTTGCAGCTGATGATCGAATTCTGAGTTGGAGGTGTTGTAAGTTAGTTCCAATGATCTGGATAGCTTTCTTAGGTACCAAGGGTTGTGTCTGAATGCTTGGAGTGGTTTGAAATGAGCTGGAACTTGAGATGGTACCTTAACTGCAACTCTGTCAAGAACTTGAGCAGTTGGCTGGTGATTTTGTGAAATTAGTGTTCCAGATGTTATGTAAGAGTTTGGATTATCTCTATATGATATATGTGAGATGTGTGAACCATTGGTTTGGTTGGAATCACTCTCAAATGCAAAACCTGATAGTGACTTGCAAGAGAATGTGTTTTTGGAGTGAAAGTGGTGATTTTGAGAAAGGCATCTATTTAGGACCTTTGGTGTACTCAAACTGATCACAATTGAGGACTTTTTATAGTGTGTCAAGTTTGTTTTGCAAGCAACAGTGTGTGGCAACTGCAGCAGGCCTTTGGCCAATGTGGATCAAATGGAATCTCAAGTCTCTTCTAGCCATTGACTTGAGATTAGAGCACAGGCCTATGGTCCTCTATTGTATGAGCTTATCTTGACTCATTTGGTTGATCATGGACTGATACATGCCAGCTCTATGCATCCATTGAATGTCTCAAAACAAAATTGGAGTCTTGAGGCATCTTTAGCTTTTAGGGATGGCACACCTACATGTAGTTCCAAAGAATTGGAAGGGTTATGGATCAGTGTTTGTTCCTCCTTGGTCTCCCCATGAGGTGTGCAGATGGATAAACATGTCTTTGATGACTCATAATATGCAAATTCGACCAAATGCACAATTCTGACTTAGTGAAAAATCAGATTTTGGAGCTAACTTCCCATGGATGTATCTCTCAGCTCAAAATGAATTAGAGACACTTCTTATACTTTTTGAAAAGCTTGAATGATGTACTAAAACATTGAAGTTTGAAGATTTCATTGATTCATCTTGGATCAATGTGAAAAATGCCTTGGAAGTTTGATGTTTCATGCTGAAATTACAAGGCAGAATTTTCACTAAGTGTTTTTTGACATATTTTGGTTTTTTCACCACTTTGATCCACTACTAACTAAAAATCCATGAAGAATTGGAACTTGATGTAGTTGAAGCTTTTGTAGAGTGTAGCAAGACCTACAAATCCAGCTTTGGATCACCCAAAATGGTTGCTTGGATCTCAAGTTATGGTCCTTGGAAGTTGGTACCCTAGCCACTTTGTTCCATAACTTAGAAAAATTCTAAGTTTTTTTTTGGGTACCCCTTTTACAAGTTAACTCACTTTATTTGATTTTTCTTGATGAATGATGATTCAAATCACATATTGACATTGTTTTAGGGTTAAGGAACCTTGGTTGACCAAAAATCTAAAAAGTCAAACTTTGGATTTTTGTACAGTTGACTTTTTCATCAGATGAAATTTTGACTTTGTGATCCTTTCGTAAAATCAATACCTGGGCTTAAGTAAACTTCATGGATGGCCTCCAAGGGTATTTAGGAATGTCTTGGACCCCTCCCCATGGTTTGAGATCAAGGGTAGGCCAACAGTTAAGGATAGGGTTGACTTTTTCCATTAGAAACTCTAATTTGGGATCAGATGGTTTTTAGCTCTTGTGGCTTATGATTTGAGCTCTTTGAGTCAATCAAATCTGGAAAACATGTCAATATGATGTATTTGAGGTCTTTGAAGTTCATTTTGAAGCTTCAAGCCATGCCTCACTTCACAAGTTAACTCAAGGGTTGAATTAGGTCAAAACTCTAATTCCCGATTCTTTGATAGATGGACCTTCAAGGTGATTTTTCCATTGTGGATGGGATCTTGATATCCTTTTGAGCTTATAGGACCACACATTGAGGCATTAGCTCATGTCCAGATGTAAATTTTCATCTGGAGGCCTTAGTCGACCAAAACCCTGATTTGGTGACACAAGCGATATTGAGGCTTGATCCACTTGGAATGCTGCAACCATGTGCTTGATTCTTGATATGGGAGTCCTCTTGATCCTTTGTGGGTGTTTTGAGAGGCTAGACAAGTTGAATATCATGTCATTTCTTGATTAATCCTTGGCTAGATGCTCTGAGAGGGCTCAAAACCCTAATCTTTGATTGTAGTGAATGCTCAACCATCTTTGAGGAGATTGATGAGGCATGATGGTTCATCCATATTGTGATGGTGATTTGCACAATGATGGGAAATCTTAGTGGTCAAAATTTGGGGTATGACACTAGGTTGTCAAAGATACTTGAGAATTCTCTCAAGTCCACTCATAAAGGCATCTCATTCGTGCATCTGGAGTCTTCTAGTTATTCTTCTGACTAGAAGGTGTTTCTTTGAAACACAATCTGAAGAAAATGGAGGTGATTTATTTTCACCATCCAAAAACAACAAGGAAGGATTCATCTCTCTTAACCCTAAGGGTGGATCTAATTTGATTGGAGCATTCAGAATTGTTGAGGTAAATAAGGTTCGTTCAGAGAGAATCTTAGTTACTTGAGTCAAGGGTGGCAACCTTGGTATCTCAACACTGTTTGTCAAAGAAGATACTTGAAAAAGATTGAATACTTTATAAGTGTTCATAAAGTGATCTGGTGGAGCTTAGCTACAACAGTGAATAAGGGTTATTGGACAAGGATTTAAGACTAATTGCTATTTGTGGAGTCCACAAGTATTTATTTGATTATCCTTGAAAGTCAAGATTACTGATGTTCAACAAGATGTTGGAACATCTCATCATCAGAGTTTGTGAAGAATCATGGGAGGGGTACTGCATACGCTTTAACATATGTTTAAGTCTTAGGTGGTGACCTAAGAATGGGATTCAGTCGGGTGTGACAGAAGCATGTGTTCTCAGGAGAGTTTCTTGGCAAGAAACTGGTCTGGACTTTGATGCTATTGAAGATGAAGATGAAGACATCATAATCTTGATGGTTACTGCTTGGATCAGTTTATTTCTGATCTAGGTACTTTGGAGCATGGATCTTGCTCTTCTTGGAAGTCAAAGTTAAGTGGCAATTATCTCTGACTTTCTACAGTCTTCTATACTAAGGAAGTGGCATTCTTTGGTATGACTATGGTGTAGTCTAGGACTACTTATTTTCTGAAGATTCAGACGTGGCAGGTGTGAAGTCTTTAGAGTTTTAAAGCAGGATGAAGGTTGTCTACTCTAACTTGGTTGTTGAATCAAGTCTATGAGAGCATGGAACTCTTGTTCTGTAATAGGGAGGAGGTTCTTCTAAGTGGCAGAAGGAGGAGCTGAATTCAGCAGTTGGATGTCGTATCAGAATGTTCTGACATCTTGCTTAACATCAGAGTCTTAGATGGTGATGTGGCACATCAGCTTAAGATAAGGTGATCTACAGGAGAATGGAAGTTATGGATACTTCAAAAAGGTCTATCTCATGCAGTTTTTGGGAGCTGTGGATGGGAAGATGTTACATGTCTAAAGGATTGGTGGATCCAAGATGTCTTGCTATGGTGCAAGTAGTTCATGTGACTTGAAGATTTGATTTCATTGGTGGATCAGTGTATCTTGTGGGAGTTCTAAAAAAGAGTGATATCAATCAAAAGGTGGCATTTGGTTAGTTTCACAGTGTGCATTCAAGCAGGATGCTTGAAACTGATTGCTCTTGTGCAGAAGGGTAGTTAGTTGAAAATGTAAGGAGGTTCTGGTTCTCTTGGAGCTTGTGGTAGAAGTTCTAGGTTGAGGATTGAAGTATACCTTCTTTTGGTGGATGAGAGTTTATTTCTCTCTGGGTTTCTGAAGTTCTCTTTGTTCAAGCTGGTGGCGCATTGTTGTGTGAAGTCTTCAGTTTGGATTACTATGCTGATAGTAAGTCCAATGGTGGAGCATATTAATAACCATGGTGTGTAGTGTCTATAATGTGTGAAGGATGTCCTAACTGATGTTAGAACATTTTCTGGGTTGGTTATCCTTGGAGGAGGATTTCAAGTTCTGTGAGGAACTGGTTACTTGCATCGTGTCTAAGGAGTATCTACCTTGTCATATGGGAGAATGATGGAGTAGAAGAACTATCTTGGAAGTTTGATTTAAGGGTTTTGGAAGACTGGAGTGGATCACAGGTTGATTGCATGAAGGTATGTATTCTGATGCGTTCAGAAGTGGATATTCACCAGGAAAATCAGAAGTATTCTAGGTTATCATACGGGAGAATGATGAAGGAATGACTGTCTTGGATTATGGGGTGTCTATCTAAGTTACTGGCCTTAGTAAGGTCAGTGGAAAATCTTATGAAGGGGATACTGCCCCTGGCTGCAAGTCATGCTAGTAGTGGATCAGTTTGGCAACTGTAAAGTTCTGGAGCATGTATACGATATCTGACATCGTTATAACAAACTACGGGGCCCTGTGCGTCTCTTTGAGGAATGTGAAGCATTCTGATTCAATTGGGTTGTGCCTCAAGCAGCTGGAGGTCTATACATGAGAATTCAAGAGGAGTTGTATGGTGTGTAGATGGTTGCAGGAAGAGGGGGATCAATGGGACTTTGATCTTAATCCAAGATTTTGTTATGGTAGGATGGTGATCCTTATATTTCCACACGGGTAGCATGATGGCGTTCATGTGTGAGTGATTATTGGTTCTTGTCAGAAGAAGCAATAAGAGAGTTGATGATTGTGTTCAAAAGGTAGTTTGGACTGAGGGTGCACTCTTGAAGACATGAAGATGCATCTTATGTTTTCAATTCATCAGCATAGTGTTTTGTGGAAGATCACTGGTTATCTTAGATATGGGGAGTTGCTCCTTGATCTAAGATGTATTACTGCGAGGGTGCAGTTGAAGTTCCAGTTTGTATTGTGCATCAAGCAAGCTGTGATTATGTGTCCATCCTGGGAGGATGAGATGTCGAGAAGGATGTCTTGACATTTTTGTATTGTTGCAAGTTGGGGGAGACTTGGGAGTGCAAGTTACATGATTCTTATTGGATGCTTACGAATCAGTGGTTGAGTCTGAGGGAATTTATTTTTCTCTGCAGACTATGATAAAAAAACTGTGAAGATATTGTTCAATACAGATTTTTTTTGAAACCATGTTGGGTATGACATGATCAAGGACGTCATTTCAGTGAAGAGTGTCTGAAGAATCTCTGATAGTCTGATGACAGAGGTATTGATTCCGTCTTGGGAAAATGCTTGGGGTGTGTATTTGTCAGGAGGACGTATAAAATCTTGTCCTTGAATATGCATTCACATGTGTTGGAACTTGTACTTCAAGAAGAATCAGTCCAAAAATGAATAAAGACATAAAGACCGGGTAGTGGTTAATACAATTCAAATAAGGGAATCTCAAAGTTCATCTTAGTCATTGTTGTATCACTCTTACTGTCATCTTTATGGCTTATATAAGGTTCTGGGTGAGCACTCTTTGGATCTGGATATGCCTTGGTAATATTTGTCAAATTGTGTCTAAAAAGGGGGAGAAATGCTCTAATCTTCTCATGAGAATCTCACGTATGATAAAGCATCTTGGCAAAGATGCTCAATAGGATGTTATAACATTCTGGGTCTCAGTTCTCAAATAGACTTTTGTGTCTTGTGATCTGAGTTATAAACACAGTCATGTCCTGTGTTCTGAGTTACCCAAGGAAGTACTTTGCTGCTAAAGGTATTGCTACTGCTTTTTCCTAATGTTATTCTTATGCCTCTTAAAAGGAAGATTTATCCCTTCATGACAAGTATTGGTTCATGGGTTGAGGGGGAACGTTGTGCATCTTCTTTCTCATGTACTCCATCGCGGGTAAGGTGCAGGCCTTGAAATTATTTGGAGGCCTCACTGCATGCACCATCGATCCGGAGTTTTACCGTGCATATGTGTTTTAACCAAAATTTGCCAAAAAGGGGGAGATTGAAACCTCTGGTATTTTAGACAAATTTTAGTAAAACATAATTGTTAACTCAACATGGAGATCAAGCTAAATAATCCTGCAGAAGATGTGATGTCGAAAGAGATGTCCCAACATGCATCTTAACATCCTGGACTGAGTGGTTTAAATCTATTTTAAATCTGTTGCAACACTCAAGGAGAAATTGCTGCATGGATCAAGGACTGAAGAGATTGAAGCCCAAGACTGTAGAAGCCTATAAATAGAAGACTTAGACCTAGGATTTGTATGCCTTTTATATGCCTTTTGTAACCTAGTTCTCTTGCGTAAGAAACAAGGGTTTAGGGTTTTGAGAGTCATTGGCTCTCTAGGTTGTAAGTCTCCCTTTGTATCAGTTGATGCATTGTGGCTGATATAGGTGTCACACTTATCCATAAGCCTTGAGGTATTGGATTATGTATTGTTCTTGGATGCAGCTTTTAAGGAAATCTGAGTTAGCTTGGTTGTCAAGAAAGCTTGACAGATTTCTGTATTGACAGGGATGATGTAGAAATCACAGTTGGTGATTAAGGGAAGTGAGCGGCGTATCTCAAATCAAAGTTCTAAACATTTGAGTTTAGCTTTGGTAAAGATGTTCATTAGGTAGATGTTAGGATAACGTTGTAAACGGGGGAGTTTAGCTTTGTAACAGGTCTACAGATAGTGAAGTCTTCTTCCTGGATTGGTATCCCCCAGATGTAGGTGAGTTGCACCGAATTGGGTTAACAATTGTTGTGTTCTATATCATTCTGCAGATTTATGTTTTCTATTAGGGTTCATGATAAACATGTTGGATCAGATGTCGTGACATCTGTGATCCTGCAGTTCTGATATTCAAGGTATCAGTCTGTTGTTGCGCCTCTGAGTTTAAAATGATTATGTAGCACAATGTCTTGACATGTGTTAGGACATATGTTGTCTGCATAGGCCGGAATTTCACTTTCCCTCTTTTATTTTCCCCTGTGGAGTCTTTTCTCTTTGCTTCCCAGCTTTTGTTTGTCTCATGTGGCATTTTCTCCCTATAGAGGTCTCGTGTCTGCATATCATTTGCATGATCATATCATTGTGTGGTCTCTTAGGGCCAAAAATTGGGTTGTTGTTATATTTAAGTCTCTTCTATCTCGTTGAGACAAAGATGCCCATCTTTGTATCTCCGGATAGAAGAAACTTAAATAGGGGCAGCTGTAATATCCTAATTTTTACCCCTAAGATCCCACATGTTATTTGCATCTCATACCACAAACAATATCACAAGCTTTGGCTCTCTTACCCTCCTCTGAAGGTTTGTTCTTGAGTGAGATCGCCAAGCACTCGTGTTCTTTTGTTTGTTTTTGTTTTTGTTTACTAACCATATATTAAAACCCAAAAATATGTTTGTTTTTTTTCCTTCACTAACTTTTCAGGAAGAATTTGGATTCAGGATATCAAAATCAGTCCCTTAGCTCGAATGAATTTCATCTGAACAAAGTCAAAGTTGATCTGCAAATAATTCAAAAAATCATTTGATCAAGAGTTTCCAAGATTTAATTGATTATTATTCAAGAGACTCCAAGGTTCATGTGTTTATTTTCATGCCTTCTTTGACAAGCAAGAAAAATCGATCCAGAGCCAAACAACACATCAAAAAGCCAATTTTCTCATTTTTTTTCACTGTGTTAATCGATTAACACATTTTGCAATGAAAATGGTTAATCGATTAACTTGTGCGTTTTTGGAGAAAATGTGCCAAATTCAAATTCTGTAGCAATTGGCACCAATTTTCATCATTTTGATCTCATGTGGAATATTCTAGACCATCTCATTTTAATTCCCCTACCTCATCATAATTAATACCCACCATACACCCTCATTAATCACCACTTGATTTTGATTTTACCTCCAAAATTCAAATTCAAATCCTAATTTTGTTTCCAAACCAAATTCCAAACCACCCAATTTTCCAAGCCTAAACTCTATAAATAGAGACCTCATTTCATTCATTTCACAAGCTTTTGATAGCCAAAAAACCTCTTGCAATTTCTCTCCCCAACCACAAAATTCACTCAAAGCTCACTTTTCTTCTCTTGAAAGTTAACAAGAATTCACATTGAATCTTGTTCAACTTTGAGCTAAACCTTCATCCAAACTTGTTTTCTTCATTAATTCTTGTAGATCAAGGCTTTGGAGTTTGGATCTTGGAGAAATTTGAAGGAATTTTTAGATTTTGGATTGGTAATTCATCTCTCACCATTTTTGAAGCTTCAATTTCATCTTCCATAATGTAGATCCTTGGTTGATTCTTGTTACTTGGTCCTTTGGATCTTGTAATTGTGTTTGATTGCTGTTTTTTTTTGTTGTTTTACTCAAAATTTCGTGCACAATTACATCCTTGATCATGAGGTGTTTGAAGAAATGAGTGATCAAGGATTTTATAATTTTCAAATTGATTTGTTGCTGTTTGTACAGTGTTAATTGATTAACCAAAACAAGCACAAATTTGTTAATCAATTAACAGTTGGTTTCTGCTCCAAAAATTGCAATTTTACACTGGTTAATCGATTAACCAAATTGCACTGCAAATGGTTAATTTGTTAACCAGTGCCCAGAATGTGTTTTTTTCTTGTTTTTGGGGCTGTTTTGGTTTTTCCTCCTTTTTCTTCCCCTTTCTTTTTGTTTTGGCCTTGAAGTGCATTGTTGAGATTAATTTCTCTTCAATTTCAATGGACTTTGGATATGGTTAAAGCAATTAAACATTCATTAGTTCAAATCTATCTTTAAATGAATTGTTGAATTCATTTAAAGTGCTTTGAATTAGTGATATGTTTTCACACTTAAACCTATCAATTAAAGGTGATTGAACTTGAAGATGAAAGGATTTTGAAAGTTTGATTCAATTTGGCTTTCTCTTCATCTATTTCTTTTTTTTTATCGATGAAAGTCTTATGGATCTTGGAATTTCTTTGTTGAATTCTTGATCAAGACGAGATTGCTACCTATTTTCTTTTCATGCGGTATTACTTTCGGATGACGATTTACATATCGTTCATCTTGCATGCATTAGCACAAAGATCACTATGACCGGCCTCGAGTAGGGTGACTTCTTTATAAGTCACTTGGCGATTGCTTAACATAGCGCTACATTTGTCCCTCCCCATCCGAATCGGAACTTGAACTTTCGTGGCCCAAACTTATGATCGTCCGCCCAAGCATGGTTGGTCTTTTGTATTAGGCTCATAATCTTTGAAGCTTGTTGCGTAGAGGCGTTGATTCTATTAATCTTCTGACAAGTCTTCATTAACCTTGACCTAAGCACATTGTTCAACCATATAGTTCAAGACGCGAGACAGAATATTCGGTGTTGCCTTTTTGAGGATTCTTGGCACTTGTGCCTTTGTGCTACTATTATATATGTATATACTATTATATTATATTACTATATTTTTACGATTCCTTCTTGCTCCCTATCTCTCTTTATTTTTTATTGCTCATTGCTCATTATATCATATCATGTTTATGTTTATGTCATTTTTCTTTTGTCCACTTGGACCATATTATCTTGTGCTTTTGTTTTTCTTTTGTCCATTTGGACTGAAAAACATTAATAAAGGATTAAACCACTAAAAGACTTGTGCTCTTAATGTTGGACTATGGCCACTATCCCTTGCATTGGAGGATCTCTACTCTTAGACTTCTTGGCTTGATTATGGACTTATGGACTTAGAATTAGGATTCTCTCCCTTATGCTTTGGATCATTATGGAGTTTGGTATTGTAGCCTTTATTTGGCTTGCTTATTGGCTCAAGAGGATGGAATTCTTTTCTTATTATGCCTTGAAGAGAGCCTCCATGTGGTTAAATCTTTCTTACCTTAGCTTTTATTTTATGCACTAGGATAGTCTCTTCTTCTCCACCCCTTCTTAATTTTTCAAAATCTTCTCCTATTTTCAAAACCTTCTTGTTTTCAAACTTCAAAACCGCTTTCATAATAAAACCTTGACTTTGGTAAAGTGATTTTCAAACTTTGTTTTCTTTAATAAATGTCAATCAATGTTAATCATATTTTGACCATTTCAAAAAGACATAAAAAATACAAAAACTCATTCAAACTTTTTGTGCTTGGTGCACCTTTTTTCTTTTGAACTTTTAAAAAAGAAATTGACATGAGTCATTTTCTTTGTTGAGATGTAAAGCTCCTAACCAAGGTATGTTGTGTAAAGTATGGCCATTTTCCACTTAGATGATGAAGCGATAGTCTTGTTGATTTTTATCCAAGCAAATTCTCCATCTTAATGTGATGCAAATGCCTCTTTCCCATGCCTTTGGGTAATTAGTTGATTATTCTCTCTTGAGAATGACAGGTTGTCTTTTTTCAAAATAAAATAAACCATGACCAATAAATTTTTGTTACTTGTACCATGAACTACAAGGTTTTGATCCTATATTGCACTTTGTGGGTACGTAGGCATGAGGCGATAAGTCTCTCCAAACACAAAAATCTAAAAAATATTTCTCTTCTCACCTTCCTAATCTCTTTTCAAACAAACATTTTCACACCAAAAAGCGATAGATATTTCAAAGGGTTCCTATAGATTACTATAGACGTTTTGGGTGCTTACACCTTCTCTTAACGTAACCAACCCCCTTACACATTCTCTGTTTGTTCTTGTTTTTTAGAACTCTTTAGGTTTTGTTCGCTCTTTTTCCTTTCCTTTTTTGGTTAAAATAAAAGTTTGGTGGCGACTCTTGCTTTATGGGTTAAGTTAATCAATGGCTTACACTCATAATTTTTACCGCTACACGCGCGAGCTCTGGTTTTCCAGATTTGCAAAACCTCTCATATCTCTCTGATTACTCAATGAAAATGACTTTTTTAAACATGAAACTTGCTTGTTTTTGAACAAGGATTACAACCATATAAATTAATTGCATTTATATTAAGTGTGGAGTGAGAAATCAGAAGATGAGCTCAACAACCCTAATTTTTGCAAGAACATCATGAAATCCTATACACGATTCATACATAGCAATTGATTGAGGGGAAACACTCTACATAAGTTCAGAAACATGTTTGTAACTTGAAAACACATTTATGATGCATGGATTATAGAGTTTGAGAGTGTCAGGCTTACCTCTTGCAGCTGGTGATCGAATTCTATGTTGGAGGTGTTACAGATGTTGTGTAATGATCTGGACAGCTTTAATGGACCTCAAGTAATATGTTTGAAGGCTTGGAATGGATTGAATCAACTCAGAACTTATTGTGGCACCTCAACTGCAAACAGGCCAAAAGCTTGAGCAAATGGGGGGCGACTTTGTGATTCTGATGTTCCAGATGAGTTTTAAGGTTATGGATCACTCATATATGATGTATGTGAGGTGTTGACATGATTGGTTTTGATAGAATTGCTTTCAAATGAAAAATTTGAAAGTTGCTTGAATTAGAAGCAAAAATCTGGTGATTTGAGAGTGATTTTGAGGAAAGCATGTGTTATGGTGCTTTGGTATACTCAAACTGGCCATAAATAAGTTCTATTTATAGTGTTTCAAGTTTTTTTGGCAGCAATAGTGAATGGTGGCTGGTACATCCCATTGTCCATTGGTTTGCAAAAGGAATCTCAAGTCTCCTCTAGCCATTGACTTGAGTCAATCTTGTAGACCTATGGTCTTCTGTTGCAGGGATAAGGCTTGACTCATTCAGTTGGATTTTCTCCAGTCCATGCCACCTTGATGCATCCATTGAATGCTTCATGACAACTTTGAAAGTTTTGGATTTGAGCTTTGAATGTCACATGCCAAATGATGAGGTTTTGGACTTGCAAGGCTCTATGGTGTTATAGCTCTGCAGAGATCATGTTCATTGCACTTTAGAAAATTGTATTGTATGGTGACAAGGCTTTCCAAGTCATGGAAATGACAAAATCGTGTCGCAAGTTCAAGACTGTCTTGTAAAAACACTTTTGGAGATGTCATGTTTCCATGCTCATAACTCCCTACTCAAATTGAATTTGGAGATGATTTGGTACTTGTTGGAAAACTTTCATGACATACTTTAACTTTGATGTACACCAATGGACCAGGTTTAGCTTGGACCATAATGAAAAATGGTCCAAAAGTTGGTGAAAAACCTAGACAGATTCTGTCCAAAACTTCACTAAGTGTTGGAAACAAGGGTCATTTTCATGTTTTTGTGATTTTGATCAACCCATAACTCAAAATCCATGAGGAATTGGAATCTTTTGTAGTTGACACTTTTGAATTATGTCATGTGAACTTTCATTTGAGCTTTCTATGGAAGCAAATGGCTTTGGGGTTTAAGATTTATGACCTTGTAAAGTTGGTACCAAATCTATTTTGTTCCATAACTTAGAAAAATTTAAGTTTCTTATGGTTTCCCCTTTTGCAAGTAAACCTATTTTTCTTGACTTTTCTTGATGGATGATGATAAAAACCATGCATTAACATTGTTTTTGACTTAGGGGAGCCATATTTGTGAAAATTTTCAAAAAGTCAAACTTGATTTTGGGCACAGTTGACTTATTGTCAGATGAATTCCAAACTGTGTGATCTTTTATGCAATCAAGTTCTTAACCTAATTCAAACCTAATGGATGGATTCCATACGTGTTTTAGGGTGTCTTGAATCATGTCCCAAGGTTTGGGAACATTTCTTAGTCCAAAGTCAAAGGTACAATTGACTTTTTCTTTAAAACCCTAATTGTGGTTCAGATGAATTTGAAACTTGTGAATCAAGCTTCTTGGATCAGTCCATTGTTTGTAAATGGATCAATGTGGTGTATTTGAGACCCTTAAATCATGTCTTGAGGTCTTGGTTCATGTCTTACCTCAAAAGTCAACTTAGGGGTGAATTAGGCCAAAAAACCCTAATTCCTAATTTTTGATGGATGTTTCCCCTGAGGTTAAATTTACTCCGTGATTGGGTCCATGAGGTCCTTTTGAGCTTCTTGAGTCATGTTTTTAGGTATTGGCTCATGCCCAGATGAAATATTTCATCTGGAGGCCTTGGTCGACCAAAACCCTAATTTGGTGACACTGGCGATCTTGAGGCTTGATCCACTTGAAATGTTGCAACCTTGTGCTTGATTCTTGATATGGGAGACCTCTTGATCCTTCATAGATAATTAAGAGGCTAGACAAGTTAAAGATCATGTATTGATTGATCCTTTGTCTAAGTGCTCTGAGAGGGCTCAAAACCCTGATTCTTGATTGTAGTGAATTCTCAACAATCCTTGAGGATTGATAAGGCATGATGGTACATCCACATTGTGGTAAGGATCTTTACAATGATGGGAAATCTTGTGGTAAAAATTTGGGGTATGACATAGAGCAATGCCACTTTTTCCTTTATGAATCTTTCATGCTAAGAGAAGGACATTGGCTTGGATGTATATAATCCAGAGGCTGGCCACTTATAGCTGTTAGATGAAAGATAAATTTAAGCCAGGATAAGGGAAGGACTCCAGCTTGGATTTTGAATCAACAAGTATGCCACTTATAGAAATTATCTGGAAAAAGGTTTTGATTGTTTGTTTTGATATGTGATGTATAGAGGAAATGTCCTCCTACAGAGAGGACTCATGGTCTCATCTGAGGGGATGTTGATTTTTGTGTGCCCTGATGAAAGCCCATGGTTGAAGCTAAAAGAGAGTGACTCCTCTAGAGAGTGTTATATTTGTCTTGTACAAAGCCCAAGATTGAGGCTGACTGGGGAAACTCTTATTTGAAGCCTAAGAGGAGGCTGTCTCTTGCTGAGAATTTATTGAAATCCAGGAGCAGATCTAAACTGTGTTGGGGGATCCAAAAGGAATTTACTCTTGCTGGGAATTAGGGAAGAGTTAAAGTATCAGGTGCCATGAGGCTCTGATTCTGTTGAGGGTTTATTGATGGTAAATTGACCCTGGCATGGATGTTTAAAATGAAAGTTTAAGCCTTGTTAGGGGTCAAGGAAGTTTAAAGGTGAGTTTGAAAACCTTAAAGGTTTTTAACTCTGCTGGAGACTTGGTTTATTGGTAAAATGATCAAGGTTTTCCCTATGCCTTTAGGAAACCTGAGGGTCTCTGTGTGAAGTCCAAAAAGAGACTATGATAATTTCCAAGTTTACTTGAATGAAGCCCAAGACGAGGCTGAGACTTATCCAAGTCTTTTAAGAAGTGGTAGACTCTGGTGTAGAGAGAGATCTTTGTATGATGCCCAATAGGAGGCTGTTGGTTTAAGGAATGAAGATCAACCTTTGGATGATAGGATGTTCTGGAATTTTGACTCCCCTGGGGATTGAACTAGTAGAGATGACTAATTTCTACCCTATGCTTTTAAGGAAGCCTTTGGGTCCTTGTACTAAGCCCAAGAGGAGGCTGGGGAACTTCAAAGAAGCCTGATGGTCCTTGTACTAAGCCCAAGAGGAGGCTGAGGGTGCTTTTAGGAAGCCGGTGGGTCCAAGCCTAAGAAAAGTTCAAGAAATGTTTCAAAAGAGGTTTCACCGGGAAATAATCCTCTCTGGGGAAATGAATTTCTTGTATATGTTTCCATTTCTAAGTTTTGACAATCTTGAGAAAAGTTTCACCGGGAATAATTCATTTCTTTGTTCCATATTTAATAAGCCCAAGAGGAGGCAGACTGTATTGAGGGAAGTTTCCAATGAGGGAACTAGTTTTGACTAAGTTAGAAGTAACCTCTGGTTTGACCTAAGTGTAGACCTAACTGCTGGGGAAACTCTAGACAGATATGCACAAGTATATACAGATAAGTGTATTGACAGGTATATAACAAATATGCATTGAATTGAAAAGATGTTGGGTCTTATACTCTGAGAAGAGACCCAAGTGTATTGTGATTGGTTGTATTGACTACAACTGTATAATTAGGGTTTTGAGAAATTGAAGAAAGTTTTGAGAAAACTTTAAGTTTGAATTTAACTTAAGAAATGTGTTGCTTGAATGAATTGAAAAGAATTTTTGGGGCTTATAACCCAAAGAGAGGCCCAAGTGATCTAAGAGCAGTTTCACCGGGAATAATGCTCCTCTTAGTACCAGTTTAAAACAGACAGATGATTTTGAAAACAGAAGTATGGACCTTACAACTCAAAGAGAGGCCCAAGAAAGTTGTTTATTGTTTAAAACAAAGTTTATGTGCAAAAGATTGGGGCTTATACTCAAGGAGACACCCAGATGACTTGTTTGAAAACAGTGATCGCACTGCGATACCAAAAGACGTTGTGGGACTTATACTATAGCAGAGGCCCAAAACTTATTTATGTACAAAGGGGTTTGGGTCTTACACTCTATTAGAGGCCCAAAATTGTTTGTAAAGAAGAAAAATGGGGCTTATACTCAAGGATAGGCCTAGATGATTTATTTGAAAGGCGACGATCGTGTCGCAGTTTTGAAAACCACAGTGGGACTTATACGATGACTGAGGCCCAAATTATTTATGTACAAAATGGAGTGGGTCTTACACTCTACAAAGAGGCCCAAAAATGTTTCAAATGAAGTTTGAAAATTTAAAATCAAGGAAAACCCTAATTTTAATTAAAAATATAATTTTTCAAAGAAAATTAAATAAAAAATGATATAAAATATTAAATATATTTAAAAACATGTTGTGAACTTTGAAAAATGTAAAAATCATGTTTTATTCATATGAAAGCTTGAAATATATTTGAATTTAAAAAATCAAGAGAAAGATTTCATTAAAAATGTTTAAGACAATTAAAATGAAACTCTTTACAAAAATTCAAAATATATTAAATAAATAAGATTATTTTGATTTTTTTGTAGAATAAAATATTGTAACATTTTTGTGAATTTTGAAAAAAAGAATCAATCTAAAATGGTTAAAAATCAGAGAGAAATTAATTTTTGAAATCAATTAGAAAAATAAAATAAAATTCAAATATTCAATTATTTGAAAAAGGGCGCCAAGAACATCTTCTTCCTCACGCGTGCCATGTTTTCCCCAGATTTGCAAAACCTCTCATAACTCTCTGATTACTCAATGGTTTTGACTTTTGTAAACATGAAAGTTGCTCGTTTTTGAACAAGGATTCCAATGGTACCAATTAATTGCATTTATTTTAAGTGTGGAGAGAAAAATCAAGTGTTGAACACATGAACCCTACTTTCTGCAAGAACACTATGAAATCCTATACACAATAGCTACAAAGCAATTGATTGAGGGGAAACACTCTACATAAGTACAGAAACATGTTTGTAACTTGAAAACACACTTATGATGCATGGATTATAGAGTTTGAGAATGTCAGGCTTACATGTGCAAGAGGAATTCGAATTCTGATATAGGGGTGTTACAGATGTTGTGTGATGATCTGGACAGCTTCAATGGACCTTATGTAAGGTGTTTGGAAGCTTGGAATGGATTGGAAACACCTTGAACTCTTTGTGGTACCTCAACTGCAAATTGGCTTGAGTGTGATTTGGAGGTTTTTGATTCTGGTGTTACAGATGATGGAGAAGTGTTTGGATAGCTTCTATATTATATATATGATGTGTCTAACTCTTAGTTTTGATGGATTTACTTCCTGTTGAAAAATTCGATAGTTACTTGAAAATGAAGCAAATTCTGGTTTTGGAGAGTGAAGTGAAAGAAAACATGGATTGCATATGTTTTGGTGTGTTTAAATCAGTCACAAATGACCTCTCTTTATAGTAGAGGAAGTTTGTTTTTCAAGGAATAGTGAATGGAGGCTGGATCACCCTATTATCCATTGAATTTTATCATGTAGCCAAAGTCTCCTCTAGCCATTGACTTGAGATCAGCTTTGCAGGTTTAGGTCTTCTGAACTTTGGATATGTCTTGACTCATTTGAATAACAATGCCTCAGTTCATGCCACCTCTATGCACCCATTAAATGCCTCATGACAAAATTGAAAGTTTTGGAAATGAATCTTGAATGCCACATGCCTAAGCGATAGGATTTTTGACTTGGTGGTCTTATGCTCAGATTCCTCATCATTCATGTTGATATTGGACAGAAATACAATGATGCAAGTGTCCAAAATTGGCTCAAGAAATCGTGGGATACAAGTCATGTACCAATGTTGTTGTGTAGGCAGGGTGAAAAATGCCATTTTGGGAAGCTCATAACTTCTTGCTCATGTTGAATCATGGGAAGCTCTTGTACTTTTTAGAAAGCCCATATATCATACTTCAACTTTGATGTTTAACTTTGGTCTTGAATCATCTTAGTGCATGGTGAAAAATGCCTCCAAAGTTGGACAAATATTAAGACAGATTCTGTCTCAAATTTTTCTAAGTGTTTGAAAAATGTCCATTTTCCATTTTTTTGTGATTTTGATCAATCCATAACTCAAAATCCATAAGGATTTGGACTATGTTGTAGTTGACAATCTTGTAGTATGTAATGAGAGGTTTCATTTGAGCTTTGTATGGAAGAAAAAGGTTGCTTGGATCACAAGTTATGGTCTTGCAAAGTTGGGTAGAAATCACTTTTTTCCATGACTTAGTGAAAATTCAAGTTTCTTAAGGTTGCCCCCTTTTGCAAGTAACCCCACTTTTCTTGATTTTTCTTGATGGATGATGATCCAAACCATAAGTTAACATTGTTTTTTACTTGAAGAAGCCATGTTTGTCAAAAAATCTCAAAAGTCAAACTTTATTTTTTGGCACAGAAGACTTTTTATCAGATGAATTTCAAACTTTGTGATCCATTATAAAATCAAGTCCTTGATCTAATTCAAAACTAATGGATGTATTACATAGGTGTTTTAGAGTGTCATGAATCATGTCCCAAGGTTTGAGATCATGTCTTGGTCAAAAGTCAAAGGTATGGTTGACTTTTTCTCAAAAACCCTAGTTTATGGTCCAGATGAACTTGCATCTCTATATTGCTTATGAACTAAGTTATTTGTGTCCATTTGAACTTGTAAGAGGATCAATATAAGATATTTGAGGTCTTCAAAACATTATTTGAGGTTTTGGTTCATACCTTGCTCCAAAAGTCAACTTAGGGGTGAATTAGGTCAAGAAACCCTAATTCCTTATTTTTGATGAATGCATCCCCTGAGGGTATTTTGAACATATGATTGGATCCATGACATCCATTTGAGATTCTTGGATCATGTTTTGAAATATTGGCTCATGCCAAGATGAAAATTTTCCTCTAGAGGCCTTGGTCGACCAAAATCCTAATTTGGTGACACTGATGATCTTGAGGCTTGATCAACTTGAAATGTTGTACTCCTATGCTTGATTCTTGATGTGGGAGACCTCTTGATCCTTCATGGATGTTTGAGAGGCTTGATAAGTTGAAGACCAAGTTAATCCATGATTGATCCTTTGCCTGGATGCTCTGGACTCCGAACTATGACGGCCCCTATGTGGTTAAGAAAGCCTTTTTAGGCGGTGCTCTAAAACTCCCAATCTTGGATGAAGAAGAGTTTGCCTACGCCACAAATGTTGATGTAGTCAAGAAATACTTCGCCTAAAAAAAACGTCTTGGTGGATTGAAAACCCTAAAGGGCGGTCCAGGCAAAAATTAGAGACACAAGTAAAAAAATCGTCCCGATGGATTGGAAATCTCAAAGTACAATCCAGGCAAAAGTTAGGGATTAATGGAAAGTAACTACGTCCGACAAGGTGAAATCCCCTAGTGGTAACACTATTCGTCAAAAAATTTCCAGTCAAGGTCATCTTCGACAGAAGCTTAGGATGTCCAGATTTTAAAGTTGGTCGAAGGATAACGACCGTTATGTTTCAATGTAGCCCTTTTCCCTTAAATTACCATTTTCTAAACTTTGTAATGCTCTATGGAATCACGAGCTTGGTTGATCTCCATTCTATCAATAAAATTTGAGCCCTAGTGCTTTTGTTTGCAATTCTCATTTGTTTTAGTTTTACAGAATTACATTTTTAACATGATCAACGATTCTTAAAATAAAACAAAAATGAATTTACTTGTCAAAATTTTTCTGCTTTTAAAATAAAGAAGGCAATTCCTTTTGACTGTAAACATAAAAAAGAACATCAATAGTTTCTCCGGAGGTGATTAAACCTCAAAGTGCAAAATCAAAGTACTCCTTCTAAACCAGTGCGCCTGAATGAAGGATCAACTGTTTCAAATGTGATTTTCCCATCTGATATCTCCGGAAGAGTTCATACCTCTTAAGACCGATTGACGATTCTCTCCTCCCCATAGGGACCGTCTTTCCCAAGCAGGGCAGGATTGCTATCTTGAACCAGTGATACTTTTCATCCCCCATAGGGGCCGAGTATCCAGTCGTGTTCATCTATTAGTCCGTATGTCGCGTCAGTTTTGTCAGCATAAACATACATACATCATGCATAATTGATTCACATTCATATTTATATTGCATTACTATCACTCTGGTCATATTCATCCCCCAAGTGATAAAAGCCCTCTTATCAATTGAGTTATAAGTTCTTTCCTCGTTAGGAAATGTTTTGTCTGAACAATCTCTCTCCCCCAGTTTATTTCTAGATTGGAGACGGTCCTCGACCACTTTGATACTTGAACCTCTGAAAGGCAAGAAGACAGTTGATAAACGTCACTCTTCACCATTGAAGATGACATTTTCGCTTCTCCCAGATTAAGGAAAATCCCTAGAGAAAGCCTCTCAACCAAAGACTCTCGACAATACATCGGTTTTTCTCCTAAGAAAGTCAATGTTAATGAAGTCATTAGCACCTCAAAATTGGATCACATCACATGGCATTTCTCCGAAAAGATCTCGAAGAAAAGTATGATGTACCCTCACCAAGCGAAAGGCAATCTCTCTAGAGACTCGTGTTCCCCGGTAGAGTCAACAAATGGCATCTCCAGACAGAGAAGTTTGCACACCTCTACAACTCAGACAAATGGGTCCCCCCAGCAAGTCTGACCTCAAATTTCTCCATCAGATGGCATCTCCCTAGTAAAAATCGGCGAGAAGTTTGATGAAGACTACTACACATAGCGTCCCTTGTCAAGGAAGAAACTCGACAAGAAGAAACTTAGAGCAGTTCCTTGGCTGAAGACCGGGATCGAGGGGAAGTTTATTTTAGAAACTAAGACCAGTTTTGTTGCTGAAAGACGTGGATCGAGGGGAAGTTTATTTCAGAAACTTAGACCAGTTCCTTGGCTGAAGACCAGGATCGAGGGGAAGTTTATTTCAGAAACTAAGATCAGTTTCGTGGCTAAAGACCAGGATCGAGGGGAAGTTTTACCCTTTTATAAGTATCATTGCTTAGCAAATGAAAATGGATGAGCAAATTGTCATTCATAACCACCGCCAAAATTTTGGGTATTCCGATATTTAATCCTCTTGCACCCTGAATGTCCGAATACCTTCGCCATTCACACCTTCGGGTCCAAGAAGATTAAATATGGGCATCTGTCATGCCCCAAATTTTGACTACCAATATTTCCCATCATTTTGCAAATCATTACCATAAAATGGATGTACCTTCATGCCTCATCAATCTCCTCAAAAATGGTTGAGCATTCACTATAATCAAGACTTAGGGTTTCAAGCCCTCTTAGAGCACTTAGACAAAAGATCAATCAAGAAATGACATGATCTTCAACTTGTATAAACCTCTTAAACACCCATAAGGGATCAAGAGGACTCCCACATCAAGAATCAGGCACAGGAGTGCAGCATTCCAAGTGGATCAAGCCTCAAGATCGTTAGTGTCACCAAATTAGGGTTTTGGTCAACCAAGGCCTCCAGATGGAAATTTTCATCTGGGAATGAGCCAATGCTTCAAAACACAACCCAAGATACTCCAAGGGACCTCATGGACCCATTCATCAAGTCAATTTAGCCTCAGGGGATGCATTCATAAAAAATCAGGAATTAGGGTTTCTTGACCTAATTCACCCTTAAGTTGACTTTTGGATAAAAGCATGAGCCAAGACCTCAAGACATGTTTTGAGGGCCTCAAATACACTACATTGATCCATTTGTAACAATGGATTGATCCAAGAGGCTTGATTCACAAGTTTCAATTTCATCTGGACCACAATTAGGGTTTTGAAGAAGAAGTCAACTGTATCTTTGACTTTTGACCAAGACATGCTCCCAAACCTCAGAACATGATTCAATACACCCTATAACACCTATAGAACCCATCCATTGGGTTTAAATTAGGTCAAGGACTTGATTGCACAAAGAATCACACATTTTGGATTTCATCTGACAAAAAGTCAACTGTGCACAAAATCAAGTTTGACTTTTTGGAATTTTTCACAAATACGATTCCCCTAAGTCAAAACCAATGTTAATGTATGATTTTGATCATCATCCATCAAGAAAAATCAAGAAAAGTGAGGTTTCTTGCAAAACGGGCAACCATAGAAAACTTAAATTTTTTCTAAGTTATGGAACAAAAGTGGTTTTTACCCAACTTTGTAAGGTCATAACTCCTAAACCACAAGGCCTTTTTCTCCCATTCAAAGATCAAATGAAACTCCATCTGACATACTTCAAATATGTCAACTACAACAGATTCCAAATCCTCATGGATTTTGAGTTATGGATTGATCAAAATCACAAAAAGTGAAAATGCCCACTTTTTCCAACTCTTAGTGAAATTTTCAATAAGTCAGAATCTGTCTTACTTTTTCCAAAATGTAGAGGCATTTTCACTTTGATCCAAGCTAAACTAGGACTAATGTTGGACATCAAAGTTGAAGTATGCCATGAGGGCTTTCCAACAAGTACCAGATCATCTCCAAATTCAATTTGAGTAGGGAGTTCCAACCCTTAGAACATGGCATCATAGACTGATTTTGTTCAAGGCAGATTATAGGTCATTTGCTCGATTTGGCCAAATCAGATAATTCCAAGCCTTGTCATCCATTTGGACACCTCAAGGGATAAAATCAAAGAGGAATGATCTGATCCACAAGCTTCCCAAGTCCAAGGATCTACATGTAGCCATAAGTGCCCTAAAAAGGCTAAAAAGCTCAAAGACTCCAATTATGTTTCAAAGCATTCAATGGATACATCAAGGTGGCATGGACTGAAGCAAATCTAACTGAATGAGTCAAGATTTAGCTCTGAATCAAAGGACCATAGGCATGTGCCTTATCCTCAAGTTAATGGCTAGAGGAGACTAAAGATGCCTTTTGCTACAATTGGCCAAGGGACTGTCCAAGTTGCCATTCACTATTGCTTGCAAAGAAAACTTGCTCTACTATAAATAGAGCTCATTTGTGGTCAGTTTGAGTACACCAAAGCACTACAACACTTGTTTTCCTCAAAATCTCTCTCATTAGGCCAAAATTCCTTCTTTTGCAAGTCACCACTTAGTTTTTGAGTTAGAGAGCAATTCCACCACAGCTCATGATCCAAACACATCCAATGTATCATATATAAGCTGTTCAAACACTCACCCTTGATCTGAAACACCAAAATCAGAAAGTCAACCTCCAAAAACTCAAATTTTGACTTTTTTGTATTTTTCAAGCCATGTCTTGATTCAGTATCTTTCAAAACCAAACAAGGCCTTAAACACACTCCAAATATCATCCTCAAACTGTTCCAATTGGTTTCCCTAATCTGGAACACTATTTGCAAGAGTTACCATTTTGGTCACTTCTGCAAAAAAGAGCCAATACTTGTTCCTGAGGATTCCAGCTGGTTTTGATCATCCTAAAGGCTTCTAAGGGATCAATCAAGAGTGTCTAAAGCATTGGATTACTTCTGGCATAAGGATCTTGACAGATAGCACAAGGAGCTTTAAGAGGTAAGTGCATCACAACTTGAACTCTTTAAATCATGCATTGCTTTGATGTCCATTGATTATGGACATCTCATACATATCATATATGTTGTGTTTGAACCAATTTGCCATGCTTTTATTGCCTATATAATGAGATAGCATAGAACATGTAAATCTAGGCCTATTTTGAAATCACTATCGGATTTTAAAATAGGGACATCTTTTGAAAAATCTAAAAGCACCATTGGATTCCTCATGAAATTCTAGGCAGGATGCACCTAAATTTTGTCCAAATCCATGGAGAATTGAGGAAGTTAGAGCCTTCATGCAAATCCACCAAAACTTGGTTTTTTGCCTTGGCCAGACCTAAAAACCAAGTCGCCCATATGTGTTTATGGGGTGGTTTCGATACACTGATGTATCACCACCCCAGTGGTAGCGCGCATGTGCGTTTGGTTGGTAGGTCGTGGGTTCAACACCCACCCAGACCATTTTGCCATTTTCTCTCTTTTTGCTATTTTTCACATATTTTATGGTTTTTATTAATTAATTCCAAAATTAATTTCTCTTTCAATTTTAATTATTTTTTATTGGCTCTTTTTTTGAAAATTCTCAAAAATATTAAAATATTTTATTCTACAAAAATTTCACAAAAATATTATTTATTTCACATATTTGATATTTTTGTAAAGAATTATGTTTTATTTGTTTTTTAACATTTAAAAATATTTCTTTCCCTTGATTTTGCAAATTCAAATGATTTTCAAAATATTCTATGAATGAAATATGTTTTTTCAAACATTAATCCAAGATCACAACTTCTTTTTCACACATGTCTAATAATTTTGATCATTTTAATTGAATTTTTATTCAATTAAAATACATATTTTAATCAAATTAGGGTTTTGCTTATTTTCCCCCTCACAAATCTTTTTCAAAACTCTTTGGGCCTCTAATAGAGTGTAAGACCCAAACCTCTTTTATACATAAATAATTTTGGGCCTTAGTCATTGTATAAGTCCTGATACGATTCCCAAAATAACGGTGCGATCGTAATTTATCATTTGGGACTCTCCTTAAGTTATAAGCCCCATCTCTTGTACAAAAATAAATTTTTGGGCCTCTAATAGAGTGTAAAACCCAACCCCTTTGTAAATAAACCTTTTTGGGCCTCAGTCATTGTATAAGTCCCGATACAATTGTCAGATCAACAGTACGATCATTGTTTTTCATCTAGGCCTCTCCTTGAGTATAAGCCCCAATCTTATTTTCAAAACAACTTTCCCTTTTGATTTAGGTTCAAACTCATAGTTGTTATCAAAACTTTCTTTAATTTCTTGAACAACTAACCATACAATTGTTATAATGGAAGCTTGCTCACCTGTAAGTTTTATCAGCTTTCTTTTACATACTTGAACATATATATATATATATATATATATATATATATATATTTGTTTGTGCTGGAAGCTTGCTCACCTGTAAGTCCTCCTACCCTCTTTTACATACAGTATATATCCCTTCTGTATATATATGCCTGTATATTATCTTGCTTAGAGTTTTCCTCGGCAATTAGGTCTAGGATTAGATAAAGCCAGTGGTCACTTTTTTAACACAGTCGAAACTAGTTCCCCATAGGAATTTCCTGATACAGTCTTGCCTCCTCTTGGGGTTATACAATATGGTACAGAGAAAGGCATTATTCCTGGTGAAACTTTTCTCAAGACTGTCACTATTAGAAAATTGTCAAAGAAATTCATTTCCCCCAGAGAGGATTAATTCCCGATGAAACCTCTCTTGAATTTCTTCAAACCCTAGAACTGTTCACTGAAGAAAAGATTATTCCCGATGAAACTTTTCTTGAACTTTTCTTAAGTTTGGACCCACAGGCTTCCTAAAAGCATCCCCAGCCTCCTCTTATGCTTTGTACAAGGATCCTCAGGCTTCTTAGAAGTTCGCATGCCTCCTATTGGGCTTAGTACAAGGACCCAAAGACCTCTTATAGGTGTAGGACAGAACCTAGTCATGCTTTGTTAGAGCAGTCTTTCCAAAGAGTCAAAAAATTAAACCAATTTAGGGTTGATTCTCATCCCTTAAAACACATACCTCCTCTTGGGCATCACACAAAGATAAACCCTTTCATACCAGCAGACTTGGACAGTCTCATCTCCTCTTGGATTTCAAAGAAACCCTCAAGTTTCCCAAAAGTACAGGGTAAACCCTAATCATCTCATCAATCAGCAAGAGAGTTTAAACTTTTCACGTCTAAATTTCCCCAGCTAGGGTCAAATCACTATCAATAAACCTTTATCAGAACCTCAAGGCATCTGATATCTCAACTCTTCTGTAACCCTCAGCGAGATTTGATTCCCCAATTTAGACCTGCCTCTGAATCTCAATAATCCTCAGCAGAAACCAGCCTCCTCTTAGGCTTTATATAAGAAATTCCCAAACTAGCCTCCTCTTAGGCTTTGTATAAGGATCTTTCCACACTCTCTTGTTGAGTCAATCACTTTTAGCCTCATCTTAGGCTTTGTATAAGGATCTTTTCACACTCTCTTGTTGAATCAATCACTTTTAGCCTCCTCTTAGGCTTTGTATAAGGATCTTTCCTCACTCTCTTGTTGAGTCAATCACTTTCAGCCTCCTCTTAGGCTTTGTTTAAGGATCTTAAAACACTCTCTTGTTGAGTCAATCATCTTTTTAGCCTCAATCTTAGGCTTTGTATAAGACAGATAAAAACACTCTCTTGTTGAGTCAGTTTCTTTTCAGCCTCAATCTTGGGCTTTGTACAAGACACCACATAAACACTCTCTAGTTGAGTCAGTCAAATATCTTTTAGCCTCAATCTTGGGCTTTGTACAAGACACCACATAAACACTCTCTAGTTGAGTCAGTCAAATATCTTTTAGCCTCAAGCTTGGGCTTTGTACAAGACACATATAAATCTCCCTAGGAAGAGTCAATCCTCTTTTCAGCCTCAATCTTGGGCTTTATACAAGACAAATCATACTCCCTAGTAGAGTCAGTTTCTTTTTCTAGCCTCAATCTTGGGCTTTGTCCAAGACAGATAAAACCTCTCACCAGTAGAGTCGGTTTCTTCTTTTAGCCTCCTCTTAGGCTTTGTATAAGGATCTTTCCACACTCTCTTGTTGAGTCAATCACTTTTAACCTCCTCTTAGGCTTTGTATAAGGATCTTTCCCCACTCTCTTATTGAGTCAATCAGTTTTAGCCTCCTCTTAGGCTTTGTATACGGATCTTTCCTCACTCTCTTGTTTAGTCAATGACTTTCAGCCTCCTCTTAGGCTTTGTTTAAGGATCTTAAAACACTCTCTTGTTGAGTCAATCATCTTTTCACCCTCAATCTCGGGCTTTGTACAAGACAGATAAAAACACTCTCTTATTGAGTCACTTTCTTTTTAGCCTAAATCTTGGGCTTTGTACAAGACACCACATAAACACTCTCTAGTTGAGTCAGTCAAATATATTTTAGCCTCAATCTTGGGCTTTGTACAAATCACATATAAATCTCCCTAAGCAGAGTCAATCCTCTTTTCAGCCTCAATCTTGGGCTTTGTACAAGACAAATCATACTCTCCAGTAGAGTCAGTTTCTTCTTCTAGCATCTATCTTGGGCTTTGTACAAGACAGATAAAACCTCTCACCAGTACTGTCAGTTTCTTCTTTTAGCCTCAATCTGAGGCTTTGTATAAGACACATACAAATATTCCCTAGTGGAGTAAAAAAAATCCTTTTTAGCCTCTATCTTGGGCTTTGTACAAGACAGACAAAATATTTCCCCGGAAAAGTCAATTTTCAGCCTCCTCTTAGGCTTTGTATAAGGATATCCCCAAAAGAGTCAGTCTCTCTTTTAGCCTCAAACTTGGGCTTTGTACAAGACAGATAATAAACTCCCTAGGGAGTCAATCAACTTTTTTAGCTTCAACCTTGGGATTTGATCAAGGCACACAAAAATCAACATCCCCTCAGAGGAAATAAAAAACTCTCTGTAGGAAGACATTTCTCTATACAATCACATATCAAAATAGACATTCAAAACAAACCTTAGTTCCAGATAACTGTTGTAAGTGGCACACTTATATCCAAGCTGTAGTCCATCTCTTATCCTGGTAAATCCCTTTCTTTCATCTAATTGCTGCAAGTGGCAAGCCTCTGGATTATATACATAAAAGTCAATGTCCCTCTCTTAGCATGAAAAATTCCTAAGGAAAATGGCATTACTCTACACTGAGTTAAAGGTTTCTCCTGCAGGACAACACCCCTATAAAGGAAATTATGGCATTGTTGGATCCATATATCCCAGTTAAAGTAATTCTCCTTTATAATCAGTCATCGAACAGTTGGGATAAACAAACGAGATGTCTCCCTTTAGAGATGGCGAATTCTCTCTCAGTCAAAACTTTAGCTTCAATCTTGGGTTTTGAACAAGACACAAATAACCTTTTAGCTTCACTCTTGGGCTATGAACAAGACACCAAATATCTTTTCCTCCTATAGATTAGGAGGAACTACGATTGCTCTGATTTCCCTATTTTTCTTTAATGGGAATACGTAGGCATAAGATTGCGAAATCTTAGCGAGCACACCAATCAAAAACTTTAGGTCCAGTACCTTGACACACCAATAAAAAACTTTAGGTCCAGTACCTTACCAAAAACATCAAAAAACCCGAAATCAACAAAAAACTCTCTCTTTCAAACACTCCCAAAGGAGAAACTTTCCCAACCCACAACAGACAAACACCAGTAAGTAGAAAACAGTATAGAAATTGCTAACTGTAACACCCCACTTTCCCATTTTATAAAATATAAGAATATTACGGATAAAATCAGAGTTTTCAACTTATACAAGTAGGACGCTACACCAATAAAATCAACATCAAAATTCCTTTTCATTAAATGAAATAAAACAGCGGAATAATCATTTCATAAGTTCACGGCACACTTGCCAATATACTCCAAACCTCCACATTAAACTCGTGGTCCTCAAAATATTGAATTTAAAAGAGATACGTACCAAAATTCAATACAAAATAACAATTAATAAAATCCCCAAAATTCCTGTGTTACGTATCAGAGCGACTCCTATGACTCGAACAGACAACACGCACTCCAAGCAACTCAAGTACCTGGATTATCTGTACTTCCGAAGAAGCACAGACACAACAACAACAAAGGGGTGAGAACTACATTCAATAATAAACGGTGAATAATACATATTAAGGGTAGTTACTCACACACAATCATACAATCACATAATCACGACCTACTTGTCACTTTCAATCATAATTCAATCAACATATAATAATAATGCAATGCGACTCAACAACAAACACATTGCATGTGGTACCAAAATCACCATGGTTCATTTAATCGAACCCGGATAAATCACATACACCCCTACTTGGCAATGATTTATCCCACCACACTCCACATTGGAGTTCGGATGAATCACATACACTCCTCCTGAGCAATGATTCAGCACCACCGACACACCATGCATGCATGACATCAATATGCATATAATTCATGTATAATCATAATCATACATTTCCATGATCCTCCTGATCACAATCAATACATAACACCACAGGAAACACCTCACACGACGTTAATTAGCTAATTACTAATTAACTTACCAAAATTACTAAATCAATTATTTTTATTGCTAATCCTACATTTCTCCAGGTCTGACATCTATCCCCAACCTCTCAAACCAAAAGAAACCACTTCGGATGCGAAAACGGAAAGAAATCGTGAAACGGAAAATATTCTGCACTCTCGCTGGCCATACGCGTATTGCCATGTGCCATACGCGTATTGCCAGCTCGCTCACCACAACCATACGCGTAATGCCTCTCCCTTAAGTCTAATGCCCAAGCTCCATACGTGTACCATTACGCGTACCGGCAGAGGGTCATGCTAATCCTCCTTTTGGCCCTCCTATACGCGTAATGACCATAGTCGTACGCGTATCGCCTTACCTGATACGCGTATGGCCAGATCTATTATGCAAACTCAGTTTCCCCCACACCAGTCGGGGTTCTGCTATGGGATCCTCACTTTTCCACTTTATTCCAGTCCTAAACTTGTTTCTACACCAGTTTTAGGTCCTATTCTTCATCTTTCTTCTTTTACCTATCATTACTAGTCAAATTTACGGTTCTTAGATCTAATTATCTGTCACATTCACCTGCACAAAACCAGTCCAGCAACATATACAATTTATACAGCAGTAACAACATAATTATTCACCAAGAATCATACGAATTCCAGATCCAACACGGCATCATAACAAGGATTTCACAGCAATCGTACACACAACCACAGATAAATTCAGACAGAATTATACATATGAATTCTTATGGGGTTAAGGAATCCCCACTACCCTCTCATGATTATATCACTAATATTAAACCCATTCTCCCCCTTACCTCGAATTTCCTAATCAAATTCCTGCGAAATTGATGAAGATGGGTGCCCTAGCTCTTCCTTGTTTTTCCCTTGTTCCTTTTTCTCTTCTTTTCCAATTCTGATTATGACTAACTCTCCCACTAACCCTCACTAATCTCAGCTTAATTACTAAACTGCCCTTAATTCATCCACTAGCCCCTTATCCAATTAATTAGATCAGATTTTTAATTAATAAAAATTATAATAATACTATTAATAATAATAATAATATAATAACAATAATAATAATATTAATAATAATATTCAATTCTATACTACTATTATTGGACATACCCCCACTAATCCTTATTATCCTATTAATATCCCTTCGCACTCAACCACACACCCTTAACCAGAGAAAACAACATAAAATAACACACGACGATCAAATAATTTAAATTGGGGTGTTACAACTCTCCCCCCTTAAATTATTTTCGTCCTCGAAAATGTACCTGATGGAAATAGCTTCGGATACTACTCCCGCATCCTGCTCTCCAGCTCCTAGGTCACACTTCCCCCAGCAGCTCCTCCCCATGCTACTCTCACCAAAGGGATCTCCTTTCCTCTGAGTTGTTTCATTTTGCGATCCTCGATCCTTATCGGCATCGCCTCCACAGTAAGATTTTCCCTGATCTACACCTCATCCCTCGGGATAACATGATATGGAACAGATACATACCTTCGAAGTTGCGACACATGAAACACGTCATGCAAGTTCGAAAGTTCAGGCGGTAACGCCACCCTATAAGCAACTGCACCACCTTTTTGCAAGATCTGATACGGTCCAATAAACTTAGGATCCAGCTTCTTTGATTTCAATCCACGTCCAACACCAGTCACTGGGTTAACTCTCAGGAACACGTGATCACCTTCACTGAATTCCAAGTCTTTCTTCCGATAATCATGATAGCTTTTCTACCTACTCTGAGACGTTTTCATCTTCTCGCGGATCATCTGAATTGTCTCAGTAGTCTGTTGCACAATCTCAGGTCCAAGCACCACATTCTCACCGGTCTCGTACCAACACAGAGGTGTCCTACACCTCCTACCATACAAGGCTTCGAAAGGTGCCATTCCAATGCTAGAATGATAACTATTGTTATACGTGAAGTCGATTAATGGTAAATGAGTATCCCACGCACCACCTTTCTCCAACACACAGGCTCTCAGTAAATCTTCCAATGACTGAATAGTCCTCTCTGACTGACATTCAGTCTGTGGGTGATAAGCCGAGCTCAACTTCAATTTAGAACCCAAGGCTTCCTGCAGGCTCTTCTAAAATTCTGAAGTAAACCTCGGATCTCTATCCGATACTATGCTCGATGGAACACCATGTAACTTCACAATTATCCTGATATAAATCTCTGCCAGCTTTGACAACGGGAAACTGATGTTAATTGGTATAAAATGTGCGGATTTTGTAAGTCAATCCACCACTACCCAAACAGCATCAAAGCCTCTCGCCGTATTCGGCAAACCAGTAACAAAGTCCATAGCAATACTATCCCACTTCCATTCCAGAATCTCTAATGGTTGCATTAATCCCGAAGGCTTCTGGTGCTCCACTTTTGACTTCTGACATGTCAAACAAGCATAGACAAACTGAGCTATGTCCCTCTTCATACCAGACCACCAAAACAACCTCTTCAAGTCATGATACATTTTTGTAGCTCCCAGATGAATACTCAAGTTACTCCGGTGGCTCTCCTCTAAGATCGCTTTCTTTATTTCCGCATTATCTGGTACACAAATTCTGCCCCGGAACCTCAATACCCCAACATTATCCACTTTAACATCACTATCAGAATCATTGCTTCCTGTAGGAATCAAGTCCACCAGCTTCACATAAAGCTTCTGATTTTCTTTAATTACATCCAAAAAGTCATTATTCACCTTCAGCATACCCAATCTAACACTCTCCGGTGTAGTTTCACAAACCATACTCAAGTCTCTGAACTGTTCAATCAACTCCATTTCTTTCACCATCAATGCAGACATATGAATTGTCTTCCGACTGAGAGCATCTGCCACAACATTAGCTTTTACCGGATGGTAACTCAAATTAAAATCATAATCCTTCAAGAACTTTAACCACCTCCTCTGCCTCATATTCAACTCATTCTGATCGAATACATATTTCAGACTCTTGTGGTCGCTGAATACTTCAAATCTTGATCCATAAAAATAATGTCGCCAAATTTTTAATACAAAAACCACTGCAGCTAGTTCAAGATCATGAGTAGGATAGTTCCTCTCATGCATCCTCAACTGCCGTGAAGCATATGCCACCACTTTGCCATCTTGCATTAACACACCGCCTAATCCCATCTTAGACGCATCACAATACACTACAAAAGGATCATTTGGACTTGGTAGAATTAATACTGGCGCTGTAGTCAATTTCTTCTTCAGTTCCTCAAAACTTTCCTCACAAGCAGCATCCCAAAAAAAAGCTTGATTCTTTCTGGTTAGTTGAGTCAATTGTAACGCCAAATTAGAAAACCCTTCAATGAATCTTCTGTAGTAACCTGCCAAACCCAAAAAGCTTCTAATCTCCGTTGTTGTCTTTGGAGCTTCCCACTGAAGTACTGCACTTACTTTAGACGGGTCCACCGCTATGCCATCACCAGAAATAACATGACCTAAGAAACTCACAGTCCTCAACTAGAATTCACATTTTGAGAACTTTGTGAACAATTTATTATCCTTCAACACCTGCAATGCAATCCTCAAATGTTCTGCGTGATCCTCGTTAGTCTTAAAATAAATCAGTATATCATCAATAAATACCATAATAAACTAATCTAAATAAGAGTGAAAGATACGGTTCATATACTCCATAAACACACCCGGCGCATTAGACACTCCGAAAGGCATTACTGTATATTTGTAATGTCCATAGCGGGTCCTGAACACTGTCTTCTGAATATTACCTTCTTTTACTCTAATCTGATGGTAACCCGACCTTAAATCAATTTTGCTGAACACACGAGCTCCTACAAGCTGATCCATTAAGTCATCAATCCTCAGAAGTGGATACTTATTCTTAATGGTCACTTTATTAAACTGACGGTAATCAATGGACAGACGCATACTACCATCCTTCTTTTTCACCAACAACACTGGAGCTCCCCACGGCGACACACTCGGTCTAATGAACTTCTTATCGAGCAACTCTCCAATCTGAGATTTCAACTCTGCCAACTCTGATGTAGACATCATGTACGGTGCCATAGAGATAGGTCTGGTACCCGGTACAAGATCAATAGTGAATTCGACTTCCCTTGTCGAAGGCAATTCTGTAATGTTATCTAGAAATACTTCAGGAAATTCATTCACCACTGGTAATTCATTAACTGAAGTCTTGCTTTCAACAGACAATGAGGCAAACACTGCAAACATCTTCGCTTCATCCTCCAACAACGTCCTCAACTCCCTACTAGATAACGAATCCGCTAATGCTTCCTCTTCAGGAGTAAGAAACAATAACGTCTTCCTAAAGCAATCAATATAAACTCGGTTGAACTCCAACCAATTCATTCCCAAAATAACATCGAGATTACCGAGTGGCAAACAAATCAAGTCCACTCTAAAATCTCTACCAAACATAGTCATCGGACATTTCAAACACACCAAGGAAGTAACCACAGAACCAATAGATGGAGTTTCAATCGCCATCCTCTGATCTAGGGTAGACGGCACAATCCCTAATCTCTTCACACAGTCAACAAAAATAAATGAGTGGGTTGCACCCATGTCAATGATAGCAATCAAAGGAATGTCATTAATAAAACAAGTACCTTTGATGGAACGCTCCTCGTCGGTGGATTGGGCTCCCACCAAGGCAAACACCTTCCCACCAGCCTGAGACTTCTTTGGTTTCTCACAGTGGGTGCTGATATGACCCTTCTCTCCACAGTTATAACAGGTAGGCATAGTGGCTTTACAATCAACTATAACATGACTTGGTCGACCACACTTGAAACACTTCTTCACTTCATTAGGACAATTATTAGCACGGTGACCCGCGCCACCACATCTGAAACACTTGAGTGTATCAGGAGCCACCCTTCCCTCCTTTGGTTTCTTTCCTGTTGCAGCTTTCTGTTTCCCTTTATCAGCTGGAGCACTGTAAGGAGTACCTCCAAACCTCTGTTTACCCTTTTTCTCATTCACAGCCTTGTAATGAGCAATTTTGGCTCTGTTATCATTGTCATAGATTCTGCTTCTGCTTACCAGCTCTGGATAATTTCTTATCTTTTGACAAGCAGTGCCCAGTTTAATCTCGGGACGCAGCCCATTCTCAAACTTCAAGCATTTCGAATTCATAGCCTCCTTCGTATTGTAATGAGCACAATATTGTACCAACTCTTCATATCGAGCATCATATTCAGCAACAGTCATGCTACCCTGTTTCAGTTCCAGGAATTCAATCTCCTTTGCACTACGAATATCTTTCGGAAAGTACTTTTCCAGAAACTCAGCCTGAAACACTGTCCAAGTAATCTCAGTCCCCGCAACTTCCAACCTCTGACAACTATTGTCCCACCAGGCTTCAGCCTCTCCTTCCAGAATATGAGTGCCAAACCGTACCTTCTGAGCATCACTGCATCCCATGGTCCTGAAGATCTTCTCAATAGCCTTCAGCCATTTCTGTGCAGCCTCTGGGTCCAAAATATCTCCCTCATATGTAGGCGACTTATTGCTCTGGAACTGAGCTAAGTCACAGAACTGCACACCTCCAGCCTGCTTAGTGTTCTCTACCGCTTGTGCCATGGCTTGCATAGTAGCAGCAAGAGCATCATCATTCCTTCCTGCCATACTGTTTAACAAACAACATACGGTCAGAACACATAACTCACTCCTATTCTAAGGACAGACTCAACTACTCAACCTGGTCGGACGAACCGACCTGCTCTGATACCAATTGTAACACCCCACTTTCCCATTTTATAAAATATAAGAATATTACGGATAAAATCAGAGTTTGCAACTTATACAAGTAGGATGCTACACCAATAAAATCAACATCAAAATTCCTTTTCATTAAACGAAATAAAACAGCGGAATAATCATTTCATAAGTTCACGACACACTTGCCAACATACTCCAAACCTCCACATTAAACTCGTGGTCCTCAAAATATTGAATTTAAAAGAGATACATAACAAAATTCAATACAAAATAACAATAAATAAAATCCCCAAAATCCGCGTGTTACGTATCAGAGCGACTCCTATGACTCGAACAGACAACACGCACTCCAAGCAACTCAAGTACCTGGATTATCTGTACTTCCGAAGAAGCACAGACACAACAACAAAGGGGTGAGAACTACATTCAATAATAAATGGTGAATAATACATATTAAGGGTAGTTACTCACACACAATCATACAATCACATAATCACGACCTACTTGTCACTTTCAATCATAATTCAATCAACATATAATAATAATGCAATGCGACTCAACAATAGACACAATGCATGTGGTACCAAAATCACCATGGTTCATTCAATCGAACCTGGATAAATCACATACACCACTACTTGGCAATGATTTATCCCACCACACTCCACATTGGAGTTCGGATGAATCACATACACTCCTCCTGAGCAATGATTCATCACCACCGACACACCATGCATGCATGACATCAATATGCATATAATTCATGTATAATCATAATCATACATTTCCACGATCCTCTTGATCACAATCAATACATAACACCACAGGAAACACCTCACACGACGTTAATTAGGTAATTACTAATTAATTCACAAAAATTACTAAATCAATTATTTTTATTGCTAATCCTACATTTCTCCAGGTTTGACATCATCCCCAACCTCTCAAACCAAAAGAAACCACTTCGGATGCGAAAACGGGAAAGAAATCGCGAAACGGAAAAAATTCGGCACTCTCGCTGGCCATACGCGTATTGCCCTGTTCCAAACGCGTATTTCCAGCTCGCTCGCCTCAACCATACGCGTAATTCCTCTCCCTTACGCATAATGCCCGAGCTCCATACGCGTACCATTCTGCATACGGGCAGAGGGTCGTGCCAATCCTCCTTTTGGCCCTCCCATACGCGTAATGACCATAGTCGTACGCGTATCGCCTTACCTGATACGCGTATGGCCAGATCTATTATGCAAACTCAGTTTCCCCCACACCAGTCTGGGTTCTGCTACGGGATCCTCACTTTTCCACTCTAATCCAGTCTTAAACTTGTTTCTACACCAGTTTTAGGTCCTATTCTTCATCTTTCTTCTTTTACCTATCATTACTAGTCAAATTTACGGTTCTTAGATCTAATTATCTGTCATATTCACCTGCACAAAACCAGTCCATCAACATATACAATTTATATAGCAACAACAACATAATTATTCACCAAGAATCATACAAATTCCAGATCCAACACAGCATCATAACAAGGATTTCACAGCAATCGTACACACAACCACATATAAATTCAGACAGAGTTATACATACGAATTCTTACGGGGTTAAGGAATCCCCACTACCCTCTCATGATTATATCACCAATATTAAACTCATTCTCCCCCCTTACCTCGAATTTCCTGATCAAATTCCTGCGAAATTGATGAAGGTGGGTGCCCTAGCTCTTCCTTGTTCTTCCCTTGTTCCTTTTTCTCTTTTTTCCAATTCTGATTATGGCTAACTCTCCCACTAACCCTCACTAATCCCAGCTTAATTACTAAACTGCCATTAATTCATCCACTAGCCCCTTATCCAATTAATTAGATCAGATTTTTAATTAATAAAAATAATAATAATAATACTATTAGTAATAATAATAATAATTGTAATAACAATAATAATAATATTAATAATAATATTCAATTCTATACTACTATTATTGGACATACCCCCACTAATCCTTATTATCTTATTAATATCCCTTCGCACTCAACCACACACCCTTAACCAGACAAAACAACATAAAATAACACACGACGATCAAATAATTTAAATTGGGGTGTTACACTAACAACATGTGGATAACCACATATAGGATGGGTAATTGACAACTCCCATTGTATAACCTGACCCCGAACTCCCCAATCTCTTAAGCATTTGTTCAGTTAAACATTTGCGTGCAAGGTTAGTTTTAGATAACTTCCCTTTCCTTTCCAGCTTCATAGGATAAATAAGAAATCAGAAAGTAGCACCCAATCCCTACCATTATGGTGAGGAGAAACCAAATGGCGATAAGGTGGTCGTGTCACCGACAAAAATCGCACGCTACACATATATTGCTGATACACCCCTAGGCTGGTCATTTGCTTTTCTTTTCTTTTTGTTATTTCATTTTCCATTTCATTTTTGTTTTAATACTTAAAACCTTTTAAAAAATAAAAAAAAATATTTTCCTGGTCAATTTGTGTCTTGGCCTAATTTTCATGATTTTTATTTTATTTTTAATTATTTTATACTATTTTATTTAGATTTATTTTGTGAGTACATTTCCAATGATACCCTTCATCAAGGGTTAGGGAATTTCTTTATCATTTCTTATCATTTGAGGCTGATTTTTTGGCCACACTTAGACCTTCATATGAGGTTGTTTTAATGCTAGTTTTGGATCAGTTTGAGTTAATTTTAGTGAATTAACATTCAACTTTTGTTGACCCTCGATACATGCTCGATCACTTGTTTACCTTGTCTTGTTGATCACTTTTGAGCATGTTCTTAAACTTGTTTTACTTCCATCTTTTGTACATGCTTAGTTGGATGTTTGAAAATTCCTTTGGATATTTTTTGGGATTTTATTGAATCACTTTTCTATTTTTGGTTGATTCTCCTATTTGATGATGTTTTGAGCATGCTAATGCACACACCTTGACCTAATTATTGTGCTCTTGAATGACATGAATCTCTTTGATACTTGGTGATCTTTCTTGGATTGATGAGACATGTTTAAGATTTTGATTTGCTTTGGCTCTTGATGTATGACCTTCCTTTGGTGTTGTCTTACTTGTATAAGAACATGTGAACTATTTTGGACTTGATTTTGTTGAATACATGTCTAGTTTTGACGTATGCTTTGAGTATGATACTTGATGCCCCTTCTTGGATGATTTGAGTTTGATTATAGTTCATGGATTATGCACTTGCTAATTCCCACTTGGATTCACATCATGTTTTCACTTCACTTGGTCATTGTTGATGGATTTCCATGATATATTTCACTAGCATTTGATTGTTTCCACTTTGGTCCATGGTGCATGTTAGTGTCAGCTTTCTTACATGTTTGAATTGGACGATCATGATATGACTTGAGTTCTAACTTTTCTTCATTCTCACCTCACTTTGTTCACATCACCTTTGTGTGATAATTATTGGTGTTTAATTATGATTCTAATGCAAGTTGTTTGCACCCATTCTTGTTTGCTTCTAACTTCTTGTGTGAACTTCAATGTGTGATACTTTGAAGCTGTTTTGTGATTGTGAGTGTGAATTAAATGTGACATGATGTTATTGCTGCCCTACCTTGTTTCTCATCTCATGCTTCATTTTCTTCTTCATCTCTTACTTCTTTCTTCTTCTTTGGATCTTAAGACTTGTTTAAGTCTTGGTTTTGCTTTTCCATGTTCCCTTAGGACTCCCTAGTCCAACTTAATCTTTGATTAAGCTTGGAGTAGGGTAGACATTAGGATTCAATCCATGTATGCTAACATTAGGATAGAATTCCCTTAGTGTTTTCTTTTTAACTTTGAGTATTCTCTTCTCATCTCAATAACTAGTCTAACACACTTAATAAAGGCAACGAACATTGTGCGCCATGAGCCTTAAGTACATAGGAAATGAAGAATGAGGGGTCTCCCTTCACTCTTCTAGAGTGTTTAGCATACGTCTCATTGGGGGCGACCATGCGACACATTCGCTCCTATGTCATAGACTTTAGTGCAATGTGAGTTTCAAACTAACTTCAATTTACTGCTGTCTAAAAAACACAAAACAAATTCAAATCTTTTTTATCCTTCAGGATTGTTGGGCTTCAAATCATTTTCAGAAAAGAGCATGTTACTTCCGTTTTGTCACAAACAGGCATCGACCCTAACTGCCGGACGCGAACTTAACATTGCTCATAAAAAAAAACACTTACCGACACGTAGGTCGAACTACGACTGCTCTGATTTCCTCTCTCTGGTTAGATTGAGGATACGTAGGCATGAGACGGCTATGTCTTGGCGAGCAACCTTCCCCCCATCCACCCGTAGTCCTCCGAACTCTGTTGACTCTGACTTTCCCATTGCACGAGGGAATAAGTAGACCTAGGACGGCGATGTCCTATCGAGTCTCTTTGTCCCTTTTTGTTTCTTGTTTCTGTTAGCAGTAGGCTTTAGATAACTTACCCTTTGATTAGACAACAAGTGTGGATCCCAACGAGTACGATGGATGCGTGGGGGTGGTTATACCTTCCCCTCGCGTAACCGACTCTTGAACTCGGACTATGGTTGCGATGACCATGTCTTTCCCTATGTTTAGGTTTTCTTCGATCGTTTCCTTTCCCTGCGTCGGGATAAATAACGTTCGGTGGCGACTCTTCTGTTCTATTTCTGCCAGTTGTTTTTTTGTAGTTGCGACAACTGGCGACTCTGGTTCCCTATGCGAGTTAATCCTAGCGCTTGTCTGTTTATATTTCATTGAGTGTTTATATTTGTGCATTATTTGTTGTATATTACTGTATTTTACCGCATTTATCGCATGTGATTACTATTATCATATTGCTCTGCTGCTGTTGTGCTGTTGGGTGGGTTGGATTCATGAGAGATAAGCCCAATACCCAGGCTTGAGCATACATCTAGGATTAGAGTGGGAAGTAGTGTGACTTGTGCGGCATTTGGCCAGACTTAGTATACACGAATTCCACATCCAGATGAAGTTTTCTTTGGTAATGTTCTATTCTGCGCATTGGGGCAGATGATGGAATGTAACCTAGAGAGCTGTCGACTCTGGCGACCTTTCCTCGAGGACTCAGTTGAGGCACTCCTCCCAAGAGGTAATAATGGCAGACCAGAAATGGAAAACCCATTATACTTCTTGATCCGAGGATCCGAAGCTGGGAACTTATTATAGGAAATGGTGACCGTATCATTATTTCTCGACCTAAGAGCCCATGAAGCTGAGGATCCTCGGGTTTCTAGAACCCACATGTGAGAGGGGTTGGTTGTTTGAAGGTTTACAGGTAACTTTGACCTTCAACCTACCCGTTATTTTGGATTTCTTATCAGTGTGAACTTATCGTCCCGATATTCTGATATTCTGATTGGTCTGTTATTCTGGATTTCTGGGTTTCTGGTATTCTGGGTCTTATTCAGTCAGTAGTACAGCAGCCGTACAAAGCTTTATGGACACCTTGATCCCATGTGTGCATTTTCATCATCATTTTGCATTCTAACATGTTTGTTTATTTGTAGGGATTGCATCCCATCCTTGATTCCGGTTTTCAAAAACTGTCAGAGATGAATACTGAAAGGAAGAAGAATATTATAGTGTACAAGTTCCAGTAGCTTGTTTTGGATTCTGTTCTCAAGGTGATGGCTATGGAAGAGCCCGGGGTGTTAGAAGACTTCAAGGAAGAGTATGGAAAGATTCTGAATTTTGTCTGCAACATCACTGAATATGAGTATCGAGCTCTACACACTCTGGTGCAGTTCTATGACCCTCCTCTGCGGTGTTTCTTATTTCCTGATTATGTTTTAGTCCTGACATTAGAGGAGTCCGCTCTCATTTTGGGTGTCTCTATCAAGGAGGAGGCGCCTTTCTACTATTTTGGGGAAGTTCCTAATCTGGAAGAGGTCTCTGCTGCTCTGCATTTAGATCAGTCTCTGTTGGAAAGCAACATTGCTAGTAAAGGAGGGTGTAAAGGCTTTCATATGAAGTTCTTAGTTAATCAAGCTGGTGTATATGCTAAAGCTAGGTACTGGTCAATCTTCAATGCAATCTAGGCCCTGTGTGTTTATAGGGTGGTGTTATTTCCAAATGTGAAGGATTTCGTGGACATGCACGCCTTCAGGATATTCACCATGAAGAATCTGGTACCTACCCTGCTTGGAGATCTATACCACTCGTTGCACTACAAGAATGAAAAGAGGAGAGGATGGGCCATATATTGTTGTGCATCAATCTTCTACAAATGGTTTGTTGATCGTCTTCCCAAGTCTGGGGCATTCGGGGATACTCGAGGGACGTTAGATTGGTCCAAAAGGCTGATGGGTCTAAGAGCAGATAATCTAATATGGGTCAACCGTGATTTGTTGGGCAAAGAGATCATCATCAGTTGTGGGAACTTCCTGAATGTACCTCTAATAGGAAGGAAATGGGGATTAACTACAACCATATTCTTGCTGTTAGACAATTCGGGTACGCCTGGAGAGAGCCACCAAAAGAGGAGGATGTTCGAGAATCTCTATATTTAAATGGGGTAGTTAACCCAGATCTGTTGAAAGAATCCGTAAATGCTTGGGAAGATCTTCATAAGAAAGAGAAAGCCTTTTTTGGGAAAAGCAACAACAGAACCTTTCCTCCATATGAAGAGTGGATACAGAAGAGAGTAGAGAAGGAGCTCTTTCCTTTCTCTATAGAGCCACCCTCGTATCCGCTGATGATTGAACAACCTACCACAATTGAGATAGAAAAGTATAAAAAGTTATGGGTTGAGAAAGAAAAGCTGCGTGAAGAGAATATTGAATTGCAGAGGGAGATCAGTCAATTGAAGCATGATCAAGGTGAAGCTATCTACGCTGCTAAGGTGAAGACATAACTTCTAGTTAAAAGGGAGAAAGAGTTAGCTGAAAAGGTCACAGCCAGACAACAGGTAGGTCAAGCTTTGGAAGGTACTAGTAGTGTGCTTAAGTCCAAGAAGGAAGAGTTGACTAAAGCCTTGGTAAGAATTCAAAAGTTCGATGCTCGCCGAAACACCACAATGGCTGCCAACAAGCAAAAGGAAGATGAGTTTCTGGAGGAGATCAAGATTTTGAAGATGAAGCTCAGAAAGAAAGAGGAAGAAATCCTAACAGAGGTATTTCAGAGACGAACAACTGAAGATCGACTCAATGAAGCCTTATCTGCTATAGAAGAGCTTAAAATTCAAGCAGAGGTGAAGAAGCCATGAGGTGAGGGCTCTAGAATGACAGATTCTTCTGGAGAGGATGCTTGGGAATTGCATTATCGTTACTTGGAGGGGATCATGCACAGGCAATACCTTCTTATTCAAGAGCTGATTCAGAGGCCAAAGCACCCCAACACTAAGAATTTGTTCAAAGAAGTCCAAGACAGGAGCAGAGAGCACAGTGGCTGGGGAGGGTTGACACTGGTGGAATTTGATGATATGCCTTAGCTTTCTTTTCTGTTGTATTCGATCACCGCCAGGCTTGTTGGTTGGGATCTCTGATCATTGTATTCTGACATATTTCTTTGTCTTGGGCTGTATATATTGGCAGATGATTATTCTTCAATTTTCTAATATATGAGCAGATATTTTTGGCATTCCGTTCCATCTTGTTGCTTATTATTAAACTGGAATCAAGGGGTGGATCACCCTGTAAATACTCATACATGTCATTTCGCATTTGCATTTTCATACCCATTTGCATAGCAGGTTTTCTGTTCCGAATCCCTTATCTTTGCCTGATGTTTCTTAGTAGGATTGCTGAATTACGCACCCACCGCTACGCTACTCGCCTCAATCAACAAAGAGTCATGGAACAAGTTCAAGCTGAGCTTCAGGAAGTCCGCAATCGTATGAATCAATTTATGGACTTAATGCAGAATGTTACCCAAGGGAAGGAACTACTAAGGACTCTTGTCCAGCCGTTGATTGCCAGGATTGATGAGGGTGGGGTTCTTCATGGGGGTGTTCAGACTCATGTTATTCCTCCAGGCGGAGGTGGTAATGGTAATGGTGTCCCTGTTGGTCCTCCGGGCGGAGGTATTCCTATCCCTAATGTCGTTATTCCTCCGGGCAGAGGAGAAGCTGTTGTGATCCCTACTGTGGTGGGAGGTGGTAATAGTGTATGCGTGGTGCATAGCGCTGGAGGCCATCACTGGATAGAGGATCAACAAGATGACGTTTTCTCCATGCAAGGTGGGGATGCTGGCCACCAACCTGATACTGATAGAAGGTTCAAAATGATTGAGGAAAAGATGAAGGCTTACGAGAGTCAAAACTCGTTGGGTCTAGATATGGATGATCTGGGTTTGGTTCCTGGTGTAAAGGTCCCTCATAAGTTCCAGGTGCCTACTTTTGACAAGTATACTGGTGTTACATGCCCTAAGACTCATGTTAGGGTCTATTACAGAAATATGTCTGCATACTCGGAGGACGAGAACCTGTTAATGCATTTTTTCCAGGACAGCCTGTCTGGGGCATCCTTGGAGTGGTACATGTAGCTGGAAAGAAGTCGTATCCGTAGTTGGCACGAGCTGGTTGAAGCGTTTGTCAGGCACTACCAATACAACACAGACATGACTCCTAATAGAATGCAACTACAGAGCCTTTCTCAAAATAATAATGAAAGTTTCAAAGAGTACTCCTATAGGTGGCGTGAGCTGGCTGCCAGGGTCCAACCTCCCATGGTGGAGAGGGAAATGATTGATATGTTCATGGCCACTCTTCAGGGGCCTTATTATGAAAGGTTAGTGAGTTGTATGTCCGGTGGGTTTTCTGATTTGGTTCTAGTTGGTGAAAGAGTGGAGAGTGGAATTAAGAATTGGAAGATACCGACCAACGACGGATCCTCATCTGGAGGAGGAAAGAAACCATATGCTGGGAATTATAAGAAGAAGGAAGGAGATGCAAGTTCTGTTTCATCTCATCGTGGTAAAGGAAAAGCTCGTCAGAACTTTAACCAATAGGTTGCTTCCGTGACCATTCCAGCAGCACCTCAGCAACAGGCAGCACCGCAGCAACAAAATAATACTCCCCGTCAATACCCGGGTAGATAGAGAATGGCTGACAGGCATTTTCAGGCACCACCCATGTCTTACTCTCAATTGTTG
Source organism: Lathyrus tuberosus (assembly GCA_022829125.1). Taxonomy (NCBI): domain Eukaryota; kingdom Viridiplantae; phylum Streptophyta; class Magnoliopsida; order Fabales; family Fabaceae; genus Lathyrus; species Lathyrus tuberosus. The sequence continues at coordinate 4,197,980 of JALAZF010000283.1, read as the reverse complement.
CAACACCTGTTACATTTACAGTTGGTCCAGAAGAGGTCTTTGGCCCCTCTTACCGGTAATCCACCGCCCGGTTATGACGCCAATGCCAATTGCGAGTTCCATTCTAGAGCGCTAGGGCATCATATTGACAACTGTAAGGCATTCAAACACAAGGTCCAAGATTTGATGGATTCAAAAACCATAAATTTCACTAATGACACTCCGAATGTTATTCAGAACCCGATGCCAAACCATGGTGGGCAAAGGGTTAATGCTGTTGAAGACGGGGAACCTTTGGATTTGGTATTGGATGTAAATGAGTTGAAGATTCCCATATCAGTGGTTAAAGAAAGATTGTTGAAAGGGGGAGTGTTTCCTGGGTGCACAGATAGTTGTTCGGAATGTTTGCTACAATCTGAGGGTTGTGTTTTACTAAAGTCAGGTATCTAGAAATTGATCAATGAAGGGCAGTTGCAATTTGACCTAGTTAATAGTCAGAGGAAAGTTGTTGATGAGGGGGGTGATATTGCCACAATTTCCATTCCTTACAGAACAATTAATATATTAGCACCGGCGAGACCATTGCCAGTTATCATCACAGTCCCAGAACCAGTTCCTTATGAGAGTACCAAAGCCATTCGTTGGAATTATGGAGCCGAGGTGTTATGTAATGGGAAAAAGCAAGAGGTGGTAGGGTCGTCAGTTGTGAATTCAGAAATTGAAAGTACTGTTGAGGCTGGAGCTATCACAAGGAGTTCTAGAGTCTTTTCTCCATCAAATGATCAAGTGGGTAGTTCAAGGCAGGACAAGGGAAAGCAAGTAGTTGATGATTATGTACAAAGACAAGTTGTGAATAATTCAGTATCAAAGCAGGTTGATAATTCTTTTACAGAAAATGTAGAAGAATTCATGAGGTTGATAAGATAGAGTGATTACAATATTGTTGACCAGCTCAATCAAACACCGTCGAAGATCTCCATTCTGTCCTTATTGTTCTGTTTAGAGGCGCACAGAAATGCTTTGTTGAAAGTTTTGAATGTGGCCTATGTACCGCAGGAAATATCAGTCAATCAGTTGGAAGGGGTTGTGGCACATGTAAACACCGGAAATGGTTTAGGCTTCACATATTTAGACTTAACTCTGGCTGGGAGAAACCATAACAATGCTTAGCATATTTCATTGGAATGCAGAGGTTCTTTGATGTCTCACGTGTTGGTTGATACAGGGTCTTCGTTGAACGTGTTGCCAAAGAAAGCTTTAATAAAGTTGGATAAAAGAGGTTTGATTTGCACGCCAAGTGATTTAGTGGTACGAGCCTTTGATGGTTCGAAGAGGTCTGTATTTGGGGAGATTGTGTTACCAATTAAGGTTAGCCCAGAAATTTTTAACACTACTTTCTACATCATGGATATCCATCCTGCGTACAGTTGTTTGTTGGGTCGCCCTTGGATCCATGGTGCTAGGGCAGTGACGTCAACATTGTACCAAAAGTTGAAATATATGGCGGATGGTCATGTGGTGACAGTTTGTGGCGAAGAAGATATTATGGTGAGTCACTTGTCAACATTCAAGTATGTGAAAGTAGAAGGGGAAATACATGAAACTTTGTGTCAGGATTTTGAAGTTGTAAAGTTTCTTGAGGAGCCTTCGGTGGAGCATAATCAACTTGAAGTTTCAATGTCCTCTTTCAAAGATGTGAGTGCAGTGGTTGAAGCTGGAAATTCCCAGAAAGGGGGCCAAGTTATTGACGTACAAATGAAGAAAGACACCTATGGTTTAGGGTATAAGCCACCCAAACGAGCTCAAGAGCCTCCTAGGTATTATGGTCCAGCACAGTTTACAAGTGTTGGGGTTTTCTTTAACCGAATTAACACTATTGGGGAAGAAGGAGATAGTGACTGTGATATGGATGAGTGGATCCGTCCTTGCATCCTGGGTCAGAGTTTGTGCAATGGGTCTATCGTGGAAATCATCCAAGTGACCAGCAAAGAGTAATTGTTTTAGTTTTCTGCATATGTTAAGTCCTACGTTCTGCCCAAGACGTAGTGATGCTTTTCAGTAGGGATGTGATGTTTTACTTCCAATTTCATCATTAATAAAGGACGTTTTTTGCATTCAAATATTGTGATCCCTGTTTTTATGTTTTTACTTTTTTGCATTTACTTAAAGTAAAATGGCAATGTGTTTTTGTTTGTTGTATTCATAATAAACATAAAACATCAATCATGCAGGTTTATTTGTTCAGATTCTACCGATAAAGATTCAGCTATGGCTCGATATGACTTCAACAATCCCATCTATCAGGCTGAAGAAAAGACTGATGAAGATTGTGACTTGCTGGAAGAATTGTCCAGACTGTTGAAACAGGAGGATCAGATTATTCTACCTCATCTGGAGGACATTGAGACTGTTAATCTGGGCACCGAGGACGTGAAAAAGGAAGTAAGAATTGGGGCTGCTTTGGAAGACACTATTAAGGGAAGATTGGTTTAGATGCTCCGAGAGTATCTGGATATCTTCAACTGGTCTTACCAAGACATGCTCGAGCTTGACACTGACATTGTTGTACACCGGTTGCTGCTTAAAGAGGGTTGTATTCCGATCAAGCAGAAATTAGGAAGGACAAAACCGTACATGGCTGTCAAAATCAAAGAAGAGGTTCAGAAACAGTTAGACGCTGGTTTTCTTGCTGTAACGAATTATCCTCTGTGGGTTGCTAATATTGTTCATGTACCAAAGAAGGATGGAAAGGTTAGGATGTGTGTTGATTACAAAGACTTGAATAGAGCAAGCCCAAAAGCTGATTTCCCGCTCCCCCGCATTGACGTGTTAGTGGACAACACCGCTCAGTATTTTGTATTTTCCTTCATGGATGGTTTCTCTGGGTATAACCAAATCTAAATGGCCCCAGAGGATATGGAGAAGACGACATTCATAACACCGTGGGGAACGTTTTCCTACAAGGTAATGCCCTTTGGATTGAAGAATGTTGGGACAACCTATCAGCGGGCGATGGTGACTCTCTTTCATGATATGATTCACAAAGAGATCGAAGTCTATGTTGATGACCTGATTGCGAAGTCACAAATGGAGGAAGAACATCTGGTGAATTTACAAAAGTTGTTTGAAAGGTTGAGGAAGTTCAAACTAAGGTTGAATCCGAACAAGTGTACCTTCGGTGTGAGATATGGTAAACTTATGGGATTTATTGTTAGCGAAATGGGTATTAAGGTTGATCCTGCTAAAGTAAAAGCCATACAAGAAATGCCTGAACCGCGAACAGAATACGAGCCATACAAGAATATCGTTATCTTACAACCACGTGTGAGCCAATATTTAAATTGTTAAGAAAAGATCAAGAGGTCAGGTGGAATGAAAATTGTCAAAAGGCATTTGAAAAGATAAAAGAATATTTGCAGGAACCTTCGATCCTCATGCCGCCAGTGCCAGGAAGACCGTTAATTATGTATCTTACGGTTCTTGAGAATTCAATGGGGTGTGTGCTCGGTCAACACGACAAGATGGGTAGGAAAGAATATGCCATCTACTACCTGAGTAAAAAGTTTTCTAATTATGAGTCGAGGTACTCTATGCTGGAAAAAATATGTTGCGCACTCGCTTGGGCAGCTAAGCATCTGAGGTAGTATATGTTAAACCACACAACTATGTTGATTTCGAAGATGGATCCGATTAAGTATGTGTTTGAGAAGTAGGCACTTTCTGGAAGAATAGCTCGTTGGCAGATGGTTTTGACAGAATACGATATTCTGTACGTTTCCCAAAAGGCCATTAAGGGAAGTGTTCTATCAGAATATCTTGCTCAACAGCCGATCAAGGATTATTAACTGATGAAGTTTGAGTTTCCGGATGAGCATATCATGTTTCAGAAGATGAAAGACTATGATGAACCTTTGCCTGACGAAGGGCCAGAAATTGGATCTCAGTGGAAATTAGTTTTTGATGGGGCCGTTAACTCATATGGCAACGGAATCAGGGAAATCATCACAACTCCAAAGGGTTCTCACATACCCTTAACTGCCCGATTAGCGTTCATATGCACTAACAATGAGGCAGAGTATGAAGCATGCATCATGGGGTTAGAAGAAGCTATTAATTTCAGAATCAAGAACCTCGATGTGTATGGTGATTCTACATTAGTGGTTAATCAGATCAAAGGGAATGGAAGACTCGTCAGGCAAATTTGGTGCCTTACAATAATTATGCTAGAAGGTTGTTACCGTTCTTTGATAGGGTTGAATTTCATCATGTACCCCAGTTGGAAAATCAGATGGCGGATGCGTTGGCAACATTGGCTTCGGTGTATCAGGTGAATCGGTGGAATGAAACACTGTCAATCAGAATCATGCGTCTTGATAGACCGGCTTTTGTGTTTGCAGTTGAAGAGGTATCAGATATCAAGCCTTGGTATCATGACATTAAGTGTTTTCTCAAGAGTCAGGAGTACCCAGCTGGGGCATCTACCAAGGATAAGAAAACTCTGAGGAGGTTAGCAGTCAAGTTCTTTCTAAATGAAGACGATGTGTTGTACAAGAGGAACTTCGACATTGTCTTGCTACGTAGTGTTGATGAACACGAGGCAGGCCTGTTGATGGTAGAGGTTCACGAAGGTTCATTCGGTACTCATGCTAATGGGCATGCTATAGCTAAAAATTTGTTAAGGGCAGGGTATTACTGGATGACTATGGAGTTTGATTATTTCAAATACGCCAGGAAATGCCATAAATGCCAGATTTATGCTGATAAGGTGCATGTACTGCCTACTCCTCTGAATGTATTGACATCTCTTGGCCCTTTGCCATGTGGGGCAGTGATATGATTGGAAAGATTAACCCGACTGCTTCCAATGGTCATAGTTTTATATTGGTTGCCATTGATTATTTCACGAAGTGGGTGGAAGTAGCTTCGTTTGCCAACGTCACCAAACAAGTGGTAGCCCGATTTATAAAGAAGGACATCATCTGTCGTTATGGGGTCCCGGAGAGAATCATTACTGATAATGGTTTGAACTTGAACAATAAGATGATGAAGGAGTTATGTCAAAGCTTTAAAATTGAACATCACAATTCTTCTCCATACTGTCCAAAGATGAATGGTGTTGTTGAGGCGGCGAATAAGAATATCAAGAAGATTATGCAGAAAATGGAGGTAACGTATAAGGACTTGCATGAGATATTGCCTTTTTCCCTACACGGTTATCGTACTTTGGTACGTACATCAACTGGGGCAACTCCTTTCTCACTGGTATATGGTATGGAGGCAGTCCTACCATTAGAGGTTGAGATTCCTTCTTTGAGAATTCTGGCAGATGTAAAGCCTGATGAAGTCGAATGGGTACGATCCAGGTTGGATCAGTTGAACCTTATTGAGGAGAAGAGATTGGCAGCCATTGCACATGGCCGGTTGTATCAGAGCATGATGAAAAAGGCCTTTGATTAGAAAGTACGTCCTCGGTGTTTTCAGACAGACGAGTTGGTTTTGAAAAGAATCCTTCCTCCTCAGACAGATCACAGGGGAAAGTGGACTTCAAACTACAAAGGGCCATATGTAGTAAAAAATGTTTTCTCTGGTGGAGCCTTATTACTTTCAACTATGGATGGCGAAGATTTTACATCCCCTGTGAATGCAGACGTAGTCAAAAAATACTTCGCATGAATAGAGACCCGCTGCACATAAAAAGAAAAAGTCCAAGCAAAAAAGGGCATCCCGACGAACTATAAAAAGAAAAGGGTCAGGCAAAAATTAGGGATAAAAAGAAAAAGAAAAGAATAAACCCGCGAAGTTGAAAACCAGAAAAGGCAACTTTGGAAAAAATGGGTATCCCGGTGGATTGAAAACCTGAAAGGGCGATCCAGGAAAAAGTTAGGGATTTGAAAGCGAGAGGCTGCGATCTGTGTTCGATCTATGAGCACTTTTAACACTTGGAAATTTCGAAGGAAAGGAATCAGTCCAGTAAGTCTCTTCAAAGGTCAAAGCATCTGCGGATAAGCAAGACATATGGGTCATAGCTGAATCGAAGCATGGTGGATATCTGTTCCCACATTGCAAACATATGTATTTTCTTTTCATTTTTTTGTGCAATTACCTCTTTTCAGAAATTGCTTCCAATTGTAAATGCCTATTCACAGGCTAATTCATTCAATAAAGTTTTCTTTTCACTCAAAGAGTTTTCCATTTCCGTTTTTACTTCTACTATTTTGTTTGGGAAAACGTCCAATATTTTGATAAACATTGCATATGAAAACGTTAAGCTTTGCATAGCATAGTGGAAAATATTGGGAGTTACTAAAGAAATGGATATTTTGGATGGTAACCGAGGTAGCCATTATGCATATAGAAAATTCTGTTGTTGTTGTGCATTTGCAGGGTAGCAAGATTGTTCCTCCACAATAGAGTTACTCTCCCCAGCACTGAGAATTCATCATCCTCAACAGAGCATACTCTCCTTAGCAAGAGTGTAGAGGATTGTTTCCCCAGCCGGAGTTGTGGTCGGTCTATTATTCCCCAGCAAGCGGTCATAAGTGGATTGCTCCAAGGTGGATGTTGTTATATCTCCAGCAGAAGACTTGTTGGATATCTCTCCCAGGAAGAGTTCCTATGCCCCCACAGAGTCTTGATACCTACTTTCCTAAACAGGTCAGGAAGTGTAGTTTCACCTGCAACAGTATGCTCTAATCCCCAGCAGGGTAAGGTCATTTCTCCAACGGTAGGTTAAGTTTAATTATATCCCCCGGTAGGTTTGGTATTATTGACTTCTCTCCCCAAGCAGAGTTTAGTGGTAATCTTCACAGAGGTTTGATCAACAGTGGTTGACATCCCCAGTAGGTTTTAAGTCCAATTTTTATTGGCACTTGTCAGTATCAAGTTTTGGGTTCTATCTTCAGCAATGGTTACTTGTAGTCCCCAGCGAGGGGAAGTTCTCTTTGGGTTTCATCTTCAGCAGAGGTTGTGATCAGGAAAGTAGTTCAGTATGACTTCCTCAGCAGGGTCTTTGATTCAGAGGATAATTCAGTTTGTCATCCCTGGTGGAGTTGCCTTCGTTTTCAGCGTTTATTTCGCTGGGGTGTTCCTTTTGCATAGCATAAGCATCATTTTCATTGCATCCTCCAAAAGCGTAGCATTTCCATTTCGTATGGAGCATTACGCCATAGGAAAATTCAAACATATGCATTTGAAGCATAAGCCAGGTTTGATATCCTTTTCTAGACTTTTTCCCCAGCAGAAGGTGGCATAACTCAGGAGATGTTGTTAATTTTTATACCATAACCCGTGGATTCATCCTACCCATTATTGTTCTCTTTCGGAGGAACTATCTTATGCTCCCCTGCAGAGTTGTCTATTTAGATTTCTCTTTTCCCCAGCGGAGTCATCTTCTCTTCTCTTCAGGTCGTAAGTCTGCTGATTCTACTTCCTGTATATCTTTGTTTATCACAACTATTGGTTGGTATCCTTTCTTCATCCCAACTATTGGTTGGTACCCTTTGTTTATCCCAATTATTGGTTGGTACCCTTTCTTCATCCCAACCATTGGTTGGTACCCTTTGTTATCCCAACTATTGGTTGGTATCTTCTGTTGTGAGCACGCCCTTGGGTTGGCATCCTCGCTATCCTAAATATTGGTTAGTATCTTTTATTCCAACTATTGGTTGGTATCTTTTTTTTTATACTAACTATTGGTTGGTACCCTTTCTTCATCCCAACTATTGGTTGGTACCCTTTGTTTATCCCAACTATTGGTTGGTACCCTTTCTTTATCCCAACTATTAGTTGGTACCCTTTGTTATCCCAACTATTGGTTGGTACCCTTTCTTCATCCCAACTATTGGTTGGTACCCTTTGTTTATCCCAACTATTGGTTGGTACCCTTTCTTCATCCCAACTATTGGTTGATACCCTTTGTTATCCAAACTATTGGTTGGTATCTTCAATTGTGAGCACGACTTGGGTTGGCGTCCTCGTTATCCTAAATATTGGTTAGTATCTTTCATTCCAACTATTGGTTGGTATCTTTCGTCTTATCCCAACTCTTGGTTTGTATCTTTTGTTTTATCCCAACTATTGGTTCGTATCTTTTGTTTTATCTCAACTATTGGTTGGTACCCTTTCTTCATCCCAACTATTGGTTGGTACCCTCTTTGTTTTATCCCAACTATTGGTTGGTCCCCTTTGTTGTATCCCAACTATTGGTTGGTATTCTTTGTTATATCCCAACTCTTGATTGGTACCCTTTGTCTATCCCAACTATTGGTTGGTATCTTTTATTGTGAGTACGCCTTTGGTCGGCGTTCTCGTTTATCCTAACTTTTGGTTAGTCGCTTTAATCCTAACTATTGGTTAGTATTCTTTGTCCTAACTCTTGGTTGGTATCTTTTATTGTGAGCACGCCTTTGATCGGCGTTCTCATTTATCCTAACTTTTGGTTAGTAGCTTTCATCCTAACTATTGGTTAGTATTCTTTGTCCCAACTCTTGGTTGGTATCTTTTGTGGTGAGCACGCCTTTGGTCGACGTCTTTGTTTATCCCAACTTTTGGTTGGTACCCTCTTTCTTCATTCCAGTTTGGGTTAGTATATTTGGTTGTAAGACCATCTTTGTCCGACAGTCACTTTAGCATGTATTTCCCCACAGGTTACAAATTTCCGGGTTCTTGGGTATTCAATCTCTGTGCATCCTGAATGTCTGAAAGTCATTGCTATCATTCCTTCAGGTCCAAGTTTATTGAATAGGGGCAGCTGTAGCACCCCAAAATTTTCCATTCTCTTTCTATCACTATTGGCTTATGTTTCATTTCATTTTTGCATTGTCATTTGTGCATATCATTGGTTCTGAGTATGGGATCAAGGTATCTTGGTTCTCGGGGAGAAGAGCATCTACTCCAAAGGCAAGTTTGAGTTTATTTTCAACCTTGGGGCTCCCTCAAGGCCTTAAGGCCCTCACCTCATCAAGGCACGGCTCATAATCAATGGAAGCACTGATCACATCCTCCTGGTTTGAGTTCTCAAGTTAGGGTTTTTGGAATTCTTGGGTATAACACTCCAATGGGAAAGATTTTGAAGCTTTATCATCATCATGATACAAATTTCATCTTTGTTTGATTGATCCTACATCACATTCAGAGGAATTTGAGTTTTGAGCTTGGGTCGATTTCTCCTAGACTATGGGTGCCAAAATTAGGGTTTTGCAATAAATCAGTTTATTTCTGATTTTTTAGGCAAGACTTGATTCCATAGTGTTCTATATGTCCCAAGGTGTATAGAAATGGAAGATTGACCATCAATTTGATTCAGAAGGGTTTCAATTGATAAGAGGATTGAAAATCAGGAAAATCAGGGATAAAGTCAACTGTGCAGTGAAAAAGTCAACTCCTGACTTTTTGAGGTCAACTTTTTGTTTTTCAAGTCAAATATGATCAATGGGCCAAATTTTATCAAGAAATGTCAAAAGAATCACAAAAAGTCAAGAAGTTGAGAAGTTGCCATTTTTAGAAAAATTAGGTTTTAGAAAGTTACTATTTTGGAAAAGTTCTCATGTTTTCTAACCATTTTCAAAGCCAATTTTCACCATGATCAAAGCTCCATTTGCAAATATTTTCCACATGAAAGTTGTATTACAAACTTCAAGCTTTCCAACCATGTAAAGTTTGCTTCAATCGGATCATTTTTGAGAGAGTTATGGTGTTCTAAAGTTAGAGGTTTCAAGTTGTGATTATGCAAGAACTTAGAATTTTTCTAAGTTATTTTGGGCAGCTGCAAGAACATGATTTCATGGCAATTTTCCACACACTTACAAACCTTCTCTCAACCTATTTTCAACATGAATTGTCCTCTATGATATTCCTACTTTATGTTGAACTTGATTTCTCTTTATTTGGATCATTTTTCACTAAGATATGAGTGAGTAAAGTGAGACATTTCAACTTTGCAAATTTTCAACACTTAGGAATTTCTCTAAGTCTTTGGATCAGTTTCATGGACATGATTTCTATGCCAATTTTCACCATCATCCAAGCCTTGTTTCAAGCTCTTGTCAACATGAAATTTGTTGTTTGTTCTTCATACTTTCATTAGGGTTCAAGAATGCATCAAATGGAGCATGTTTTGCCAAGTTATGGTTACTAGAAAGGGTGGGCACGATTTGAATTCCTCATGGCCCATGATAGTTTTTGCCACATGATCCTTGATACCTCCTCATGTACTATCTGTACCTTTCTCTCTCTCGAATTACATCACCCCAACATTGCTTATTTTGAGCAAAACAAAGTCATGTACCATGCACCATATTGTTTTGCAAAAAGAGAAAAAATGAGAGAATTTACACAAAGAGGTACAATTTGACCCCATGTTATTCTCTCACGTCCCTTGATCATGCTCATTTCATGACCATCTTTCCACTCAGAAATCACACAAGAATTAGCCACATGTGCCAAAATCGTGTGTACCTCTTCGCACCCTCAATTTTTCAAATTTTCCAAAAAAAGTTGCTAACAAACTTCTCACTCTTTATTCCTCTCTCACGTGCCAACACATCATATATAAGCCTCCAAAAACCCTAAAAAAGGAAACGACTTCATTCTGCCTCAGAAAACCAGATCAGAGCTCCATTTTTCTCAAGGAATTCCCATCTTTGAAACTCTTTATCTCAAGGGCTTCACTCCACTTTGGTTCTTGATTCATCATCCTTGAAGCTTAAGGAAGAATCCTGAGTGTTTTCCTCTTCATTTACGACCAAGATCAAGAGCCAACGGAGTTGCTCCGTTAGGTAACTTTCCTTACCTTGAATCTCTAATGCTAGACATGTTTTAAGCTTGTTGTTTGTGATTCTGAAGTCCTCTCATGGTGGAGGCATTGGTTGTATGTAAGTTGTTTCAATTTTTTTAAGTTTCAGTTTGATGGTTAAATGTTTGAGCTCGATTTTCATGGTGTTTTAGTAATCATAAATGAATTTGGAAGTCACATCTATGATCTACATGGAAAAGGCTTCACGATAGTGGTTTTGGTTGTGTGATCTAGTGAATGTTGCAGAGCTCCGGTGAGCTCATGGTCGGAGAAGATGATCGAAGATGTTCTCCGGCGTCTAGGGTTTTGCTCACGTGGCAAGGGTTTTGACCCTTTGACTTGTCCAATTGGCATTCAGTCACTTGCCAACTCAATTAAAGAGCAGCATGCGTGGCCTTCTTTTTTTTGTTTTTATTTCTGACTTTGCATTGCGATTTGGACTGGGCTTTTGCACGTTTACTCTTCGCACCCTACAATTTTTAAGGCCCGACGTGTTTTAACGTGAATCATGTTGTAGCATATATTGCTGATACGCCCCCTGGCTGGTCATTTGCTTTTCTTTTCTTTTTGTTATTTCATTTTCCATTTCATTTTTGTTTTAATACTTAAAACCTTTTAAACAATCAACAAAAATAGTTTTCTGGTCAATTTGTGTCTTGGCCTAATTTTCATGATTTTTATTTTATTTTTAATTCTTTTTTACTATTTTATTTAGATTTATTTTGTTAATACATTTCCAATGATACCCTTCATCTAGAGTTAGGGAATTTCTTGACCATTGCTTATCATTTGAGGCTGATTTTTTGGCCACACTTAGACCTTCATATGAGGTTGTTTTGATGCTGGTTTGAGCTTGGTTTAAGTTACTTTTAGTGACTTTTGATTCAACTTTTGTTGACCCTCGATACATGCTCGATCACTTGTTTACCTTGTCTTGTTGATCACTTTTGAGCATGTTATTAAACTTGTTTTACTTCCATCTTTTGTACATGCTTAGTTGGATGTTTGAACATGCCTTTGGATATTTTTTGGGATTTTATTGAATCACTTTGCTATTTTTGGTTGATGCTCCTATTTGATGATGTTTTGAGCATGTTAATGCACACACCTTGACCTAATTCTTGTGCTCTTGAATGACATGAATCTCTTTGATGCTTGGTGATCTTTCTTTGCTTGATTAGACATGTTTAAGATTCAGATTTGCTTTGGCTCTTGATGTATGACCTTCCTTTGGTGTGTTCTTACTTGTATAAGAACATGTGAATCATTTTGGACTTGATTTTGTTGAATACATGTCTAGTTTTGACATATGCTTTGAGTATGATACTTGATGCCCCTTCTTAGATGATTTGAGTTTGATTATGGTTCATGGATTATGCACTTCCTACTTCCCACTTGGATTCACATCAATTTTTTACTTCACTTGGTCATTGTTGATGGATTTCCATGATATATTTCACTAGCATTTGATTGTTTCCACTTTGCTCCATGGTGCATGTTAGTGTGAGCTTTCTTACATGTTTGAATTGGACGATCATGATATGACTTGAGTTCTGATTTTGCTTCATTCTCACCTCACTTTGTTCACATCACCTTTGTGTGATGATTATTGGTGTTTAATTATGATTCTAATGCAAGTTGTTTGCACCTATTCTTGCTTGCTTCTAACTTCTTGTGTGAACTTCAATGTGTGATCCTTTGAAGCATGTTTTGTGATTATGAGTGTGAATTAAATGTGACATGATGTTCTTGCTACCCTACCTTGTTTCTCATCTCATGCTTCATTTTCTTCTTCTTCATCTCTTACTTCTTTCTTCTTCTTTGGATCTTAAGACTTGTTTAAGTCTTGGTTTTGCTTTTGCATGTTCCATTAGGACTCCCTAGTTTAACTTAATCTTTGATTAAGCTTGGAGTAGGGTAGACATTAGGATTCAATCCATGTATGCTAACATTAGGATAGGATTCCCTTAGTGTTTTCTTTTTAACTTTGAGTCTTCTCTTCTCATCTCAATAACAAGTCTAACACACTTAATAAAGGCAATGAACATTGTGTGCTAGTGCCTTAAGTACATAGGAAATGAAGAATGAAGGGTCTCCCTTCACTCTTCTAGAGTGTTTAGCATACGTCCCATTGGGGGCGACCATGCGACGCATTCGCTTCTATGTCATAAACTTTAGTGCAATGTGAGTTTCAAACTAACTTCAATTCACTTCCGTCTAAAAAATACAAAATAAATTCAAATCGTTTTTATCCTTCGGGATTGTTGGGCTTCAAAATAAATCTTTTTTATCCTTCTGGATTGTCGCTCATAAAAAAAAACATTTACCGTCCCGTAGGTCGAACTACGACTGCTCTGATTTCCTCTCTCTGGTTAGATTGAGGATACGTAGGCACAAGACGGTGATGTCTTGGCAAGCAACCTTCCCCCCATCCTCCCTAGTCTTCCGAACTACGTTGACTCTGACTTTCCCATTGCACGAGGGAATACGTAGGCCTAGGACGGCGATGTCCTATCGAGTCTTTTTGTCCCTCTTTGATTTTCGTTTTTGTTAGCAGTAGGCTTTAGATAACTCACCCTTTGATTAGACAACAAGCGTGGATCTCATCGAGTACGATGGACGCGTGGGGATGCTAATACCTTCCCCTCGCGTAACTGACTCCCGAACTCGGACTATGGTTGCGATGACCATATCTTTCCCTCTTTTTAGGTTTTCTTCGATCGTTTCCTTTCCCTGCGTCGGGATAAATAACGTTCGGTGGAGACTCTTCTGTTCTGTTTCAGCCGGTTGTTTTTTCGCAGTTGCGACACACACTTAATATAAATGCAATTAATTTATATGGTTGTGATCCTTGTTCAAAAACGAGTGATATTGGTGTTTGAATCGTGCAAAACCATTGAATAATCAGAGAGAAAAGTGAGAAAATGCAAATCTGGGGAAAATAGGGGACGCGGGAAAGAACCAAGTGTTCTTGGCGCCCTTTTTCAAATTTTTAAATATTTGAATTTTTTATATTTTATTTAATTGATTTCAAAATTTAATGTCTCTCTCATTTTTTATCATTATTTATTGATCCTTTTTTTAAAAGTCACAAAAATGTTAAATTATTTTATTTTACAAAAAAATCCAATTTATATTATTTATTTAATATAGTTAGAATTTTTGTAATTTATCTCATTTTTATTTGTTTTCAAACATTTTTAAATTAAATTCTCACTTTGATATTTTCATTCCAAATGAATTTCAAGCTTTCATGTGATTAAACCTGATATTTCAAAATATTATTCAAAGTTGATAACTTGTTTTTTAATATATTTGATATTTTATATCATTTTTAATTTAATTTCCATTGAAAATTATATCTTTTAAATTCAAAATTAGGGGTTTCTCTAAATTTTGAATTTTTTAAACTTCACACAAACCTTTTTGGGCCTCTAATAGAGTGTAAGACCCATCCCTTGTTGTACAAAATAAAATTGGGCCTCAGTCATTGTATAAGTCCCGATACGATTTTCAAAAACGACGGTGCGATCACTGTCATTCATTTGGGCCTCTCCCTGAGTTGTAAGCCCCATTAATCTTTTTTTCAAAAACTTTGGGCCTCTAATAGAGTGTAAGACCCATCCCTTGTCACATAAATAAATTTTGGGCTTGAGTCATTGTATAAGTCCCACTGTGTTTTCTAAAACCGCGGCGCGATCGTCGCCTTTTAAACAAAACCATTTTGGGCCTCCTTTGTGTTGTAAGTCCCATCTTTCTTTTTTAAACTTTTTCGGGCATCTAATAAAGTGCAAGACCCACCCCTTTGTAAATAAAAGCCTTTTTGGACCTCAGTCATTGTATAAGTCCCTATACGATTTCAAAAATCTCGGCGCGATCGCCTCTTTCAAAACAAAAAAAAAACATTTGGGCTTCTCTTTGAGTTGTGAGCCCCATCTCTTGTATAAAAATAAACTTTGGGCCTCTAATAGAGTGTAAGACCCAACCTCTTTTGTAAAACTACAATATTTGGGCCTTAGTCATTGTATAAGTCCCGATACAATTTTCAGAACAACGGTGCAATCACTGTTATTTCTGGGCCTCTCCTTGAGTATAAGCCCCAATCTTCTTTCAAAATAACTTCGCTTTTGATTTAGGTTTAAATTCATAGTTGTTATCAAAACTTTCTTTAATTTCTTGAATAACTAACCATACAGCTGTAGTACTGGAAGCTTGCTCACCTGTAAGTTCTATCAGCTTTCTTTTACATACTTGTATATATTTAATCTGTATATATATATGCCTGTATATTATCTTGCTTAGAGTTTTCCCCAGCAACTAGGTCTAGGATTAGACCAAACCAGTGGTCACTATTTCAACACAGTCAAAACTAGTTCCCCATAGGAAATTCCAGATACAGTCTTACCTCCTCTTGGGCTTATACAATATGGAACAGAGAAAGACATTATTCCAGGTGAAAATTTTCTCAAGACTGTCACTACTAGAAATTTGTCTAAGAAATTTATTTCCCCAGAGAGGATTAATTCCCGGTGAAACCTCTCTTGAATTTCTTCAAACCCTAGAACTATTCACTAAAGAAAGGATTATTCCCGGTGAAACCTTTCTTGAACTTTTCTTAGGTTTGGACCCACAGGCTTCCTAAAAGCATCCCCAGCCTCCTCTTGGGCTTTGTACAAGGACCCTCAGGCTTCTTAGAAGTTCTCATGCCTCCTCTTGGGCTTAGTACAAGGACCCAAAGACCTCCTACAAGTATAGCACAAAACTTAGTCATCCTTTGATAGTTCAATCCTCCAGAGAGTCAGAATCTCAAAACATCAGACCAGTTTAGGGTTGATTCTCATCCCTTAAAACATCAGCCTCCTCTTGGGCATCATACAAAGATAAACCTTTTCATGCCAGTAGACTTGGACAGTCTTATCTCCTTTTGGATCTCAAGAAACCCTCAAGTTTCCAAAAAACACAGGATAAACCTTGATCATTTCATCAATCATCAATAGAGTTACAAACCTCCATAGGTTTTAAAACTCAATCTTTAAACTTTCATTCTAATTTCCCCAGCTAGGGTCAAATCTCTATCAATAAACCTCAATCAGAACCTCAAGGCTTCTGATATTTCAACTCTTCTTTAATCCTCAGCAAGAGTTGATTCCCCACTTTGGACCTGTCTATGGATCTCACTAATCCTTAGCAGAAGTTAGCCTCCTATTAGGCTTTATATAAGAAATTCCCCAACCAGCCTCCTCTTAGGCTTTGTATAATGATCATCCCTCAGCACCTTTTAGCCTCAATCTTGGCCTTTGTACAAGACACCCATAAACATTCTCCAGCTGAGTTAGTTAATCTCTTTTAGCATCAATCTTGGGCTTTGTACAAGACACACATGGAACCTCCCCCGTGGAGTCAGTCTCTTTTAGTCTCAATCTTGGGCTTTGTACAAGACACATATGGAACCTCCCAAGTAAAGTTAATCCCTTTTAGCCTCAATCTTGGGCTTTGTACAAGACAGACAAAATATTCACCAGAAGAGTCAACTCCTTCCAGCCTCCTCTTAGGCTTTGTATAAATATCTCCCCAAAAAAAGGTCAATTCTTTTCTTTTTTAGCCTCAATCTTGGGCTTTGTACAAGACAAATAAAACACTCTCTTGTTGAGTTAGTATTCTTCAGCCTCAATCTTGGGCTTTGTACAAGGCAAATATAAAACTCCCTAGTAGAGTCAACCTTTTGGCTTCAACCTTGGGCTTTGATCAAGGCACACAAAAATCAACATCCCCTCAGAGGAAATAAAAAAACTCTCTGTAGGAAGACATTTCTCTGTACATCACACATCAAAACAGACAATCAAACAAACCCTAATCCCATATAACTGCTGTAAGTGGCACACTTGTTGATTCAAAAATCCAAGCTGTAGTCCCTCTTTATCCAGGTAAATCCCCTTTCTTTCATCTAATTGCTATAAGTGGAAAGCCTCTGAATTATTTACATCCAAGCCAATGTCCCTCTCTTAGCATGAAAGACTCCTAAGGAAAAATGGCATTGCTCAACACTGAGTTAAAGTTTTCTCCTTCAGAACAAATCCCTTATAAATGAAATTATGGCATTGCTGGATTCCATATATTCCAGTTAAAGTAATTCTCCTTTATAATCCGTCACCCAACAACTGTGATAAACAGAGGAGATATCTCCCTTTAGAGATGACAAATTCTCTCTCAGTAAAACCTTTTAGCTTCAATCTTGGGCTTTGAACAAGACACAAATAACCTTTAGATTCAATCTTGGGCTTTGAACAAGACACCAAACATCTTTTTCCTCCCATAGAATATGAGGAACTATGATTACTCTGATTTCCCTATTTTCTTTAACGGGAATACGTAGGCATAAGATTGCGAAATCTTAGCGAGTACACATATAAAAAACCTTAGGTCCAGTACCTTACCAAAAACATCGAAAAATCGGAAAAACAATAATAAATACTCTCTCAACATTCCCAAAGGATAAACTTTCCCAACCCACGACAAATAAACACCAGTAAGTAGATAACAGTAGAATTTGCTAAACGATCTATGGATAACCATATATTGGATGCGTAATTGACAACTCCCCATTGTATCACCTGACCCGGACCCCCAATCTCTTAAGCATTTGTTAAAGAAAACATTTGCTTGCAAGTTTAGTTTTAGATAGCTTCCCTTTCCTTTCCAGCTTCATAGGATAAATAAAAAAATCAGAAAGTAGCACCTAATTCCATCCAAATGGCGATAAGGTGGTCGCGTCACCGAAAAAAATCGCACGCTACAGAAAAATGGCGACTCTGATGGGAAGCCAAACTAGGATTAGAATTCCTAAGAGGTCTAGGTTGTTTAGCATTTTCTGTACTATATATATATATATATAAACTACTATTCCTACTTGAAATCCGTGATTATTTTTCTATCAATGGGAATGGGATTGATACGCATGTGGAAAGTTTGAGAGAACAGTAAGATAAAGGGTGGAATAGACAGGAGAACTTATAGGGAGTGAATCCCGAACAAGCGATCCTGGTAGCCCACCAAATCAGGCGAGGTACCCGTGTGGATACTAAATGTT
The DNA here is from genome assembly GCA_022829125.1 of Lathyrus tuberosus. Lineage (NCBI taxonomy): Eukaryota > Viridiplantae > Streptophyta > Magnoliopsida > Fabales > Fabaceae > Lathyrus > Lathyrus tuberosus. Next base: position 4,180,122 of record JALAZF010000283.1, on the reverse strand, counting down.
GAACGACCGATTGTCGTGAAAGCAAAGTTTTCCTAGTACGGCACCCGTGACCCTGAGGATTTAGTAGACATTAACCATATGACCATTTGGTAGTGCGGTGACTATCGGGAATAGTTGATACGCGATACTACACTCAAATGAGATCTACCCTAGGATATTGCAGCTCGCTCGAGTGAATCCGCTTACTGTTGATATCCCTAGGGGGTCAATGATTTTAGGAACCTTAGAACCCATTCTACAGGTACAAAAATTGACCAGAATAGTACAACCTTTGAGGATGGGTAGAGCCATGACTCCATTCTCGTGACGTTGAACCTCTGAACCCATGTTTTTTCAATTTTTTTGTGTGCTGCATTCATGCATTCATCTAAAAAAATATTTTTTCAAAATAAACTAAAACAATAATTGTAAATATCAGAAAGATTGCGTTATGGATTTTGGTAGAAGAAAGACGCACAAGTACACCTTAAAGGCTCCGAAACTAGAGGATTTAAGGAGGTTGGCAAGGATGATTACCAACCCTGAGGCTTTCAGAGCTAAGCACGGAGGATTGTTGTCTCTATTAAGGGTCCACGTGGTTGAAGGAATCCTGTCTACGTTGATTCAGTTCTACGATCCGGTTTATCACTGCTTTGCATTTCTGGATTACCAACTGGCACCAACACTGGAGGAGTACTCTCATGTGATTGATTTACCTATCACTGATCGAGCTCCATTTTCTGGACTGGAAGAAATTCCAAAGGATCAGGCCATTGCAAGAGCGATCTCTTTGGACGAGTCAGAAGTTAGGACTCACATGACCACTAAAGGAGGAATCCAGGGTTTACCAGCTAAGTTTTTGATAGAGAAGGCTCTATACTTTTCCAGTATAGGAAACATAACTGTTTTTGAAAATATCTTTGTCCTACTCATATATGAGTTATTCCTCTTTCCCAACATTGACAACTTCGTTGATACCAACACTGTTAAGATATTTCTGATTGGAAACCCCGTACGAACCTTGCTCGTAGATGCTTATCATTCTGTACACTTAAGGAATTTAAACAGCGGAGGACTGATCACATGTTGTGTACCCTTATTCTACAAATGGTTCATTTCCCATTTGCCCAAGTCTACTGCTTTTTGGGATCATAAGGGTACTCTACGTTGGTCACAGAAGATTATGTCCCTTACTAACTCTGACATAGATTGGTATAATAGGATTTACGAAGGGATAGAGATCATCGAAAGATGTGGAAATTTCCCTAACATACCCCTCATTGGAACTAAAGGAGGAATCAATTATCATCCGATTTTAGCTCGCCGTCAACTCGGATACCCGATGAAGAATATCCCTCATAATGTTCATCTGGAAGGTCTTTTCTTCAAGGAAGGGGAAAATGACAGGGCACTAAAGAAAGAAATAGTTCATGCCTGGCAACACATTCACAGGAAAGGAAGAGAGTCTCTAGGAAGACCAAACTGTACCTCCATGGAGCCTTATCTCCACTGGGTGCAAACTAGAGCCCTCAAGCTGAGGATGCCTTACCCTCGCCAAGAATTTTTTTCATTAAAGGAATCTGTCCTTTATTTCATGTCTGATACGGAAAAACTCCAGGTAGCTCTCAACAAAGTTCAATGTGAGAAGAGCTCTTAGAAAAACAAGAACCGAATCCTCAATGTGGAATGTACCAAGTTTCAGGAACTGTTAAGCGGGAAGGACACTCTGATTAAAATATTAGAACAACATGCTATAGAGAGTCAAGAAGACCGAAGAAATTTGCTCGCTCCTTTCACTTGGCAAAGGATTGATGACCCGACAACAGCTGAAGAGCCCCGGTCAAAGAAAAGGAAAATACCGGAACCAACATCTGATATCTCTTCAGAGAGAACTCAGGATCCATAAGCTTGGCCATTTTCCTACAGAACTTTGTAATATACTGTACTTTTCCTTGTAACATACTGCAATCTTTCGAATTCAATAAAAGGGGTATCTTCCTACTGTATGATATTTGCAATCTATTTTTTGAAGTTCTTTTTGATTAAAACAAAAACTAAAAAAATATGTCTTTGCATATCATTCATCATTCTCACATAACGCGTTCTTCTTATCTTTGAGTCTCACTCATACAATACTCGGGCCAATTGACAAAAGAAAATGGACGATCTTGAGGAAGAGAACAGAGAGCTGAGAAAAGAAATCGACGCTCTAAAGGAAAGTTTGGAAAAACTTAACAGTGACATGCAATCCCTGGCTGCAGCTCAGAAGCAACAACGAAGGATTTTGATCTCAGAGATTACATTTACGCCCATAATGGAGATGCATGAGAATCATCCTTGATACAACATGCCTAAAGGTCGCCCATGGGGCATGCCTCTCAACTTATCCCCAAAGGATATATCCCGCCGGTCACTGAAGACCAAGAAACTGCAGCAGGAACCACTGGACCTGAAGTTTACAAACTTCGGGAAAGTGAAGATGCAAGGGTTACGACAGCAACTCCTGAAGGTTACAAACTTCAGGGCACCAAAGCGCCAAGAGTCACCGCCATAATGTCTATACCATAACCAGTAGTACAAACTGTCCCGGAAGGACTGATTCCACAAGTAATTTCTGGTGAAAATGAAGACATGTACGAAAGGATGAATGAGTTCCAGGAACAATTCTTGGAGATGCAGAAGGAACTGCATGCCATTCGCGATCAAGACTTACTCTGAAAGGACACCTCAGACCTCTGTTTGGTCCCTAATGTGAAGATACCGCACAAATTCGAGGTGCCTGACTTTGAAAAATACAAGGGCAACTCTTGCCCTCAAAGTCATTTGGTGATGTACGCTCGAAAAATGTCTACCCAGACAGAAAATCAATAGCTACTGATCCATTATTTCCAAGATAGTTTAACCGGTGCCGATCTCAAATGGTACATGGGTTTGAACCGCACCAAGATCAGTACTTTCAGAGATCTCTGCGGTGCCTTCGTTCAGTAGTATAAGTACAATTTGGACCTGGCACCAGAGAGGGATCAGCTCAGAGCAATGTCACAAAAGGACAAAGAAACTTTTAAAGAATATGCTTAGAGATGGGGTGAAATTGCCGCCCAGATCTGTCCCCCTCTTGAGGAAAAGGAAATGACAAAGATTTTCTTATAAACCTTAAACTCATTTTATTATGACTGAATGGTTGCAAGTGCGCCCAGTGACTTCACTGAGATGGTGAACATGGGAGTACGCCTTGAAGGAGAAGTCCGAGAAGGACGATTGGTCAAAGATGCAGAGCCATCTAGCAGTACTAAGAGATACAGTAGTGCTTTCCAAAAGAAAAAGGGGCAGGATATCAGTAATATCTCTCTGGGAAAGCAAAGGCAAAGGTATCAACCAGTAGTGGCGATAACCCCCGCTATCAACCCTGTACCAGCTCTGACTTATCAACCTCAGGTTGCTCAGAGCCAACCAAGTCAACAACAGTATCAACAAATGACACAACAGCCTCTTCAGCAGGCTCGTCTGCAGTACAAAAATATAACAATCATATGACACGACCATCAGGGTTTGACCCTATACCAATGCTATACACAGAACTATTTCCATTTCTACTGGCCAAGGGGCACGTCCAAACCAGGACTCCTCTTACAATACCAGAAAATCCACCTTTTTGGTTCAAAGCGGATCAAACGTGCCCTTACCATCAAGGAGGATCGGGGAACAACATTGAAAACTGTCTCAGCTTCAAGTCTGATGTACAGAAGCTTGTCAGGAACGGGATCTTATCTTTCAAAGATACTAATCCGAATGTTCAGACGAACCCGTTGCCACAACATGAGAAGACTGCAGTAAATTTAATAGAAGAAGATTTTAGCCACAATTATCAAATTTGCAATGTACTCCTGTTAAGAACCAATCTGGTCAGGATGCATTACAGACAGAGCGGGTACGGTCATGTACCGCCTCACAATTATCACCAGTGTGATATCTGCTTAAAGAATAATCAGGGGTGTTCCGTAGTGCAATCAACTCTACAAGAACAAATGTATCTGGGCTGGATCTAGGATCACAGAATCTGTGAAGTCAACATGGCCCATGCGCATCCCAACATTGTTCAGAACCACAACATTCTTGCGATGAACATTAATTTGGTGGCGATGCAATCAAGGCAAAGTCAATATCATAATCTGCCACGACACGATTACAACACTTGTCCGATCTGCTCAATAAGCAATCAGGGATGCCCTTTTGTACAAAAGGCCCTCCAACGTCTGGTGGATCTCAGATGGATCCAAGACTACCGTGAGAGAAATAACCATCAAGTCAATATGGTTCAGATCTTTGGCATACGCTTGATGAATACCAGTCTGGTAGAATTACACGCTAAGCAAGTCAGGCTCTGTTTTCTGTCTTCACATGATTATCAAGACTATAAATAATGCCGTAAAGACGACCAAGGGTGTGCACTTGTCCAAAGAACACTTTAACACTTGTTGGACCACTGGTGGCTTCCAATCTACTTGGATGAAGCTATACACAACATATTAGTATGACTGACGAGAATCCTGGTAGGCATCAAAGTCAGGATATCCGCTCGATGGAAATAGATCTAGTAAAGATGCAATGCATACAAAGCGGGTGTGGCCGGATGCCACCCCACAAGTATGAGTGCTGTAGAGTTTACTCAGAGAACAACCAAGGATGCCATCTCGTGCGAGCGGCTCTTCGAAATCAGTTGGACCAAAAAGAGGTTCGACCATGTTCAAGTTCTGGGTCGATCAACGTGATACAAGACTATCTCCCTGATCAAGGCAAAGACGTTATCATAATCTCCGATCATGGGAGGACCAAAGATGTTTGCGCCATAATCCCTCTACTCGATGAATAAAGAGTTCCTCTTGATAGTATAAAAGTTCCCAACCAGGAACTGATTGAGGTTGCCTATAACGGTCAGAGAAATCAGAAAGCTCTCGTGGTTATCTACTTGCCAGGTCCAATGTCGTACAAATCGGAAAAGGCCATCCCTTACAAGTAAGGTGCAACAACCATCGAAAATGGAAAGGAAACTTCATTACCCTCGTCGTAAACATTGCCCACATCAGTCGAGTAACACGGAGCTGCCGGATCTTCAATAGAGGAGTTGGAGAACCTACCAAAGAGAAGGAACCTCAAACAGAAGTTCCCAATCAACCAGTCAGGCAATCCAGTAATCCATAACTGGTAAAGAACAACGATGAGATGCTGAATCTCATCCAAAAAAGCGAGTACAACATTGTGGACCAACTACTGCACACTCCATCTAGAATCTATGTGTTATCTCTTCTGCTTAGTTCTGAAGCTCACAGGGAAGCTCTGTAGAAAGTATTGGAGGAAGCTTTCATAGAACAAGATGTGACGGTAGGACAGTTTGATAGCATCATATCCAACATCACTTCCTGTAACAACTTAGGATTCAGTGATGAAGAACTACCTGAAGAAGGCAAAAATCACAATATGGTGCTTAACATTACAGACAACTGCCAGGACGATGCTCTAGCCAGCGTACTGGTAGACACATGTGTCATACCCTAAATTTTGACCACCAAGATTTCCTATCATTGTGCAAGACATCATCACAATATGGATGTACCTCCATGCCTCATCAATCTCCACAAACAAGAATTAGGGTTTCAAGCCCTTTCAGACCACTTAGACAAAGGATCAATCAAGAAATGACATGATTTTTAACTTTTCTAACATCTCAAACATCCATAAAGGATCAATAAGACTCCCACATCAAGAATAAAGCACAAGGTTGCAACATTCCAAGTGGATCAAGCCTCAAGATCGCTAGTGTCACCAAATTAGGGTTTTAGTCGACTGAGACCTCCAGATGGAAACTTTCCTCTAGGCATTGTCATACCCCAAATTTTGACCACTAAGATTCCCCATCATTGTACAAAACATCATCACAATATGGATGAACCATCATACCTCATTAGCCTCCCCAAAGATGGGTGAGCATCCACTACAATCAAACTTAGGGCTTCAAGCCCTCTCAGAGCTCTTAAACAAAGGATCAATCAAGGAATGACATGATCTTCAACTTGTCTAAACCTCTCAAACATCCACAATGGATTAAGAGGACTCCCACATCAAGGATCAAGCACAATGTTGCAACATTCCAAGTGGATTAAGCCTCAAGATCGCCAGTGTCACCAAATTAGGGTTTTGGTCGACCAGGGCCTCCAGATGGAATTTTTCCTCTGATCATGAGCCAATGCTTCAAAGCACAACCCAAAATACTCTAAGGGACCTTATGGACTGGATCATCAAGTCAATTTAACCTCAGGGGATGCATTCATAAAAAATCAGGAATTAGGGTTTTTTGACCTAATTCACCCCTAAGTTGACTTTTGGGACAAAGCATGAGCCCAAACCTCAAGACATGACTTAAGGGTCCCTAATACACTATATTGATCCATTTTCAACAATGGATTGATCCAAGAAGCTTGATTCACAAGTTTCAAGTTCATCAGAACCACAGTTAGGGTTTCGCAAAAAAAAGTCAACTGTGCCTTTGACTTTTGACCAGGACATGCTCCCAAACCTTAGGACATGATTCAATACACCCTATAATACCTATGAAATCAATCCATCAAGTTTGATTTAGGTCAAGGACTTGATTTCATAGAGGCTCGCACAGTTTGGAATTCATTTGATAAAAAGTCAACTGTGCCCAAAAGTCACAGTTTGACTTTATGATTTTTTGATCAATTATGGTTCCCTAACCCTAAAATGATGTTAATGTGTGATTGGGATCATCATTCTCAAGAAAAATAAAGAAAAGTGGGATAACTTATAAAAGGGGTAACCATAAAAAACTTAGAAATCTTCTAAGTTATGGAACAAAGTGGTTAGGGTACCAACTTCCAAGGATCATAAGTTGTGATCCAAGCAACCATTTTGGCTGATCCAAAGATGGATTTATAGATCTCATGGCATACTTTAAAAGCGTCAACTACACCTCACTCCAATTCTTCATGGATTTTTAGTTATGGAGTGACCAAAATGACAAAAACATGAAAATGCCACTTTTTCCAACATTTAGTGAAATTTTCACTAAGTCAGAATCTGTTTCACTTTTTTCAAAATGTAAGGGAATTTTTCACTTAGATCCAAAAAGTTTCAAGACAAACTATGATCACCCACATGTTGTATCATATGAGAGCTTTCCAAAATGGCCAAGAACTCCATCAAATCCCATTTGAGCTAAGGGTTATGACAATGGCAATATGCCTTGCTGCAACTGTCATGGCAAGGCAGATTTGTGCATTTTGCTCGATTTGATCAAATTGTGCAAATGACAAACAAGTTTATCCATCTGAAAACCTCAGGGTGAGACCAAGGAGGAACAAACACTGATTCATTAGCCTCCCAAGTCTTTGGAACTAAAAGTAGCATGCCAAACCTAAAAATGCCTAAAAGGGGGACAAGACTCCAATTTTGTTTTGGAGCATTCAATGGATGCACCAAGGTGGCATGAAGTGAGCCTTTTCCAACTGAATGAGTCAAAGATGATCTCTGAACTAGGGAACCAAAGGCCTGTGCTCTAACCTCTAGTCAATGGCTAGAGGAGACTTAAGATTCCAAAGTATTGCAATTGGACAATGAGCTGCTGCAGTTGCCATTCACTATTGTTTGCAAAACAAACTTGCTCTACTATAAATAGAGCTCACTTGTGCTCAGTTTAAGTACACCAAAGGCCTACAACACTTGCATTTCTCAAAATCATCTTCTCACTCTCAAAAATGCCTTTCTTAGCAAGTCATTATCGAATTTTTCAGTAGAGAGTAATTCCACTTAAACCAATTGCTCTAACACCTCATAAACATCATATGTGAGCTGATCAAACACTAAACACACAACTGTAACACTTATTTCTCAGAATTACCTGCCAATTGCTCATGTTTTCAACCAAGTTGCAGATGAGATGCCATGAAGTGATCCAACCATTTCCAACCAAGTCCAAGCATTCAAATACACTCCATATGGTGTAGGGAAGTTGTTCACATCATCACAACTCATCTGTAACACCTCCAACTCAAAAATCACATTGCTTTTGCTGTCACGATCTTCAAGTAAGCCTAAACTTGGTCATCTCTTAATCTATGCATATTTCCTCGCACAATACTTTTGCCAAATGTTCATAATCATGCATATAATGTTTCCCCTCAATTAATTACTTTGTTTGAATCGTGTATCAAAATTCACAGCCTTCATGCAAATTTTAGGGTTCTTGAGGTTTTGTCTTGATTTCTTATTCCATGCTTAAAATAAATGAAATTAAAGACCATAGACATGATCATGAGGTGAAAACGAGCAGATTGATATGTGGATTGTGTGATTTCATCAAGTATTCAGTGAGATTGGATAGAAAATGCAAATCTGAGCCAAACTCCCTTCGCGCGTGTTCTTGGCGCCTTTTTCACAAATTTGAATATTTGAATTTTGTGATTTTATTTAATTGATTCAAAAATTAATTTCTCTCTGAGTTTTAATGATTTTGAGTTTATTCTTTTTTTAATAATTCACAAAAATGTTAAAATATTTTATTTTGTCAAAAATTCCCAAAAATATTATTTATTTCATATGCTTGATATTTTTGCAATGAATTAATCTTTTATTTTTTTTACATTTAAAATGTCCTCCTTGATTTTCCAAATTTAATTGGTTTCCAATCATTTTGTAGATACAAACATGATTTTTGAAACATTGATCCAAGATCACCACTCATTTTTCACATGATTTCAATACTTTTTATTAATTTTTTAAAAAAATTAATTCCTTTTTTTAACAAAATTAGGGCTTTGATTAATTCAACCCTCATCAATCATTTTCAAACACTCACGGGCCTCTAATAGAGTGTAAGACCCAACCCCTTTGTAAATAAAACTTTTTGTGCCTCACACATTGTATAAGTCCCTTTGTATATTTTCAAACGTTCGACGCGATCGTCGCCTTTTTAACAAAATCAACTGGGCTTTTCCTTGAGTTGTAAGTCCCATATCTTGTTCAAAAATAAATCTTTGGGCCTCTAATAGAGTGTAAGACCCATCCCCTTGTACATGAAAACTTTTTGGGCCTCAGTCGTTGTATAAGTCCTGATACGATCTTTAAGACAATGGTGCGATCATCGTTAAAACTTGGGCCTCTCCTTGCACTGTAAGCCCCAACAATATTTTCAAAGCACTTTCTCCTTTGATTTTAAATTCAAATATATGTTGTTATCAAAACCTTCTTTAATTTCTTTGTTGAACAACTAACAAAACAACATGGAAGCTCTACAACGGGTAAGTGTTTATCAGCTTTCATTTACCGCTTTCATACGTATATAATTGTATTGTGGGGATGTTTCACTGTATGTCTTCTTTCACATCCTTTTATATACTTGTCACATATCCACTGTTTAATACTAGTATAGTTATTTAGAGTTTTCCCTGGCAACTACGTCTAGAACTAGGTAAAGCCTGTTGGTCACTCTCGAATACAAACATAACTAGATCCCCCGTAGGATTCCAGATACAGTCTTTCCTCCTCTTGGGGTTAAACAATATGGAACAAAGAGAAAGGCAGTATTCTCGGTGAACCTTTTCTCAGACTGTCACCCTTAGAAATTTTCAAATAAACTCTAACTCCCCAGAGATGATATTTTCTCCGTGAATGGCATCTCTTGAGTTTCTTCCAAATTCTTGAACTTTCCTGGAATGATCTCTTCTCTGTGAATTGCAATTCTTGAACTTCTCTTGGTTTAGGGACCCACAGGCTTCCTAAAAGCATCCCCGCCTCCTCTTGGGCTTTGTACGAGGACCCTTCGGCTTCTTAGAAGTTCTCATGCCTTCTCTTGGGCTTAATACAAGGACATTGACGACCTCATAAAGGTATAAGACAAAACTTAGTCATTCTTTGCTAGAGCAGTCTTTCCAGCGTCAAAACTCCGGCCATTTTAGGGTTGATACTCATCCCTTAATGCTCGCGCCTCCTCTTAGGCATTGTACAAAAGATAAAACTCTAGACTTGGACAGTCTAAACCTCTTGAGTCTCAAAGACATTCTCAAGTTCCTTTCAAACATAAGAAAAAACACCAATAATTCTGGATCAATCTCCAGTAGAAACCCGGTCTCTCTCATGAGAGTTCCCCACACTTGGGCCCGCTTCAGGATCTCAATAATCCTCAGCAGTAAGTCAGCCTCCTCTTGGGCTTTGTACAAATGATTCTCCCCAACGGAGCTAACCTTTTCAGACTCTCTTGTTGAGTCAACCACTTTTAGCCTCCTTCTTGGGCTTTGTACAAGACATGTAAAAAACACTCTCTTGTTGAGTATAAAAGACTCTCTTGTTGAGTCAATCTCCTTTTAGCCTCAATCTCGGGCTTCATACGAGACAGCAAATCACTCTCTTATTGAGTATAAAAGACTCTCTTGTTGAGTCAATCAACCTTCAGACTCTCTTGTTGAGTCAATCACCTGTTCAAGACTCTCTTGTTGAGTCAACCTTTTTAGCCTCCGTTTTGGGCTTTATACAGGACAGATAAAAGTACTCTCTTGTTGAGTCAAACCCTTTCAGCCTCCATCTTGGGCTTTATACAAGATATATTCTCCCTAACAGAGTCAAAATCCCTTTTAGCCTCAATCTTGGGCTTTGTACAAGACAGAAATAACATTTTCCCCAGAAAAGTCAAACTTTCAGCCTCCTCTTAGGCTTTGTATAAGGAAACCCCCGGTTGAGTCAATCAACCTCTTAGCATCAAACTTGTGCTTTGATCAGGGCACGCAAAAATCAACAATTCCCTCAGAGGAAGTCCAATCCCTCTTTAGAGATGATAAGTTCTCTCTCAGTCAAACCTTTAGCTTCAATCTTGGGCTTTGAACAAGATACAAATTACCTTTAGCTTCACATCTTGGGCTTTGAACAAGATACAAATTACCTTTAGCTTCACATCCTGGGCTTTGAACAAGATACAAATTACCTTTAGCTTCAATCTTGGGCTTTGAACAAGACACCACAACATCTCTTTCCTCCCATAGAATAGGAGGAACTACGATCGCTCTAATTTCCCTATTTCGTTAAACGGGAATACGTAGGCATAAGATTGCGAAATCTTAGCGAGCATACTAATAAAAAAACTCGAAGTCCAGTACCTTAACACATCCATCAAAAACATCAGACCTAGTACCTTACCAAAATCCTCCTGTACAGTCATGACACTTCGTTCTTAAACGAAATACCCTAAAGACAGACCCCCCTATTTTGATAGGATCTGTAAACCAACATTTTTGACTATTTATCCCCAGTATGCAAGCAGGGTTAATTGGAGTTTCTATTTCCATTCCTTAATCAGCTTCACAGGATAAAAAATTAATCGAACTGTAGTACCAAAGCGATAGTGATTCGAAACCACAAAAATTGCGCTACAGAAAAAATGGCGACCACAGTGGGAGTCTGTTATTTCTTACAGTCTTAGGTGGAAAAATTTAAGCTCACAAAATACCACAGAAATGACGACTCTGCTGGGGATTCATTGTCTATATAGGATCATAGGATTATAGAGGTCTAGGATGTAAGGACAAATATATATACTGCATTTCCTAATTGATATCTGTGTTTACTTTTCTGCTAATGGGAATGCGTGTGATGCCGCATGTGGAAAGATTGAGTATACACCTAAGATAAGTGATGGCACTAGACAGGTAATCTTACGGGGAGTGAATCCCAGACAAGAGGTCCCGATCGACCATTGAATCAGTGGAGATGCCCTTTGCAGATTCAATGCCTATACGACTTCGGTTGTTGAAAGCAGATTATTCGATTGGGTTATCTGAGAAGCTGAGGATTTTAGTAGACTGAAACTATTTTATAGTATGGAAGCTATCGGAAATAGTTGTCACGCGATACTACCCTCATTTGAGATTACTCTAAGATACTACAGCTCGCTGGCGATCCGCTTGCTGTCATTATCCCAAGAGGGGTCAGTGATTTTGAGGACAGGTACAAAATTCACCAGTATAACCTTTGGGGATGGGTAGAGCCTTGACTTCATGACACCGACCCTTTGACCCCATGTTTTTTATATGTTTTTGTGCGCTGCATTCATGCATTCATTACATTAAAAAACTTTAAACAAAGAAAAATCTTCTCTTCTAGTCTCTTCTTTTCAAATTAAACTAAGACAATGATTGCAAATGTCAGATAAAGAGATTGCTAATGGATTTCGGTAGAAGAAAGACTCACAAGTACACCTTCAAGCTTCCAAAACTAGAGGATTTGAGAGGGTTGGCAAGGATGATCACCAACCCTGAGGCTTTCAGAGCTAAGTACGGAGGATTGCTGTCTCTGTTAAGGGTTCATGTAATTGAAGGAATCTTGTCCACGCTAATCCAGTTCTACGACCTGGTATATCACTGTTTCACATTCCCTGATTATCAACTAGCACCAACAGTGGAGGAGTACTCTCACCTGACTGATTTACCCATTACTAACCGATCTCCCTTTTCTGGACTGAAAGAAATTCCAAAGGATCAAATCATTGCAAGAGTAATCTATTTGGACGAGTCAGAAGTCAGGACTCACATGATCATTAAGGGTGGAATCCGGGGTTTGCCAGCCCAGTTCTTGATAAAGAAAGCTCTGTAGTATAGGGAACGTGGCCGCTTTCGAAATCATCTTTGTTTTGCTTACTTACGGGTTATTTCTGTTTCCCAACATTGATAACTTCGTTGATATCAATGCCATTAAGATTTTTCTAATTGGAAACCCTGTACCGACCCTGCTCGCAGATGCTTATCATTCTGTACACTTAAGGAATTTGTACAGCGGAGGAATGATCACATGCTGTGTACCCCTGCTATACAAATGGTTCATTTCTCATTTTCCAAAGTCTGCTGCATTTTGGGATCAAAAGAATACTTTACGTTGGTCGTAGAGAATCATGTCTTTTACCAACTCTGACATCGATTGGTATAATCAAATTTATGACGGGATCAGAATCATTGACCGTTGTGGAAACTTCCCTAATGTACCCCTTATAGGAACTAAATAAGGAATTAACTATCATCCAGTTTTAGTTCGTCGTCAACTCGGATACCCGATGAGGCATGTCCCGTGTAATGCTCATCTGGAAGGTCTTTTCTTCAAGGAAGGAGAAAATGACAGGTCACTAAAGACAGAAATAGTGCATGCTTAGAAACATGTTCACAGAAAAGGAAGAGAGTCTCTAGGAAAACCAGAATGTGTCTCGGTGGAACCTTATCTCCACTGGGTACAAACTAGAGCTCTCAAGCTAGGGATGCCTTACCCTCGTCAGGAAGTTCTTCCATTAAAGGACCCTGTCCTTTACTTTATGTCTGATACGAAAAAACTTCAGGTGACTCTCAACAAAGTTCAACAGGAGAAGAGGTCTCGGAAGAACAAGTACCGTATTCTCAATGTGGAGTGCAAGAAAATACAGCAACTGTTAAAAGAAAAAGATGCTCTAATTGAGATTTTAGAGCAGCATGTTGTAGAAAATTAGGATGACCAAAGGAATTTACTCGCTCCTTTCACTTGGAAAAGGAATGACAACCCAACAATGGCTCAAGAGCCTCGGTCAAAGAAAAGGAAAATACCAGAACCAGCACATGAGCTCCCTTCAGAGAGGACTCGGGACCCATAAGTTTAAATTTTCTTTTACAGCACTATGTAAATTACTGTATTTCCATTTCCGCAATCTTTGAATTGAATAAAACGGGGTCTTCCCCACTGTTTGATATGTGCAATCCAATTGTCGAAGTTTATTTTGATTAAATAAATAAATAAATAAATATATATATATATATATATATATATATATATATATAATCATTGCATATCATTCATCATTCTCACGTAACGCATTCTTCTTACCTACGAATCTCACGTTTGCGTCTCGATTCTAGAGTCAAACTGTCTCAATCGTACAATACTCGGGCCAATCGACAGAGAAAAATGGATGATCTCGAGGAAGAGAACAGAGAGTTGAGGGAAGAGATCGACACTCTGAAAGAGGATCTGAGAAAGCTTCATAACGACATGCAAGCTATAGCAGAAGCTCAGATGCAACAACAAAGGACTGTGATCTCAGAGATCACATCAACGCCCATAGTGGAGAAGTATGATCCTAGGTATAAAATGCCGAAAGATCGTCCCTGGGGCATGCCTATGAACTATTTCCCAGAAGGATATATTCCGCTGATCACGGAAGATCAGGGTACTGCAGCAGGAATCGCTGGGCCTGAAGGTTACAAACTTCGGGAAAGCGAAGATGCAAGATGCATGACAGCAACTCCTAAAGGTTACAAACTTCGGGAGAGGGAAGTACCTAGAGTCACTGCCATGATGACTATACCATGACCCGTGGTACACACTGTCCCGGAAGGACAGATTCCACAGATACCTTCTGGTGGAAATGAAGGTATGGATAACAGAATGAAGGAGTTCCAGGAACAGTTCCTAGAAATGCAGAAAGAGCTGCAAACCCTTCGCGGTCAGGATCTATTTGGAAAGGATGCCGCAGACCTTTGTTTGGTCCCCAATGTGAAAGTTCCGCACAAGTTCAAAGTGCCCGAATTTGAAAAGTACAAGGGTAACTCTTGCCCACAAAGCCATTTGGTGATGTACGCTCGGCGAATGTCAACTCAGACAAAGAACCAAGAGGTACTGATTCACTATTTTCAGGATAGTTTAACCGGTGCCACACTTAAGTGGTACATGGGTTAAAACCGCACTAAGATCGGCACTTTAATAGATCTTGGCGCTGCTTTCGTTCAACAATATAAGTATAACCTGGACAAGGCACCGAATAGAGATCAACTCAGAGCCATGTCACAGAAGGACAAGGAAACCTTTAAGGAGTACGCTCAGAGATGGCGTGAAATTGTCGCCCAGATTTGTCCACCTCTTGAGGAAAAAGAGATGACAAAGATCTTCTTAAAGACCTTGAGCTCATTCTACTACGACCGAATGGTCGCCAGTGCGCCCAGTGACTTCACCGAGATGGTAGGCATGGGAGTTCGTCTTGAGGAAGCAGTCCGAGAAGGACGTTTAGTTAAAGATGCTGGATCATCAAGTAGTACAATACGATACGGTAGAGCTCTCCCTAAGAAAAAATAGCAGGATATTGGGAATATCTCTCTCGGAAAGCAAAGGCAATGATACCAACCAGTAGCAGCTGTAACTCCTGCGCATGTTCCAACATATCAACCTCAGGTTGCGCAAAGCCAACCGAATCAACAACAATATCAGCAAAGGGCACAACAGCCTCTTCAGCAGGCTCGTCCTCCATATAACAACAACCGTACAACGCGACCACCAGGGTTCGACCCTATACCGATGTTGTACACAGAATTGTTTCCACTCTTACTGGTCAAGGGACACATCCAAACCAGGACTCCTTCTACAATACCGAAAAATCCGCCTTTTTGGTTCAAAGCGGATCAGACTTGCCCTTACCATCAAGGAGGACCAGGGTATAACATAGAAAACTGTCTCAATTTCATATCCGATGAGCAAAAGCTTATTAGGAGCGGGGTATTATCTTTCAAAGATACGAGTCCTAATGTTCAGACGAACGCGCTGCCTCAACACGAGAAAGCTACGGTAAATTTGATAGAAGGAGAGTCTAACAACAGCTATCAAATTCATGATGTACTCTTGTTGAGAACCAATCTGGTCAAGATGCATCGCAGACAGAGCGGGTATGACCATATACCACCTCACAATTATCACCAGTGTGATATCTGCTCTAAAGACAATCAAGGATGTTCTGTGGTGCAATATGCTCTACAGGAACAATTGGATCTCAGGTGGATCCAAGAGTATCTAGTTTGTGGAGTTAACATGACTTATGCAAATTCCAACATCATTCAGAACCACGACATCTGTGCAATGAATGTCAACTTAGTGGTAATGCACTCAAGGCAAAGCCAACATCATAATCTTCCGCGACATGATTACGATTCCTGTTTGGTCTGCTCAGTAAGCAAACAGGGATGCTCTTTTGTATAAGAGGCCCTCCAGCGTCAGATGGATCTTGGATGGATTCAGGATTACCGTGATAGAGATCAGTATCAAGTGAATATGATTCAAATCTTTGATATTCGCTTGATGAATACCAGCTTGATGGAGTTACACGCTACACAAGTCCAGCTCGGTTTTCTGACTTCGCATAATTATCAGAACTGTACAGTATGCCGTAAGAGCGACCAAGGATGTGCTCTCGTTCAAAGAACTTTGCAACACTTGTTAAACCACTGGTGGCTTCCAATCTATATGGATGAAGACACGCAACAAGACAATATGATTAATGGGAACGCTACTAGGCATCAAAGTCCGCATGTTCGATCAATGGAAACAGACCTAGTGAGGTTACACTACATTCAAAGCGGACGTGGCCAGGTGCCACCACATAACTACGAACGCTGTAGAGTCTGCTCAGAAAATAGCTAAGGATGTTACCTCGTTCGAGCAGCCCTTCAGAGCCAGTTGGACCGTAAAGAGATTCAACTGTGTCCAGTTTCGGGGTCCATCAACTTGATGCCCGACTATTTCGCTGACCAAATCAAGGATGTTGTCGTAATCTCTGATCGCGAAAGGACCAATGATGTTTGTACCATCATCCCTCTAATTGAAGAATCGAAGGTTCTTAACCAAGAACTGATTGAAGTTACTTACGATAGTCAGAGAAATCAGAAGGCTCCTGTAGTTATCTATCTACTGGGACCAGTGTCGTACAAGTCTGATAAACTTATCCCTTACAAATATGGTGCAACAACAATTGAGAATGGAAAGGAAATTCCATTACCCTCCGTCGTGAATATTGCAGACATCAGTCGAGTAACACGGAGCAGTCGAATCTTCAACAGAGGAGTTGGAGAACCTAACAGAGAAAAGGAACTTCAGACAGAAGCTCCCAATCCTCCACTCGGCCAATCCAGTAATCCCGACCTTTCAAGGAATGATGATGAGATCCTGAAGCTCATCCTAAGGAGTGAATACAACATTGTTGATCAGCTGTTACAAATTCCTTCAAAAATCGCAGTGCTATCACTTTTACTCAAGTCCGAAGCCCACAGAGAGGCTCTACAGAAAGTCTTAGAACAGGCCTTTGTGGAACAGGATGTGTCAATAAGACAATTCGACAGCATCATCTCCAACATCACTTCCTGCAACAACTTGGGGTTTAGTGATGAGGAATTTCCAGAAGAAGGCAAAAGTCAAAACATGGCACTCAATATCACAGTTAACTGCCAGGACGATGCCTTAGCCAGCGTACTGCTAGATATCGGATCGGCTCTCAACGTTATGCCGAAGTCCACTCTAATGCAACTATCAGTAAAAGGATCTCCGATGAGAGGTAGTGAGGTCATCGTCAAAGCATTTGACGGATCCCGAAAAATAGTTATCGGCAAAGTCGACCTTCCCATAACTATCGGTCCTCACACTTTCCAAGTCACTTTCCAGGTCATGGACATCCGACCAACATACATCTATTTGTTGGGAAGACCTTGGATATACCAGGCTGGGGAAGTCACCTCGACACTTCACCAGAAGCTGAAGTTCAACAAGAATGACCAACTCGTCACGGTCTGTGGAGAACAGGCCTTGATCGTGAGTAACCTTTCATTGTCCACTGGTGTAGAACCCGAGGAGGTTGTTGGAACTCAGTTCCAGGCATTTTCGGTAAGCAATGAGAATCAATTAGAGAAAGGAACATTGATCTTCTCGTACAAAGATGCTCTCGAGATGATCAAAAGTAACAATGCAAAGGGATGGGGACAACTTGTCATTCCTACTGACAATAAAACAAATAAGGGTCTTGGCTTTTCTGCAACCTGTACCCAGACAGCTACTAACGATGAAAGTCTTCATCCCATTCAGAACTTCTTCCATAGTGGAGGTTTCCTTCACCCAGTGTCTCAAGAAGTACATACCATCAACGAGGGAGATTCCTCCAACACAGATGAGGAATGGAAGTCCTATCTTAACAAGGACAGTTATATATCTTAGGAAGAGGTGCCTACGCCATTTTACTATCCCGGACAGAGTCCGAGATTTATACCAAGGTCAGACGTCGAAATGATATACGGAGATTGTGATCCAGAAGGATGTCGTGCTCCACCAAACTCATTAGAGGAGGACACTTTAATGAAAGACAACTTTGACCACGACTATTATGGCCCAATGGATGGCCTGCCTATCTGGCAGCCGTACCTAGAAGACTTGGGGCAAGAAAATCAGCCGAACAAAGAAAATCAACTGAGCATCATTGAAAAGAATACATGCATCCCTACCATGTCATGGGATCATTACTTAGGGCATTCAGAAAATATCCAGTATGACGATGAATTTGAAACGCTTGCAGGACAAGAGTTCCTTAACTGTACTTTTCCCGAGGTCAACGTCATCGAGAGAGATGACTCCTCCAATTCCAAAGAAGTGTGGGACACCCTGGGACAACCAAGTGGTAGATACAACTTCATGGTCAAGTATACCGCTCCGAAAAGCTCTCGTATCAGGCTCGAGGACATCCAGCCAACTGGATGGGGAGATTTACTTGAGAGCACAAATACTATGCAAAATACAACTGAGGAATCCTCCTATGAAAACTCTGCATGGTAGACAGATTCCAATGATCCTGCTCCACCAGAAATCAACGTTATTTCTGGAGACAAATCAAGGAAGGTACCAAACTTTGTGATTCACTGGGGAGTTCGCTGACAATGGGTTGCAGTCGATGTCCCGATGATCGTTCATAAGTATAAGTAATTGTCGGCTTTATCGTAACCTTTCACCCTGCCCAGGTGAAATGGATGTTTTGATAGGGATCACTTTCTGTAAATATACCTCTTCACTTCGCCCAAAGCGACTGAGTTTTGTTTTATAGGGCTGTAGTTTCAAGAATCGACAAGTTCATAAATAAAATAACGTCATTCTGTAATTTCCGCATTAATTGTTGTTTTCTCTTTTTGCTTTTTCAGAAAATGGTAATCCTAAAAAACAACCAATAATAAAAACAAGCAGTTTTCCAAAAAATTTACACTACACACACTCTTGCATTTTCTCTATCTCTTCTAAAAACAATCATCACGTCATGCAGATTGCTTATTTTAAACCCCATTGAAACATATGATCCAATGCCTTCTCCCAACTTTGAATTCCCAGTATTTGAGGCTGAAGAAGAAGATGACAAAGAAATTCCAGAGGAGATCTCCCGATTACTCAGACAAGAGGAAAGGTCCATGAACCTTACAAAGAGCCGTTGGAAGCAGTCAACTTTGGTTCAGAAAAGGAGAGAAAAGAGGTCAAGATTGGGGCACTGCTCAGTCCAACTGTCAAAGAAAGTTTGACAAAGCTTCTCAAATAGTTTCCCGATGTATTCGCTTGGTCCTATCAGGATATGCCAGGGTTGGAGACCAGCATCGTGGAACATCATCTACCGTTGAGATCAGAATGTCCGCCAGTAAAATAGAGGTTGAGACGGACTCACCCAGACATGGCCATCAAAATCAAGGAGGAAGTATAGAAACAGATTGACGTGAGTTTTCTCGCCACATCGGAATATCCTCAATGGTTAGCCAACATAGTACCCATTCCTAAAAAGGATGGAAAGGTCAGAATGTGTGTAGACTACAGGGATCTGAACAAAGCCAGTTCGAAGGATGACTTTCCCTTACCCCATATTGACATGCTAGTAAACAGTACAGTAAAGTTCAAAGTTTTCTCCTTCAGGGATGGATTCTCGGGCTATAATCAGATAAAAATGGCGCCGAAAGATATGGAGAAAACTTCATTCATTACCCCATGGGGTACCTTTTGTTACAAGGTAATGTCGTTCGGTTTGAAGAACACCGGGCCAACCTATCAAAGGGCCATGACTACTATTTTTCATGACATGGTACACAAAGAAATAGAGGTATATGTCGATGATATGATTGGAAAATCTAAAACAGAAGAGGAGCATGTGACCCATCTGTCAAAACTATTCGAGTGTCTGAGAAAGTACAAACTCCGCTTGAATCCCAATAAGTGTACATTCGTTGTCCGTTCAGGGAAACTTCTAGGGTTCATCGTCAACCAGAAAGGAATTAAGGTTGATCCTGACAAGGTCAAGGCCATTCAAGAAATGCCTTCTCCGCGGACTGAAAAATAAGTCAGGGGGTTCCTGGGACGTCTGAATTACATTTCCAGATTTATATTCCTCATGATCGCGACGTGTGCGCCAATCTTCAAATTACTAAAAAAGAATCAGGACTGTGTTTGGATAGAAGACTGCCAAACCGCCTTCAACAGTATCAAGGAATATCTGTTGAACCCACCGATTTTATCACCTCCAGTGGAAGGAAGACCACTGATCATCTACCTAACAGTCTTGGAAGACTCACTGGGTTGTGTACTTGGCCAACAAGACGAAACCAAAAGGAAAGAGTCTACCATTTACTATTTGAGCAAGAAATTCACCGACTGCGAGACTCGGTACACTATGCTTGAGAAAACTTGTTGTGCTCTGGCTTGGGCAGCCAAACGTCTTCGCTAGTATATGATTCGTCACACTACTTGGTTAATCTCCAAAATAGATCCAATCAAGTATGTCTTTGAAAAGCCTGCTCTCACAGGAAGGATCGCTCGTTGGCAGATGTTGTTATCAGAATACGACATCGAGTACCATGCTCAGAAAGCCATTAAAGGAAGTATTTTAGTTAATCATTTGGCTCATCAACTGATTGATGATTAGGAATCAGTCGGATTTGACTTCCCAAACAAAGATGTCATGTACTTGAAAATGAAAGATTGCGATGAACCGCTACCCAGTGAAGGGCCAGAACCAGGTTCCTAATGGGGACTTATCTTTGACAGAGTTGTTAATCATTATGCAAACAGAATTGGGGCAATCATCATAACACCTCAGCGTACCCACATTCCTTTCACCGCTCGACTGACATTCAAGTGTACAAACTATGAGGTCGAATACGAAGCTTGTATCATGGGTCTCGAAGAAACGATCGACTTGAGAATTAAGAACTTGGATGTATATGGCGACTCAGCCCTGGTTATCAATCAGATCAAAGGAGATTGGAACACATACCAGTCCGGGCTGATCCCTTACAAAGATTACGCAAGAAGGTTGTTACCCTTCTTTGACAGAATCGAGTTCCACCACATCCCTCGTGAAGAGAATCACGTGGCTGATACATTAGCCACTCTCTCTTCCATGATTAGCGTAGGTCAATGGAACGACTTACCTAAGATTGACATAATGCGCCTTGAACGGACCGCTTACATCTTCACGATTGAAGCAGTCATAGACGATAAACCTTGGTATCACGATATCAAATGCTTCCTTCAAAAACAAGAGTATCCACCTGGGGCATCCAGAAAGGACAAAAAGACCCTCCGAAGGCTGGCTGCCAACTTCTTCCTGAGCGGTGATACACTCTATAAGAGAAATTTTGACATGGTCTTGCTCCGATGTATAGACAAACCAGAAGCAAACATGTTGATAAAAGAAATTCACGAAGGATCCTTTGGAACTCATGCCAACGAACACACAATGGCGAGAAAAATTATGAGAGCAGGGTACTACTGGTTGACCATGGAATCCGATTTCTACAAGTACATGAGGAAGTGTCACAAGTGTCAGATATACTCAGACAAAATCCATGTACCGCCAACACATCTCAAATTTCTTTCTTCCCCATGGCCTTTTTCCATATGGGGAATCGACATGATTGGCCTGATTGAACCCAAGGCTTCGAACGGACATCGGTTCATCCCGGTAGCCATTGATTACTTCACCAAGTGGGTCAAAGCAGCGTCATACCCAATGTAACCCGACAAGTGGTGGTCCAATTTATCAAAGACAATATCATCTGCCGTTATGGTGTTCCAAGCCAGATCATTACCGATAATGGATCCAACTTGAACAACAAAATGATGAAAGAGTTGTGCGCTGAGTTCAAGATCGAACACTATAACTCATCTCCCTACCGACCTAAGATGAACGGAGCGGTAGAAATGGCAAACAAGAACATCAAGAAGAATGTTCAGAAGATGGTTGTAACCTACAAAGACTGGCATGAAATGCTACCCTTTGCTCTTCACAGTTCTCGCACATCTGTCCGCACTTCAACAGGGGCAACCCCTTTCTCTCTAGTATATGGCATGGAAGCAGTGTTTCCCATAGAAGTAGAGATCCCATCAGGTATTGATGGAAGCTAAGTTAACAGAGGCTGAATGGTGTCAAAGTCGACACGATGAGCTGAATCTGATCGAAGAGAAACGAATAACGGCACTATGCCATGGTCAGTTGTATCAGCAAAGAATGAAGAATGTGTTTGACAAAAAGGTCCGACCTCGCGTCTTCAGGAAAGGAGACCTTGTGCTCAAAAGGATACAATCATTTCTCACTGATTCTCGGGGCAAATGGACTCCGAACTATGACGGCCCCTATGTGGTCAAGAAAGTTTTCTCAGGCGGTGCCCTGAGACTTGCAACAATGGACGGAGAGGAATTTGCCTACCCCACAAATGTTGACGTAGTCAAGAAATACTTTGCCTAAATAAAATAAAAAAATCGTCTTGGTGGATTAAAAACCCGAAAGGGCGGTCCAGGAAAAAATTAGAGACATAAGCAAAAATCATCTCGATGGATTGGAAACCTCAAAGTACAATCCAGACAATAGTTAGGGATTAGTGGCAAGTAACTACGTCCAACAAAGGGGCAAATCCCTCAGCGGCAGTTTTGCCATCCGTCAGGAAAACTCCAGTCAAGGTCATCTTCGACAAAAGCTCAGGATGTCCAGAATTCAAAGTTGGTAGAAGGATAGCGGTCGTTATGTTTCAATGTAGCCCTTTTCCCTTAAATTACCATTTTCTAACTTTGTAAATACTCCATGGAATCACGCGTTTGGCTGATTTCCATCCTATCAATAAAATTTGAGCCCTAGTGCTTTTTTTTGCAATTCTTATTTGTTTTAGCTTTACAGAATGACATTTTAATATGATCAACGATTCTTGAAGTAAAACAAAAATGAATTTACTTGTAAAATTTTTTCTGCTTTTAAAATAAAGATGGCAATTCTTTTGACTGTTGAACATCGAAAGAACATCGATCGCTTCTCCAGAAGTAATCGAACCTCAAAGTACAGAATCAAAGTACTCCTTCTAAACCAGTGCACCTAAATGAAGGATCAGCTGTGTCAGATGCGAATATTCTGTCTGACATCCCCAGTAGAGTTCTTATCTCCTAAGCCCGACCAACGTTGTTCCACACAGGGACTATCTCTCCTAAGCAAGGCATAATTTCTATTTTGGACCCAGTGGTACTTCTTCGTCCCGCGCCATGGCCGAGTATCTAGTCATGTTCATCCACTAGTCTGTATGTCGCGTCAGTTTTGTCAGTATAAACATACATACATCATGCATTATTGATTTACATTCATATTCATATTGCATCACTATCACTCTAATCCGTCTTATTCCCAAGTGATAAAAGTCCTCTCAATCGAGTTTTCAGTTCTTCCCTTGTCAGGAAACGTCGTGTCTGAACAACCTCTCCTCCAGTTCATTTCTGGATTGAAGGTGGTTCTTTGACCCCTTTGATAACTTGAATCTCTGAAAAGCCAGAGAGCTTTCGACAAACGTCACTCTTCACCATTGAAGATGATATTTTTGCTTTCCCGAATTGAGGAAGATCCCCAGAGAAAGCCTTTTCATCAAAGATTCGGCAATACAGCAGTTCTCCTTCGGAAAATTCACTGACAAAAAAGGTCATCAATACCTCAGGATTGGATTACATCACATGGCATTCCTCCGAGAAGATCTCGAGGAAAAGTATGATGTAATATCCCCAAGCAGGAAACAGTCTCTCAATAGACTCGTTTTCCCCAAAAGAGTCAACAAATGGCATCTCCCACAGAGAAGTTTGTGCACCTCTACAACTCAGACGAATGGGTTTCCCCATCAAGTCTGACATGAAAAGTTTTTCCATCAAATGGCATATCCTAGGAAAAGTCGGCGAGAAGTTTGAGGAAAACCGCTACAAACAGCGTCCCTTGTCAAGAAAGTTTATTGACAAAAGAAACTGAGACTAGTTCCTTGGTAAGAAACCAGGATCAGGGGAAGTTTATATCATAAACTGAGACCAGTTCCTTGGTAGGAAACCAGGATCGAGGGGAAGTTTATATCAGAAACTGAGACCAGTTCATTGGTAGGAAACCAGGATCGAGGGGAAGTTTATTTCAGAAACTGAGACCAGTTTCTTGGTAGGAAACCAGGATCGAGGGGAAGTTTCTACCTTTTCTAAGCGTCATTGCTTAGCAAAAGAAGATGGATGGGCAAGCTGCCATTCATAACCACCATCAAAATTTTGGGTATTCCGATATTTAATCCTCTTGCACCCCGAATGCCCGAATACCTTCGCCATTCACACCGCCGTGTCCAAGAAGTTTAAATGGGGCATCTGTCATACCCCAAATTTTGACCACTAAGATTCCCCATCATTGTGCAAACCATCATCACAATATGGATGAACCATCATACCTCATTAGCCTCCCCAAAGATGGGTGAGCATCCACTACAATCAAACTTATGGCTTCAAGCACTTTCAGAGCTCTTAGACAAAGGATCAATCAAGGAATGACATGATCTTCAACATGTATAAACCTCTCAAACATCCACAATGGATCAAGAGGACTCCCACACCAAGGATCAAGCACAAGGCTGCAACATTCCAAGTAGATTAAGCCTCAAGATCGCCAATGTCACCAAATTAGGGTTTTGGTCGACCAAGGCCTCCAAGATGGAATTTTGACCAGGGCATGCTCCCAAACCTTAGGACATGATTCAATACACCTAATAACACCTATGGAATTATTCTATCAAGTTTGATTTAGGTCAAGGACTTGATTTCATAGAGGATCGCACAGTTTGGAATTTATTTGATAAAAAGTCAATTGTGCCGAAAAGTCAAACTTTGACTTTTTTATTTTTTGGTCAATTATGGTTCCCTAACCCTAAAATGATGTTAATGTGTGATTGGGATCATCATTCATCAATAAAAATCAAGAAAAGTGGGATAACTTGTAAAAGGGGTAACCATAAAAAAACTTAGAAATTTTATAAGTTATGGAATAAAGTGGTTAGGGTACCAACTTCCAAGGATCATAACTTGTGATCCAAGTAACCATTTTGGCTGATCCAAAGATGGATTTGTAGATCTCATGGCATACTTTAAAAGCTTCAACTACACCTCACTCCAATTCTTCATGGATTTTTAGTTATGGAGTGACCAAAATGACAAAAACATGAAAATGCCACTTTTTCCAACACTTAGTGAAATTTTCACTAAGTCGGAATTTGTTTCACTTTTTTCAAAATGTAAGGGCATTTTTCACTTAGATCCAAAAAGTGTCAAGACAAACTATGATCACCCACATGTTGTATCATATGAGAGTTTTCCAAAATGGCCAAGAACTCCATCAAATCCCATTTGAGCTAAGAGTTATGACAATGGAAATATGCCTTGCTGCAATTGTCATGGCAAGGCAGATTTGTGCATTTTGCTCGATTTGATCAAATTGTGCAAATGTCAAACAAGTTTATCCATCTGAACATCTCAGGGGGAGACCAAGGAGGAACAAACATTGATCCATCAGCCTCCCAAGTCTTTGGAACTAAAAGTAGCATGCCAAACCTAAATATGCCTAAAAGGGGGACAAGACTCTAATTTTGTTTTGGAGCATTCAATGGATGCACCAAGGTGGCATGAAGTGAGCCTTTTCCAACTGAATGAGTCAAGGATGATCTCTGAACTAGGGAACCAAAGGCATATGCTCTAACCTCTAGTCAATGGCTAGAGGAGACTTAAGATTCCAAAGTGATGCAATTGGACAATGAGCTGCTGCAGTTGCCATTCATTATTGCTTGCAAAACAAACTTGCTCTACTATAAATAGAGCTCATTTGTGCTCAGTTTAAGTACACCAAAGGCCTACAACACTTGGCTTTCTCAAAATCATCTTCTCACTCTCAAAAATACCTTTCTTAGCAAGTCATTATCGAATTTTGCAGTAGAGAGAAATTCCACTCAAACCAATTGCTCTAACACCTCATAAACCTCATATGTGAGCTGATCAAACACTAAACACACAACTGTAACACTGATTTCTCAGAATCACCAGCCAGTTGCTCATGTTTTCAACCAAGTTGCAGTTGAGATGCCATGAAGTGATCCAGCCATTTCCAATCAAGTCCAAGCATTCAAACGCACTCCATATGGTGTAGGGAAGTTGTTCAAATCATCACAACTCATCTGTAACACCTCCAACTCAAAACTCACATTGCTCTTGCTGTCACGACCTTCAAGTAAGCCTAAACTTGGTCATCTCTTAATCTATGCATATTTCCCCGCACAATACTTTTGCCAAATGTTCATAATCATGCATAGAATGTTTCCCCTCAATTAATTGCTTTGTTTGAATCGTGTATCAAAATTCTCAGCCTTCATGCAAATTTTAGGGTTCTTGAGGTTTTGTCTTGATTTCTTACTCCATGCTTAAAATAAATGAAATTAAAGACCATATACATGATCGTGAGGTGAAAACGAGCAGATTGATATGTGGATTGTGTGATTTCATTAAGTATTCAGTGAGATTGGATAGAAAATTCAAATCTGAGCAAAACTCCCTTCGCGCGTGTTCTTGGCCCATGTTTTTTGCGCCTTTTTCACAAATTTGAATATTTGAATTTTGTGATTTTATTAAATTGATTCAAAAATTTATTTCTCTCTGAGTTTTAATTATTTTGAGTTGATTCTTTTTTAATAACTCACAAAAATGTTAAAATATTTTATTTTCCCAAAAATTCCCAAAAATATTATTTATTTCATATACTTGATATTTTTGCAAAGAATTAATCTTTGATTTGTTTTTACATTTAAAATATTTTTTCCTCCTTGATTTTCCAAATATAATTGGTTTCCAATCATTTTGTGGATATAAACATGATTTTTGAAACATTGATCCAAGATCACCACTCATTTTTCACATGCTTTCAATACTTTTTATTAATTTTTTAACAAAATTAATTCCTTTTTTTAACAAAATTAGGGTTTTGATTAATTCAACCCTCATCAATCATTTTCAAATACTCATGGGCCTCTAATAGAGTGTAAGACCCAACCCCTTTGCAAATAAAACTTTTTGGGCCTCACACATTGTATAAGTCCCTCTGTATACTTTCAAGCGTTCGGCGCGATCGTTGCCTTTTTAACAAAATCAACTGGACTTCTCCTTGAGTTGTAAGTCCCATCTCTTGTACAAAAATAAATCTTTGGGCCTCTAATAGAGTGTAAGACCCATCCCCTTGTACATGAAAACTTTTTGGGCCTCAGTCGTTGTATAAGTCCCGATACGATCTTTAAGACGACGGTGCAATCATCGTTAAAACTTGGGCCTCTACTTGAGCTGTAAGCCCCAACAATCTTTTCAAAGCACTTTCTCCTTTGATTTTAAATTCAAATATATGTTGTTATCAAAACTTTCTTTAATTTCTTTGTTGAATAACTAACAAAACAGCGTGGAAGCTCTACAACGGGTAAGTGTTTATCCGCTTTCATTTACCGTTTTCATACGTATATAACTGTATTGTGGGGCTGTTTCACTGTAAGTATTCTTTCACATCCTTTTATATACTTATCACATATCCACTGTGTAATACTAGTATAGTTATTTAGAGTTTTTCCAGGCAACTACGTCTAGAACTAAGTAAAGCCTGTTGGTCACTCTCGAATACAAACAGAACTAGATCCCCCGTAGGATTCCAGATACAGACTTCCCTTCTCTTGGGGTTAAACAATATGGAACAAAGAGAAAGGCAGTATTCTCAGTGAACCTTTTCTCAAACTGTCACCCTTAGAAATTGTCAAAGAAACTCTAACTCCCCAGAGATGATCTTTTCTCCGTGAATGGCATCTCTTGAGTTTCTTCCAAATTCTCAAACTTTCCTGGAATGATCTCTTCTCTGTGAATTGCATTTCTTGAACTTCTCTTGGTTTGGGGACCCACAGGCTTCCTAAAAGCATCCCCGCCTCCTCTTGGGGGTTGTACAAGGACCCTTCGGCTTCTTAGAAGTTATCATGCCTTCTCTTAGGCTTAATACAAGGACCTTGATGACCTCCTAAAGGTATAAGACATAACTTAGTTATCCTTTGCTAGAACAGTCTTTCCAGCGTCAAAACTCCGGCTATTTTAGGGTTGATACTCATCCCTTAATGCCCGCGCCTCCTCTTGGGCATTGTACAAAAGATAAAACTCTAGACTTGGACAGTCTAAACCTCTTGAGTCTCAAAGACATTCTCAAGTTCCTTTCAAACATAGGAAAAAACACTGATCACTCTGGATCAATCTCCAGCAGAAACCCGGTCTCTCTCACGAGAGTTCCCCACACTTGGGCCTGCTTCAGGATCTCAATAATCATCCACAGTAAGTCAGCCTCCTCTTAGGCTTTGTACATATGATTCTCCCCATCGGAGCTAACCTTTTCAGACTCTCTTGTTGAGTCAACCACTTTTAGCCTCCGTCATGGGCTTTGTACAAGAAATGTAAAAAACACTCTCTTGTTGAGTATAAAAGACTCTCTTGTTGAGTCAATCTCCTTTTAGCCTCAATCTCGAGCTTCGTACGAGACAGCAAATCACTCTCTTATTGATTATAAAAGACTCTCTTGTTGAGTCAATCAACCTTCAGACTCTCTTATTGAGTCAATCACCTATTCAAGACTCTCTTGTTGAGTCAACCTTTTTAGCCTCCGTCTTGGGCTTTATACAGGACAGATAAAAGTACTCTCTTGTTAAGTCAAACCCTTTCAGCCTCCATCTTGGGCTTTATACAAGAAATATTCTCCCCAACGGAGTCAAAATACCTTTTAGCCTCAATCTTGGGCTTTGTACAAGATAGAAAGAACATTTTCCCCGAAAAAGTCAAACTTCCAGCCTCCTCTTAGGCTTTGTATAAGGAAACCCCCGGTTGAGTCAATCAACCTCTTAGCATCAAACTTGTGCTTTGATCAGGGCACGCAAAAATCAACAATTCCCTCAGAGGAAGTCCAATCCCTCTTTAGAGATGACAGGTTCTCTCTCAGTCAAACCTTTAGCTTAAATCTTGGGTTTTGAACAAGATACAAATTTCCTTTAACTTCACATCTTGGGCTTTAAACAAGATACAAATTACCTTTAGCTTCACATCTTGGTCTTTGAACAAGATACAAATTACCTTTAGCTTTAATCTTGGGCTTTGAACAAGACACCACAACATCTTTTTCCTCCCATAGAATAGGAGGAGCTACGATCGCTCTGATTTCCCTGTTTCTTTAAACGGGAATACGTAGGCATAAGATTGCGAAATCTTAGCGAGCATACTAATCAAAAAACTCGAAGTCCAGTACCTTCACACATCCATCAAAAACATCAGACCTAGTACCTTACCAAAATCCTCTTGTACAGTCATGACACTCCGTTCTTAAACGAAATACCCTAAAGACAGACCCCCCTATTTTGATAGCATCTTTAAACCAACAGTTTTGACTGTTTAACCTCAGTATGCAAGCAGGGTTAATTGGAGACATCTATTTCCCTTCCTTAATCAGCTTCACAGGATAAAAAAATGAATCGAACTGTAGTACCAAAGCGATAGTGATTCGAAACCACAAAAATCACGCTACAGACATGAGCCAAGGCTTCAAGGCACAACCCAAGATACTCCAAGCGACCTCATAGACCCAATCATCAGGTCAATTTGACCTCAGGGGATGCATTTACCCAAAAATCAGGAATTAGGGTTTCTTGACCTAATTCACCCCTAAGTTGACTTTTGGGATAAAACATGAGCCAAGACCTCAAGACATGATTTGAGGGTCTCCAATGCACTACATTGATCCATTTGCAATAATGTATTGATCCAAGAAGATTGATCTACAAGTTTCAATTTCATCAGGATCACACTTAGGGTTTCGAGGGAAAAGTCAAATGTACCTTTGACTTTTGACCAGGACATGCTCCCAAACCTTGAGACATGATTCAATACACCCTATAACACCTATGGAATATATCCATTAGGTTTGATTTAGGTCAAGGACTTGATTTCACAAAGGATCGCACAATTTGGATTTCATCCGATAAAAAGTCAACTGTACAAAAATCCAAAGTTTGACTTTTTGGATTTTTGGTCAACCAAGGTTCCTTAACCCTAAAACAATGTTAATATGTGATTTGAATCATCATTCATCAAGACAAATCAAAGAAAGTGAGTTAACTTGTAAAAGGGGCAACCATAAAAAACTTAGAATTTTTCTAAGTTATGGAACAAAGTGGCTAGGGTACCAACTTCCAAGGACCATAACTTGAGATCCAAGCAACCATTTTGGATGGTCCAAAGCTGGATTTGTAGCTCTCATGGCATACTTTAAAGTGTCAACTACATATCATTCCAATTCTTCATGGATTTTAAGTTATGGAGTGATCAAAATGGCTGAAAACATGAAAATGGCATTTTTCGAACACTTAGTGAAATTTTTACTAAGTCAGAATCTACCTTACTTTTTCCAAAATGTAGGGGCAGTTTTCATCTTGATCCAAGTCAAAATAGGTCTAGGGGTAAACATCAAAGTTGAAGTATGCCATGAGGGTTTTCCAACAAGTACCAGATCATCTCCAAATTCCATTTGAGCAAGGAGATATAACCCTTGGAACATGGCATCCTGAACTTGTTTTTACAAGGCAGAATTTGTGCATTTTGCTCGATTTGTCCAAATATGATAAATCCAAGCCTTGTCATCAATTAGGACACATTAGAGGACCAAATCCAAGATGGATGATCTGATCTCCTAGCCTCCAAAGTCCAAGAATCTACAAGTAGCTGCGCCAAACCTAAAAGAGCTAAAAAGTGCCAAGACTCCAATTTTGTTTCCAAGCATTCAATGGATGCACCAAGGTGGCATGAACTGAGCCTATTCCAACTGAATTCAGTCCAAGTTTATCTCTGAACCAAAGCTACAAAGCCTGTGCTTTAATCTCAAGTCAATGGCTAGAGGAGACTTGAGATTCCTTTTGCATAACATTGGCCAAAGGCCTGCTGCAGCCTCCATTCACTATTGATGCCAAAACAAATTTGACACAGTATAAATAGGCCTCAATTGTGATCAGTTTGAGTACACCTAAGCACCCAAACTGATGCTTTCCTAAAAATCCCTCTCTTTAGGCCAAAATGCCTTCTTTTGCAAGGAACCTCTGAGTTTTTGAGTTAGAGAGCAATTCCATCATAGCTCATGATCCAAACACATCCAATATGTCATATCTAAGCTGTCCAAACTCTCATATGTGACCTGTAACACCAAAATCACAAAGTCCCCTCTCAAAACCTTAAAATTGGTCTTTTTTGCATTTTTCAAGCCATGTCTTGATTCAGTCACTTTCAAAACCAGATAAAACCTCAAACACACTCCAAATATCATCCTTGAACTGTCCCAAATGGTTCCCCACATCTGGAACACCATTTGAGAGAGTTGCCATATTGGTCACTTTTGCCCCTTTTGCAAGAAAAAGCTCAAACTTATTCCTGAGGATTCCAGCTGGTGGTGACCATCCTAAAAGCTCCTAAGGGGTCAATTGAAAATGTCTAAAGCATCAAATTACTTCTGGCACAAGAAACTTGGCAGATAGCACAAAAAGCTCCCAAAGAGGTAAGCATCACAACTTGAACACTTTGAAATATGCATTGCTTTGAAGTCCAATGATCATATACCTCTCATGCATGTTGTATATGTTGTGTTTGAACCAATTTGCCATGTAATTCTTGCCTGTAACATGAGGTAGCATAGAAAATGCAATTATAAGCCTATTTCAAAAACACCATCGGGTTTTAAAATAGGGACCTCATCTGAAAAAACCAAGGGCACCATTGGATTCCTTGTGAAATTCTAGGCAGGATAGACCTAAATTTTGTCTGAATCCATGGAGAAATGAGAAAGTTACAACCTTTACGTTTTTGGCCCAAAAGTTGGCCTTGCCTTGCCTTGCCCAGGCCTAAAACAAGGCATCCCTTATGTATTCATGGGGTGGTTTTGATACACGGATGTATCACCACCCCAGTGGTAGAAGGCACGCCCTGTGACTTGGAGGTCTGGGGTCCGAATCCCCCTCGCCCCAGACCCTTTTTTTACCCCTTTTTTCGTTTTTTACTATTTTTCATATTATTTTTAAATGATTTGAAAAATTAATTTCTCTCTCAATTTTAATAATTTTTTATTGGTTCTTTTTGTAAAAAATAACAAAAATGTTAAAATATTTTATTCCACAAAAAATCAGATTTATATTAGTTATTTAGTATAGTTGATATTTTTGTAAATAAATTCATTTTTATTGTTTTTAAACCTTTTAAAAATGAGTAT
The DNA here is from genome assembly GCA_022829125.1 of Lathyrus tuberosus. Taxonomy (NCBI): domain Eukaryota; kingdom Viridiplantae; phylum Streptophyta; class Magnoliopsida; order Fabales; family Fabaceae; genus Lathyrus; species Lathyrus tuberosus. The sequence continues at coordinate 4,147,670 of JALAZF010000283.1, read as the reverse complement.
TCATCTTGAAAATCAAAATCAAATGAGTCCTAAATCATCTTGTGGTTAGAACCTCATTTTTCAAACCTTAATAAAAAAACACAAGTAGTTTATTTAGACTTATTTGGTATTTTTGTCATTTTATTCATTTTATTAAAAGGATTACTTTTAAAAGAAAATGAAATTAGGGTTTCTTTGATTTTTGATCCTTATCAAATATTTCAAAACACCTGTGGGCCTCTAATGGAGTGTAAGACCCAATCCCCTTTTAACCAAAACCCTTTTCGGGCCTCAGGTATTGTCTAAGTCCCTCTACGTTAAAAGAATCTCGGCGCGATCGCCATTTCAAAACAAAATCATCTGGGTCTCCCCTCGTGTTGTAAGTCTCATCTTTCTTTTTTAAAACTTCTTTGGGCCTCTCCTTGAGTTGTAAGACCCATCCCTTTGTACAGAAAACCTTTTTGGGCCACTCCTTGAGTTGTAAGACCCAACCCTTTTGTAAATAAACCTCTTTGGGCCTCAGTCGTTGTATAAGTCCCGATACGATTTCGAAACAACGGTGTAATCACTGTTAAACCCTGGGCCTCTCCTTGAGTATAAGCCCCAACAATCTTTTCAAAACAACTTCTCTTTTGATTTAGGTTCAAATATGTATATATGTTGTTATCAAAACTTTCTTTAATTTCTTTGAACAACTAACAATACAGCATGGAAGCTTGCTCACCTGTAAGTTTTATCTGCTTTCATTTACATGCTTTAATATATATAACTGTATTGTGGGAAGCTGCGCACTGTAAGTCTTCTTTCATATCTTTTTAAATACTTGTCATATATGAACTGTATATATACTAGTATAGTTATTTAGAGTTTTCCTCGGCAACTAGGTCTAGAACTAGGTAAAGCCATGTTGGTCACTCTTAAATACAGTCAAAACTAGATCCCCATAGGATTTCTAGATACAGTCTTGCCTTCTCTTGGGCTTAAATAATATGGAACAAAGAGAAAGGCAGTATTCTTCGTGAACCTTTTCTCAGGCTATCACTATTAGAAATTGTCAAAGAAATTCTACTCCCCAAAGTTGATCTATTCTCGGTGAATAACATCTCTTGAGTTTCTTCAAACCTCAGAACTTTCATTAAATGATATATTCTCGGTGAATAGCATTTCTTGAACTTTTCTTGGTGTAGGATCCACAGGCTTCCTAAAAGCATCCCCGCCTCCTCTTGGGCTTTGTACACGGACCCTCCGGCTTCTTAGAAGTTCTCATGCCTTCTCTTGGGCTTAATACAAGGACCTTGAAGACCTCTTAAAGGTATAAGACATAACTTAGTCATCCTTTGCTAGAGCAGTCTTTCCAATGTCAAACCTCTGACCAATTTAGGGTTGATTCTCATCCCTTAAAACACCCACCTCCTCTTGGGCCTCATACAAAAGATAAAACTCTTCCACACCAGTAGACTTGGACAGTCTAACCTTGAGTCTCAAAGACATTCTCAAGTTCCTTACAAACATAGGAAGAAACCCTGGACACTCTGGATAAATCTCCAGTAAATTCTAAAACCCAGTCTCTCTCCTAAAAATCCCCAAACCAGGAACAGTCTACCCCCAATCAGAACCTCAAGGCATCTGATATCTCAACTCTTCTGGAACCCTCAGCAAGAGTTGATTCCCCACTTGGACCTGCCTAGGGATCTTAATAATCCCCAGCAGAAAGATAGCCTCCTCTTAGGCTTTGTATAATGACCTTCCCTCAGCAAAGTCAGCCACCTCTTGGGCTTTGTATAATGATTCTCCCCAACGGAGCTAACCTTTTTAGACTATCTTGTTGAGTCAATCACCTTTTTAGACACTCTTGTTGAGTCAATCACCTTTTTAGATTCTCTTGTTGAGTCAGTCACCTTTCAGTACTCTCTTGTTAAGTCAACCTTTTTAGCCTCAATCTCGGGCTTTGTACGAGACAGACAAAAATACTCTCTTGTTGAGTAATCTTTTTTCAGCCTCCTCGTAGGTTTGATGTAAAGATTTCCCCTAGTTAGAGCTAGCCTCCTCTCAAGTTGTGTAGAATAATTTCTCCAGCTTGTTCAGCCACAATCCTGGGCTTTGTACATGACAGATAAAAGTGCTCTCTTGTTGAATCAAACCCTTTTAGCCTTAATCTTGGGCTTTGTACAAGACATAAATCTTCATCTCTTAAGCTTGGGACATATATCTTCCCCAGCGAAGTCACTTCCTCTCAGCCTTCTTTTAGGCTTTGAGGAATGATTTCCCAAGCAGAGTCAAACTCATTTCAGCCTCAATCTTGGGCTTTGTGCAAGACACATAAAAATTTCCTCACCCGAGTCAGTTAAATTTCCCATTTCAGCCTCAATCTTGGGGTTTGTACAAGACACATACAAACCTACCCGGAAAAGTCAAACTGTTAGCCTCCTCTTAGGGTTTGTATAATGATATCCCCAAAAGAGTCAGTCTCTTTTTTGCCTAAATCTTGGGCTTTGTACAAGACACCAATATACACACTCTCTTGTTGATTTGGTCTTATCCAGCCTCCTCTTAGGCTTTGGGTAAGGATTTCCCCAGTGGAGTCAATCAACCTCTTAGCTTCAACCTTGGCCTTTGATCAAGGCACACAAAAATCAATAATATCCCTTTAGAGATGACAAGTTCTCTCTCAGTTAAACCTTTTAGCTTCAATCTTGGGCTTTAAACAAGACACAAATAAACCTTTTAGCTTCAATCTTAGGCTTTGAACAAGACACCAAATATCTTTTTCCTCCCTTAGAATAGGAGGAACTACAATTTCTCTGATTTCCCTATTTCGTTTAAACGGGAATACGTAGGAATAAGATTGCGAAATCTTAACGAGCATACCAATCAAAACTCTAGGTCCATTACCTTCATACCAATCAAAACTTAGGTCCAGTATCTTACCAAAAACACCCAAAAATCAACAAAAACTCACTCACTCACTCATATTTCCCAAGAAACTTTCCCAACCCATTAACAGATAAACACCATCAAGTACAAAGCGAAACCTAAAACTAATATCCTGTGGATAACCACATATATGATGGGTAATTGACAACTCCACATTATATAACCTGACCTCGGACCCCCCCCCCCCCCAATCTCTTTTAAGCGTTTGTTCAGTTAAACATCCGCGTGCAAGGTTAGTTTTAGATAGCTTCCCTTTCCCTTCCAGCTTCATGGGATAAATAAGAAATCAGAAAGTAGCACCCCCTTCTACCATTTTGGTGAGGAAAGCTCAGCGATAAGGTGGTCGCGTCACCGACAAAAATCGCTCGCTACAGAAAAATGGTGACTCTGCTAGGGAGTCCTTAGAATGATCCTTGGGGCATCGTCCCCATTTTCCAACAGAAAAATGGCGACTCTGTTGGGGAGTCATTTGTCTGTCTAGGACAAGAATTTTTAAGAGGTGTAGGATGTTATTTTTAGGAATAAATATATATACCGCTTTTCCTAATTGATATCCGTGTTTATTTTTCTGCTAATGGGACTGTGGGTGATGCCGCATCTGGAAAGTTTGAGTGACACCTAAGATAGGTGATGTCATTAGACGGGTAATCTTACAGGGAGTGACTCCCAAATAAGAGATCCTGGTAGACCATCGAATCAGTAGAGATACCTTTTGCAAATTCAATGCCTATACGACTTCGGTTGTTGAAAGTAGATTGTTCGATTGTGGTGTCCGTGAAACTGAGAATTTAGTAGGCTGAGACGATGTTACTATTTTGTAGTGCGGAAGCTATCAAAAATAATTGTCATGCGATACTACCCTCATTTGAGATTACTCTAAGATACTGCAGCTCGCTCGAGTGAACCATCCTACTGTTGTTATCCCAAGGGGGTCAATGATTTTGAGGACAGGTATCAAAAATCACCAGTACAACTTTTGGGATTGGTAGAGCCATGACTTCATGACACCGAACCTTTGACCCCATGTTTTTTCTATGTTTTTGTGTGCTGCATTCATGTATTCATTTCATTAAAAAACTTTAAACAAAGAAAAATTTTCTCTTCTAGTCTCTCTTTTTCAAATTAAACTAAGACAATGATTGCAAATGTCAGAGAGAAAGATTGTGTTATGGATTTCGGTATAAGGAAGACTCACAAGTAAACCTTCAAGGTTCCAAAATTAGAGGATTTGAGAGGGTTGGCAAGGATGATCACCCACCCTGATGCTTTCAGAGCTAAGTACAGAGGAATGACGTCTCTGTTAAGGGTCCATATAATTGAAGGAATCCTGGCTACGTTGATTCATTTCTACGATCCAGTCTATCACTGTTTCACATTCCCGGATTATCAACTAGCACCAACGCTGGAGGAGTACTCTCACCTGATTGATTTACCCATCACTGATCAAGCTCCCTTTTCTGGACTGGAATAAATTCCAAAAGATCAAACCATTGCAAGAGCAATCTATTTGGATGAGTCAGAAGTCAAGACTCACATGACTATTAAGGATGGAATCCAAGGTTTACCAGCCAAGTTTTTGGTAAAGAAAGCTATGTACTTTGCTAGTATAGGGAACGTGACTGCTTTCGAGAGCGTCTTTGTTCTGCTCACCTACGGGTTATTTTTGTTTCCTGTAACACCCCGATTTGTTTAATTGTATTTATTTATTTCATTTATGTAAATTTTGTGAAATGTGTGGATTTATTGTATTTTACCTGCTAATTGAGCTAATTGGTTAATTTATCTGATAGATATAATATTTGTATTAAATTATTATTTCATTTCAACTTTTATTTCCCGAAATATATTTCATCAGTATGTTTATGTTTTATAGCATTTTGAGAGCGTTTGCGGGTATTTGAGAGTAGGGGCATTTTAGTCATTTTATATTGTATTTTTATAACTTAGAAAGAAAAAGAGAAGAAAAGAGATAGAAATAGAAAGGAGAGAAAAAATAGAGAGAAAGAAATAGGAAGAGGAAAAAGAGAAGAAGGAAAAAGAAGAGAAGAGAAAAAAAGAGAAAAAGAGGAAAAGCTAGGTTGGATCAAATCAACTTCTAGAATCGATTTAATCGGGTAAGGGTGTGAAATTCAATTATTCTATGCATGTGTATGATTATGTATGTGCTTGTGTTGTTGATTTTGGAATGTATGAAAATTTAGAGGAAAAATCATAATGTTTAGAAATGGGTAGAATTTGATCTAAATGTGTCTAAACTCATGTTGTTGTGTTCCTTGTTATTTATGTATGTTGGGTATGTATTGATATACCTCAAATTGGTGTTTTTCTGAATTTGGATGATGATTTGGAAGGGTTTTGAGTGTAAAACCCATAACAGCAAAAAACCTGCAGAATTCTGGTTCAGCCAGGTCATACGCGTAAGGGGCATGTTCATACGCGTATGGGCCTTGGCAATACGCGTATCATGGGAGAGTTTTGGGGCCAATACGCGTATGGGATGGGCCAATACGAGTATGGGATGTCTCTTTTCCTGGCCATCTGGTGAGATGCATATTGTACGCGTACGAGGGTTTTGCCATACGCGTATGACAGGGGCCATACGTGTATGGGCAGGAGAAGTGTAAAAATGGGACTTTTCAAAATGTCGTTTCCGTTTTTCTTTCGTATCTTGGGTTCCGTGTATCCGATTTTTACATTCTTGGTATCGTTGGAAAGCTATTGAGCTGTACTATATGATTATGATTATTTGGAAGTCGTTAGCCGATTAAATTGTGTCGGTATTTGGAATAGTGTCGTTCTGTCGGCTGTTACCGTATTTGTGTGATGTTATATAACGTGAATGCATGTGATGACATGTTGTGGTGATGAATTGTAGCTGAAAGGCAAATAAATGCAATGTGTTGTATTTGGTTATATATGCATGTTTATGGTTGCATAAATGTGTGAAGATGTATTGGTTGTCATGAGTTCTTGTGTGTCAAGCATCATGATATGCATCTTGTGATGTCATGTGCCCATGTGGGGTGTGAGCGACGGATTGGTTCCTGAGGGAATCCGCTATAACATCGTGAGCCTTAAAAATAAGAGGACTGAAAGCGACCTGATTGGATCGTGAGCCTTTAAAATAAGAGGACCAAAAGCGATGATTATAGACGATCGTGAGCCTTATACAAAGAGGATCGAAAGCGATCGGATTGTGAGCCTTATACAAAGAGGACCAAAAGCAATCCATAAACGTCGTGAGCCATATACAAAGAGGACCGAAAGCGACGGGGAACATCGTATGCCTGATGGGGAGTTACATTAAGTAACGAGCGATGATTCCAGCAGAGTTCCTGAGTGAACTAGTGTTGAGAAATGATGGAGTCGGTACCGCATATGCATTTGCATAGAGTCGTTGTGTCGGTCTCTTTGCATCTGCATGAATTATGATTGCATTGTTTATATGTGGAAAATCATGATTTAATTGATTATGTGTGAGACATTGTGATATGCATTTGTGATAAATGTATTGTGCATGATTAATATGCAATTGGGAATGGAGTAATTATGTGATTGAGCTTGTGGTAGCATTTGTGAATTGATGTGCATTCGTGTTAAATGCATTGAATTATGAATGATATGTTTTGTGTATAAACATATGCATTATGTGTGAATATGTGATTATGTGAATATAATCTATATATGCTTTATGTGTTGGCATGTGATAATTGTGGTGAGAATACTTGATATGTGTATTTTTATGTCAATATATATAATTATATGCATTTATATTATAATTGTGTTTCTCACCCTTCTGCTGTTTTATAATGCTCTATGAGGCATTGCAGATTAGATGCTGGAGGTCTTTTGTGAAGCTTATGTCTTTATTCTTTTGTCGGTCAGCTCTGATATGTAGCACCGGGAGATCGATTAGGATTATTTTGTGATGTTGTGTATATGCATCTTTATCTTTTGGAGTTGTATATATACATGATTCTGTTGATAACAGATAAACCTTTATGTGATATATATATATACATATGATATGCAGTTTTAGATTTTCCGCTTTTATTCTAAAATCTGAAATGTGGGTGTAAGGAACTGAGTTCCTCTGTTGATTGTTACCCCACTGTTGCATATCTTTATGAGCAGGTTTATTGTGTTTGTTTCAAATTGATGTGACCCCTCGGTCTATGCTGTGAATTTCTAAATATACTCTGATGAAATTTTGAATTTTCTTTTACCGCTTTATTTAATTAGGGGTGTAGATTGGGAGTGTTACATTAGTGGTATCAGAGCAGGTCGGTCCGTTCGACCAAGTTGTTGAGTCAGTTGGTGTGACAGTTGAATACCGTCGTTGTTGTTTGTCCCTTAGTACGTGATATGTGTGGGAAACACTGT